>OX459029.1:110893572-112166072 GCA_949775025.1 Tricholauxania praeusta
TGAAGTGCATACGTGCCACACTTTGTATGGGACGTGTCACTTTCTTAAGTACTTCAATTTATATATCCTTAACTAATAACGATCACGTTAAATTTTTTTTTTTGTGAAACATCTATATACTTAATCCTCTATCGGTTAAAGCTGCCTTAGGGCAGCTTTCACTAAAAACTCCACAGTTCATTACTTGAATTTTTTTATTAAAAAATTAGACTGAACATTCGTTACAAAGGCTTTATTCATTATTTGAATTTTTGTTTGAACGCGTTTGGATACTTCATTTATATAAACATTTTTCTGTGAGAAAGTGGTCGCCAAGCAAAAAAATTTTGCACAGAAAAAAAAATGTTTGAGTTAAAAAAAAATCAAATTTGGGAACACAAAACTGCATGAGGGATTAAGCCAGTAAGTTAACAAAGTTTTTACTTTCGCTGTGAATGTTTAGGATCTATGAAAATATAATAAGTTATGAATTAGAAGCGGCCTCAGGGCAGCTTTACCCATTTGAGGCAACTTTTTTTATACTAGTTTTTGATCTATGTTTCCGTTTTGTCAATTTTTTTCATAGAAATGGAAGGTTAAACCAATTTTTGAGACAAGAAATATTCAAACTTTCAGATATATCTGATGATCAGTTTCTAGAACTAATGGAATCGGTGGAATCGGATGAATATGACGATGATTTTAGTTCCGACCATGATTTTGATGATCCTGATTTCTTTCCGGATGAAATATCACTTGAAATCGAGCAATGCGTTTCGATGTCTGGTGCAGGGGGTGCAGGTGCAGGGGGAATGAGAGATTTATCTATTCAAAATTCAGTGATGACCAATCTCATTTCTCCATAAATTGAATTTTCCTCAGCACTAGAAACGGTTTATTACAATGCCGTTTATAACACAGCGAAAGCTTTAAGATCACCTGTGTAATGAGTACAGTAAAGTAAACGATCATATCCTACATGTTTGTGTGTTGCTTCTAAAGATTCTTCAGATAAATAACCTGCAAAAGAAAATAAATGTTTAATATATTTTTCTTAACTAAAACAACCTTTGGTTTGACCCATAAAACTGAAAGTCCACTTACCTATTCTGCTGTACTAAGCGAAAAGGGCGTATCTCAAAAAATTTCGTTTCGAGATAGTTGATGTTTTGTAAATGACGTTTTATTCTTACTTTCTCTACGGATTTTTTAACTTATTTACGGCGTCTTAAATATCATTTTAAGGTTATTTATTTATGAAATACATAACGTTCTTACGCTAGTGGGAATTTTTTTGTTTGACTGATTCAATTGGATAATTTTTTTTAAATTTCAGATATTTTTGACCATTTTCAAAATCTTGTGAAAATCCAATTTAATTTTTTTCTTTCAAAAAATGAAAATAGTTTTTTCTTTGATAATTTTTATAAAAATCAAAAATAAAATTGTTTTGATGTTTTTAAAAATGTGTTACCAAAAATATTTTTTCCTAGACGCTCAAAAACAAAAACATCTACAACAATAAAATTGTAAAAAAGTACTAATTTTACAGGGTCATAGAATCCACATATATTATTTGTTTTTGGCTCATAAGTTGGATTTACTTTCTTCAAAGTATTTACTTTACAACGATGCTCATTTTGTTGAGTTTCGAGACAAAAAGATTTTTCATTTTTGACCACTACACGATCTATGTACTGTGCGTAACGATATGTATTTTTTTTGCTATGGTGCGTGCGAACAGAAAATAATTTCTAATTGTAATTTTATTGAGCTAACAGTTTTTAGCTTTTGTGTATCAAACCGAAACTCACATACCCTACACTGCATTGAAAGTAACTTTTTAATAAACGTAAAAAAGACGTTGAAGAGGTTGAATAAGTCGAAAAAAATTTAACATTTAAAAAAGGTTGAAAAATTTTGAAACAGTTGAAAAGGACTGAATAAGTAGAAAAACTATGGAAACCAGTGAAGAAAGTTGAAAAGGTCGAAAAAATATGGAGAATCATAAAAAAAGTTGAAAAAGGTTGGAAAATTAAAAAAAAGCTTAAAGAGGTTGAAAATTTTGAAAAAATTCAAAATCGATGAAAAAGCCAAGAAAATAACAAGTAAATTGATAGAGGTTGGAAAAGTCGAAAAAAATATGGAAAATGTTGAATAACTAAAATAAGTTGAAAAATGTTGAAACAATTCAAAATCGGTGAAAAAGTCGAAAAAATAATGAAAAAAATTGAAACTGGTGCCATTTTCGGTACATTTGCGTCGTGAAAAATTATGTTCAGTACATTCGACAAGTTTTCAGTACATTTGGCCCATTTTAATTACATTTGGCGCATTTCAGTACATTTTCGGTACATTTTCAGTGCATTGCGACAATTTCTAAAAAATTTCTACTTTGTTAGTAAGCTATCACAAATAATGCCGGGAGCAGACTTTACTGACCTCTTTTTTTTGGTAAAAAAGTTCAAATATTGGTGAATTTTTGTAATTTTAAGTAACTTTTTGATGTTTTTGTCGACCAAAGTACATTTGGCATCTATAGAGTACATTTCAACTCTCCATTCAATACATTTCCACAAAACCCAAAAGCCATCACTGTATGGGATTTATTTGGAAAAGTTAAAAGGTTGTAAAAGTCAAAAGAATATGTAAAATGTTAAAAAAACGGATAGAAATGAAAATGTCGAAATATGTCACGCTCACTTTTCCAATTCAGCCTATTTTTGGTTCAATAAATTATATATGTGATAGAAATTCGCATACCAAATTTTAGCACAGTAGCTTTTATAGTTTGCAAAATATGTCATAATTAGTCTTAAACTTTAGGGTGGTGCCACACCCACTGCTGCAATCCTTCCGATTTTGAATCAGAAATAGCTTTCCATAAACAACACTCTTACTCCAAATTGTAGTATGTTTCCACATATATTTCGATTATCTTCTGTGTAGGGTATAGAAATGCCAATAAAGCTTGGAACGAAGCGCCTGCAAGAAACTGTGTATTGTCAAGAGTGTTACAATGACAAAGATAAACAAACAGAAAAAAAAAATCATGTGTGCAGTTCACACGTGGAATAAATTAAAATGATAAAAGTTGACGGGATCCGGAACAGCTACAACAATAAATGATATGTCGTATTAAAGTATTTATCGAGCAGAATGCCCGAAAACTATCAGCTTCGAGATCGGTTAACCAAAAGCTGAGGTATAAGCGCGGAAATATTTTCTATTCCTTAAATTTTTTCAAGCATTGCACTGATTAACTATTAAGTCTTGCCATAGCGAGGAGCAAAAAAAAACCTACTACTCTCTCTCTTATCCATTTTCCCGATGGGCCAAAAGAGGCGCCAATAGCACACTACCCTGGGCTTACGAAAGGTGAAGCGTCACTACGAGTAAGGAAGTACGCAAGCCTAGTACACACAGCATGACGCCAAAGAAGATCCCTCGTATTCCTGAACTACCACCAATTCGGAACTACCACGCTCATACAGCAAAAACGAATAGTATCTGCTGACATCACATCTTTATAACGAATAGACACGGTTCCACGATAGTTGTGATGACAGGAGAGTTACTGACAACTTACGCCCCGATAATGGGGATGGTATCAACTGGGACAATGACAAAATCAGCGTAGCAGTAGAGTTCGAGCAGCAATACTAGCAGAACCTCTTATATAATTTATTTTTATGTTTCACCATCGGAAGCAAATTTTTCAGTTGTTATTGGGGTCAAACAACTTTGCATTACCATCTCGTATTTATAAATTCAAAATTGTCTTCTTATTATATAACTTTACTAAAACCCAAAAATAGTTCCTATTCAACACGTTACCATACGGAAAAGTTTAGCACTCGCGAAACGCCACTAATTGGAAGTTTTCTTTCAATTAATCATTAAAAATATCTTCAAAGTAGAATACATTGCTAACAGTCTGCTATTCATGCAAATGTCAAATTGTCCTTACTTGAAATAAAGTAGCGGTCCTTAACTCAAGATTTTGCAATATGTCAAAAACTGCGGATGAAGTTGTTGTCAATTTATCTGGAAAAGTCGTTGTCGTTTGATTTCTCATATGTTGTTAGTTGTATAAATCTTTTTATCACTGCTAAGGAAGAAAACAGCACAAACTTCCTTACATAAGAAACTACTCCTTATGAAAATAGCAAAAACTCCACTTGAAGCCAGGCAAACACAGACTACTTGTGTCGCATCCACATTTGCATCTGTGCCTCTGAACAATGTAAATGACACGAGTAGCATAAAAAATACACTTTGTTGACAGCGCAAAAGTGCAAAGGAGTTATGTCAACAGTTGTACATCTCAACAGTAATATATACCGCAAACTATTTTGTTTGCTTAAAGGATTTTTGCAGGAAAATGAACGGGTGTGCTCGTAACTATGCTAAAAAAAAAAATAAGCATACGGATGCAAATCTTAAATATGGTGCACAGTTCTTTGGATACTGTGTTGGTGAAGAGAAGCTCTTGTATAAATAAGTAAACATTTAAGGCATGTGACGTTCCTAGGGACGTAAAGTTCAAAGTGAAACAATTTCATCCATAACGATTAGGCAAAAACTTTTTGTTTATTATTTTGAGAACTATTGATTAATTTAATTTTACTGATGTATGCAGACTTGGGCGTAATCAATTACATTTGGTAATTAATTACACATGCAATTGCAATTACATGTTAATGTAATTGAAAAATAAGTATTTAGGTACTATTAGTTGTAATTGTAATTGAAATATTTTCGACGGAAATAACTGTAATCCAAAATATTTAATTGAATTGAACGAAATTTGTAATGGATAACTTTTACTTGTAATTTCCAATACTTAAAGCAATCAATTACAAGATATAATCAATTAATAGTAAATACAAATGCATACATATAAATACATATTATTATTTGTATGCACCTCTACGTTATAAGATGAGCCCACAAACCAAATGTTCTTTACGATAGCTCGACGTCATTGACTCAATGAGTCAGTCACGCGAAAGTTATTTTTTTACATTCCCATATAAATGCAATAACATAAAATTTTTTTATGAATTTTTTAAATTTTATCGCTTCAAAAACATTTTATGTCAAATTTTAATAAATGTAATTGCAGAAAAATGTGTAATTATGTAATTACATTTTCGTTTCAAATTACTTGACAAAAGTTATTTGTTACAACTTTCTAAAGGATAACATTTTCATGGATTACTAGTCCAAATACAAAAGTAATTACAATTGCGTGTAATTGTAATTGAAATTAATGTAATTGAAAAAAACTTCAATTACAATTACTTTTAATTTATTTTTTCAATTACAAGTAAGAATTAATTGTAATTGAAAAAAATGTAATCCAAAAATACCCAAGTCTGGATGTATGTATGTACATTAAAACCCGTAGGTATCCATAATCATAACAAATAGGTTTCAAATATGAATTTTCCGCCTTAAAATTTTTTATGAACACATTAATTACTTCACTTAATTGGGGTTGTAAGAATGTAGTACATTCCAACCAATGGTAATACGTTCATGCGTACATCGATCATACTGTTACAAACCGCACACCAATTTAGACTTGATAACATAAAATTACTGGACAAATATGTCTGGACTTTGCTGAAATACATTTTTTTTTGATAATGTAGTAACTTCGGGTATTGTGATATAGGCATTATTGTATTTTAAATTACACCTAAATTTTGAAGCATAGTTCTTATTTCTTTATGTATTATGGTTTGTTGAGGCATTGTGCAATATAGTACGACTTCGGAGTTCTATATAGTAAGCTAATCTGAAGCTATTTCAACAAAATGGATATAAGCCAAGTGACACCCCTTAATTAAATTGGCTGGTATTTTGATATATAGCGTGCGGATAATGTGATATACCATCATGAAAAGTATAACAAATATAAAACAGTAGGAACTAAAAGTACAATAACATTTGTTAAGCCTGGCATACAAAAGGAATAACTCACCAATCTTGAGTGTCAAGCACTCAGACTATCCCGGCTAGGATCGCGGTTTCCCTACACCATCTGTAACGTGACATAGAAAAAAAAAATTTAAAGTTTTTTACATAAAAAAAAATTACCAAAACGGGGAGCAGAAAAACCCCAGGTCCCCTTCCCCAAATCCTTCCTGATGGCATCACGGTCTTACCACCTTGGCATCTCCCCTAAATTTACTGCCTAGCAGATCTTCAGGTTTTTTCAAAAAAAAAATATTTAATTTTGTTTTGATTTAATTAATTTGTTTTTAATTTCATGTTCTTTTCTTTGTTTCTTTTTTTGTTCTTTTATAATTAAGTGTTTTTTTTTTTAAGTTAAACTATATTAATTTATTTAATATGTGGTATATAGTAAATATATATGTAGCTAAGATTATATTAATGAATATGTGTTGCACATATTTAGCTTATTGTGAATACACCCAAATAGTTTTAAATTTATTTTTTTCTAATTTAACCATTTATCATCATGTTATCTTTTGATTTGTTAAAGCATTTTCAAGTGTCCACAATTGAAAATGATATTTAAATTAATTTTTTAACATTTTATAGCTTTTTTCGATAATTTTGCTAATTATTAACATGATAAATTTTTATTTTTTTTTTTTGTAGCAATTTTTTATAATTTTCACAATTTCTATATATCATATATCTATAAGCATATATAATTTTCATAATCGTAAATATTGTTCCTTAAGAAGTTATCTACAACTAAAACTGGTTACTTTAGTGTTTCTTAGACGATACTTTCGATCTCTTACACTTTTCTGAGTTCGATCACTGGATTGTGTAGCAATCAAAAACACACAAACTTATTTAATTATAAAATGGTTTACTTAAATCAGAAAAGTTAGTTTTTACACGGTACAATTGTTTATTTCATTAACATTCAAACTCTAATATTAATCTAGCACTGTAAAGACAACTGTTTTACTTTATTACTTAAAGTCCACTGAGTTAAAATCAAATGTCTTACTTTACTACTTAAAATCAACCGTGTCACTTTATTGCTTAAATTCAACTGCTTTTCGACAACTCAGATGACAACCTTTTATACTACAGTCATCACTTTCTCGAATAATCCAGTACCTTCTAGATGGCGTACCGGCGGCGATAATTTCTCTCGGTTGTCGACTTTTATAGTGTACTGCAGCGCCTTTTCGGTTTATCATTTTTAGTACAAAAACTGCCGCTATATGGTGTACAAGTATTTTTATACAGCCAGTGATGCTAGCTAGTATCGTTTAGTTTTCTTTCGTTGGTTTTTATTTCGAGAATTTTCTGGCGTAAACCAAATTTCGCTACAGTATTTTACTTAAACGGAAATGCGCATAATACAAAAATTGTCCAAATTTGCATAAGTATGTTAAGCAAATATACGAAGATAAGTTAAGAAAATCCATGAAATTAATTTTAATCAAAATTGGAGGAGGATGTGTTGTTTGTAATTTATTTGAGTTGATTTGGTTTTGGTCGTCTTTGAAACATTATTTTTAATTTTTTTTACTTAATTTCAATGTTTAGTTTTTGATTCTATATCTATAAATTTTAAAGTTTTCTTCTATGCTTCAATTGGAACGGCGTGAATTTTTGTTTTTTTCTTAGTTTTCCTTTGTTTGTACATTTCTAGATTTTTCGTTTGTTTAACTTTTTGCATTTCTTTTTAATTTTGCAGTTTTAGTTAGATTGATAGTTAGATTTTGGTTTTTTAATGTTTTAGGGGAGTTAAACTTTTCATTTTGTTTTTATTGAATTTGCAGTTTTGTAAAATTTTTAATTTTTTTATCTTCTCACCGCACAATTTATTTTATTTCAAATTGGTCACTGCACGCGATTTGCAAGGATTTAATTTACATTCTTTTTTATATTTTACACACTGTACTGCACGCAGTTTTTAAATTTTTTCTTTCCGCACTCAAATTTTATTCTATTTTATACACGCTTCAGGAATTCTTCATCAGCTTAGTGTTTTGTTATTTTAAAATGTTTCTTTTATAATTTGCTCAAAAAATTGATCATCTTTTACTTTTTAATTCGGTCACTTCTGCGACCAACGCGTTTGAAAATTTTTCAGCAACTAACTGCTACCGACGCGTTTAACACTTGTTGCCACTCAACTGTCTGCTTACCGCTTGTTGTCGTCCGTCCGCCACTCACGCCATGCATTTACGGGTTTTTTCTTTGTCATAGCATGGTATCTCCTCATACACATGCATAGAAATAATAGATACATAAAGTCAAGCTGATTGAATTGCCCTTAATATGCCTACGTATATACATACATTTTTTTTTTTCAAAAGAAAAAAAAACTTGACAAAAAAAAAAGAGCATAGCAAAATATCCGCTTGTACGGACAGTAAAGTATTTCTTTTTTCATAGCAAACAGGGTGCAACGATAAATTCTCTTTCGATAATTCGATAAACCTGCTTTGTTATATGTTTTCTTTCAGTTCAAAAAAAAAATAAAACAAAGAACAATCATGAATAGAATTTTCATTTTCAATTTTAATAATGTTAATTTGGTTCCTGACCGTACTCTATATTTAACGTGGTACTCGACTCACAACCCTGAGGTTAAGAGTCTCATGCTCTACCGACTGAGCTAGCCGGGCAAAATCAAAGCAATGTACAAACAAATCAAATTACAGCCTTATGGTTGTATTTTATCTACGTGAAACGTTCCAATGTAGTTTCCATTCAAATCCTCCAATTCATACAGCGCATTTCCAATTTTCTTCCTAATTCGGCACTTCAAAAACTTTCGGTTGAATTTACAGTTGATGCCTTTTGCAAAATTGCTCTGGCTAATATTTCTTCTAAAAACTTCCTGGCCTACGCGATAATTGACAGGTTTAGATCGAGTATTGTAGGTTTTGGTAGCCTTTTCATGTGCGATTGCCAAGTTTTCGTAAATTTTCTCTCGCCTTCGGTTAAGACGATCGGAATTATTTTCAATTTCAACATCGCCGGTTTTTAAGCAATTTAGCTTTTGCAGCAAATGATAAGACGAAGCATGTTGGCACATATTCTGTCCAAAAACAGTAAAGTATGGGGAACATTTTATCGATGAATGGTAGTCACTGCGCAAAATTAAAAGAATGGGGCATATATCGATCCCAACTACAATGATCGGATTGACTTTCAAGAAAAATTCTCAGTTTCGTAATGATTTCGCGGTTGACACGCTCAGAGGCGTTTACCTGAGGCGAATAAAGGCCAGTTTTAATATGGCTTATGCAATGGTGGGCACTAACATGCATGCACATTTTGTTTCCATGTAGTGGTATAACAACCATATGAAGTTCTACTCCGCTGAAGTAGAATTGAATCGTTGTTGTGCGCTCACATTTGTATACGTATACACAAATGCTCTCCCGTTACTCTCAATTACGCTCTCGTTAGAACTTGCAGAAGAACTTGTGCCCATCTATGGGCTTATGCCATAGTCAGAGAAAAATTGCTGCATATCTTTTGATATGAACCGTCTGCCATTATCACAATGGATAAACTGAGGCACACCAAATGATCGAAAAACATCCGTTTGAAGAAAATCGATTACATTCGTAGTGGTTGCAGTACGCATTGGCTTAAGAAAAATATATTTCGTTAAATGGTCAAGTGCAATAAAGAGAGAAGTGTTTTTGGTGATTTTGTTCATAGGATAAGGACCCAAAAAATCACAATAAAGTCTTTGGAAAGGCCGTTCGATCACAAAAGATTGGCCCATGGGTGGTCGTTAAATTTTATTTGTTTGTTTGGCACCTTTGCAAATGTCACATTTTTCGATCTTTCACCATAAAAGGCCAAAAGTATTTCTGACGGACCCTCGCAAGTGTTTTAACGTAAACGCCATGGCAACCAGAAATTGAGTCGTGAGCAAATTTAATGGCTTCCACGGCCAAATTTTTTGGTAACCACAATCTCCACAAATCATTCTCTTCCTTTTCAATTCCTCGTCTGAATTTAACACGCTTGTATACAAGTTTTTTCATTGTCACCAATATACAAGTCCGGCAAAGAGGATTTTTTTTCAGTGATGATTTTGCGTAGATATTGGTATTCGTGGAATTAAACTCTGGTGAAGAAAGGTCGATATCTGACGTAAGGTTTTGCGTCAAAATTTCGTCTACATCGAAACGAGACAAGGCGTCTGGGACTATATTTAAAGATCCTTTTCGGTGCTCGATTTTAAAATCGAAGCACTGCAATGCTAAGCTCCAGCGCGCAAATAGGTTGTTTAAGTCCTTTTGAGACATAAGCAACTTAAGGCTCGAATGGTCTGTTATGACTCGAAAAGGCAAACCCTCAATATAAGGGCGAAACTTCTTATTGCACACCACTGCGGCCATGCATTCAAGCTCTGTAACCGTATAGTTACGTTGAGCTTTATTGAGCTTTTGGGAAACAAAAGCAATAGGGTGTTCCTTACCGTCATCATCAAGTTGGAAAAGCAGACCGCCTACAGCAAAGCGAGACGCGTCACACTGAATAGCGAATTCGCGTGTAAAGTCTGGTTGAGCCAGCACAGGGGCTGAAGAAAGCGCGAATTTAATTTTTTCAAAGGAGTCAATAGCCTCTTCCGTCAACTGGAAACGACCTGGTTTCTTTTTAAGACAGTTTGTCAAAGGACCAGCCTAATTTGAAAAATTACTTATGAAAGATCGGTACCAATTTGCCATGCCAACAAAGCGTCGTGCTTGACGAGGGGATTTAGGCGCTGGGAACTCTCGGATGGCTTTGACCTTTTCAGGGTCCACCTGCAAGCACCCATGACCTATGCGGTAACCCATGTAATTTTCTTAACAAAATTTACTCTTTGTTACATTTATGGTCAATTTGGCACTTTTCAGACATTTTGCAACCTCAGACAATAGCTTCAAGTGACTTTCGAAATCAGAATTACAAACAAGCAAATAAACAAAGACGTTTTCCCGAAGCCTCGATGGAATAACCTTATCCATCAGACGGCTGATTGCCTGCCACAGCCCAAAAGGCATAACTTTATAATGGTATAAGTGTTTTCCAGGGATGACGAATGCGGTTTTTTCCTTAGAAGATTCGGATAATTTTATCTGAAGAAATGCATCCTTCAAATCATGGCACTGATAAAATAAGTGTCTTTAAGCGACTTAACAAACCGTTGAAATGAGGCAACGGGTACGAGTCTTTCTTTGTCAGTGCGTTTACTTTCCTTGAATCAAGACCATAGGTGGGCACAAGTTCTTCTGCAAGTTCTAACGAGAGCGTAATTGAGAGTAACGGGAGAGCATTTGTGTATACGTATACAAATGTGAGCGCACAACAACGATTCAATTCTACTTCAGCGGAGTAGAACTTCATATGGTTGTTGTACCACTACATGGAAACAAAATGTGCATGCATGTTAGTGCCCACCATTGATCAAGACACAATCTTATCTTGTCAGGTTTGCTAACCAATACTACAGGGCTACACCACGGATAATTTGATTCTTCTATTACTCCCATTTTTAGTAAACGATCTAACTCTTTATACACTTCCTCTTGGCGAGGCGGTGAAAGTGGAAAATGCCTTGATTTGACAGGTACTTCATTGCCTGTGTCAATATGATGTTCAAGGAGGTGAGTGCAGCCTAAACCAAGTTTTTCGTACGAAGGAAATTGTACGATAACTTAATCCATTTCTAATTTTTGGGAGGCGGTTAACTCATGAAAATTTGTATCATCCATTGAATTCATTTCTACGGAATTAACTTCCGGTATAATTTCTGGTGCGAGAGCAAATTCGCGTCAGAAGTTAACGCCAAGATAAGCTGATTCAGTAAGCGAAGGCACTACATAAAAATCAATATTTCTAGTAACTTTCTTATAAGTTACTGGTAGGCTGCAAAAGCCAAGCACTTTTTGTTTTGCACCATCGGCAGCAAAAAGTATATATAATGGAAGAGAGAGATCAAAAAGAATATATACATGAAGAGAAATATTGTCAAAGGTTTCGGACTTATGTAGCTGGCTGTTAGGTCCAAAGTTAAGAATCAGTATGTATATATAAATACGGATTTAAGAATCAGTTTTTCTTCAGTTTTGAAACACGAAACTGCAGACCGCCATAGAAACAAAAAATAGAAACGGAATGAAACGAAATTTCTTATTGCTGTTTGTTTTCATTTTCGTTGTTCTTCAATTTTTGATTTTGTTTTTTGATTTCTTATTTTGTTTTCATATGGCTGATTTTTTATTGCTATTTCACACATATGCGCTTGTTTCTTATTGCTATTTTTTTATGTGATTTCTTATTAGATGCAATATGCAAACAATTAATTTTATTTCATTATTGCTTATTATTACTTATGAAAAATATTTAAAAAAATATAAAAATGTAAATAAAATATAAAACATTAAAAAAATATAAAAATCGAAAAAAAATTTCTTTCATTTTTTTGGATAGTAGGTACTGGGAATCGATCATCGGTCTATTCGGCTATCGGCTATTTTTTTCATATGGCTGACTTGTTTACCTATTTTTTTTCATACTTGTGAAAGATTTCTTATTGATATTTCGCACATCTGCGCTTTCTTCCTTGTGTTTACCTTTTTGTTTACCTCTTTGTTTTCCTAAGCTAACATTAAACATTAAATGGGGGATGGGGCTGCTTGTAGAAGTCCACGTAAGTGGGGAAAGTCCTGATCGCCACTCACTTGGGAGTGGCCAGAGATGATTCTTTTGCAAGCAGTTCAAGCAGCTCACAAACTTCCGGCCATTTTTGGCCAAGTATCCTCTGGAGATCCCTTGGACACCCGTCCGGGGGTGAGCTAGTTGTGAGAAGGCGGGTCTCTCCTAGACTTAAAACTTGGAATGTGTGCGTAGGGTTTGGGTCCCACCACACATTATCATCATTTCCAATGAAAACCAAATTAGCCTCGGATAATAGCCCCCACTACGATGACGACCACTGCAAACGAAAAACGGACAATGATTTACGGATATGCACCTGGAATGTCCGGACCCTCCATAGGGAAGGTGCAACTATCCAACTGGCGGAAGCCCTCGTAAAAATAAAGGCTGACATCACCGCCATCCAGGAGATGCGATGGAAAGGACAAGGCTGCTCTAAACGGACGAACTGTGATATCTACTACAGCGGCCATGCGGAGAGGCGCGAATTTGGTTGCGGATTCGTTGTAAGTCGAAAATTACGCCACCTAGTTTCCCGGTTCACGCCAATAAACGAAAGGCTGGCTACGATCCGTATCAAGGCAAAATTCTTCAACATAAGCCTAATTTGCGCGCACGCCCCGACGGAGGAAAAGGACGATGCCACCAAGGATGATTTCTACGCGAGCCTAGAGGACGTGTATGACCGTTGTCCGACCCACGATGTAAAAATAGTCCTCGGCGATTTTAACGCGAAGGTCGGAAGAGAAGGCATCTTTGGCGCTACAGTCGGTCAGTTCAGTCTCCACGAGACCACTTCAAACAACGGTCTGAGACTGATCGACTTCGCCGCGGCGCGAAACATGGTAGTTAGTAGTACCAGATTTCAACACCTCGACATTCACAAGGCCACCTGGCTATCCCCGGATCAAAAAACGAAAAACCAAATTGATCATGTTGTGATCGACGGAAGGCACGCTTCAAGCATTCTGGATGTGCGTACATTTCGGGGGGTCAACATTGACTCCGACCACTATCTTGTTGCAGCTAAGATCCGCATGCGGCTATGCAATGCGAAGAATGTACGCACGGGCATGCAACGAAAGCTGGACGTCGCCAAGCTGCAATCACAACGGACTGCCGAGGCGTACTCCGCTCAACTCTCGGTTAAGCTCAACCAACCAACCTCTGGAACCGACGACGCCGGTGGACTTTGGGCACACATCTCCCACTCCATGCGTGCTGCTGCCGAGGAAGTCATTGGTTTTCGACGCCCACAACCTCGAAACCAATGGTATGACCAGGAGTGTCGCGATGCGACTGCTGAAAAAAACGCCGCATACAAGAAGACGCTGCAGTCAGCCGCAACGCGAGCCGTGCGAGAAAACTACCGCGAAAAGAGGAAGGAAGAGAGGCGCATTTTTAGACGTAAAAAAAGGGAGCAGGAAAAGCGTGAGCGTGAGGAACTTGAGGTGTACCAGGGCAAGAAGGATGCACGAAAATTCTATCAACAAGTTAAGCGTCTAACTCAAGGTTTCAAGCCCGGAGCATCCACTTGTAGAGACGAAAATGGAAATCTGGTTACAGATACACAGAGTGTACTGAGGTTATGGAGGCAGCATTTCTCCAACTTGCTTACGGGCGATGATCCCACCAATTCCGCCCAGAGAGAATGCAGTACGATACCACCAATCGATGATAACGCAGTGGAAGTACCATCACCTAGCCATGAAGAGGTTCGAGTTGCTATCCAGCGACTCAAAAACAACAAAGCAGCGGGTGCTGACGGCCTGCCAGCTGAGTTGTTTAAAGCTGGTGGCGATGAATTGATAAGGTGCATGCATCAACTCATCAGCAAAATATGGCTAGCGGAAAGCATGCCCGACGATTGGAATCTCAGCGTGCTTTGTCCTGTAATAAAGAAAGGAGACCCGACAATCTGCGCCAACTACAGGGGTATCAGTCTTATTTCCATCGCATATAAGATCCTCTCGAGCGTATTGTGTGAAAGATTGAAGCCGTATACAGAAACGCTGATCGGATCCTATCAGTGTGGCTTTAGACCTGGTAAGTCCACCATAGACCAGATTTTTACACTACGCCAAATCCTGGAGAAAACCCATGAATATCAAATCGACACTCACCATCTCTTCGTCGATTATAAAGCTGCGTTCGATAGCCCAGTGCGGGATTGCCTATATGCAACAATGTCTGAGTTCGGTATACCTGCAAAGTTGATAAGGCTCTGCAGGATGACGTTGAGCAATACGTTTAGCTCCGTCAAGGTAGGGAATGACCTCTCCGGAACTTTTAATACCGAGCGAGGTTTCAGACAAGGCGACCCGCTCTCGTGCGATCTCTTCAATTTCATTATGGAGGGGATCGTACGAAAAGCCGGTGTGCATCATAATGGCACCATTTTCTTCAAAGGTGTTCAGCTCCTTGCGTACGCTGATGATATTGATATTATCGGTCGGAGTAAGAGAGATGTTACTGCTGCTTTCACTGCTATTGAAAAGGAATCAGCCAAAGTGGGTTTGACGGTAAACGAGGGCAAGACGAAATACATGATGTCTACTAACAACAACAAGAGAGCACGGGATCTAGACTCTCATGTTACAGCGGGCAACTGTAAATTAGAAGTTGTCAAGGAATTCATCTACCTTGGCACTGCCGTAACCAGCAACAATGATGTCAGTCTGGAGATTAAGCGGAGAATAACAATTGCTAATAGGTGCTACTACGGTCTCAGTAAGCAATTACGTTGCAGAGCTCTCTCTCGATCGACAAAGCTAACACTCTACAAGACGCTCATTCTACCTGTGCTTCTTTATGGCGCTGAGGCATGGGTAGTTTCGACAACAGACGCAGCCGCTCTTGGGGTGTTCGAGAGGAAAGTTCTCCGCAAAATCTTTGGTCCTGTTCGAGTTGGCGACGACTATCGCATTCGAATGAACCACGAGCTGTATGAGCTCTACGCCGACATCGACATAGTTAAGCGTATAACAATACAGCGACTACGCTGGCTGGGTCATGTCCATCGTATGGATAAAGAAGCTCCAGCGAAAAAGGTATTCGAAGGGAAAGTCCCCGGTCAACGACGAAGAGGGAGACCATGCCTCCGGTGGATAGACCAAGCTGAGGAAGCCCTAACCGCGCTTGGCATTAACGATTGGAGAAGGCGCGCGCAAAGCAGAGGCGCCTGGCGAGAGCTAATGAGGTCGGCCGTAACCTGATAACGGGTTGTTATGGCCATCTAAGTAAGTAAGTAAGTAACATTAAAACGAAATTTTTGATTGAATTAATATATGTACATACATATATCCTTTTATTTTGTTTGGTTTTCTTATGTAGTTTTTATTTATGTTAATTGATACAATTAAACTATGAAAAATATAAAAACATTAAAAATCTCAGTAAAAAAAGAAGAATTTTCACATTAAGCATAAAAGAAGCAAACACCAACTCACACACATTTGTATGCATGCACTTGTTTTGGTTTTGTTTACCTTTTTTGTTTGCATGTGAAATAAAATCATCCCTTATTTGTTGGGATCGTAAGTAATATGACCAATAGCGAAATAATTTGATTTCGCAGCAATATTTACATTAAAATTATGACTCTAAATTAAATAGTTATTAAAATTATAAAAAAAGCAAAAGTTCAAACTAATTTTTAATGAGTTATGGTTTCTAAAAAAATAAGAATAATCATAACAAATTTTTTTTAATTATGATGTTGTGTTATGGTGTTGGAGTTAAGCCAGTTGAACACGAACAATGACGGGTTCTTAAATATAGCTTCTTTAGCCATTTCATGACTGAAAATACTTCAGCGAATCATTCTCTTCACAAGAAGCAACTACTATCGCAACGACGACATCAACAACAGTCTGCTCTACGCCCACTCAAAATTAATCTTCTCTCTCCACTGATTTGCCGTAAAATAGTGGATCTCTAGTAAACGCATAAGAAGAAAGGTTCGATTCAAATATCGAATAATTGGCTACACTGACAGGTATGGACCGGTACGTGAATGTTGTAAAGAGGAAACGTAGCCCTAAAACTGTAAAAACTATGTATAAAACTAATGATATCCAAGCCCCTTCCCGTTTATGAACCGAAATACATTCACAAGCCGAAAATGGAGTTTGAAAGTGATAGGGGAGGTTTCCGACCCTCCTAAAGAGGTTTTGACCCATTTTTGAAGAAAAAATTATTGCACCAGTCGATGGGAAAAGGCCGAAAATGGATTTTGGTGACAGGAGAGGTCCTTGAACTGTTTTGGACCCATTTTCTGCAAACACACTGAAAATTGATTTTTTAAGTCAAAGAAAAATATAAAAAGTGCATTAAGGGAATCGCCAAAGGAAATTTTGCTTTTCGAATACATACTTGAATTTTCGAAGGCGACATTTACTGTGCAGCATCCTTTTTTGCAGCCGCTTTGTTTCTGCTTTGGCAAACTAAAATCTTATTAAGTCGTCACCTACAAATAAATTCTCATATCAACCAAAAACTCAAGGAATTTGCGCAAGGGTCTGAACGGGTAATAAAAAAAATCTCATAAATGAAGGAGGCAATAAACTTCTATTTTGTTTTTTCTGTGATGCTTATTAAAAAACATCAAAATTTCCGAAATATTCAGACTAGTGTTTCACCGAGGCTACGAGGCAGCCTCGTTTTTGACTACGAGAACGAGGCGAGACCGAGGCGAGAACGAGGCGAGATGGAAAAATAAATTTTCCTCGCTTGACCGAGGCGAGATCACACGGCACCTCGCCTCGTCCTCGCCTCGCCTTGTCCTAGCCTCGTATTCGAAACCAAGAGCGAGGCGCGTTATGACCAAATCTGAACTCGTAAGATCCATATGCAGATTCAAAATATGAATGTAATTTTTATATTAAAATCTTTATTTAACTAATATTTTAGTATTTTATTTTGAGTAAACTACTTTGTTTTATTTTTAACTCGCATGTGCTTCTTACGAGCTCAGATTTTCGCTAATGCACAGAAGTGCTTGGATCGCATCAGCTTCTATGCGACTACGCCTCGATTGATCGATTAGGGAAGCATGTAAGGCTATAAGCAAAACTGCATGATTGACAACACTGCATTGAAATTTATTTATTCTAATAGTCTTTCTAAAAACCGGTAAGGTGAAGCGAAACGCACAGCGTAATGCTAGTATATAAATAAAGATCAATATATGTATGTTCGTTGCTAATTGACTCCGAAACCATTCAACCGACCGACGAAAGATTTGACATACATATATGTTTCTTATGATTTGGGATGATCTGTAACATAGTTTAAGATAAATAGGTGATGCCACCCCACATAAGAGAAAAAAAGAATTCATCATATAAAGGGTTTTTCAATAGGGACGCTACAAAAGTAGACCAATAGGGAAAGCAAACGACGCCATATTTTTTCCCGCTTTTTTGACATTTCTCTTAAGTAAGGCTTGGTTTCATCATGATATACGATCCAACAACGAGTCGAAATTATTAAAATTTACTACCGAAATTCGGAGACAGTGGCCTCAACTTTAAGAGCGAACGTATAATTTATGGTCGTCATAATCATCCTGTCAGATCAACAATTGAGCGTCTAGTGGAAAAATTTGAATCCACAGGCACAGTAAAAATTAATCCCGTGCCAGTGAGACAAAGAAGTGCCCGTAGTGTCGAGAATATTGCTGCCGCTAGCGCATCAATAGAGGAAGACCCAAATCAGTCTCTCACACGTCGTTCTCAAGCGTTGGGCATCTCTGTGACGTCGTTGTGGAGAATTTCGCGAAAAGATCTTGGCCTATATCCTTACAAGATCAAATTGACGATAATTGATGATAATGGCATCAAATGTTGTTTTACAAAAATATAGAATTTTATTGATATCCCAAACCGTTTTTGCTTTATTTAAAAAAACTATTGTAGCGCTCTTATTGAAAAACCTTTTATTATCAACTACTTGATGCAGATTAATAAAACTTGGTAAATTTATAAAATGTAGAGGCATAACTAAGATCCAATTCACCAAAAATAAAAACAGATATTTTATTTTATTTCTTGAGGCTTGATCAGCCTATCAGCCCGGATACATGTATAATTTTTTATTTATTTTAATAAAAACCTCGCTTTTTTACCGAGGTGCCTCGGCCGAGAACGAGGCGAAGCGAGGCGAGGCGAGGCATGTGATGGCAAGATCTCGTCCGAGGCTGAGGCGAGGCGAGACTTAAATTTATAAAACGAGGAGAAACCGAGATCAACTAGAACCTCGCCTCGCCTCGGCCTCGGTGAAACACTAATTCAGACAAAGAAACTACACTCAAAAAAAAGCGTTTGTTGCAAATTATCGAGCACAATTCAAGACTTGCCATTTTCGAGTTTACTTGTTTAAACTGTTTATCATACACATATCTATCAGCACAAAAAAGATTAATTCATTTTTTGCTTCATGTTGCAATGGAAATTAGGTTACAATATGCAAAAGTGTCCTATTTTTAGTGTCGGAGAGTTCAAGCTGTTGTGATCGCAACGTGGTTTCCAACCATATTCTGTTAGTACCTTCATCTAAATAATCCACACTTTATTTTTGAAAAATAGTTCAAAAGATCAAAACAGTTTTTTGCGTTTTATGAAAATTCCAAAATTTTGATCGGTTCGAACCGTTTTTACACTTTTGGATTGGTTCGTCAAAACGGTTTTTGTTTTCTTTGAACCGGGGTTTCGGTTCGGTTCAGCGATTCGGGAATAAAAAAAAAATATAAAAAAATTTGTGTTATTTTTATTCAGTAACAATCCAAAAGAATATAGAAATATGTATGAACATTTAATTTCTGTCATACGCTATAAGTACGTGGTAAAAAATTAGTATTTGAGAAAATATTTGAGTTACAATAATCAGTTGAGATTGATGAGAAAAATATCTTCTATCAAGTCCTAATAATAATAAAAATAAAAGTAATAATAACAATAATAATAATAGAGTTTAGCTATTATAGCCTTCTTAGCTATTTAGCATTGAAGCTTTTTACCAAGTAAAAAGCTTATTCAATAAATAATGGAATGGAAAAATTATCATGCACATTAATTTGTTATTTTTTTATAATTTTCTCTTAGCTTTATCGCACTTTCTCAAAATACCCATTTAGATCATATGTATATATTGAATGAATGTGATTGTATGGATTTAATCATATGGTCTAAAGGATAAATGTTAAAAAAATTTTACCCAGCATGCTGTGGGGCTCGGACAACACAAACATAAAAATACACACCACCATTAAGCTACAAATTTTTTTTTTAAATTTCTTCATTATTTTATGGGTTTTATGAAAAAAGTGACGTTTAGTTCAAAATTAATTATTTTGTAGAAGATGTTGTTCATATCGCAAGGCTGAGACAGTTTCTTCAAATCAAAAATTGTAAAATATACTTTGCACTAAACGTCACTTTTTCATAAAACCCATAAAATAATGAAAAAATTTAAAAAATAAATTATTAAAATCCATTACGTATTAAGGAAATAACGATAATTTAAAAAAAACGTACTTTCAGAATTTTGTAATTTTAACATATGTACAAAGTTCAAATGGAGATAGCTTTGTAAAGTGTGGCTTTTCAGCAAAATAAAAAAATGTGGGTCTCTTAAAATTGAGCATAGAATGATACCTGTAACCTTTAAGCAAATTGATGACATTGATGTGGTCCGCTTTAATCGTTTTGAAAAATAATGTGCACTTATAGGAAAAAATATTGCTTGCATTGATGTTAATAAAATACTCTAGTTATGACTTTTCTATTAACATGTGTACATTTAAGAGTTTTGTAATAAAATTTTCTGGAAGGTAGGAGGGCTAACTTTTTGTAGCCCATATAATTGATTCCAGATAAAAGGCTTCAAAGTTAGAATTTGTTTAAAAAAAAACGAAAAAAAGGGATTTTTTTACCTATTTTCGATCATAGCAGCCATAAAATCAATACTATTTGCACGTTTTGTACCTTAAAATGTTTGTAAGACTCCATTCTGCACTATAGAACAATGTAAAATTGGTTGGCTGACAATTAAAGTTCTTACAAGCATTTATAAATGTGAAGTATATGCTCTCAAAAGTGAATTTTTTTGAGTTTTGCCATTTATATGAAAAATTGGGGCCAATCGAAAAAAACCATTGCGATATTCGGATTCTACGGAAAATTTCACTATAGAAAATGATATCGCCATTCGTTGTGAAAAACCTTGTTGAGTAGTGTTATTAATGTTTTATTTTCACAAAGCACACTTTCATTGTGTTATTACTTAAACGTTATGCTAACATATTTCGTCACTCAATTTACAAAAACAATCACATATAATTCACAAAACGCTTACGTACTTGGTATCGAAAATGGCATCAGTGATCGTAAAAACAGAAAAACACGTGTTAATTCATAACAATATTTTTGTAGAGAGCTTCTTGTTCAGTACTTCATTTTAATGCATTTTGCGCTTGTAATTTTTGCACTAAAAGTACTGAACAAGAAGCTCTGTACAAAAATATTGTTATGAAATTTTGTTCCAAAAAGACAAATAGACAAAATTTTTAACGGTTTTTTCAATCAAAGTAGGTTGCTTTCTGCGCTTAAACTTTTTGGCGTCTTAGTTGTTTTCATACTGAAATTGGCAAAGTAAAATGTGCCCTAGTGTCAAAGGTACCCCACTTACCCCTATTATAGTTTTTGATTTCTGGCACGATTTTGGCCCGAAAAATTTAAAATTTTCGAAAAAACGACGCCATTTTGTTATTTTTGGACCAAAATAATTGCCTGTAGTTCATTCTTTGGCAGCTTTGATGCTGATTAAAACCTCTTATTTTTTTTTTCTTTCAGATGTTCCAGTGAGCTGCAATCATGCCCACCGTGATTTTTTGGTGTTTTTTTTAAGTTTTAGTGGTCATAAATTTCATAAAAAAATAAATTTTTTTTTTTTAAATATGGTCTTGTGTCAAAATATGTGTGTAAAGTTTCAAAATGATATCTTGTTTTTTATAAAAGTTATACGCTCTTTAAAACACATAAGACACAATTTTTTGAAGGTGTCATGTCCCCTTAAGAAAAAAAAATTATGAAAACTGATTGTGTATTGGGGAAATATCGACGATTTAAAAAAAATTCCTTTTTTCGATCATAACAGCCATAACATTAAAACTATTTGCACCATTTGTACCTTAAAATGTTTGTAAGACTCTTCTCTACACCAGGGATGCCTACAAAAAATTTTTCGCGAGCTGGCGGCTACAACAACATCAATTTGGATAAAAAAAAAACCAAAAATATTTTTCGAAAAAGTTCCTCGTATTGACGAAAATTTTCAAATAGCTGCGGCTACACTGAAGGAAAAGTAACATGATTTTTTTAAACAGACGGCATGTTAATTTATTTTCAGTCGATTTTTTTGTGTTTCAATATTTTTAACAAGGAAATTTGTAAATTAAACAGGAAATAACTACAACGCTGGTAAACATTGATTTTTTTATAGAAATATGTTCAAATTTGACGTTTATACCTATATGTTACCGGCCAAACTAGTTTTTAGGCCAAACTAAGTTAGCTTAAGCTTAAAGATGTGCAATGACATTATAATGCAAAAACACTGTGGTTAGTGAAGACTACGACAGTAGCAAAGTAAGAAAACAACATTTGTCAATTTCATTACACACTCGACAAGATGTAAGTGGGGTTAATTGGGCGGCCTTCGGCCGCGCAACAGGATTTTCATACTCCAATATGTCCAATTTCGGCTTCGCGGAGGCCTTCGGCCGCGGTTCAGTCTGTATTATATGCAACACTGACTTCGCTATTCACTGTGCTTTTGAATTAAAATTAAATTGCATACTTTTAGGCCTTCAAATTAACTAGTTTGGCCTAGGATAAATTAGTTTATCCTAAAAACTAGTTTGGCCGATGACATATACAATTCTGAAAGCAAAAAAGTAATAACGAATCATAAAATTTTTTTAGATATCATTGTAATGAAAATGTTACATATTTTTCGGCGTACGTTATGAATGAAATCTAAATAATGTTTTATGATTCGTTATTACTTTTTTGCTATCAAAATTGTATATATATGACATCCACTGCATGAAATTACAATTAGTAAAGATCTGTGAATGTTGCCAGGCTGGCTCCTTAGAGCAAAAAGTATATATAATGGAAGAGAAAGACCAAAAAGACCATTATATATACTTTTTGTACGGAGTTAAGGACCGTATACATTTGTAGCTTCAGAACCGACGCAGCAGCGTTTTTGAGCAGCATCAAATCTTCTGCGAAACTGAAATAGGAATGAAAAGAAATTTCTTATTGCTGTTTCTTTTCATTTTCGTTTTTCTTCAATTTCTGATTTCTTATTTTGTTTTGATTTGGCTAATTTCTTATTTCGTCTTCTCATATGAAAATATGACTGATTTATTCTTATTGCTATTTCACACATAAACGAAATTTTTAATTGAATTAATATATGTTCATGCAATATCCTTTTATTTTGCTTGGTTTTCTTATTATTATTTTATTATTTAATTAAAAAAATATAAAACATGTAAACAATATAAAACATTAAAAAAATATAAAAATCGAAAAAATATATCTTTAATTTTTTTGGAAAATAGGTACTGGGATTCGTACATCGTCTTTTTCTCATTTTTATTGATATTTGCAAGTTTTCATTTTTGATAATGTAGCATAAAAGAAGCTAACACCACCTACGCACACACATATGCGCTTGTTTTCTTTTGTTTACCTTTTTGTTTTGCGTATTAATAGAAAATCATCCCTTATTTTAAGATCGTGACAACTAATGCATATAATTAAATGCTTAAAGCTTCGTTGCATTTGGGAAATCATTTTCTAAATTCGCCAAAACCTTAACTTGAAATTATATATGTATGTATGTAATTATTAAAATAGCTAAAATGTTCCAAACAGGTCGTCAGTAAAAGGTTACTTTTCGCTGAGCAGCATGTCATTTGGCCAGTGCAGAAATGGTGCAATATCCTGGGGTCGGATGAGACCAAATTTCACTCTGACTGTTGTACTCAACGTGAGCGGGTAAAAAAGATTACATTATATATACTTTTTGTCCACGGGAGTTTCGTTACGACTGACGGCCGCACCGCCCACCCTTCCCACATTACCCAGATTTTTATTTAATTTCTTATTTAGTTTCTTTTTAGACTTTATTTTCTTTTTTAAGGAAATAGCTTGTTTAGGTAAAATGGAGATCGAAGGAGTGGAAGCAAAAACCATAGCAGCCTCGGTAATAGTTTTATTTTGCAAACTAACATCCGGTGAAGTAGCCCCATTAAGGCTTTTTTCAATTTGGGGAGTTATCTGCATAGACGGTTTGGGGAACGTTGACGATAGTTATATCGGAAGTCATATCTGCTCCTAGAGAAACCTCTTGATTGCGAGTTTGAACGTTGATATGATCGTTCATGATCTCGTTCTGATCTAATTGATTCTACCTCTAGTGTTAATTTGTTAATTTTATCAAGAAGTTGTGTGGTTGTTTGTGTGAATGATTGCATTGCTATTGTGAAATCATTTTGTGAGTGGTTTGGAAAATTTGGTTGTTTTTGTATTGCAGAAATTTCGTGTTCATTCATTACTCCCCATAATCTATCTGCTAAGTCTAGAAGTTCTTCTAAATCTTTGTTGTTTGCACAAAGTAATTTGGAAAATTTGGTTGTTTTTGTATTGTAGAAATTTAGTGTTCATTCATTACTTCCCATAATCTATCTGCTAAGCCTAGAAGTTCTTCTAAATCTTTGTTGTTTGCACTTGTTAAGGCAATGTTTAGGTTCTTCGGTAGTTTTCGGATCCATGATTTCCGTAGAAATTTTGGATCTATCGAAGAATTTGCTAGAGAAGAAGCGACCTGTAGAACTGAGATGGTTTTCGGTCACCTATCTCTGTGTCAGAAAATATCTTATCGAGTCGCTTGTTCACGCTTAAAGAGTGTCGTTCTATAAGCACTCGTTTAAGTCCTTCATACAGATTATCTAGTGGAGGTTTCTGTATGACGTCTAAAACTGTGATTATTACGTCTTGTGGGAGTGCGGTGATTAGGTGTTCATATTTTGTTTTGTCTGTTGTTATGTTTTTTGTGCTGAACTGTGTATACGCTTGGATGAACCATGCTTCTGGACAATTGGTCAAGAATATTGGTAGCTTTACTGAAGTGGCATGGATCTCCAAGGGAGATTCGAAAGGGTTGGGTAGTGTGTTAGGGTGGTAAGGATTATGTGTTTGGTTAGTTTGTGTAGGGATGGGGTTCAGTGTATGGTGAAGAGGGGTACGATTTATTGTAGGGCAAGAAGGGGTAGTTTGATGGTTTGGGTCGATTAGAAACTTAAGTGTATGTTCCTAGTGTTGTGTAGTGTCTTTCTATGTATTCAATTCAATTCAATTTATTTGCAATTCGTATAACAAGAACTGTGTTCTTTTATAATACAAAGTTTAATTCTTTAAAGATAAATATAAAAATAAATAAAATACTACTTAAAATACTTAAATACTTTCAACTTAATTAAAACAGAGAAACAAAGAAAAAAAAAATAAGTAAAAGGTTTTGATTTAACAAAAATAAAGATTCAGAAAAATTATTAATAACAATATTAAATAGAGAGAGAACTGAATAAACTATTGTGAAAAGTAATCAAAGATGGTACACTTAAATTTTCTTATTCCGCAAATAGATTTGTAATGACATGGAAGAGAATTCCACAGTCTAATGGCATTAGTGAAGAACAAACGAGAGGAGTTTAAATAGGTAAATCTTGGTAGAATGAGCATATGACTCTTTTGGGAATGACTAAACTCTAGTTTTTCAAACAAGTAATATGGAGTTTTTAAATGTATGAGTTTATATAAAAATACACAGTTCCTGAAACTTAGATAAGTATTAATGTCACATCCAAGAATCCTTTTCTTATACTCAGACACATGATCATATTTGCGCAAGCCATACACATATCGTGTGGCATGATTAAAAGCAATCTGGAGTTTCAGTTGAGACTGTGAATCGTGCTTACTATATACTAATTCAGAGTATGTTATAATAGGGACAATCAGTTGTATGACGAGTTTACATTTGGTGTCAATGGGTGTAAAGTCAGCCGACATCTTTAGGTTACGTAAAATATAGTAAATTTTTCTGACCACACTGTTTACGTGATCAACGCATGTCAGCGAGGAGTTTAAGTGAAAACCAAGGCTAACTGTATTATAATTTAATTTTAATTTAGTTTTACCTATGAATAGATTAGAAATATCTTCAGAACAGATTTTATCTTTCGAAATCGGTAAAATGTAAGACTTGGCTGCATTAAGTTTAAGACAATTACTTATAGCCCAATTATTAATCGAGTCCAGGTCCTCATTCAAACGACAACTTAAGTCCTCCAAGAGACCAGTTCGACTAGATAGATATTGTAAATCATCAGCATAGGCATGCATGGATGCATCCTTACAAGTGGAAAAAATGTCATTGACAAAAATAGTAAAGAGCAGCGGTCCAAGCACTGAACTCTGGGGTACCCCACTATAGACAAGTTTGTACGCCGAATACATATTCCCAATTTTAACTCTTTGTGACCTGATCGACAGATAGCTATGTGCTATGTAAGAGACAGACAGCATTGTCACAGAAACCATATATGTATTTCAACTTCTGACAAAGTAAAAAATGATTAACGTTGTCAAATGCTTTTGAGAAATCAAGCAGACAAAGAAGTGTTATAAGTCCATTATCATATGCAGGCCTTATATCTTCCATAATTTTGACAGCGGCAGTAGAACTGTGTCCAGTTCTAAAACCTGATTGAAGCGGAAATAAAAGATGGTTTACATTTAAATGATGAATTATTTGATTAGCCATAAGGGCTTCACTCACTTTAGACAAACAAGATAGTATACTGATTGGACTGAATTCATTAGGTTCACTTGCGGTTTGTTTCTTTGCAACAGGCGTTACCAAAGCAACTTTCAAAGAGTGAGGAAAGATGGAGGTAGTAAAACAATGGATTAAAATGTGCGTGAAGGGGCTGAGGATATGGACTAGAACTAACTTTATAAATTTCAGAGATATCCCATCTTCACAAATGGCATTTGACTTTAATTTCATAAGACACTTCTCAACATTATCTTCAGTGACAGCTAAGAACTGAAAATTAAGCGGAGTAGAATCACCCGAGAAACTAAAGTTACAATCATCAGAAGCAACAGCATTAGATATAAAGAAATCGTTTAGGACATCAGGATCAACATTACATTCAGTGCTACATTTCTTTCTTATACCCAAGGCTTCCAAGTTCTTCCATAGAACTTTGGACGGAAGAGATGAATCCAATTTTGCAGAACAAGACTGCCTAGTTACCAAAACTGAGGTATTTCTGGCAATTCTAAAATATTACCAGTTTTCCGCCGTAGGATTCGTTTTTAATGGATTTCTGAACGCAAGAAGTGAACCAAGGACATGATTTATTTTTTACTGTGACAAATCGAACTGGAACATACTTATCAAAATGGTTATTTACAGTGCTGGTGAAATTTTCAAGCTTTTCATCAGCAGTTTCTGTAAACCGTACTTCATTCCACATAGTGTGGCAAAGCTCATTATTAAGGGCGCATAAATCTATAGATTTAAAATCACGACAGGAAAATGTATTAGAACTTATATTACGAGACAAGTCAAGATTGAGCGTACAAAACAATAAGTCATGATCGGACAAGAAATAAATTTGATCAAATAATAACACAGATGATAAATCAGAAACAATAAAATAGTCAAGAAGCAACATTATCTGCAAAACGAGTTGGTACAGTATTATTAACTATCGACATTCCGACGGATGCAACATTATCACAAAGTGAATTAGATAGGTTATCACGGTTAAAAGATTAACATTAAAATCTCCACAGATAATAAAAAAATCAAAATCAATTAAAATATTATTCAATTCGGAGAAAGAAGGATTAAGACTATGACATTTATTGGGATTGTATACGCAAGACAGAAAGACCTTAATATTTTTATCAAAAATACAAACATTTAAAATTCAATGCAATCACCGGGTGAAGACTTTTTAATAATTTTAATATTTAAGTTATTGCGGCAGTATATGGCGACTCCACCTCCACTTTTTAAACCTCTATCATTTCTTATAAGCTTAAAATTATTAATATTGTAAGCAGAATCGATGACATCACTACAGAACCAAGTTTCAGTAATACAAATAACATCCACAGTTGAGGTTTCAAAAACAGATTTAACATAATCAAGTTTCATCAAATTGAGGTGCACTACTTTTAAGCCAGAATGTTGCGAGCAAAGAATTTTAATTAACGTATTATTACAATCACTAAAGCCATCGACTGAGTTATCAGAACAAAACACTGAAATAGAACAGCGAAAAAGAAAATTTGTATATATACCTGATCATAAGAAACCAGATCACTTACACACTATTTTCAGGAATAGCAAAATATAAAAATCTAAAAACTGAATAAATAAAATGAGGTAGCCTTAAAGTAATAGAAAATAAAAAATCAAATTGATAAAAATTTTAAAACTGAATAAATAAAAAAAGATATCCTAAAAATAGATAAAAATACATAAGTAAAACGAGGCAACCCATGAAACTTTTTTTACGCATTTTGATCAATTGTTTCGGTCGCGACTATATCTGAGAGATTTTCCAGGTATTCTACAGCAAAACTATCAGAATTTGCAGTTTTCTTGACATAAATTATGCCCTTCCTAGAATATGCAGAGAGCAGTTGTTTATTTCTCTTAAGTTTAATAGCATTCTGCAGAATTAGTCTAGCACGCTTAGTTAGGCCTTCATCATTATCGGTGCTGCCCAGAGAACGAGCAGGTGCTCAAAAAGAGTAAATATCAGTCGATCAGTCGCTTTAAGAGTTTTTAAGAGCGTAAAAAAGCGTGCACGTATACAGAATTGATAAACAAATCATCAACACATTCTTATCGTGATATCGTTTGCTTGAAGTAGTGGGCACCACTGATCATTATTAAAGCCCAAATCTTTAAGCGAGAGCTCCTTGCGATTATTTTTGCGATAAAGAGCTGCAGATCTCAGCAACAAATCTCTCTCAAACGAACTATTAAGTTTTATAATGATTGGAACTTTCTTAACGTCAGCATTATGGGCAGTTCTCTTAACACGAAAAATACTTCTCAGTGTTGGAGGAGTACAGCCGATGGAATGGCATAGCTTATTGAAAATTGAGGTTAAATTCTCATCATTGCTCATTGGAATACCAAAAAGCACAGCATCCGTTGCAACTTCACGCCGCTCCATTGCCGTCATTTGAGTGTATATGCTGTGAACAGTGCTGCCACTTTGGATAAAATTTTTGTAGCAAAATTGCGTAGCAAAACGGCGAGCTGCGTAGCAAAAGTCAAGAATTGGCTGAACTATCGTTTATTGAACAGTAAACTAAACATAAACTTTTTTATAAAACGAAAATATCACATTGAAATTCAGAATGGTGCGACAGTACATTACATAAATCTGATTAGCAAATTACAATTCACAAAATTAAGAATAAATATAAATCCCAATTTCCATGTGATCTTATCTTACTTACTTACTTGGGTGGCCATAACAACCCGTTACCGGGTTACGGCCGACCTCAAAAGCTCTCTCCAGGCGCCTCTGCTTTGCGCACGCCTTCTCCAATCATTCACACCAAGCGTGGATAGGGTTTCCTCGGCTTGGTCTTTCCATCGGAGGCATGGTCTTCCTCTTCGTCGTCGCCCAGCGGCTTCCGCATCAAACACTTTTTTCGCCGGAGCTTCTTCGTCCATACGCACAACATGTCCTAGCCAGCGCAGACGTTGAATAGTGATGCGCTTGACTATGTCAATGTCAGCGTAGAGCTCGTATAGTTCGTGGTTCATTCGAATACGGTAGTCGTCGCCGACGTGAACAGGACCGAAGATTTTGCGAAGAATTTTTCTCTCAAACACCCCAAGCGTGGTTGCATCAGTCTGCGACACAATCCATGCTTCTGCGCCGTAAAGTAGCACGGGTAAGATGAGCGTCTTGTAGAGTGTCAGTTTTGTCTGGCGAGAGAGGTCTCTACTACTCAATTGCTTACTGAGACCATAGTAACACCTATTAGCAAGAGTTAGTCTTCGCTTTATCTCCAGGCTGACATCGTTTTGAGTGTTCACGGCGGTGCCAAGATAGGTGAATTCCTTGACAACTTCGAAAGTATAGTTGTTCGCAGTAACATAGGATCCAATACGCCGCGTCTCCCTGTTTGTGGACAGCATATACTTTGTTTTGCCCTCGTTCACCGTCAAACCCACTTTCGCTGACTCTTTTTCGATAGCAGAGAACGCAGCAGTAACATCTCGCTTACAACGTCCAATGATATCAATATCATCGGCATATGCAAGGAGCTGGACACTTTTGTAGAAAATAGTGCCATTACGATGTACACTGGCTCTTCGCAACACCCCTTCCATCACAAAGTTGAAGAGGTTGCAGGATAATGGATCGCCCTGTCTGAAACCTCGTTCGGTATCAAATGGCTCGGAGAGGTCCCTTCCTACTCTAACGGAGCTGGCTGTGTTGCTCAACGTCATTCTGCAAAGCCGCACCAGCTTCGCAGGTATACCGAACTCAGACATGGTGGCATACAGGCAATCCCGTATCGGGCTATCGAAAGCTGCTTTAAAATCGATAAAGAGATGATGGGTATCGATCTGTTTTTCGTGGGTTTTTTCCAGGATTTGACGTAGTGTGAAGATCTGGTCTATGGTGGACTTACCAGGTCTAAAGCCGCACTGATAAGGCCCAATCAGTGTGTTGGCAAACGGCTTAAGTCTTTCACACAGTACAGTCGACAGGACCTTGTAAGAGATGGCAAGAAGACTGATTCCCCGGTAGTTAGCGCAGATTGTCGGGTCACCTTTCTTCAGTACAGGACAAAGGACACTGAGATTCCAATCGTCGGGCATGCTTTCAACTAGCCATATTTTGCAGATGAGTTGATGCATACACCCTATCAGCTCATCGCCGCCGGTCTTGAACAATTCAGCTGGCAGGCCATCGGCACCAGCCGCTTTGTTGTTCTTAAGTCGTTGGATCACAACTCGTACCGCGTCATGGCTAGGTGGTGGTACGTCCACACCATCGTCGTTGATTGGTGGTATCGGGTTAATTTCTCCAAAGGCGGGATTGGTGGAGTCATCGCCAGCAAGCAGCTTGGAAAAGTGTTCCCTCCATAATCTCAGTGTACCCTGCGTATCCGTAACCAGATTTCCATGTTCATCTTTACAGGTAGATGCTCCGGGCTTGAAACCTTGGGTCAGACGCTTGACTTGTTGGTAAAATTTTCGAGCATCATTCCTGCCCCGTAACACTTCGAGTTTCTCACGCTCGTGCCTTTCCTGCTCTCGTTTCTTGCGTCTGAAAAGGCGCCTCTCATCCTTTCTCTTTTCCCGGTAGTTTCGTGATCTTATCTTATCTTATCAAATATCAGGGAGGACATCACATGCTATGAAGATAGCAAATGTATGCTATTCACTCTCGCATTCTCCAAGCGCATTAGGTTCTGTTCGCATGCTTTTTCTTTCTTACAAAAATTTGATTTGATATCAATGATATGGGATAAGATAAGATCACATGGAAATTGGGCTTAATAGTTCATAAACATATTATATAATTCATCTGATTATAATCTATTTAAGGCATCCATAAAGTGTCCTTATTTGAGATCAAACATTTTGCAGCCATTATAAAATCTATGGTATCCATTTTTTTGGAGTTACTTTTTTTATTTTTTATTAAATTGAGGTCTGAAAAAATTTGCTCTGCGGATGCACTGCTGCTGCATGCAATTTTTTTTAAAAGTAACTAGCATTAGAAATCATGAAAACTTTGTTTAGTTCACAATTCAGCTAGTGCTGATACAGAGCTCCCAATAAATTGGAAAATGTGTTTAATTAAAAAATTGCAGGAGAAAAAGTAAGAAAAATTATATGAATAATACAAAATTATATGGAAATGGGAAAAATGTACCAAAATTGATACATTTGATGAGAGTGGGTAGCAAAGTCGCAAATGTGTTATTTTTTGCTTAAGTGTAGCAAATTTGTTACGATAGTAGCAAAGTGGCAGCGCTGGCTGTGAAGCTCTTCTCTTAAGGCAAGCACTGATGACCAGCGCTGCCGCACTTTAAAAAATTTCAGTGCCACCCCCCTGAAACTGAAGGTGCCAAAGCGTGCCAAACCAAGTCAATAAGAAGTGAAAAAAAATGGAAACGCGATCTGATGCTTCTGACACCCCAAACAACATAATAATGGCAAATTAAGTTTTTAAAAATAACAGATCATCAAAACATGTGTAGAAAAATATCAAAAATGCCTGTTTCCTTCTGTGTAGTCAAATAAAATCCTGAACTTTGTTTTCCTTAAATTAATAAAATCGTGATATTCACTTTTTAGGTTTACGGTGCGAAAAAATTTCAAATAAGATTTTCATTGCTTTTAAAGTTATATAAAAGGTAATCATTCAAAATTTACACGCTTAGTGCCAAAATGTGCCATGAAAGTGAGAGTGCCAAGAAAATTTTGAAAGTGCCAGTTTGGCACAATTGTGCCAGTTTCGGCAGCGCTGCTGATGACTCAACTTCATTCTCAATTTTTTCAACTGTACTTTCCACTTTTGTTGTTGCGGCATGCATTTCTGCTGAGTTTTTCTCAATTTTTTCAACTCGCTCAGCAACTGTTGTTAACGCAGTGTTCACTTCTGCTATTTTCACATAATAGTTTCTTTTTATCTCTTCAATTTTATTATTGAACTCTTCACGAAAGTTACCAAGCTCATTCTTTATATTATCTAACAACAACTCACTTAGCTTATTGAGGCGATCGTCCAGTATTAGTGTAGTGAGAGCAGTGCCCTTTGGACTGGCTACCGGTGAGTCACCCTGCGTCGGCATAATAGACAAGAGATTTTTAGATTTTGTAGAAGCTCTGGTAATGACGTTATTTTTGAGCATATTCAAGCAGAGAAAAATCACAGGAACAAGAACAGTCTTTTTAAAGAATTTTTTCTCTCTATATTTTTTTTTTTTTTTTTTTTTATTTTGTTTTCTTACTTTATCACAAGAGTTAAATTTGAAAGTGCTAGTTTTTGAATTATTTATTTTATTATTTATTTAAAGTTTAGCAGCTCGATTTTGATTTTGTTTATTAATATGTATTGATTCGTGTATCTTGTTTTTCGTTTACTGTGTAAGAGATTCTATTAAGCTCAAATATAACTTATTAATTCGGATAAAGTCGGACGATAAAAAAACACGTCTACTCGGTCGCACTCATGACAATGATAAGATAAGAAGTTTATTACCTATCGTAATACAAAGAATTTTTTATTTTAAAAACTTTAAAATTCCTGAAAGTTTGAGATATTATTTAATTCTTAAATTATAATATAATATACTTAAGGTTATGGACTCATTCATTCATTCATTAATTGATAGTAGATAATGACCTTGGGTTCATGGATTCATTCATTCGTTCATTGATAGATAATGATGATGGGTTCATTTATTAATCGTAGATGATGATTATAGGTGATGATGATGCTTAACGATGATGATGGTGACGATGAATGACAATAATTATGGGTGATGGTGATGGTTATGTTGTGAATGATATATTCGTGATTGAATTTTTACTTATTTTTCTTTGTGCTCAATATTTTCTTGCTTATAGGAATTTTTGAATTTTCTCTACGTTTTTAGTACGTATGGGATATACCACGACTATGGATTGTGTGGATTTGGCTTTGTATTATTTGCTTGATTATTATCTTTATTAATTTTTATTTATTTTTATATAAGTAAGTATTCTTTGCGTTTGATTTGCTTCGGTTGTGGTAGAATCATGACCAGGATCTTGTTGTTGGTATAGAAGCTGGTAGGATCGCCAGTGTAGATTTCAAGTTTCTATCATATTTTTTATTCATTGTAGAAATCAAGTTTCTATCATATTTTTTATTTAAGTGAAAATAATTTTTTTTAAAAATACAATTGACTTTTTGAAAAATTGAAAATTTAATAATGAAAATTAGTTAACATCTTTTTAAAATACAATAATTAAAAACATTTTTTATAAAACTAGAAATAATTTAATTTTCAAAGTAAATTGGGACAAGTGCTTTATGTGGTGTAGTTGTAAAAGTGTAAATGTAGAAGTTTTTCTTACAAAATCCTACTAAAAAGTTTAGCTAAATATAAACTAATTTTGCCGCTAATTTAGTAAGCTTTTGTTATTTTTTTTTGTTTGTTATTGTTTTTTTTTTCTAACTAGGTATCTAAGCTTGCCATTTTTTGTTGTTGGTTTATGTAATTTCTTTCCTCCATGTCAGTTTCTCCTTGTTTAACTGATTATTTTTTTCCGATTCTACCAATTATGTGTCTTTTTCTATGCAAATGGTCTTTTAGAAAAAATGTGGCTATATTTTACTTTGCTCGGCAAGGAATATTTAACCAACTAACTTTTTAGCAAACGACTAATGCGAATTTATTAAAATCTTTTCTGATTTTTAATGATCAATCGGATGAGCAAATGGACTGCCTCGTGTGCTGGTCTTGTTGAAAAGTCGAAACTAAAAATAATGTTTCAGTGTTATCGAAAACGAGTGTTTTTCAACAAGTTTTCTTTAGAAAAATAATGTACTATTAATATTGTGACGACGAAAGTCGGCAGGGGCCTCGTTTTCGTCCACAACTTTAGCAGCAGCAGCAGAGCTAAGTTTTATTATAATTTTTATATTATTTTTTAAAGTAAAAAGACCATGGCTGCAACTTTGAAAGGAAGCATCACAGATCACCACTTGAAAGCTCATTTTAAAGGGCAAGGATGGTACTTAATGATGCTTTTGTTAAAAATAAACTGATCAACTTTCTTTGAATCCTATACATGGCCTCGAAAGTAGACAAAAACATCATGTTTTAGGTACTTAGTAGTCCTAAGCAGTTGATTTTTCAATTAGTAACTTTGACATTTTTTCCAGGTGAGTCAGAAAGTGGTATCGGCTAAGCGCTTAATTAATATGTTAGTTTGAGTCCTTGCCAACATACGTTAATTTAGCTTTGGCGTGATTCGATTATTTAACTGTATTTTCGCGCCTTGGAGCTGAAGCATTTTCGGCTTTTTTTTTTTTGAAAATTCGGTGAAAATTTTTGCAATCGGGTAAAAACATAATTTCTCTCAATTTCAACTACTATCCTTATGTATTAAGGATTTATTTGATGTTAAAAATACTACGAGCGCAATACGCCATTTTTCCTGCGAGCCATGTGTGCGCAAAAGTGAGTTCTCGATTCTTCGACCACTGGGCACAAGCGATATCAAAAAATTCAACATTTTTCTAATGTGAAAGAAAAACGTTTTTGAATGACAAAAAACTACTTTATCGAATTAATATTGATGAGAATCGATCTTTTCATTTGTGAACAACTCCGACAACGCAACTGTACATAGCATTTGGTGCATTACCATGACGTATGCCTCTGTAAAACCTTGCAACGACGTGTCTTTGCGATCTTCAAGATTCAATGTCCCTTTTTATCAGTACGGATATCGTTCAAGGCGATGGTTTTGGTCAAATCGGGTGCTTTAACGATTTGGTTCGAGTATTCTTTTGATCAGTCAAGCTGGTTTATCACGCAAAATCGTTCCAAGCGATGTCTTTTAAGCTGACTTATCGACTTGGCAGCCATTTATATTGAAAATGGTAGAAGTTTCTCTTCTTTAAGAAGAAAAAATCAAATAAATTTCATACAATTATTTAATTTATTCTTCTCAACGAAGAGGGACATGCACCACTTAGAAAATAAAGGGTTCCAATGTGAGAGCCCATTGCAACACCGCTTCGGCTTCGACAACTTCCTCACATCCCATTTATTGATGTGCAGTCTGCCTGCATTGGGCCAGCGGCACCATCTGAGAAAAACTAACAAAGGAAGCGCATCTCACTGACCCTCGATCGACGCGTCCAAAGCAGCGTGCTACATTGGATTACGCGTTCGATCAAACTCTAAAGATCTACATGACACACTAGATCAACAATGTTGTAGTCACTGTTGCTTTCAACGTCGACTTACGTGGAAAGGAGTGGTACTGGTCATTATTGATGAACGCACTTCACTCAGCAATGGTCAATGCTTGGAAGAATCATTCCGCAATTTCCAAATATGAAGACGCTCCCAAGTCGATAAGCCAGCTCATATGAAATCGCTTGCAAGGTTTGCCAAAAGAATGAATCATGGCAATGCATGTTCGATTTTAGAGCGCTTTAAGTTTTGCTACCATAATTATGGGCCAATGTCTTTAGCATGAAATATTTATGTAATAAGCGACATACATATGTATATTAATTTTTCATACTTCTCAAAAAGGACTAAATCAGAAATAGAAGGACCAGCGGACCAAACATAAAAAAGGACAAGTTTTGGTCCAAGTGGACCAAAGTGGCAACCGTGACCAGCAGCGTGCATTTCCGGTACATTTTCAAAATTGTAGCTTTGACCGTAGTGTGTAGAGTAGTGGGTAGTGACTGAGTATGCAGTATAGTAACCACTGTGAGCGTTGAGTGTGAGGCTTGCGAGTGTACGCGCTCCTGTATCAGTACTTTCGTGGCCTGGGAACCAACATACATGTGGCTAGCAGTTTTAGGTTGAAATATAAAAACTTAGGTTTTCACTTTCAAACTTGGTTTGATCAAAAATGATAATGATTCCTTTATTTTAGAAAAGTGCTCTTATATAGTAAAACTTATGCTAAAAGAGTGCGTACATGTATTACATACACATGTACGAATATAATTCTTAAAGCTAAAGAAAAGCATACTCAGCGAAAATGCGTACATATTTCTTATTCACATGTACGTATTTTCCCATGACTTAAGAATATGGAGAAATGCACACATGTTTCACTAACACATGCGTGGAATTCTTGTGGCTTAAAAAGTATGTGCAATTTATTCAGAGAAAGAGAATAAGAATGCGTACATGTTTCACATACACATGTACGTATTATTTGAGAATGGCTTAAATATACCCTGAGAAAGTAACTGAAAGAAAGAACAAAGAGAGCCAACAAAAACAAGCAGTTTTAGCGAAAGCATTTCGTTCTGTGTGTTTTTGTTTGGGTTTTGCGTTGACGCAATATTTAAAACTAGTGATCTACATTGTTGCAGTCTTCCGCGTTGAGTAACTTACGAAATGCAATAAAATGCAAAAACGTTGTTATTTCTTGAAGTGGGTGAATTTAATTGTTTATTAATTGCATTGCGACATTGTTGCAAGATTTTGTATTGACTAAAATATGAAATGCAATAAAATTCAACAATGTTTTAAAATATTTTAAGTGGGTGAATTTAATTATATTTCAACATAGTTGCAAGTTTTGTAAACTATGGAAAAGTTTGGAGGTTGCTGAACTGCAACAATGTCTTGAACTTAAAATAACAAAAGTTAAATGATGTATATTGGAGCGGTCTTTTGTACAGGGGCGGATTCTATAACTGCTAGCTTGAGGTTCCACGGTGCTTTCGCTCTCCCGTATTCGTTAGCCACGGTGGAACTGAGAGATCGGCTGTGTGTAAAAGGGGAACAGTAAGAACGTAGAAGCCGTCGTGGGCGTTGGATTCAGGTTTTCGGGTGTATGGGCTCCCGTACCCGTACACTCGTGACTTAAAAGCCGACACGCATACGGCCAGCAGAAACTCAAGGTTCCACGGTGCTTTCGCTCTCCCGTTTTCGTTAGCCACGGTGGAACTGAGAGATCGGCAGTGAGTAAGAGGGCAGTAGGAAGAACGTAAAAAGCCTAAAGCAAAATAAACGGAACGAGACATAACGAGTAAGTTCGAGTGTATGTAAACCAGTGTTGATAGCCAAAATAAACCTAATTGATCGAAACGTTTTGACGATACGTAAGAGTTCCGTAAGAACCGAACTTCAAAACGTTGCTACTCGTCATAACAACTTTTTCGCTTCGTTGGCTAGCGCAACATTTTGGGTTAAATATCAAAACAGATGAAACGAGTGCAAACGTTCGTTCAATTGCTACCGTCTCGTCACGTCTATTTTGGTTAAGACTAAAGCCGTCCTGTGCGTTGGATTTAGGTTTTCGAGTGTATGCGCTCCCGTACTCGTACATTCGTGACCTAAACGCCGACACGTATACGGCCAGCTAGAAAACAAGATTCATCTGTGCTTTCGCTCTACCGTATTCGTTAGCCACGGTGAAACTGAGAGCTCAGCAGCGGGTAAAGAGACAGAAAAAGCCGTCGTGAGCGTCGGATTTTTGGCTTGCGGGTGTATGCACTCCGATCCTGTGTAAAGGCAAGCTAGACTCAGCGTTTTCCCCCCGTTAGGCTATGAGTAAGCTAGGAAGCAGTAGAGAATAGAACTGGGGCACCGCATAGGCAGAGGAATCATTCACGCTCCTCTCAAGAACCTCACTACGACGACAAAGCTAAGAAATACGACGACCAGGCGAAGAAATACGACGTCAGCGCGACGAAGTTTAACAACCGAGACAAACTGACGAGCTAACAGTATAAGTTTCATTGTTAATTTTATTTTTATATATATATTTATGTATCGCCAGTTTATTAAAGAGCTACTCCTTGCAAAATACAAATTTGTGTGACCGAACCTCTGGACTCCGGCAAGTCAAGACCCCCCAGCCGTAGGTTCGTTACAATATGAAAAAAAATTCAATATATTAAAATTCCATGCAATCTAGCGGCAGCTCAAATTGATAAGCCTTCACAGGTGGTTTTGATACCAATGTAATTGACTTGACCGGGTTTGATTTCAAGGCGTTGGACGTGACTGGTTTTGAATACAATTCTTTGGACTTGCCATTATTTTTTTATTAATTCGGTAAATATTTGATAAAATTAAAGCAAAAGTAATTTCGAAAGATACAAAAATTGAAACAATACGTAAACGTGAGAAATTTTTTATATGAAATTTTATCATACAAAATTTAATTTCAAAGTTTGAACATTATTATATTACATTTTCTAACGACAATCAAAACAAGTATTACATATGATCACTCAATGATCAACCTAAATAGTTCAAGATTTCATCAACTTTTTATATAAATTGAAATCGTTGTTCTGCAACGGCTTTGTTTAAAATATGTAGGTTTGCAACTTATTTTTGAAAAAATTGCAATTGTGACAAAATTGCAGCTCAATTGAACAAAATCTGCAAAAAAAATTGCTAGTTCATGAACTTGGCCGGTATTGAATCCAAGTTCATGGACTTGGTTGGTTTTGAAACCCATGCATCGAAATATATTTAAAAATTTAATATTTCTGTCAACATTTTTTTTTTAATCTAAAAACTTAATAGAAAGATAAAGCATGGTATAGATTTTGATATATGAGAAATCCTCATTTCACAGCTTATTATATGCAGATACATATGTATAATGATGGAAGGGGCGTTGCGAAGAGCCAGTGTACATCGTAATGGCACTATTTTCTACAAAAGTGTCCAGCTCCTTGCATATGCCGATGATATTGATATCATTGGACGTTGTAAGCGAGATGTTACTGCTGCGTTCTCTGCTATCGAAAAAGAGTCAGCGAAAGTGGGTTTGACGGTGAACGAGGGCAAAACAAAGTATATGCTGTCCACAAACAGGGAGACGCGGCGTATTGGATCCTTTGTTACTGCGAACAACTATACTTTCGAAGTTGTCAAGGAATTCACCTATCTTGGCACCGCCGTGAACACTCAAAACGATGTCAGCCTGGAGATAAAGCGAAGACTAACTCTTGCTAATAGGTGTTACTATGGTCTCAGTAAGCAATTGAGTAGTAGAGACCTCTCTCGCCCGACAAAACTGACACTCTACAAGACGCTCATCTTACCCGTGCTACTTTACGGCGCAGAAGCATGGGTTGTGTCGCAGACTGATGCAGCCACGCTTGGGGTGTTTGAGAGAAAAATTCTTCGCAAAATCTTCGGTCCTGTTCACGTCGGCGACGACTACCGTATTCGAATGAACCACGAACTGTACGAGCTCTACGCTGACATTGACATAGTCAAGCGCATCACTATTCAACGTCTGCGCTGGCTGGGACATGTTGTGCGTATGGACGAAGAAGCTCCGGCGAAAAAGGTGTTTGATGCGGAAGCCGCTGGGCGACGACGAAGAGGAAGACCATGCCTCCGATGGAAAGACCAAGCCGAGGAAACCCTATCCACGCTTGGTGTGAATGATTGGAGAAGGCGTGCGCAAAGCAGAGGCGCCTGGAGAGAGCTTTTGAGGTCGGCCGTAACCCGGTAACGGGTTGTTATGGCCACCCAAGTAAGTAAGTACATATGTATAAACTGTAAGAAATTGTCAAACAATGATTTTGTAATTTTTAATATTTAGTGTGGTAGCCTATTCGGTCAACTACGGCTTAAAAGCGGTTTGGCATCGAAACTGCAAGTTTTTTAGTGGTATCTGACGGGATATTACGCCAGTCAATTCAAAGTGCCTCTTTTGGGCCTTTTTTGTTTGAAATGTTGTTTTTTCGGACACTTTTTTTCAAAATCGTCCCTGGATTTACAATCACTCTTAGATCTGGCGACTATGCTGGCGGTGCCATTAAATTCGGGAACTTATATATTTACCAGGATCGAACTATGCTCGGTCTGTGTTTTGGGTCTTTATATTTGTAAAACCGTAAATGTGTCTGTATGCCCAGATTTTCGGCACTCTGCAGCAAATTGTCATTTAAAACCTGAAGACACATATCAATACTCATGATATTTTCCATAAAAGCCAAATGACAAGAACACCACATCGCAAACTGAAACTTACTCAGGTTATGATCAAAAAACGGTTGGAATGGGCCCGGAAGTACAAAATCCTTTCAACAGATGATTGGAAAAGGTTAAATATGAATTGTGATAATTATTATTATCTATCAGTGCCAAGAAAATTGAAGTGATAAGTGATATTTTTCTTTTTCCGCAAGTTTGCCTTTTAGACGAGTCCGATTTCAAGGTTATGACTTATACCCACTTTGTAGGATGAAGGCCTGGAGAAGAAACTCCTCGCGACTGTATTGTTTCGAAGGTTAAGCATCCCACATCTACATACATATGAGAGTTACTGGTCGCCTTCAAATTGTGCAAGGTACTATGAAATTAGACCTGTACAAGAAAATCTTAAAAAAGCGACTCTTGCTTCAGCTCTGTAAATGGTGTGGTGATGGAGAGAAACGAATTCTTACGCACGATGAAGCTCCTAGACATAGCGCAAAAACATTCAGCAAGTTCTTAGCTGATAAAAACATCACTGTGTTGGACTGGTCTGGCGATTCGCTAAACCTGAGCTCAATATGGGAGCTTATGAAACGCGAGATCAGTAAAACAGAAATACCAACAAAACAATATCCCATCGAGAAGCCGATTGATGTCTGAATCGTAATACACATATTTTGGAAGTGGTAATAACTTGCGTAGATAGCATACCAGAGAGAATAACAGGTCTCATTGCAGCAGAAGGACTTAACACAAAATATCGATTTTCGTATACAATAGACTTTTCTTTTAAACTTTTTTTTTTTAAATAATAAACTGCTTTAGATCAAGTAAATGTGTTTAATTTTACACGTCATGATTTCGTAATTAATAATAAAATTATTGAATACCACTTACCACCATATCACTTTTTATAGCAATATAAATGTTAATGTATGGTATTTTCCGCAATGGGTCTAATAATATAGCACACCACTGTATGTGTATTCGTATGTATACACTGAAAATGCCATCACTGATGTGCACCTCTTACTTTGAGAACACTTACCTTACACCATTTACGGATTAAAAACAAATCATTTTGACTATGATTCATGTATAATTTATTTAATACCCTGTTTTCATTATTCAACCAAAAAAAAGTTAACATAAAAGACATTTAACATAATTTTACAATATATGATACATTTGTTTATGTGCCAGTGACAATTTCAAAAATCAAAGTTTTATTCAAATGTAAAATTTAGTGAAACAAATTTGAAAGGGCTTTTTTAATTTGTTCCATAAACAATTTTTATGAATAGATTTATGCACTGAATTTTTATTTCAATTAACTATGTACGTTACATTGCATAATGATATAAAAAACTTTTCAACTGCTAAATAAAAGATTTTAAGTTCATCTAAAATAATCTACATAAATCTATGTATGTATATCGCAAACCGTATCTTAATCGAAGTAAACTATATAAATATTTGACTGCTTATTACTAATAAATTAAATTTAATGAGGTAAAAATAACATTTTCTACTTAAGCAAAGAATTATCCATAAAATAAAATACAAGAAATGAATTACATTTGCGGGTGCGAAAGGGACTCATGAGTAAGACCACATTCTCGTGTCACTCGTATACTTATCTGAATAGTTTGGAATCTTTTGACTTAGGTTTCTTTTTGTTATTTCAGTAACATCCTAGTTTCTTTAGTATAAATGTATGCGACTACATATTAAAGATTTTTATGTGTATGTATAGCTAAGCGTACGTATGTATATATTTTTTCCCTATTTATTAGTGTTATGGAAGATCACAATGGCTAAGGGAAAAAGCTAAATGTTGTTTTTATGCTGTTATTGAATGTACATAAAAGCATAGGCAATAAAACCTTAAAATTTTTGAAACCCACTCATTATTTCATATAAATACCAATTTGCTACTAAAAAGGTACATTTTTCCTCCCCACAGAAGCAGCTTTTGCATTTTCTAATACTTGGTGTTGAACGATGACGTAGACTGACGAATTTTTGACTTGGAATGTAGGATGTTAAATAGTTCGTGCATTTCAGAGGAGTTTACATCCAGCGAGACCCAAATTTTGAGAGTGGATCTTTTTCTTAGATATTTTCTAAACTTTTTTGAATTCAATTTTGATATTATAAATATTGATGATAAAGACAGAACCTAAGTTAGTAACAGCTTAGAAAAAATTTCTGAACATATAAGACCACCACAGTTACCGGATGAGATTGAATTTCTTCGAAGTTTCACAAGACAAGGGTAGTGTTTTGGTAGGGTACACGCCTCAAATTTGAATATTTGTATGGATGCCTAAAGATTGATATAATGTCCTGTAAAAACTATAAAAGCATGTAAATGTTATACATATATATATATATCTATGTATGAATATCATACACAATTCTGTCCAATATAATCTGTGAACGCTTGAAGTTTTTGTACCACACTGATCGAAGCATGTCAAAGTGGTTTCCGAATTAATAGATCTATAAGTAACCTGATAACTCCATCAATGCAAATCCTTTAAAAACGAGTTTCCAAACGATACTCATCATCTTTTCATCGATTTTTAAGTCTCCTATGATAGTGTCTCGATAAGTCTTGTTATGTCGTGCAGCTTAAAATACGCGGTGACGGTGTTGCTCAGTTTGATAACAATTTGATATCAGTTATTTCTATGCATAAGATCTCGTAGAGGTGATGCACTGTCATTTCCGTAACCTTCTGATGTACGTACCAGGTAGTGCGTAAAGAATGGGTAGACACGGAACGCACTATATTTTATAGTTCTGTTTAACTGATACGTAGTGGAGATGATAAGGTTTTTGTTATTGTTGTTTCAGTTTTCTCTCTGCGAAACTTTTGTTGAGAATGATAATGTAAAATGAGTCAGACTATATGTATCGATAAAAAAAGGAGAAAACCAAGCACATGCTATACAGTCTGTTGTGTGTTAATTACCACACTTATATCATAATGTGTTGTTTTAACAAAAACGACATATTATGGTATATTTTTGGGATGATGATTAACATCATCCAATAACAGTAAATTTCTGTTATTACAATACGGCATATTTTTGGGCATTTGCTTATTTGTTGGTCAGTTTAAAATGCTATGTGCAAATTCTGCTTGTTGAAAAGTAACAAGAATGAAAACACAATGCACTTAACTGCAACAACAAATCAGGAAGTAAACGCCAGGTGTGCGATCCGGAATCCTTCTTTTCTTTACAGATACAGCTTTCAACATAACAACAAGTCCCATACCAAAATCTAATCTCTTAAAAACGTTACCTCAAACCAAAATCTAACCTCCTAAAAACGTTACCACGGGCAACATTTATTTCGAGGTATTTAAAGAGTTCACCTTTCTTGAAGTAAACGTCGATATCACCGACATTTTGTTGCAGATCTAATGAAAAGTAACCTTAAACAAACTTTGTAGTATTGGGCTATGAAAACTGTTCGGTACGAAACTACCTCTTTAAGCTAATTCTGTATAAGACATTAATTTTACCTGTTGTTCTGTACAGAACTGAATGTTGGAGTCCTATGGCCTTTTCGTGAAAAAATTAGATACTTGGTCCTCTACTGTTGACGAGAGTAAATGGGAGACTTCGAACGCTTAAGCCAAAAAAAAAAACCTTCAGCTCGTTTCCGTTTAGCACAGGATCGAGGAATAGTGAAGGCTTTTTTAAATAGTTATAGTAAGGACTTTACATTGATTGGTAGCCGTTAAAAGTAAAATAAGTATTTGAGTACACGGTTAGAAATTTTGGAATAAATTTTAATACTTTTGGGCTTACATATACATATCACTGCACCAGAATTGTATTCAAATTCAATACTGCCAAGATATTAAAATTTTATATAAATTTTAATACAAATTTGTATTAAAATTTTAATACAAATTTGTATTAAAATTTAATACTCGTTTTTATATAAATTTAAAAAAAAAAATTACGATATCTTTATTTTCTCTATAATGCTGCTTCTTTTATATCAATAAAATTGCTTATCGTATTGCGTTCTTAAAACTTTAAAGAAAAATTTAAATTTTTTGCTTGTCGCCGGTCAGAATTGAACCTAGCTTATCATCTTGCGTCGTGCCACTGTTCAAATATGCTCATTTTTACTAACTGAGCTACTGTCATCATTTATTTGAACGACTAAAACTCAATTATGTACTCACTTTTCCGTCAAAATTAAATATTGAACTATCATTTTACGTTGGCTGATGTGGTTAAAATATTCATGCAACCATTGTATTGAAAGGGAACCAGGTTCGAATCCCAGTAGATACGACATATTTTTTTTTTTTGATATTATTTAAGTATTAAAATATAATACAGCAAGGCTTAAAAATCAAATGTAATACTTGCGATAACATTAAATTGATTCCAAATGTTATAAAACGTCGTTTTAATGTTTGAACTGTATTAGAATTTAATACAAAATATATTGAAAAATGTTGTAATACATTTAAAAGTATTAAATGTAATCAAAATTGTATTAAAAATCTTTGTAATACTTCGCTTGTATTAAAATATATTCCAGGATTTCTAACCGTGTAGTTGTTTCATTTTATTTAGTTGACTTCGTTTCTTTGTCGGTGGTGGTAGTGTTGTTTTTTATTATTAAATATGTTTGAGAAGTGTTTAGAAGGGTTAACCCTTAAATGAATGATTTTTATTTTTATCATCTAGCGGCCAAGTGCAGTTTTTGTAAATAAAAATAAAATTATCGCCGTCGTACAACGCCATCTAGAAGGTATTGAATTATTCGAAAGAGATTGTGAATTCCACGTCGTACAACGCCATCTAGAAGGTATTGAATTATTCGAGAAAGTGATTGTGAATTCCACGTCGTACAACGCCATCTAGAAGGCCAATGATAAATGGCCATCTACAAAAAAATCAAATTTTTTGCTTTTGATGGCAAGTTTATATATTGTAATTGCTAATGTAATAATGTTCTCTCATAACACACCTTATAAGGTACTATATACATTTTTTTTTATAACCGAAAATAATGTTTCAAAAAAGGAATTAAGCATAGTTAAAATAGTAATTAGCGTTACTCACAAATAATTTTTTTTGCAGATAGTCAATTTTGCTTGCTTGCTTGCTTACGAAAACGAACGACACTGTCATATGTGAAACAACCCCTGTCGTGCGTTTTCGTACGACGTGGCACCCCAGAAAGTATAAGGTGTCGTACACAAACGTGCGACTTGGCACTTGTCGTTAGTGTGCTTGTATCAGTCATTCGTTTTTATTTTCTATTAATTTATTATTTATATTAAGCAAAACAAATCCAAGACAAACTAGTTAAGGAGTTATCTTCGGCAAGTCTTAAACTCACATACCCTATACTGCATTGAAAGTACCTTTTAAATAAATGTTAAAAAGACGTTGAAAAGGTTAAATAAGTCGAAAAAAATGTGATATGTAAAAAAGGTTGAAAGAGGTTGAAAAATGTTGAAACAGTTAAAAAAGCCTGAAAAAGTCGAAAAAATATGGAAACCATTGAAGAAATTTCAAATTAAGTAAAAAGTCGAAAACATGCAAAATACTGAAAAACCCAAAAAAGCTGAAAGAGGCTGGAAAATTCAAAATGTCGAAAAAATCAAGAAAACGAAGAAAGTTGAAAAAGTCGAACAAATATGGGATATATTGGATAAAATTAAAAGGTTCAAAAAGTCAAAATTATTTGCAAAATTTTGAAAAATCTCATAACGAAATGAAAAAGTCTGATTATGCCATGGTCACTTTTCCAATTCCGCTTTCTTTTGGTTCAATAAGCTATATTCGTGATCGGCATCCGCATACCAAATTTTATCACATTAGCTTGTATAGTATAATTAAACTTTCTTAGTGATATTGCTGATGTCGCTTAAGGGGTTTAATATTGAAAATGTTAACCCTTTTATTCCGTTTCAAAAATTTTAATCCAATATCTATGGAAAACATTTTTATTTTTCTTTTCTCTTTAAGGATTTTTCGTTCGTCGTACTGTTTTCATGATTATTAGCTTGCTCTCTAAGAGATCAGTGCAAAAGTCAAAATATATTTAATGCTATGTTTTCTTGTTCAGATCCCTGTGGAGAGATGTTTCACGCCTCTTGTGCATGCCTAAGAAAATCAATTACATGTCGCTTATGTTCTGAACTTTCGGGCCAGCATTGGTACTGTCCATCTTTCAGGGCGCTGTCCATGTCGATCTTTTTCGACAAAATTTAGAAATTTGAGGGAAACCTTAACAATCTGAATATGAATATAGAGATATTCTTAATAATTATCTTGAAATAATTGAAAAAAGCCCTTATGAGACTATTTAACCGGATGTTCTTTTGTTTCAAAATTAAACTATTACCCATGGTTATTGCTTCCACTCCTTTGATCTCTACCTTATCAAAGTAAGCGATTTCCTTGAAAAGGAAAAAAAAAAATCTAAACGGAATTTATAGAAAGATTACAGTAGTGTGCAAAGGGCGACTGGCATAGTCGTCAATTGTGCCAAAACTTCTGTGAATCCCTCTCAAAACACCTCTCCATCTAATTTCAACTTTCCCGCTATCATTTCTGTTAGCAACCCTCTATCGCCTTCCTTCACTTTAAGTAAGTACTACTCTAGCCATTTCTTTTATTCTCCATCCTCAGGTTGTTGATGCAATTGGTGTCTCTGTAGCTTCAGTTTTCTTGCAGGAATTGCCAAGGTTAAAATCAATTTTCATATCATGACTACAGTCAAATACTACCACTGACAACATTTAAAACTTGATTAGACAAAATCAAATAATTCCTGCCTACGCTTTCATTTCTTGGAGGAAAATTGGTAATAAACGTACTCTTGCTTCTTTTAAAATAGCAGTGGCCTCTTCTCATGCTTCTGACATTCTTAATTCTAATGCATAATAGCTATGTTTCTGAACTGAAGTCAAATAAAAATGAGGTTTTTTTTTTAAGTTTTTAGAAAAGACATACACTTGGAAAGTCTATCTTCTGTTGGTGAAAGCGTCTTAATAGCTATTAAAAACCATTTCATTAATCGAAGTTGCCTGTCCATCTGATATGGAACTCTTGTGCATTAAAGTAACACATTTTATATCCAATTTTTAATTTCTTAATGCTAATGTTCCACCAATTAATAGCACAGATGTCTACGAATTTCTTTTGATGACCGTAGAAAACGTTATAAATGAACTACACTCACATTTTGTTGTTAGGCGACTTTAATCTGCCTGACCTTAAATATACTCCTTTTGTAGATGGTACATATTATTATGCATTTTGTCTTGCAAACAAATTTTTGTTGACAAAGTTCTTTCAAATTTACAAAAAGTAAGTTACATAACTAATTTCCACGAACGACAACTTGACTTAGCCTTGGCTACAAATAGTAGCAAGTAGTAAGAAATGCTCTTCATGCTCTTTTTACGGTTGATTCCTATCATCCACCTTTGAGTATTGTGTACTTATCTGACTATGAACATTTGACGACTGCATGTCCATCGATTAATGTTTACGAATCCAATTTAAAGAAAGCTGACTTTTTAAAATTGAATGAAAATTTAAGAAATAAATTAGACGACTTAATTACTTTTTTTAATAACAATACATTTGATGATTGCATTAAATTTTTCTATGGTGAACTTTTTTCTGCCATAGCATTGTCGGTGCCATATACAAAGAGGAACGTTAATAATTCCTCGTACCATTGGTACACAACGGACTTGAAGATATTTTGTAATGGCCGTAATAGGGTATGGAATAAATACGTTTGTAGCCAGGACTCTTTTTTTAATTTAAAGATATGTATGTTAATTTAAGTTTATTCTGAATACTTGAATAAAACTAGGCTGAATATTTTTCATGACCCCAAGTATTTTTGGGGTTTTATTTATTCTACAAAAAAGTCTCACGTGTTTCCATCTGAATTCCAAACTAGTGAGCCGACCCCCAAACTATAGTTGGATTATAAGCTAACTTGCTTAAGAATAATTTTCTACTGAATTTTTTGGTCCTTAGGTTGATCTCTTTAAATATATGGACAATGATCCTTAGGTTTCAGTTAACGCGGTATTTTTTTCATCTGAAATCATGGAGAAATTATATAACGTCTGTTGATGATGACTTCAGTTTCAGACATGCTATTATAATGGCGACAGTATTAGTTAACTGCGGCTCTGAGCTGAGTCAGCCCCTCAGATTTTTATTTTGTATATCTATTAGAGAAAGCTATTTTTCTAAATTTTGGAAACTATCGTACATAAGCCCATTTTCAAGAAAGGTTGTAAAAATTATGTTTCAAACCAGAGGCCCGTGGCTAATCAATAACAAATTTTTTTGAAGGTATTATTATTATATACGATTAAGTTAAAGTAACGTGATCTGATAATTTTCGGCAAAACGCGGAAGAGCAAAAAAATTCATCAAATTCATCATCGAAATTGTTCCGCAAAACGCGGATCACGTGGTCACATTAGGTTAAGATGTGATGTGGTGAAGTCATAACAACTCGTTTCAGGCCCGTGAGCAGGAATCATCCATGGGGGCGTTTTTAACTCGGACATTTCATATTATTTCATGTTCATAAAAAACGTCAAAAAACGGTTTACTTTTAATATAGACATTAGACCGTGTCGATTTGTATGAAGCAAAATAAAGTCAGCCAGACACCGATTCAAACGTTAAAAGAACCCATAAAAACGCTATCTGTGTCATTTTGTTTTTTCCATATAAAAAATGTGAAAAATCGAATTTTGGGACTGAATATTATCTATAATAGAAAAATTATTTAAAATTTTTTAGCGTCGAGTTTTTTGCAAGAAGGCAATTTTTATTTTTCGACTAAATTCGGGTATCCATGCTGTGAAGGAATAAAAGTTACGAGCAAATAACACGTTTTTTTAGCCAAAAAAGACCTTCAGGAGAATCAAAAGTGCTAAATTGGTTTTTCTCTGAACGAAAACAAAATGACGCAGATATCGCTTTTAAAGGTCCTTCTAACTTTTGAGTCGGTGTCTGGATGAATCTAAGTTTTGAACCGGTCTAATAGACATTTAATTATAATAAAACAAATACATATGTACATCTGTTTATGTTATGATTCGATATTCAGTTATCATTACGTAAGTAACTAATTCTGCGAGGTACTTGAAAAAACTCGTCCAAAACTTTTTCCATATTGATTTTGATATCGCGATGAATACTTAGCGAGGCTAAGCCGTTCAACTGATCTTCGGACACAGTTATCTGAGGTATGTCTTTAGACAACGTAGCACTGAAAAGGAGCGCTCATTTGTTGCTGTTGTCAAAGTTGCCATAACACGAAGCATTTTTGATGTCTTGCCCGGCAATGCGTTGACGCCAAAGTTGAACTTAATTTATCCACATGTCACGTGAATTGTCATGCAAAATTGAAATACAGTGAAATTCCCTATTTCGGTCAGCCCCCATAACCGGACAGCTCCCATAACCGAACATATTTCAGCGACACTCACTAACTTTTCCATACAAAATACATTCTGATAGCCGGACGCTCCAATAATCGGACAAAAATACTGCGACGGTGGGTGTCCGGTTATGGGGAATTTCACTGTATATGGCGCGAATAGATTTGTGCATGAATTTCCATTGAAGCTGATTTTATTTATGCCGAAGCTATGCGCATTGAAAAAACGCTTGTGTTACTTAGCCTTAGCGACGCACAGTGATCCCAAATCGTGTTTTTTGGTTCAAAAATAGGTAGAGAACGCAAATCTTGTCGAAAATGAAATACTCGGGCTCCGAAGACCTATTGGCATTTTAGTTCATTCATTTAAAAAAAAAAATTTGTTGTGTCTTTTTGATTTTTCATTCAAATGTCAATAAAAACCTATGTACGAAAACTCCCAATGGGGGGGGGCGCGTTTGAACCCTCAAAACCCCCCCTTGCGCACGGGCCTGACTCGTTTGCATGGTTTTGTTAATGGCAGATCTACAGATTCTAACCTCCTTGATTTCACTTCCTTTGCGTTAAGCTCTTTAGACTCTGATCGGCAAGTTGACTGCATCTACGCTGACTTCAGAAAAGTTTTCTTCTTCACTTAGTGCGACATCAGGTGTCCTACAATTAAGCCACCTAGAGCCGCTCCTGTTCATTTTAGCAATTAATGACGTAACACATGTTATTAGAAACTCCCATCTGTTAGTATATGCAGATGACATAAAAATATACAGGAACGTGAAGGGGGTTGGCGACACTTTTCCACTTCAGTCTGACTTGAAATCCTTCGAAGTTTGGTGTTCTAAGAAAAACTTATGTACATCTTAATCCTGATAAATGACAAACTATGATTTTTGCCAGGAAGGAAAATATTGTGGAATTTGATTATAAATTAAAAGATAAAAATATTTGTCGTTTCGATGTAATCAATGGGTAAGTATACATTTTTTTAACTGTTACTTTGTATAACACAATTGTGCGTCCTCATTTATTCGTTTTGCTCTCAACGGCTTAAATTGGATTGACCCTTTAAACCTTTCTCCTTATAAGTATCGTTTGAATTTTTTACATATACAGTCTTTCAGCTTTCATAGAAATATTGGGGATTTACTTTGTCTGCATCAACTTGTAACTGTTTATCTTTCAGCACCAGTGCTTTTTAACTACATACATTTTAATAATAATCGGAGAAGTACTTATAACACTTATCAATTATTTGATCAACCGGTTAGTAGAGCTAATTACTTATATGGCTACAGCTCCTTTTATGACAACTCTTATTAACTATTGCGAATCTTATAACAGTGGAATACAGTTTAACATAATCGAGCTTAGAGATAAGTTTATTCAAGTTTTGGTCATACAGTCTGAGTCATCAGCGTGAGTCTGAATCTCATACATGTGGATGCTCAATAAATTTTTTGTTTGTTGCTCAAATAGTATTCATTTGTTAGAGAAATATATGGTGAACAAAGGTGTAGAGAAGAATAGCGATATAAGTTTTCGGCAGATATACCTTAGAACGATTAGATTTGACCAACTTACGTGGCTTTTAAAATTCCAATTAAAATTCCCTAGCTCTTAAAACTTACATACGATAAGATTAAGCTAACAATACATTTTTGTTAATAAATATATTATATTAAATTATAATTTAACATTTTTACAATGAACTTTTTCAGTCCGACAAAGGTCAATAATTCTGAAAGCACTTACAATTTGATCAATGCTTTTTATTCAACAAACATTACAAAGATAACAAGTGGATCAATTTAACGTGGTAATTGGTGCCATATGTTTCTACAATTACCACATAATATGTGGCTATGTATTATATACATAAGGTGACCATACGTCCCGTTTTGAACGGGAAAGTCCCGTTTCCAAGCCTCCTGTCCCGTCGTCCCAAAAGAAGACAAAATCGTCCCGTTTTCAAAAAATGTTTTAATGAATTTTAAAATCCATGTAATAGCTGTACTTCACGCGTAAAACAAAGCGTCACGTCGTTGTTTGATATTTGTGATTGGCTACCCGAGCCGACTTGAATAAAATGTGTGTCATTTATATTGAAAATTGGGATGTTTCTGTTGCAAGTCTTAATTTGATTATAAAATCATCTTTTTCAATTAGGGCTGGTCTCGTTTTTTTTTTTTTTTTTTGGAGTACATCGTTTAGCCATAGTTTTTCTTGAAGCTAAGGCTATCTTGAACTCATAATAAAGGTTGTTCAATTGAAATTCAGATAGCTATTTTTTTTATTTAACTTTGTATGTAACTTTTCATGTTTTTTTTTAACTTAAATGCAATTTTAACTTACGTTAAAGCAGATTTTAAGCAGCTACCTGGGCACGAATATTATACATCACCGAAGAAGGGGAATGTGCCTAGTAAATTCAAAGAAAAAAAAATTTCGAAATTTCCGAAGCAATATATGGTTTGGCAGGCCATATGCAATTTAGATAATTTCAGTTGAAAAAAAAATTAAATTTTGTAATTGAAGTTCACGTTTCAATTTTTCTTGAAAAATTTCACCGAAAGACACCCAGACACATTTTTTAAATTAGGAGTTTTTCTACTTTAATTAATTAAATACTTCTAAGCCTAGTCTTAAAATATTTAAGTCTAGTCTTATAAATTTAGAATAAATTTCGGGTACAGGTTCATTGCACTTGGGTATTATAAAAATTTTGGCTAATTTTTGAACGTGTGTAAAATTAATTTTGAAATTTTTACAGGGTAAGTTTATTCTCGACCTGCGCTAAAGGACCACAAAAATAAGTGCTACCACAATAGGTTTTTGGTAGAAAAATTATTTTAATTATTGAATCACGAGACTGAATAGTCTTTATACATAGCTTCAACGCAAGACTTACGACTTACGCTTTATTGAATTATTACCGTAGACCGAAAGAGGTTGTTTTGTCAAATGTCCACAGATTTGTATAAAGTTAGCAGCAAAATACGAACGACAATCAGAATTTCAGCGCCATTTCTCCCGCTCACTATGGCCACCCCTAATTACGCTTCTCGCATGAAAAATAAACTTTGCACTTGTTTTCGCTTTTAGCGTGCAGTGTGGATGCACACTAACGTTTCTGAGGGGAACTTGAAGTGCCAAAATGGCTAGTAGAAAATTCAACATGCGATTAAATAACACACCTCAACAAGATTTTCCACAACGAATTTGGATAGCATTTTTTATAGTAAAATTTTCCGTAGAATCTGAATATCGTATAGTATTTTCTGATTAGCCTCAATTTTCCATATACATACATACATAGATGACAAAATTCAAAAAAATGCAGTGTTGAGAGAGCATACTTCACATAAATGCCCGTAAAAACTTTGATTGTCAGCAAATGAGTTTTAATTTTTTTTTTTAATATAGAAAAGAGGCCTACAACAAATTAACGGTTTGAATTTTGTCATTTATATGGAAAATTGGGGCCAATCGAAAAAAATTATTAGGATATTCAGATTCTACGGAAATTTTCACTACTTTAAGTATCATCGCTATTTGATGTTGTGTAAGTTTTTGCAAATTCGTAGAGCAATCTGATTTGTTAATTTTTAATCTGAAAAAAGTTAACAAACTGAAAAACTACACATCTCCGGCGTTACTAGAATCTTCAAAAATGTTCAGTTTGTTTCTCAGATGCTGCATGGTTATTTAAAAATTTGAAGTTCTCTGGTGTATTTTTGAAGCCGTTGGAGGTAGAAACTTCCCCCATTCTCCCCCCGTGAATCCGCCCTTGAACACAAGCAATCACATAAGAGGCAACAAGAAGTTTTGCCCATCGCGAAGATTCGCCCTCAGAAATAGGTGACAGAAGTGCCACAGAAATTCTTTGTTGATGACGATAATGCTATATGGTTGGATGAAAAATAAGTTGACACAACGAATGTTCCTGAAATTACTTAACAACCCAAAAGAGAACGAAGTGACTGCTATTAAAATTATAAATAATTTTAAGGAGTGGGATCAAAGTCCATGGACTCAAGATGATTAAGTTTGTATCTTTAATTATAATTAATCGTTTTTTGTTTTCCAAATGTTTGACTTGATGTTGATTTTATTAAAAAATAGTTTAAATGGAAATAAAACTTATTTTGAAATGTTAATTTAATAATTTCTAGATGTAAAATTGTCACACTAGTGAGGGAGGAGTCTCACAAAGGTGACCAGCTGTGACAAGGACGGGGTGGGGGATCAAAAAATTATGAAAATCGTGTGACGTAAGTTATGGATGGCACCTTAGAAGCAAAATAAATTGATTTATTTTGGTCATTCCATTCTAAAAATCAAAACTTTGAAAAGAAAAAATAATTTATTTCATTCCAGGGATTGGAATTAGGAATCTTTTTTTTTTTTTTTTTGAGAATTATGGCAAAAAGATTGATTTCCATTGTCGAGTCAAGCGTCATTGGCGCCCTGTTCAGAAATTTTCTGGCGCTTTTTTCTTTTCTCTACCTTTCATAACTTATAAAATGCATCATTTATGTTCCGGAAAAGAAATTTTGTATCAAAAAAGTTGTAAGAAATCCATTTGAATTTGAGAACTATAATGCTTTTCCTGTGTTCATTGATAAATTAATAACAACGTTATAATAATTAGTAGTTTTATATGGGTGCATGAAAAACCTTAGAGCGCAAGCGCACAGTGGTCCCAAAGTGAAATTTTTGGCTCAACAATTGTTAGTGAGAGCAAGTCTTGTCGGAAATGAACAATTTATTTTTTAAATGAAAGCCTTGTAAAATTCCAACAAATATTCGGAGCGCGAGTTTTAAGAAAATATTAGTTTTAAGTTAAAGACGAAAAAAAAGTTTTTTTAATAAAAAAAAGATTCGGGCAATTAGTTGCCACCTCGGTTTGCTTTAGCTTAACAAAAAAAAAAAAAAAACTGTTTAAGTTCCACAAGATTTGCGCTCTCTAGCCAATTTTGAATCAAAAAACCAAAAGTTAAAGGTCAAAAACAAAATTTTTTTAATTTTGGTTCAAAAATGAGCGGAGAGCGTAAGTCTTGTCAGAGATAAAAATTTCTTTTAAAATGAAAGCTCACCAAAATTTCAACAAAATCGCGGAGTCTAAACTCAAAACAAAACAAAAAAATCGTTTTAAGTTAAGGGATAAACAAAATAAAATTTCTAAGTGGACGTCCATAAATTAAGTGAGATATTTTTTTTGAAATTTCGGACTTTTCCCTCCCCTTGGTGAAATTTGGTGAGTTCTGGCGGGACCCCCCCTCTCTTCCGTGAGACTTTCCTTATAATTTTTAGATGTAATCTGCTATAATAATGTATACTCTCTGCATTGAAAAGTTGACGTGAGATTTTCGTTGATCCCCCTCCCCCTTGGTGAGATTTTGCCGGACCCCTCCCCCCTATTTTGACTCGCGTAATTTATGGACGGCCCCTAACTTAAAATAATAAAAAACTAATTTTTTTCCAAAAATCGGGCTCCGATGATTTGTAAGCATTCCCGTTAGCTTTAATTTATAAAAATTGTTAATTTCCTACGAGACTTGCGCTCTCTAGTAATTTTTGAACCAAAAACTTAATACGGGGCTGGTATGCGGCGCCCCGATTATTAAAAATTGAAAATTAACTCCTAGGTGCAACGACTTTAATCTTAAATTCTCTATTGCCACGGACTATTTGGCATGTATATCGTTAGGCTAATAAGAGTAGTGTCTGCTCAAAATACAGTACAGTTGATGGCAAATCGTGCTATTAACCGAATAAAATGATTAATACTGATCTTAGTTTTAAACAAATCAAATTAGGTAAACTTTCATTTCAACAGATTTCTTGTATTTTCTTAATATTTACAAATAAACGAGCTTTTTATTCGATCCCGATTTAGAAGTGGATATGGTCTTGGAGCCCGATATTAACACTAAGTTCTAGAAGCAATACGTGCGACCGGTGGCGCACATCTGTACATTGCTGTGAACGGGTTGTATTAGAGATTGGCCCTGTTGCTGGTATTGGGAAGAACTCTGATTTGCTTCAGCTTCTCTAGATGATTTGTCTAATTCCTGTAGCATTTGATGTTTAGATATTTTCAATAAATGCTGTTGATTTACCAAGGCTATGGAAGCTGGATCAGGCGATGCAGTAACTGTAATGGAAGGGATTTCTTGTATTGTTGTATTAACGCCACCAGTTGGCGTGCCCTCCCGGCTCTCGCTTGTACCAGTGGAAATGCTTGACGCTGGAGAAGCTACAGAGCCAATTGTGCCTGACACAGGCAAAAGATTAAGACCCATCGAAGGTCTCACAGAAATTGCGATGGGAAAGGAGCTTTTACGATTGAGCGAATGTCATCCATAAAAGTATTGCGCACTATCAGCAGACATACCACGGTTAAAGTGACGTGGAATTGTGCTATCGTAATAGATGCTGGTTGCAGATGGGATTCCTATCATAGAATGAGGTCCGATATTTCCTGGTGGCGGCGACGGTGTACTCATCATTCCCATACTTGTAGGTATTATAGTACGTCGTAGTGTACCAGCATGTTGATGATGATGTCCTGGAACCATCATAGAGCCCGTTAGATATGATGGTGTACCAGCACTGTGGTGTGAAATAGAGTTGAGTGCGGAAGCAGCAAGTATGTGTGATCCTTAAAACAAAAGAAGTGTTACAGTTTAATTTAAATGTCATTAAAACAAAAGCTTACTGCAAATGAAATGCTTTTCGTGCACATTTACACATAAAAACTGTTTATATCCATTCGCGCCTTACCTTTTGTCGTTGGACCATTAACTGCAGGCGGACATACTCCCATACTGGTGTATAGTGTAGCAGGAGGTGGGGTTGCCCGTTGATTGTTTCCCATTGGATTAGTATGTCCTGAAAAGTGTAGTCCGCCTTGATGGGTGGTGGGTATTAGCATGGTTGTAGCTGAGGAGATACTCGAGGATGAGTGCGGTAGGTGGAGGCTGCCGTACGTGCAATTAGGTGTTGGCGCATATGCCATATATGTCTTTTGTATCCAAATGGAGCAAGCATGTGACAGAGTGTACACATTTGAGGGTCCATTGTATAATGATGAATACGAAAATATAAAAAGAATAAAAGTACATTTATGATTTTAAAAAAGAGTTAATATTTCGCAGGTTAAGACCTAGGTTTTATGTGCTCTAGAAATAACCTTGGACGGTCTTTAGTTCTAACATTTATGAGCAGAGTGATTAAAATAAATTCCTTTTTTATTAATGCTAGCGACAACAATATGAAAGGAATTGCACCTTTGTAGAAATGTGAGTTTAATGAATTTATGTACATTAGACTGTTCCAAGTTTCTTAGGAAAATAAAAAAACTAAAATTTCAATTCGTTTACCCTGAATAATTGATATATTTTTCAAAATAAATAAATATTAAGGCACAGCTCAACATATTCAAATGTTTTATAATAGTGATTTATTGTGTAATTTTTGTATTTTACAAAATTTTATTAAACTTTTCACTACACAAAGTCGTTTTTTATTATACTTTACTATTAATAATAATGCAGGTCCATAGTAAAAACAAAAGTTTTGAGGTTGGAAGATGAGGTACAATACCGTACCGTACTTAAAATCGCAAAAAAAACATTGGGATTCATCTAATGTTTGGAATTTGAACAATTTTTTTTTGAGCGTAACAATTCGCATTATGACATAAAGTTGGTTTTATTTCTCCGGTTAACGAAATGAGTCGATATACGCTTGAACAAGGCTGGGGTATAATAATAATCCACAGTTTCTACCGAAACTGTAAGAAAATTACATTTCAGATTCGGTAGAAATAAAGCGTCTTCAATCAATGGATCAATCTGTGAGACGTGTGCGTGAAACATGATCTTTCTTGGATAAAACAACACGTTCTCGTACTTGCACAGTGCATACAGCCGAAAACATTGCTGGTGTTGTTCAGGGTGTGCAACATCAACCAAACATTTCACGCACTTCTGTGATGTGAATTTTGCACAAAGATCTCGACATGACGCCGTAAAAAGTTCAATTGGTAGATGAGCAAAATTGTCACATCTGGGGCACATAAACACGTGATAATTCAGAAGCCAATGCGCTCTCAACGAGTAACTTGTTGGTGTGGTTTCTGGATCGGTGGTATGATTGGCCATTTTTCTTTGAAGATGAGGAAAGAAGATTCACGCAATGACAACGATAACACACAAGCCATGCAACAATCGATCTTTTACGTGAGAAGTTTGAAAATTGCTATATTAGCCGGTTTGGTGATGTGCATTGGCCACCTATTTAACTCCGTTGGACAATCAACTGTAGGGAGCCATAAGAAAAAGTGTTATGCTAACTATACATCAACGATTGAGGATCTTAAGGACGAAATGGGTGAAGCCATCGGTCAAATAAAGCTCCATACAGTCGAAAATGTACTGGAAAATTGGGTTCATCGTATGGGATAATGCAATGCCAGCCGAAGAATCATTTGAATTAAATAGTGTTCCATAGTTAAGTGGGAGGATTGTAATTTCGAATGGAAATAACAATGAAAAAAATTATCCGTTTTTATTTTTGGCAAAATCAAATTCCAAATTACAAATGATCCACGCAATATATCTCGAAAACGTGAAACTATCGAACAGTTTTGATTCCGTATTTGTCCTCGTTTTCCAACTTCAATTTATTTTTGTAAATATATGCAATATATAATAACAATTTTAGGTCTGTTAATCGCATAAGATTGCATACAATTATAATACCATTCCTCACAACATTAGCTGGTATGACTGTTAATTTCAGCATTTTTTTTTTTTTGGAACAGTCTAATGTACATTAATGCGGACACACATGAAACTTAAAGGTATTACAAATAAGACAAATAAAAGTGAACAATTCACAAGTAGAACTGTTCACTGACGAATATATTTTAAAAAAGATTTTCTAAGACAACGATTTCTGATAAAAAAGATTTAGAGTTTAGGTTATTAAAGGGCACCATAATACGTTGGTTCCATCAATAATAAAAACAAGTTTTCCTCAATATACTGACCTGCAGGACAGTAGTTTTTCGCTTTTCCATTAATTTAAGCAATCATTTCTGCATATTATTTAGCCAGAAATGTCCTGTGCATAAGTATAATGCAGGAAAATTTGGTAGCAAAATGGAATTCATGTAGGAGCTCAATCAGATGGGCAAAGACATTTGAGAAGCTGACAGGAACATTAATGAACTTTAAATGTCTACAATTTAGGTAAAAAACTCAACAATTTCATAAGCAAACAACACTGACTGAACGAAATACGACGAAGCGTCAAATGATCCACGCAATATATCTCGAAAACGTGAAATGAAATGAAATGAAATTCCGTATTCGTCCTCGTTTTCCAACTTCAATTTTTTTTTGTAAATATATGCAATATATAATATATAATAACAATTTTAGGTCTGTTAATCGCATAAGATTGCATACAATTATAATACCATTCCTCACAACATTAGCTGGTATGACAGTTAATTTCAGCATTTTTTTTTTGGAACAGTCTAATGTACATTAATGCGGACACACATGAAACTAAAAGGTATTACAAATAAGACAATAAATAAAAGTGAACAATTCACAAGTAGAACTGTTCACTGACGAATATATTTTAAAAAAGATTTTCTAAGACAACGATTTCTGATAAAAAAGATTTAGAGTTTAGGTTATTAAAGGGCACCATAATACGTTGGTTCCATCAATAATAAAAACAAGTTTTCCTTAATATACTGACCTGCAGGACAGTAGTTTTTCGCTTTTCCATTAATTTAAGCAATCATTTCTGCATAATATTTAGCCAGAAGTGTTCCTGTGCATATAATACAGGAAAATTTGGTAGCAAAATGGAATTCATGTAGGAGCTCAATCAGATGGGCAAAGACATTTGAGAAGCGGACAGGAACATTAATGTACTGTAAATGCCTACAATTTAGTAAAAAACGCAACAAGGACAACACTTGTGAAATTTCATAAGCAAACAACACTGACTGGACGAAATACGACGAAGCGTCAGCTAATTTAAAAAACGGAAAAAACAGAGTAGAGTAGTTGGCGACAAACACTAGAAACAGACGGACGTGAAGTGATCGAACAAGATAAAATTTGAAATAACTAAAATGTTAAACTGAATGTTAAACTTTATTCTTTATTTAATTAACTTTTAAAATAAAGTAAACGTTATCGAACTAAAAGTGTTTTAATTAAAAAGGGATAATCCTACAATTTGGGGGCACGCCCGGAATACTCGGTAGTGGAAAAAAACACACAAAAAAAAAAGTAAAAGAAAAATAACAAAGTAAGCACTAAAATGGAAGAAAAAACGAAACTTTTAAAGTAATTTATAAACAATTTAAATAAAAAACTAAAGTGACGCCAAGCAAGATATTGTAGTAGCTCTGGGCTCATGAATGTGAATTCGTGTAAAGCATGAAGCAGTGAATAGCGTGAGCCACTTATGTTGAACTGTAGTACAGAAAACCCGTTTTTTTTTCTTTCCAATCGATAGGGAAAGGTCGAAAATGGATTTTGGACATCACTTAGGGTGACTCCGGACCTTTGAATGGATCGTTTTTGACACATTTTTGAAAAAACTTTTTTGCTCCAATCGATAGGGAAAGTTCGAAAATGGATTTTGGACATCACTTAGGGTGGGTCGGTACCGTAGAAAAGACAGTTTTTGAACCATTTGCACCAAAAAAGCTCGAAATTACTATTTTCGACATTTCCCTATCGATTCGAACAAAAAAAAATTGTTTTGAACCACCCTAAAATTTTTTTTTGCTCCAATTGTTATGAAAAGTCGAAAATGCGTTTTGGATATCAACATGCTAAAATCGACAAAAAAATTTATCATGTTATAAATTGGTGAAGAGAGTTGACTTCTCTTAAGCGAATAAATTTTAAATTGGGAGTATCTTCCCTGCAATATGATAAGTTACTTAATCCATCCATGTGGTCAGCTGAGGTTAAACAAGAACAAGAGAAAAACAGAATATCACATAGTTAATGCTGCTAATGAAAATGAAACCAGCGTAAAATCAATTAAAATATATTTCCAAAATATGTCTGGAATGCGTACAAAAATAAATGATATCCGTGCTGCTATAATGCAATGTCATTATGATGTCTACATTTTTGTTGAAACATGGCTCAATATTGATTTTTTTGAAAGTGAAATTTTTGACTTAAATGATTTTGTTATACATATATCGTAAAGATAGAGACTATATAAAAACTGGTTGCTCTAGAGGTGGTGGAGTGTTAAAAGCCACTAATTGCTCTCTGCGTTCAAATTTTGTTACACTTTCAAACTCTGATTCTTATCTTGATCAGCTTTGCATAAGTATTCAAAGCAAAAACAATTTAATAGCCCTATTCACGATCCGGTGCATATGGCCTTGCAAAAAAGCATATGCAAAATATTATTGCAAAGTTTGCAATCGCAACAACAAAATATACACATTTGCAAATGCTACGGTGTTGCAAAAATGCTACAGTCAAACCCTATAGCATTTGTAGCAAATGCAAATGTTGTTACTCTCTTTGCCCATACGATTTTCTCAGCAAAAAATTATTGCTTCTCTCAATTCTCTTACCATCATTATGCTATGAAACAATCGCTCACAATTCGCTGCAAAGTTTTGCAATTGCATAGTTTCGCAATGTCATTTGCACCGGATCGTGAATTGGGCTAATGTTCTTAATGCATCTTATATTCCGCCGAATAGTAGTAATGATTTACACACGGTTCATATTGATAATATTACGAGTTTGTTAAATGAGAAAAATGATAATCATTTATGTGTGTTAGGTGATTTTAACCTCCCTGATATAACTTGGTGTTTTGCTAATAATGATGAACATTACCTTATCCCCAATAATGTTAACCAGCTACATGAGATTTCTGTTATTGCAGGTTTATTTAGCCTGGACTTGATTCAGATAAATTTTTGCCTAAATAAGTTGAGTAGAATCTTAGATCTAATTTTTATTAGTAGCAATATTAAATATAAATCACAAGAATGCCCTTTCCCATTATCTCAAACTGATATGCAACATGTTCCTCTGATTATTAAACTAGGATATTACAAATTTTGTAGTTTTATTCCTGACTTGGGATCTAAAACCTTCAATGTCACCTTGTGCGACTTTAATGTTTTGAATAATGAAATTGGTGATATTGATTGGTGCTATTTTTCGCAATGTAATAATCTTGATTTATGTTTTGATTATTTTAAATCGGATTTTTTTTTAATTTGCTTATAAAATATCCCGGTTGTATCGAAAAGGTCCCACAAATTACCATGGTATACAAAAGGTTTAAAGAAGCTAAAGAACCATCAAAATAAATCTTACTAAATCTGAAACTAATAAAGTAAAATATCTTCAATGCACGAAAGAAATCAATTTCTTGAATAAATTTTTGTATAAGCAGTATATGTTGCGTTTTGAGAAAAATATTAAAATTAATCCTAAGTCGTTTTGGAATATTATAAGTTCCAAGAAAACTTGTTCTACAATTCCGTCACATATGTCATTTTATGGAAATTTGTCAAGTTCTTTGTATGAATCAGTTAACCTTTTTGTTGACTTCTTCAAATCGAATTTTGAGTCGAATATTGCTTGTTATAATACTGAGTTACTGGAGCAAATTAACAATGTAATTGATTTTGGCTCGCTTCAACTTACAGTAGAAGATGTTATGAATGGATGGATTGGCTTTTGGTTGATCAGAGTAAAATTTCTGACTGCTTTCCACCTGGGGATTGCCAGAGCGATCTCTGAGCCAACCATTAGCAAGTTGACACACAGCCTCCCCGCGGCTCCATCTGGGTAGCTATCTCGCGCTGAGATAGTGAGCGAATGTGTGCAGCGTGTCCTCCCTGGAAGTAAACTGGGTTGTGCGCAGGGTTTGGTACCCGCCACGTAAAAAAAACACTCCAATGAAGACTAAAAAAGCCTCGGACAATGAACCCCTCAACCTTGACGACCACTGCAAACGAAAAAAGGACTATGATTTAAGGATATGCACCTGGAATATCCGGACCCTCAATAGGGAAGGTGCCTCTATCGAATTGGCGGATGCCCTCGGAAAAATTAAGGCTGACATCACCGCCATCCAGGAAATAAGATGGATAGGACAAGGTTGCTCTAAGCAAGCAAGTTGCGATATCTACTACAGCTGCCATGCGGAGAGGCGCGAATTGGGATGCGGATTCGTAGTAAGCAAGAGACTTCGCCACCATATCTCCAGGTTCACACCTGTGAGCGAAAGGTTGGCTACGATCCGCGTCAAGGCTCGATTTTTCAACATCAGCTTGATTTGCGCGCACGCCCCGACGGAGGAAAAGGACGATGCTGTCAAAGATGCCTTCTATGCGAGACTCGAGGAAGTATACGACCGCTGCCCGGCCCATGACGTTAAAATTGTACTCGGGGATTTCAACTGAAAGGTCGGAAGAGAAGGTATATTTGGCCCCACTGTCGGTCAGTTCAGCCTTCACGAGACCACCTCAAACAACGGTCTACGGCTGATCGACTTCGCCGCGGCGCGAAACATGGTAGTAAGTAGCACCAGATTTCAACACCTCGATATCCACAAGGCCACCTGGCTGTCCCCTGATCAGAAAACACGCAACCAAATCAATCATGTTGTGATCGACGGAAGGCATGCTTCGAGCGTGCTAGATGTTCGTACGTTCCGGGGAGTCAATATTGACTCCGATCATTATCTTGTTGCAGCCAAGATACGCATGCGGCTGTGCAATGCAAAGGATGTACGCTCTGGTACGCAACGAAAGCTGGACGTCGCTAAGCTGCAATCACATCGGACGGCCGAAGCCTATTCCGCTCGCCTCTCAGAACTGCTCCTTCAACCTGACTCTCTACCCGATGATGCCGGTGGACTTTGGGCGCATATATCCCGCTCCATGCGCTCTGCCGCTGAGGAAGTCATTGGTTTCCGACGCCCACTTCCGCGAAATCAATGGTATGATCAAGAGTGTCGCGAAGCCACTGCAGTGAAAAACGCCGCCTACAAAAGAATCCTGCAGTCAGCAGCAACGCGAGCCGTGCACGAAAACTACCGGGAAAAGAGAAAGGAAGAGAAGCGCCTTTTCAGACGCAAGAAACGAGAGCAGGAAAGGCACGAGCGTGAGAAACTCGAAGTGTTACGGGGCAGGAATGATGCTCGAAAATTTTACCAACAAGTCAAGCGTCTGACCCAAGGTTTCAAGCCCGGAGCATCTACTTGTAAAGATGAACATGGAAATCTGGTTACGGATACGCAGGGTACACTGAAATTATGGAGGGAACACTTTTCCAAGCTGCTTGCTGGCGATGACTCCACCAATCCCGCCTTTGGAGAAATTAACCCGATGCCACCAATCAACGACGATGGTGTGGACGTACCACCACCTAGCCATGACGCGGTACGAGTTGTGATCCAACGACTTAAGAACAACAAAGCGGCTGGTGCCGATGGCCTGCCTGCTGAATTGTTCAAGACCGGCGGCGATGAGCTGATAGGGTGTATGCATCAACTCATCTGCAAAATATGGCTAGTAGAAAGCATGCTCTCAGTGTCCTTTGTCCTGTACTGAAGAAAGATGACCCGACAATCTGCGCTAACTATCGGGGAATCAGTCTTCTTGCCATCTCTTACAAGGTCCTGTCGACTGTACTGTGCTTTAGACCTGGTAAGTTCACTATAGACCAGATCTTCACACTACGTTAAATCCTGGAAAAAACCCACGAAAAACAGATCGATACCCATCATCTCTTTATCGATTTTAAAGCAGCTTTCGATAGCCCGATACGGGATTGCCTGTATGCCACCATGTCTTAGTTCGGTATACCTGCGAAGCTGGTGCGGCATTGCAGAATGACGTTGAGCAACACAGCCAGCTCCGTTAGAGTAGGAAGGGACCTCTCCGAACCATTTGATACCGAACGAGGTTTCAGACAGGGCGATCCACTATCCGCAACCTCTTCAACTTTGTGATGGAAGGGGTGTTGCGAAGAGCCAGTGTACATCGTAATGGCACTATTTTCTACAAAAGTGTCCAGGTCCTTGCATATGCCGATGATATTGATATCATTGGACGTTGTAAGCGAGATGTTACTGCTGCGTTCTCTGATATCGAAAAAGAGTCAGCGAAAGTGGGTTTGACGGTGAACGAGGGCAAAACAAAGTATATGCTGTCCACAAACAGGGAGACGCGGCGTATTGGATCCTTTGTTACTGCGAACAACTATACTTTCGAAGTTGTCAAGGAATTCACCTATCGTGGCACCGCCGTGAACACTCAAAACGATGTCAGCCTGGAGATAAAGCGAAGACTAACTCTTGCTAATAGGTGTTACTATGGTCTCAGTAAGCAATTGAGTAGTAGAGACCTCTCTCGCCCGACAAAACTGACACTCTACAAGACGCTCATCTTACCCGTGCTACTTTACGGCGCAGAAGCATGGGTTGTGTCGCAGACTGATGCAGCCACGCTTGGGGTGTTTGAGAGAAAAATTCTTCGCAAAATCTTCGGTCCTGTTCACGTCGGCGACGACTACCGTATTCGAATGAACCACGAACTGTACGAGCTCTACGCTGACATTGACATAGTCAAGCGCATCACTATTCAACGTCTGCGCTGGCTGGGACATGTTGTGCGTATGGACGAAGAAGCTCCGGCGAAAAAGGTGTTTGATGCGGAAGCCGCTGGGCGACGACGAAGAGGAAGACTATGCCTCCGATGGAAAGACCAAGCCGAGGAAACCCTATCCACGCTTGGTGTGAATGATTGGAGAAGGCGCGCGCGAAGCAGAGGCGCCTGGAGAGAGCTTTTGAGGTCGGCCGTAACCCGGTAACGGGTTGTTATGGCCACCCAAGTTAGATGTTATGAATGGCATTTGCAGTTAAAACAACTCTCAAAAACCTGACATTGATGCTATTTCTCCATTTCTTCTTAAAAGATGTATCACAACAATATCTGAGCCATTATGCTGCTTGTTTAATTTATCCCTATCCTTGGGTTATTTTGTTGATGGTTGGAAAATTGCCTTTGCTGATCCCGTTTTCAAAACTGGTAATAAAAATAATGTCTCAAACTACAGACCCATTTCAAAACTATCCACAGTTTCAAAATCATTTAAGAGTATAGTAAAGAACAAGGTATTTTTCGCTGTTAAAAATATTATCACTCAAATGCAACATGGTTTCTTTGCTGGACGTTCTACAGTGACTAATTTAACAGTTTTTTCTGATCACTGTATCTCTGCTTTTTCGGATGGATTACAAACTGACACAATTTATACGGACTTCGCTAAGGCATTTGATAAAGTTCCTCATGAAATTCTTGTTGCTAAATTATCCAAGTTGGGATTTCATTCTAAATTTTTAGAATGGATAGCCTCCTATCTAAATAACAGGCTGAGTTATGTACTAATTGATGGACTTAAATCTAAGCCATTTGTTGCCAGTTCTGGTGATCCACAAGGAAGTATTTTAAGACCACTCCTTTTCATTTTATTTGTCAATGACACTGGTAACTGATTTAAGAAAGCTAACTTTCTACTTTACGCTGATGATCTGAAACTATTCCTTAATATCCGAAATCAATTGGATATTATGTCTCTCCAAAATGACTTAAATAATTTATTTGTTTGGTGTACTAAAAACCGATTATTTTTAAATAATGTTAATGTTATTTATCATGTTACGTGTTGCAAGGCTGTAGTACCTCTTACATCGTCTTATTGTTTGAGTAACTCTACTCTAAGTTTAGTTAGTGAAATATTGTACCTTGGAGTCGTATTTGACTCAAAATCCACTTTTGTAAGTCATATAAATTTTATAATTCCAAAATGCTATTCGATGTTGGCTTTTGTTAGATGTAATAGTTCTGATTTTAATGATCCATATACGCGTTAAGTTTTGTATACTGCTTATGTTCGTTCAAAATTGAAGAATGCTCAGTAGTATGGTATCCCTCTTATTCGGTTCACTCTAATAGATTGGAAAGAGTCCAAAACCGTTTTCTTAAATTTGCACTTAATTCTATAAGCTTCGTGGAACATTTTTCCTTCTTATAGTTCACGTTGTCTTTTGATTAATCTAAAGTCTCTTCAGGCAAGGAGGATGATAGCTTCTTTATTGTTTGTATATGACATTATTTCGGGCCATATTAATTGTTCATATTTGCTTGAACTTGTAAAATTTAAAGTTCCATGTAGATCGTTACGTCATACAAATGTATTTGCCCTACCAATTTGCAGGACAAATTACGCATTGAATGCACCTATTATGAGAGCACTTATTGAATTTAATAATTTAAGTGCAACTCAGGTCATAGATTTTTCTATCCTTAGAAATTTATTTAAGAAATTGTTAACAAACTTATATTCATAATTTTAGTTTTCTATTATTGTTAAATTATAAGTTCTGTTATAATTTTGCATTTAATTTTATTTGTTATTTCTGATATTTTATCCATAAGTCTGTAAGAATTGTTCTATAGGCTGAATTAATAAAAAAATCAAAAAAAAAAATTAAAAAAAAAAAAATTAAAAAAAAAAACAAGAACTTAAAGACCTTTTTAAATTTGCCAAATAGATTTCCGACGTCAGAATTACATCCGATGATACAAGAAAAAGTTATCTTAAATACGTTAAACGATTTAAACCTTGTCATTCTCGCACAGATGCAGAGTTTCTAGCCATGCCCTCTTGCGGAGTTTATCATTGACAGAAGTTTCGTTCTCTATTAATATATAAGACCTGAAGAGGCTGATCTCAAAACATCCCCTTATTTATAATTTGTGATATTAATATAGGTTTTTACAATCTTTTTTCCTATAAATTATATTATTTAAAGTGATTATCTCTACAAATGTAAAACTGAATTTATTTGTTGCAATATCTATAAGGTTAAATCTCAAACATTGTAATTTAATTGTAAATAAGTATTGAATTTATGATAGAATAAATTCATACATACATACAGTCCGACTTTAGGTGGATTTTTTCGGTCGGATTTAGTAAGAGAACTTGGTACAATTTTATTTCCCGATCGGTAACTGTCCGAAAACCATACCCATTTTCTTGAAAAATTTTATGACCTCTGTAACTTGCACCATTTTTTAAATCAATATTTTTGAAAATAGGTTGTCTACTTAAAATAGAGGGCGCTAATTCAGTTTTCAATATTAACCTAAATCCTTGTAATGGGCTTTGTCCAGACATATAAAGCTATTGTAATCCGCTGACACATCGTGAAAAGATCAAAAAAAATTTATTTTGAACCGCTCTAATGTATGTATTCCTTATACATATAGGCTTAAAAGAATCGGTTTATGGGTGATTGCATTTCATTTTGCAGCATATTGGTAAGGATTTCTCTCTCATTCATATGTTCTAATTCATTAAAATATTTACTGTGGGGAAGATTTTGAAGTATGTAGTTCGCTTACAGTTGGAACCCCATCAGTCGTTTCTTCTTCGTCTGCTTTGGAGATTTCAGAGTTACAATTGTGCTAACGATTTCGTCGTCTGAAAGATCCCCAAAGAACAATAATTCCTCGTCGCATCTATCGTACTCCTAAAAGCATTTTGCAATTCTAATCATTAGTAGCATCATCCCCGTCCATCGTAACACCGTCGAAATTAATTATGCGGGAATCATTTAACAGGGGACTTAGATGCATATTTCAGGAAAATTGAGGAAAATTTCATTGGGTTTTTCTTAAGCCAGTTATTCGGGAATTCAATTAACCGGGGTCCACTGTATATGTTTTTATATAACAATCTTTTCAAAATAAAATTTTACTATAAAAACTTTTACTCAGAGACAGAGGCGGCAATGTGCATACTTTGGGTTCTAAATGTCGAAATATGTTAGTATATGACCCAGTAGCGTAGCGTGCAGGCTGTGAGCAGCTTGTCTGAATTCAAACTTTCTGTTTGCGTCGCTTCCTGGCCCGCCCCGGGCTGCACTTTTCACAACAAATATTAATATTATGTTGTAATTTAACAAGTGGCTTGTCAAAATTTAAATTCTTTGTTTGCGTCGAAAACTCACATGTAACATCGCATATGTGCATGACCGCTCACGCTGTTGTACCTATTTTCACTGGTACCCAGTCATAACCGCCTCAGTAGAAGTCTTCGAAACAACTTCAGGTCCTATATCCGAATAATTTTTTGGTTATAAATCCCATTTTTTTGGGGGTTATGATCACTTCTAAGAACGAATATGATCTCCAAAAACAGAAGCACATAAAGCCAAATAATTTTAGGCGTTAATATTTTATTTTTAACTAAAGAATCGCATTTATTATTAACTTTTATGCAGAATTACTGCGGCTTGCGAACCCGGTGTTGGACATACTACACCGCAACCGAAGGCAGCCGTGAAGCCGGTGTAAGACGTTTTGGTGGTGCGACCGGAGGTGGTGCTCTTACTTTAACTTTAATGTAGAATTACTCTGGCCAGCAAAGCCGGTGTTGGATACACACTTTTGAAGCTCAAAAAAAAAAAAAAATATGAAAGAGATCGATTATTTCAACAAAAATAAATAAATTTTTAAGAAAGACATATTTTTCTTGTAGATATTTCCAAGCAAAACAAAAGTGGTCATGACGTCCTTGGGAATTATTTAAATTGTTATGAGTAGGCATTATTCTCCGAAACTATTTATGAGATTATAACAGTGTTTTATGTGGACATAAGGCCCATGGGCATAATGTCCATGGGGGTTATGACGGGTTGAGATATTAGTTCCCGGATGGCAAATGTACAAGTTACGCTATTGATATGACCCTATTTTTAGACGGTAAATGGGGTCATAAGCAAATTAAAATTATATTTGATATCATTGATTTTTGCTTGTTTTGAAGGGCTTTTTTAGTACTTTATTCCTAACTTTAATATTAATCTGCAAATGTCTAGAGCTCATTCATTTGTTTTCCTTAAAAACAGGAATGCTTATATAAATGTATAACTGCCGATTTCCTCAATCGAACCCGCGAAAAACAAGAGACAGAGGTATATGTACGAGTATCTAGCAGGGCTGTCGCTGTCACTTCAATCGCAGTTTTTCACTGCATTTTAAAGTACGACACTGCACCTTTTATGAAAACACTGCACTTTCATAAAAAAAATTGCAAAAGTAATCTGTCACAATAACTTCTGGATTATTTACATTTCGAAGTTGACAACACTGAACTTTTAATTAATCTTAATGTCTAAACAGAATTGGGACGTGCGACTTATCTTCAGTGTCAAATCGCACCAAAAAAAAGAATTTAATTTTCTAGTGTTAATTTTGTACTCATTACAAACGTATAGGAAAAACAGAAGAAAAATGGCACGTCCCAATTCTGTTAACCCTTTAGCGACGATGATGCCATATGGCATCACTAACTATAATTTCAGAGAACTAACGGTACTGTACCACTGCATTCATTTTTTTCTAAAGAAATACATGCGTTGTGTAGAAAGAGGTTCAAGTAGTCGATTTCTCCATCTTTTTTGATAGTTTGTTATCACATGTCGTTAGAACAAAAGCTGAAAGTGGAGTGTTTTTTTATAAAGTGAAAAACTTCGCAAAATGAGACATAGGAAAAAGTAAGTATTAGAAATTTTTTTTTTGTGTCAATGTATATTTATTTTGAAAGTACCCATCTTGAGCTTCAATTTAATATTTTTAGTGAGCTGCATGTTTTATTAGTTTGATATATACATAAGTTCCAGTTTTGTTGATGCCATATGGCATCGTCGGCGTTCGGCGTTACAAATACTGCATGTGATTTCCTCTATGTACACACTTTTTTTTTTGGTTTTTTAGCATGAAACTTCATGAAATCGAGGATTTTTAGATCGATATCGTGGAAGATGATACAGCGGAGCAATTGACTGGAATTTTTATACAGCCTCCAGATGCAGCTTATGATTCAGCTGAGGATGGTGCCGACCATTTTTATATGGCTGCTGGATGTTGCTGTTCAAAATGCGTGGCTTCTACATCAAAAGACTGGAAAGAAGTTGCTAACGTACTTTCAATGTCGGCGAAGTATCGCCCAACATTATTGCCATACTGTTTCCCGAGTTTTTGAAGAAGACCGATATGATCGAGTGGATCATTATCCGACCAAAAGTACCAAGCGACGATGTACAATGCCACTCTGTGACAGTCAATCTTGCATAAAATGTGAGAAATGTGAAGTTGCGTTGTGTGTTGAAAAAATGTGCTTCAAAAACTATCATTCCTCGAAATGAAATCAATATTTTTTTAAACTATTTTCAATTTTAATTACTTTTTCTTATATTCCCATACATTTTTATGAATAAAATATTTGTTTTTAACAAAACCAAATTGGTATTTAAAAAACCATTTTTGACTTCCAAAAACAAAAAAAAAATTACAGCGATTTTTACTTTCAACCTTTGTAACGTCGATGGTCGATGATGCCATATGGCATCACCTGATTTTGGCCGACTTCGTGGACCGATCTAAAAATATGTTCCATATTCGTGATCAGGAGGTCATAATTAGCCAATGTGTGCATTTTCATCACGAAATTCGAAAAAAAGTTGTCCCGGCGTTAAAGGGTTAAGACATTTACTGTAACATTACTGGAATTTGATCAGCTTTTGACAATTAGTTTTAACTTTTCTTTTCAACTCTTTTCGTGCAAAGCAATGAACGACCTTAAAAGTAGGTACATTCAGAACATTTCCACAAAACCTACATGCCATTACTGAAAAATTTTTGTTGTGATTTGAAAGAGAAAAAATTTAAGTGTAAAAAATAGTTGGTTTTATTATTAAAAAATATTATCTGAAATTTTAAACATAGAAAATCAAAACATATTACTAAATTTCAAATCACAGCTTATTATATGCAGATACATATGTGTGTTAAACTGTAAAAAAATTGTCAAAAATAATGATTTTGTAATTTTTTATAATTAGTGTGGTAGCCTATTCGGTCAACTACAGTTTAAAAGTAGTTTGGCATTGAAGCAGCAAGTTTTTTAGTTTAATCTGGCGGAATATTACGCCATTCAGTTTAAAGTGCCTCTTTCAGGCCTTTTTAGCATGAAATTTTTTTATTTTCAGGCATTTTTTTTAAAAATCGTCCATAAATTTACAATCACACTTAGATGTGACGACTATGCTCGCGGTACCATCAAAATCGGATTCTTATATATTTACCAGGATCGAACTATGTCCGCTCTCAGTATTGGATTTTTATATTGGTAAAACCGTAAATTTGTCTGTATTCCCAGATTTTCGGCACTCTGCAGCAAGTTGTCATTTAAAATCTGAAGACACATATCCATACCCTTGATATTTTCTACAAAAGCCAAATTTCCGGTACCAACAGCTGACATGCTGTAGGCTGGCAAGGTTAAAACAAACATTTAATTTTTTATTTTGAGAAAAAAATTGAACTCATGTCATTTCTTTCTTATATTGGTACAAATCCAAAATAAAATTTGCTTTATTTAGCTTTAATTATTATTAGCTTTATTTTTTTCTTATAAAAAGCGCTATAGCTCTACCAATTTTCAACCACTTTGGAATTTTTTTAAAGATTCTTACAGAGAATAAGAAGTTCTATTAGAATTAAAAGACAAAAGTTAATTATTTGATTTGGATGGAAATGCCGCTTTTTTTGAAAAAATTTTTAGCGGTTTTTTAGTTTTTGACACCAATACTTAAAAAGGGCATAACTTCGTAAAATTTTTTTTTAATCAAATCGGGGAAATAGGAGTCCCTTTATATACTTTGAAAAACAAATTAATTAATCGGCAACCAATTCCGTAATATAAAATAGTCCGACTGCATGGTTTGAAATGGACTTAGACCTTAATCTTATAACACTGCGAAATTCACTGCACTTTTGATTTTAAAACGCTGCGAACACTTCAATTTTCCAGAGTTTTTCGGAATTTTCACTGCAGTCCAAAATTCTAAAACGACAGCCCTGGTATCTAGTGCAACAGCATCATTCTCTTCACAAGAAGCAACTACTATCGCAACGACGACATCAACAACAGTCTGCTCTACGCCCACTCAAAATTAATCTTCTCTCTCCACTGATTTGCCGTCAAATAGTGGATATCTAGTAAACGCATAAGAAGAAAGGTTCAATTCAAATATCGAATAATTGGCTACACTGACAGGCATGGACCGGTACGTGAATGTTGTAAAAAGGAAACGTAGCCCTAAAACTGTAAGAACTATGTATAAAACTAATGATATCCAAGCCCCTTCCCTTTTATGAATGGAAATAGATTCGCAAGCCGAAAATGGAGTTTGAAAGTGATAGGGGAGGTTTCCGACACTCCTAAAGAGGTTTTGACCCATTTTTGAAGAAAAAATTATTGCACCAGTCGATGGGAAAAGGCCGAAAATGGATTTTGGTGACAGGAGAGGTCCTTGAACTGTTTTGGACCCATTTTCTGCAAACACACTGAAAATTGATTTTTTAAGTCAAAGAAAAATATAAAAAGTGCATTAAGGGAATCACCAAAGGAAATTTTGCTTTTCGAATACATACTTGAATTTTCGAAGGCGACATTTACTGTGCAGCATCCTTTTTTGCAGCCGCTTTGTTTCTGCTTTGGCAAACTAAAATCTTAATAAGTCGTCACCTACAAATCAATTCTCATATCAACCAAAAACTCAAGGAATTTGCGCAAGGGTCTGAACGGGTAATAAAAAAATCTCATAAATGAATTAGGCAATAAACTTCTATTTTGTTTTTTCTGTGATGCTTATTAAAAAACATCAAAATTTCCGAAATATTCAGACAAGTGTTTCACCGAGGCTACGAGGCAGCCTCGTTTTTGACTACGAGAACGAGGCGAGACCGAGGCGAGAACGAGGCGAGATGGAAAAATAAATTTTCCTCGCTTGACAGAGGCGAGATCACACGGCACCTCGTCTCGTCCTCGCCTCGCCTCGTCCTAGCCTCGTACTCGAAACCAAGAGCGAGGCGCGTTATGACCAAATCTGAACTCGTAAGACCCATATGCAAGTTAACACATTTGCCTCGCCACAATTTGCTGACTAGGCGTCTACATATTGCAACATGATCTGCACGCGCATCCGCTGTGAGAACCACGTCATGCAAATTATGCGAGTTGATGGGAAGCGCAGACTCAGCAGTTTTAGGTCACTAAGTAGGTTAAGACTTAAGTAATGAGAATATAATAAATCACTTCAATTTTGGAGACCAACGATAGTGGTAACAAACCTGTTTTATTCTAACTTGAAAGTTTACTTTATTTGCAGGTAAAACAAGGAGGAGCCAGTGGCCGGCTCCCATCTTTAATTTTTTTGGTGCACCCTAACCGGTGCACCTTTACTGGCGCCCGAGCAGGGACCCGCTGCGCAATGCGGGTGCCCTGAGGACCTACTGGAGATGGACAGCCGGAGAGCTAAAGGATTGGTCTGAACAGATAGACCCTCAGTGAATTGAGTAAAGAATCTGAATAGATAGATTCTAAAAATTGTGAAATCATTTAGCTCTCGTGCGAGGATATGTGTGTGTGCGGTAAAAAGTAACATGTGAAAGTGATCTAACTAGAACAAAAAATAAATTACAAATTGAGGCTGCGATCCCCAAGGGGCCCTCCAGTCTATAACAAATAAATTTATGAAAAACAGGAAAAAAGTGAATTCCTAATAATAAAAAGTTTTTATGATAATAAATAAAAAATACGAGCTGCGAATCCCAAGGGACCCTCCAGTTCAATAATAAAAACTTAACTGCGACTCCGAACTTCACGGACCCTCCAGTTGAGATTATAAAAAAACTTTTTTTAAAAAAAAATAACATTAAAAATGTGACGAAATTTTGAGCCACGAATTTGTAAAATAAAATATTTTGATCTTGGGGTCCTACGGGGTAGCTTCTTGATATAAAAAATTTTGCGCCTGAGAGTCCTACGGGGTAGCTCTGGGAAGCAATAATAATATAATAATAAAACCGCACACTGCAACCTACGCAAAAACGGCAGGTCCTCGTTCTTTAGTGGTTAACAGATTCAATCTTGGTGATGACCGCACCTATAGAGACTCGGTACACTATTATGGTGTCGATAATCTTTCGATGATAAGACGATTATCCTCCCAATTTCTGCAGTCTTCCAACATACCCATGGGAACATGTTGGAGATCACAAAAAAGATGAATACTGTTGTAAGGTAACACGTACCTTAGTAGGTTGCCTGCAACTATCAACGCAGGCGATCAAAAAGGATAACGCGACCCTTCGTGACCACCGTTAAAAAAAAGCACTGTTACCGTAAGATCACAGTCAGTTTACTAATACCATTTTTTTTTATATTTGCAGATGCAATTCCTGTGGTAATTTCAAAACAATTTGTGCAAGCCCCAACAGAGAATAATAATCAATCAAAAAATTTTCCAATTGTGTTCATCTAAAAAGAATATTTTGTGCGTGCTTAAAGCCTGTAAAGAATTTTCTTGTGCGTGCCGAAAAAAATAATGAGGAAATCATCGTGACTAAGTGGTGAGTGTCTTTTTAATTATTTAATACAAATAAAAATGGATACCTTAACGCAAAAAGTGACCGAGTTGAATGGCCAGGTTGGTACCCTTTTGGCAGAATTGAAGAAGGCCGACACTCGTATCCGTCAGCTGGAACAGCTGACTGCCCCACCGGTGACCCTAGTGGAAGAACCTTTGCGCGGTCCTTCTTCTCGGGAAGAATTAAAGCAGATCGAAAGACTCCCAGATGCTGCCAAAGAATTGCAGACCTTTGAGGGGGACCCAGCACAATATGTGTCATGGGTTCATGCTGTCGAGGGTATTCTAGAAGACTATAAGATCGTGCGTAGTGAACCCATATATAGGGCAATCCTTAAGAGCATTAGGGGGAAGGTCAGAGTTAGCGCCAACAGCGCGCTAATTTCGCATAATATCTTCGACGGGGACTGGTTAGCAATGAAAGGATGTCTTTCATTGCATTACGTCGACAAAAGAGACATCAGGACCTTAGAACATCAGCTAGGTCAGTTAGTACAAGGTGGATCCAAGCTAGACGAATTCTACGCTAGGCTTAACCACCAATTTTCACTGATTATCAACAAGTTGAAAACCGAAAACTATTCCGCGGAAACTGTAAACGCGTTAATGGAAACGTACAGAAATAGGGCCCTTGATGTTTTCATTAGAGGCTTGCGTGGCGATTTGTCAAGAATGATAATCGTACAGAAACCCAGATCCCTACCAGAAGCCTACACGGCATGCCTGGACATACAAAATCTAAACTTTCGGAACTATCCAGTCCATAATGTAGGAGCTTCAAACTCAATTGCGGTACCAATAAATGAGTTGACCAGGGGCAACAATGCTCCCCCTCCGCTTCCACATCGGAGTTTTACTCCTCAAGGGGATACTAGGAGATTCGACTCTGGCTCACGAAATCCTTTCAGTGGTAATAGGTACCCTCCTTCTAGGCCGAATGCACCAAAACCTGCAGATAAAATGGAAGTAGATAAGTCAATACGAACACGCCGTGTTGACTACATTAATAGACCGCAGCAAAGAGGCACTTTTAAGCGGAAGTATGGGTCGGATAACTTCCGAAACAAACAGCAAAGGATGTTCAACGTAGAGACCGTAGCTGAAGCTGATGATCGCGTTCAAGCCAATGACGAGGAAGCCTATCTTGCTGCCGCTGAGGAAAACCTGGATCAGGTAAATTTTATGGAAGGGGCCTATCCAGCGTACCTTATATAGAATACGTTAATAAGGAGGGCGCGGTGCTAAAATTCCTCATAGACACCGGTGCCAATAAAAATTTCGTTAGTCCTTCCCTTTCAAAAAATAGCTATAAGCTTCCTAAGCCCTTCTTTGTACAATCTGCTGGTGGTAGGATTTCAATATCTGAGGAAGTCAGTGGCAGATTCTTTCACCAAGCTGGTAACGACGCTCAATTGACGTTTTTGTCCTGCCAGGTCTGGATTCTTTCGGCGGTATCATCGGTGATGATACGCTGAAAGAACTTGAGGCAGCAATTGACAGAAAACGAAATTTACTAATGCTTAAACCAAATATTCAAATTCCCCTTTTAGAAAAAATCTGCAAACAGGTGTACCCGGTCCTTGACAACAGTTTATCTAAGAATACCCAAGAAAAGCTGCAACATATGATTGACAAGTACAAATCACTCTTCGGACCGATCAGTGATAAAGATGTTGTAGGTACTGCAGTCAGGGCAGAGATTAAAACAACTACAGAAGAACCAATATATACAAAGAGTTATCCGTATCCTGCTCCTATGAGGACAGAGGTAAAGCGACAGGTACAAGAACTTTTAGACGAGGGCATTATTCGACCTTCAAAAAGCCCGTATAACTCGCCAGTCTGGGTTGTGCCAAAAAAAGCAAAGGCAAACGGTGACAAACAATATAGGATGGTGATAGATTTTAAGAGATTGAATGCAGCCACTATTTCCGATACCTATCCAATTCCTGACATAAGTTCCACTCTGGCCAGCCTTAGTAAAGCTAGATATTTTACGTCTCTTGACTTAACTTCAGGATTCCATCAAATCCTAATGAAAACATCAGATATCCCTAAAACAGCGTTTTCGACAATGAATGGGAAGTATGAATTCCTCCGATTGCCCTTTGGTCTCAAAAATGCACCCGCAGTATTTCAGCGGATGATAGACGACGTTCTTAAGGAGTTCATAGGACAAATTTGTTACGTATACATCGATGATATCATCGTATACGGAGCAAATGAGGACGAGCATCTTAAGAATATCGACGCAGTATTTTCGAGACTCCGCGAAGCCAATTTGAAAGTAAATCTGGACAAAACTCACTTTATGAAAAGCGAAGTAGAGTTCCTCGGTTTTGTAGTCACTGCCAATGGTATTAAGCCTGACGGAAAAAAGGTGGAAGCCATCCAAAATATTGTCCCTCCAGAAAATTTAAAAGAGCTGAAGAGTTTTCTCGGCTTAACGTCATATTATAGAAAGTTCATATGCGACTACGCTAAGGTAGCAAAACCTCTGACTAACCTGACTAGGGGTGAGCATGCTCAAGTTAAGGCTAATGCTTCCAGACGCGTCAAAATTATATTAGATGCTGAGGCACTTGAGGCTTTCGATATGCTAAAGAAACTTTTAATCTCAGCTGATATTTTAGTTTTCCCTGACTTTGAGAAGCCTTTCAACCTCACGACTGATGCATCGGATTATGCGATAGGGGCTGTCTTATCCCAAGGACAAATCGGCAAGGATAAGCCAATTTCATACATATCTCGATCTCTAAACAAGACTGAGGAAGGATACGCAACAAACGAAAAAGAGATGCTCGCAATCGTGTGGGCTCTCGACAACTTGCGATCCTACCTCTATGGGGGAAAAAGATCCGGATATACACTGATCATCAGCCTTTAACGTACGCTTTAGGCAGTAGAAATTACAATGCCAAATTAAAGCGGTGGAAGGCCAGGATAGAAGAATACAACCACGAGTTGATTTACAAACCAGGTAAATCAAACTTGGTGGCAGACGCTCTTTCTAGACTAAAAACACAAGTAAATATCCTTGGCTCCGAGACAGATGCAGCGTCAGAAGTAGGTTCTGGAACCGTAACCGCGAGTGAGGTAGGCTCTGCAGCAGCTACTATGCATAGCGCTGATCAAGATGCCAGTGACCTCATTCCACACGTCGAGGCCCCTCTTAACGTCTTTAGAAACCAGATAATGATCACGCAGGGTAAAAATTTAAGATCATGTATTGCGCCACATCCTGGGTATAAGCGCCACTTTGCTAGGATGACTGTTATAAACAAAGAAAACCTTACATCCTATCTAAAAGAGGTACTTAACCCAACGGTCGTAAATGGCATAAAAATTCCGGAAACTGCCTTACAATTGCTCCAACAAGTTTACTTAGACCATTTTGTTCGGTACAAAATAAGAATTACCCAAAGATTAGTAGAAGATATCACTCTCCAGGAAAGGATCTGTCAGCTCATTGAAAATGAGCACAAAAGAGCGCACAGGAATCCTCGAGAGAATACACTACAGATTTTAGAAAAATACTATTTTCCGCGTATGACAAGCCTCGTTAAACTGTACACGTCAAACTGTCCCACTTGCAAATTACACAAATATGATCGACATCCCATTAAGCCTGAGTATCAACCGACTCCTACACCTTCGTATCCTTGTGAAATTCTTCACATTGATATATTTGAACTTGAAAAAGAAAAATTTATAAGTTGCCTTGATAAATTTTCAAAGTTTGCTAAGGTGTTTCATATACGAAATAGGTCAGCAGTTCATTTACGTCAAAAGTTAGCAAAAGTCCTTCACTTCTTTACCACACCGAAAATGGTGGTAACTGATAATGAACGGGGGTTCATAAGCCCAACGGTATCAAATTTTATTAACTCATTAGGTATCGAACTCTATAAAACACCCTCTCAAAGAAGCGAAGTGAATGGACAGGTGGAAAGACTGCACTCCACGCTGCTAGAAATTTATAGGTGTCTAAAAGTGGAGCACCCACAACTTAGAGTAAAGGAATTGTTGTATACGTCAGTAGACCGTTACAATAATTCTATTCATTCCATAACAAAGGTGAAGCCTATCGATATATTCTTGAATCGAACGTCAAGGATAAATTACCAAAATATGGTAGATTTCAGGGATAGGATATATGATGACATAAAACAACGTATTGAGACCAGTCAAGTAACTAGGAATGCTAGGTTGAATAAAAACAGACAAGAACCCCGAAGGTATAAGGCAGGAGAAATAGTTTTTGTTGCCGATAGACAAATAAAAGGCAAGCATAAAAGACGATACAAAAAGCATATAGCAGGATGGCAGGGTAACATTAACTACTGAAGGTGGAAGTAAACTACATAAGGCCGACGTAAAGAATGTTACGAATATAAATAGGGGATGGCAAGTTTCTGAGCTCTAGGATCAAAGTCACAAAGCCGCAAAAGTCACGAATTTCCAAAATGGCACTAAAAAGCACATATATAAAAAGAAAAAGGCACAGAAATTTTAAATAAATAAAAGAAAGCACAAATACAACATATAAAAAAGCACAAAAAAAGCACAAAAATAAAAAATATAAAAAAATAACACAAAAATGGGCACAAAAATAAATACGCACAAAAAGAAATAATATAATATTTAAGAAAAAAGCTTATAAGCTTAACAAAACAAAGAAATATTAGAAATTAATGCTTAAAGTATGAAAATAGAATATGAGGCAGTATAAAATTGTCCAAGTCCACTTTGACATCACTATAAATTTTGTTTTGAATTAATAAAATGCTTAAAGCAGTTCTTCCTTTATGAGCTACTCTCGCTTGACCGAACCTGCAGGGCTTCGAGAGGAATAATCGCTTTAAAAATTGAAGATTTGTAAGAATACACTTTTCAATAATGTTTATTTTAAATTTCTTTTTAAATATCCGAGATAGGTTATTTATTATATCTGGAGTCTGCAGCTTCAACGTTTTCAACTACAACTCTCCACTGGTGACCATAGAGCATGGAAGCGGCTGGATCGTTAACGGCTACTTCAAACTGTTACACACCATTGATCTGGATTACTTGAATGAAGTCATATCGGAAACAACGAACGTCGTTGAGCATGATTTAGACCAAAACCCTATGAAGTCCATTATCGAATTTCACCTCAGCCAAACAAAACTTCGTCTTGATAAACTACAGAAACAAAAAATGAGGAAAATTCGTTCCATAAACTGGATTGGATCAGCCTGGAAATGGGTGGCAGGATCCCCCAACGCCACAGATTGGGATAGCATCATCAGTAGCCAAAATGAATTGGTGGACAATAACAACAACCAGTACCTAATCAACAGGAAGCTTTTTAATGCTACGAGGGAGGCTGTTCAAAAAATTAACGACATGATCTCCTACACTAATGGCATCGATAAGAGCATCAACACAGAGAACCTGCAAATTTTAATCTTCAACAAAGTTCTAGTGCTGAAAGAGCAAGTATCCGAAATTGTTCGAGCATGTCAGATGGCAAAAACAGGAATCGTTAACACAAATCTCTTGGAACAATCTGAAATTGAGCGTATAATTGAAGAAGAAGAAACTCTTCCTTATCAAAACCTGGTCGAGGCAATGGAGTACGCCAGACCGTCCATATATTCGAACGGGACGCTTCTGATCTATGCGCTGTCCGTACCAAAGGTGAACCCAGTCGCTATCGATTATTATTGGGAAGAGCGACCTCATCCAATGGCAGGCGAATAGATCTTGATTACAATGAATTGCTGATAAATGAAAACGAAACCTATGGAATTGTGGGCGATTGTTTCTCAATCAACAATGCAACGATATGTGAAGAAAAGTCAATAAAAAAGCTGTCTGAGGACGGGTGCCTGCCAAGATTAGTTAAGGGCGGAAATGCAAGATGTCATTTTGAGGCTGACGATGGAGCGACGGTAGAGCTGATCAACGACAACACTATTTTTTTAACCAACTTCAAGGGTAGCATTCAAAGAAAAAACCAAACCAGAATTCTTAATGGGACATTCCTAATACAATTAAGCAACGAAACAGTACTTATCGGGAACCAAACCTTTTCAAGCAAAATGGCTAGAAGTCTACAGGCATTACCATCCGTGCTCACTAACGTAACGAATTCTGGCCTGAAGCTGAATTTAGAGTATATCCACGGATTGAGCCTGGAAAATATCAACCGCCTTAGTAGGCTTGGCGTAAATTTTCATGTCTCCACTGCCATAGAGACCACAATCATACTTACGATAGCCATTGCCTGTTACATCACTTGGAGGAAGCTGACAACGAACGTTGAAATCCCGACGATCCACAAAGGGTTCTCCATCGAACCAAGCAGTACAAAGGATGTTCTGCGGGACGCAGAGATTTAAAGGGGGGGGCAGTTAACACATTTGCCTCGCCACAATTTGCTGACTAGGCGTCTACATATTGCAACATGATCTGCACGCGCATCCGCTGTGAGAACCACGTCATGCAAATTATGCGAGTTGATAGGAAGCGCAGACTCAGCAGTTTTAGGTCACTAAGTAGGTTAAGACTTAAGTAATGAGAATATAATAAATCACTTCAATTTTGGAGACCAACGATAGTGGTAACAAACCTGTTTTATTCTAACTTGAAAGTTTACTTTATTTGCAGGTAAAACAAGGAGGAGCCAGTGGCCGGCTCCCATCTTTAATTTTTTTGGTGCACCCTAACCGGTGCACCTTTACTTGCAGATTCAAAATATGAATGTAATTTTTATATTAAAATCTTTATTTAACTAATATTTTGGTATTTTATTTTGAGTAAACTACTTTGTTTTATTTTTAACCCGCATGTGCTTCTTACGAGCTCAGATTTTCGCTAATGCACAGAAGTGCTTGGATCGCATCAGCTTCTATGCGACTACGCCTCGATTGATCGATTAGGGAAGCATGTAAGGCTATAAGCAAAACTGCATGATTGACAACACTGCATTGAAATTTATTTATTCTAATAGTCTTTCTAAGAACCGGTAAGGTGAAGCGAAACGCACAGCGTAATGCTAGTATATAAATAAAGATCAATATATGTATGTTCGTTGCTAATTAACTCCTAAACCATTCAACCGACCGACGAAAGATTTGACATACATATATGTTTCTTATGATTTGGGATGATCTGTAACATAGTTTACGATAAATATGTGATGCCACCCCACATAAGAGAAAAAAAGAATTCATCATATAAAGGGTTTTTCAATAGGGACGCTACAAAAGTAGACCAATAGGGAAAGCAAACGACGCCATATTTTTTCCCGCTTTTTTAACATTTCTCTTAAGTAAGGTTTGGTTTCATCATGATATACGATCCAACAACGAGTCGAAATTATTAAAATTTACTACCGAAATTCGGAGACAGTGGCCTCAACTTTAAGAGCGAATGTATAATTTATGGTCGTCATAATCATCCTGTCAGATCAACAATTGAGCGTCCAGTGGAAAAATTTGAGTCCACAGGCACAGTAAAAATTAATCCCGTGCCAGTGAGACAAAGAAGTGCCCGTAGTGTCGAGAATATTGCTGCCCCTAGCGCATCAATAGAGGAAGACCCAAATCAGTCTCTCACACGTCGTTCTCAAGCGTTGGGCATCTCTGTGACGTCGTTGTGGCGAATTTCGCGAAAAGATCTTGGCCTATATCAAGTTGACGATAATTGATGATAATGGCATCAAATGTTGTTTTACAAAAATATAGAATTTTATTGATATCCCAAACCGTTTTTGCTTTATTTAAAAAAACTATTGTAGCGCTCTTATTGAAAAACCTTTTATTATCAACTACTTGATGCAGATTAATAAAACTTGGTATATTTATAAAATGTAGAGGCATAACTAAGATCCAATTCACCAAAAATAAAAACAGATATTTTATTTTATTTCTTGAGGCTTGATCAGCCTATCAGCCCGGATACATGTATAATTTTTTATTTATTTTAATAAAAACCTCGCTTTTTTACCGAGGTGCCTCGGCCGAGAACGAGGCGAAGCGAGGCGAGGCGAGGCATGTGATGGCAAGATCTCGTCCGAGGCCGAGGCGAGGCGAGACTTAAATTTATAAAACGAGGAAAGACCGAGATCAACTAGAACCTCGCCTCGCCTCGGCCTCGGTGAAACACTAATTCAGACAAAGAAACTACACTAAAAAAAAAGCGTTTGTTGCAAATTATCGAGCACAATTCAAAATTTGCCATTTTCGAGTTTACTTGTTTAAACTGTTTATCATACACATATCTATTGTTATCAACAATAGAATGTAACTAACTATTTCAATTAGTAAAAACTTTGAGCATATTTTATAGTATAAGTTATAAAAATTGTTAATCTTAACTCAATATCTTTTTCTATTTGAAATAAAGCACAAACAAACAAAAACAAAAATCTATCAGCACAAAAAAGATTAATTCATTTTTTGCTGTTCTTTGGTGTCAAAAAACAATTTGTCTCTCTTCATGTTGCAATGGAAATTAGGTTACAATATGCAAAAGTGTCATATTTTTAGTGTCGGAGAGTTCAAGCTGTTGTGATCGCAACGTGGTTTCCAACCATATTCTGTTAGTACCTTCATCTAAATAATCCACACTTTATTTTTGAAAAATAGTTCAAACGTCAAGCTGTTAAAAAGTGTTTTTTGTTTGCTCCTCTTAAACCTTAAATTTAAGTGTTTTAATTCAATCATTTTATTATTTAAAAGTGTTCAAAGTGAAAATTAAACAATCTTGTGTTTAAATATTGTGTCTGCTTGTGGATATTAAAATTGCATTGTGTTAAAATAATTAAATCAAATTTAATACTTTTATTCTCTTTTGCAGCAACAAATTCGATTTTTGTTTATATCCGAACATACATACATACACTGAGAGTATTTTTGCGCGTTTTTTGTTGTGCTTAATTTTTCAGTTTTTGCTTTTGCTCTTATATTTTTTGACACTTAAGTAATACACTTGACGTTTTTGCTTTAAGAACCTGTTAGAAAAAAGAAAAATCTATAGCATACTTTTAGTTACATTCTGTTTTAGTACTGTGAATCGGTTAGAAAATCTATTGAAAAAGTGTAGCATACTTTTAGTTTACCTTTACTTTAACATTCTTTTTACCATGATCTGTAAACACCCTGTCTGCACTGTTAAAGACGCAAATGAGCGATTCGTAGTCTGCCATTTCTGCGATGATCTTTATCATGCGAAATGTGTTGGACTAAATGGTCGAATTGCTGATATCCTCGAGAAGGGTGAAGGTCTTCGGTGGTCATGCGCAAAATGCAAGGCAGCCGATAACTGCTTATACAACTTATATAAGCAATCTAAAAAATGTTTTGCTGAGATGGGCAAGGACCTGTCATCCCTTATGCAGAAATTTCAGCATTTTGAAAGTATTTTTAATGATTTTAGATGCTTAGAAGAGCAAAACTCAACACCTAAAAAATCGACTCCGATGATTCTTCGTGGGAAGCAGAAAAATGATAAAAAATCTGGAAGTACCATATCTAAATCTACAACGTTGGATAAATTACCTAAGCCTGTTCAGCCTCATATGCAAAGTACAACACCAGTACAATCCAATTTGCCATCTACCTCTCCTCAAAATGATAAAGATTCAAACTCAGTACCAGTCTCCGTTAGAAATGAGCCAAAAGAGCTTGTAGTTATATCTTTAAAAAAAACTGTTTTTGTGTCGCGTTTCGCTTCTGATACTTCGGTTGAGGACTTAAATTATTATATAAAAAATAAATTAAATGGCTTCAGTGATTTTTCTGTGCGTAAGCTAAATTTTTCATACCGGAGGAAAAAGTCTTCATTCAAAATTTTTGTCCCTGAAGAAGTTTTCGAAAGGGTAAATCACAAAGATTTTTGGCCGCTCAATACTCTAGTTCGTGAATTCGAGTATAGAAATAGCCCACACTCAGAAAATGTTGTTACCTTACCACAACGTTCTGTAGACCTAAATGTTTCAAAAAACTAATTCTTGACCGGCTTCAAACTTTAACCATCGCTTACCAAAACGTTAGAGGTTTAAATACGAAAATATCAGATTTATTCTTGAATAGTTTCGATTATGAATTTCATGTTATTGCATTCTCTGAAACGTGGCTTCGTGATAATATACTGAACTCTGAAATTTTTTGTAGCAATTACCAAATCTTCAGGAAAGACCGAAATTCGAAAATTGGTGGTGGAGTCCTTCTGGCAGTGCACATCTCTTTATCCTGTGAGGAATTAAAGTTTAACAACAATACTGACTTAGAACTTGTTGGGGTTGTTATTAAGCTTGGTAATAAATCAATATATTTAACTTGTTCCTACATTCCACCAAATGCTGATCACAATACCTATTTACGACATGCAGAACAAATTAAAGGAATAAATAATCATCATACTGCAAATGATTCCATGATTGTACTAGGGGACTTCAATTTACCATACGTTTCATGGAATATAACGGACAATTGCTGTTTTCTTACACCCACTTCATGCAATTGTGTTATTACCGAATTTCTGGATATTCTTTCTGATTGCTGTCTTCATCAAATTAATAATATTCTTAATACGAACAATAGAAACCTTGATCTTGTATTTGTTGATGAATTAAACAACATAACTATAAGTCGCATTGACCCTCTAGTTATACCAGAGGATAAACATCATCCAACTCTTCAACTAAAGTATGTTTTAGCATGTAGCTTAGTGAAAACAAATCGTGTAAAATCTCAGAGCTCATGTTTCAACTACAAAAAAACGAATTATGTCAGACTTAACTCCCTGTTAAACCATATCGACTGGTCAGTTATATTACCTGACAAACCATATTACTCTGTGGCTGATATTGAGAGTTATGTAAAATCATTTAATGAGCGCTTGCAAAATTGTATTTCTAAATCTGTGCCAAAATTTAATTCATCTGTATTGTCAAACGATCCTCCGTGGGTAACAAAAGAATTAAAATACCTTAAAAACATAAAAAAACGACGGTTTAAAAAATTCAAAATGTCAGGTAAATCCATTGATTATATAAGCTATTCCCGTGCTCGGTATAATTATCAAAATAATAATAAACGGTCTTATTTAAACTACATTTCATATATAAAACTCAACATTAAGAAGAATCCTAAAATTTTTTACAAATTTATAAACATCAAGCGTAAATCTTCTGTGTATCCTCTTCAGATGTCCTATAATGGTATAACATCATCCGAAAAAAATGAAATATCCAATTTGTTTGCAAACTTCTTCAAGTCTACTTATTCATCTTCTACTTATGATTCTGACGTCAACTACCCATATAATCTTTCGCGTATAAATGAAATTCAACTTCCACAAATTGGTGCTGATTTAGTTAGCAATGAACTGAAAATTTTAAAATGCACTTATTCAACTGGACCAGATAATATTCCTACAAACATCCTAAAGTATTGCGCAAGTAGTCTTTGTTATCCTCTCTCAAAAATTTTTAATATTTCCTTGAATTTGGGCTATTTCCCAAAATTATGGAAAGAGTCTTACATTATTCCACTTCACAAATCCGGAAGTAAGGCTAATATTGAAAATTACAGAGGTATTGCTAAGCTCAGCGCAATCCCAAAACTTTTTGAAAAAATAATTAATGATCATCTTACAAACATCGTTTCATCCCTGATGACAGTATCTCAGCACGGCTTTCTAAAGGGTAAATCTACATCAACAAATCTTTTGGAGTTCACCACGCTTGTTATAAATGGATTTAAGCGAAAACAGCAAACGGATGTTATATACACTGATTTCAGCAAAGCTTTTGACTGCGTAAGTCATAGCCTACTTTTAAAAAAGTTATATTTAATAGGATTTCCTTCAACGATATTAAAGTGGATTAGATCGTATCTGACGAATAGGAAGCAACAAGTTTTATTCAACAACATGTTTTCTAAACATATAATGGTTTCATCTGGAGTTCCCCAGGGCAGCCATCTTGGCCCCACATTATTTCTATTATTTATAAATGACCTACCTTCTGCTACAAATTCGTCCCATATTCTAATGTATGCTGATGATGTAAAACTTTTTTACTCTTTTAATGATCACTTTAATCATAAAACTCTACAAAGAAACCTAAATGAACTTGTTAAATGGTGTGATGTAAACTTGATGACATTAAATCTCAAAAAGTGTAAGGAAATGACTTTTTCAAGAAGTAAAGAATTTGAGACTTCATATTCAATAAACGGTTTAAAACTGGAGAAGGTTGACAATTTTGTAGATTTAGGCGTCACTATGGATAAAAAACTTCGCTTCAACGTGCATATTGGTTTAATGGTAAACAAAGCAAAAGGCGTCCTTGGATTTATTAAACGATGGTCTAAAGAATTTGACGACCCCTATACGACGAAGTTGCTTTTCACTTCACTTGTTAGACCAATAATGGAATATGCGTCAGTGGTGTGGAACCCCCAATATAATATATACATTGATATGCTGGAGTCGGTGCAGAAACAATTTCTATTGTTTGCACTTCGTCGGCTACCTTGGAATCCGGACTCAAATTTACCTTCATATGAAAGCCGCCTCAAACTAATACGTTTACCAACACTGCGCAGCCGAAGAATTATGCTTAACGTAACTTTTTTAAATAAACTGTTCTCCGGCTCAATGAACTCTGAGTTGTTGCTAGGTATGGTCAACTTTAACAATCCTGGAAGGGATTTGAGACACTTTCGTTTCTTAAGACTTGATATATGTAATTCTAACTATGCTCATTTTTGTCCATTTCGGTGTATATGTAATGATTATAATAACCTTTGTCATATTATTTCCCCCATGGATTCTCACAATATTATAAAGCAAAAAATAATTATTTTCTTAAATACTTGAAACTGTACTTTTTCCTTTGTTTCTGCTGCATAGCCTATGGGCTTAGTAGAAATTGTGCTCAATCTGTGATCGGAAATTGCTCTACCCATCATTTCGTTCAGAGAAATAGTGCAGTCCCGGTCACCGATCCGTACGATAGACGGATGTGCCTCACGTACGGTTTCGCCTAATGAACGCAGAGCAGTCCGGGCTGTTCGTAGTCGGTCACCGATCCGTACGATAGACGGATGCGCCTCTCGTGCGGTTAGGCGGGTAAGTGGGACCGCAGGGACCGATCGCATAAAAAAAAAAAAAAAAAAAAAAAAAAGATCAAAACAGTTTTTTGCGTTTTATGAAAATTCCAAAATTTTGATCGGTTCGAACCGTTTTTACACTTTTGGATTGGTTCGTCAAAACGGTTTTTGTTTTCTTTGAACCGGGGTTTCGGTTCGGTTCAGCGATTCGGGAATAAAAAAAAAATATAAAAAAATGTGTGTTATTTTTATTCAGTAACAATCCAAAAGAATATAGAAATATGTATGAACATTTAATTTCTGTCATACGCTATAAGTACGTGGTAAAAAATTAGTATTTGAGAAAATATTTGAGTTACAATAATCAGTTGAGATTGATGAGAAAAATATCTTATATCAAGTACTAATAATAATAAAAATAAAAGTTATAATAACAATAATAATAATAGAGTTTAGCTACCTCAGCTATTATAGCCTTCTTAGCTATTTAGCATTGAAGCTTTTTACCAAGTAAAAAGCTTATTCAATAAATAATGGAATGGAAAAATTATCATGCACATTAATTTGTTATTTTTTTATAATTTTCTCTTAGCTTTATCGCACTTTCTCAAAATACCCATTTAGATCATATGTATATATTGAATGAATGTGATTGTATGGATTTAATCATATGGTCTAAAGGATAAATGTTAAAAAAATTTTACCCAGCATGCTGTGGGGCTCGGACAACACAAACATAAAAATACACACCACCATTAAGCTACAAATTTTTTTTTTAAATTTCTTCATTATTTTATGGGTTTTATGAAAAAAGTGACGTTTAGTTCAAAATTAATTATTTTGTAGAAGATGTTGTTCATATCGCAAGGCTGAGACAGTTTCTTCAAATCAAAAATTGTAAAATATACTTTGCACTAAACGTCACTTTTTCATAAAACCCATAAAATAATGAAAAAATTTAAAAAATAAATTATTAAAATCCATTACGTATTAAGGAAATAACGATAATTTAAAAAAAACGTACTTTCAGAATTTTGTAATTTTAACATATGTACAAAGTTCAAATGGAGATAGCTTTGTAAATTGTGGCTTTTCAGCAAAATAAAAAAATGTGGGTCTCTTAAAATTGAGCATAGAATGATACCTGTAACCTTTAAGCAAATTGATGACATTGATGTGGTCCGCTTTAATCGTTTTGAAAAATAATGTGCACTTATAGGAAAAAATATTGCTTGCATTGATGTTAATAAAATACTCTAGTTATGACTTTTCTATTAACATGTGTACATTTAAAAGTTTTGTAATAAAATTTTCTGGAAGGTAGGAGGGCTAACTTTTTGTAGCCCATATAATTGATTCCAGATAAAAGGCTTCAAAGTTAGAATTTGTTTAAAAAAAAACGAAAAAAAAGGGATTTTTTTACCTATTTTCGATCATAGCAGCCATAAAATCAATACTATTTGCACGTTTTGTACCTTAAAATGTTTGTAAGACTCCATTCTGCACTATAGAACAATGTAAAATTGGTTGGCTGACAATAAAAGTTCTTACAAGCATTTATAAATGTGAAGTATATGCTCTCAAAAGTGAATTTTTTTGAGTTTTGCCATTTATATGAAAAATTGGGGCCAATCGAAAAAAACCATTGCGATATTCGGATTCTACGGAAAATTTCACTATAGAAAATGTTATCGCCATTCGTTGTGAAAAATCTTGTTGAGTAGTGTTATTAATGTTTTATTTTCACAAAGCACACTTTTATTGTGTTATTATTTAAACGTTATGCTAACATATTTCGTCACTCAATTTACAAAAACAATCACATATAATTCACAAAACGCTTACGTACTTGGTATCGAAAATGGCATCAGTGATCGCAAAAACAGAAAAATACGTGTTAATTCATAACAATATTTTTGTAGAGAGCTTCTTGTTCAGTACTTCATTTTAATGCATTTTGCGCTTGTAATTTTTGCACTAAAAGTACTGAACAAGAAGCTCTGTACAAAAATATTATTATGAAATTTTGTTCCAAAAACACAAATAGACAAAATTTTTAACGGTTTTTTCAATCAAAGTAGGTTGCTTTCTGCGCTTAAACTTTTTGGCGTCTTAGTCGTTTTCATACTGAAATTGGCAAAGTAAAATGTGCCCTAGTGTCAAAGGTACCCCACTTACCCCTATTATAGTTTTTGATTTCTGGCACGATTTTGGCCCGAAAAATTTAGAATTTTCGAAAAAACGACGCCATTTTGTTATTTTTGGACCAAAATAATTGCTTGTAGTTCATTCTTTGGCGGCTTTGATGCTGATTAAAACCTCTTATTTTTTTTTTTCTTTCAGATGTTCCAGTGAGCTGCAATCATGCCCACCGTGATTTTTTGGTGATTTTTTTTTAAGTTTTAGTGGTCATAAATTTCATAAAAAAATAAATTTTTTTTTTTTAAATATGGTCTTGTGTCAAAATATGTGTGTAAAATTTCAAAATGATATCTTGTTTTTTATAAAAGTTATACGCTCTTTAAAACACATAAGACACAATTTTTTGAAGGTGTCATGTCCCCTTAAGAAAAAAAAATTATGAAAACTGATTGTGTATTGGGGAAATATCGACGATTTAAAAAAAATTTCTTTTTTCGATCATAACAGCCATAACATTAAAACTATTTGCACCATTTGTACCTTAAAATGTTTGTAAGACTCTTCTCTACACCAGGGATGCCTACAAAAATTTTTTCGCGAGCTGGCGGCTACAACAACATCAATTTGGATAAAAAAAAACCAAAAATATTTTTCGAAAAAGTTCCTCGTATTGACGAAAATTTTCAAATAGCTGCGGCTACACTGAAGGAAAAGTAACATGATTTTTTTAAACAGACGGCATGTTAATTTATTTTCAGTCGATTTTTTTGTGTTTCAATATTTTTAACAAGGAAATTTGTAAATTAAACAGGAAATAACTACAACGCTGGTAAACATTGATTTTTTTATAGAAATATATTCAAATTTGACGTTTATACCTATATGTTACAGGCCAAACTAGTTTTTAGGCCAAACTAAGTTAGCTTAAGCTTAAAGATGTGCAATGACATTATAATGCAAAAACACTGTGGTTAGTGAAGACTACGACAGTAGCAAAGTAAGAAAACAACATTTGTCAATTTCATTACACACTCGACAAGATGTAAGTGGGGTTAATTGGGCGGCCTTCGGCCGCGCAATAGGATTTTCATACACCAATATGTCCAATTTCGGCTTCGCGGAGGCCTTCGGCCGCGGTTCAGTCTGTATTATATGCAACACTGACTTCGCTATTCACTGTGCTTTTGAATTAAAATTAAATTGCATACTTTTAGGCCTTCAAATTAACTAGTTTGGCCTAGGATAAATTAGTTTATCCTAAAAACTAGCTTGGCCGATGACATAGTATATACAATTCTGAAAGCAAAAAAGTAATAACGAATCATAAAATTTTTTTAGATTTCATTGTAATGAAAATGTTACATATTTTTCGGCGTACGTTATGAATGAAATCTAAATAATGTTTTATGATTCGTTATTACTTTTTTGCTATCAAAATTGTATATATATGACATCCCCTGCATGAAATTACAATTAGTAAAGATCTGTGAATGTTGCTAGGCTGGCTCCTTAGAGCAAAAAGTATATATAATGGAAGAGAAAGACTCCAAAAAGAATATATACATGTATATATTCTTTTGGAAGACTCGCGCTTACAACAGACTCATGTTGCTGGCTAACTCGTACGGAGTTAAGGACCGTATACATTTGTAGCTTCAGAACCGACGCAGCAGCGTTTTTGAGCAGCATCAAATCTTCTGCGAAACTGAAATAGGAATGAAAAGAAATTTCTTATTGCTGTTTCTTTTCATTTTCGTTTTTCTTCAATTTCTGATTTCTTATTTTGTTTTGATTTGGCTAATTTCTTATTTTGTCTTCTCATATGAAAATATGACTGATTTATTCTTATTGCTATTTCACACATATGTGCTTCTTCTTTCCTTTTGTTTTCCTAAGCTAACATTAAAACGAAATTTTTAATTGAATTAATATATGTTCATGCAATATCCTTTTATTTTGCTTGGTTTTCTTATTATTATTTTATTATTTAATTAAAAAAAGTATAAAACATGTAAACAATATAAAACATTAAAAAAATATAAAAATCGAAAAAATATATCTTTAATTTTTTTGGAAAATAGGTACTGGGATTCGTACATCGTCTTTTTCTCATTTTTATTGATATTTGCAAGTTTTCATTTTTGATAATGTAGCATCAAAGAAGCTAACACCACCTACGCACACACATATGCGCTTGTTTTCTTTTGTTTACCTTTTTGTTTTGCGTATAAATAGAAAATCATCCCTTATTTTAAGATCGTGACAACTAATGCATATAATTAAATGCTTAAAGCTTCGTTGCATTTGGGAAATCATTTTCTAAATTCGCCAAAACCTTAACTTGAAATTATATATGTATGTATGTAATTATTAAAATGGCTAAAATGTTCCAAACAGGTCGTCAGTAAAAGGTTACTTTTCGCTGAGCAGCATGTCATTTGGCCAGTGCAGAAATGGTGCAATATCCTGGGGTCGGATGAGACCAAATTTCACTCTGACTGTGGTACTCAACGTGAGCGGGTAAAAAAGATTACATTATATATACTTTTTGTCCACGGGAGTTTCGTTACGACTGACGGCCGCACCGCCCACCCTTCCCACATTACCCAGATTTTTATTTAATTTCTTATTTAGTTTCTTTTTAGACTTTATTTTCTTTTTTAAGGAAATAGCTTGTTTAGGTAAAATGGAGATCGAAGGAGTGGAAGCAAAAACCATAGCAGCCTCGGTAATAGTTTTATTTTGCAAACTAACATCCGGTGAAGTAGCCCCATTAAGGCTTTTTTCAATTTGGGGAGTTATCTGCATAGACGGTTTGGGGAACGTTGACGATAGTTATATCGGAAGTCATATCTGCTCCTAGAGAAACCTCTTGATTGCGAGTTTGAACGTTGATATGATCGTTCATGATCTCGTTCTGATCAAATTGATTCTACCTCTAGTGTTAATTTGTTAATTTTATCAAGAAGTTGTGTGGTTGTTTGTGTGAATGATTGCATTGCTATTGTGAAATCATTTTGTGATTGGTTTGGAAAATTTGGTTGTTTTTGTATTGCAGAAATTTCGTGTTCATTCATTACTCCCCATAATCTATCTGCTAAGTCTAGAAGTTCTTCTAAATCTTTGTTGTTTGCACTTGTTAAGGCAATGTTTAGGTTCTTCGGTAGTTTTCGGATCCATGATTTCCGTAGAAATTCTGGATCTATCGAAGAACCTGCTAGAGAAGGTTATACTTTTTGTACATGGGAAGGTGTATGTTAGGGTAAATCGTGAGAGCGAAGCTGTATTGGTATGCAGAAAAGACGGTGTTGATTGCGTCGCTGGACTTGCAGTTTAGGGTGATTTGAAAATCAACCTAATTTTATTATTATTTTTTTAAGTTATTTATATATATTATCAGGTTTTACTTCTTTTTTGCTATTTATGTATTTTACTTTCATTAGTTACGTTTTGTTTGAGGCGGTGGTTTGCTGTTCTTGCCCAATTGAATTTGCCTAATGTTTCTAATGGTGTTAGTGAAAGTTATAAAACTCTGGTGAATGTGCTTTGTAAGCAATATTAAGGATTGAATGTGATACACTTGAATGCAAGAAGCTTAAATGGTGTGAAGCTTGATTGTGCCAAGTATATTTTCGTAAACTCTTCCGTTGATGTTATATGTGCTACTGAGGCTTGGTTTAAGAGTGGTGTACCTGATTCTCACTATGATTTTTTTGGATTTAATTTGTACAAAAATGATAGGTGTGATAAAAGGAGTGGTGGGGTTGCGATTTATTGTAAATCTAGGCTGAATGCTAGGTTTGTTGGTCAAAGTTATGGTGTTAATGGTATTTGTGAGAATTTGAATGTGGAAATTTTTGATGGTAGTACTAACATTTTAATATCTTGCGTCTACAACCCTCATAGGAACCACAGTCTTGAACCCTTTTTTGATGACCTCAGCTTAAAGCTCACTGATTATGACTTCTTAATTGTTTCTGGTGATTTTAATGTTAATTTACTAATTGCAGATGCTTTAACTGATTGTTTTAGTCACAGATTCACGTCATGTGGGCTAAAATTAGTAAATTCATGTATACCTACACGTTATTCTTGCAATTGTGAACCAAGTCTTTTGGATGTTTTTCTTGTGTCTGATATTTCCATTATGTTAAAATATGATCAATTATCCTTTCTATCTGACCATGATATAATCTATTGCTGCCTGAATATTGATATAGGTCAAGTCCCTCCTCCCGTAAGCTTTGCATACCGTAACTACAATGCAATAGATATGACTGCAATGAATTCTGAACAGTCTGATATGTGCTGTGGTTTCAAAGCTTTGTTGATAATAAGCTTGAACTTTTTATAAGCAAAGTAAAATATGCTTTTGACCGCTTCGTACCTTTACGTTCTGTCAATGTTATTAATTCTAGTTGTCCATGGTTTACGTTTCGTGCTCTGAATACCCTTAGGAAAAGGAATAAACTTCAGTCCAAATGGAGAGCTATTCGCACAGTAGCAAACTGGGAAGAGTTTATTAGGGCTTGGAATGTAGCTAACCTTATTATTAGGCAGGAAAAAAGAAATTTCTTCAAATCCAAACTTAACGTCGAGGCAGTTGTGGCAAAATATTCGAAAATATAAAGTCTTTACTAAAATACGAAGGAATCTAATTTGGAACCTGAGGTACTTAACGACTATTTCTTAGTAGGTAGTCCATTGAGACGAGTATCTAATTCGATTTTATATGAATCTGAAATGCCATCTCCTGACAATCTATTTCGTTTTGCTGCTGTCAACGAAGAAATAGTGGCAATAAGTGTTTTGGAAATTGATTCTAATGCTGTAGGAAGCGATGGCATTCCAATAATTTTGCATCATATATTGTCGTCTTTTACTCATATTATTAATTTTTGTCTTACTTGCTCCTGTTTTCCAAATAGTTGGAAAATTGCTACTGTTATTCCAATTGCTAAATCGTCCTCTGCTTCTTCGCCCAGTGAATTTAGGCCCATTAGTGTTTTGCCTGCCTTAGGAAAAGTGTGTGAACGAATTATCTACGATCAAATCAACTCACACATCAACCAATATGATCTCTTATCGTCTCTTCAGTCTGGTTTCAGGAAAGGTCATAGCTGTTCGATTGCAATAGTGAAAGTTATTGATGATATTCGCTCCTATTATGACCAGGATCTTCTAACACTTCTTTGCCTCCTCGATTTTTCCAAAGCTTTTGATTCAGTCGACCATTCCTTACTTTGTTTCAAATTAAAGTCTTTTTTTAATTTTAGTGATAGTGCAGTTAGTATGTTGGCAAACTATTTGGGAAGTCGATTTCAGAAGGTTGTAGTTGGGAATATATCATCATCTCTTAGTCCAGTTAATATAGGAGTTCCCAACGGTTCCAATTTGGCCCCTTTACTATTCTCCATGTTTCTTAATGATGTATTCTCAGTTTGCAAACATGCTACTGTACACGCTTATGCTGATGATATTCAGCTCTATTTATCACGACCAATTGGGCTTGTAGAAGACCTGTCATATAGACTTAACCTTGACTTGTTCTCTATAAACAAATGGGCTAGTGAACATTTTCTTTTTATTAACCCTTCTATATCTAAAGTTCTGCCTATAGCAAGAAGTGATTTAAGTCTGGTGGGGATTCCTCAGTTGTTCATTGGGCCTTCTAATTTAGAATTTGTAAATAAAGTAAGAAACCTTGGATTCATTTTAAATTCTAAATTGACATGTACCGATCACGTTAATAACATTGTTAGTAAGATATATGGTACTTTGCGTCAGTTACGTGTTTCTAGTAATTTTACTCCAACTGATATCAGGCGTAGACTTGTACTGCAGCTAATCATGCCGCATATATTGTACAGTAATTCAGTTTATAGTAGGCTTGACTCACAGTCCTTACACAAGCTTAATGTTGCATTTAATAATGCTGCCAGATACGTTTTTGGTTTAAGACGTTTTGACCACATTTTGGAAAGAAGTAGGAGCATTCTAGGTTGTAGCTTGAATGTTTACTTGGATATACGCAATATTATTTTTTTGCATAAGCTCATTCATTTCCGAACTTCTTCATATCTGTTCAATAAATTGAAATTTTGAAAATCAACAAGGTCGTTGTGTCTAATTGTTCCTAGATACAACTATCTTAATTCATCCAGATATTTCTTTATTAGCACCATTAGGCTGTGGAACTTTTTACTAGCTGATGTTAAACATATTAGAGCGAACCTCAACTTCAAACTATTTGTAACTATTTTAGTTCCAATATTTGAACTTCTTTTAGTACTTTATTAGCTTTCTTCTATTCTCTATCAATTCTTTTTATTTTGCTTATACTCACTTTTGATTTTTTATTATTAAGTTATAGCTTATAAATAATATTTAAGTATTTATTTGGCTTTTAACTTTAATATGTATTGTAACTCATTTTATTATGTTTAACATCATTGATGTACTATAAAAGACTAAGTCTTATTGTGCAACACAATCATGAATAATAATAATAAAAATAGTAAATTTTTTTGATTTTTTTTACCTAAATTGATGTTGTTGTAGCCGCCAAATCGCGAAAAAATTTTTGTACGCATCCCTACTCTACACTATAGAAATGTATAAAATTGGTTGGCTGAGAATTAAAGTTCTTACAAGCATTTACTTATGTGAAGACATACCTATAAATGGCAAAACTCAAAAGCACATACTTCACTGTGAAGTAACATACATAGACGTATCTAAAAAAAAAAAAAAATATCCGTAAACTGATTTGTTAATTTTTCTATGCATTTCATTTGATACATCAAACTAAGTGCTTAAAATACCGCATAGTGCTGGAATTTAAGTTTATTTCTAATTTTGGTTTTATTTAAATTGATTTGGGAAAATATTTTTTCCACATTTGTTGTAACTACTCCACCGTACTAAGCGAAAAGAGCGTATCTCAAAAAAAAAAAATAAAAAATTTCTGAGGTTCTTATGGTATCGGATAGCTTAAGAAATTACGCGTCTAACGAAATGCTCCAAATGCCGGTATCTTAGTTCAATCATATAAAAAATGTACTAAGAAAATTTCCTCTATCTCAATTTTATCACAACATACTAAGCGAATTAGACGTATCTCAAAAATACGAAGGAAAAATATTATTATATTCGTATACCAATAAAAAAATTAAAAAAATAACGGGAATTAAACGCAAAGCTTCCTTGACTGGATCACGTTGTCATTGTCGTTGCAAGTTCTTGTCATTACTTGTTTGTTTTGGTTTCAAAAAGAACAAAAAAACCATTTTCGTTTGGAGGAAACTCCCTTCTTTTAAGGCTTGAGATTTCATAAGTAACAATCATGTATGATTAATTTTTTAAATCTTTATTTTAGTATATGTAGTATAGTTTCTAAAAATATAATTTGATTTTAGTTTTTATCAAATATTATCTGTATTTTATAAGATAGAAAATATTACATCTTTTGTATGAAAGTTTATATGGCAAGATTAAAGTAAAAATACGTAGGTATCTACATTTTTAAAGCTATAAATACTAAGCGAAAAAGACATATCTCATGAAAAGCGTATAAACGCAGGGAATTTCGATATATTGAGTAAGTCATAAATAAATAACCTTAAAATGATATTTAAGTTGCCATAAATAAGTTAAAAAATTCGTAGAGAAACTAAGAATAAAACGACATTTACAAAATATCAATTATCTCGAAACGAAATTTTTTGCTTAGTACGGCAGATATGTGCTCTCAACAGTGCATTTCTTTGAGTTTTGCCAATTATATGGAAAATTGGGGCCAATCAAAAAAAAAACCATTGCGATATTCGGATTCTACGAAAAATTTCACTATAGAAAATGTTATCGCCATTTGTTGTGGTGTAAGTTTTTGTAAATTTGTAGAGTAGTGTAATTTATATAATAAACTTCCTCTTAATCTGATATAATTGGTTTTGTAGTGACTTTTTTTGCCCTTATTGTAACAAAGATAACAACATTGATATCCCTGTAATTTTGACTTATGTATTATTCAATTTTTGACAGCGTTGTTATTCTAACACGGTTTTTGAGATTCCCACGTTGTAATGAGACATTGAATTTTTATTAATCAATTAAATATATTTTTAGAGAAAATAAATAAAGTTTAATTTATTATAGTAATGAAGGCTACAAATTGGTGACCCCGACGACAATATGCCCGATTCCGATAAGAGTCAAAACGGTGCAGCACCATTGGCAGCGGCAACTGGGAGACTTGAGAACGTTGTGGTTAATATGGTTTCTGTTAAGGTGCCGCCTTTCTGGCTAGAAAATCCTGAAATTTGGTTGCAAAAATTATTATCAGAGGTTGACCTTGGCGACAAGCGCCCAACGCAACTACTAAGCGGGCTGGCAAAAAACAAAATTAACGCAGAGTTTTTAAAATCTCTATGGCTGCAGCGATTGCCTGCGCAAGTAAGAGCTATTTTGCAAGCCTCAAACGCAGAATTAAATGAACTTGCCGAATTAGCAGACAAAATAATTGAGGTTGGTGACTTTCGGCCGATTTACTTTCACGCATCAACATCATACAAACAGACAAAATTGATTTCAAGAGCATGTCCAGTGAGCAAGAAAGCGATCCACAGCTCAAATCTTATTTAAATTAAGGTAAGGATAGTTCAATCTTACTAAAAAAATTATATTTTCCAGAAAATGAAAAGTCACTATTTTGCGATGTTGCCCACGGAAAAGTGAGACCATTTGTTCCAAGTAATTTTCGGCAAATTGTATTAAAAAAGTTACACGGCTTATCACACCCACACGCAGAGAAGGAATCTGGTTGTGGCAACCATATTCGAATAGCATAATGTAATGGTAGGGCTATGATTGAGGCAAACATAGTGCTTTATTATACCAACCATGTATATACAGAACATTTTTAACATATTATCGTCACCTTTAACAATTTAATGGTCATTGTAAAAATAATTATTGTTCCCTTTTAACATAATGTGGTTAGAAAAAAAACCATATAATGTTTGTCCCTAACCATTTGTTGTCCCTCAAATAATCATATTATGGTCTTAGGTAATCATAATGTGGTCCCAAAATAACCATATTATGGTCCAAGTAATCATAATATGGCCATAAGTTACCATAGTATGATTCAAACGTAACAATACTTTGGTCCAAAATAAACATATTATGACCACAATTTACCATAATATGGTTCCAAAATAACCATGTTATAGTCCAAAGTAATCATATTATGTAACCATGTTATGATACAGTTTTCCATAATATGGTTATATTTATGTATTGAAATACCTGTGAATAAAATACATTATTTATTTAAAAGAATATTTTTATTTATTTTATTTTATAAATAAACTTTATGAGAAAAAGGTTACAATAGGTACATCAGTTCACAAAGAAGTTATTTCTTTTTGATACACAAATATAACCGAATACACACAACATGTATGGAGAAAGCAAAAACAATTCTTGACAACACATGAACGTTTGAAACATTCTCTGATTGCGATAATAAATAACTTTATTGTTTACAAAAATAATGTTGTTGGTTGGCACCAAATATACACAAAATGTATGAAAGAATTATTGCAGTAAATTTCATTGAAGGAGAACACATTTAATAAGCAAATTACTAACTTTAAAAATCACTTTATTTTCACAATTTATTTTACACAATATTTAATCAACGACTGCACCCGACTACACCGTTTACCAATTAGAAACTAAATAAATTAGCTTGAAAGCTTTACAGCTACTTACTAAATGATAATGTTATTATTCCTTCTAAACATATTGTATTTAATGCTGATAAAATACTGACAATTATATGATTGAAAGTAAAAATCTAACACATTATGATTACTTATAACTATGTAAATGGTAAGAAACCATAAAATATTTTGTTGATACAAAAGGGTATTATAGCGACAATTATTAAATAGTTTCGCTGATAATGTTAGGCTTTTCCAAAGTAACCATATTATAACTTTTTTATAAAACAATCAAGTTATTATAAAATTTTAATCAGGTATTTATTATAGGGATAATATTGTGGTAAAAACTAATCAGTATTTGATTGTGGAAACAATTGTATGACTTTAGGGGCCGTTCATAAATTACGTAAGATGTTTAGGGGGGGGGGGGGGGTCGGCGGATTCTTACTACATCTTACGAGAGGGGGGGGGGGGTGAATGATCATCTTACGTAAGATTTAAAATGCGTATTCATACATTAAAGTTGTATTAACGCATCGTCATTTGTGACAGTAATGAAATATATTTGAATTTTCGACAGTCACGAAAGATTCAGAAATATCGATTACAATCGATTTAAGTAATCGACTCTGAACGGGACAACTTCTCTTCTGTTTATGTAATGAAATATATGTATGTTGTTTACACGCAGGGTCGACTTGTAACACCGTCTCACAAGTTTGCTATTATTCAGGCATTTACACGCAGATACGTCGACTTTGAAATTTTGTTGATGTTGTCCCGGTTCTTTACCACCCCCTTGCACTTGTCGTCTTCAACAAGAAGATTCGCTTTCGATTCCTTCTTCAACAGGAGACCAAAACAGCAATCAGTTTTGTCCTCTATTTCTTCGCTTAGCGTTAAATTACGATTGGTCAAAAGTACATCCACAGTTCAAAATCATGCCTTACGATTTTTTTTGTCCTTCGCTTGCAAACGTCTTAGCTGATCGAGTTTGTAATATTTGTGACCAGTACTTTGCCTCGAAAAAAGCTACTGTAATGCACAAAAAACTACATGGAAAAGACGGTAGTCGCACTCACATGATTCAACCAGTTTCAATTTTGAAACGTGGAAAGGGGAAAAGCCTTTGCATTTTAAAACAATCGGAGATTTGTCAAGTTGCAGAGTGGCATGACGACGAGGATATTGATGTTACAGAGTTTGAATGTGAATCAGAAAATTCAACAGACGAATCGGGTGTGCCAATTGTAGGTTCACTATCAGACTGGTTGAAAAGCGCATGGACTAACGATGACTTTTTTTATTCATCTTGAAAAACAAATGTGTAGTTTGCAATTTCGTAATATTTATTTAATATGTACCATATGTATATTAAAATTAAATATACATAGTAATATAGTACATCACATGAAAAATACATTTTTTGACTAGTTTCACCTTAATTATGAATCTTACGTAAGATTTCGGAAGGGGGGGGGGGGGGGTAGTGAGAATCTTACTAAATCTTACTCGGGGGAGGGGGGGGGGTCAAAAAGTCATGAAATTGTCTTACGTAATTTATGAACGGCCCCTTATTAACTATTAAGTAATTGCTGCGACAATGCTCAACCATGTTTTTTCTCTGCGTGCAGGCATAAAAGCCACCCAAAAGTTTGTTGCAGAGCGATATGTTTGGCCAGGGATGGCTAAGGACGTAGCTATGTTTGTACGAAGTTGCATTTCTTGCCAAAAAACAAAAGTCCAGCGCCATTGCAAAACTCCTGTACGCAGAAGTTGACGATCGTTTCCAACATATAAATATCGACATCGTTGGACCTTTACCAACAACAGATGGGTATCGTTATTGCCTCACGTGTATTGATCGATTTTCAAGGTGGCCGGCTGCAGTGCCTTTGGCAGATATTACAGCAGAAAGTGTGGCAAAAGCTCTTATAAGCGGATGGATCTCATTGTATGGCGTCCCTTTAAGGATAACAACAGATTTAGGCTGACAGTTCGAGTCAGCGATTTTTAATGAGTTAGCAAGTATGCTGGGAGTTTCCCACCTACGCACAACACCTTATCACCCACAGTCAAATGGGTTGATCGAAAGATGGCACCAGTCTCTGAAATGTGCTATCAAATGTTACGCAACAACCAATTGGAGCTTCGTGCTACCTCTAGTATTGTTAGGTATGCGTTCTACTATTAAAAACGATATTGGTGCTAGCCCGGTGGAGATGCTCTACGGTGCACCCTTGCGTATACCAGGAGAATTTTTTACTCAACGAGAATCTAAGCTTGACGAAACCGAATTTACCAAATTGTTACGTAAGGCAATGTATAATTTACCTATGACAAAACTATCTCGTCATGGCGAAATGAAACCATTTGTACAATCTGCGTTGACCAATTGCAAGTACGTATTTGCTCGTGTTGATCGTGTTCGCTCACCGTTAGAGCCTAGCTATGAGGGACCATTTGAGGTGCTGTCTAAATTCGATAAATATTAAATAATTAGAATTCGGCAACGAGAGGCAAAGATATCTCCAGACAGGTTAAAAGCGGCCTTTGTTTTTGATGACAGCAAAATAGTACCAGTCAATCAACATGAAAACAAAATGGCAAAAGAAAAAATGAGATTTCGACATCAAGACCAACAGCGAAAGAGGACGAGCCAATGCATACGACATCCTCTGGACGTCAGGTGAGGTTTCCAGCTCGATACCGTTAGCGTCCTAACTGGCCGGGGAGTATTGTAGTGACTATTTTTGCCCTTATTGTAACAAAGATAACAACATTGATATCCCTGTAACTTTGACTTATGTATTATTCTATTTTTGACAGCGTTGTTATTCTAACACGTTTTTTGAGATTCCCACGTTGTAATGAGACATTGAATTTTTATTAATTAATTAAATTTATTTTTAGAGAAAATAAATAAAGTTTAATTTATTATAGTAATAAAGGCTACAGTCTCTTCTAATATTTTTGTTAATAAACTGAAGCATTGGCTTATGTTGTTTAATGTCAGCGCAATAAAAAATTTGCTAAGTGACTGAAATTGATTGCTATGTTAGGACTATACCTTAGAAATTGTTAATTCTAATCATGTTGAATATTCTATTTTGTTTTTTTTTTTGCAAAAATTGGATGTAATTATATCGTTGGTTGGTTACTGTTTTTTTTAAAATTATATATGGGGTAAAACACGCGAAAACGCCAGCGAAAAAATTTTTTGGCTCCGATTTGGCTGAAATTCAACATTATTGTAATATCAATGTCGAGCAATAGAACTGCGTTCAGGAATTTGCCCTAGTATTATTTGTTGTTGAGATACGCGGGTATGAAATTCACGATTTTTGTTCTTTTGCAGAATAAGTGTTTTTTTCGAAAATTCATAGCTTACAGCAAACTATATCAATTAATAATTGGTAAACCTACGGTTTTAGGTTTTTACTTGTACTTTTCGAAAAAAATACTGTTTCTGAAAAAAAAAATTTTTTCGCAAAAATTTTGCGAATTTAAAATTATTTTTGAATTTTTTTTAAAAAAACTTTTTTTTTTATTTTTTTTTTAATTTAATTAAAAGCGCCGTTAAAAGCGCGCTGTACTACGCGTTGAAAGTCTACTGCACTGATTTTAAATTTCAGTTTTAGTTTTCAGGTTAACGGCTCAAATATTTTAACTAACTACTTGCCCTCATGTTATGGCATATCATTTTGAAGCTTGCGTATCAAGCTGTAATCTGAAGTTCACCGAAAAAATATTCAGAAATGGATTTTTCAAAAAAAATTCAAAAATTCATTTCAATTTACAAAATTTTAGATCTTTAATTTTTGTTAAAATTAAAAAAAAAAATATAAATACTTTTTTCCCCGCGAAAATTTTTACGTCATTCAACGCAGAATAAATCAAAGATTTTTTTTTAAAAAAAAAAAAATTTTTTAAATATGTGTTCTTTAAAAAAAATGCAAAAATATTTTTCAATTCGCAAAGTTTTAGAGAAAATTTTTTTTTTTTTCAATAACAGTATTTTTCGAAAAGTACAATTGAAAACCTAAAAATGTAAAAACAAAAAAATATTCAGAAAAATATTTTTCAAAAAAAATTCAAAAATTCATTTCAATTTTCAACATTTTGGCTCTTTAATTTTTTTTAAATTAAAAAAAAAAATATAAATAATTTTTTCCCCATAAAAAATTTTACGGCATTAAGCGCAAAATAAATCAAGGTTTTTTTTAAAAATAAAAAAAAAAAAACAAAAAATGGTTTTTTTAAAAAAATTCAAAAATAATTTTAAATTCGCAAAATTTTTGAGAAAAAAATTTTTTTTTTTCAGAAACAGTATTTTTTTTTCGAAAAGTACAAGTAAAAACCTAAAATCGTAGGTATACCAATTATTAATTGATATAGTTTGCTGTGAATTTTCGAAAAAAACACTTATTCTGCAAAAGAACAAAAATCGTGAATTTCATACCCGCGTATCTCAACAAAAAATAATACTAGGGAAAATTCCTGAACGCAGTTCTATTGCTCGACATTGATATAATTTCAGCCAAATCGGAGCCAAAAAATTTTTTAGATGGTTTTACCCCAAATATATAATTTTAAAGTATTGTTTATTTTTCTTTCCAATCATACTTGTGTACTGAACTTGTCACCAGTGGTGGATTTTCGTCTAGGTCCGTGAGGCCCGGGCTTAGGGCGGCAAAATTTTAGGGGCGGCAAAAACTTAATAATGAAAACATTTTGAAGGCGCAAGAATATAATTATAATTGAAATGAATAATTGACATGAATTTGTTTTATTATAAATGTATGAAAAGTTTCCAGTAAATCATATTATATCATTTTATTATTGAATTTATTTTTTAGATTGCAAGTACTTATACTTTTAATTTTCTAATTTATCAATATTGGCCTTTGATAAAAATCTCTTCGGTACTTATTTAAAAGCCGCAATGCTAATAAAAGCAATTTTTCATACGAAATTAAATGTTATGTTTCTTTTTCTAATTTAATTTGATGAATCATCAGAATAACATAAAAAAATTTAGAATTTTATCGGAAATTGAAAAAAATATGTAATATATTTCAGAAATATCGGTGCAAAATAAATTAATTAAATTGAAACTTAAAAAACAATTTTTTAGTAACATTAAATATAAAAAAATTTTAATAACTTTAATGGGTGAATATTATTCAAATCCATAAAAATTTAAACTATATCTATAGTCCAGTAGAAATAGGGTTTGAAAAACAAAATAATTTGTTACAGCAATCTGACAGCGGAATATTGTTGAACACGCTCTTGTAAAAGCGGACAAAAAAATCGAACCGACAGCAGCTATCCGGGGTGGAATGGGGTGAAAAATTTTGATAGTTTTTGGACCAAAAACTAAAATTTTTTTTTCTCATTTATTTTTTAATGAAAATTTATGTAGTGGCATTGACAATTTCAAATTATAGTGTATTAAGGTAAATACAGTGAAAACAACAAAGGATTTGAGCTGTTACACACGAAACACCAAAACTCTACTCGCGGAGAGACCACATATTTTCAATTTTTCGGTCAATTTTTTCATTGCAGTATACCTTTTTTTTACCATTTATATAAAGAAAACATAACAAAGAGTAAGTGAACTAAAACAGAACTCCTTAGGAGGTGTTATTTTAAGAGGAATCTCATTTAAAAATTTCGGTTTTTTTAGTTTAAAAATTAAATTTAACAACAACCTCTGAATATTTCCGTCTTAAAAAATTACTACCATTGTGTAACACTGAAAAGTATGTTTTGCCCAAGTTTCAGCTCCATAGAAACTTTTTTGTGAAAGAAAAAAATTAAAAACCAAAAAACCGGTTTTTAGCTATTTTTTTGAAAAATTTTGAGGTTAAGGCGAAAATGATCAGTACAAAAGTTGTAGATCTTCTTATTTCCTACAACTTTTGCATTAAACTTTTTTTGATATGATGCACAGTTTAGCCAGAAATAGTGAAAAACTGTGTTCGACCTCTAAAAATGCACCCCATTCCACCCCGGATAGCTGCTGTCGGTTCGATTTCTGTCAGATTGCTGTAACGAATTATTTTTTTTTTTCTCATTTTTTCGACTAATTCTACTGGACTACTACAAATTTGAAATATTTTCAAAAATTAAAAAATATAATTTTGTGTAACTTGAAAATTTTTATTTTTATTCGACTAAGAATTTTACTGGAGCGTTCAATTTATAAAAACAAATATGTGTGCATTTCACACGTGGTAGAAGTAAAACCTTCAGAAAACTGAACTGCAAGGAGATTAAAATAATACTCGTATTCCGATGATTTTAAATGGGAACTTTAATGTGAACTTTGTATTGGATACTATGATTGAGTTCCTCAACACCAAATTAAAAATGTGCAGCAGTCGCGCTAAATCAACAACAAGATCAAAAACAGTAATTGACACTGTATTTCAAAGGTATATTGACCAAATCCAAACCAAAGAATATATTTCATACTCTAGTTACCATAAGCCACTTTTTTCATTTGTTGAAATTTAAAACATGGAGTCTGAGTAATAAAATTTCTGTAGATTTGGTACAAATATTATTAAATGTAAGCCATATACATAATTGCCCCACTTCTGATACTGCATTCGCCAAAGTCTGTTGCAGTTTAGACCAAATCCATTTCAAACCATGCTGTCGGACCATTTCATATTACGGAATTGGTTGCCGATTAAATATGTTGTTTTTCAAAGGATATAAGAGGACCCATATTTCCCCGATTTGATTAAACAAATTTATTTACGAAGTTATGCTTATTTTAAGTTTTGGTGTCAAAAATTAAAAAGCCGCTGAAAGTTTTTTCAAAAAAGCGGCATTTTCATCCAAATCAAAATAATTAATTTTTGTCTTTTGACTTTAATAGAAGTTCTTATCCTCTGTCAGATTCCCTACGACCAAGATAAAATAAATTTGTAACCGGTTGGTTAATATTGTTTAGTCGTAGGGGATCAAATTCATGTCACTTTCAAATGGCTGTAACTTTGCGAAGAAACATTACAGATTACCACTTGAAAGCTAATTTTAATGAGAAAGAACGACACTAAATGATTTTATTATTAAAAATAAACTGAAAGTAGTGGTATCACAGATGGCGTGGCAATATTGAAGCAAAAATTGAAATTTTTATTTTGAGAAAAAGTTCTGCTGTCCTCAAATGTCTTTAAGCCCGCATAAAACTTATGTTATTTCTTTCTTATATTAGTACAAGTCCAAAATACAATTTTAACCCATTAACGCCGACTCCTTTATTCGTGGACATGGAGGGTTGAAACTTCGAGGAGGATGTCTTAGGGACACTCATATTCCGCGCACAAAAAATTAGCCTCCTATCCCTATTCACAACCCATGTAGGGGGTGGTGCGTTTTGCACCCGTCGGCGATAGTGAGTACATTTTTACTAGTGGAAAGAGTGGTTATGGATTATAAAAGAAATTAATGGATCAAGTCAAAGTTTATATTAGATTTATTTAAAAAGTAGATAATAAATGCGTGTCGGAACATATTAATTCAGAGTTTTCGACAAAATATAGAAAAAAAGTCATGAATATTCACTAGAAAGCACGTTATATCTAGTTCTCGACATGGTATGCCACTTTGCTCTTGGCACAATAGTAGATGGTGTGGAAAGCACAGTGGCAACAGCGGAAAAGCATTTCGTCTTCTTTTCACTGTTGTGGCCAATGTTATCCACTCCCAATTGTTTTTGAGAGAGTGTTTCTTAAGTTTTGGGACCATGATGATGTGCCACTACCTCACTTTGCGCCAAGGAGTCAGTCACTATGTTGCGGAATTCGAATTGGCCCATCTGCCCGAATTCCTTTTTGGAGCTATCCCTGTTAGACGTTACGTTTTTGCGCTGGTAGTTGTGGATGGAACTATCTAGCTTCCAAGCATTGACCATGGCAGTATCGAGACCATTTGTTATCAACGGGCAATACTATTTTTAGCCACGAAGAGAAATCCGGTAATTGTTCATCAAGACCAACGCTGTATTGTTGAATGATGTCTGGCTCCTCTACCATTACTATCTAACGTTGATTTCTTTCAAAACGCCACACGCAATGTTTTGGTTCGACTTGCAGATAATTGGACAACACAGTTACGGGCTGCAATTAAGTAAATAAACCAATCAATGTCGTTCCAACGAATTGCTGACCATCAATTTTTGGGACGGTGTCTGAGCAGGGGTAAGTGCGACCACCCGTTGCTCCAAAGCAAATTGATAGGGTATATTGTCATCATTATTGGCGTCCGGGTACTCAAAATACATTTCTGTGGTACCAAAAATCTCGGGCATACTTTCCAAGGCACCATCTGTATCGGTAGGCCCATCATCATCACAGAATATGTGGTCGTCTGAGCCATTTGTAATATCCTTCAAATCTTCCACAGCATCTGGCGGCGAAACAACTATAACAATAGCCAATACGTTCGACAATTGTCTTTGGTCTTTGCGGCTCGGTTTCCTCATCAAATTCATGAATTAAAAAGACTTCCATTCTCGAAATCACACGAAATACGTCGCCATAACTCTCCCCGAATACACAAACATTCTAAATCACAATCGTTTGTACAATTAAAACCGACTGATGCGCAAAAAACGCATAACGTACGCACGTGCAGCTGCAAAATTTTTCCTAGTAAAAATGTACTCTCTAGCGCCGATGGGTGCGAAAACGCACAACATGTACCTGTGCATAAACGGTAACATGTAGAAACTTGAAATTATTAAGAGATATACATAGGCCCAATGGCTACCGATCCTCATCATTATAAATTCTCTAAATATTTTTTTTCTGTGTGTTTTCTATGTTAAATGGTTATTTTTTCACATGCCGGAAAACCTGCATCTGACGATGCAGATATCATTAAGTTTGTGACGTCATATGACTTGCCTGTCCAGGACGCATATGTTGTCCCATCCATGTATTATCCACATCAAAAGACGGCTAAGCGATATCAACCACCTAACATTTCCTATGAGTTTTCAATTACACCTCTATTTTATGTTGCGTTTTCGCACCCGTCGGCGTTAATGGGTTAAGCCAAAAAAAGTGAGGTTTTCCAGAAAATTATTTTAAAATGGGCATAATTTCGTAAAAATTTTTGTTTAATCAAATCGGGTAAGTATGGGTCCCCTTATATCCTTTGAAAAACAACAAATTTAATCGGCAACCAATTCCGTAATATGAAATAGTCTGACTGCATGGTTTGAAATGGATTTGGTCTTTAGTTTTCTGAATGTTTCACTTCTGCCACGTGTGAACTGCACACATGGTTTTTTTTTTCTTACATGTACCACGCAAGCTATGACGCCTTTTCGCAAGCCTTCATTATAAACAGCCGCACACACAATAAACCTATAAAGAACGCAACGTTAAATTGACTTTCGGACTACTGAGAAAATTACAGCATTTAGTAACAGCAACAGTAATGTTTGGAACGCAATTTTAAATCGCTTCAATGCTGCGAATAAAAAACTTCAGGATTCTCAAATCAATTTATCATCCGTTGTCCAAATTTATGGCTTTTGGCTTCTTTTCTTCAAGATATGAGAGATAAACAGTTTTCTGAATATGAAGAAAAAGCCAAGACACTATATGGAGTCCATGATTATTATTATAATGATACTTATCGCCAAACAATCAGAAAAATTCAGTCAGACGAGTCACGAGCAAACGAAAGAGCACCTGTTTCTGGGCAAGAAAATTTTCGAACTACTATTATTTGGATACACATAATTAATTCCAGATAGAGGGCTTTAAAGTTGGAATTCGTTAAAAGAAAGCGAAAAAAAGATATTTTTATCTACTTTAGATCATAACAGCCATAACATTAATACTATTGGAACATTTTGTACCTTAAAGTGTTTGTAAGACTCTCCTCTACACATATAGACATATTTAAAATTGGCTTGGCTGAGAATCAAAGTTATTACAAGCATTTAAGTGAAGTATGTACTCTCAACAGTGCATTTGTTTGAGTTTTGCCATTTATATGGAAAATTGGGACCAATCGAAAAAAACCATTACTATATTCGGATTCAAAGGAAAATTTCACTATACATAGTTAAGAAATGTTATCGGAATTTGTTATGGAAAATCTTGTTTAGTAGTGTAATTAGATATATAATTTTGACAATCACTTTTACGTAGAAAAACAGGGCGGCACATCGACAAGGCCTAGGGCGGCATCGAACCTAAATCCGCCACTGATTGTCACCCTCTCTGAATTATTGTTATCATAGATTTACTATTTAATAATGAAGTGCATTTGTACTATTTATCTTAAATATAAATGTCACTACCCACTTTTCGACAACAGACGCAGCCGCTCTTGGGGTGTTCGAGAGGAAAGTTCTCCGCAAAATCTTTGGTCCTGTTCGAGTTGGCGACGACTATCGCATTCGAATTAGCCACGAGCTGTATGAGCTCTACGCCGACATTGACATAGTTAAGCGTATAACAATACAGCGACTACGCTGGCTGGGACATGTCCATCGTATGGATAAAGAAGCTCCAGCGAAAAAGGTATTCGAAGGGAAGGTCCCCGGTCAACGAGGAAGAGGGAGACCATGCCTCCGGTGGATAGACCAAGCTGAGGAAGCCCTAACCGCGCTTGGCATTAACGATTGGAAAAGGCGCGCGCAAAACAGAGGCGCCTGGCGAGAGCTAATGAGGTCGGCCGTAACCTGACAACGGGTTGTTATGGCCATCTAAGTAAGTAAGTACTACCCACTTTTCTTCATAAGAATGAATATTAAAAATTTGAATAACTTCTATAATTTGTAAGTAAATGAGAAAAGTAATAAATAAATAAATAAATAATAATTTGTAATATCTTTAATTAGACATAAGAGCTTATAACACATTGTTTCGCTTTGCAATTCAAAGAGACAATAAATAAAAGAAGGGCTTAAAAAAAGCCACAAATTCTGATATGCGGTTGTCTAGTTTACTGAAAGACGAGCAAAATCATAAATACAGTAAATATTTCTAAAATAATATTGCTTATTGCTTCTGCGAAATAAATGATTTTGCCAACTCAAAGTAAAATTTTTTGACATGCTTACATTTCAAAAGAGTACTCACCTCGTTTCTTGATGGAAAGCTGGAAACTGGAATCGATGCCGTTAAGTCAATGTCGGAATCAATGTCTAATACATCGCCGCTGAAGGAATTTGAAATTTGCGTTTCACCTGCTGCCGAATGCTGGCATTTTCCTCCACCCACGCCGGTACCATCTCTTTCAGCAATTCCACCTGCTTCAGAATGCTTTCCGCTTATGCTGCCACTAGAACTACTGTTCTTGCGCCGCGCACGGCGACGCTGCAACGTGAGGCGTCCAATTACGAGTGTCAGGCATAAAAGCACGCCTGTGGCAACCGATATGATCAAATAGAGATAGAACTGCTCCTGGTTTTCTGTGTGAATGAATAAGAAATGGCGGTGGGTATTGGCGTTAAATTCGTGAATAACTGGTTGGGAACAAATGACTTCTCAATGGCTAAAGGAAGGAATGATTGCGCTATAGATTCACATAAAAAATTTAATTTTGATTTAACCATGGAATGTAGAAAAATATTGACTTTTTTTGTTATCGTTTGCATGAGGTGACATTCAAACACATGCACTTGTGCTAAATTTGATTTTTTCCTACTGTTAAAAGCCTTTGAATGGAATTTAAAAAATCGATATATATATAGACGCAAGCGTATAAAAAGAAAGACTTAATTCTTTTAAGTCAAAGCCTGATCTTATCTTTCTTACAGAAACATGGATTTATGATTATGAGCAAGCTTTTTTATTGATATTCCTGGCAAAGAAGTAAATATTAAATAACGAGTCCGAGCTTTTTCCCTGTATTAAATTATTGCTAGATGAATCAAAGAAGTAAATATTTACTTATTTGCTGCTGATGACTATAATACGAAGCATAACCACTGGAGTTCACGACTTATCAATGCAAAAGGAAAATTACTTTGGCTTTCATTAACCATTCGCCGCAATGGACTTGATTATGTCTCCACTGGTCAGCCAACTTATTGGCCATCAGACCTTCAAAAGGCTCCAGATCTTATAAGTTTTGCAATTACAAAAGGAATCAATAAGAGACAAATTTCAGCTGAATCATGTTTTGACTTGAGCTTTGACCATTCTCCTGTCATTTCGCATCTGCATAAATATGTAGAACTGTTGCAGACACCCAATATGCTTACAAAAAATAAAACGAATTGGCTCAAATTTTAAAAATACATCAGTAGTCATCTTCGTAATGATGTAAGCCTTAAAGATCCGGAGGACCTGGAATCAGCTATACAATTATATAACAGCATGCTTGTATCAGCTGCTCTTCATGCCACTCCTGTGCAACCAATCTGTATAAAGCAACGCCTCAGCTCCTCACAAATAGAACGTTTAGTGAAGGAAAAAAGACGACTCAGGCAACTATGGCAAGAAGACAGGTCACCTACACTTAACATAAACTAACCTTAGCATAACTTCAATTGAGAAATGCCCTCCGAGAAGAGTCTGAAAGAGGAATAGACTCTTACATTAAAAAGCTGAGCCCGCTAGGGTCTTCGAGATACTCTTTATGGAAGGCCATCAGAAGTATGAAAAAACCTATTGACCTAGATTCTCCCATAAGACTAAGCAAGCCAGAAGTAACGAAGAAAAAGGGCAAGCATTTGCTCACCATCTTAAACATGTATTTCAGCCGAATCCTCCGGGCAACAGCTTTGAAATACCACAAGAAACTCAAAATATGAGACAAATTTTGTTGCGCTTGACAACTAAAGACGTTCATTAAAAAACTCAACTGAACAAGAAGAAAGCACCAAGTCATGACCTGTGCAGTCGGACACCTAACCATACTTTTAAACGCTATTACTCGATTGGGCCACCACCCAAAAAGCTGGAAGATGTCTCAAATCACAATGATTTCTAAGCCTGTTAAAAATCCTTCATCATATCGGCCTAAAAGGTTGTTGCCAACCACATCAAAACTTTTTGAAAAGCTGCTGCTCTCAAAAATTTCACAATGAAACACCCAAAAAGCTGGAAGATGTCTCAAATCACAATGATTTCTAAGCCCGGAAAAAATTCTTCATCATATCGGCCAATAAGCTTGTTGCCAACCACATCAAAACTTTTTGAAAAGTTGCTGCTCTCGAAAATTTTGCCCCACATGAACCAACTTGATATATGTAATATCTCAGCACCAATTTGGTTTCCGCAAAACACATGGAACAAATTAGAGCAAGTTCACAGGATAATTGCAAAAATTAGAGAGACATATGAAGAGAAAAATACTGATAAGCAGCGTTTCTTGATGTAGCTCAAGCTTTTGAAAAGATGTGGCATGATGGACTCATACACAAGATAAATAAATTACTTAACCTAAAAATACCCATGCTTTACTAAGGTCCTACCTTACAGGACGAAAGCTCAGGGTAAAATGCAACGACTATATTTCAGATGACGTTGACATTTTTGGAGGCGTACCACAACGTAGTGTTATTGGCACAATTCTTTACCTAATTTACACTTCTGACTTGCCAACAAACAACTCTGTGCTTATATCTACTTTTGCTGATGACACTGCAATTTTGTCTTGTCACCAAGACCCTCATATCGCGTCACATATCCTCGAAGAACATATGCGTCTAGTTGAAACATGGTTTTTAAACTGGCGAATAAATGTAAACGAGCAAGAAAGTACATACATATGTAACTTTTACACTCAATAAAAAGACTTGCCCCACAGTTCACCTAAATAACACCGCAATACCTCAGAGCACTGAAGTTAAATACTTAGGTATGCATCTCGACAGACAAAAATATCATTTTACCTATATGGTCATACGGAATTCCAGCTATGGGGCAACGCATGTTTATCGAATATAGAAATATTGCAAAGTTCTCAGTCAAAAATACTTCGAGCTATTTCCGGCGCACCATGATATGTCAAGAATATAAACATACACCAAGATCTTGGTATACCTTTCTTTAAGCAGATACAGGAAAACATAAGGCGATCGTATCAACAAAAACTACAGCAACATCCAAACATGCTAGCTAGGAATCTACTCCTAACATCGAATGCATCTCGATTGAAAAAAGCAGACTTACCACCCCTGTCATTGGCATAGACAGGATTTTCGTTCGGGGTGGGCCCGGTGGTGTAGTGATAACTTTTCGGGGGACGTTCTTTTACAAACCGAACGAATTTTGTTCGGCTGAAATTTTTTTTATGGGTTCTGTATCGAAAAAGAAGAGATACGTGTTCGAGGATTTTTTCGAAATGTTTTTTTTCAAAATAGAGCGAATTTAAATTTTGAGAATTTCGTGATTTTTGGCATGGAGACTCACTTTCAAAAATTCATAACTCCGGTTCTGTTAGAGTTAGAAACTTGATTTTATTTTCATTTGAAAACTAAGAGAACGAACTGAAAAAATTTGGGGTTCATTTCGAGAACTGTTTGTCCAAATCGGTAAGACTTGATGGAGTTACAAGCGCTCAAAGTCCAAAAAAAACTGACTTTTTTGTTTTTTTTTTTTTTTTTTAAATCACTTTTTTAAGATTAAAAATGAAAGACTATTTCTTTGCAAATATTTTAAGTATAATTTTGTGGAAATCGGACAAGATTCGATGAAGACGAGATGTCTACATCTAAGTTCCCAAAAATTTTTGATAAAAATAATTCAATTTTAAAATATAAAAAAAAGACCATGTGAAAAAAATTATTGGACGCCTTTGCAAGCTTTATCTGACGATGAATTTAATATTGCGTGCAACGAAAGTAACAAAAATAAAAAAATCTGCAAAAGTAGTAATTGCTCCTATCAAAGTTCTAGTGCAAAATAGTGACTTTATTAAAAACCTCTTATTAGAGAAAATTATAAAAGATTTTTTCATACAAAAAATATCTATTGGTATTAAAATTCTAAGTGAATCCAATAGTCATTTAGCAAAATAAAAGAAATTTTGAGTGAAGCCTCGTGTCAGTTTTTCACCCATGATCTTAAAAGCGAACGATCGTTAAAATCGTTTTTCGCGGGCTCGAAAATAAGACTGCAGACGAAGTCAAAACTGAATTAAGTAATTTTTCGTGGCTTACAGTACAAAGAGGTTAAAACCATCTCTAAAAATTATGAAAACTACAATGATACTTTTTACATTGTATATTTCGAGAACAGTTCAGTTAAGTTGCATGATCTTCCATGCAACGTAAAATCTCTTTTTTGTGTTATAATACGGTGGGACTTTCAACGCAAAATGAAAAATAAAATTGATCAATGCAGAAACTGTCAAATGTTTGGTTATGGCAAGCATAGTTGTTCTATTAAATCCAAGTGAGCAAATTGCGCCGGCAAGCACAAAACTACAAATTGCACAATTACAGACAGAGTGCGTTGTGCGAACTGCAATAACCCAATGTGCATAAAAACGGACGAATTCGTTTGTGCGCATTCCGTTATTTGTAAGTAAAACGAATTCGTTTCGAATTCGTAACGGACTTCAAATACGAATTAATTTTTTGGTCATAAAACGAATTCGTTTCGAATCCGAAACGGATTGTTAATTTGTGTTAAAAAAATATAAGTGTTTTTTTTCGACTTTTTAAACGTTTCTAAGTCGATTAAGACACAAAATAATTTTTTAAAATTTTTCTTTGAAAATTTTTCCAGGAAATTTTTCCAAAATTTTGAAATTTTTCCAAAAACTAATTCGTTGTTCATAAACCGGATCAGTTTCGAACTCGATTTTTGTTTATAAAAAAAATTAAATGTTTTAAGCGACTTAAAATTGCTTAAAAGTTCATAAAACTTACAAAAATTTTTTACTCAAATTTTTTTGGAAAAACTAAAAAATTTTGGAAAATTTTCTAGGAAAAATTTTTGAAAAAAAATTTTATTCTTAATCGAATTAGAAATGTTTAAAAAGTCAAAAAAAAACTAATTTTTTTTTTTCCAAAATTTTCAAGTTTTTCCAAAAAAATTTGAGTTAAAAAGTTTTTTTGAACTTTTAAGCAATTTTAAGTCGCTTAAAACATTACATTTTTTTTTATGACCAAAAAACGAATTCGAAACTGATCCAGTTTATGAACAAAAAATTCGTTTCGTACATATTTGTTTTACGAACAAAAAACGAATTCGTATTTGAAGTCCGTAACGAATTCGAAACGAATTTCCGAGATTCGAACCCACGTTCTGAAGGCTATGAGTTCACAGTCCTAACTATTACGCCACGCTGCCTTGATTTTTTTATTATACCTTTCGTTCACTGTGTCTACAATATTTTGTGTCAATAACGCAGAGTAATCTATTTTTTAAAATTTTCTCATAATATAAAGCATGTTTTTTTTTTTTTATGGGGTCAGTCTGTATCTCCGATTTTGTGTAAAAACCAGGTTTTAACTTTATTTTGCGACTATGAATATGGGCCACAGTGTGTAAATTCAAATTGGATATACTTAATTTTAAGCTATAACTCAGGCATTGGCGTTTTGATAGTCCCTGATTGACATTCTTATCATACTTATACACATACATAATCATGTATGTATTGTAAACACATGCGATTGATTTCTGTCTCTTTAAATTAAACAAACAAAATGAACCAAAATCATCAAATAACGTATTGATATTTTAATAATCTTTTGCAATAATTTAAGAAGTCAGAACCCAGTGCGCCAAACGAATTCGTTTCTTTGTAGTGTTTATCCGAAACGGATTCCATTACGAATCCGTCTCGAACTCGTTTTCGTATGAAATTCCTCTCGAAAAAACGGAAGGATCAGTTTGCATATTAAATAATTTGATAATTAAATAAAATTATTTTTTTATTTTTTTGGATCCGTTTTATGAACAAAAAACGAACAAAAAAAGAATTAGAAACGAATTCGTATTTGAAGCAGAGCTTGAAATAAACTTTTATAAAAGTTTTTTTTTAGGTAAAAGTAAACTTTAAACTTTTATTTTTGTGAAATAAAAGTAAAAGTTTCCTTAAAACTTTTATATCCGAAAATAAAAGTAAAAGTTTTTTTTAACTTTTATTTCAAAAAGTCAAAAAAAACTTTTAAAAAAAACTTTTATTAATAAAAGTTTTTTTTAAAAGTTTTTTTTGACTTTTATTAATAAAAGTTTTTTTTAAAAGTTTTTTTTGACTTTTATTAATAAAAGTTTTTTTTAAAAGTTTTTTTTGACTTATATTTTTAACAGTCACATGCAAAGAGTTTTTTTTGACTTTTATTTTTCAAAATGCGAAAATAAAAGTTTTTTTTGTATGAAAGAACGAGGTAAAAACAAAAATAGTATCTTGGATCACTAAGCAAAAAATTTCAAAGGAGAAAACTTAGGATTATTGATAATAAAGTCCAAAGGAAAATACTTAAGATGTTTCTGAAAAGAAAGAAATTTATGTTAATTATGCACTTATAATTTTTAGAAAAATTGTGCTCAACGCATCAATGGGAAAAGGCCGAAAATGGATTTTGGGAGTAACAGGGGAGGTTCTTGACTCTCCTAAAGAGGTGTTTTGGACCCATTTTTCGAAAAAATTTTTATTGCACGAATCGATGGGAAGAGGCCGAAAATGGATTTTGGAAGTGACAAGTGAGGTCCCCGACCCTCCTAAATGGGTTTTTTGGACCCATTTTTCGAAAAAATTTTTATCGCACGAATCGATGGGAAAAGTTCGAAAATGGATTTTGGAAGTGACAAGTGAGGTCCCCGACCCTCCTAAATGGAATTTTTGGACCCATTTTTCGAAAAAAATTTTATCGCACGAATCGATGGGAAAAGGCCGAAAATTGATTTTGGAAGTAACAAGTAAGGTCCCCGACCCTCCTAAATGGGTTTTTTGGACCCGTTTTTCGAAAAAATTTTTATCGCACGAATCGATGGGAAAAGGCCGAAAATGGATTTTGGAAGTGACAAGTTAGGTCCCCGACCCTCCTAAATGGGTTTTTTGGACCCATTTTTCGAAAAAAATTTTATCGCACGAATGGATGGGAAAAGTTCGAAAATGGATTTTGGAAGTGACAAGTGAGGTCCCCGACCCTCCTAAATGGAATTTTTGGACCCATTTTTCGAAAAAAATTTTATCGCACGAATCGATGGGAAAAGGCCGAAAATTGATTTTGGAAGTAACAAGTAAGGTCCCGGACCCTCCTAAATGGGGTTTTTGGACCCGTTTTTCGAAAAAATGTTATTGCACGAGCAAAATTTTTTTCAAAAAATGGGTTCAAAAATCCCATTTAGGAGGGTCGGGGACCTCACTTGTCACTTCCAAAATCCATTTTCGGCCTTTTCCCATCGATTCATGCAATAAAATTTTTTTCGAAAAATGGGTCCAAAATACCCATTTAGGAGGGTCGGGGACCTCACTTGTCACTTCCAAAATCCATTTTCGAACTTTTCCCATCGATTCGTGCGATAAAAATTTTTTCGAAAAATGGGTCCAAAAAACCCATTTAGGAGGGTCGGGGACCTCACTTGTCACTTCCAAAATCCATTTTCGGCCTTTTCCCATCGATTCGTGCGATAAAAATTTTTTCGAAAAACGGGTCCAAAAAACCCATTTAGGAGGGTCGGGGACCTTACTTGTTACTTCCAAAATCAATTTTCGGCCTTTTCCCATCGATTCGTGCGATAAAATTTTTTTCGAAAAATGGGTCCAAAAATCCCATTTAGGAGGGTCGGGGACCTCACTTGTCATTTCCAAAATCCATTTTCGGCCGTATCCCATCGATTCGTGGAATAAAATTTTTTTCGAAAAATGGGTCCATAAATCCCATTTTGGAGGGTCGGGGACCTCACTTGTCATTTCCAAAATCCATTTTCGGCCTTTTCCCATCGATTCGTGCGATAAAATTTTTTTCGAAAAATGGGTCCAAAAATCCCATTTAGGAGGGTCGGGGACCTCACTTGTCACTTCCAAAATCCATTTTCGAACTTTTCCCATCGATTCGTGCGATAAAAATTTTTTCGAAAAATGGGTCCAAAAAACCCATTTAGGAGGGTCGGGGACCTCACTTGTCACTTCCAAAATCCATTTTCGGCCTCTTCCCATCGATTCGTGCAATAAAAATTTTTTCGAAAAATGGGTCCAAAACACCTCTTTAGGAGAGTCAAGAACCTCCCCTGTTACTCCCAAAATCCATTTTCGGCCTTTTCCCATTGATGCGTTGAGCACAATTTTTCTAAAAATTATAAGTGCATAATTAACATAAATTTCTTTCTTTTCAGAAACATCTTAAGTATTTTCCTTTGGACTTTATTATCAATAATCCTAAGTTTTCTCCTTTGAAATTTTTATTAATAAAAGTTTTTTTTAAAAGTTTTTCAGAAAAACTCTTATGAAAAAGTTTTTCATAAAAGTTTTTTGAAAAAACTTTTATGTATAAACTTTTTGAAAAAGTTTTTTGGAAAAACTTTTATTCAATAAAAGTTTTTGAAGAAAGTTTATAAAAACTTTTGTAACAAAAAAGTTTTAAGAAACTTTTATTTTGAAAACTTTTTGAATAAAAGTATAAAAGTTTCAAGGTCTGATTTGAAGTCCGTTACGAATTCGAAACGAAACGAATTCGTTTTATTTGCAAAAAACGGAATGCTCACAAATGAATTCGAATTCGTTTCATATTCGAAACGAATACGAGAGAAATTGTAGTCACATCTGGAGGATCGTATAAGAACTCACCACTTTTCGTCCAAAATCAGACTTAAAAATGTTTTGTAAGAAGAATGGGATAAAATTACATCAGATTTATGCCGTAAATTAGTCGATGCCCCAACGATTAGTAGCAGTTCATAGCAACAGAGGGTACAATAAAATGTACTAATTTTTTTTACAAATATTGTTTTAAGTTTGTTGTAAGAGACATGAATCCAAAAATTCATATACAGGGTGTTTTTTTTAGAGGTATAGAGCTTCGAATTGAAATAAAACACAAGAAAATCGTTTTAATGTCCATCAATTTGGCTTTATTGGAAGAATAATTTTATGCCATTAATGTTTAAATATGATTTTGGGCATGTGGCCGCCGCGGCTGGCTCGAATAAAGCCAATTCTACAGGTCCAATTTTGAACCACTTTTCGAGCATATGGGGCCGTATGTCGGCAATAACGCCACAAATGTTGGCTTCCAAGTCCCCTAACGTTTCTGGTTTGTTGGCGTAGACGAGCGACTTCACATATCCCCAAAGAAAATAATCCAATGGTGTCAAATCATACGATATTGGTGGCCAATTGACAGGTCCATTCCGCGATATTATGCGCTCATCGAATGTTTCCTTCAATAAATTGATTGTGACGTGCGCTGTGTGGCATGTAGCGCCGTCTTTTTGGAACCACAACTCATCCACATTCATGCCATCCAATTCGGGAACAAAATAGTCGGTTATCATGGCTCTATACCAGTCTCCATTAACGGTAACTGACTCTCCAGCATTATTTCGGAAGAAGTATGGCCCAATGACTCCACCAGCCCATAGAGCACACCAAACAGTCAGTTTTTGTGGATGTAATGGCGTCTCAAGGGTCTCATGTGGATTCTCTTCACTCCAAATGCGGCAATTTTGCTTGTTGACGTAGCCATTCAACCAAAAATGAGCCTCATCACTGAACAAAATTTTGCGATGAAAATCAGCATCGAGATCAATCTTATTTTCGGCCCATACACCAAAATCACGACGCATTGCATGGTCTCGCGGCTTTAATTCTTGCACAAGCTGGATCTTGTAAGGTCGCAAGCCAAGATCTTTGCGCAAAATCTTCCATAAAGTTGATGGACAAAGCTCCAATTGCTGTGCACGGTGGCGAATCGATTCATTTGGGTCCTCTTCAACATTTTGCTCTACAGCGGCAATTGTTTCTTCGGTGCGCACTGTTCGACGTCTCTGCGGATGCGTATTATCACATAGAGTAAACGTAGTGCGAAAACGACCCATGGTTAACCGAATTAATTGCTCTGATGGACGATTATGTCGACCATAAACTGGACGGAGCTTGCGGTAAACTTCGCGAACTGAACCATTATTTTCGAAATAAATTTGCACGATTTGCAAGCGTTGTTCTTTTGTCAACTTGTTCATGATGAAATGGCAAACCAAACTGAACATAAACGATATTAGAGTTGCCAGATTTGACCATAAAATGCCAGTTTTATCTCTATTCGAAAAACAAACCTCTAAAAAAACACCCTTACATACATACTTTTGTGAGGTAAATTTTTTAAGTTTTTCCATAAAATGCATTGTTTTATCAAGTGTATATATTTTTTTAAAGTTTTTGAAATGTGATCTGTTAGTTTATGTTTTCTTTAACATAATTGTAAATAAATAGAGCTGTATGTGTTACTGATCGGACGTGTTTTTACTTTTCTCGTGTGAAATAATTCAAAAAATAATTTCTTGTGCGGTTTGCAAAACCGATTGTTTGCCTGATACAGGTTTTATACGTTGCGCATCAATATGTAATCGCGATTTTCATAAAAATTGCTCAAAATTAGTGGAAAGCACTTTAATTCTTTTAAATAAATGCCCTAATTTATTGTGGCAGTGTGGAAGTGTGATTCTTGTGCAGTAATTTTGGAAGCCAACAACAAAATTGATTTGCTCTCATCGCAACTAAAAGAGATGCAAAATAAATTTTCTGAGTTAAACCACAAGCTCTCGGAAATATTTGATAAAAAGCAAACGTCAACGTTCTCTGTTATGGCACCAATTGTGGACAAAGAAAGGCGCAAAGCTGACAGGGGAAGAGAGCGTGATTTACGGAATGAGAATATTCAAAAATCACATATTCCAATTGCTACAATTTCGTTGCCGGTTAATGAGAGCGAAAAATCTATAGTAGAGATGGGTAAAATCGATAAGAAAAAATATCGATATTCATCGATAGTTTCTCCAAATTTATCGATTTCAATCGATAGTACATCGATAAGACCAAGGTTTTTATATTTCTATTTGAAAAAAGTATGCCAAGAAGGCTAAAGAATGCAAAAAGTCAATAAGAAGAAGAAATCGATAAAACATCGATAACGGGCAAGAATTATTTTTCTGACCTCTCCCCTTTTCTTTATCTATTTTTTAGAAGTAACACATTTAACAAAAAACATGATAACTGAAAAGGAATTCTTTAAATATTAATTTAAGTAATCAAAGAAAAAACTCAAAGAGACCAGCTTCCTCGCTCCCCAAACCTACAAGCACATATAAGCAGTTCCCTAAACTAACCTAACCTATCTAACCTAACCTGGACAAATTTTCCCGATCCCCAAACCTAACAGCAGGTACCTAACCTGCCAGACCTAACCTGGACGAGTTGCCCTACTCCCCAAACCTAACAGCAGGTACCTAACCTGGACGAGTTAGATTAGAACCTGGACGAGGTTAGGTCGGGTAGGTTAAGAATATTTTTAGTTTTTTTTGTTTGAAAATGAGTACTATTGCGCGCGCGTATTTTCCCTCTATTAGTTCAATGTCGTGTCTTTAACACACGGTCAGTTTGGTAAGTGTTTTCGTTTATCAGATTGGCAACGAGTAAATGTGAACATATAAATCTAGATAATATTCTGCAAAATTTTAACGAGAAATATAACATTTATATTTTGTACATCAGTATTCTGATAATTGCTTGTGTTGAATCAAAATGCATATATTATATTTCAAAATAAATCAGTTCTTATCGATGTCGATGTTTCGCAAAGAGACATCGATAGTTATCGATGCTTGACTCACATCGATGTCTATCGATAGGTATCGATTTTACCCATCCCTAATCCATAGATGTGTTGAGCGTTAACACTGATGACAACGACTTTATTACTGTTCGTAAAAAGCAGAAAAACCATACAAAAAGTAACACCAAAAAATGCATTATAGGCACTGCATCAACCTGCGAAGGTTTTGATGTTGTGCACTCAATGAAGTTCTTGCATGTTTCTAAATTTAGTGTTCAAACTGAACCAGATGCTATTAAAAAATATGCGGCAGAAAAACTCATGATAAATTCTGAAGTTTTATCATGCTGCAAACTTATTAAAAAAGATGCTGATATTACTAAGTTCACTAATTGCAGTATGTTGTCTTCTCCCACTTCGTTTTTGTTGACATCATCACTACATTCGTCGCTTGCTGAGAATATTTCTCCTATAATAAAAGTGCATCAGACAATGCACTCACATAAATCTTCTTTTGCTATTTATTATCAGAATGGTGGATTAAGAACAAAAACAAGTGATTTTCATCTTGCAATGTCATTGCATGAATATGACATCGTTACTGTAACAGAGTCTTGGCTTCTCGCAGGAATTTGTTCTGCTGAACTTTTCGACGATTATTATTGCGTTTATCGTGCTGATCGTTGCTCGATAGCATCGGGGTTTGAACGAGGAGGTGGAGTATTGATAGCAGTGAGAGCTGACCTGCGCAGTAAGATAATTCAATTACCATCTGATGATAACAATGTTCAGAGCTGGGCACCACTACACTTGTGTTTCTCTTAAATGTTCTCCAATGCATGTGTAGTTGTGCTTTGTTCGCTTTTCAAAGCAAACTGAATTAAATTTTACGCTCTCTGCTTTATATACGTATATGAAAAGTTGTTCTCATTCTGCCGCAGTCCCGCGTGCGGTACGTTTTGCCCAGCCACGACAATGTTGAACAACTTTGCGTTGAAGTTTCTTTCTCTAATAAGTACTCTTTATTTGTTATTGTTTCTTATATTCCGACAAACAGTGCAATTGATTTATATGAAAAACACTTAAGTAATATAAATATTATGGTAGAGTCCCTAAATATAAACCAACATTGCATTGCGTTAGGTGATTATAACTTAGGTAATATATTATGGGCTTTTAATGAAAATATCAAATGGTTTTCAACAAATAAACAGTTCTAAAAATGATATTGGTAGAATTTTAGATTTAGTTTTTGTTTCAGCTGATTTGAAAGCATCATGTGAAGAAAGTTTATCTCCTGTCTGTAATAATAGTGTTCACCATAAAGCACTTTGCATACAATTTGAATTTTACAATTTTGATAGAAATTCTGATGAAGATAACATATTTGTTTTGGATTATTCCAAAGGCAATTTCGATGCAATTAATATATTTCTACGTTCCATTGGTTGTTCAATCTTAAATTCAATTACTGAACCCTCAAGTGTCTATAACATATTAATTTCAAAGTTACAGTTTGCAATTGACAGTTTTATTCCTAAAAAGAGACCAATATTCAGCCACCATGGTTTAACATAAGACTTTCAAACTTAGAAAATGTTAAAAATAAAGCATTTTAAAAATTTAAGAGGACAAATTGTGAAGCTGACCGCTTGTATTTTATAAGGCTACGCAACGAATTTTTTTTTTACATACTCTTTTGTACAACCAATATATCTTTAAAATTGAAACTAAGTTGAAATCAAATCCAACTATGTTTTGGCAATACATAAACTCGAAACGTAATACTAATGGCTTTCCAACTTGTATGGAATACAGTGACGATAAAAGTAGTAATTGCCTCGAGTCTTGTAATCTTTTTGCCAAATTTTTTTTAAAGTGTTTATGACACTTACAATTACCCAGTTGATTTTGATCTTGAATCTCCAAACGTGCCAAGTATTCAAAACTTTATTACTTATTTCTGAAAATGATGTTTCTACTGCGATTTTAGACTTAAAACCTATTACCAAGTGTGGTCATAACGATTTTCCACCAATAATTTTTAAACGTTGTTTAGTAAGCATTGTTAAGCCAATTTCAATTGTTTTCAGTGCCTGCCTTAGTAATGGCATTTTTCTTGATTGCTGGAAAACAGGTTTAATTACTCCAATTTTTAAGTCTGGTAACCGTAAAGATATAAATAATTATCGTGCAATTGTAAAACAAGTCGCCCTTGCAAAAATATTTGACAATATTATTCAAAAAAAATTATTTGAGCATGTCAAAAATGCAATTAATGATTGCCAGCATGGGTTTATTAAAGGTAAATCAGCTTGTACGAATTTGGCTTTAATTACAAATCACATTGTTGGTGCGATGGAAAAGAGAAGCCAATTAGATGTTATATACACAGATTTCTCAAAAGCGTTTGATAAAGTCGATTTTAATATTCTCTTACTGAAACTAAAGAAATTCGGTTTATCTGATCATTTATTAAAATTTTTCAGAAGTTTTTTAATTGAACGTAAATTATTGGTCCAAATTGGTTCAGTATTCTCAGAAGTTGAGGTGAGTGCATTTTCCGGTATACCTCAAGGAACATATTGTGGTCCACTTTTTTTTCTCATTTTTATTAATGATTTACCTTTGAGCTTATAATTTTCTAAATGTTTAATTTTTGCGGATGACGTTAAAATATACTTAAATATATCACACATTAGTGATTGTTATAAGCTTCAAAGTGACTTGATGTTATTAAATGATTGGTGTCGACTAAATAATTTGTCTTTAAATATTACTAAATGTTGTGTTGTAACATATTCTGGGTGGTCAGCCGATTGCACTGATTAGTGGAACAAAGCGTTACACCATGATTAACAGTTAGTACATGCGTGTCGTGCCACAATCAGTGATAATTGGTAGTGTAGCTATGACCTCCAAGCTGGTGGCCACTGGAAACGGCTCTCCAGGAAGTTAAGTCTTGACTGTAGGGCTGGCTAGCATAGCTAGGCTAGGGGTTTGGTTAGCTCCTCAAATGCCTGAGGTATCTTCCTGAAGGTATTTCAGGCAGAAATGCCCCCAATCCAAGGTGGAACAGCATATGCTAAGGGAAGAATGGCTAGTGGGTTATCTAGTCGATAATATGCGGACTCGGGTAGTCTGGCAAACTTCCGTTTTAACCTAGCCTTATTCTTACATGCAGGCTCTGTGAGGATGGACCTTCCTTTTTCCTTGCGAGGGCTGGATCAAAGTGTTATGCGACCCGTGCTGAGGATCGTTCAGGTTGGGAGCCCTGTTTTCATAAAAATTAACCCAATCGCTAACGGAGCATACCGGATACCTGGCGCCCTCCGGTATTAAGTAGCCTTACCCACGCACCTGGACCTCTGTGTGGGTGGACATATTCGTCCTGTACTCGTGGGACCTAATATGGAAAATCTATTGAAAAATAAACAAAACAAACAAACAAACAAATGTAAAAACAAAAACTTCTGAGTCAGAGACTCAAAATGATTCCAATCTTCCAATCGCGATATCGCATGCACCTCAGGTGGGACTGGCGCTGGCCTTCGGGTGGCTGGACCTGTCTTGAAGGTGGGAGGGAAGGTAAGGGCGTTGGACTTCACGTCCAACCCTACCAACCCTTCAAAAAAAGGGGGGGCTTTAATCCCCATTTCTGGACCAACCAGTTCGGCATCGACCACCGCCTCACGGCATGGTCAGTTAAAGTCGGCTGGGGAGTCCAAGAAGGAACAGAATCCTTTAGGGGAGGGTTTTAAGGGTCTTAGACCCTCTAAAATGAAAATCGCGGACAAGCAGGCGGCGAATAGAATTCGTCATCGTATGGAAGCTGCTGATCCCAGCTCTCTGTCCAAGGAGGACAAGGACTCCCTTCGATGGGCGAAGAGAGTCCTTGAACAAAAAGGCCATGAACAGGCCGTTTTAGAAAAACTACCTAAAAGGCAGAGCTCCCAGGACGAGATGTTGGAGTCTAAACGTCAAAAGACTACTAGTAAATCTCTGTCTTTTAGTGACATTGTAAAAGGTTGTAAGGGGAGAGTTTTGGCTGTGCTTGACAGTGCGGCGGAGGACGGGGCAATTCCTCGGGATAAATGGAAGTGGGTAGACGCTGCCTTGGCAAATACCCTCTTCCAGATATTAGAGGAGTTTCCTGGTCCTGTGCCATCATGTGAGGAGGCAGGCTGGCATCAGGGCCTTTTTAAACTCATCTCCTGTGATGATGAACGGTCTGCCAAGTTGTACAAGGTAGCTGTGAGTAGGCTAGGTGAGGTGTATCCAGGCGCGAAACTGGAGGCTGTGGAGAAGGATGAAATTCCTACCAGGCCCCGGGCTCGCGTTTGGCTACCGAGCACACCGTCGGATAAGGACGCAGTTCTGCGGATGCTCCGACTATGCAATCCCAATCTTCCAACTCAAAACTGGAAGATTGGGAAGCTAGAAGCACCAGTCGGACCATCCATGCAGGCCATGGTCCTGTTGAACAAGGAATCCGTGGAGTTACTGGCGGCAACTAAGGGGGTCGTCAAGTATGGATCCAACAAGGTGACGCTCAAGGCTTACCGTAAGGACGAAGAGCTGTCCTCCAAAGGTGCTATCTCTCCCTCCCCGGAGACCAACGCCACTGCACCACCAGTGCCAGTGGAGATGGAGGTTGGGGATGAAGAGGTAGAGCCAGAGGGGGACAACTGCACTCCAAGCGGTCAACCTGAGGCGTCCATTGAAGAAGCCGAATCCACGGGCTCCGATAGGTCGTTGGAGGTAGGGGGCCTCCTGGAAGAAGCTCTTCTTTTAGAAGAGGATGATGAAGACGAGGCAGACATAACAGTCGTAGAGAGGGGAGGTGATTTGGAATCCGATGAGGGTCCTCCAAATTAATCTCCACCACTCAAAAGTGGCGTCCGCCGGCTTACTGATCCGCTTAAGTAAAAGCGGAGATGATGTAGTCCTCATACAGGAACCCTGGGTTCATGTCGGGAGAGTCTGTGGTCTGAGGACGCCTGGCTATAAGCTACTGGTGGCAAATGTGGAAGGTAACCCCAGAGCGTGCATTTTGGCAAAGACTAATCTTAGCTTGTTTTTGCATTCTAATTACAGTGACCTAGATACGGTCGTTGCTAGCCTGGAGATAAAAGCTGGAGGCTTTTGGTTAGTATCGTGTTACATGGCTCACGACATGGCGAGTGGCTTACCACCGACATATTTAAAGGCGGCTGTAGAGCAGGCCTGCTTAAACAAAACCGGGCTAATCATAGGCAGTGACGTAAATGCGCATCACACTGTCTGGGGTAGCACAGATGATAATGATCGAGGTGAGTCACTTCTAGAATACATTTTAAACACTAACTTACTTATCTGCAACAAAGGCTGTGAGCCAACCTTTATAGTAAGGAACAGGGAAGAAGTCTTGGATATAACATTGGTCTCGGACTTTGTTTTTGAATGTATCGTTGACTGGAGAGTGTCAAGCGAGCACTCTTTTTCAGATCATCGTTATATAGAATTTGTTCTCACTGTTAAGCCCCCAGAACCCATTGTTCACCGAATTGTAAAAAGGACAAACTGGGGAATATATAACAGCAAAATAGCAGAGTATCTGCCTATCTCAACCCCCGTAGAGCCGTCAACTATCCACGACATAGACAGGCTGGTTCAAAACTTAACGGGAGGGTTAAATAAATCCCTGGAGATTTCTTGTCCTGTAAGTAAACCTCGAGGAAAGAAGAAACCCCCATGGTGGTCAAATGAAATTCAGGTTCTTCGACGAAGAAGTAGGAATTTATTCAACAAAGCCAAAAAATCAGGTTTGGACAATGACTGGAATGATTATAAATCTATTCTCAAAATTTACAAGAGTTCGTTAAGAAAAGCTAAACGTAACTCGTGGAGGAACTTCTGTGGAAACATTGAAGAGATTTCAGAAGCATCTAGGCTAAGGAAGATTTTATCTACCTCGCCCACTACTCTAGGTCTTTAAAAAAAAGACTGACGGCTCCTCGACAACATCTAGCGAAGAGACCTTCGACCTCTTACTAGATACTCACTTCCCTGGTAACTCATTGCATGAACCAGAGGAATTGAATGTTCAACCTCAGATGTCCTCAATTAATCTCGGGGACATTGTCTCGGAAACCAAAATTCGATGGGCGATAAATAGCTTCAAACCCTATAAATCACCAGGACCTGATGGTGTGACACCAATTGAGCTGCAACAATCTGCTCGCTTAATTATACCTTGGTTGACAGCTATTTTCAAGTGCTGTCTTAACCTTTCTTATATTCCTCTAGACTGGAGGTTGACTAAAGTCATTTTCATTCCAAAGGCTGGGAAGAGCTCTTAGATAAATCCAAGGGATTTTAGACCAATAAGTCTTTCCTCTTTTCTTTTAAAAACTTTGGAAAGACTCATAGAAATCTATGTTCGCAGCAGTATCAAACCTGATCTTACACGAAAGGCAGATCTATAGAAACCGCACTTCACACACTAGTGAGCAGCATTGAAAAATCCTTTGCATGTAAGGAATTCGCCCTGGCGGCGTTCCTGGATATTGAAGGAGCTTTTAACAACGTTGACCCAGGTATTATTATCAATGAACTGCAGAAACTGGGTATCAACAGTTCCATAGTTGAGCTGATTAAAAAGCTACTGACAAACAGAGCCATTACCTCAAATCTTGGCATTTCCGAAGCTAATAGGTTTGTCCGCAGAGGAACGCCGCAGGGTGGAGTGCTATCTCCTCTACTGTGGAATCTGGCAATAAATAAGATGCTCATGTCACTGAAAAGGCTGGGCTGTAAAGCTATTGCCTATGCCGACGATGTAGCATTAATTGCATGTGGTAAATTCCCAAACACACTGTGTGAAATTCTTCAGAATGCTTTAAACAGACTCGTATCATGGGCAGATGAGGCTGATTTAGGCGTAAATCCGAACAAAACTGAACTAGTACTCTTTACTAGGAGTCACAAACTTCCAATTATAGTACCACCTTTGCTAAAGGGCGTTAGACTTGTCTTAAAAAGTAGTGCAAGATATCTTGGTCTGATATTGGATAGGAAATTAAGTTGGAAAATAAATGTTGTTGAGAGAGTTAGGAAAGCAACTGTAGCACTATACTCTTGTAAAAAAGCTGTGGGGAGAAGATGGGGGCTATCACCTCGTATTATTCATTGGCTCTACACAGCGGTAATTCGACCGATTCTGTTATATGGCATTGTGTTGTGGTGGCCTGTCTTAGACAAGGTCACCTATTACAGACAATTGCAGAAGGTTCAAAGAACTGCTTCCATGTGCATCAGTGGTGCACTGAGGACCACACCGACTGATGCCTTGGAGGTCCTCTTTCATCTCGTTCCCCTTGACCTGTTTGGTAAACGAATGGCAGCATGTACCACCATTAGACTCAGGGAAACTGCTTGCTGGTCCGAGGGAAGTACAGGACACTCAACTATCCTTAATAGCTTGAATTCCGTACCCTCTAAATTGGACTACACTATTCCAGTAATCTCATTCAAGAGAGATTACGTAACCCATATCCCATCTAGGGATGACTGGAAGGGAGGAATCCCGGGGAGAAGGAACCATATTAATTTCTACACGGATGGCTCCAAGTTAAATAACCAAGTGGGTTATGGTATTTACTCTAAGGAACTGAAGATAAGTATTGCTGCGAGGTTACCAGACCATTGTAGTGTTTTTCAGGCAGAGGTTATAGCAATAGAAGAAGTAGCATCCTGGCTGAGAATAAATGTGGTATCCAAGAAGGGTATTAATATTTATTCAGACAGTCAAGCTGCTATTAAATCCTTAGAATCAGTCTTCCTAAACTCACTAGTGGCCCAACAATGCCGCTCGTCTCTAAATGAGATGGCTCAGCATTTTAACATTCACCTCATCTGGGTGCCTGGGCATAGGAACATTGATGGCAATTGCAAAGCTGATGAACTTGCTAGGCAGGGGACTACTGCACAAATTCCTCAAGAAAAGGAAGGTGTTGGCATGCCACTTACTACCTGCAAGTTACTGCTTAAAGAAGACATGATAAAAAAGGCTAATATAAGATGGACCCAAGGGTTAACTTGCAATATAACAAGGCAAATCTGGCCGGAATGGAACGCTAAGCGATCTCTAGAACTGATATCCCGCACTAGACACAGTGTCTCGTCAGTTGTTGCAGTAATAACTGGCCACTGGCTTATCGGCAGACATGCGGAGAGATTAGGTATTCGGTCTTTTGACTACTGTAGAAGTTGTGGGGATGTGTAGGAGGAGGAAAACATTAAACATTTTCTTTGCTCCTGCCCTGCACTTGCTAGAAAACGCCACAAAACACTTGGCTCGTTTTTGTTTGATGACCTGGAGGACCTTAGACATGTTAGCATAGGTCAGTTATTTAGTTTCATTACGAAATCTGGATGGTTCAATGAGAGGGTATAGTCAAGTACCCTGTGGTATCACAATGGACCAAACTTGGTCTAAGTGAGTCGGTTTTTGTAACTGACTGCCACTCCTACCTAACCTAACCTAACCTAACATATTCTAAATGGTCAACACCATTGCATTTTCATTATGCTCTAAATAATTGCATACTAATTAAAAAACAAGAGATGAAAGACTTGGGTATAATTTTTGATTCTCAATTAAAATTTTCAAGCCATTTTGATCTCATTATTTCTAAGTGTTTCTCCATGTTGGGTTTTATTAAAAGAAATACAAGAAATTTCAAAGATCCTTTGACTATTAAAGCTCTTTATATTTCACTTGTAAGGAGCCATTTAGATTACTGTTCCATTATTTGGAATCCCTATTATAATGAACATGTTAATCGAATTGAAAAAATACAGAGAAATTTAACAAGATATGCTATATATAAAATACAGTGGCCAGAAAGACTTCCTTCTTATGATGCTAGAAGTAAGCTTCTTGGTTTGCAATCTTTGAAAGATAGAAGAACTTATTTTTCTATTATGTTGGTATACAATGTTCTTACCAATAAATTGAATTGCGTTGAATTATCAACTTTATTTAGGTTATATAATTCCCCCAGAGATTTAAGAACCAACGGTTTATTCGTTGAAGACTTCCATAGATCAAATTATGCTTTTTATGAGCCAGTATCACGTTGTTTGAAATTATGTAATAGTTTTTCACCATTAATAAATTTTAACTTAAGTGAACAGAAATTTAAATTTAATCTTTTAAAGTTATTTAATTAATTATTTTTTATTTATTTTGTTTTTAAATTGTAATATTATTACTAAATTAGTTAACTGTCTGATTTATAATCCGTAGACTGAAATAAATAAATATGACAGTTTTCATGAAAAACCTTGAAAAAAATACCGTTTCTTTCAATCGCATAGCCAAATTCACAAACTTTTGTGAGTAAGTGTATAATAATTATGAAAACCATGAAAAGTTTCATTTTATTATACACTTCACTTGACTTTCACTCACGAATGATCTTTGCAATGCTGCAGCGTCACGACGATTACTCGATTCAATTTTCATATTTATTTCTGGAAAGCTACATTCAAATATTTATATTTGAACATTTGTCTGTTGAAAACTACATCACTTGCGTATTTTTGAACTCATTGTTAATTTTTCAGCATAAAAAGCATCATAACTTAACATTTTGTGTTTAATTTTAAACAAAACTTTTTTAATACTGAACAAATTGATGGTTTAGATGTATTTTGTTCATAATATGACATATTGACTGCTTAAACTCGTTTTTTCCACATACTATATCACATACTATACCACGACTATGTACTCTGCTTGAATTTACAATCTTTATGGAGTATTTTTACATGCTGTTTTTACACGCGTTTTTCTCGAAACCACGTTTTTCGAGGAGGCGGGCATGATAAAAAAAAACTACTGGACCGATCTTTCTGAAATTTCAATATGCTGTTGTGCACATATATGTAAATGCAAAGAATTCACTACGGACAGAAAGATCGAAATAATAGTTTTTCATTTTGGGCACGATTTGGTTAGTTCATTCCCTGGCGGATTTGACGCCGATTAAAACCTCTTATTTTTTTGTTTTTTCAGATGTTCCAGTGAGTTGCAATCATGCCCGCCGTTTTGGTATTTTTTTCAAAAAATTCTAGTGGTCACAAATTTCATAAAAAAATTAAAAAAACTTTTTTTTTAAAATATTGTTTTGTGTCAAAATATATGTGTAAGGTTTCAAAATAATATCTTGTTTTTTATAAAAACTATACGCATTTTAACACACTTAAGACAAAATTTTTTGAAGGTGTCATGTCCCCTTAATGCATACTTCTAGTATAACAGTATTTACTCAAACAATAAGGCAGACTTGGCGCTCTCCCTATGCATATGCAGCGGAACATACAGCCAACAACAAACGGAAGAGGATATCACAAAAATTACATTTGACCTTGTATCAAAATTAAGAGAATGTACAAGTAAGCAAGAACAATTTAGCGTTATCGCACAATTAGCCGTTAAGTATTTATACTCTAGTAATAAGTAATGTCTGTCTCCCAGCTTAATGTAATTTTATGGAACTGTCACATTGTTCGCAAAAAGTTCATTGAACCCTTTGACTTTCTCGTCAACAAAAATATTGATATTTGCATGCTCTCAGATACTTGGCTTAAGCACTCAGACAAAATTTATCATCGTAACTTTCATTGCTTAAGAAAAGTTATGGAAAGTTATGGTGGCGGCGCACAATGGAATTTTGTGGCCATAAAAAGGAAGAATTCGAAAGTGCTTGAAATTGAAAATGTGTGTAGAACAATCGTCAGATAATGAAAAAAAAACTATAAAAGTTTTAAATTTGTTTTGGGTTTAGCGACACAGTGGGCTCACCATCGAATTAAAAAAAAACTTTAATTTGAACATCAACTTTTAAAACTACGAACTGAACGCTTTAACACAAAATAAATACTGAATAACCTAATGCTGTGTTCAAGTTGAAGTATAATCAGATAAAAAAAACTGATTATAACATTCGGGTATTACCCCAATTATATTTTTGTTACTGTATACCAGGGGTCGGCAAAAAACAATGTGTGTGATGTACTTCAGCTCAATTGAGCTATGAAAAATCAAATTTTGCCGACCCCTGCTGTATACACAACTTAGCTGTACAACTTAGAATTGAAATTAACGAAATCTTTTTGAGATTCGTTCAAGAACAAAAAATTCGTGTGAAGAAGTTTACTTGCACTTATTTTTGAACCGTGCTATTTCAAAATCGTGTAAAAAGTATCGTGTAAAAAGAGGGTTGGGTGTACTTGAAAAGCTATAGTTATTTGATTTGAGGAACTTCTTTTCAAAATGAAACACCAGACTCTCTTAGCGCCAGCAACTGAAAATCAGATTGAAGGTCACACAGCTCTAATTGAAACAGGCTTTCGAACCCTGTAAATTTTGGGCGTGGGTACGAGTTCGGGTTCAATGCATTGCAAATTTCGAATTATTTGATGTTTAATTGTTTTTCATGTTCTTTAGCAGCTCTTCTAGCATGTCTGCTCTTTCATCTTCGGAATAAGATACTAGTTACTACACTTATGTCGGTAATATTTTCAGTTGTAAATTCTATACCAGTGTGTGATACTGTTTCTGACTCTAAACGTATATGTGGATTTCCACCGAAACCGTCATTTTAGCCGACCGCGTTATTAACTTTTTGGAGCATATCGTCAACCATGATTTTTCTTGAAGTTAAGACTATCTTGAATTTATATTCAGGGTGGAACATTTAAAATTCAAAGAACTATTTATTTATGTATCTTTACATATAACTTTTCATGTTTTTTACTTTGAATGCAATTTTAACTATGTCTCCCTATGAATTTTAATTGTTCCTCCTTTAATATAAATTCAGTCTTATCTTCAAGAAAAACGATGGTTGAAGGGTGTGCTAAAAAAATAAATTTAAACATGGCCGGGCTGAAATGACAATTTCGTCATGTTTTATTAGTTTTTTTTTCAGCACACCCTTCAACCATGATTATTTCTTGAAGTTAAGACTGTCTCGAATTAATATTAAAGGAGGAACAGAGGGAGTCATAGTTAAAATTGCAAAGTAAAAAAAACATGAAAAGTTACATATAAAGTTAAATAAAAAATAGCTATCTGAATTTTAATTGAACAACCTTGAATATTGATTCAAGACAGCCTTAGCTTCAAGAAAAACTATGGCTGAAAGATGTACTCCAAAAAAAAAAAAAAAAAAAAAAAAGACCCGAGCCCAGAAGGCTAATTCTGGCGGACTTGCTCATATGTCTTAATGTCATGATTATATTTACTTAAAAAATTTTTTGAAAGGATACCAGTCATATAAGGAACTTTTGTAATTTAATAAGCGTTAGAGCAAGTGGAATTCCAGCGTGTTGGACAATCAAGCTTTGCTTTTTTTAAGCCTTATCTTTTTACCAAAGAAGCCTTAATATGCGCTCCAGGCTTCTTAGGAAAATCTCAGCACTTAGTAGCATTAATATTAACTATAAAGGCGGATAGCCGGCTGTAGAAAAGTCGAGTGTATAAGATTACAGGATGAGATGTATGCGAAATTATAGAGCTCAATGAGTATAAATAGAATATATAGGGTTGCTTTGCCAAAGCCTGTCCCGAGGCTCGTCGAGCTCTATCATTTGGCATGCATCCCATCCTGTAATCTTATACACTCGACTTTTCTACGGTCGACTCTTGGACTAGTAGATATAGTGTTATAAACTGCCAACTGGGAAGTATGAGCTATGCACAAGAGTTCTAATCCTTCTTCATTTGCATTTAATCCTTCCTTCAACTTTTTCAAAAGGAAAGTTATATTCATTTCTTGGGAGTTCAATGAAAATTTTCAAAGTAAATAAAACCAAAATCAATAAATATAATCTTGCTTGGAGCAAAAAATTCTATGAAATATGAGGTTTGAAAGTTTAAAAACTTCTGTAATATACATATGTAATTTAAGTTTCTAGGCGCAATAAAAATTGAACCTGAACCGAATTTTTGAATGGGTTTGGGTTCGGGTTCACATAGTGTAAAATAAAACATTGTTCCGGAGCGGGTTCGGGGTTCAGGTTCGGTTCGGGTTCAAAACCCTGAATTAAAATTTTGGATTTTGTTCTTCAATATCTATGTCTTTTGGACTTAAATATATTTTTATGAGTTCCTTAATTTTATTAAAATCACTGAAACGAGTTTCAAATACTTCTCTCATCCGCTGCCCGTTCACAGAATATGGCGTAAAATTTAATGAAGGATGTTGTGTCGAGAGTTCAGGAAGTGGTTTAAAAGATTTTCGCTTAAGTCCTTTGCATAAGTATCAATTTCTTCTTAAAGTCTTCAATTGCTGACAACATTGACACCACAGATTGCCTTGGTGTTTGCAGTTTGCAAGTTTAATGAAATAATCATCATTGTGAAGTCAGTGAGGAAGGCTAATTCAGTTAGAAATCTAAGGTCTTCTAGTTTGTTTTGCAGAGCATCAGAGTTTTTTACACTCTGTTTTAAAAAATATGGAATTCTTTTCGAAGGGTGAAAAATCTTAGAAGGCATTTCCCTTTGCTGAGCCACCGAACTTCCGTAAACATTGTTAGGTCTCCATACTCTGCTTTGAGCTAGAACAATAGGATTTTATTAACAATTGCCATCGTCTCATTTAAGCCTTATGTTTTTGCACATAAGGATTCTTGGTGAATCAAGCAATGGTAAAATGGCACATCAAGGTTTCGCTTTTTGAATTGTCCCTTGTCAAAACATTTCAGCATGTCAATGAACGTCGACTTAAAAAGTTCTCCATCCTGAAAAGGTTTCGCTTAAGCAAGATCATAGCTAGCGACATATGAAGCTCGCAAAAGGCTCTTGTCAATGTTTGCTACTTCTTGTCTAGCCATATCCGGACCTATCGATGACTTCAATCGGATGATTAATTCCACACTTTCATTTCCACCCACTCTACAATAGCTCTTCATGTGTCTGCGAACGTAATGTCTTTTTCCATTGTATTTCTTTTTGTTTGAAATAAGTTATTTGCAAATAAGGCATAGCAGCTTTTGAAATTTATGACTTTCAGCAAAAAAAATAATCAAATTCCCAGTTTTCATGAATATTATTTCGACCAGTTGCCATCTTAATTTGTTTGTTACATTTAATCATAAAAACAAATAATGGTAGTTATCAATAGCCAATAATAGAGTAACTTCGGGTATTGTAATATGGTGGGGTAATGTGATATGCCATCATATTTCCTTAAATAAACAACTCTCGACAAAAATTTTTTTGTCAACATATCAGTAACGGAAAAAGATGAGTGCTGCAATGTTTTGTGCGTCCTCTTTCACTGTGTGGTAAAATTGACTTAGCCAAAAGTCGAGACTTTATTTGTGTGCATTTTATGTGTGAATTAAGCCCAAAATAAAGTAAGTATTGTACCCGAAGTACTAAAATTTGTTAGTAGGTGAATATACTTTATCATAAATAATGTAAGTTCTTTATTTGCTGAAGTGTGTTTTAATAAAAATAACCTGAGTGTATTAAAACTGAAATTCGGGTAATGTGATATAGTCCAATTTGCTCACCCAGTAAGGACATTACCTGTGCTTTTTGCAACAAATTCTTCCAGAGAGATGCAATTCAGACCTTGGCTGCAATGCGATTTAATTTGCGCTCACAATGATTGTCTTCGAAGACGGAAAGCAATTTTTGTATGTTAGTCATCTATCTGACTTTAATATGTTCTTCTTATTGATTCAGTTTAAATCTAATTTCTTTTTTTAATGAAATTCTATTAAAAGATGTAATGTTATTGTATATTTAGTTCCAACTGTTTTATACTTGTTATACTTTTCATCTTGGTATATCACATTACACTATATATCACATTACCCGCCAATTTCATTAAGAGGTGTCACTTGGCTTGTTTCTATTACGCTTACGCTGTAGAGCTCCGAAGTTGTAATATACTGCACAATGCATCAACAAACCATAATACATAAAGAAGTAGAAGCTATTTTATAAAAGTTACGTGTAATTTAAAATACAAAAATACCCATATCACAATACCCGAAGTTACTATAACACTGTGCTACAGCAAAAATATACTTTTGAAATGAACTACTGCCGGCTGTAGCTCTGGTCGAACACTACACAGAACTATGCTAACATTTTTGGAACATCTTAACTGTCTATATTTAATGCCCAACATTTTTAGATTACTTTCCGCACTATTATTTGAAATTAAATTTTTTCACCCTTAACTGTACTGTTTTTCAACATTAAATCAACATTCAAAAATGGTTTTATGTAGTACTCGACAAAAGCTACAACCCACTGATTCACTTTATTTATTTATTTATTTCGGTCTACAGAATAAATCTTACAGACTATAACCTTAAATTAATTAAATAAAGCAAATATTAAGCTTAAATAAGTTTAAACTTAACTTAACTTAAACTAAAATTTAACAGATGTGAATAATTATTACAAATACGAATACACTTAGCAATCGGTTCATTTAGAGCATAATTTGTCCTATGGACTTGATCTTCAAACATACGATTATTTCTTAAATTTCTATTTGGTACATATAACACAAAAGAATCAGAAATCTCTATACAATTAATTTTACTGGACAGAACATTATAAACGAAAATCAGAGAAGAGGATGTTCGACGGTCTTTTAAAGACTGTAGCCCTAAGAGTTTACGTCTTGAGTCATAACAAGGGACTCCATCTGGCCATCGCAATTTATAACATGCAAACCTAGAAAAGTTCCTTTGAACTTATTCAATACGATTTGGATATATAAAGAGCTTTGACTGTCATGGGGTCCTTAAAACTTACAGAATTTATTTTAATAAAACCTAACATAGCATAAGATTTTGAAACCACGTAATCATAGTGAGATTTAAATGTGAAGCTTGAATCAAAAATTACTCCAAGATCCTTAATTTCTTGCTTTCGCAGTAATAAGTTATTATTAATACAATAATCGAAAGTTATGAGTTGAACACACTTTGTAAAAGAAACAATACAACATTTATTTATATTCAATGCTAGATTATTGCATAAGCACCACTGACTAAAAGAGGATAAATCACTCTGAAGCAACATGGAGTCTGAAATACATGATATCCTACGAAATAATTTGACATCATCTGCAAAAAGTAAACAGATGGAGTGTTTAATGATTTTTGGTAAGTCGTTTATAAATAATATCAATAAAAGTGGACCACAATGTGTACCTTGCGGAATACCAGACGACGCATCAATTGCAATATCAGAAACAATATTCCCAATTTTAACAAATAATTTACGCTTAGTCAAAAAACCATCAAAAAAATTTACAAGCAAATCTGAAAGACCATATATTTTTAATTTTTTTAAGAGAACGGAATGGTCAACTTTATCAAAAGCTTTCGAGAAATCTGTATATATAGCATCAAGTTGATTATGCTCTACCATGGACGCAACAATATATTTCGAAATCAATGTCAGATTTGTGCAAGTGTAGGCTGCTTTACAATAGCTCTATAATTGCATACATTACTACGATCGCCAGATTTGTATATGGGAGCAATGATACAAATTTCTCAAATATCGAGAAATGAACCAGATTAAAAACAAGAATTAAATGAAGCGGATAATGGTTTAGCGATATTTCTAGCACAGTTTTTATAAAACATGGGTGGGAACCCATCCTTTTCATGCTTAAAGCTAGGTTTTAAACAAGCAATAACACCTCATTAACAGTGAAAATATTGATCAAATCAAGATTGGATTCAAAAGCATTCTTCCCATGCCAAGAAGTGTTCTAATATTTATCATAGACTTCTTGAAAAAATTTTGCAATTAGATTACATGACTGCAATGAATCGGTTGATGTAGAATCACCAAATCTCATGCATGATGGAAAGCCATTCGTTTTAAGCTTATCATTACCTACTGCCAAAAATATTTCGGATTTAATTTTAACTGGGACTCAACCATTGAAATATATTTGTCATACAGAAATATGTGTAGGAAATCATACTCTTTCCGTAGATGTAGATATCGCAATTGATCCAAAATGCAGTTAGTCCTTTTGAATTTTTTGTAAGCTTTATTTTTTACATTTTTTCAAGTGCAAAAGCTTTGCATTTAACCAAGGTGGTTTGTTATTGCAAACTCTTGATTTTAGAGGAACAAAAAGGGTAACAGCAGACTGAAATACATCAGAAATAAATTTATAGGCTATATTTGGATCATCAATGAAATCAAGTGATGACCAGTCACATCAGTTTAAAAACATATTGATCTCTATAAAATTTCCCTTCACATAATCAAATCATTTAATAAATTTACATCTAAAGCGCTAAATTTGTAAAATTCAAAATTAAGCGTCAAGGCTTTATGGTGAATAGAATTTTTTGAAATTGGAGATGAGTCAAATTCACAGGTTGCCTTCAAGTCACCAGTAACAAATATAAGATCTAAGATCCTACCTGAATCATTTTTAGAAGAGTTTAATTGATTAAATCCATTTGATAAAAAAAAGCTTACTACTAACGATTCAATATCATAATTGTAGTTATATGGCAATAAATTTCTATTGTCATAAAGCCAGGAAATATACCCAAGATTAAAATCACCTAAGACTATTATTTGCTGTTTAGAATCTATCTGATTTAAAACAAGACTTATATTATTCATATGATCATTATATATATCGTAAATACTGTTGGGAGGAATATAAAAGTTAATGATATAAGCACAATTATCCTCAGCAAAATTAATTTTAACACAAATTTGTTCAATGAGTCCCCTATTGTTAGGTAAACTTACTGATTTACTATCTAAAATAGACCTAACAGCAATAAGAACTCCACCACCCTTTATACGACCAGTTGCAACACTGCAGCGATCAACACGATAAACATTAGGTTTGTTCGAGCCAGAAAAAATAGGTAAATATTTATAAATATTCATAAAGTTTTACCACAAAAAGCGTTCGAGCCAGAAAAAATGTGGTGTTTGAGAGAGAAAAAATGAGAGTAAGAAACAGCTGATCACTTCCCCTCCCAAAAATAAGTTCAATTTTCACCCAGATAAATTTCTTGGGGCTAAAACTTGAAGACTGTGAAAATCGTAGGCAACCAGACTGGTGACTCACTTTTTGCATGCGAGGGAAATGAAATTTCCTGTCTGAATTATACCTGTCAAATACTTTCCATATAAAATAATTTTCAGCGTTGATTTTTTTTCGCTTCTTATAAGGTTGTGTTAAGAAGGAGCAACATAACAAAAAGCTTGAAATCAAAACATTTCATTGTAAATGCTCATTTATTTAATTAAATAGCTGAGCGATTTTTTATTGAAAAGGAATCGTAAAGTTGAATGTTACCTGAATGGTTGTACGGTAGTCAACCAGATAATTATTTTAAAGATACTGTTTTTCTTAGAGCGCAGTTTTAACATAAGGAATTGGAAGTGTTGCTAAATGAAAGTTGCTCCATTTTTTTTTGTTTTAACAATTCCATCGAACATAACTCTTTGTTTGAACAAAAAAAAATTAGTGCACAACTTTTCTGGACTAACATCCTAAGCATTGTTTTAAAATGCATTTTATGCATTTAAAATAAATCAAAGTTCAAGATAATTTATGAAGCTATAAAAAATTAGGCAGAAAACTTTAAAATCGAACATTTACTTTTTAAGTTATTTCAATAATATTCTCGAAAATGCTTCACTCGCCTTGCATTCAGAATGTCTTAACCAAACGGTTGTGCAACTGCGATGCTGGTTTTAGCTCCTAAACTCTGCCATTGTTTGTTTACTAAAATACGCGCAACTTTTTGACAGTCTTCAATTTTTACCTATTTCTCCGTTCTAGCCAGAATTGTGGTGATTCGAGTAGTCAGCAGGGATGATATTTGGGGGCTTTTAGGGCTTTTTTGAGCCCTTTTTATTTTCAAAAGCCCCGTGGCCCTTTTTATTCATTTTTGGCTCTTTTTCAAAATTCTACCGAAAGATAATCACATTTTTTTTATTTTTCAAAGGAAAGCTTACTTGATTGTCGACTGGGATATAATTTTCATTTGACGTTTTAATTTCAATGCAGCTTGCACAATCAGTGCTACCACATATAAGAAATGAAATCACAGTATTGTGTTAGAGGTGAAAATTTTTTTGACATCTCTTAATTTACTGTGAATTTTAATGTAATTTCATAGCTTATGTTGCGGTAGCACTGAAAACGCGGTAATTATAATTGTAATTTCAACATTTTTATATAAATAAGTGCCAGTGTTTGCTGAGTTGCTGAAGAAATGGAAAAGTAAGTTAAAACAATACAAGTTTCATATATTTTAATGATTTGCTTTTCAAGGTGGCTGAAGTACACGAAAAACAAGGCGCCAAAGGGAGAAGTATCCCACCAGGATTCATCCGAGTATAAAGACTCGGATTCAGAAAAGTAAGTAAGGAAAAAAATGGAGTCCAGGCAAAATTGCGAACAGTTGTACCAAAAATTTTTATCGTTGGCGATGTGTGTCATAACCTTAACTTATCATCAGAAGCAGCGGCTGCAAAGCTTCCAAAATCAATAGAGAAGTTGATGAGGGATATAAGTCATCACTTTTGTCACAGTCCAAGTAGAAAAGATGAGTACAGAACTTTTCAAAAGGAATTTGGAACTGATTTCCATGTAATTTTAACATTTTCTTCTACAAGATGGCTTTCTCGCGAGGTAATTTCTTCTTTTTTAAAGTGTTTCTTGTTTTTATATAAATAGTTATTTTTCTGTATTTAGGCCGTAGTCAACCGCATTTTAGAACAATGGACGGTACTCACTTACTATTTTGGGCTTTCTGACTTCGATGCTGCATATGGCAATACAAATGTTGGAATAATATCCTGCAGTCTTCGCAACCCACTTATAAAAGCTTATTTCCTTTTCTTATCGTATGTTTTGAAATTAATTAATGATGTTAATTTAGAAATGCAATCTGAAGATATCAGAATGCATATATATATATATATCTTGCGTCTAAAATTCCTTTTGAAAAATATTTGCCGAAATTTTATATGCTTTGAAAAAATCGAATCTAATTCTATCAATTCCCTAAATCTGCATGATCACATTCCGGTAAAAGATATTTATTGCGGAACGGCATCAGAATTGTTTTTCACTTCTGGAAATTTTCCTGAAAGTGATATTATAAAATTTAAAAAAAACGTGCTATGTTTTTATATAACATTCTGCGAAGATTTTAGGAAAAGAATTGACTTTGATAACGTTGTCACTAACGCATTCCCTGTATTGAGCCCAAATCATGTCATTTCTGGTGAAACAAACAGCATATTGAATTTACTTGTGCAATTATTTTCGGATAAGGAATTAAAAAACGCGGAAAAAATAAATTCTGAATATCGGTCATTAGCTACTTACCCAGAAATTAAAAAATTGGCAAACTTATCAATAGCTGCTTTTTGGCACGAAATAAGTTTGATTAAAAATGAAATGAATGAAATTATATTCGCCAACATATTCAGAATAGCGCAAGGGCTGCTGGCTTTGCCACATTCCTCTGCATGTGTTGAACGTACTTTTTCCATTCAAAACTTGATAAAAACGAAGTGCAGGAACAAACTTGCATTAGAAACTTGCTCTGCTCTAATACAAACCAAAAATTTAATGCGAACACACTCTAGCAATTGCTTTAACTTTAACATTTTAAGTCTTAAAGATACAAGTTTACCCTCTCATGATCCTGAAGAAGTTGAACTATTAGATTAAAAGTATTTACTTTAATGGTACACTAAACTTTTTTTTTTGCGAAACAACACTTGTATTATTTTTTTTTTGTTTACTTTAGGCAAATTTGTGGCTCTAGCCAAAATGGCCCCAAAACGAAAAATAAAAAATTTCCGCAAATTTGATATGGAATGCAACAAGAAAAATTGGGCCATTTTCTTATTTATTTTTTGTGTGCCTTTTTTCCTATTTTGGTGTGGGGCTGCGGTCAAAATAATAGCAGTGCGGTGTCATTTTTGAATTGAACGAAAATATTTCAAAGAAATTAAATTTCTTTTCTTCTAATTTTTTAAAATATAGTTACTTGATAAGTGCACAAAATAAGCACATGACATTTTGTTCAAAAAAAATAAAGGTACTTTCTAAGTTTGCTATTGTATTAAGTAATTTGTACTTTCGAACGGTCAAAATAACAGCAGTGTTCAACTCCTTTACTTCTCAAGATTAGGAATTTACTCTTAATAAAAAAAATTGTTCGTAACAAGTAAGTTTCATTCATTTTGTATAATACTGCCATGATTTTTTCAAGTTTTTCCATTACCGAAATGGAATTTTAATAATTTTACATTGTTCTGGCGTAGAACGCTTTCCACGGTCCACTAAAATGGAAAAACTTGAAAAAATCATGGCAGTATTATACAAAATTAATGAAGCAATATTTCATAATCTTTTCGTTGTAGGGCTATTTTGCGCAGAGCCCAAATTCGTTTGTGCATTATAATTAGACCAGAGCCTGAAAATATTGAATTACCACTTACACGGTCATTTACTTTTATTTTTAAATAATAATAAGCACCTATGTGATTAACCTGTTATTTAGTTTTTGAAACTATTTTTTAATTTTTTTTTTTTACTATGTATGTATGTTACAAATTTATTTAAGTAACAAAATAAATTTTATAAAAAGAAAAAAAAATTGGTTTTAATATAAATGGTTGTATACTTAGGGCTACCAGATGACATACTTTAGTAGCAAATGTGGTACTTTTGCAGGCTTTGGTACTTTTCACTTGAAATGCACTACCTTTGGATGGTTTGGTTTTGCTACTTTCGATAAAAGTAATTTCAAATATTCTTTTCATTTTGCTGGGGTTTTTCGTAAGAAACGAGGTTTTTTTTTTTTTTTTTTTTTTTTTTGTTCATCAATATAACAATGTATACTATTTGATTAACAAAAGCCCTATTTATGTCAAAAAAGCCCTATTTTAGTTCCAATTTTGGCCCTTTTACAAATATGCCAATATCATCCCTGGTAGTCAGAGAAATTTTAGCTTTTACTCTCTCGAAAATCGCGATTTGACACTTTTCAATTTTTACCACAAAATCTGGTTCGAACAAACCTATTATAAAAGTCGGCAAACAATTCTGCATTAAAGATGTTTGCATGGAGCCATGTTTCAGTTATAACAACAATGTAATACTCTTGCAGAGACATCGCTAGTAAAAACTGAGAGCATTTAGTGCGGATGCCGCCCGCATTTTGATAGTATAAAGAATATGGTCTACTGTTGCAAACTAAACTACCATCTAAGCCTCCACCTATGACTGGTTGGGCTTGCGGTGCGAGCTCCGGGACCAGATCAGATTCCAAACAATGCGTTAACGAACTGTTTGATTCGCATCTACCTTTGATAAAAAAAAAAAATCATGAACTTGCACATCAGATGACCACAATGTTATGTCTGTGAAGTTGGCCCAGCATTTTTCGATTTTTTAAGAAATAGAACTTGTGCTGCCTTGTGCCCAACTTGTGCTATGATGTGCCGTATTTTTTAAAAAAATCGTTCATAGAATTCGATTTTTATAAGCAAAATATTTGATTAGCGTGAAGTTGGTCCAGCATTTTTCATATTTATAAAAAAGGAACATTGTGCTGTAATGTGCTCAGGATGTGCTGCCATGTGCCGTAAAGGATATAAAATTATTTCTGGAATTTCGACCTTTATCACCAAAAACATTTTTTGAGTGTGAAGTTAGCACAGCATTTTTCGATTTTTCAAACATTTGATGTTGTGCTGTAATGTTCTCGACTTGTGCTATAATGTGCCGTATCGCACCACCCTAAAATTTTTTTTCCTCCAATTGATGAGGAAAGGTTGAAGGAGCTTTTGGACATCACTTAGGATTGCTCCGAACCTTGAAAAAGACCGAAAGGGTCGAAAACTGTCCTTTACTGGATTCGGATTTACCGCGTAAATAGCATAAATAAGCCTATGAACGCTACTACTGCACTGCGCAAGTAATTTGTGTCGTCAATTTGACCAATTACAAGACTGAGGTGCTAGCATGGGTAGTTTTTTAGTGAGAAAATTGAAAAGCTGGAGGAGTAGCAAATCAAGCACAGTCAGGATTTTCTCCGTCTTTTTACATTTGCATTACTTTATCTTACAATTTTGTGTGATTGCATTTTTCTTATAGTGGTCAGTCAATGTACATGGACACATTGGGACAGGCTTTATTTGACAGTTCTTCAAAGTATAATTTAAAACAGAGGCCAGTGAATGCGAAAAAGCCGCATGTAATCGTGAAAATATTAGACATGAATTCCACTTTTTCTGAATGTTCACAGGACTTTGTTGCCATATTGAAGGTTTAAACATTCTTCTATTATATTTTGAAACAGTGTTTCGTGATATCGTGAAAGATATAAAGAATATTTGCTAAACATGTTTTTAAAACTTAAAAGCTTATTGTAAAATGATTCGAGTTAAGAAATAAAAATTTTTAAAATAAAAATATATCTAAGCAATTCCGTGTGCAACCAGGAAACAGAAAATAAAGTAGGACAGCACTACAATCCATGTCAGACAGCAAGGCCTGATAACATGAATAAGTGTAAATATCGCTTTGAATTTGTATGATTTTTGGTTTTTTAAGTTTCTTGAATCAAAATTTACAAAAACATAAAAAAACAACAAAATAAAAACAAAAGCTTAAAATATGCGTTTAAAAGTAATGTCATCTAGATTCTACGAAATGAACTTGAAAATTGGCCAATGACTCCAATGGTTGGCAAACTATTTAACTGCATGTATGCACGATTCCTTAGTCGCATTATACTTACATATGAATATGTATTGTCAATTTTCTCCAATATCTTTTTAAATATTTTATAAAGCCTAATTTCCATGCTATCTTTCTTGATCCCATATCAGGGATATCAAATCAAATTTTTGTAAGAAAGAAAAAGCATGCGAACAGAACCTATTAAAAGTTGTATTTTAAAGTTAGCTATATATTCTAGTAACGATTAAAAACAAATACACATACAAATAAATCCTCAATTATTTTTTACCGGAGTCTATTTTCTTCAAAACAACATCACTCAACACAGCGAAGTTGATTGTTGATACAGCAGTTGGAAACATCAAAAAATGCTATATTAATATCGCACACATTGCTCGTTTTTTACTTCATTTGCATTGCATGTTTTGTCGTGGGTAGATCAGTTAATGAAAAATAATATTTGAAAATTCATGTGGAAAGGGACTTTAATTTCGTTGAAAAAATTTATGAGGAAAGCCAAAAATCAAAAAAAGATTTTAGATCTTTAAAGTCAATAGTTTGCTTTTCAATATACATATATTATACAAAAATCGTGAAAACATGATCCCGAACAAAAAAATATCATTGTGCTTAGCAGGTTCTTTTTTAAAAGAATAAAAAACCATCAACTTAGTTTGGAGAGAATCAAAGATGAGGTCTCTATATCCATGTGTTAATGCTTAAAAATACACAAGCCGAAGGAAACTTTTATATCCACAAATTAAACAGTTTGATTGTTTTACGTGCTGGAAGTGATACTTATCATTAGTTTTAAGTTTTGTATTTGTACGTTTATTCCAAAGTATCGTTAATATTTCATCAATTATCACCTTATGCAAAAGCTATACTTTTAACAAACTAAAATGAAATGCTTTTTTTTATTACTAGAGCGCGTTTCAACATGGTTAAATAAGTTGAAATAAATCTGAAGAGCATACGGCAACACTAGTTAACATCCAAGCTCACTTCCATGTATACACACACACATTTAAAGCATGTTCGATGGCATGGCTTGATAACATGAATAACTGTTATATCGATTTAAGTTTGTGTGATTGTTGGTTTCTTGAAGACTTTTATAGATAAAATTAATTATTTCCCACAAAAATATGAATATTGCTTAGCAAAAAAAACGTCATCAACTTTTGCACAAAAATATTTTAACATTTTATCGAACTTTTTTTTACCTTTGGAAGGCCGCTAATTCCTCATTTTCAACTTGGCAACCCTGATCTTCACAAATAGTTTTGTATGATTTATAGTTTTTTGCAAGTTTTATATAGCAAAAGCCGAAATATTTTTTTTTTGCAATACGGAACATCGTAGCGCAAGTTGAGCACAATACAGCACAACCATTTTTTTTGGAAAATCGACAAATGCTGGGCCAACTTCACACACATTTTTGTATGATTTACAGTTTTTTGCAAGTTTCATATAGCAAAAGTTGAGATATTTTTTTTTGCAATACGGCACATCATAGCACAAGTCGAGCACAATGCAGCACAACCAGTTTTTTTCAGAAAATCGACAAATGCTCGGCCAACTTCACATACAAATTTTTGTACGATTTGTAGTTTTTTGTAATTTTCATATAGCAAAAGTCGTAATATTTTTTTTTGCAATACGGCACATCATAGCACAAGTCGAGCACAATACAACACAACCAGTTTTTTTTGGAAAATCGACAAATGCTGGGCCAACTTCACATACAAATTTTTGTATGATTTATAGTTTTTTGCAAATTTCATATAGCAAAAGTCGAAATATTTTTTTTTGCAATACGGCACATCATAGCACAAGTCGAGCACAATACAACACAACCAGTTTTTTTTGGAAAATCGACAAATGATTCATAGTTTTTTGCAAATTTCATATAGCAAAAGTCGAAATATTTTTTTTTGCAATATGGCACATCGTAGCACAAGTCGAGCACAATACAGCACAACCAGTTTTTTTTTGGAAAATCGGCAAACGCTGGGCCAACTTCATAAATTTTTTATAATAATTTTTTTGACTAAATACTTAAAATTATTTTTTTTTGCGATATGGCACACCATAGCACAAGTCGAGCACAATACAGCACAACATAAAATGTTTGAAAAATATAAAAATGCTGGGCTAACTTCACACTCAAAATATAATTTTGGTCATAAAGGTCGAAATTCCAGGAATAATTTGATATCCTTTACGGCACATGGCAGCACAAGTTTCCTTTTTTATAAATATGAAAAATGCTGGGCCAACTTCACACTAAAAAATTATTTTGCTTATAAAAATCGATTCATACGAACGATTTTTTTAAAAAATACTGCACATCATAGCACAAGTCGGGAACAAGGCAGTACAAGTTCTATTTCTTAAAAAATCGAAAAATGCTGGGCTAACTTCACAGACAGGTCAAAGTTGATGCATTTGCATTCTACTGTGATAACGCAAGCAATGGTGGTTTTTACTCCTTTTTTAACTATTGTGAAATAATTTAAATAATTTGTAAGCTTATATGAGTACCTACTTATGTACTTAAACACTTTTTAGTTAGAAATTTCTTAGAATCAAATATTGTATGTAAAACAACTTCAATGTATTTTAAAAGAAAGTATTATTATTGAATATATACTCAAGCTTAAAACTTCAGGTGTGAGGAGTAAAAAAAAAAAAATTTCTAAAAATTAAATTTTCATAAAATGGAAAAATTTTCAAAACCGAGGATTATGCAGGAATTACAGGAAGCTGGTGTGGAATTCCCACAAACAGCAACTACGTGCCAATTAAAGCGTTGTTGTTGGAAGAGCTTCTGTTGCTGCTGATGAAAATGTTGAAGCTTCAATTCGAAATGGAATTTGTGATGGTAAAGGTATGCATGAAAATGATGAAGAGAGATTCAATTTTAGTCATGCAGTTGATGTCAATTATGTTTCTAATATTACTGCTGCAGTTCCAACTGCTACTGATGATGATGTCATATTAGAGAGGGAAATAATTATGCTTAAAAAGAGAAAGTAAACTCTAGAATTGCGACAAAAAATTAAGGAACTTGAAAACGCTAGTACTTGCTTGGAAAGGAAATGTGATTTTGCTGAAATTGAGCATACTATCCGAAAGTTTTCTGCTGATGGAAATTTATGCTCGGCTAAGGATTTCATTCGTGATTTCGAAGAAATAATGAACACGATTAATGCAGATAGTAAATTCAAGTTGTTGAGTTTGCGACGTTTTCTCGTTGGAACTGCTCGTGTTTTCCTTTCAACAACGTCTGCTCTGAGTTATGAAGAACTAAAGTATGCGCTAATAAAATAATTTGATGTTTCTGTAACTCGTCAGGATGTTTACTGAATTCTAGCCGAACGTCGTTGGAATAAACAAGAAGAATCTCTTCATTGCTATATTCTTAATATGCCAGCAATTGCTAGACGTTCAAATATTACGGAAATTGAAATTATTGATTTTATAATAGAAGGATTGGTACGAATATTGCCAATGTTAATTTGTTGGTTGGTGCTCGAACAATTGAGGAATTAAAATTATTAATTACTCGTTTTCAACTAAAATATTTAAACAAAGGAACTTATGGAGCCAAATCAAATGTAGAAGTTAATCTGACAGGACGAAGTATTAAACTGACTGATATGAATGCAGATAAATTGAAAAAGTGTTTCAACTGTTCACAAGCTGGTGACATGCAGTCTAACTGCCCGTTTCTAATGCGACCACGTGGATCTTGTTTTCGATGCTGGGAAATGGGGCACGATCACCGTTCATGTCCGAAGGCGAAGAAAGTTTTGAAGGTAGCAGCTACTAAACAGTTTCGGAATCAAATGGCTAGTGTTCTTGAAAATGATGTAAAAGATTATGTGAATTCATCTCAAGTTATAGGAGCTTTTAATTCGGTAAGTGTTGCTTTTGAGAATAATTTAGTCGAAAGTGCAAAATTTTATCATCTTCTTTCTCTTTTTGATACTGGTAGTCCAATTAGTTGCATCAAGAGATCATTCGTCCCATTAGACTTACGTAATATAAAAAGTTTTCAGTCAACTAACTATTATGGCGTTGGTGGACAAAAACTTGAAATTTTAAATGAAATCGAAAGCTTTGTTAAATTTAAAAATCAAATTAAAAAAATTACGCTATTTGGTCTTCCAGATGAAATGATGCTTTTACCAGTTATTTTGGGACGAAACTTTTTGAATAAATTTAATATACAATTGACAAAAATTTGTTTTAACTATACTAGCGAAAAACTTTTATTACTCAATAAAACGTTTAAACTTTGCGCTGATAAACTAGATGATTCTCTTAAAATTCTTGAAAAATTCAACCTGCTGCGTGATAAATCTCCACATTTTACTGAATCAAATGTTGAATCTTTAAATCTAAATCCGAGTTCGAATAACTTATTTGATGTTCCAAGCATATTTATTATTGAAATTGATTCGCTTGATAACGAGATTGACATCGATTGTAAATTAGATACGATTCACCGCTATGATTTGAAAAAGTTAATCTTAGACTTTTATTTAAAACCCAAAGATGTTTCAAAACAACCTTTTGATTATGAGATGAAAATCCATTTAAGTACGAATGTACCATTTCATTGCAATCCTCGCAGACTTTCGTATTCCGAAAGAGCTAATGTCGAATCAATTCTTAATGATTTGTTAAAAGACGGTATAGTAAGACCAAGTAGTTCACCTTATGCATGTGCAATTGATTTAGTGAAAAAGAAAAATGGTCAGACGCGTATGTGTGTTGATTACCGTGGACTAAATAAAATAACAATAAGAGATAATTATCCATTACCGTTAATAGATGATTGTATTGAGTATTTGGAAGGTAAACAATATTTTACTGCCTTGGTGTGCGTCCACAGTGCGCGCTCAAAGCGGAGCCGAGCGCAAAGCTGATTTTTCATGCGAGAAGCGGAATTTTGGGTGGCCACAGTGAATGCGAGAATCGGCGCTGAAATTCTGCTTGTCGTTCGTATTTTCATGTTCGTATTTGCTGTTCGTATTTACTTCATTCATTCATTTGTGTTTATTGAAGTAAAAAGCAATGGATTCGTCTGATGAAGAGTATTTTGTTTCTCCGATTGTCATGGACTATTTATTAAAAGAAAGACAATTTGGAAAGCATCCAATAAACGTAAAAAGGAACGATTTTGGTGAATTTCATCATTTATATGAAGATTTGAGGAAATACCCAGAAAAATTTTTTGAATATAGTATACCCGAATGAGCATCGAAACTTTTGACTACATTCTCAAAAAAATTTCGCAACATATTGATAAAAAATTAACCAATTTCATAAAAATACCCATAACTCCTTGTGAACGACTAATTGTTACTCGCTACTTGTACATTCATTTCTGTTGAAATTGAAATTTTCTACTAAATTCTACTAAAAATACCCATAACTCCTTGTGAACGACTAATTGTTAATCTCTACTTGGTACATTCATTTCTGTGGAAATTGACCTCCATAAGTTCTCTACTAAATTTCTGTTATGATAACATTTATTTTTTTGGTCCCATAGAGCAGGATGAGAAAAAATTTGACTAATCAATAAGTCACAGTCCATTTTATTTTTTTAATTAAGAATAATGAAAAACAATAACGACGAACAAAACACAAATTCACTTGAAAAAAGCAATTACATATAACATCATCAACATCTGCAATGCGAGTCAGCGCTGAAAAACACTTCAAAACTGTTTTCTCGCATTCAATCCGCTTTGCGCTCGGCTCGGCTCGGCTTTCACTGTGGACACCATGCGCGATTTCGTATGAAATTGTATGCAGCCAGTTTTCTCGCATTGCTTCTCGCATTGATCAGCTTTGATCAGCTTTGCGCTCGGCTCCGCTTTGAGCGCGCACTGTGGACGCACACTTGGATTTAAAAAATGGTTTTCATCATGTACGTTTATCTCCAGAATCAGTTCCATTAACGTCCAAATGGTCAATATGAGTATTTGAGAATGCCATTTGGTCTTAAGAATGCTCCAGCGGTTTTTCAACGATTTATAAACAATATTTTTCGTGACTTTATTGAATCTAAAAAAATTATAATTTATATGGATGATATTTTGATAGCAACTTCTAGTTTTGATGAACATAAAACTTTAGTCAGGGCTGTTTTAGAAAGAATAACTACACGCGATTTAAAGCTGAACATTTCTAAATGTAAATTTGGGTACAAGAAAATAGAATACTTGGGATATTCTATATCATCTTCAGGAATTTTTCTTAGTGACACTCATATTGCAACTATAAAGAAATACCCATTACCATCTAACCAGAAGCAATTGAAATCATGTATGGGACTCTTCTCATATTTTCGGCGATTTGTCCCATTATTTTCTACAATTGCAAAGCCTCTTCAGGATTTACTTAAAAAAAATACTGAATTTAATTTCAATGAACATTGTGTAGAAGCCTTTGAAGAATTAAAAAAAAAGATTAATAAAAACTTCTATTCTTGCTATTTATAGTCCAACAAAAGAAACAGAATTACATTGCGACGCTAGTTCGATTGGCTTTGGCGCAGTTTTATTACAACGCCAAACTGATGGCAAGCTACATCCGATTTCATATTTTTCGAAAACTACTTCAACATCTGAGTCTAAATATCATAGTTTCGAACTAGAGACTCTTGCAATTATTTATGCATTAAGAAGATTTAGAGTGTATTTAAAAGGGATTCCTTTCAAAATTGTAACTGATTGCAATTCCCTAATGATGACGTTAACAAAGAAACAAGTAAATCCTCGAATAGCTAGATGGACATTAGAACTAGAACATTTCAATTATAAGATACAGCATCGTAATGGTTTATCTATGGGTTATGTTGATGCTTTGAGTAGATGTCAGGTTGCTGTAATATTGAATGCAAATGATGTTGACTTCCAAATTCAAGTAGCGCAAGAACGTGACTCAGAATTTGAAAGCTTGCATGGAAATCGATGCTGTAAAAGGTTTTGGATTAATAGATGGCTTAGTTTTTAAGATAAAAGATGATGGACGAAAAACTCTTTACGTGCCGAAAGAGATGGAGGACAATGTAATTCGGTTAATTCATGAAAAACTAGGACATCAGGCAATAGATAAATGTTATGAAAAAATAAGTTTATTTTATTGGTTTCCTAATATGCATCAAAAAATAAAAAACTTTATACAAAATTGTTTCAAATGCATCATGTACTCCATACCAGTGTGTCACTCTGAACGAAATTTATACAATATATTAAAGAAACCTGTCCCTTTTGACACAATCCATATTGATCACTTTGGTCCATTACCATCTATTAACTCAAAAAGAAAACAAATTTTAGTGGTTGTTGACGGTTTTACCAAATTTGTTAAATAGTATCAAACAAATTCAACTAGTAGCAAGGAAGTAACAGCGGCTTTAGAAAAGTATTTTAGCTATTATAGCAGACCAAAGCGGCTTATTTCAGACAGGGGAACTTGTTTTACTTCTCTAGAGTTTGAAAACTTTTTGCTAAAACATAATGTAGCCCATATTAAAATTGCTACTTCTGCACCGCAAGCAAATGGCCAAGTTGAACGGACTAATAGAGTAATTAAAGCAATGTTGGGAAAGTTAAGCAATACAATTAACCACGCCGATTGGTCAAATAAATTACTTCAAATTGAATAAGCAATAAATAATTCTACTCATACAACTACAAAAATTTCTCCCAGTATGCTTTTATTTATTTACTGAATATTTCGAAGATAAAATTAAGCCTGGAGTTGACCATGACTTAAATAAGATCCGCTTACATGCCTCAGAAGCAATTAAGAAATCTCAGAATTACAATTCCAGTTACTTTTTGAAACATAGTAAAGTTGCTAAAATTTGTAATGTTGGTGACTTTGTCGTCATTCGTAATTCGCAGGTTTGATATAGGAAGCTGAAATTTTGGGAGAATTTTCTTCAAACCCGATTCTGTTACATAGGCATAAATGACCGCAAATTTTTAAAAAAAAATATAAAAATACCTCCTTTGGGTGTATTTTTTCCGCATTTTTAGTCACACGAAAATTGTGGGCGTGGCTGTACAACAGTGGGTGGCGACCCCCATTCAACTAAAAAAACCAAAATGCTATATCTTGGCACCTAAGGATAACTTTTTCTAATTAAGTCGGTTTTTTCGTTAAATTTCAACGGAATCGGACAGACTCTGTCCGCGCAGTTTTCAGGTTTGAGCTAGGAAGCTCAAATGTTGGCACAATTGTTTTTATTCCTCAAGCTATAATATAGGAAAAAATAAACAAAATTCCTGTCCTAAAGTTTGAAAAAAAAACACCCTAATATCCACGTTATAATGAAATAGCGAGCAGAAAAATCAATTGCAGGCCAGATGACCTCGTTAGGTGTTTGTGAAAGTTCCATTACAAGACCTTCTGAAGCACAATACAAGAAGAATAGTTAAGATGCAAAAAGAGGTTATCAGAGCATAGATGAATAGAAGTCAAGATAATATTTTAAAATCACACTTGATTCTTAGTTACGGATTCGATAGCAGTACAGGACAAGCCCAATATAAGCAAATATTCAAAGAAGCAACTGATTCTCAATACCTTGAGTCTTCACTTTTAGCTACAACGGTTGTTCCTTTAAGTCTCGTGGACTCCTCGGGAAATATCCTTTGGAACAATCGCACTCCCCAATCAATTAGATTTTGCAGACCTCTAATGCTGGAATTTGTGAAAGAAACGTTGCGTTGTTCTAAAAGAAGATTTTGAACTCAAAAAAGAAATAACACTCTTGGAAAAGATTAAAATTTACATTGAAGGAGAAAAATATATTGAAATTGAGTGCAAGCTATTTTTAACTCTTATTGATGTCAAAGTTTTAAATATTCTTACTGGAACAAAATCGACACAAACATGTTCTATATGTGGCGCTACGCCAAAGGGTTTTAAAAATGTTTCCGACTATAGCGACGATGTATTTAAAGCAAAAGGGGTGTAAGCCAATGACAGAACTTTACACAAAATTCTTATTCATTCAAAGGAAATTATAGAGGGTTTAGTTCTTCCTGTTGGTTGTTTTGGAGAAGAATCAGCTGAATCTCGACACAAATTATACAAATCTGATAGACTACATCATGCACGCAAAAGTAGCCGCGTTAATACACTTTTAGACGTGTTTTATAGAGCAATGGACACATCAGATCCAATAATTTCTTCGCTGTCTTTAAATAGACGCATTCAGACTAAAAAGCGTCTCCAACTTCTGACAGAAGTGATCCAATTATTAAGGTGTGAAATCCCAGTCGAAGAAATAACAAGCTATGAAACACGCGAGAATGAAGAAGAGGAAGATGAAATTGGGGAAACCGAAATTTTAACATTTTTAAATAAAACATTTAAACATTTTAACTAATTTATCTTTAGAAAGTGATGCTTAAGTAAACCTTATGTATTTCTTAACCTAATACTACAATCTATAAATAAAAACACATCTTTTATTTCATTAATTATGGAATTTTAAAAAATGTAGTACGTGCCATTTTCGACCCGGTAGCACAAGGGTTAAGATTTTTCTCAGAGTTCTTCTTTTAGCCTAGAGTCAACATAAAAATTACATTTCCAGTTAATCACCATGATAATATAGCCGTTATTAGTTTTGGCCAGTGAAATGTGCTATTTGACCTATAGTGTAATGGTGTGATCCACAGTACACGTAGCATGCCATAGACTCTGTCGACAGTACTTTTGATATGTGAGTTGCAAACGACATAATCCATAAATCTATAAAAAATACGCCAAGGTTTTTGGCTGTTGCCATAAAGTCAATTGCACATTTTTTTTTATCACTAACCATTTCGATTTTTTTGACCTGCCCATCCAGCAAGTCAAAACAGAGCACAGTCACAACGAACTTATAACTTAACCAAAGAGCCCGCTGTGTAAAAGTGTAGTGTATAAGATTACAGGATGAGAAACATTTTGGTGGAACTAACCAAACAGGGTTGGCCAATATTATTATTTTAATTAAAAGTGCATAGTTTACAGCTTTAAATGCAAGCCAAATTATAGAACTCGAAGGCATAAATAGAATATATAGAGTTGTATTGTAGTATCCTGTCCCAAATTGGGGTTCCTGTTTTTTTCGTAATCAAACTATGTAATGAGCTTGCCTATGACAAACTTACAAGTCGATCCTCCAAAACATTTTTCGGAGAGTTGCATGTAAGTAACCGTTTTCATTAATTTTTATCGTTTCCGACAAGCATAGCTCGTTCAGTCCTCTACATTCAGTGAAATATGTGCATATCAAATCAGCCGAAAAATAATTATCTAACTATAACTCGAAAACTAATTGTGCTTGAGTTTCTTTAGCGACTGTTTTAAGTTCATACTGAAACTTTTCCCCAAAGATTTGTTATGCAGGTTAAAAAATTGAGTAAGTTGCATTCACACATAAACATTGCCTCTAAGTGTTTTTAATTCACAACTTTTCGCTTAATGTTCTACTTTTAATGTATACAAGTGAAACACTCAATAAATATCAAGCCTTAACTTAAAATGGTTATTACATTATTTAAATGCGCCCTAATGAGCATAAATCTAATGGCTTTAACACTCACTTCTGATATAAACGTATGTCTGCATCCAATTCACTAGAAACCCAATAACGTTGACACGTTCTGAAACGATGTCTTCATCAGTGCAGTCAAGGGCAATTGGCCCCCAGTCATCCTCCAGTTGACATTTTCGTCGATGAAAGAAATTCTTCCATTCCTTCGCTCCATTTACGTCTAAAGTGCCAACAGTTGATGTGGGCACATCAGTGGCAAAATCAGACCTGTGTGATTTTTGTCCTGAATTATAGAACAAAATATTTGTGACGGACTGAAGTTGAACTAAGAAGATTGACAACATTAAGTGACAACTGAATGGCATCCCCAAAAGGACCGAAAAGCGTATCATATGCATAGAGGAAGGTAGATAAGCTCTTAAAGCAAATGCAGTGAGCATTAGTCATAATTCCGCACTTTGTATGTGGTAGTTGAATGACTGGCAGTGTTAAACAAGGGGTTTAAAACAAGGGGTTAAAACAAGGAAAAGTTAAAAATATTATTACCATCTTAATATACGTACTAGGGGTGGCCATCCCGGAGCTTTTTTGAGTTTCGGGATTTTCGGGATCGAAGTTTCCAATCCCGGGATTGATAGTTCTAGTAACTGCATACAAAACTACAAAAAAAAAAACGAGAGGTTTATACTATTGTATATATAAAATTAAAATTGCTACATTTCACAGCGTAACAATGAAGAATAAGTGCGCAAAATAATAGAAAAAATAATAGCTTAAAAATTGGCTCAGAACACTTCGAGTGTCATTACATCTAAGTCACATTTACTAAGTTTGACTAGTAGAAGATAGTAACTATTAAAAGGAGATGATAGAGGATAATCAAGCATTTATGGCCAAACTATTAATTTTATTATTCAATTTTATTTTTACATTTAAAAATTCGTGTATCACATTTTGTACTTGATTAATACTTTATCACCTTCTTCAGATGTGACAGTGATGATGGCACCGAATGGCTCGCTCTCAGTAGACGCACCCATAAGTGTGCTTCATTTAAGTTGTCAAAATCTTTAGAAGCTGATTTCAGAAAAAAAGCTTCAGACAGAAGTTTAGTTATATCTTAGAACTTAAGTTTTGGTAGGTCTGGGTACATATATGTCAAATCAAGGTCGGCTGTGTTTTTTTTTTTTTTTTGAGACAAACCTATATTTTTTGTTGCAGATTTGTATTTTATTATAAAAATAGATATATTTTACTTATGTTGTTGTTCTATTGCATTTTTAGTATTTCCGTTATTGATAAAAATAATTTTTGTCTAAATTTCACATTTTGACCTGAACTATCAATTTTCAATACAAATCGCACTTAGTAAAAAATTCTTAAAATTAGTCAAAGTACTAAAAAAAATATTTGTTTTTCCTATGTGACATTTTTTTAAGAAGATCTTAAACAAAAAATGCTACAATAAAATAAATATTTTTACTCATTTTGCAGGTTGATAATATAATAATGTTTCATGCACATCAAATGTATTGAAAACAATTATTTTGCAGATTTTGTACTTAAATATGTCATATAAAAGAATATTTATTATATAACATAAAATTTTTTTCTAATCCCGAAAATCCCGGGATTGTCTCTTTGTAATCCCGGGATTACTTTAGCCTATATTTAGAGCAAATCCCGGGATCCCGTAATCCCAGGATTGCCACCCCTAATACGTACATATGTATAAATGTAAAATCAAGACTGATGCATGCATAGACCAGTGATAACATTTTCGGTACATTTGTACTTTTTTCAGTACATTTGCACCGTGAAAAATTGTCGTCAGTACATTTGACAAGTTTTTAGTACACTCGGTACATTTGGCTCATTTTCAGTAAATTCGGCACACATTCAGTTCACTTAAACTATTTCTAAAAATTACCATTTTTTTGTAAATTACAGCGAAATATGCCTCGAGTAAACTTTGCAGACATTTTTTTTTAGTTAAAAATAGTGAAAATTTTTCTAAATTTTAGTAATTTTAAGTAACTTTTTCATGTTCATGTCGAAAAAGTACATTTGGCATCTTAAAAGTACATTTCAAGTCTCCATTCAGTACATTTCCAATATACAAGTACAAGTACATCAATTAGACTCTGAAAAATTTTATCTCGGGATCCCTACGAAATTTTATCATTTTTTTCTCTGTAAGTTTATAAAACATTTTATTGATTTCCAACTAAGTACATAGGTTTCTAGAGCATTATACAATAGTTTTGGTATTTTTGAGAATTTTTTAATGATTTCTGCGTAAAAGCTAGATTTATATTTCAATGCAATATATAGTTTTTATTATAATTATATGTAGTATGTTAATTTTGATAAGACGCAAGTCTATAAGTCAGCTGGTGACTGAACCGAATAAAAAAAAGGGCAAAAATACCTTATAGATCATTATGAGCTCTCGAAGTTTTTTCTTTAACTGATTCGGTATTTGTTTTTTTGAAGAATTTAGTTAACCTTAAGTAACCTGTAAGTTTTAAGCAAATTGATGACATTGATGTGATCCGCTTTAATCGATTTGAACAATAATGTGCATTTATAGGAAAAAATATTGCTTGCATTGATGTTAATAAAATACTATAGTTATGACTTTTGTATTAACATATGTATATTTAAAATTTTTGTAATACAATTTTCTATAAGATAGGAGGGCTAACTTGCTGTAACCCATATAATTGATTCCAGATAGAAGGCTTCAAAGTTAGAATTTGTTAAAAAACAAACGAAAAAAAAGGATTTTTTTACCTATTTTCGATCATTGCAGCCATAAAATTAATACTATTTGCACATTTAGTACCTTAAAATGTTTGTAAGACTCCATTCTGCACTATGGAAAAATTAAAAATTGGTTGGCTGACAATTAAAGTTCTTACCAGCATTTAAGGGAAGTATATGCTCTCAAAAGTGCGTTTTTTTTGAGTTTTGCCATTTATACGAAAAATTGGGGCCAATCGAAAAAAACCTTTGCGATATTCGGACTCTACGAAAAATTTCACTATAGAAAATGCTATCGCCATTCGAGCTTTTGCTGGAAGAAATTTTCGTTAAGTCAACAATTTTTCAAGAATGAAAAAATTCTTCGGATAACAATCTTTTTTTTTTCTGAGTGCATGAATATTTTTTCGACTGAAAAACGCTTTTCAGTATTCGAAAGATATTTTTATTCCATTTCTAACAGTATGCTGTTTGTGTGAATTTTTGTCGGATTTTCGAAACATTGTACTTATAATATTTGCAAAAGAATAGTCTTTAATTTTTTATCTTATAAATATGAAAAAGAAAGATGTTTTCATTCAAATGGAGCAATTAAAATTTAGTGATTTTTAAAAAAGACCAAAAAAGTCAGTTTTTTTGGACTTTGAGCGCTTGTAAATCCATCAAATCTTATCCGATTCCTACAAACAGCATACTGTTCACATATCTAATGAATGCTGAAAAGCGTTTTTCAGTCAAAAAAAAAAATGCATGGAGATAAAGCTAAATAAATGAAAAAAGCGCAAAAAAGGGGTTTTTGGGATTTCTCGAAAACGATTCTTAAGAAAAAAATAGTTTGGCATTTTTGGAATCTACGCCCCAAAATACATGGAATAAAACTATGAGAAACCAGATCTCGAGATGAACCCCAAATTCGTAAAATAGTGTAATAGATCACCAATGTTCAGTTATAATGACATTTTTCACTTACAATGTTAGTACCAACGTGCCAACGAAGTTATGCGGGAAATTCAATTTCCACGAATAAAACAATTATTCAAAGTTTCTGCAAATTTTTGCCACCCTTTAATTCTTGCCGCCCTAGGCACGTGCCTACTCTTCCTGTATGGTAAATCCGAGCCTGATTTTATATTTGCTGCGTGAAAAAATATTGTCTGCAGATTTTTAACAGCCACAATATTTTTTTACACTTTCTACTCAGTTTTTTATTGTTACTATACAATAAAACCGCATGAGTTTACTCGAAACGACCATCAAGCCATTCGCCATTATTGCTACGGTGACCATCCGTTCTGTTTTTAGCAGAACAGTTCTGTTTTTAAGGCGCTTGTTCCGCGTATTTTTTTTTTTAATGGAAAATTACAAACATGTTCTGTTTTTCTCAAATGTTCTGTTTTTTGTTCTGCTTTCAAGCGCAACGCAAATCTACTATTTACTAATCTACAACATACATCCATTTCTACTAACGGTAATCCTTTACTGATCGATATGTAAGTTGTTATCGATATCAATTGGCAATCCCTATTAAAATGCTGATTTTGCAATGTAATACCATGACGCTCAGTTCGTCAGTTTGGATTTGAATCTTAATTTTCGCTGTTTTTTCGCTGAACGCAAAGATGAATTTTTTTACCTTTCGTGATCAAGAAAATAATTTCGGAGTTTGCAAAAACAGCAACTGAAAACTTAAGTGTATTAAAGATTGTGTCAAACGTTTTTATAATAATTGCATTGACTACACACGACCACAGAAAAAAAAATTTCTTAGTTGAAAGTTCAGGTACCATACGGTATATATTATGGTATTCTAAAAACAAATCCGGGGTCAGAATTTACCCATCATGACATAACCTCAAAATCACACTTTGAAATAAGTTAAAAAGAAAGTCCTTCAAAAAAATTTATCAAAATCCAGAAGGTAGACCTTAGTTATATTACGTATGTAGGTGTGCTAAGAAAATATCTTACAATAAAAATGAGTTTTAGTTGCCCAATTTTCCCCAGTAAATTCTGATCGCACACCAAAATACATACCGCATGTTACCTCAACTTTCAACTACAAGACTTTATGTTTTGTGGTCCTGTGTTATCTACATCAGTGGGATTATGCATTTAAAGAGGTTGAAGTGATGGAATGGGTACTGCTGCGTACAATGCCATCTTAGGATAAGGTTGAAAGGAATTTGACATATATTATGAGAAAGAGGAGTCGAATTAAAATGAATTACAGCAAACTATTCCATGAGCTTACTTACTTACTTAGATGGCCATAACAATCCGTTGTCAGGTTACGGCCGACCTCATTAGCTCTCGCCAGGCGCCTCTGTTTTGCGCGCGCCTTCTTCAATCATTAATGCCAAGAGTGGTTAGGGCTTCCTCAGCTTGGTCTATCCACCGGAGGCATGGTCTCCCTCTACGTCGTTGACTGGGTACCTTCCCTTCGAATACCTTTTTCGCTTAGTCGCTGTATTGTTATACGCTTAACTATGTCAATGTCGGCGTAGAGCTCATACAGCTCGTGGTTCATTCGAATGCGATAGTCGTCGCCAACTCGAACAGGACCAAAGATTTTGCGGAGAACTTTCCTCTCGAACAACCCAAGCGCGGCTGCGTCTGTTGTCGAAACCACCCATGCCTCAGCGCCATAAAGAAGCACAGGTAGAATGAGCTCTTGTAGAGTATTAGCTTTGTCGATCGAGAGAGAGCTCTGCAACGTAATTGCTTACTGAGACCGTAGTAGCACCTATTAGCAATTGTTATTCTCCGCTTAATCTCCAGACTGACATCATTGTTGCTGGTTACGGCAGTGCCAAGGTAAATGAATTCCTTGACAACTTCTAATTTACAGTTGCCCGCTGTAACATGAGAGTCTAGATCCCGTGCTCTCTTGTTGTTGTTAGTAGACATCATGTATTTCGTCTTGCCCTCGTTTACCGTCAAACCCACTTTGGCTGATTCCTTTTCAATAGCAGTGAAAGCAGCAGTAACATCTCTCTTACTCCGACCGATAATATCAATATCATCAGCGTACGCAAGGAGCTGAACACCTTTGAAGAAAATGGTGCCATTATGATGCACACCGGCTTTTCGTACGATCCCCTCCATAATGAAATTGAAGAGATCGCACGAGAGCGGGTCGCCTTGTCTGAAACCTCGCTCGGTATTAAAAGTTCCGGAGAGGTCATTCCCTACCTTGACGGAGCTACACGTATTGCTCAACGTCATCCTGCAGAGCCTTATCAACTTTGCAGGTATACCGAACTCAGACATTGTTGCGTATAGGCAATTCCGCACTGCGCTATCGAACGCAGCTTTATAATCGACGAAGAGATGGTGAGTGTCGATTTGATATTCATGGGTTTTCTCCAGGATTTGGCGTAGTGTAAAAATCTGGTCTATGGTGGATTTACCAGGTCTAAAGCCACACTGATAGGATCCGATCAGCCTTTCTGTATACGGCTTCAATCTTTCGCACAATACGCTCGAGAGGATCTTATATACGATGGAAATAAGACTGATACCCCTGTAGTTGGCGCAGATTGTCGGGTCTCCTTTCTTTATTACAGGACAAAGCACGCTGAGATTCCAATCGTCGGGCATGCTTTCCGCTAGCCATATTTTGCTGATGAGTTGATGCATGCACCTTATCAATTCATCGCCACCAGCTTTAAGCAACTCAACTGGCAGGCCGTCAGCACCCGCTGCTTTGTTGTTTTTGAGTCGCTGGATAGCAGCTCGAACCTTTTTATGGCTAGGTGATGGTACTTCCACTGCGTTATCATCGATTGGTGGTATCGTACTGCATTCTCTCTGGGCGGAATTGGTGGAATCATCGCCCGTAAGTAAGTTGGAGAAATGCTGCCTCCATAACCTCAGTACACTCTGTGTATCTGTAACCAAATTTCCATTTTCGTCTCTAGAAGCGGATGCTCCGGGCTAGAAACCTTGAGTTAGACGATTAACTTGTTGATAGAATTTTCGTGCATCCTTCTTGCCCTGGTACACCTCAAGTTCCTCACGCTCACGCTTTTCTTGCTCCCTTTTTTTACGTCTGAAAATGCGCCTCTCTTCCTTCCTCTTTTCGCGGTAGTTTTCTCGCATGGCTCGCGTTGCAGCTGACTGCAGCGTCTTCTTATATGCGGAGTTTTTTGCAGCAGTCGCATCGCGACACTCCTGGTCATACCATTGGTTTCGAGGTTGTGGGCGTTGGAAACCAATGACTTCCTCGGCAGCAGCGCGCATGGAGTTGGAGATGTGTGTCCAAAGTCCACCGACGTCGTCGGTTCCAGAGGTTGGTTGGTTGAGCTTAACCGAGAGTTGAGCGGAGTACGCCTCGGCAGTCCGTTGTGATTGCAGCTTGGCAACGTCCAGCTTTCGTTGCATGCCCGTGCGTACATTCTTGGCATTGCATAGCCGCATGCGGATCTTAGCTGCAACAAGATAGTGGTCGGAGTCAGTGTTGACCCCCCGAAATGTACGCACATCCAGAACGCTTGAAGCGTGCCTTCCGTTGATCACAACATGAACAATTTGGTTTTTCGTTTTTTGATCCGGGGATAGCCAGGTGGCCTTGTGAATGTCGAGGTGTTAAATCTGGTGCTATTAACTACCATGTTTCGCGCCGCGGCGAAGTCGAGCAGTCTCAGACCGTTGTTTGAAGTGGTCTCGTGGAGACTGAACTGACCGACAGTAGCGCCAAAGACGCCTTCTCTTCCGACCTTCGCGTTAAAATTGCCGAGGACTATTTTTACATCGTGGGTCGGACAACGGTCATACACGTCCTCTAGGCTCGCGTAGAAATCATCCTTGGTGGCATCGTTCTTTTCCTCCGTCGGGGCGCGTGCGCGCAAATTAGGCTTATGTTGAAGAATTTTGCCTTTATACGGATCGTAGCCAACCTTTCGCTTATTGGCGTGAACCGGGAAACTAGGTGGCGTAATTTTCGACATACAACGAATCCGCAACCAAATTTGCGCCTCTCCGCATGGCCGCTGTAGTAGATATCAGAGTTGGTCCGTTTAGATCAGCCTTGTCCTTTCCATTGCATCTCATGGATGGCGGTGATGTCAGCCTTTATTTTTACGAGGGTTTCCGCCAGTTGGATAGTTGCACCTTTCCTATGGAGGGTCCGGACATTCCAGGTGCATATCCGTAAATCATTGTCCGTTTTTCGTTTCCATGAGCTTACGTGTGTTAAAAGTTATGTGACTTGTGAAAACTAAAGGAATGGACAGACGGTGAAAAGCTAGTCGAGAATAAATGGGTTAAAATATTTCAACATTTTAAAAAAAAATTCATACCTTTTCAAAATATTTTATAAATAGAAGAATTTAATTTGTGTTTACCGGGTTCAAATGCCTTCACCGAAAGGGTATTTTCTATCTTAAGCAATATATGGACTGACGAAAAGTTCCATATGAAAATTGAGAAAATCTATTTTAATAACGAGATGCAACTATGATCTTAACTGCTTAGAGTTTAAGGAATAATTACAAAGTGAGAAGAAAATGATTAAAAAAAATTACCAATGATTTGCATATAATGCATATATTTTTGTTACACTATTCTGCCGTACTAAGCGAAAAGGACGTATGTCAAAAAAAAAAAATATCCGAGATTTTTATGGCATCGGATAGCTTAAGAAATTACGCGTCTAATGAAATACTCCAAGTGCCGACATCTTAGTTCAATCTAAGCTTGATGATCATTTCAAATGCACTCATGATAACCTCCAATACATAATTGTGTTCATAGGATATTGGACTTTGCAAAATTTTTGAAAAACTATCACATCCTTTTATTGTCAAACAGTTACGTTAAATACTAAAAATTACCTATATCTTTGAATAACTTAAAATGAAATCCATTCCATGTCTCATTTTAAAGAAATATTGACTTAATTTATAAGTCTAACAATTACCAAAACTAAGTCATAATGTTCTGTTATTGGACTGGAGAATTTCAACAAAAAAGTTTCAATAATCCAAAATCTAATTTTGGATTATTTTTAATTTCTATAATTAAATTTAGTAGTTGGTGAAAATAGTGAAGTTATTATTTATTGTTAATGAAACTATAATTCGAAATAAAATTTACCAAGCCACTCCTCTTTCGAGAAAGCTCATTCACAAATAATATAATGAATGAATTTCCACCATGAGCATGTCTCATTCTTGCGAAGAAGAAAGCCATTTAATTTCTAGGAAAAAAGTTTTTGTATATCTACATAGCAAACCAAATGTCCCAAATTCGGTACCAAATCCGTCGGTGTCGTTAGTGCTCTTATGTGATATTCTAACTTTGATTTATTATTAATTCTGTTTGATGAATTTTTATTAAATAACAAATAAGTAGTTAATGTGTGAGCTTGTATTAATAATTTGTGTTAATTAGTTATTTATTACAAGTAAAACAAAAACAAAACCAAAAAAAAAGCAAAATAAAATTGTATATAAAGAGTGTTAGCAGTGCTGCAAGTGTTTCTTTTGATTCCTTTTTATGCATTGTTTGTTTAAAAAGCTTGAGTTAAACTCTCTTAGTAATATTGTTGTTGTCGCTAAAATTTTAAGCATTTTTATAATTATTTTTCTTTTCTTTTTAAGCTTTTTGCTTTCGTTCGTACGATGGACCATTTTCATCTGAAATTTTATTACCTTGCCTCTAGTGCAAACCTTACAATATCTATTGCATATCTTTTATGATTTAAACGTTTGAGCCAACATTAGTCCTGTCCATCTTGCCGGACCCTGTCCCATCGAATTTTTAGATAAAATTAAGAAATTTGAGGAAAACCTCAACAATTTGAATACGTTTGCCTTAAATTCAAAATATTACCGAGGCTCCTATGGTTTTTGCTTCCACTCCTTTGATCTCTGCATTACCTAAGCAAGCGATTTCCTTGAAAAAGAAAATCTAAACGGAAATTAAAGAAGAATCTGGGTTGTGTGCAAATGACGACTGGCATTGCCGTCAATCATGCCACCACTTCAGTGGATCCCGTTCAAAACACCTCTCTATCTACTTCCAACTTTCCTGCTATCATTTTTGAAAGCAACCACACAGACGCATCACTCGCCCTACCAACATCATTCAGAATTTCTTTTCCTTATTTAGGGAATAGCTTGATTCGGTAGAGTAGAGATCGAAGGAGTGGAAGCAGAAACTATAGCAGCTTCGGTAATAGTTTTATTTTGCAAACTAACATCCGGTCAAATAGCCTCATTAAGGCTTCTTTCCATTTTGGGAGCTAAGTCTAGAAAAATGTTTAAAATATCTCTAAAATTTGCATTCAGATTGTTAAGGTTTTCCTCAAATTGCTTAATTTTTTCGACAAATACCGACAGGGAAAGGGCCCTGCAAGATGGACAGTACCAATGCTGGCCGGAACGTACATACATAGCACAATATATCTGTAATGGATTTTGTTAAGTTTGCACAAGAGGCATGAAACACCTGTTCACAGGGACATGAACTGGAAAACAATAGTAGAAAAGCAAAAAAAAAAAAAATAACAGAAAACTAAAATAAAAAAATATTTTAATGTTGTCTAAAAATCTTAAGAGCGGAAGAAAATTGTTAAAAATTCTGCAAAATACTAATGATTGATGAATGATGTTAGTCAGCATTAAAACACAGCTGTTGCATTGCTTGCATTATATTTGCGTGCAGAAAAAACAAAAATTTCGTATCATATGTATGTATGTATATGTATGTATGTACATTAGACATGTTCAAATAAATGGCATGTTCTAGAATGCTACAAGAACACTCGATTTTCGAAAATTTCTTCATATTCGAGTATTTACATAATTTGATTTGTTTCTTATTTTTAATATTTTTTTTGAAATTTTTTTTCGATTTTCATTATGTACACATAAGGAAGTATCGAAATATAATAAATATAATAACATACCGCTATGCGGTATGTATAAGCCTATGTATAAGGAAAAGAACTGTGGTCTCTCCGCGAGTATAGCTTTAGTGTTTCTTGTGTAACAGTTCAAATTATTTGTTATTTTTACTGCATTCTCCTTAATACACTATAACTTGAAATTGTTAATGCCAGGACATGGATTTCTATTAAAAAAATAAATGAAAAAAATAATAATATTTGATTTTTGGTCCAAAAATTTTTAAAATATTTTATAAGAAAGTGATTACAATATTTTGCTTCAGCAATTAGTCACTCTAACTAACAGAACATGATTAGCTTTAAAAAAATATAAAAAATAGTTAGTTTTGATAATTTTTGGACCAAAAATTAAAAACATTTTTTTTTCTCATTTATTTTTGGCCAGCTCTGGTAGCAACCCTAGGATTTTTTTTATATTTTAAAATGAGGATATCCTCGAATATGAATAAATTTTCGAAAATCGAGTGTTCTTGAAGTATTCTAGAACATGCCATTTGTTTGAACATGTCTAAAGTACGTATAAATTTAAATATGATATTCAATAAACAAAAGCATAAAATTAAAACAAATTATTAATTCAAGCATTCTATGTTATTAGCAACGACACTGTATTTAACACAAATTTAGAAAACCGACACTGATTGAAAGACGAAACCAACTGAAGTATCGAAGCAGTTTGCTATTCTTATTACATTTTATTAGCACCACCTCATTGCTTAAAACAATTGAAGAATGTTTCATTACAATGATAAAATTGAGCACTGTACAAAAACTTATTCATTTTAAAAAGGCGCCCAATAAGATGGTAGTTTATTTTCAGGGCATCTTCAAAAATTAATAAAAATTGTAAATAAATAGGAACAAAGGAAAGGTTTTACCTTCCAGAGAGCTGTCATTGCGAGACAGCAAAGGCGGCATTACTGTGCTTGGGTTGTCGACTGCTAGACCAAAGTCATACGGAAACACCGGATTTGGTATGGCACCCTGAAGTTTTGGTGCAGGCGGTACTGCTTCAGACTCCTTATAGAACTGGTCCTCATCGTACAGTTCATCTTGATCCATATCCAGCTCAGACTGCTGTGGTTCATCGGATTCGGGTGCAGTTTCATAGCGGTCTTTTAGAACTTTGCGGGGAACTAAAAACAAACGAAAATCTTATGCATACATCCACATTTTCTTAACCAACTGAAACGTTAATTAATATTATAGATTTAAAGGCCTTGTACACAAATGTACAAAATAGTTTTGACCACTTAAATTCAATTTGATACTTACTGCAAGTGTAAACGACTTTCAAATACATTTGCACATCGTTTTTACATGGTCTTCCAAAAGTGCCAGCATCCGCCGTAATCGAGCAACGTCGCCGTCCGTGACAAATTTGCATTACCGTCTCAGTCGCATACGACGCCAGACATGCTGAAAGTATTAATTAAGCAGAAATAGAGTCAGAAGCGTGATTAGCGGAATTATGCTTGTCCTTTAGATATTTCGTATCCTAGTCATCACTCCAACTATGTAAGATGGTGTGACGATGAAAAATATATCGACAGACTTACTTTGTTTGCTGTCATCCTCTGGTTCGTTTGACGTATTGCCATGTCCACATTGCACGTTCTCGCGCTCAGTGTGTCCAAAGGATGCGCTGTAAATAGCAATACGTGAGTATGGATTACAGACGAGCGGCATGTTGTCGTTCTCACAAGCCACTTTACTGCGAAATTCATCTGTTGGGTAAAACACGAGAAGTATACGTATGAAAAATGTGTAATATGCACGCTTTCACGCGGAATTTAATTATGACTATGGCATTATAGTACAAACGTAAGCATGCTTGAGGAATTTTAATTGCTGTGTGTGGAAATACTGGCATACCATATAGTGCACATGCTGCATCAAGTGTTAAGCTCTTAAGGGGACATGACACCTTCAAATTTTCACGAAATCAAAAATTTTTTTTTTTAATGTGTCTTGTTTAAAAAACATTGAAAAATACGTTTTTAAAAAAATAAACCTCAAACTCGGCTTATAAAATATAAAGCAAACATTTTAGTAACATCGTGTTAAAGTTATAGTACTGGAAAAGCTATAGTTAAAAAAGTTTAAGCGCGTAAAACTACTTGACCGATCTTCCTTTCTGAAATGTTGCTGTGCACATATTAATGCAGGGAATGAACTAAGGAAAGGAAGATCGGTATTATAGTTTTTGATTTCTGGCACGATTTTGACCCGAAAAATTGAAAATTTTCGAAAAAACGACGCCATTTTGTTATTTATGGACCAAAATTATTGTCTGTAGTTCATTCCCTGGCGGCTTTGATGCTGATTAAAACCTCATATTTTTTTTCTCTTTCAGATGTTCCAGTTAGCTGCAATCATGCCCGCCGTGATTTTTTAGTGTTTTTTTTTAAAAATTCTAGTGGTCATAAATTTCATAAAAAAACAAAAAAATTTTTTTTTTTAAATATTGTTTTGCTTAAAAATATGTGTGTAAAGTTTCAAAGTGATATCTTGTTTTTTATAAAAGTTTTAGGCATTTTAAAACACATAAGACAAAATTTTTTGAAGGTGTCATATCCCCTTAACTGAAACCTACAAATTTCTTTAACCCAAACATTTTTTAATTTCTTTCAGGAAATGAAAGCAAAACCAACATTGGTGGTGTATGTATAAAGGAAAGGCATAGCGGTACATAATATTATAGGAAACATTCGTGTATACCTTTAACAAGATTTTTTAAACGAGTTAAGGCTTTCTAATAAAACTAATAACATAATTCATATAAGAACGACCTTACTGTTTATGAAGTAAGTATGGGGAAATATTTTGGTCTGTACGTTGTCTGATAATAGACATGTGCCATTAGCTTCGACATGTTAAACTCAAAATATTATGTGAGGCACTTAGATATCTCTTAATTGGTATAAATTGACTTAAAACGAATTTTCGAATAAGATATAGATTGGTTAAGAAATCAAAGTTTACGTTTATCCACGGTCCTGAGATAAACTGAGTTTTTACGTATGGCTATGAAGGTCTGGGTAGTATGCCAGCCCAGCACGGTATAATCCAGAGCAATTAGGAGATGTCTCCGGAATAATTTTGAGAAAGGTGAATTTTAAAAACAAACATTAGGAAATGATAAAAATTGCACCGTACCACCACATGATCATTTTCGGATCGAAATTCTTAAATTCATTGCCAGCAAAACATGTAAAACTTGAGTGTTGAGTGACGATGGTAGTCCAGAGAGCAAGGGGGTAGGAGCGCCTGTTTTAATATATGCATCAACATAAAAAAGTAATAGCGTTGTCGAGTGAAACGATGAGAAACACTGTCCTAACTTTTCTGTTTCCTTTTAGTTCATAAAAATGTAGAGACAGAGAGGCTCGAAGAGTGCTTTAGAGAGTGTCACTCAAAACGGTTTGAAATTTATATTCAAAAATGTTCAACAATTTTTATTTGGCTTAGATTCGCATGGATTTTACAGATGGCTCATACAATAGAATTCACGTGGCCGGTTTAGCGAATAACACAAAAAGCGTGTGTTAATCGGATTGTAGTTACACGTAATCTGGCCAGATGGGTTCAAAAGCCGGAAAACCGGGGAGCACGCTGCTGGCTCACTCGCAGATCGATGATGCGACACCTGACGGTATTGCATTGCTTCCTGCTTTTTACACTCAAAAAAAGGATTGTTTAGAAAGTGTTTGTAGCAAATTACCGAATGCTTAATATAAGCACTTATTATTTCAAGCAAACACTTACCTTTTGTCTTAAACTATAAGTATTTGTAGACAATATAAGAAAAACCAATGTATTTGACACAAGTAAATGTTAAGTTGTGGCAAATGATTCAATTACTTCTAACAAAACATTTCATAAAATGTTGCTTCTAAATGATATAATTATTTACGACAAATAGTTAAAATATTTCAGTCAAACAATTCAATTTATGGAAGTGTTTCGACAAACACTTGTCTTTTGTCCCAAACACTTATTCATTTCAACAAACGATTTATCACTTATAAACTTTTTATGTTCATATTTTGTAGTGCTCTGATTCGAAATAACTTTTTTGTTACTTGCATTGTACATATACGATATCAAATGTTTATAAGTGTTTGGGAGCAAAGAACGATGACGATGTTGCCAGGCTGTGTTCTATGTTATGTTAAGTTTTAAAGAGTAGTTTTGTATAATAATTTTCAACTATCAATTTGTAAATAAAATCAAAAGTTATTGTGACAAAGAAAATTTTATTATTTTGTAAGTAAAATCAAAAGTTTTTGTGACAAGCATTTTATTATTTCACGCAAACACTTGAAGTAGTTCCATCTATATCATTTGTGGCAAACACTTTTTTTTTTTGAGTGTAAATTCATATTTATATTCATTTTTATCATTCATTTTTACGAATTGATATGAAGAGCTGAGATGCAAAACTCGCCAAGTTCATATTTTGCGTTTTTGGGGAAAACGAAAAAACTGTATTCCACTGAAATTTAACTATAGTAAAAAAGTAAATTGATTATAATAGTTGTCAAAAGTTATAAATACCCTGATTTTTATTACATTTTATGACTTAATCTATAAGGACTATACTAAAAAAACGTTTGGACTTGGCGGGTTTTGAAACAAAAACTGTGGACTTCACGGTTCAAAATTTAGGTTTAATTTCTCAACCGTTCTCAAAATTTTTTTATGTTTTTTTTTCTTCAAGTTTTCAACTTTTAGATGTAAATTTTCATCCTCTACTAGTTGAAATCAACACATATTTACTGATTTCAACCTGAAAGATGAATATCTCGACGCCCAAGTCAATTTTTTCAACTTTTTGGCTAAATTTTTATACTTATTTGGTTGAAAATTTTCAAATTCAAAAAAATTCAACTTCAAAGTTGATTTTTTGAGCCAAAAGTATAAAAACTAAACTTCATGGATGAACAAGTCTTACTTTTTGTTTGAAAAATTGTTTTCAGCTTTATTTGATAAATATTTAACCTAAGAAGTTATTTTCAATATTTGTCGTTCTGACGTCTGCTTTTTACATTAAAAAAATTTTTAAATTAAAAAATTTCATTTCAAAAGTGTCAAGTTTCTTCGAACGAAAGGTTAGTGAAGATAAATTTTGTGAGCGAGGGAAGTCAAGATACGTGGCCCTGCAAAAGACACGTCAATCAGAAGATTATACTTTTGAAGACTATTTAGTTTCGGGTATGTGTACTATTTTAAAATTTGATTTGAATATATGTATCTACATACATATACAATTATACATATATGGTATTCTTTTCTTTGTGTAGCATTTACACTCTTACACAAAAAAAAAAACGATACCACCGCTATTATGCTAAAATTATTCAAATTTTTTTCTTCTTGTACCCTTTAATAAGACTCAGTTGTCTGTACGCGGTCGTTTGACGTCATATTGTCATTTTCATGAATTTTGCAGTTAGCTCTTAGTGCATCAAGATCTTCAACTAAAGTTGAATTGTTGTTAATACTTATTGGCTGTTCTTCCAAGTCTTCTTTGAGTTAATTTTTCGAAAAAATGCCTTAAGTACTTTAGTTCTGCAACTAAAAATCATAGTAAACCTACATAAGCAATTTTCTTTTGTAAAATAAACCTAATACGGGTCCTTAAAAGAGACAGCCAATAAGTATTGATCATACAATTTTAAAAATTTAATTTTGGCTGAAGACCTTGGCTAACTGCAAAATTCATGAAAATATGAAGTCAAGCAACCACGTGCAGACAACCGATTTCTTATTTAAGCATGTGCAAAAAAATAAAAAAAAAATTGCGCTTATCGATGGGGAAAGCCTAAAAACAAATTTTGGAATTGAAAAGTAATTGTAACTATCTAGCTCTGATTGTATAATTTTATTTGCGCAATTTACATTGTTTTGAATTTTATTTTATTTCCTTAAAACTCTCAATAATTGAATTTCAGTTCAGAGGTATACAGAAGATAAGAGTTTCAAATATTTTTCCCGACGGTAAGGACGTGTTAATTGCCAACGAGGAAATTGTTCCAATATTACGCCAATTTTGTTATTGCGCTTGCTTTGAGCTTAGCTGAAGAGGAAAGTATTAAAGGCCCTGTGGATGTTTCAACGGAAGAAATAACTAGAGAAGTAATAATTAATATTTTGTTTTTTAAATTCAAAATTATTTTATATGTACATATTTATCAATAACCTCAGACTATGAAGAGTATATTAGTGCAAACGTGGAGATTTTGGATTTTTACAAACGCCACAACTTTTTAAATGATAAGAACCGAAAGCAACTTGTAAGAATCCTCACTAAGTGTTTTGTAAAATATTATGGAAACTATCCCAGTAAAAGAGACAAATTGATTTTGGCACAGAAAAATATTCAGGGGCGGTAAATATTCATTGCATTTTGAAATTTCTAAAACTGCAAAACATAATTTTTTAGGAACAGTTTTACAATCCTGATAGCAATTCAGGCTATTTCGTCAGTCAATTGAAATTTAGAAATTCAAAACGGAAGCGGTTTTCGCAGGAACCTATAGCAGATCAAAAGTCAGATGATTACAATGAAGAACTTGAAGAAGAAGATGTAAAATTTTTCAAGAACGTACAAATACCCGCAAATAAAAATTTGTTGATAGATAAGCTAAGAAAAACTGTTGAGGCTCGAAAGAAAATTCTTAAACTGAGCATGTCTATCCAAGAAAATTTTCTTTTTTACTTTATGGAACCTGAATTGGTAAATATCATCACAGTTCTCTTTGTGTAAATATTTAAACACCTGACAATATCTTTTACTTAGATTTTAATTGACTTCCATATTTTTTTCCCGACTATTGAACAAGACCGCTTTTACAACATTATTTTGAAAATAGAAACCCATGTTCCTGTTGCATTAAATTCAAAAGGGTTGAATATTGATTGCATTGAAGGTAATAAATGTTAACTATATTACCCAGCCAAACTAGGCTTTAGGATAAACCAGTTTTTCCTAGGCCAAACAAGTTGATTTGCATGCCTGAAAATATTCAATTTAGGTTTAATGCAAAAGCACTGTGGATAGCAAAGCCGATGTAGAACATGTTGGAGGATGTAAATCCTATGCCCACTTGCCCTCACTTACCACTTGATAAGAATTCAATGAAATTAATAGTTTTATTGTTTTACTTTGCTACTATCTAGTTTTCACTAGCCACAGTGCTTTTTCATTAACATTTGATTGCATATCGTTAGGCTAAACGGTAACTTGTTTGGCCGGTAGCATATACACATTAGGGTGTTTTTTTTTTTCAAACTTTAGGAGAGGGATTTTGTTTATTTTTTCTTATATTATAGCTTGAGGAATAAAAATAACTGTCCCAACATTTGAGCTTCCTAGCTCAAACCTGTAAACGGCGCGGATAGAATTAATGTCCGATTTCGTTGAAATTTTGCGAAAAAAGCGGGTTGGGTGTTTTATTTGTATGGGAGATGCCACCCACTGTTGTCAAACCATATCCACATTTTTCATGTAGCTGAAAATGCGAACAAAATACACCCGAAGTGGTTTTTTTTAGCATTGGACCCGAGGGGAATACTCCCAAAATTTCAGCTTTCTAGATCATAACTGTGAACGCCGCAATCAGTTTTTTTCCAATTTAATTAACGACTTTTTACTAAAACGTAAAAAAAATACTATAGATGCCAAAACAGCGTTTTAAGTATTTTAGTTATATGGGAAGTGTCACACCTTATTTTCAAAAAACGCCCACATTTTTCGAGTGGCCAAATGTGAACAATTTACATCCCAATACCTAATTTGAAGCTAATAGCTTCCATAGGTTCCGTGATAGGGTTTCAGCGATTTTTTTATATTAGAGTGAATTGAGTTATTTTGTTATATTAGGGCTACCACGCCCCTTAATTAAATGCCACTCACAGGGTATTAAACGAAGACGGTATGGATACAAGTACCGAATATCGAAACTGTAGCTGCTATAAGTACCAAAATATAGCGTTTTAGGGGCTTTGTTTGTAGATAAGTGCCCATTCTGTTTTCAAACCACGCCCACATTCTTTGAGTGGCTTAGTGCAAACAATTTACCTCCATATATTAAATTTTAAGCTTGTAGCTACCATAGGTACCAAGGTATACCACTTTAAGTGGTTTTGATGTACGAGAGGTGCCACACCCCGTTTTTTAATCCCGCCCACATTTTACAAAGTGCTTAGTACAAACTGCATATATTCTTGTTTCAAAATTTCAAAACTGTAGCTGCAAAGAAAAAAATTACAGCATCTTCAATTTCAATTGGAGCAAAATAAAAAATCCTTCTGGAAATAACATTTATTTTTCTTTAAATAAAACAAGTCTCTTCAATGAATTTTGTAAATCCAAATAAATGTTTATTAAATAATGTTTAATTATATTTTATTTTATTTTATTTTATATAGGACTTTTTTTGCGATGGTAAGAACAGAAATAAATTGCAAAGTTTTTGAATTTTTATTGGAAAAAATTAAGAAATTCATTTAGCACTAAAATAATAATTTTTCTCGTGGAATATAGCTGGCTTTTTTTTCAATACACTTTTTAAAAACAACTAAATGTTTATTTTTTTTTTATTGAAAGTAGGATGCTTTTGTCGATGGAGTTGCACTACTTGTAACAAATATTGTAAAATCTATTGGGTTAAATGCAGCCCAAAACTGGTGTTTCATTACATATGTTCCACTTATTTTTAGTGAATACAAAAACAAAATTAAAGATTTGCGAATTTGGCAATTAATTAAGAGTTTAATAAAAATAATGAGAGTAATTTTTTCTGAGAATATACTGACTACCGTACTACATATTGTAGATGATTTGATCTAAGACCATTTAAAACTAATTATTGATTTAGATAACAATTTGCTTCCAAAACATCATTTTATGACCCATTACAGCAGAATCATTCGTGAACTTGGCTCCCTTGTACTAATATGGTGCATGAGATTCGAAAGCTATCATAGAAATTTTACTAAAATTGGACCGTACATTAATAATTTTTCTAATTTAGCTTTAAGACATCAGGAAAAACAAAGTTACATGTTTAAAACGAGTAATTTTGGTATAAAACTATAGCAAGGAAAACAATCAAAAATCAAGACTTCCAATCAAAATTTGGACTTGATAAGGCTTATTCAAATTTCGTTTCAATAAAATATTTTGAGCTTGGCTATAGATATAAGAAAGGTTTTTTTATATTGATTGATGGAAATTCTGAACTTCCAGTTTTTTGGAAAATTTCAGAAATACTTACAAATAACTCAGAATCTGTATTTATCTTTAAAAAATACTCAACGACAAACTTCAACAGTATTTACTGTGCTTACGAAGTATTAGAAACAGAAATTTTTGATATAATTAACTACACTGATCTTATCCAAAAAACCTCATTCAATTCTGTCAAATTAGGAACTTCCGAATTTATTATAACTAAAAAAATAATAAACTAGAAAAAAATGTAGATATACATATCGCACCGTCAGAACAGGAGGGCCGCATCTCAAAATTTTAAGTTTCGAGAAAATTGAGATTAAAGAAATCTAAATTTTTCCACTGAATTTGAAGACAGCCATACTCATAGTTATGACAGTCTTGAACTGAAATACTACAAACTTATCTCACAAATCTATAGAGTAACATTGACATATTTGGAAATGTGGCAGTGTTGCAATTACTTACTTTGATTGAAAATATTTTTGGTTTAAGAAAACTATACTCCCTAGTTTTGATTTACTACTGTAGAAACTTTGAAGGAAAAGATTTTAAGATATCTTTTTCGATTTAAGGCTTTGTTGTTTTTATTGTTTTTTCTTTAATTTAATGGCAAAATATTAACATTTTGAAATGATTCGGCCTTGCTTTGTTAAGAAAAATTTCAGAACAAAATATCCCTTGTCTAAAAATGTATTTTAGAAGTTATTAATTGAGCTAGAAATATGGTGGCAAGACTAAAATTAAGAACACTTAAAGAGCTATATAGTGGTTTACATAACTCGAAAACTCGTAATTTTGATTTGCGGCCCTTTTGTTTTGACGGTGCGATATGTTAAGTATAGCTAGCCACAAGTTATTTATACAGTGTAATTCGCTTAGCTGCTTATTCGCTTAAGGGCGCATGTAAGTTATCAGCCCAAATCAAGATTCTTCTGCATTTTTTTACGTATATGTGCATATCCATCAGATTGGGCCTTTTAGCTGGCCTCGTTTTTTTTTTTTTTTTTTTTTTTTTGGAGTACATCTTCCAGCCATAGTTTTTCTTGAAGCTAAGGCTATCTTGAACTCATAATAAAGGTTGTTCAATTGAATTTCAGATAGCTATTTTTTTTATTTAACTTTGTATGTAACTTTCCATGTTTTTTTTTTAACTTAAGTAAATGCAATTTTAACTATGTCTCCCTTTGAATTTTAATTGTCCCTCCTTGAATATTAATTAAAGATAGTCTTAACTTCAAGAAAAACCATGTTTGAAGAGTCTGCTCCAAAAAAAAAAAAAAAAAAAAAAAACGAGGCCAGCTAAAAGGCCCAATCTGATGGATATGCACATATGTGAAAAAATATATTTTTTAGCTGCCTCCCGCTTAAGAGCACATTTGCTTTAACAGCACTTAATTATTGGTCAGTTAAATTAATTTTTCATACTAAAAGTTACACTTAACAGCCTTTGATAAAAAAATGCAACACTTCAAATTTCAAGTTTCCCGTAGGAGCCTCAGGACACAAGAATACATGTAATTGATGTGTATGTATTACCATATAAATGAATTGTTTTTTTTTATCTTATGTTTTTTATTAAAATAAACTTTATGATTTTGTTGAAAACTATGTAAATCTTTTTTGTTGAACATGTTCTTGGTAAGAGCTCAAGAAAAAAAAATTATCACTCTTAACAGCCTTACTTATGCGCTATAAGGCGGTCAAAGAAATTTGGCTAAGGGCATTTTTCGCTTAAGGGCGCAATATTTGCTGGCATTTTATTGGAGGCTGTTAAGCAAATTATACTGTTTATTGTCTCATTGTTTTTACTATTAAAAAATTAGTATGGAGCTGTTAAATAAATAAAAATTTATCGTAATGTCAATCACGTATTATTAGATTACATGTAAATGTCCTTAAAATGTGTTCAGTCATAAACTAGTTACTGTTAATAATATGAATGTATTCATAAGTAATCACATTTTTCTCTAAATAAAAGATTATGTTTTCAATAGTTTACTAACATATTAATTTAAATTTGGAAAATTAGCCTGAATAAGTAAGTATAAATGAGTTGCTACTTAGGAAAAATTTAGCCATAAGAATAAGTTTTTAAACAAAAAATATTTGTATTCTTCTGCGCAACTTTTTTTATTTATTCCTTTTGAAAAAGTAAACTTTTGTGCGAATTTTCAACTCATTGCGTTGAAAAATTCAACTTTGAAAGCAATATTTTCGCCTTCTTTGAGGAACTTTTTCAACTATTTCAGATGAAAAAGTAAACTTTTCTGCGAATTTTCAACTCATTGCGTTGAAAAATTCAACTTTGAAAGCAATATTTTCGTCTTTGAGGAATTTTTTCAACTATTTCGGATGAAAAAGTAAACTTTTCTGCGAATTTTCAACTCACTGCGTTGAATAATTCAACTTTGAAAGCAATATTTTCATCCTTTTGAGCAACTTTTTCTACTATTTCAAACGAATAAGTAAACTTTTGTGTGAATTTTCAACTTACTGCGTTGAATAATTTAACTTTGAAAGCAATATTTTCATCCTTCTGAGCATCTTTTTCAACTATTTCTGACGAATAAGTAAGCTTTTGTGTGAGTTTTCAACTTACTGCGTTGAATAATTCAACTTTGAAAGCAATATTTTCATCCTTCTGAGCAACTTTTTCAACAATTTCGGACGAAAAAGTAAACTTTTGTGTCAACTTTCAACTTACTGCGTTGAATAATTCAACTTTGAAAACAATTTTTTCAACTATCTTGGAAATCTTAGAAATTTTTTGATAGAATTTTCAAACCAATGCGTTGAATAATTCAATTTGAAAGCAATATTTTCATCTTTTTGCGTTACTTTTTCAACTATTTCGGACGAAAGATTCAGTTTTTATTTGAAGTTGAAAATGCCTTATGTATATGCTTATGTTTTCAACCTAAATAAGACAAAAGTTTCAACTTTTTTGGAAAAAATGTATATGTCAACTTAAAAAGTTGAAAAATTATACTTAAATTTTGAACCGTGTTGGCGGGTTTTGAAATTAAAAACGTGGACTTGGCTGGTTTTGAAAGTGAAATATCGCGACTTGGCGGATTTTGAAAAATACTAATAGTAAAAGGTTTCGAAATCGTTTTTTCAAAGTGGCTAAGCTTAAATTCATTTCAAAACATTAAAGTAAATGTATGTTAATTTATCAGAAATTATTGCAATCAAAGGTTTATGAAAAGAAAAACTTTTTTTACAACTTTAGGCTATTGGTTATGTCGTAAAAAAACAGGGCAATAAGGAACTAAGACGTTCACGGGTTTTTATTACAGGAATCGGTGAATGGGTCGGTCAGGAAGAATAAACCGCGGAGTGCTATTAAATTAGAGGATGTAAATCGGAGATATGGGTGAAAATGGACCCTTTTGAGTTTTTTCAATATGTCTTCCAAACAAAGAAAATTTCGATATACTTCATATAAAACTTTTGGTAGAGAATTAAATTTTTCATAGAAATGATTTGTTTAAAAAATCTTAGAAAACTTTTTTTATGCCAAAAATTTTGAAACAAAAAAAGAAAAAATCCCAAAATTTTGTTTTTTTTTAATTTTTTTTTGCTTTTTTGCCTATAATTTTCTTTGAGTTAAAGGTAGGAGCAAACATTGCTCCATACAAAAAATAAAGACAAAATTTTCTTTAAAATGTAGCAATAAAAAGTTTTTTTCGTTAAAAATTGACCGAAATATGGCCCCTCGAACATACCTTTTTTTTTTGATTTTATAGCTTTATACAGATATTTTCATTTCTCATAAAAAAGGCTATTTTATGTTTATTGGTTAATAATACATAATTATTACAACAAATGTATGTAACCATGGTGCTAATATATTCCTTCAATAACATTCTCAAACTAAATATCGATATCATCATCTATATCTTCAATAATATTATCTCTTGTAATATCGGCTACTTGCACATTATCACAATTAATCCCCATACATTCTTTGCAAAATATGGAACAAGCTATTTGCAATTTTTTGCAACCAGAGCTTCTATGGCAATCTTTAGTGCAACCACAAGCCACTTTTTTTAGCAAAATCTCTGGCGAAGAAGGCGCTGTTGTGCGAATCGCATTTAATCCATATTTAGAAATTTTCTATCGGATTTGGAAAAACGTTCTTAAGCCATGCTGTTTGATGCTATCGTGTGTTGGTGATAACTGCGATAGAGAAAAGTTTGTACTTTCTGATATTTCGTTTAAATTGCTGGAAGCAACAGTTGCTTAGGGTCATGTTTAACTTTGCCCCATACAAAGAAATTACAATATATTCTGACGAAAACCAATAAGATTAAAATACCTTTTTATGAGAAATGAAAACAATATCTGTATAAAAAGGATACAAATCGAAAAAAAGCTACATAGCATATGCCCATATTTCGGTCAGTTTTCAACAAAAAAAAATTTTCGACCAAACATCTTAAGGGAAATTTTGTCTACTTTTTGTTAATAACGCAATGCCTGTTCTTATCTCTGACTCAAAAATAGTTATAGAAAAAAAAGCAATAAAGTGAAAAAAAAAATAAATTTTCGGATTTTTCTTTTTTCGTTCAACATTTTTGGCATAAAAAAAAAATGTTCCAACATTTTGTAAATAAACCGTTTCGATGGGAAATTTCATTTTCTACAAAAAATTTTGTATAAAGTATGTCGAAATTTTGCTTCGTTTGCGAGACATATTCAAAAAACTAAAAACGGTCCATTTTCATCCATATCTCCGATTTCCACCCTTTAATTTAATAGCACTCAGCGGGTTTTTCTACCCAAATGACTCATTTACCGATTCCTGCAATTAAAACCCGTGAAAGCCACGTCCCCTCCTACAATTTCGCACATTTTAATTTTTTTGAACTTGGCGGGTTTTGCATCTCAACCATGTGCGTAGCGATGGGGCAATCTGGGGCACTTGCCCCACCCTGGCTAGCTCATGATCTCATTTAGTGTAGTCAAATATACAAAAATTAAAATATGTATAATAATACATAAGTATGTGATTCAAAAATTTGCATTTCAGAAATGGCGCGCGGCCGCGCATCACCACATTTGTTTTTAACGCATAAACTTGCAATTTGTCGCTCACAGCAGCGATGCTCCGGGAATGATTTCGAATACTTCTGTCGATCCCAATCGATACACGCCGACACTTGACTCGGTCTTACTCTTAAAAGTGAAACCGCTACATCTTTTCTTGTGTGGCAAACGCCGGTCAAAGCTTTTTATCTCCTTCTCATACATTTTGAGCTATTTTCAACGAACGAATTCGTGGGTGAGCAGTGAGCACTGAGCAACGACTACCGAGTTGCGATTTTTATTGTTTTTCGCAAATTTTTACTTTATAAAATGGATATTACAAGTGTTTCTAGTACAATCAGTATGTATTATTATAAATTTATAATGTGTTGTACGTATTTGAAAAATTATGTTCTCTTTAAACAATTTCATGTGCGTTCAGAATTGTGAGTCTGAAATGAGTTATATTTTTGATAAGAACATGAGCCCAAAACTAATTGCTAGCCACTCATATATTTTGACACTTTTCTGACTTCCTTATGTTCCATAAATTCTGAACTTCAAAAGAGTAGCAATCACATTCAATCCGAAACCAAAACTGATTTTAACTGGCAAGTAGTCTGCAAAAAGTCGTTCATTAGAGAAAAATTAGCTTAACCGTCTGATTTCACCAAAGAACATGCCTTGAAAACCCCATGAGTACTGGGATTCAGTAATATTCATGGATGAATCAAATTTAAACTTATGTGACTCAGAAGGCAACACACGACTATAAAACATGGTGGTGGCAGCGCCATGGTTTGGGCCTGCATGCCAGCTGATGAAACCGGAAAATTGGCTTTTATAGAAAACTAGCATTACCCTGTGCGCATCGCCTCACCTCAACCGTGGTGTAGATTCGATGTGCGGTTTGCGTGAAAATTCTATCTAAAAATTACTTTTCTATGAGAACCACCCTTAGTATGCACCAAAAAAAAAATTTTTACAACTTAAGCAGTGCCTCTTAATATAAAAACCACGTGATTTAAATTTCATGAGAGTCGATTAAGCGGTCTTCGAGAAAATGATATTTAAAAAATATTTTTGTGTGAGGGCCACCCTGAATGAAAGTTTTGTATCCTTAGTTTTGCCTCTTAACATAAGAGCTATGTACGTGGTGTAAATTCGGTGTGAATTGACTAACCTGTCTTTGTGAATATGATATTTAAAAATATTTTTGTGTGAGGGCCACTCTAAGTATGCACCCTAAATAAAATTGTTACAATCTAGTCTCTGCCTTTTAATATAAAATCCATTTGCTGTAAAGTCCAAGAGAATCGATTAAGCAGTCTTTGAAAAAATGCTATTCTTAACTCATTTTCGGCCACTGGTCGATTTTTCGACCAATAAATTTTAGTCGCAGAAATTATTTTTTTTTTAAAAAAGGAAATGCTTTCTTCTTCTTTCTTTTTTATTATAATAAACTTTGATACTTATAGTTTTGTGAAAATGTTATTTATTGATTACTGTGTTATTTTTATGCACTGCAAAAAATATATTTAAAAAGTCCTTTTTTTAGACACTTTTTAAAACTTTTTTTTTGAAATATAAGTAGTTTCAAAATGAAAAAATTTAAATGCAGTTCTGTTCACAAAAGTTCTTTCTTAATTAATCAGTTTAATTTCATTAATTGATATGAAGTTAGTTACACTGAATTTTAATGAGAAGTCAAGTGGTCGAAAAATCGACTAATGGCTCTTATGAATATCGAAATAGCAAGATTCAGTACATCATGTTTATTTTGTTGAAGTAAGGTTAGATGCAAATTTTGAGAGAGGATTACACGCTTCGTACTCGGAAGGATTGCCATTCTATTTGCAACGCGTAAATGGTGGCGTAGCAGGTAAAGACAAGTATATATATCCTTGATCAGCGTCACCACTTGAGTCGATTTAGCAGTATCCGTCTGTCTTGCTGAGGAAATCACGATTACGAGAAAATCAAACAAACTAATTAAATGAAATTTGTAACACACACCACACCTTCAAAGAAGCTTCTTGGAATTGTAAAAGTCCGAAATCGGTTCACGGACACGCCTACGATCCATACAAGTAAAATATATTGAAATCTATATTGAGAGAGTTATTCAATGTAGTGTAACCAAATTTTAAAAAAAACTTAGGAAAGCTCTGAACAAAAAATTGACGAATTTCGACAGAAGGCTGGCACATTCCATGGAAGCGAAAGCTTCACTTCGCTATAATGAAATAATTATTTCTGGCAGTTAAACGAAATTTCGCACAAATGCAAAAAATATTTCGGTTTAGTATCAGACAAATTGACGAATTTCGTCAAAGCACTATACTGAGAGAATTATGTAATTGATTATAGATTTGGCAAGAAAAATTAAGATTTTCTAGTTAGATAGTCGGACAACGCAGATGTTATCTTAGCTACAAATTTTGAAAATGTGACCCCAATTCAAACAGCTAGCCGTTGCGACCGCTGGACAAAAAAGACATAGCTGTGTACTAGTAACTTAATCGCATTTAATCCACACACATCATTAATACATGTGTAGCATTGATCTACACGATAATGCTGCCGCTAACTACAGAATTTCTATATGCAGCAAGAAATGGTGGTGGCCACTCTTCATCCATTCTCGAATACCGCTCTTGTACACGCCTAGAAAATATACCATATTTCCTTATAGCTTAACACAAATCTTTAAAAGTTATGTGAAAACTTGAATTTCGAAGTGAAGTTACATGTTACTTGCTGACTCAAGAAGTTACCTCGGATAACGATTCTGAATACGGTCACCCTTCAGAAAGACAACATGGGAATGGGCATTTAGTACAACAAGCACCGCACGGAAAACATTGTCACTGCAAGCATTGCTATAATCACACGGTTACTATGCAGAATCGCTGTAATGTTCATCCATTTTTTGTATTCTGTCTATAAAAAATTAAAACTGTACTTTTAATGATGTAACTCCTTTTAAAAAATTAGCAAAAAAGGTTTTTTTTTAAAAAAAAAATAATTCCAATTTTTTCCTTTTTTGTTACCGGTAACAGCCATTGGTCGATTTTTCGACCACCTCCTACAGGATAAAGGACGAAAGATATTTTTATTTTTCTTACTTTTAACAGCTCTATAGGATCATAATAGACAGTCAATGAAAGGAATTGCATTTTCGATAAAAAATTTTTTCTCGGCCGAAAATGAGTTAAAATATTTGTGTATCAGGGCAACCCTAAATAAAAGTTTTGTGGCCTTAGCTATGCTTCTTAACATTAGAGATACGAAGTGTAAATTCGGTGTGATATTTAAAAATATATTTGTATGAGGGCCACCCTAAGTATGCACCCTAAATAAAATTTTTATCATCCAATCTGTGCCCCTCAACATAAAAGCCATACTGTGTAAATTTCATGAGAATCGATTTGCCTGTCTTTGAGAAATCGCTATGTTGAAAATATTTGTGTATGAGGGCCACCCTAAATATGCACCCGCCCGATCAAAAGGGTTTACCACACGACCAGTATTACTCCCTTAGTACCTTTTTTAGTATATCTTACCTTACCTTACAGAAAAACTTTGTTACAACTCAAGATGGCACCTATAAATAACACTGTAGGGACGTAAAAAAGACACACAAAAACGCCGAGACACCCTAACTTATTTTTTGGTCGTAGAACATGGTGGCATACTCAGTTTTTTTCGATTAGATCAAATTCTCGCGATATTTGCGATTGATATTTCGTCACTCTTAAGCCATTGTCTTAGCAATATTTTTCTTATATATTTAGAAAAAGACATAGAAATCGATTAAATTCGGTGCATAGGTTCATATGAACCTAAGCGTCAGACGTATTCAATTTTTTTGGCACACGCCCTAAATTAAGCCCACCTCCCATATCACCCACAATTGTGAAATCTCAATAATAGGTGTTATATGTGTACTATAGATATAAAATTTGCTATGTGTGTATGGAGTATTATTATCCATCTGAAAACCTAATCGCCTACGCATACGCCGACCTCCCATATTACCCACATTAGTTTTAGCTCAATAACACTAGTTTGAAGCAGTTGTATTTTCTACATTTATTTTATTTTATCAACAAAGCGAATGACAGCGTTATGAGCGCATGTGAACTAGCCTTTAAAGTCATTGTGTGTGAACTAGCCTTAATTGTCATAATCTTTTACAAAAGTTAAATGCAACCCTGCACTCAGAACGCTTGCAAAAACTTTCGTAATAACGATTTCATTTTATTTAATGCACTTATGCTACAACAGTCGAGTGAGAAGGTTCGCATACAAAATTACTTGGATCGACCTCTCATAAGATTGACTACATATATATATTTCTTTAAATAAAGTACTGTCTAGTATTAACCGCCATCTTTTTTTTGATACAAATTTTGCATGAGTTACTACTTACGCAGTAGCAACTCTTCATTGGCGCCCAACATAGTGGCCGTGTACAACGACAGCAAAAACGATAATACAGAATTCAGAAGCAATGGCTACTTTCTCAACTGAACAATTTGAGCAAATAATGTCAGTGATCGGTGGTGGCGCGAAATCAGGCTCATTTACACGATGCACTGCACGCTTTCGTGGCCAAAGAGATTCAGCAGCTGTTGAAGAATTTGTGGCAGCCATTTCTGTATACAAAGACATCGAAAAAATTTCCGATAAGGATGCTCTTCGTGGCATGCCTCTTTTGCTTGAAGAATATGCAGTCACTTGGTGGATCGGGATAAAAGAAACGCTGCGTACGTTTGAGGATGCAATAAACCTCATTCGGACCACTTTCTCGCCTCCTATACCCGACTGGCGCATCTATCAAAATATTTATGATACCAAGCAGCAAAAGAAGGAGCCAACAGATTCCTTTATTTGCAAAAAGCGGCTACTGTTCTCTCAGTTAAAGGAACCAGTCACCGAAGCGGTACAGCTAAGTATGGTGTATGGCCTGTTATCGGTGCGTATTCGAGAACGTGTCAGACGCGAGGGTGTTAAGTCATTTAATGAGCTTATCGCTGCTGCTAGAGACGCAGAACTATTTTTTTTGGAAGCACGTCAGGAGCCAGCGGTGGTATAGCCTAAAGTTGAACCCGAAATAAAAAGATGTAACTTTTGTCGTATAAAAGGACATACGGCAGACATTTGTTTTAAGAAAAAGAAACACGATGAACAACAAATACAGCAGCAATCGCAGCAGCAGCAGTCTCAAACAGCGGCACCATCAAAGCGTGTTCCAACATTTTCATGCTATGAATGCGGGGCACCAGGTGCTTATAGAGCGAATTGCTCAACTTGCAGCAAACATGGCAAAGAAAGTCCACAATATTTGGCATTTAATAGTATTAGTTCAACATTAGTTGGCCACTCCTTGCCCACAGTCCACGTCGAGATGTTTGGGTTGAAGGGGGAGGCATGTTTCGACACTGGCGCAAAGACTAGCGTGGCCAGCGCAAATTTAAAAAAAATGTTAACCCGACACGGTTGCGTTTTCCAACATGTCAGAGCGGAGGTGATGTTAGCAGATGGTTCAGTATCCGCTGGAGAAGTTTTAAGCACCATCTGCGATATTAAAATCGGCAATCGGTTGCGGAAAATCCGTCTTATTGCATTACCAAATGCAACAAAAAATCGCACTTTATTGGGAGCAGATTTCTTGGAACAGGCCGGCATTGTTTTGAACATGGCACAACGATACTGGCATTTTGAAGATGAACCAAAAAAAAAATACTTATTTACATCACAATTGGAAACGGGTATTTTTGCCAAGGACATTGCTGCTGAGCATGTTATACTGGCATCCCAAAGCTCTCCAAGTACTAAGGCGATTCAAGAGGTGTCAAATTTCATTAAATATGTTGACTCCCGCAAGAAAATAACTCCACTTGCAAGTACTCCGGAAGTGTGTCCAGACACAAATTTTTGACATACGCGAGACATAGGTTCGAAGAACCAACACGCCGCATCAACATTGCAATCTAGGAACGAGTACTCGCCACATTCAGTACAGGCGATATTCAGCAACGCTTTACCAGACGGCGAACGAACACCGAATAGCTCTTCCAGACTTTTTGCACCACCGGCAAAATTACGCAAGGCTGACAATGATCCCGACGAATATATTCAAAGCATTTTTATGCCGCTATTCACAATAGAATTTAAATTTCTGAATGACACACGGCGTTGGATTATCAGCTGAAGAAAGCGACAAGTTGGAGGAACTTTTATTCACTAATCGCGATTTATTTGAAGACCCTGTTAAAGCCACAACATTTGCTGTTCACCGAATAGACACTGGAGATCACGCACCGATTGCGCTTCCACCTTACAGATTATCTCCTCCCAGAAAATCCGAGTTGAAGGAAGAAATTCAGAAGATGCTTGAAACCGGTGTTATTATTGAGTGTGTGTCACCATGGGCTGCACCAGTCGTCATCATTCCAAAGAAAACTGGCGGCATAAGGGTGTGTATCGATTATCGAGAGCTGAACGCTATAACCAAACCGGATCGGTACCCCCTGCCAAGAATAGATGACATTTTGCATGAAGCCAAAACGACAAGCTTCATGAGAACAATAGATTTACAAAGCGGATACTGGCAAATAGGCGTACATGCAGAAGACCAAGAAAAAACGGCATTCGTAACTCCATTTGGTATGTACAAATTTACACGCATGCCTTTTGGATTACGGAATGCACCTGCGACATTCCAGCGGCTCATAGATAGAATGAAGGCCTCATTGTGTAACACAATCTTACTAGCTTATTTAGATGACATCATAACGTGCTCTCCTAGCTATAAAGAACATATTGATGACCTGCAGCGAGTTTTCCAACGTTTACGTGAATATGGTCTTAAGGCTAACCTGGACAAATGCCGATTTGCCTGCAATGAGGTTAAGTATTTGGGACATGTACTCACTAGAGAGGGAATTCGCACAGATCCTGAAAAAGTAAATGCTCTACGCTGCAGAAAAGAGCCCAAAAATCTCAAGGAAATGATGTTTCTTCAAGCATGTTCATGGTATCGACGATTCATACCTGACTTCGTTAATATTTCTAAGCCATTGTCAAAACTTTCAAAGAAAAATGCTTCTTGGAACTGGAGTGAAGAGCAACAGGAGTCTTTCAATAGACTAAAAGAGCTACTGATAACGGCACCAATTTTGAAGCAAGCGGCTGAAGACCAGCCGTTCATCATAAAAACAGACGCCAGTGGGTATGCACTTGGAGCAGTTCTCATCCAGGGGGAGGGCCCTGACGAACATCCAATTGAATATGCCAGTCGATTGCTTTCAGATGCTGAGAAAAATTACTCCACCATCGAGCGAGAAGCCCTTGCCATAGTATGGGCCATAAAAAAGTTTCGGGGATACATTGAAGGAGCTCTTGTCAAGCTTATTACAGATCACCAGCCACTTAAATGGTTAATGACCATTAAATCTCCAACAGGTCGACTTGCGCGCTGGGCAGTTTTGCTACAGCCATTTGACATTCAAATTGACTATAAGCCTGGAAAAACAAACGTTGTTGCGGATACACTTTCACTGCCACCATGCGAAATTCAACACGACCAGACCGAGGCATGCGAGATTTGTGCGTTTTCTTTCGATTGAAAGCCACGGAAAACTGCCATAGAAATTCGAGAATCTCAATCAAGTGATCCTGAGCTTAAGGCTATTATCGATTGTTTTGAGCAGAAGTCAGACAATTTTGTGTATTGGTCGAGAAGAGGTTATTTGGTCAACGATGGTGTACTATTCTGCTACCACGATAAGGACGAGGAAAATGCGCAACTGGTTGTTCCAAAAACCGAAAGAACCGCTATTCTGAAGCACTTCCACAATGAAGACACAGCAGGTCACTATGGAATCGAAAGGACCATAAAAAAGATTGTCTCACGATATTATTGGCCTGGAATGCGGAAAGATATCGAAAAATACGTCAAAGAATGTGTAGACTGTCAGCGCTATAAAGCTACAAATTTAAAACCTGCAGGACTTTATCAAACTGTTTCAAGCAGTCAGCGTTTTGAAACGGTTGCTATTGACCTTTTTGGCCCGTTATCACCTACACCTCAAAATTTTGAATGGGTGTTTATTGTTGAGGATATAGCCAGTCGTTGGGTTGAGTTATTTGCTTTGAAGGATGCACCTGCAGAAGCCTGTGCTAAGACACTCATCGATGAAGTCTTTCTGCGTTATGGAGTTCCCAGGAAGATCATCTCTGACAACGGTTCCCAATTTGTTTCAGCAATTATGCAAAAAGTTGTATTTTGCCTTAATATACAGCATATTCTTACACCAGTTTACCATCCAGAAGCTAATCCAGTTGAGCGAAAGAATCGTGACCTAAAAGCCCAGCTAGCCATTTTAGTTGGAAATAACCACAACACTTGGGCAGAAAAACTTCCTTCGCTTTGCCATGAATACTACACTATGTAAAAGTACTCAACACACAGCTGCAAATCTAACATTCGGCAGAGAGCTGCGAACGCTTGACGATGTGCAACACGATCTTAAAGTAATAGTCCAGTCGTTGATATTACACCACATCTAATTCACTTAGCAGATGCATTTAAAGAAGTCAAGGAATGCGAATGGAAACAGCAAGATCGCAACAAGAGAGCATCAAATGAGCAACGCAGAAACCAGCCACAGCTGGATATAGGTTCCAAAGTATTGGTAGACACACATGTGTTGAGCAACAGTGCAAAAGGCATAACATCAAAATTCGTTCCAAAGCGCGATGGTCCATATGTAATCACTCAAAAACAAGGGAACACAGCTTATGTAATTGCACATGAAGATAACATCGAAGTACCACTGGGCGTATACAATTCATCAGCCTTAACTCCTTTTAGAGGCTCGTCAGATGATTCAGTACCACCAGTACATATACTTCGTCGCAGAGGACGTCCAAAGAAGATATAGCTATGCTGATGTCTCATCGGGTCGTCAGCGGCATCAGAGGGGGAGACTGAAGCAGTTGTATTTTCTACATTTATTTTATTAACAAAGCGAATGACAGCGTTATGAGCGCATGTGAACTAGCCTTTAAAGTCATTGTGTGTGAACTAGCCTTTAAGCAATGTGGCAGAATTGTCATAATCTTTTACAAAAGTTAAATGCAACCCTGCACTCAGAACGCTTGCAAAAGCTTTCGTAATAACGATTTCATTTTATTTAATGCACTTATGCTACAACAGTCGAGTGAGAAGGTTCGCATACAAAATTACTTGGATCGACCTCTCATAAGATTGACTACATATATATATTTCTTTAAATAAAGTACTGTCTAGTATTAACCGCCATCTTTTTTTTGATACAAATTTTGCATGAGTTACTACTTACGCAGTAGCAACTCTTCCAAGTTTACAAATTTGGGGTTCATCTCGAGATCTGGTTTCTCATATACTTTTTTTCATGCATTTTTGGGCGTAGATTCCAAAAATGGCAACCATTTTTTTTTTTTTCTTTAAATCGTATTCGAGATATCCCCAAAAAACCCCTTTTTCGGCACTTTTTTCATTTATTTGGCTATATCTCGATGAATTTTTTTTAACTCGAAAACGCTTTTCAGCACACGAGAAAACAGTAAAAAATTTGCAATAAAATTGAACGAAAATACATACATTCTGTATGTGTTTGGTTTTTTACTTTTATTCTCCGTTTCTTTTTAGATAAAAAACATATGTATTTTCATTCAATTTTATTGCAAGTTTTTTACTGTTTTCTCGGATAACTTCTACATTTTTTGTCCGATTTCCGCAAAATTATACTTAAAACATTTGCAAAAGAATAGTCTTTTATTTTTAATTCTAAAAATATGAACAAAAAAAGAAATATTTCATTCAAATGGAGCAATTGAAATTTAGTGATTTTTAAAAAAGAGCAAAGAAGTCAGCTTTTAGGACTTTGAGCGCTTGTAACTCCATCAATTCTTATTCGATTCAAGCAAACAGGATATCGTTAGAAAGGGAATAAAAATATATTTGAGTGCTGAAAAGCTTTTTTAAGTCGAAAAAAAAAAATTCATTGAGATATAGCTAAATAAATGAAAAAAGTGCCGAAAAAGGGTTTTTTTGGGGATATCTCGAAAATGATTCTTAAGAAAAAAAAAAAAAGTTGCCATTTTTGGAATCTGCGCCCCAAAATACATGGAAAAACGTATATAAGAAACCAGATATCGAGATGAACCCCAAATTTGTAAACTAGTGTTATTGAGCAAAAACTAGTGTGGGTGGTATGGGAGGTGGGCGCATGCTTAGGCGTTTTGGTTTTCAGACGGGCAATAATACTCCATAAACACATAGCAAATTTTATATCTATAGTACACATATAACACCTATTATTGAGATTTCACAATTGTGGGTAATATGGGAGGTGGGCATAATTTAGGACGTGTGCCAAAAAAATTGAATAGGTCTAACGCTTAGGTTCATATGAACCTATGTACCGAAGTTCAATCGATTTCTTTGTCTTTTTCTAAATATATAAGATTAGGGTGATTCAAATTTTTTTTTTTGGTTTTTTTTAAGGTGCTGTTGCTTAAAAAGTAAGTTTATGATATGAAGAAAATGTTGACGAAAATTCAGCTCTGTAACTCAATTTTATAAGGTGGCGCCGGATCCTGTTAGTTTTACATGTAAATTGTATGGAAAAATTATTTTTTACAAAAAAGGTATCTAAATAAATAAGTGATTAGTGTTGTTGATCTGAAAAGGGTCGTTTTTCGACGTTATTTCTTACGCTGAATCCGAATCTGGCCACAGAATTGACCCATCATGTCGGAATCCTGAAATATTTGGGGTTAATTACCTGAAACATGATGTTTTTTGTCTACTTTCGAGGCCATGTATAGGATTCAAAGAAAGTTGATCAGCTTATTTTTAACAAAAGCATCATTTAGTACCATCCTTGCCCTTTAAAATGAGCTTTCAAGTGTTGATCTGTGATGCTTCCTTGCAAAGTTGCAGCCATTTCAAGGTGACATGAATTTTAAACCCGTTGGTTAATATTGTTGGGTTGCAACCCTTTGTAGGGGATCCAATTCATGTCACTTTAAAATGGCTCTAACTTTGCAAGGAAACATGACAGATCACCATTTGAAAGCTCAATTTAAAGGGCAAGGATTGTACGAAATGATGCTTTTGTTAAAAATAAGCTGATCAACTTTCTTTGAATCCTATACATGGCCTCCAAAGTAGACCAAAAACATCATGTTTCAGGTAATTAACCTCAAATATTTCAGGATTCCGACATGATGGGTCAATTCTGAGGCCAGATTCGGATTCAGCGTAAAAAATTACGTCGAAAAACGACCCTTTTCAGCTCAACAACACTAATCCGTCATTCATTTAGATACCTTTTTTGTAAAAAATAATGTTTCCATACAATTTACATGTAAAACTAACAGGCTCCGGCGCCACCTTACAAAACTGAGTTACAGAGCTGAATTTTCGTGAACTTTTTCTTCATATCATAAACTTACTTTTTAAGCAACAGTACCTTAAAAAAAAAACAAAAAAAAATTTGAATCACCCTAATATAAGATAAATTTTGCTAAAACAAGGGCTTAAAAGTGACGAAATATCAATCACAAATATCTCGAGAATTTGATCTAATCGAAAAAAACTGAGTATGCCACCATGTTATACGACCAAAAAATAAGTTTGGGTGTCTCGGCGTTTTTGTGTGTCTTTTCAAAAGTTGAAAATTTACCTACAGTGTAATGATTGCGCCAATTGCTTGGTGTGCAAGCAGGCACCTCCTAAAAAGCAAAACCGCCCCAACTTTAAACCCAACTCCAAGCCAAAGTCAAGGCCAAAACATGTAGCATGCGCTATTTGCAAGCAGGATCATAGGCTTGCAACCTGCTATAAGTTCCGCAACATGAATTTGACGGAAAAATATGTAACTGTCACTCGACATAATTATTGCTCGAGTTGCTTGGCAAGGTCTCATAAGACCGAAAATTGTACCAGTCGGGATAAGTGTGCGATTTGCCACTCACGTCACCATTCCAGCTTACATGGCCATCGCAGAATGGGTAACAAGCAACTGGAGCAAAAAGTAAATGACAAGGCACCAGTTTGTCAACCAGCAGCCAAGACATTTATGTGTCTTAATCCGACACTGGTCCCTACCACCGATGTGAAATTGGTTCTAGAGGACAAGTAGTTTTCAGTAAGGGCCGTTGTTAACCCGGCAAAAGCGATCACTACTATCGCACGAGAAACTGCCAAAGACCTCAAACTAGAGATGACCTATCTAAACTCTCAGAGGCTTTGTACTTTGACCTTGGGCTCGCAAGTAGAAAAGGATTTCAAACTTGAAGTGCATGCGTTGGTAACAGACGAGTTGCCTCGCAAACCTTATGAGCGAGACCTGCCCGACTGAGTAAACAAAATGTTCGAGCATATCGTGATGGCCGATCCATGGGTCACATCATCAGCCCGGGTTAAGATGGAGTTGGGTTTATGTTTATGTTTATTCACGAGTGATGAAGAACGGCGTCATCAGGTCTGACAATAGCCTAATAATGGCTCAGAGTACTGCATTCGGCTGGACACTCTCTGGCCCATATGGACTCTGAGTCATTAACTTACCTTTTGTTCACTGTCGTATGACAGTGAGACCTATCAATCTTGTTCATGTTCATGAGACCTATTAACTTTGTTCATTAATGAGACCTTTCAATTTGTTCACTTATGTATGAGACCCATGAATTACACTGAATTTAAAAATAAAAATATGCACTTAAAAATTAATTTGCTTCTTTCAAATAACCTTATTTTAATTTTTTGAACCCATTAAACTTTTTGTTTGAGTTTTGCAGATAATGATCCTGCAAGGCGGGCAGAATGTTTACATACATTGTAAACAGTGTGAACACAGCCTAATTTACGCTGTTTGTTCTACTGTCCGCCAATGGTATAAATGGCGGTGTGATCACCTCGGGTCTCATAAGCCTTTAACGAGCCCGCTATTATCATTGATTTTTCAACAAGTCAACCGAACGTTTAACCGAACAAATAACAGAAAACACAAATTCAACAAAAAGTGATAAAAAAACGTTAGCGTACAATTTCACGAAACAAACAACACCCCAAACAACATAAATTCACAGTTTATACAAAGAAGACACCACGGATTCACAAATACAACAAATATTAATTGCACACCGTTGGACCCACAAATATTAAAAGTTTTCAACGTTGGACAACAATTAATACATAGAACAGAAGCACAGGAATTCAACTTTGGACCCACAAACCAAACCAAATAAGTACATTTTCCACGTTGGACAAACACGTTAATATAATCTACAAGAGAACACATCGCGGAATTAGTAAAACTTGAATTATACCCTTTTTTATTTTCAATAAATTTTATAACGTAGTATAAAATTTGCCAATCCTTTTTATTTCAATTTGCTTTTATAGTTTACTCCACCTTTCACCTAATCAATGTTCAATAAATTATATTCGTGATCGACATCCACATACCAAATTTTAGCACTATAGCTTGTATAGATTGCGATATATGCCGTAATTAGCCTAAAAATTTAGGGCAGTGACACACCCACTGGTACAATCCAGTCTGGTTTTGATCCAGAAATAGCTTTCCATAAGCAAACCCTAACACCAAATTTTAGTATGATCGCTCACATATTTCGATGAATATGCCACTAAGCGTATTTTGTTTGTTTGGGAAGTGCCACGCTCACTGATGCAGTCCCGTCGAAATTCATTTATTTTTAAAGCTTATAGTTACTGACATCTATACTTTATCAATATTTTATGAAGATTACTCTCATAGCACACTATCTATAACAATAAACGTTTTTTGCTTATATGGGAGGTGCCACGCCCACATGTATTATTAGACCAAGTTTTTGTAATTAGAGACCTTATAGCAAGCATATCTACCTCATTAAATTTCATAACGATTAGGTACGTTGTTAGTTCCCTTAATATAACGTTTAAAAATATTGTAAGCCACGTCCTTCAACGAATTTTTCCAGTAAAAAGGCTGCACTTGTATTAATGACTGCTTTCAGCGACATCATCTAAAAAATTTTTATGAAAATCGTTTGTGCCGGTTTTGAGATATACGGAATCGAAATTTTTAAATGTTGAAAAGTGCCACGTCCACTTCTACGATTCCGCCCACTTTCCCACTTTAAGAAATATTTTATATGTATCCGTTCACCAAAGTCCATTGCAATATCTCAAACGGTTTACAAGACATGGTGGTATAAAGGATAAAATTTAGGGCTGTGCCACGCCCCTGTAACTCTGAAACTTGAAACCTAGCCCTATCCTAATTTGGTTCAAATGTTAACCAAATCACCAAGTTTCATCATAATCGCTGAAAATTTTTTCAAAATGGCTTGGGCAAATATACATTGAGTATAGGCGGTAGGCGTGTCTGTGAACCGATTTCACCCAATTTCAATAACAAGATGCCTGCAAATAGGTGTGACCTGTGTGTGGAAATTTAATTTAATTATGAAAGCACATGCAATCTTAGGATTGATTGAGAAATAACATGTAGAAAAATAACAAAAAACGACAGATGTTATATTGAAAATATTTTGAGAAAAATTTTTTCAATTAAAAAAATTAGTGTTTTAACAAACTTATTTAAATTTTTTTAACTTTTTTTATAAATTTATAGTCTTCCTTAACAAATATCGTTCCAAAAAATGTTCAAAAACGTCAAAAAAAAAAACGAAGTGTGCAGTTATTAAGAGAATGACCGATCTGTCACCTCAGAGTGTAAGTATCCTATCGCACCTTTTGACAAAATTTTTTTAACTCGCCAACTTAATTAAGAAAATACACTCTTTCGTTTGGTGTTATCGAAATTTAGCTACCTCTTTCCGTTCCAAAGATCTCAGTATGCTTTATGTCCTAACTGCAGCTTTCAAAATAAAATCTCGGAGTGCAAATGTCCTAACTGCTTTTTTGCCTTTGAAGTCACATTAAATAGTAAGCAATCGCCCTAAGGTCAAAAGTGAGAATGGACTTTTGTAAGAGAGGGGAAAAGGTATCCCCGGCGGTAGTTTGGCCTCGTTTCAAGACAAAAAATTTCTGGCACCAATCGTTGCAAAAAGGCCGAAATGGATTTTGAAGTACGAATAGTACTTTCTTATATCTGTTTAGGCCTCATTTGATGAAAAAAAAAATTTATTCTACCAATTGATGACTTGCGACTTATTCAATTATGTGACTTATAAAATTATTATACTTTATTTTTTGCATACAGCGCCCTCTGTAAACAGATTTTTGAAGTACTAATAGCTTTATTATACTCTTCTTGGTAATATGAAAACAACGATATTTCTTTTGTCAAAATCGGCTCAGTAGTTTAGAAAGTTTGGTCTAAAATATAACACTAGCATGTGCGTGCTGTGAACGTTGCACTACGCGTGACGTAACGGTTCAGCCAAAACACTTTAGAATAGATTTTTCTACATATCCGTCTTCCTATGCCCCCCATCAAACATGTTCACGAATAAAAAAAAGAAACTTTTTGTGTGTTTTGGATCAAATGTAATATATACATACCTTTTCCGTGGAGTTTTAGAATACAAATGTCCTAACTCATACAAATTCGGATAATTTTAATTACAGAAAAATCAAAGTTAAGTTTTAATAAATTTTTTTCAAATACCGTATAGGTAATTACAGAGGGGCAAAATAATAATAAAAAAACATTAATAATCCTTAAATAACAAATCGCAGAGTAAATAACTTTAAAACGTTGTTTTCTCAGTTTCATGTGTTTACTAATAGGACACTTACACTCTGAGGTGACGATATAATTACACATATTTTTTACAAGTAAACAACTCCTTTGTTTTTGTAAAATAGATTTTGAAATTTTTATAGGTAAATTTGTTTCTCGTCTTGCTCTGTGGAACTCTGTGGTAAACGTTACCCTAATAGAATTTTGATAGAAAAATTATGGAAGTTAATTTTAAAATTTCATAAATATGTAACTACAAATGAATCACGAAACTGGAAAGTCTACATGCAGCAAAAGCTAACTGCAAAATATGATGGACAAACAGAATTTCAGCGCCGTTTCACGTATTCACTGTTGCCACCCACAATTCCGCATCGCGGATGAAAAATCAGCTTTGCGCTCGGCTCCGTTTTGAGCGCGCACTGTGGACCGTTTCAAACCTGTTACGGATTCTGTTTTTATATCTCGAACTCGGGACGGACTTCATATACGCATTCGTTTTTTGTAAATAAAACGTATTCGAGACGGATCCGTTTTTATAAATAATACAGATAATAATCCGTTTAGTTCCCAGATTGAACGGGGAAATTTTTCAAAAAAAACCCATAGTTCATTAACATAAAACGCAGTTTTAAGTTGTCATCAGAACTTTTATTTTATTTTTAATATATCAGGGATACGAAATACAGTTCTGTACTTATTTTTAGTTTAAATACCTTTGTTATATCATTAGCCACGTGCTCCTGAAGCTCATCTTCAAACCGAATGGAATTACTTGTCAGAATTTTCTGATGAGTGAACAAGTAACGTGTGACTACGGGATAGCCGTATACTAAATATGTTACAGAAATTTTTTTAATTGCGTTTATTTTGTATGCGGACAATCTTCGTTCTACAATTGAATAGCGCAGGCTGTCGATGCTGTTGATGTCGTTGATATGAACAACAGTAAGATCTAAATCAGGAATGGCCAGAAGAGTTGAGTTTGGGAGCAGGAAATCGCTAATCACATGATAAAGTGAGCAAATGCGTAATTTGCAAAATCTAATTCCAAGAATTGAAAAAATCAGAAAAAAAACGAAATGCGAAGGGGAGCGATCGCAACAGCAATTCCGTGCATTTCATTTCGATACACAAGCATGAAGTCTAATGTGTTCAGAAATTTTTCGTTGCGAGCATCTAGCCGTGGCGCTAGTCCGTATTTTTCCGTATTGTTGTTATTGCTTTTTATTTTGAAAAATAGAAAATAACAAAAACGTTTAGAAAAAGAACTGATAATGAACAACTGAATAGTGACAAGAAATTTTGAGAAAAAGGCACACAAGTAACGGTAAATGCAACAATATTTAATTTTTATTGTTTCCCTGTATTTAATGTTTTTTACCTTTTGTGGAATCTACAAATGACATTTTTTATCAAATTTAAGCCTTAACCAACGTTACGAGACGGTAGCAATTGAACGAACGTTTGCACTCGTTTCGTCTGTTTTGACATTCAACCCTAAATGTTACGCTAGCCAACGAACCGAAAAAGCTGTTATGACGAGTAGCAACGTTTTGAAGTTCGGTTCTTACGGAACTCTTACGTCTCGTGTAATGTAATGTATTTTTTATTCAAATTATGTAACGTACATAACTGCACCACGTTGGTGTGTGGCCTCACATTGCTGTGTAGCCTCACGTTGGGCGCCAAATGTAATTTACGTATTGCTAATTAGAATATAAAGTCTTATGCAATCAGGTCAAGATTCATCCATTCCAATATAAATGGCCAAGTTAAAATTTTTGATACCAATTTACTTTGGTATACACTCTGATTGCCTGCAAGTTATGTAGTGAAAGGGTCGGGGGCGGGAGCCATTAAAGCCACTAGCTTCAGTCGTCGGGGGGGTACGTGACCAATTCAACTAACCTTAACAACATACATACAAATTATTATTGTAGACTCCCTATAAAGCTACATTAAATGGACCTACATGACCATATGCAAAACCAAGCCCCAATGGTCATGTACTAGACATTTTATATGTATATAAAAAAAAGTAAATCAAAAAAAAAGGAAAGATATCAATCTTTATATCATTTTTTAAATGTATCTTCAAGATGGCTGCGAAGATACGCACTCAAAACCCACCCTACCATTGGTCATATTGTGCATAAGAATTCATATGAGCCCACAAAAGACCTACCTATTCATGTCCTGTCATATCACCTTAAGGAAACAAATTATTGTTTAATTCGACATTTTATATAAATTTTATTCACTTAGAAAAATTAGCATATTTAATAATTTTTACAAAGTGGAGATTTCCAACAATGAAAAACTTCATTACTAAATACTCCTAACGAAAATCACTCAACTGCAAGAGCTTGTTTAGAAAACTATTAAGATACATTTTTTTTATAATTATTACTTGGTGTATTTATGTATGCTTACATTTTAACAAGAGAATGTTACTCAAGACATATCGCTCACTTACTTCAAGACTGGCATAACTCAAAAAACCTGATTTTTGAGTAAATGATGCAGAAATATTTGGCATTTTATGTTTTATTTTGTGTCAAAAAATCAGAAAAGTATCTCATAAACTTGCCTTTTGAGAAAAGTTTATGTAGACATACTTTTCATCATTTTCATATAAAAATCAACTTTTTGAAAACTTTAAATGCGTTTTTCTCCCATTTTATGTTTTTTGAGTTATGCCAGTCTTGAAGTAAGTGAGCGATATGTTCTAATTTGAGAACCTAAATCAAAAGCTTTATGCTTAAGTAGTAGAAAAAAAGTAGCAAAAAAATAGTAGCATAATGAAATTATTTTAATAGATGTATAATATAATAGTGTAAATTAAATTATATTCGGAATTTAAATTCATTTTGAAATTCTCATTATTAAGTAACTTACCAATTCATATTTAATTCACATGTGTTAATAAATTATGAATCTATATTAAATACTAATTATTTTAAGTTAGCGTAGCATAATATTTTTTATCAAACCGACAACCCTAACTAACAACAAGAATTGCAAGCTCTGAGAGTGCGATCACATAAAAACAAGAAACATGTTTTCAAAAATCTACGCTCTTGAAACAAAGAGAGCGTGAGCTAGCAATTGCAATCAATAATATGCATTTATTGTTGTTGCATTTATGAAAATATAATTTACTAAAAAAAATTAATCTTTTTATATGAATTTAACATTATTTTAATTTAAGAAAATCATTTTTATGTCGATTTTTTTCTTTTATAAAATAATTAATTTATAGTTTGAAATTACTCACTTTTTACTTTAGCATGCTGAACTCCAACGATGAAGGCCTTCAATGGTGTCGTTGAGCAAACATTGAGCTGTGTTGAGCAAAAATTTAATTGAGCATAATGACCCTAATATTAATATTGAGCAAGATAGCATTGGTATAAGAAAATGCATCTTGGCTCAATAGACTGGCCAAATTTATACTAGTCAACATGTTTTGACTTTCTGAAATTTATGCACTTTCAATAAATTGTTCTTTTTTTTCAATTTTTAATCTCAAGTCAAGTATTAATAAAAGTTTTAAGCTAAGTATTATTTAGGAAAATAGAGAAAATATGCTTTACTTAATTCTTAGATTATTATCAATTCTTTTAGCTTAGATTTAAGGATTTTAACTTAATTTTTATCCACTTTTTAGATGATTTTAAACGTTTTTTAAATAGGATCTTAACCGAAACAAAGGAATACTATATATAATATAGTTTTTTGTAAAATAATGCTTTAGTTAGCGAAATCACTACAATTGATTTTAAATTTCTACAATATTTAGCAGATTTAGATTTTTTTGAGCTAGTTATTTAAAGGGAAATTTCCATTTTTTTTAGTTTTCAAAGGGAATTTATGTTTTTTAATAGATCATTTCTACTTAATATCAATTTAACCGGAGTTTCTTTAAACAAACACTAAGAACCGAATTTTAATTGTTTTTGAACGAGTTTTTTTTGCAATTATTTAACACAAATTCAATATTTTTCTTTCGCTAAATTTCACGGGACGTCAGGCCAACGCGTTGTTTACCAGTTTTGACAAACTAACTGCTGTTGCTGACACAATGCCGTTGCGGTGCTGTGCTGGATGCTAATCCATCTTTCTGCTGACTGATGGAACTGGTGAAAGTGGAACATGTGGTCTGTAGCGTAAATAACCATTTAAGAACCATAATAAATTTCTTACAGCATAAAGACGAACGATTTCCAGAATTTTTTAATTCGGAAAAAAATGAATGCAGTTTCTGAATTTCAGGAAACTTAGTATGATGAAATTCTCGAGCAAGAAGAATATGAAGTACATCCCATGTGCTAAGAAATTTACTTGTCACTGTATCCGAATTTAGGCATGTAATTTTCTACAAGTTTTGCGCATGAAATTCGATGCTGAATAAAAACTGCTCACTTTCTATTTGTTATTTGTAGTTAATTGCAAATTTATGCATTTTTTCTAGAATAACAAAAATGAGTATTCACTGATGCTAAAAATATTTTTGTATAATAACATACCATAAGAGACAATTCGATGTGTGCTGTTTGATGGCTCCAAGAAAAAGGAAGTTAGAATTTTTTTTTGTCACAATAGCCAACCTTTTTTCTGCACAAATGCAGTGATGCACTTTAGTACATGGCTGAAGTTATGTTTATTCATGACAGTAGTGTCAAATAATCATGCGATATGGTGCATGTATTAACTAAATACTTAATTTGCAAATTTTTCATAAAGGTCTGACCACATTTCAACAAACTCAAAAAAAATGTTCATTACAAAACCAGATAATATTTCGTTTTTAAACAAAAATATTAGATGGGAATTCAATGTTTATTGTCGAACATCTTTTGCATGATAAGAACCAACTAAGTTTCCCTGCAAGTCCTCAAGAACATAATAATGACTTCCAATTTTTTTACGTACTCGTGCTTTAACAAATACTGGGCTCAGCTTTGCATTGAAATTTTGCTCAAAATTGCTTTGCGCAAAATTACGTCTGAAAACTTCTTGTCCTATTTTAAAGGAAACTGGACGAGAACGAAGATTGTACGTCTTTACATTTTGGTCATAAGCTTTTGTGATATTTTTTTTAATGTCATTACGCAACAAGGCCATTTGGTCATCACGGTTCAATCTGCAGGATGGCTCATCAAGAAGATTTATATTTTTCAAAAGAGAATAGGTTGATCCATGAGTAATCATGTCGAATCCGAATAAGGCATGATATGGGGAACAGTTGATAGCTTGATGTGCAGAGTTTCTCAGCGCACAACTAATGGCTGTCAAATTTTCGTCCCACTGACGGTGATCACTTTTTAAGTAGGCCCTAATTGCTGCAATCAAAGAACGATTTACGCGCTCTGACGCATTGGACTGAGGTGAGTATATAGCAGTATATACATGTTTTACTCCAAATTTAGTTAAAAACGCGTTGAAATCATTAGCTTTAAATTGTGAACCATTGTCACTAACAATAATCTCAGGTACACCGTATATATGAAAAATGTTTTCTAAGAGATATTTCTGAATCACGACCGACGTAAACTTTTTTAAAGGACACAACCAATGAAATTTGGTCATATGGTCAACAACAATTAATATCCCAATATTACCAAGTTTGCTTCTGGGATAAGGCCCTAATATATCAACATAGATACGTTGTAATGGTCTTTCCGATTGTGCTTGTGCTCCCATTGGTGGTTTTAAGCAAACATTTGGTGCTTTTGTGGTTTTACAAGTTTCACAGTTCTTGACATAATTGCGAACGTCTCGAATCATACCTGGCCAATAAAAATTTCTCTTCAAAAGGTTAACAGTTTTAGCAATGCCACCATGGGCTGCAATAACTGAGTCGTGTGATCGTTTGAGTAATTGTGGACGAAGATTTTCAGGAATCCACAACTTCCATGCTGTACTTTCTTGATTTGATTCACCAGAATAATGTTCTGTTCTTAGGTACACAAATCCATCAATGATTTTTATATCAGGAAACTTTTCTTGATTTTCAATAACCTTAACTATTAACGCTTCATAGTCAGCATCTTAAAAATGAGATGAATTAAGATCAATTTCTGGGCCAACATCTTCTAAAGAGTAAACTTCTTCGCAGTAGACTCGAGATAAGGCATCAGGCACTACATTATCTTTACCTTTACGGTGACTAATTGTGAATTTATAAGCCTGCCCACCTCGCCAGTCTACCACTTAGGTCTGGCTGTCGCATAAGCCACACTAAACTTGAGTGATCCGTAATCACTTCGAATTCTTGGAGTTCCAGATAGCATCTAAAACGTCTAATAGCTTCTATTGCTGCTAAGCATTCGCGCTCGGTTACGCTATAGTTACGTTGTGCAGTATTCAGCTTTTTTGACATAAATGCCACAGGTCTTTCGTTACCATCATCTGATATCTGAACTAAAACAGCGCCGATACCGAAATTGCTTGCGTCGCAGTGTACATAAAATTTTTTTGAAAAATCAGGGTTTATGAGGACTGGAGCTGAAGTTAGCAAAATTTTAATCTTTTCAAAAGTTTTTTGAGCATCGCTAGTTCAAATAAACTTCTTCTTTGTCGACAGAGTTTCAGTTATAGGAAAAGTCAAATCTGAAAAGTTTTCAACGAAACGCCTGTACCAACCAGCTAGACCTAAAAAGCCTCGCACCTGTTTTAAATTTTTAGGTACTGGCCATGATAGAATTGATTGCACTTTTTCTGGATCTGTTGTAATGCCTCCATTTCCTATCAGGTAGCCAAGGTAATTCACTTTCGTGACACAAAATATGCTTTTCGCTATATTTATAGTCAAGTTAGCTTTTTTAAATTGCTCTGTAATTCTAATCAAAATTGAAATGTGTGCATCGAAATTTTCAGACACGACACAAAGATCGTCTAAATATCCAAAAACACAATGTCGCAAATCAGGCGGAATAATCTCATCCATGAGACGGGACATAGTTTGAGTCGCATTGCACAGTCCAAATGGCATCACTTTAAACTGATACAATGGGCGTCCTGGCACAGTAAATGCCGTAATATGCTTAGATTCTTGAGATAGACCAATCTGCCAAAAAGCATCTTTCAAATCAATCTTTGAAATTAGATTCGCTCGTGGAAGTCTTGCAAATATTCCTTCTATACTTGGTAGAGGATAAGCGTCTTTTTTAGTGACAAAATTTATCTTCCTGGCATCCAAGCATAGTCTTACTTTATTTGGCTTGATCACCAATCTCATTGGAGAACTCCACGCACTATTTGATTGCTCTATTACACCTAATTGTAACATTCTATCAACTTCTGTGAAAATCAATTTTTCGACCGCTGGCGAAACAGGGTAAAATCTTTGCTTGATTGGCTTTGCCTCTCCAACATCGATATGATGCTGTATAAGGTTAGTTCTCCCAAGTCCTTGCATTGTAAGATCAGGAAACAAGCTTTTAACAGCTTCCAATTGGTGTTGCTGTTGTGGCGTAAGAGGAAATAGTTCATCATCAACTATGCTCGACTCGACTGAATTAATTACACCAGGTGCTATCTCAAACTTTTTCCAAAAATCTATTCCTAATATCACTCGTTGTGAAAGCGAAGGAATAATAAACAACTTCATTTTCTGTACTTTTCCTTTATACTTCAGATCAACATCTATCCAACCTAATACATTCTGTGCCTTTCCATCAGCAGTTTTGACCGTGGACCTTGTTTTGTGAAAACAACTAAATTTTGAAAAATCATCAAGTGCCAAATCTGAGCCTAAGCAGCTTATGTTTGCACCCGTATCTAACAAACCTAGTTCAGTTTTATCTAAAAATGAAACTTTTGCATAGAAGCGCATGTCATCATTTTTATTGAAAACTGCAGAAACAAGTAATTTCTTAGTTTGCCGGAGAGCTTTCCAAAATCTACGCAAACGTAAAGTAGATCTTTTAACTTTATTGTTAAAATTGGAAAAATTTCCAAAAATTCTTTTCTTTGCAGAAATATATTCGCTTAGCCGCTCGTGATAAGGTTTAATTGGACACAAAGTTGGTTTCCAATTATTTTTAATTAAATTATCTGGTTTTTAAAATGTGTTTTAATTGAAGAATCTGCTTGAAGCTCTAAGTTTTCAGTCTGTTCGACTGAGCTAGCCGGTAATTGATTAGTTATTAATTTTTTCTCAATATTTATTGGGGGTGCCATTCTGCTGTTTTTGAAGGTACCCGCTTTCGAGTTTTCCGATCGTCTGGTAATACATTTTTCGCATTGTGGCTTATAAGTGTTTTTAGCACCACATCCGTAGCAAAAAATTTTTCGATCGCAAAGACAATCTTCCCAGTGATGACCGTTTTCATCACAATTCCAACATTTGAAAATTGGTTGCTGCAAAGCATCAATTGAAAAAAAATGTTTCATGCACAGACGGTTCATTTTCGACTGTGTCACAAAAATCAACTTCCGACACATTTCGTCGTGAAGCAAAATTATTTTGAAAATTACGAGTTTGCTGATTACGTTTAAATGCTTCTTCTGACAGAAGGTTTTCACGCATCTGACATAAACTACGTAAATGTGCAATGGAAGTGATTCTGACATATAGAAGTTCGTGTCGAATATCTGGCCTGATTTCGAGTGATAATTTCTATAAGGTCGGAGTCAGAAATTCGCTCAGATAGTCTATCAGTTATCGATAATATTGACTCGTAAAAAGCTTCAAAAGTTTCGTTAGTTTTTTGTTTTCTGCTTCGTATCTCTTCTCGTATGTCGTAATTGGATTTAAAGTCTTTGTACTGCTCTTTTATTGCATCGCAAAATGAATCCCAAATAATTCCTTCGTTACGCACCTGCTTGTGGTAACGCCAAAACCAGTCTCTGGCTTTCCCAAAAAGTAATATATGCAAATTATTACATAAAGCTTGATAATCATTATTAAGTCCAGAAGATGTGAGAGAACGAATTCGATATAAAAATTCTTCCACACTTAAGCTATTAAGTGAACCATCGAACTTAACATTCCAATTTTGGATAATTGAAGTAACTTTTTCTGCACTCAAACCTGAGTGAGAATTATTTTGAGTAGTCAAAGGATTTTGTCTGTTGAAATTGGTATTTCGCAAATCTGAATTAGAATGATTGTTCAAATAAGCATTCGAGCTTTCTCGATTTGCTCGCAAATTTAAGCTGCCCAACATACGCTGCAGACTGCTTTCAATCATATTAGAAATATGACCGTAATCAATTGAATGCGCGTTTGCATGATTATTACCAGCACTCGATGTCGTATGAGTAACGATATTTGCTCTAGCAGAACTTGTTATTGGCTGCGGCAAATCTAAATCAAGCAACGGCAATGTAAAGTTTCTATCATTAATTTGGTTTGAAATTAAATTATGTTGTTGTAAGTTAGATAAAGAAGATTGAGCTGAGTTTTCATCAACTCTGCGTCTGAAACCACGCGTATTATGACGCTTAGGAATTGCTCCGCGACCACGATTGCGAGTATTACTAAGACTGCGCGTCGAGTTTCGAATTGAATTATTTATATTGTTATTATTATTATTAATAGACTGAATGTCAACATTAATTGGCTGTAGTTCATTAACTTGAGCTGAACGTCTGCAATTAGGACATTCTTGGGAATCTGTTAACCAGTGCTCAATGCAATTTTTGTGGAATACATGATTGCATCTGGTAATCAGACATTCTGACCCATTGATAAACGGTTGAATACAAATGGTGCAAGATGATTCATTGTGAGGTACCAGAGCTGGTATATCCTCTGAACTGTGTCTTACAGCCATCTCCATAAGCAATTGAAAATTTTAGTTACTAAACGAAATTAACTCCAAATGAAATAAGGTTTAAATTATATTAAAATAAGGTTTAAATTATATGCAAATTAATGTTTTCCTCAATTTGGTGATATGTATGGACTTATGAGTAGGATTAATTATGATAAAGATTGATATAGGACAAGAAAATAGGCTATTGCGTAAAGAATCTTAAAATTCTTACAAATGAAACTGCTTAATGAATTCGCTTTAAATCTGCCATGCTTTGGACAGAAATTCGCACTTTGCAAATAAGCTGTTTTTCCAGAAAAACAAGGGCAAATTTAACTTGGTTTTTTTCACTTAAATTCTTCTCACTGTCGGACAGATATTTGCTTGATGCAAATAAAATGTATTTCCAGACAAATGAAATAAAACAGAAACTGTCAATTCAAAAGAATAACTAGATGTCTTTAAATTCGCTTGAAGGTGTTACAAGCTAAAGTTGATTCTGATGTACTTGCTTTTGTCAAAACATATGAATGATAGCAAATCGGTCAACATATATGGTCTAAAATCGCCTTATAGTCGAATTTCCATAAATGGTCAGACATATATTTGAGTCAACACAAGTAAACCAATGTATCAACTAAACTAATGCGAAATTTTAAAATGAAATTTACTAAACAGAGAATAGACCTTACAGAAGGCTTAGCCTATTCCGGGATGTGTGGAACCAATAGACAAATGCAAAAAAAAAAATTGCACTATCTAATCATTGATTGCCCAACGTTGGTGTGTGGCCTCACATTTCTGTGTAGCCCCACGTTGGGCGCCAAATATGTAATGTAATGTATTTTTTATTCAAATTATGTAACGTACATAACTGCACCACGTTGGTGTGTGGCCTCACATTGCTGTGTAGCCTCACGTTGGGCGCCAAATGTAATTTACGTATTGCTAATTAGAATATAAAGTCTTATGCAATCAGGTCAAGATTCATCCATTCCAATATAAATGGCCAAGTTAAAATTTTTGATACCAATTTACTTTGGTATACACTCTGATTGCCTGCAAGTTATGTAGTGAAAGGGTCGGGGGCGGGAGCCATTAAAGCCACTAGCTTCAGTCGTCGGGGGGGTACGTGACCAATTCAACTAACCTTAACAACATACATACAAATTACACTAGTTTACACTCAAAATGTTCCACTGATCTGAGGTTACTTTTCTTGCGTAGATTTTCCTGCTGAGTTCGAAAATGAAAATGAAAATTTTTTGAATGGTACAGTTTTCGAGATATTGTGGTTTTTTCACTTTTTCGACCTCTTTTCACTTTGAAACTCATATCTTGAGCTACAAACGCCCAATTTGCTTTTTCTTGAAGTCATATTAAAGATAATAAAATGACAAATAAACGTGTGTAATTATATTTCTTATTAAGAAATTGGTTCAAAAGATATAGATGAAAATAGACCAGATTTTAATCAAAATCAAATTTTACATTTGATTCTGCGGCCACGAAAAAATAGAAATAAAATAAAAAAAAATAATTTTACTCTTTGCACGTAGACTTGATATTTTTACGCAAATATTAAAACATTCCACAAGAAAATCGACTGTAAAATAACAACGTTAGAAGTGATTGAATGAATGAATCCAAATTTGACATTTTATGAATATATTAATTTTTTCGACAATTTGTTGAGCCTAATCGTTACAAAAAGATTTTTCTCATGTACCTTTGATAAGAGGATACTTTTCTTATGTACTTTTTCCTGCTGAATTCGAAAATGAAAATGGAAATGTTTTGAATGGTACAGTTTTCGAGATATTGTGGTTTTTTCTTGTTCGACCTCTTTTCACTTTGAAACTCATATCTTGAGCTAGAAATGGCCAATTTCCTTTTTCTTAGTGTATAATTCTTCCAGCGTTACATATAAAACTTGGCCTTATTAAAAATTTTGTGAAGGCCCTCAATGTAGAAGGCCAAGCTTTCACTTACTTGAAAACTCTTTTTCCTAAGCTGTCTATAGCTAAAATTAAGGAAGGCGTCTTCGATGGTCCACCCATAAGAAAATTGATGAAAAGCACAGATTTTCCAATATATTTGACATCGGTTGAAAACGAGGCCTGGAATTCATTTCAGCTGGTTGTTACTAGTTTTCTTGGGAACCATAAAAGCCCTGACTACGAGGCAATTATTACCGATTTGCTGGAGAACTACAAAAAGATGGGTACGGAATGTCATTTCATTCTTATTAATATTCTAGTGTATTTTTTACCATTAAATTTATTTTTATCAGGCGTAAGTATGTCTCTGAAAATCCATTTATTGCATTCGCATTTAAATTTCTTTCCCGACAACCTTGGTGACGTAAGTAACGAACACGGTGAGAGATTTCACCAACAAATTAAAACTATTGAGCGGCGCTATCAAGGGTTTTGGGATGAAGCAATGTTGGGAGACTACGTATGGTTCCTCACTAGAGAAACGGATCCCAAAAGCAACAGAAGACAACACAAAAGCCACAACTAAGTACATACATATATATAACTTTGTGTTGTATATTATGATTGTTTGTGCTAGCCTGTGCTTGTGTGTGCAAATAAATGTGGTTCTTTGGACATAGTTCCTTTTCCACAGTAACCGGTGCATTTTTATTTTCAGGGCTATTGAAGGTTTTAAGCAAATTTATTCTAATAATACGAAAACACCAAACAATATAGAGAATTGTAGCGATTAAACTCAACAAATTGTCGAAAAAATTTATATGATCAAAAAATGTGGGACTTAGACTTATTCATTCAATCGCTTCTAACGTTGTTATTTTACAGTCGATTTTCTTGTGGAATGTTTTAGTATTTGCGTAAAAGTATCAACTCTACGTGCAAAAAGTAAAATTGTTTTTTTATTTTATTTCTATTTTTTCGTGGCCACAGAATCAAATGTAAAGTTTGATTTTTCTTAAAATCTGGTCTATTTTCATCTATATCTTTTGAACCAATTTCTTAATAAGAAATATAATTACACACGTTTATTTGCTATTTTATTATCTTTAATCTGACACTAAGAAAAAGGAAATTGGGCATTTCTAGCTCAAGATATGAGTTTCAAAGTGAAAAGAGGTCGAACAAGTGAAAAAACCACAATATCTCGAAAACTGTACCATTCAAAAAATTTTCATTTTCATTTTTGAATTCAGCAGGAAAAAGTACATAAGAAAAGTATCCTCTTATCAAAAGTACATGAGAAAAATCTTTTTGTAACGATTAGGCTCAACAAATTGTCGAAAAAATTAATATATTCATAAAATGTCGAATTTGAATTCATTCATTCAATCGCTTCTAACGTTGTTATTTTACAGTCGATTTTCTTGTGGAATGTTTTAATATTTGTGTAAAGGTATCAGCTCTACGTGCAAAGAGTAAAATTATTTTTTTTTATTTTATTTCTATTTTTTCGTGGCCACAGAATCAAATGTATAATTTGATTTTTCTTAAAATCTGGTCTATTTTCATCTATATCTTTTGAACCACTTTCTTAATAAGAAATATAATTACACACGTTTATTTGTCATTTTATTATCTTTAATATGACATCAAGAAATAGGAAATTGGGCATTCGAAGCTCAAGATATGAGTTTCAAAGTGAAAAGAGGTCGAAAAAGTGAAAAAACCACAATATCTCGAAAACTGTACCATTCAAAAAATTTTCATTTTCATTTTCGAACTCAGCAGGAAAATCTACATAAGAAAAATAAACTCAGATCAATGGAACAGAAAAAAAAATCATTTTGTAAACTAGTGTTATTATTGTAGACTCCCTATAAAGCTACATTAAATGGACCTACATGACCATATGCAAAACCAAGCCCCAATGGTCATGTACTAGACATTTTATATGTATATAAAAAAAAGTAAATCAAAAAAAAAGGAAAGATATCAATCTTTATATCATTTTTTAAATGTATCTTCAAGATGGCTGCGAAGATACGCACTCAAAACCCACCCTACCATTGGTCATATTGTGCATAAGAATTCATATGAGCCCACAAAAGACCTACCTATTCATGTCCTGTCATATCACCTTAAGGAAACAAATTATTGTTTAATTCGACATTTTATATAAATTTTATTCACTTAGAAAAATTAGCATATTTAATAATTTTTACAAAGTGGAGATTTCCAACAATGAAAAACTTCATTACTAAATACTCCTAACGAAAATCACTCAACTGCAAGAGCTTGTTTAGAAAACTATTAAGATACATTTTTTTTATAATTATTACTTGGTGTATTTATGTATGCTTACATTTTAACAAGAGAATGTTACTCAAGACATATCGCTCACTTACTTCAAGACTGGCATAACTCAAAAAACCTGATTTTTGAGTAAATGATGCAGAAATATTTGGCATTTTATGTTTTATTTTGTGTCAAAAAATCAGAAAAGTATCTCATAAACTTGCCTTTTGAGAAAAGTTTATGTAGACATACTTTTCATCATTTTCATATAAAAATCAACTTTTTGAAAACTTTAAATGCGTTTTTCTCCCATTTTATGTTTTTTGAGTTATGCCAGTCTTGAAGTAAGTGAGCGATATGTTCTAATTTGAGAACCTAAATCAAAAGCTTTATGCTTAAGTAGTAGAAAAAAAGTAGCAAAAAAATAGTAGCATAATGAAATTATTTTAATAGATGTATAATATAATAGTGTAAATTAAATTATATTCGGAATTTAAATTCATTTTGAAATTCTCATTATTAAGTAACTTACCAATTCATATTTAATTCACATGTGTTAATAAATTATGAATCTATATTAAATACTAATTATTTTAAGTTAGCGTAGCATAATATTTTTTATCAAACCGACAACCCTAACTAACAACAAGAATTGCAAGCTCTGAGAGTGCGATCACATAAAAACAAGAAACATGTTTTCAAAAATCTACGCTCTTGAAACAAAGAGAGCGTGAGCTAGCAATTGCAATCAATAATATGCATTTATTGTTGTTGCATTTATGAAAATATAATTTACTAAAAAAAATTAATCTTTTTATATGAATTTAACATTATTTTAATTTAAGAAAATCATTTTTATGTCGATTTTTTTCTTTTATAAAATAATTAATTTATAGTTTGAAATTACTCACTTTTTACTTTAGCATGCTGAACTCCAACGATGAAGGCCTTCAATGGTGTCGTTGAGCAAACATTGAGCTGTGTTGAGCAAAAATTTAATTGAGCATAATGACCCTAATATTAATATTGAGCAAGATAGCATTGGTATAAGAAAATGCATCTTGGCTCAATAGACTGGCCAAATTTATACTAGTCAACATGTTTTGACTTTCTGAAATTTATGCACTTTCAATAAATTGTTCTTTTTTTTCAATTTTTAATCTCAAGTCAAGTATTAATAAAAGTTTTAATCTAAGTATTATTTAGGAAAATAGAGAAAATATGCTTTACTTAATTCTTAGATTATTATCAATTCTTTTAGCTTAGATTTAAGGATTTTAACTTAATTTTTATCCACTTTTTAGATGATTTTAAACGTTTTTTAAATAGGATCTTAACCGAAACAAAGGAATACTATATATAATATAGTTTTTTGTAAAATAATGCTTTAGTTAGCGAAATCACTACAATTGATTTTAAATTTCTACAATATTTAGCAGATTTAGATTTTTTTGAGCTAGTTATTTAAAGGGAAATTTCCATTTTTTTTAGTTTTCAAAGGGAATTTATGTTTTTTAATAGATCATTTCTACTTAATATCAATTTAACCGGAGTTTCTTTAAACAAACACTAAGAACCGAATTTTAATTGTTTTTGAACGAGTTTTTTTTGCAATTATTTAACACAAATTCAATATTTTTCTTTCGCTAAATTTCACGGGACGTCAGGCCAACGCGTTGTTTACCAGTTTTGACAAACTAACTGCTGTTGCTGACACAATGCCGTTGCGGTGCTGTGCTGGATGCTAATCCATCTTTCTGCTGACTGATGGAACTGGTGAAAGTGGAACATGTGGTCTGTAGCGTAAATGACCATTTAAGAACCATAATAAATTTCTTACAGCATAAAGACGAACGATTTCCAGAATTTTTTAATTCGGAAAAAAATGAATGCAGTTTCTGAATTTCAGGAAACTTAGTATGATGAAATTCTCGAGCAAGAAGAATATGAAGTACATCCCATGTGCTAAGAAATTTACTTGTCACTGTATCCGAATTTAGGCATGTAATTTTCTACAAGTTTTGCGCATGAAATTCGATGCTGAATAAAAACTGCTCACTTTCTATTTGTTATTTGTAGTTAATTGCAAATTTATGCATTTTTTCTAGAATAACAAAAATGAGTATTCACTGATGCTAAAAATATTTTTGTAAAATAACATACCATAAGAGACAATTCGATGTGTGCTGTTTGATGGCTCCAAGAAAAAGGAAGTTAGAATTTTTTTTTGTCACAATAGCCAACCTTTTTTCTGCACAAATGCAGTGATGCACTTTAGTACATGGCTGAAGTTATGTTTATTCATGACAGTAGTGTCAAATAATCATGCGATATGGTGCATGTATTAACTAAATACTTAATTTGCAAATTTTTCATAAAGGTCTGACCACATTTCAACAAACTCAAAAAAAATGTTCATTACACTCGTCAAGATGTTTCGTTCACTTTCGATCAATTACGTAGGTTCATTTTGGCTATCATCAACATTGGTTTACATACACTCGAACTTACTCGTTATGTCTCTTCTCGTCTATTTTGGTTTAGGCTTTATATGACAGCTCATTACACACACATTAATTCCAAAACTGATATAAGAAAAAATTGAATTTAAATTGTGTAAATCTAAACAGTAATTTACTCATAAACTGTTTACATTTAAAAGTCACATGTGCAGAAAAAATGTTTATTTTCAATCCATCGAAAAACGAAAGACAGATTTTTTCTTGCGTTTTTGTAAAAAAAATTGCTTCCATATGGATTGTAATAAAAACAAAACTGATTGCGCCGTTCGCAGGTTTGATCTAGGAAACTGACTTTTTGGGAGAATTTTCTTCAAACCCGATTCTAAATCATAGACCTGTAGGACCACAAATTCAAAGAAAAAAATAAATAATGTCCACATTTTCAGCCACACGAAAAATGTAGGCGTGGTTTGACAACAGTGTGTGGCATCTTCCATACAACTATAACACATAAAACGCTATATCTTGGCACATAAGGCACGTTCTACGTTTTAGATAGTCGGTTTTTTCGAAAATTTAATCGAAATCAGACATAAACTTTTCGCGCCGTATACAGGTTTGAGATAGGAAGCTCAAATATTGCGACAATTATTTTTAAACTTCAAGCTATAGGCAAAAAAAAAAAAAAATAAAATTCATCTACAAAATTTTTAAAATAAACACACATATTTATAATATAAGCATATAAATTAGGGTAACATTTTTTAAGCAAACGTGTATGGTATATGCACGTCAAAGAATATAAGAAGCGAAAGCCTCGGCAGAATACTAATACCAGTAAAAAACAAAAATTAATTTTTTTTGTACTTTTTGAAACTCACCCCGTTGTGGTGGCTATTTTTAATATGGCTTTACCACTTTGGGTATCTTATTCGTATATGTATGTACTTGAATTTTTTTTTGTTATAAATGAAAATTTCATTGCTTCATAGACAAAATATAAGATATTATTAAATAACATTAAGAAATAAAATAATAAGCGATAGTCTTATCGTTTTTATATGAAATAATCAATTTAGTTTGCGATTTTTCCTTAAATCATAACGTATGGTAACATACTAAGCTGTCGAATTCGACATTATAATTGTCGTTGTTGTAATAGTCATTGTCGTTGTTGCTTTTCATTGTTTTTGTCCATAAATACATAGTTTCCATAAGAATTCATTGCATTTTTTTTTATTTTTCGGTCAAAAAGGGGGTACATAGTAAAGATATGCAACAAACTATGTATATACCATTTGAAAGGAAATAAATTAAGTTTTCTTAATATGTCAAAAAAGTAACACGTTATTAACTCATTTTTTGGAAAAAATAACGGCTTTTGAAAAAAATTGGTCAAAATTTCAAAAAAATCGTTATACCTCCAAAAATATGGGTTAGATTTCAAAAATTTTCGCACCATTATAGTAGGCCATTAAATTATCGATCTTATGACACCCATATTTTTTAAATCCATTCAGGGGTTCCCAACTTATGTATAAGGCTTTTTACTAAAGCTATATCCACAACTTCCGATGTCTATATATCCGAAACCAGATCCGAGCGACACAATTTTTTTTCTCACTATTTTATTTTAATTTTAGGGGGTTAAGCAAAATAAAAAAAAATTTTGTTTTTTGGAACAGATCATAATTTGATAATTATTTTTTACTGTTTGGAGCATGGGAGCTAAAGTAAACCTGTGCCATGATTTTCTATAATTCACGTCGAAATAAATCGAAAATGTTAAACAAAAAACATGATTAGATTGCAGCGCCACGGAAATCGTAATTATGCCGCTTTTCTTCCAAGATAACAAATTTAAAGTAATATTGAATTTCGTAAAATAGTATATTCAATCATAAGCTACAAAACAATAAAATCAAATTACATTTAAACTTTTATCAATGTTTTGTCACATAAAACTGCACATCATTTACATTAGTTGAAGTAGGAATATGAGTAGAAGCAGCAGCTGACTGCGCCGGCGCAATGGCGGTAGCGATTTAATGCAGTAGCTATTGTATGTGGTGGTTTGGCACCAGCGCTTGTCGGCCGAGATGCGTTATTTTGCTGTTGCTTACAGCAAGTAAGACGGGGGCGACAGAAGGTGCCAGTTACTGTGGTTCCGCCACCAACTGTGGTGGTTATGGCACTGGCATATGTGGTACCAACTGTGGTGGTTATGGCACTGCCATATGTGGTACTTGCCGAGTATAATGACGAGTGTTTGTTATTCGTAGTACGTATAGTAGCAAATATTATGTTGAATACGCGCACATTAGTGCCAGTATTCCTTTCGCCTTCAGCACAACGATTTCGTAGCTATCACTGTTGCGATTGAATTCAGGTCAGTATTCTCAGCAAATGTTGATGGAAGTACTCCACCCGCATGAGTAAAGGCACGGAAACAGTATGCGACAACAACTTCTGATGAGTGGCAGTAGCCACAAGATCTCCTGAAAAACAAAGTTGTAGCGAAGTAGTATATCCGTGTTGAACCTGTAATGAAACTAAATTAATTTCAATTTAATTTCATTGAGATTTTAATAATAAAATTGAATTGAATTACTTAAATTTGAATTGTGTTATAGCTTACCTTCCTTTACGCTGTTTTGATATTTTTCATTTGTCATATTTGGAAAAACTTCAAAATCAGCTGTACTTATTCACCAAGGCTAAAAAAATTTCACCAAACCCACGTATGCATTAATCCTTTCCTTTTCCCCCGCTCTAGTGCAAACGTGGACAAAATTTTACACCTCACCTTTGCAGAAAAACCTTGCACCAACAAACGTGAAATTTATTCACCACACTTTTTTCCCAAAACGTTTTAATATTCTACCTCCTTTCATAAGCTTTTTATACATGTTATGATGTAAAGTAAAGCTTAGAAGTGTAATACATAACTTGTTTAGATATTGTCTCTAACGGCATGTAAATACATACCTAAAGCAAATGCAGTAAGTAAATACAGTTATGTATATACGATGGTCTGATCACTGTTCAACCAAAAATCATAAGTCAGTCTAGTTCGGTTGTGTTCACACATATTATAATATAACAAAAAGTACAAGCTACATAAAAAATACAAGTCAAACAATAATTGCAAATTATTAAAAATGCAAATTATGCAAAAACATAAGGTGCAATTATTAAAAATGCGAATTATGCAAAATAATTAAATTAAATAATGTTTAAGTGCATTGACTTAAGCTGCTTGAGTTCAATAAATGTAAGAACTGCAAGGTATGCAGTTTCAATAAGGTGAATGCTACGTAGTGCATTGACCATTAGCTTTCTATACAACATAAGTAATTTCGTTTTTTGTTGGACTAATTTTAATTTAGTATATAAGGCAAGATTTTATTTTAATAATTCAGAATTGATTAATCACAAGACTAAACAACTTGTTAATTTAATTTTCTCACGAAGTCATAGTCCTAAGTACTGTGGTCTTCAAACCTTCAAACAGATACAAACATCAAGTCAAGGCTTATGTGCCATTGATCTAATCTAAGGTGTTTATACATAAACAGGTTGCTTACGTATTAATTAGTCTTAAGCATTACATTGAATAAATAAATCACTGAACATTAACAAATGGCGACGAGGAAAATTTAATAGCAACGCGTGTGTTTTCTAAATTGAAGTAATGGCTAAAAGTGGAGCGATGTCAATAATCGGAAATATTCCAAGCTTTAATTATGCTTATGACTGGAGTGTATTTAAAGTACGTCTGGAGCAGTTTTTCATTGCTAATTCCATAAGTTCTACCATGCAGGAGAAGCAACGCGCTATATTAATTAATGCGTTAAATGAAAATTCGTATCTGCTTTTAAAAAATTTAATGCATCCATCTATACCAATAAATTCCAATTATGTTGACATGGTCAATGTTATGGATATTCATTTTAAGCAGTCCGTATCAAAATTTGCCGAAAGACATAAGTTTGCAGTAATGCAGCAATGGGCGGCAAGAGTGAGGTCTTTGTCAACAAACTGTGACTTTGGTGATCACCTCAAGATAGCATTGAGAGATAAGTTTGTTATGGGCCTGCCAAAGTGCGCTGAAAAAGACAAGCTGTTCTTAGAAGATGTTACATCTCTAACTTTGGAGAAGGCAGTGGAAATCGCGCAATCTATTGAATGCGTGCGAAATCAGTATTGCCTTTCACCGGCAAAGCAAGAGCATACTCTTGAAAATTATCGTATGGGGTCAAAATGGGCATTTAAAAAACAACAAAGCCAAGAGAATCATCCAACGTCATCGTCATCAGTGTCAATACGGGAATATACAGTTTGCGGCTACAACAACCATACATCTGAGCAGTGCAGGTTCAAGAACTATCGTTGTAAAAAATGCAAACAGAGAGGTCACCTTCAGAAGATGTGCAAATTGAGTTCTAACAAAGGGTTCATTAAACAATAGAAATAACACAGGTCAACACTACTTTTGGTGCCGAGAAGCTGTACTTTTTTTTTAACTAAGGACCTTAAACTGATTACATTATTATCAAAAATGTTGATATCCTACGTGTAGTTTTCTAGATTTTGCCTTGTAAGAAAAAAAGGCTTACATGAAAAACACTTTACATTATTTGAATAAAAACTTTCTTTTCCGCGACTTTTTCGCGAATGAGGTGTAGTCGGACTATCACGTTGCATCCCCCAGCAATAGTCAGCCATCATATGGCGATCCCATCGGCCTTGCTATCTTTCTTCCATAGTCTTTAGGTCCTGGTGAAACCGCTTCCCTTGTTCTTCGCTATAGGATCCAAGATTGTCTGGGAATTGGTCAAAATGACTGTGAAGGTATTGCATTTTGATTGACATATTACATCCGAAGTTACTAAAGTGTTCTGTCATGTTATTTACAATTTCAGAGTAATTTTCTGACTTTTGTTGAGTGAGCAATAGCAACTGAACCAAATTTGTTGCCATTGTGTAGAAGGACACTCTTAAGACTTCGTTTAGAGCTGTCGATAACGAGACGCCATTCATTTGGATGGTACTTTGAAAGGCCCATTTCAAGAATAAGGCCTTGCACATCCGATCTAAAAACCATATCATTTTCCGATTGAAAAAAAGGTAGCAAGTCTTGCTCTCTTGTTTGATAGAACGTCACTTCTCTACCTGACGACAACAAGTTTTTTTCTTTTCATCGAGAAGCCTCTACAGATTATTTAGGGAGTTCAAGATCCCTTATCAAATCATTTAATTCTCTTGGGAAAAAGATTTTGGCTCTGTAGATGGTATTCCTTCGAAATCGCTTCAACTCACTTCATAAATGACTTCTTCAAATGATGATTCACGAATGGAACAAAATGCTGGAATGGGTACTTCCTCTGAATGTGGTAAGGGTCTTCTAGCAGTCTGGATATATCATTTTTTTAACGTTTACACCATACAAATTAATACAGCAGAAGTAACAGTCAACAAAGTGATTTTTTTGTTCTTTCCATTGCATAGACATTCCGAACCTCACATGGTTTCTTTTACCACTAATATACTGTCTTTAGTGTTCATAGCACATTTTACAAACAATTTGGGGTATCCACGGCTTGTATTCATCCACAATTTTCGACTTAAAGTAAGCATAATAAGCACTTTTTATAAAATCTGTTATAGGTTTTCTGAAATTTTTCACCGTGCATTCACCACAACGGTAACAAAACACATTTGGATCAATGAGACAACTTCTTCGCGATGAAGACATGACATAAAAACCAATTTATTTTTAGAAATTTATCGATAAAATAGCAAATAATGCACACGAAAGTACTTTTTACAGCGAATATTCAAAAGTGACCGTTTATCAAAAATGGCACGTAGGAAAAAAAAATTAAAAATATTTTTGATGTTGCCAGTACATACTTAATACAAAACCACTAACTATATCTCGGCACCAGAAGTTTGGAAAACACAATACCTGGTTCTTATTGGCAAGGGCAAAGGCGACCCAGAGGCACCATCTTCATACCGCCCACTTTGTATGTTGGACACAGCGGGAAAACTGTTGGAAAAGCTGATAAAGCCGCGGCTATCCCAGGCGATAGAAAACTCTGGTGGTCTTTCAAACAAACAGTACGGATTCCGCCCAGGAAGGTCTACAGTCGATGCTATAACCGACGTAATAAAAAGTGTACAATCTGCGCAGAGCCATTTCAGCAGGAAAATAGTATTACTGGCAACATTAGATGTTAAAAACGCATTCAACAGTGCTAGGTGGGTAGATATGATCGACGCCCTTGAAAACAAATTCCGGATTCCAGAATATCAAAGAAGGCTGATACGTAGTTACTTACATAAAAGAACGCTAATTTACGACACCAGCAGTGGCCCTCGTCGTATGGAAATATCATCAGGTGCGGCGCAAGGCTCCATCCTTGGCCCAGACCTTTGGAACGTTTGCTACGACGAAGTACTACGCATTGAGATGCCGGACGACACCTATCTGGTCGGCTACGCGGACGATATCGCAGCAGTTATCACAGCGAGAAACATCGAAGACGCTCAACGGAAGCTGAACCAGGTCATGATACGAACGCAGGCGTGGATGGCAAATCACGGGCTCAAGCTGGCATCTGAAAAGACGGAGCTACTCATTCTTACAAAGAAGCATATACCGTTAGAGATACCGATAAACACGATCTCAGAAACTTTTCAAACGAAAAAGGCGGTAAAATACCTGGGAGTTCGGCTGGATTCCAGGCTGACTTATTGGGCGCAGATACAGCACGCGACTACAAAAGCAGCACAAGCCACAAGATCACTGTCAAGATTAATGGCAAACACAGGTGGACCAATAGCAAGCAAACGCAAACTCCTTATGGCAACAACTCAGGCGGCCTTGCTGTATGGTTGCGAGGTATGGGCGGACGCAGTGAAAAAGGAGCAATACCGGAAAGTGCTGAGTTCAGTACAAAGAACGGCAGCTTTAAGGGTAGCCTCAGCATACCGCACTGTTTCACTAGCTGCGGTGCTTGTAATAAGCGGAATCATCAAATTAGTTGACCTACTGGTCTTGGAGCGGCAAAGGATATGGAAGCAGAGGAACCAAGCCAAAAATCGACTGACAAAACGAGAGGCTAGAAGCCAAACATTACAAAAGTGGCAAGGAAGGTGGCAAAATGAAACCTACGGGCGCTGGACAGCACATTTAATACCTCAGCTGGACATATGGCTGAATAGATGTTTTGGAGAGGTGGGCTACTACATCACGCAGCTCCTGTCTGGCCACGGGTATTTCCAAAAATACCTGCACAGGATGGGAAAAACCGAGGCACCAAACTGCATATATGGTAACGCAGACGTTGATGATGCGGAACACACGTTCTTCAACTGCAGGAACTTGGCTGAAAGAAGGAGCACTTTAGAAGGACAAGTTGGCCCACTAACAGTCGAAAACATCGTCCCGACGATGCTAAGAAGCGAGGAGTACTGGATGCTGATAACGAGATACGTCGAAAGCGTACTACGAATAAAGAGAAGGGACCTTGACGTTTTTCAAAGAAGACAAGATGGAGGCGGAGGCCTGGCCGCAGGCTCAGAAAGCAGCTAATGGCATTGGATGCCTAAATAAAGGGAACCCCACTGAAGTAATGCTCAAGAGAGCCTCCCAGTGGGGGAATCAATTCCCGGACAAAGAGGGAGGTGTTTTAGTGGGTATACCACTACGGAAGTCCCACACACCGACCAGGTGACGACCTGGTTGATGGTGCGAAAAGCATTTCACCTGCCTCACCCGCAAAAAAAAAAAAAAACTATATCTCGGCACGAAATTTTTTTTTTCGATTTTTTGACCTGTGTAATAATTGTAATTATTTGGGTGATACTGACAGTTTATCTATATTTCATTTTAGAACAAATGCATCATTGAAACCAATATCTGTGCAGGTTAGAGTGAATGGTGTTACTTTGTAAATGGAAATTGACAGTGGTGCTGCATATTCGGTTATATCAGACACGGATTATAATAGGTGGTTTTCGAATTCTAAATTGAGCGACGCAAAGCGGGTGTTGACAGCTTATGACGGTAATTTAATTAAGCCATTAGGAATATGTAGTATGAAAATTGAATTTAATAATCAGTGCAAAATAATTGACGTTTATGTAATTCAAAATGGTGGTCCGCCATTACTCGGGCGAAATTGGTTACACGCATTTAACTTAGGGATCAAAGAATTGAATTTCATTTCTCAAAGTGGAAGTGATCAAAAATTAAATGAAATTTTAAGAAAATATTCTAGTGTTTTCGATAGAAATCTAGGAGCGTTCAACAAATACACTGTATCATTAAAATTGAAAGATGACGCAAAACCAAAGTTTTTTAAACCAAGAAATCTGCCACTGGCTATTACAGAACGAGTGGGAGAAGAAATTTCGAATTTAGTGTCGTTAGGTGTATTAGAGCCAGTGAACCACAGTGATTGGGGAACACCAATAGTACCGATAATGAAAAAGAATGGAAAGATTAGGATTTGTGTGGACTACAAAGTTACGCTTAACAGTGAATTGCACATTGACAAGTATCCTCTTCCTAAAATAGAGGAACTTTTTGCTAGATTATAAGGGGGAAAGGAGTTTTCCAAAATTGACTTGTCAATGGCATATCAACAGCTAATTTTGGAGGAAAAATCTAAGAATCTAACAACGATTTCTACCACAAAGGGTCTTTTTCGGTACACTCGACTTATTTATGGAGTTGCTTCAGCACCAGCTATATTTCAAAAAGTTATTGACGAGCTTTTTCAAGGCTTAGAAGGAGTCATTGCTTTTATGCATGATGTTTTGGTAACAGCAAGCACTCGTAAAGAGCATCTAAAAAGACTGGATAAGGTTTTGTCAAGAATAAGTAATGCTGGACTTAAGGTTTCTAAAGAAAAATGCACATTTTTCTCGAAGTTTGTAAACTACTTAGGTTATATTATAGAAGAAAATGGTCTACATACATGTAAAGATAAAGTAGATGCTATAGTTAATACTCCAGTTCCAAATAACGTACAAGAGCTTCAGTCGTTTTTAGAAGTTTTTAACTATTACAGAAAATTTGTTCCACAAGTAGCAACTGTTTGTTCTCCTCTATATGAGCTTCTTAAAAAGGATATGAAATTTTATTAGGGTGAAAAACATCAAAAAGCATTTTTATAACCAAAACTGAGACAGAGCAAATGTACTCACAAATAGAGCGAGAAGCATTAGCTATTGTGTATGGTTTTCGGAAATTTCACCAATATTTGTTTGGGCGAAAATTTACTTTGGTATCAGATAACAAACCACTGGTTTCGATATTCGGGCCACGAAAAGGTATTCCAGCCATGTCTGCGAATCGCCTCCAGCGACATGCACTTTTCCTATCGGGTTATACATTTGATATAGAGTACGTAAACACAAAAAACAATGTAGCGGATTATTTTTCGAGAACTCCTACAAATAATGTAGATAATAGTAAAATAGTCGATGATGTAGGCAATGTTTGCATTAATTATGTTAATCAGGTATCAGATTTACCTATTACATTTGATGTGATCAAAGTTGAAACCCAAAAAGATGAAACATTATTAAAGGCTTGTGAATTTATCAAAAATGGTTGGTGCTCCTTAAAACCATACTTTGTGAGAAGAAATGAGTTGTCATTAGAAGAGGATTGTATTTTCTGGTCTCATAGAATTGTCATTCCGGAAAATTTCCGAAAACAAGTGTTGGGAGAAATTCACAAGTCTCACATGGGTTTGGTAAAAATAAAAAAAATTTCTAGAGGATACTGTTGGTGGCCTAATCTAAATAACGATTTAGAAAATATAGCAAAAAGTTGCACTGATTGCTTGCCATTCAAGAGCAATCCGTCTAAGAATGAATTAGTCACATGGAATAGGCCAAAATCACCATGGAGCAGAATTTATTTGGACTTTATGGGTCCTATTTTTAATAGAAGTTTTTTAATAATAGTTGACGCTCATAGCAAATGGCTGGAGTGTTGTTATATGGGTAGTGATATTACTAGCGGTCATACCATTAATGCATTACGTCAAATATTTGCTAGATTCGGTTTGCCTACTGAAGTTGTCACTGACAACGGGAAATCATTTATGTCTGGTGAATTTGAACATTTTCTTAAAAAAATGGCATTAAGCATTTAACAAGCCCTGTAGGTCATCCAGCAACCAATGGATTGGCAGAAAATGGACATTTCACAAGGGCGGCGTAAAAGAATTGAACACTATTCACTCTACCACAGGTGTTACACCAGCACAGTTAATGCTAAATAGAAATTTAAGAACCAGAATTGATTTGCTAAATCCGTATGTTGAAAAAAAAGATATTAATATATGCAAAGTAGAACAGTATGTAAAAGAAAACCAATATAAACAACGGAAATTTTATAAGGGTAAATGTAAACGCAAATTTGAGAGGGGAGATATGGTTATTGTAAAAGACTATAGAGAAGCAGGTAAAGTCAAATGGATTAACGGTGTTATTATAAAAAAAATTGGTAAACAGTACTATATTGTTAAAGTTGAAGTAAATAGCAAAATAATTAAATGGAAACGGCATATAAATCAAATCGTTTTAAGAAATTAAAATTTAAATATTTGCAAATATGTTCCAAGTATTTTAAGGAATCCAATTGAAAAAATAGTGGATAATACCGATACTCAAAACTTTCCAATAATTAATAGCAGCGCAGAAGCTTCGGATAATTAAACTATGAAGTTCAAAACCCAACTCGAATGATATTAAGAAGTCATTGTAGGAATAGGTCAAACTACTCTTGTAATTAAGATATGAATTTTGTATTCCTTACTCTACTTATATAAATTATTCTAAATGAAGTGTAATTTCCATTATGTTATCTAAATTTTTTGAATATTGCATCACTACATTATTTTACACATTTTGTAGATACTATTAAGCAACCTAACTAAGGGGGATATTTTTATGATGTAAGGTAAAGCTTAGAAGTGTAATACATAACTTGTTTAGATATTGTGTCTAACGGCATGTAAATACTTACCTAAAGCAAATGCAGTAAGTAAATACAGTTATGTATATACGATGGCCTGATCACTGTTCAACCAAAAATCATAAGTCAGTCTAGTTCGGTTGCTTACGTATTAATTAGTCTTAAGCATTACATTGAATAAATAAATCACTGAACATTAACAATACAAAACTCTGAAAATTATGAAGAATATTATATACACCCAAACAATAATAAAGATTTTTAAAATGTACCCAAGTTTTCTTGCAAGATCCAAAAAATATTGCAATTCCATTTTGAAATCTTCATATTTTTGCATATTTTTCAAAACTTTTTCGTTTCACTACGGTGTTAAGAGTTGCCACCACTGTAAATTACATATCGTCTATGCCGTAAAATGTGTGGAAAGGTATTCTCGCTAAGCAATTCAATTACCCTGAACGAAAAATATCAATATTACTGTTTTTGTATTCCATTAAGATTTTAAAAAAAAATTTCATATAATTATTCGGAACATAAATGCTTGAGAGATTATAATTTACTTTTTTACAAAAGGCCAATTTTTAATTTCACTAGTATCTATGATATGTTCAGTTTGAATGTATTTCTTCTTTCGTGAAAATTAAGTCCAAACTTTTGTCTTAAAATGTACTTAGTGGATGTTTATCAGTAAATGTTTTGATTTTTACATCATCATTATAGGATTTACATTTCCGATATTGTTTTTCATAGAACTTAATATTTGCACCAAAAACTTTCTTGCAACCAAAGAAAACTTGCAATTGCTCGGATTCCACTATTTGGCATGTTGTATGCATATTCGACATACTACCTTGATCAAAAAGTTTTAGGACTTTATTTTTAAAATGAAAAATACAAGTTTATTCATCAAAATCGATATTGTCTCCTTCAAAGTACTCCCCATCGACTGCAATGCACTTATGCCAACGCTTGACCCAGTCCTCAAAAGCCTTTTTATACTCGACCGTCGGTATGGCCATCAGGGCCATCTTCGATTTTTCGATGACCTCTTCTCGGCTGCTGTAACGCGATCCGCGGAGCGGTTTCTTCAGGTGGCCGAACAGGAAAAAGTCGCAGGGAGCCAAATCAGGCGAATTCGGTGGATGTTGGACGGTATTCATGGAGTTTTTGGCCAAAAACTCACGAATAATGATCGCATTGTGCGACGGCGCGTTGTCGTGATGCAAAATCCACGAGTTGTTTGCCCACAAATCCGGTCTTTTTTGGCGAACTGCTTCACGCAAACGTCTCAAAACGCCCAAATAATATTCTTTGTTGACGGTCTGACCTTCTGGGAGGAATTCATGATGCACAACACCTCTGTAGTCCATGAAAACCGTGAGCATCGCCTTCTTTTTCGATTGAAAACGACGTGGTTTTTTCGGTCGCGGCTCATTGGGTGAACGCCATTCACTCGCTTGATGTCTGGATTGCGTGTCGTACTCGTAAATCCACCAACGTCTGCGCACCGTTAAATCCGTTTTTAACACAAAATTTAATGCAAACTCGTTGCTGCAAAGTTGATGACATTTTTTTTTTTGTAAAAAATCGAAACCACACACAAAAGTAGATGCACACAATACGGCGTCACTTCAAGAAATGTCAAGCTGTCAAGCTGAAAATTTGACATAACGTCCATGACACTTCTACCAACACAACAAAAAAAAGAGAATTGAAATCGGACGAACGAGAGCGCCACACGGTGACGAGTCCTAAAACTTTTTGATCAAGCTGGTATAATCAGTGTTTCTGAATTAATGCTTATAATCAGAATAACAAAAAGACGTAGCAACAAAAACTAAATTGCAAGTTGAAATTCAATTTGAAAAATAAAAATGCGACCATTATGATAATCCTCACATCGGTAATTTCGTACTAAAATCTTTTTTTTTTTTATTTTATGTCAGTTTCTTACGCGAACATAGTTATGGAAGTTATTTCAGCGACAAAGAAAAACTTTCATTACCTTTTGCATATTTTGTTAAACAAATATAAGGGATTTTCAAAGCAATTCTTAATTATGAGAACAAACCATATACGTATGAAAAAACAAGACACATACTCGTAGATGGTGATACATAAATTTTATTAATATACAACATATGTTCGCATTAATACAATTAATCCATGTAAGAACTAATTATTGTGCTATGTACATATTAATATTTTTTATTTCCCCAAATTTTTTTCTAAATCGCCCAGTGATGCAAAAAATCGGAAATAAATTTCCAAAAAATTTAGTTTCCAACATACGGGTACATTGTTTTTAGCGAACTTTGACAATCAATACGTGAGAGTGAAAAATTTTGGCGCAAAAGACTTTCACTTCTTTTGATATCCTTTGATACACGTTCAATGTTTATCGTTCGATAAGCACTACATTATCGCCGAGAACGAGAAATCGGCCAGACATACATATGTCGTTCTCGCCCTCGGTCATGCGAGAAAAATTGTTTTCAAAATCGTTTCGTTATTGAATATCGGTCCCGATAACAATAACAACAACGATATTTATCAGTTCTCGCTAAAGCACTAGGGAATAGGAGAAAAAATTACTAAAAGACTCAATGAATTACAAATGGAAAGACAAAAAAACAGAAAGGAATATTAAATCATTAATGTTGTTGCTCTCCATATTAGTTATGTATATTTAATTTCGATCTGTGGGTGAAACAAAGAGAGCACTTAAGAGACGTATTGACGAACATAGACGTAGTAAAAATTTGGACTATGACGGTGTCAATATAGTTGATGTTGAACATGATTACAAAAAACGACTATTATCAGAAATGATGTTTGTAAGTGGCGATCAAAATAGTCTTAACAAAAAGGAAGATGTTAATAATCTTAATAATATCTACAAGAGCCTTGTGAAAAATAACCGATTTTTATCAACTACTTAATATCACTAAAAGTAATAGTCATTTTTTCAATTTCGTCTTTTATTCTCTCTTTGTGCTTTTGACAATTCTCAACCATAAATAGTATTTCTTTCTTTTAATATAAGTAAAATGACAATTGCAATTTTGTTCTTTGTTCTGCAAAAAATTTTTGACTGCACTTTTTTATGTGTTTTTTGTAACTAATTTAAGGTGATTTATTTATTATTTTTTCCACATTAAATGTCGGTAATGTTAATTGTTATAATTTTTACTGTAGCCTGAAGAGGTGCATGAATTATGCACGAAACGTTGCTGCTAAATAAAGTTTAAAAGATTAAGTGTCTCTTTGTTTTGATATGAGCCTTATCTATTCGCTCCCACAGATCGAAATTAAATATACATAAATAGAAAGGAATATTGTTAAAAACTACTATTTTATAAAAAAACACACCACAAGATATAAGTATATTACCACTTCAAAATAAAGTTAATAGCTATTTCTTCAACTTCCATTTTGTTTTAGCTTGATTTCTAGTATTTATTTTTAAGTTTTGCCCTTTTATGAACCAATTTAACTTTTCTGATGCTCATATATAAGAAGTATCGTTAGAAGCATTCAAAAAGAATTTACCGTTACGAAGTTTGTTAACATTAGACATTGTTAAGTTGCTTAGGTTTCCAAATTATTAGCTTTGGTTTTTTTACTTTTGTCGTATGGCAGCAACCACTGTACGATAGCGTAGTAAAACAACAGCGAAGTGACACTGAATAAAAAGAATCCCAGAGAACCGATAGTAAAAAAATGTTTGTTTTCCCCAATTAATCTTACAAGATTTCTGAAGCGTTTGAAATGAAATCATTGACATTGACACGATGTATGAAGCTTTCTGAAATGGAAATAATAAATTTCTGAAACATAACTTTAACTGTGAGCGATTTCATGTGAAAGATTTCTGAAATGTTTACGAAACGTTCTACACCGAGTTAGTATGTACTAAATTTTTTCTGTGGAATAAGAAGAGAAAAATGGTAGGAAATAGGCTGCGACCCCACCTTCCCTAATTATTTATACACTTTAAGAACATTCGTGTCTTTCATTTATTGCAATGATTGGAGACATAATATCCATGTCACTTGGTAGTATAGGAAGACAGTCATTAGATGTACATACATATGTACATTGTACATGACTACATTCTTCTTAGTCACTTCAGCCTATCGTCCACAGCGCACAGCACAGCAGCTTTCACAATACGTATGTTAAGTGGCATGCCGACAAGGCGAAACAGAGGTGACAGCAAGGATTGATTTTGTGATACAAAATGTTATGTTATAATAATTTACATCCTCTGAATTAAAAAGTTGACGTGAGATTTTCATTGACCCCCTCTCCCCCTTGTTGAGATTTTGCCGGACCCCCTCCCCCATTTGGACTCAATGTCGAGAAGTTAAAAAAAAGCACATAAGAAGCAAAGAAGTCATTTCGGATTCACTGTCTAAGCATCAGATAGCGCGGTATTAAAATTGCATATTCTGAGATAGTTTGCACGCTCGTGTGATGGGGGAAATGGTTTTCTATACACTTAAATAAAAAACACCAAGACATGCTTCAATTCGTAGAGCAAATACTTACATGGACGGCATTTGAAGGCAATCTCAACAAACTTTCGTATTCCTGAACAAGGATCTCCTTCAGTTGAATTAGTTCTAGGATTTGCAGCAAATTTGCAGTGGCGCTTCTTTTGGCAGGCATCGACCACAGCCTGCAGTAGAGTATACTGAATGAAAATAAAAGAAAAATTGAGCAAACGTAAGAAATTGTCATATATTTTTTGTTTTAAATTTGCAATGCATCCACAATAGTGTTTGTTTAAGCATTATAATGCACATAGGGAAAATGTATACAGTTATCGAATGTTAAGGAAAACTATCGAGTTATAATTTCATTACAATTGCACAAAATTTGTTGATTTTTTTAAACTTCAATATAGCCATATGAATCTTATTAGTGATACAAGAGGTGTGATACTTCATTTCTCAATTTTAATAGATTTTTGCAGACTTAATATATTAGAATTAATCTACATAGTTAATGTACAAGTAAGCATTAAAATTTAGCAATAGGAATGGAAGTAACACATGTCATAAAATATATTTTCGAACAACAAAAGGCAAATTAAAAACAAGAATTTCTGCACACAAGTCCAACGTAAAGGCAAAAAATAAGTCAATTGAATAGAAGACGGCACTAGCAGCAAACTGTGCAAAAACAGGACACATTCCGGAGCTAAGAGATGTAAAAATTCTACAGCTAGAATCAAACTACACCACAACACTTACACGCAAAGTGCTTCACATAATAAACACACCAAAAACTGACACTGACAATTGCGCCCACACTTATACACCTAGATAAGACAGGAACGAAACAAAACAGTTTACAATGGACACCGCCAGAAATGGTAATTGAAATAAAAAAAAAATGTTCACATTTTATATTTAGTTAAAATTAGGGCTGGGAAAAATCGATAAGGAAAACTATCGGTAGTTAACGATAGCTTTCAAAAAACTATCGATAAACATCGGTAGCCCCACCACAATGTGAATGAGGGAAAAACATTTTTTGCAGAATTCCTAAAATTTCAGGCTTAAGTTTACTTTAGCTCCCATTCGCCAATTTTTATTAAACAAATTTTTTCTCATGTGCTTTTCAAATCTTAGAATAAATATGCAATCATAAAGTGTAGCTTGGATCTAGTTTTGGAGATAAAGCCATCGGAGATATAGTTGCAGATATAAATTTTGTAAAAAACAGTATAATTTGGGAACCCCTGATTGAATATCAAAAACATAGGTGTCATAAGAAAGATCATTTAATTGCCTACAATAATATGAAGCAACCCTTTGAAATTAAACTTATAATTTTGGAGATATGACGATTTTTCTGAGATTTCGATTTATTTTTCTTTTTTAAAACCGTTAACACTACTCTACAAATTTACAACAGCTTACACCACAACGAATGGCGAAACCATTTTCTATAGTGAAATTTTCCGTAGAATCCGAATATCGCAATGGTTTTTTTCGATTGGCCCCAATTTTCCATATAAATGGCAAAACTCAAAAAATGCTGCTATGCTCGAAAATAGGTAAAAAATCGTTTTTTTTTTCGTTTTTTTTAACAAATTCTAACTTTGAAGCCTTCTATCTGCAATCATTATAAGGGTTACAAAAAGTTAGCCATCCTATCTTATAGAAAATTTTATTACAAAAATTTTAAATATACATCTGTTAGTAGAAAAGTCATAACTATAGTATTTTATTAACATCAATGCAAGCAATATTTTTTCCCATAAATGAGCATTTTTTTTCAAATCGATTAAAGCGGACCACATCAATGTCATTAATTTGCTTTAAACTTACAGGTAAGTATCATTATATGCTCAATTTTAAGAGACCCATATTTTTTTATTTTGCTGAAAAGCCACACTTTTCAAAGTTATCGTCATTTGAACTTTGTAAGTTAAAATTACAAAATTCTGAAAGGACTTTTTTTTTAAATTGTCGTTATTTCCTCAATACGTAATGGATTTTCATAATTTTTTTTTTATTTTCTTAATTATTGTATGAGTTTTATGAAAAAGTGACGTTTAGTGCAAAGGAAATTTTACAATTTTTGATTTGAAGAAAGTGCCTCAGCCTTGCGGTATGAACAACATCCTTTGCAAAATAATTTATTTTGCACTAAACGTCACTTTTTCATAAAACACATACAATAATGAAGAAATTAAAAAAAAAAAATTATGAAAATCCATTACGTATTGAGGAAATAAAGACAATTTAAAAAAAGTCCTTTCAGAATTTTGTAATTTTAACATACAAAGTTAAAATGACCTTTGAAAGGTGTGGCTTTTTAGCAAAATAAAAATAAATGGGTCTCTTAAAATTGAGCATAGAATGATACCTGTAAGTCTTAAGCAAATTAATGACATTGATGTGGTCCGCTTTAATCGATTTGAAAAATAATGTGCATTTATGGGAAAAAATAGTTCCTAGCCAGTATGTTTGGATGTTGCTGTAGTTTTTGTTGATACGATCGTTTAATGTTTTCCTGTATCTGCTTTACGAAGGGTATACCAAGATCTTGGTGTATGTTTATATTCTTGACATACCATGGTGCGCCGGAAATAGTTCGAAGTATTTTTGACTGAGACCTTTGCTATATTTCTATATTCGATAAACGTGCGTTGCCCCACAGCTGGATACCGTATGACCATATAGGTATAATAATAGCTTTGTACAAAAGAACTTTCTATTCAAGGCAGAGTTTTGAATGTTTATGCAAAAGCCAATTAATGCTTGATGCTTTCAACTTCATTTGAACTTTTTTCATTTCAATGTGACTTTTCCAAGTAAGGCGTCTGTTGAGGTGCATACCTAAGTATTTAACTTCAGTGCTCTGAGGTATTGCGGCGTTATTTAGGTGAACTGTGGAGCAAGTCTTTTTATTGAGTGTAAAAGTTACATGTTTACTTTTTGGCTCGTTTACATTTATTCGCCAGTTTAAAAGCCATGTTTCAACTAGACGCATGTGTTCTTCGAGGGTATGTGACGCACTATGAGGGTCTGCGTGACAAGACAAAATTGCAGTGTCATCAGCAGAAGTAGATGTAAGCACAGAGTTGTTTGTTGGCAAGTCAGAAGTGTAAATTAGGTTAAGAATTGGGCCAAGAAACCTACCTTGTGGTACGCCTCCAAAAATGTCAACGTCATCTGAAATGTAGTCCTTGCATTTTACCCTGAGCTTTCGTCCTGTAAGGTAGGACCCTAGTAAAGGATGGATATTTTTAGGGAGTAATTTTTTTATCTTGTGTATGAGTCCATCATGCCACACCTTATCAAAAGCTTGAGCTACATCAAGAAACACTGCTGAGCAGTATTTGTTTTCTTCATATGTCTCTCCAATTTTTGCTATTATCCTGCGAACTTGCTCTAGAAATGCATGTTTAAGATGGTGAGCAAATGCTTGCCCTTTTTCTTCGTTACTTCTAGCCCAGCACCCATTGCTTAGTCTAATGGGAGAATCTATGTCAGTAGGTTTTTTCAAACTTCTGACGGCCTTCCATGAAGAGTAGTTTAAAGACTCTAGCGGGCTCAGCTTTTTGATGTAAGAGTCTATACCTCTTTCAGACTCCTCTCGGCGGGCATTTCTCAATTTAAGTTTGGATAAGGTTAGTTTATGTTTAAGTGTAGGTGACCTGACTTCTTGCCATAGTCGCCTGAGGCGTCTTTTTTCTTTCACTAAACGTTCTATTTGTGAGGAGCTGAGGCGTTGCTTTGCATAGATTGGTTACACAGGAGTGGCATGAAGAGCAGCTGATACAAGCATGCCGTTATATAATTGTATGGCTGATTCCAGCTCTTCCGAATCTTTAAGGCTAACATCATTACGAAGATGACTACTAATGTATTTTTTATATTTAAGCCAATTCGTTTTATTTGTTGTGAGCCTCTCGGGTAGATACAAAATGACAGGAGAATGAGCTCAAGTCAAAACATGATACTGCAGAAATTTGCCTCTTATTGACTCCTTTTGTAATTGCAAAATCCATAAGATCTGGAGTCTTTTGAAGGTCTGATGGCCAATAAGTTGGCTGACCAGTGGAGACATAATCAAGTCCATTGCGGCGGTTGGTTAGTGAAAGCCTAAGTGCTTTGCCTTTTGGATTGATAAGTCGTGAACCCCAGTGGTTATGCTTCGCATTATAGTCACCAGCAGCTACGAATTTTGATCTTAGTGAATTTAAAAAGTGGTCGAACTGGGCTGTCGAAATCTTATATCTTGGCGGACAATATACAGCTGAAACTGTTACTTTGTCATCCTAACATTGTAAGGAAATCGACGTAGCTTGTAGGTAGTCTCTCTCATACTGCTCGAGTTCGTAGTGCTTTATACGATTTTTAATGAGTATTCTTGTACCTCCTCGTGCTTTACCATCAGGGTGACAGGTTTTGTAGAATTTATAACCTTCAATTTTAAAATTCTGCATGAGGGTCAGATGTGTTACAGAAATTAGTAAAATATCAATTTCGTTGTTGCAAAGAAAGTTTTTTATTTCTAATTCATGTTGGCTTACGCCGCTTGCATTCCAATGACAGATTTAAACACGTTAGCGTAGGTCTGACCCGATATGTAGGGCAAGTTGTTGGGTACTATGTTATTTGTAAAAGTCTGCATGACTTGGGTAGATGGGTTTCGAACTATTTCCTTACGTAAGCGCATTGTGTTTTTTAATTCAGCGTATACGGGACAACCCCTGTAGTTAGCTGTGTGGTTACCTCCGCAGTTATTGAATTTTTTTGTAGTAGCGTATTTCATGCGAACGAAGGGTCAAATAGTACGAAGAGTACAATATGTTTTGGTGTGGCCAAACTCCTGGCAGTTTGTGCGTTGCACACGACCCATGCATTTATGGGGCTCCTCAACGGATATTCTGAATAGATTATAAATAGGATGGACCTCGTTTTTTCCCAATTTTCGTGCGTCTGGTTCAAGTTCCACACGAAAAAGCGGCTGGGGGATTTTATTTTAATTCATAATGTTGAAAATTGATTTAGGAATAAATCCAGCATGAATTAGAGCTTCTTTATTTTCATTTTGCTCTACGTCGGGTTCGATACCTTTCAATATAACTGTTCAACCTTTACTGCTTTTAAGCTGGTAGGTGTAGTAGCTTTTTTTATTTTTATCCAGGCAGGAAGAAATTGTTCTATAATTTTTATCTGAATTAATTTGTATTTTGGTTTCGGAAACATTGCCTTTCGTAAGAGGAATTATATGAAAGGCATCTTTTCCAATTAGAGAAACCAAATTACAAGCAAGAGCATTAGAATTGCTTTCACGTAAGTAAATGGGGGGAGGCTTCAGCGTTTTATTGTTTGAGTTGTTCGTGTTGTCGTTATTCAATTCAGGTGTGTCGTTATCAAGCAAAGCATATCGATTTTGGCTAAGTGGGTTGTTTGAAACTTCTTCGCTTACTTTATATATCTTTCTTAAGTTATTTGCGTTACCCTTTGATGGGCTTAGCTTTCGCTTGATTTTAATATAGCGATACAATCCAGTCTGGATCGCTGAAGCTACAATCTTGTTTGAGTTATTATCGGTGGTATTAGTCTTTCTTTGATTAGAAGTACTAGAAAAATTGAGCAATTTTATACTTGCGGTTTTTGCATCATTTTCCTGATGAGGTTTTGAATTTGGCATTTGTGACACATTTCCCTGCTGGGGGATCAAGGGAGAGCCACATTGTACACTCCATGGTGACTTAGCAGAGAGAGTACCCGCTTAATTAGATGCAGCTGGCTCTTAAGTAATTTCTAATATTCTAATTTATTTTCTTGCACTCACTATTTTTTTTAGACTCGGCACCAGTGCTGTCGTTTCGAAAAAAATTTAAGTGCTCAATTTAATATTTTTGGGTAGTACTTTGTGAAAATGGGTAGTACTACACTACTATAGTTTTACTTACACCTACTCATACTATGATAGTAAGAAAGTATTAATGAAAGTTAACAGTATTTGTTGAAATTCATTTCTTATAGTATGTATTTATTGCATGAATCTATTTGAAGGACAGATTCTTTTTCTGTGTTGGTACCAGCTTTGGTTAAATTGGCAGCTTCTGCTTTCGAGTTTATTAGAAACCTATAATAAAAAATAAATCATTCTCCTATCAAGTTATACCTTGGTAAATTTGTGGCATACTTTTCCATAACAGCAAAAGAAAAAATTACATTAATTATCTACTATTATTAAGAGAGCTAAAATTGTATGTTTATTAAGGTGGCCCTTATTTTCAAAAGTGTCGTTTTCTTAAATCGATCCCCCTAAAAATGTGAGAATAGATGAAAAACGATAAAATGTGAAGTTTTCGATTAATCCAAAGTGATTTAGAGGTCGCTCAACCCAGCCGAAATATCGAAAAATGTTTTTTATTTTCATTTTTTTCCTTTTACCCACCCTTGAAGTATATTAAACAAATATTGAATAAAAAAAGTAAATATTTAGTCATATTATGTAATCGATTACCTTTCCAACCAGCTAAAAATATCCTCCACGAGAGTATCCTCAATATAATGCAATAATATAGAAGTGTATACCTACATCCAGTGGGGCGTGGGCGTGCATTTTATAAATTTACTACGTTGATCTACACATGGATACATTTGTACCCTAAAGCATTTTTAACTCTTTTTTAAGAAAAAAAAATTAACTTGAGTGCGAAAAATTTATTAAAAGTGTAAGAATGTGAAAATTGTCTCAGAGACCTTCAAAAACTTTAATAACGACTGAGAAATTCAAAATTAAAACAGTTCTATCCGGAAAGCTTGAATTGCGATGCTATAGGTTTGTCAGCCACTCACATAGACAGTTCGATACAGTTCGAAATGCACCGAAAGTACTGAAAATGGGCCAAGTGTACCGAATGTAATGACGACGAATTTTCACGACGCAAATGTACCGAAAAAAGTACAAATGTAGCTAAAATGCCATCACTGGTTGTTGCTAGGGTTATGCAGTGCAGTAGTTTTCAATCATCGAAGGAGTTATGGCAATCAGACATTTTACCAATTCTCAAGCCACAACGTCCTTGCTACGATTTTGGCACATCCGTTTCATAAGTTCTGATAACAGTGTTACATGAGCTGCTCGTGTGGGGGCCAAGACAAGGTCAAATGGAAAACTTGGCACAACTGTTTTGATTTCCATAAGCCAGTTAAGTGGATTGATGAAGCCGACATCAATATATATGTTTCAAATGCCAACATGCAAAATATCAGCATTATTGATACATATTTTGACTTTTGTTTTACATACCATTTTAAATTATATTCAAATTTCACTGTAATTTCTGATAGAATTTTAAAATTTTTGCTGAAAAATTCGAGCCATCCTCATGTAAATGTACTAGGGTACAAACGTATCCAAGTGTAGACTTAAAGGTTTACAAAGTAGGTATCGACACAAGGGTTAAAAAACCAAACATTTTAATTTCCATAATATAAGTATAAAGATAATAGCTATCAATATTTTTTATTTAAAAATATTTTTTTTTACAAAAACAAAATTTAGAAGGAAAAATAATACAAAACTAATATTTAAGTCAAGGCTGATTTAGTAAGCGATTTGAAGTTATTCCGATAGTCAGAAACCACTTGCAATAAATATTGCTTTTATTGTTCTTTTTTGGTTAAAATTTTATTATATTCTTCAATTAATTTTACTCCACGCTTTGCTGCATCAGTTACTACATTTATATTATGAATTATATATTTCCTTTTTTATAAGCTTCATTGACGTTCCAATTAGAAAGCTCTTCATTTAAAAAATCAGTGGAAATTTTAAAGCGATTAGAAAATTTATGTGTGTTAACGGTAACATAAACACATAAAAATGTTTTCATTTCCGTTGGTTTAAGAGGTATACGCTTCATATTTTCTATTATATCAATATTTCGTCGCAATCTTTATCATCTCCTCCATGATTATTATTTTTAAAAATTATTATCTTTTCAGATATTTCTCTTTTAATTTCATTGTTAACGTTTTCATCAAACACACTTAGCGCAACACATTCGTCTGACAGGTACCATAAATGATTCAAAAACTTCAGCTTCAGATATTTTTTTGTCAAATGATTTGTAATTATAGAATTCTTTTAAAAGACACAAGTCTTGGAATGGCGCTAATGATGCTATTGGACATTTAAACCAAGCCTTCACATAAAAATGGATAATAAAAGCACATATATCTCTTAATTTGTTTTCTTCAAGCACTGTTAGAGTAAATTCTGTTCGTAATAGATCAATTTTCCAGATACATTTTCATTTGTAGCTACGTATGTGTCACCATGAGTTCCACTTTCTGATGAAAATTCTAATTCTAAAATCAATCATTCAAATAAAATTAGAACTACATAAAGCATGTTATTAATTGATACAGTATAACCTCTGTAAGTCGAACTTGAAAGGAGACGCCAAAAATCTAAAATTTTTAAATCTAACGTACATATCAATGCCTGCTTTTCTTGCGCAAGCCTATTTTTGAAAGATACATTAATATGAAATATTCTTATAGAAATTAAAATATTCGGTTCTTTAATGATATAAATGACCATAACTTCTTTATTTGTCAACCGATTTTTATGATTTTTAGCTTGTTAGAAAGGTAATTAATTATTTAATATGCATTAGTATTCATTTTTATGATTTAACAAATTTAGAAGAAAATCATATTTTTCGAAATTTTGGTCGGCTTGAGCGACCTCTAAATCACTTCGGATTGATCTGAAACTTCACATTTCCTTTTTTCATCTATTGGCACACTTTAAGGGGGATCGATCAAAAATCGCACTGAATCAAAATTTTCCCATACACTCGGGGGCCACCTTAATATTTATATGTACTTATGTATGTATATATGTATGTACAGGGCTGAACTTTATTTCGAAAAAGGCTGCAGCAATTTTGTTGAAACTTGGGGATTTTATGCATATGTGAACAAAATTAAGATTGGGCTAGGTTTTAAGTTTTCCAAGACTGTAACAAGGGTGTGGCACAGCCCTAAACGTTAATTTTTATAACGTGATATCTCGCAAACCATTTAAGATATTTTGATGAAATTTGGTAGACTGATGCAAACCATAAATATCTTCAATAGTACTAAAAGTGGGCGGAATTGGAAAAGAAGGCGTGGCATTTTTCAACAATTGAAAATTTTGATTCAATACGTAGGTTGCTATTTATATTTCGGGATCGGGCAATACTAATGTCAAATTCAGCAATCTGACACTTCCATTGGAAAGTTTGACATTTTATAGCCTAAACGTACTCAGAACGTTTTGACGTATCATTGCAATTGGTATTGTTTACATTCATTTGAAAATTGTGCTTCAGTAAAAAAATGGAATTGAATCGTGATAATTTTCGTGCTATTATTTATCACAACTTTCGGCGTAAATTATCACAACAAGAGTGCGTCGATGAATTAATTGCTTTGTATGGTGACGAAGCACCATCGAGGACTACTGTGTTTCGGTGGTACTCAGAATTTAATCGTGGCCGTAGTTCGCTCAGTGATGAATATCGTGAAGGTCGCCCAAAATTAGTGGTTGTGGCAGAAAACATCGATGCTGTGAAAAATCTAATAATGCTAGATCGTCATGTGACATACCGTGAGATAGAGGCAACATTGGGCATTAGTATGACTAGCATCAACAAGATTTTGCCGTAAAAAAAATCTGTTCACGTTGGATTCCACATAATTTAACAATAACTCAAAAAAAGGCTCGCATCTGTTGGTGCAAAGAAATGTTAAAAAAATACAATCGTGGTACATCAAAAGCTGTGTTTAACATCTACACAGGTGACGAATCGTGGATATATGCATATGAGCCCGAAACAAAGCAGCAATCGACTGTTTGGGTGTTTCAAGATGAGCAAAACCCTACAAAAGTTGTTCGCGCTCGCAGCACTTCGAAGCAAATGATTGCCTGTTTCTTCGGAATGAATGGACATATCGCCACCATTCCTTTGGCGGAACAAAAACGGCGCCTACGATTTTCATAAAAATTTTGAAGACAATACCGCTGAAAGCAGTCATTATAACAAGTTATGCACTATACCGGCAAAACTCGTTGAAGAGCGTGGCACAGCCCACAATATTTATAAAAGTCATAATAAGACAACTAAAAACGCTATCGTTACGAAATTTAACATATAAGATATACTAGCTATTGGGTATCTTGTAACCAAAAGTGGGCGCAACGACTTTTGTGGGCGTGGCTCCTTCCATACATGCGAAAAAAAGTAAAATGCTATATTTAGTGTGCTATGGGAGTAATCTTTTTGAAATTTGGTGCAGAGATGTCAGTTACTATAAGCTATGAAACTAAATGGATTTCGATGGGATTGTATCAGTGGGCGGGGCACCTCCCCTACATGCAAAAAATGTTAAGTGTTATATTTAGTGGAGTAATCTTTTTGAAATTTAGTATAGTGGTGTCGGTTACTATGAGCTTTGAAATTAAATGAAGTTCGACGGGATTGCATTAGTAGGCGTGGTACCTCCCATACAAGCTAAGACCGTTTAAGTTATATTTAGTGCACTGTATGAGTGATCCTAATAAAATTTGGTATAGAGATGTCGCTTACCATAACCTTTAAAGTTTAATAAATTTTGATGAGATTACATCAGTAGGCGTGGCACCTCCCATACATGCAAAAAACGTTAATAGTTATATTTAGTGTGCTGTGGGAGTAATTTCATTGAAATTTGGTGCAAATGTGTCAGTTACTATAAGCTTTGAAATTATATGAAAATCGGCAAGATTGCATTAGTGGGTGTGGCACCCCCCATATAAGAAAAATATGATAAATGCCATAGTGTACTATTGGAGTAATATTTTTTAAATTTGGTGTAGAGGTGTCGGTCACTATAATATCTGAAATTATATGAATGTTGACGGGATTACATTAGTGGGCGTGGCACCTTCCATACAAGCTTAAAACATTTTATGTTATATTTTGTATACTATATGAGTGATCCTAACAAAATTTCGTTTAAATATATTTAGTCTCATTCAACTTAGTACGAGTTTTTCAAACTCTTTCAACTGTTTCATTATTTTTCAACCTCTTTCAACTTTTTTCAACCTCTTTTAACTTTTCTCAAAATTTTCCATATTTTTTCGAAACTTTCAACCTTATTCAACTTTTTCCGGTTTTTCAACCTGATTCAACTTTTTTCGAGCTTTCAATCTCTTTCAACAGTTTCAACATTTTTCAACCTCTTTCAACTTTTTTCAACCGCTTTCAACTTTTTTCAACCTCTTTCAACTTATCTCAACATTTTCCATATTTTTTCGAAATTTTCAGCCTTATTCAACTTTTTTCGAGTTATTCATACTCTTTCAATTTTTTCAAGTTATTCAACCTCTTTCAACTGTTTCAACAATTTTCAACTTAAGTATTTCAACATTTTCCATATTTTTCGAATTTTTTTGACATTATTTACACTCTTTTCGAGTTATTCAAACTCTTTCAACTTTTTCAAAATCTTTCAACCTCATTCAACTTTTCTCAACATTTTTCAAATTTATTCGAATTCTTCAACCTCATTTAACTTTTTTCGAGTTTTTTAACCTCTTTCAAATTTTCTCAACATTTTCCATATTTTTTCGACTTCTTCAACCCCATTCAACTTTTTTCGAGTTTTTCAGCCTCTTACAACTGTTTCAAAATTTTTCAACCTCTTTCAACTATTCTCAACATTTTCCATATTTTTTTCGAATTTTTCAACCTTATTCAACTTTTTTCTAGTTATTCGACCTCTCTCAACTGTTTCAACATTTTTCAACCTCTTTCAACTTTTCTCAACATTTCCCATATTTTTATGAATTTTTCAACCTTATTCAACTTTTTTCGAGTTATTCAACCTCTTTCAACTGTTTCAACATTCTTCAACCTCTTTTTAAACTTTTTTCAACATTTTTCATATTTTTTCGAATTTTTCAAGCTCATTCAACTTTTTCCGAATTAATCAAACTCTTTCAACTTTTTCAACATTTTTCAAGCTTTTTTCAACACTTTCCATATTTTTCGAACTTTCCAACTTTATTTAACTTTTTTCGAGTTATTCAAACTCTTTCAACTTTTTTCAACACGTTCCATATTTTTTGGAAATTTTCAACCACATTCAATTTTTTTCGGCTTTCAACCTCATTCAACTTTTTCCGAGGCTTTCAACTTTTTTCTAGTTTTTCAATCTCCTTCAACTTTTTCAACACTTTAATATACTATCGAGTTTATCAAACTTATTCACCTGCTTCAACCTCTCTCAACGTTTTTCAAAATTTTTCATATATAATCAACTTCTTTCATATTTTTTTTAACTTGTTTTCAGGTTTTCAACCCCGTATTACATTTTTTCGACTTTTTCAACCTCAAAGCGAAAAACCGAGCTTGATCGGTCTCCTGGTACTGTATATTTAAAGACGCGCACAAGAAAAATTAATACAAGCGAAATTAGTCGCGTTCTAAAGGTATGAATCTTTTATGAATCATAAATTATGATCGTTCATAGTTCAATTGTAAGGGTTGATGCGATGCTAAAATTTTTCTCCTTTATCATACATTTTTGAGCGACTAATGTCAAAATTAGTAAACCAAAATAATGAGCGATGATTTTGACACTTCAAGAATTAAATATTTCAGTTTCAGGGATGAGTTTAATAACTTGCATGCCATTATAATTGAAGCATGAGAGATCAAAGAACGGTGGGGTAGTGCAAATTGCGGATTGGTTGGAATAAGTTTTGGGTAGTACAAATTGAGGGTTGGGTACTAGAGTATTTCGCGTGGCTGAAGGGTAGTACAAAAGCACTATTGTAGTACAAACGACAGCACTGCTCGGCACTGACCGATGAGTCTTTTGGAGGTGAGCGCTCAACCAGCATTTTTTTTCACTTGTTTATTATCGTGAGATAAAATAAACAATTTATTATTTTTATTTGTTTTGCCACTAAGGGCAGAAAAGCTGCCGTCTTTAAATCGAACTTGTTTTATATGTGCGTCTCTGTCGCAATTTTTAAATTCACGGTTTCACTCTAAAAGTCGAATTTATTCACGGAGCGAATTTTTATACAGCCCGACACGGAGAGTGAGCAAACAAAAAAATTTTAAAATGTGTTAATGACTTTTAATTTTTTAAGCGTATTTAGAAAGCTTAATTTATTTCCGTTAAAATGGTATGTCAGCGTTTACACGAGGAAACTTTTTCTTCAAGGTTTCCTTGTTTGTTAGCAAGAGGGGAAAAACGAAAGGGACGAGATAAAAAATTTGTTATATGTTGCAAACGCAAAACGAAAATCACAAAAGAGAATAGACAAGAATTTGTCTCTCAGACTTTCCTCGTGTAAACGCCGACTATATAGTTTAATCTAAATTTTTGCATATCCACCCCTTTTTTGATATTAAATGTTGTTCTTGGATTTTTTACAAATATGTACAATGTACATACTGACCATAAAAATTCATTGAATAATTTTTTAGTTTTCCGGTAATAAAAGGAGTAGATATGTAAAGATTTAGAACAAACTATATTCCATTTTAAAGAGTATATCTTCATTTGATCCTCTCGATGAGACATTTTAGGTTCAAAATGGCTTTCCATTTTATATTTTAATCTTTTTTTAATTTAAACTTTGTCACTCACAGAAAATAAATTTTTTTCGTAGTGTCGTTAAAAAAAGAAAAACTACCGATAGTTAATGATGTCGCCTAATATCGATAGTCTATCAATAATTACCGACGTTTTCCCAGCCCTAGTTAAAATTTAATTGTTTGTAAGTTATTAAAATCTTAAGTGTTTGTTATAATTTTACTGTAAAAATGTGTATCATTATAGAGTTATAGAAGATGCCGACTAAAAGAAGACGAAATATTGGAAAAAAAAATCAACAAACTTTATAAAATATAAATTTAATATTTTGATGAAAATTTATTGTATCAATATGTTTACGGCTTATTTGATTATTTAATTTATTCACAGTGTACCTTACACTATTGTTCATTTCTCTAAGTGTCGTTCTAAATTCTACGATAACTGTTTCTATTTATGTATATTTTTCTATAATATTCTCTATAACTATATTTATCCCTGTCTTACATATGCTTTGCTATTATATACATATATGTACGCCGTACTGCAAAAAAAAATGTTCACCGTACACCATCAAAACTGAAGCATTTTTGCAAGAAAATTACAAAAAAAAAAAAATTTTTGTTTTTTACCGAAAATAGAGGTCGCTCATTTACATTTTTCTTCATATCATCGGCATTTATAGTCCGATCTTAAAGTATGATACATCACTGTTCTAATTTTTTGCTTTAAAGGTCACTGACATCAAGGACCCCATTCTAGTACTTACCCACCAGATCTTAGTTCCTACCATCTTAATGTTCCTTTTTAGTGTCAGATAATTAAAGTATAATTACTAACAGTATTTACATTACTGTCAGTGTACCACTCACACGGTCAGTATTGTTTATTGTCAGTAATCAGTTTTTTTGACATTTGACTGGTGAAGGTGCGAACTATGCTCCGGCTACGTGACCGACAGCCGAAAATGGCATGCCACTTTTTGGGGCAGATTCCATCCAAACTTGCACCACGCCTCCAGCTAGGCATCGGACGACCATACCCTTGGACGCAATGTTCCATGCCACTGAATGAGGAACTTTTCCAAGTTTCTTTCATGTTTCGCTGCCTCATCGTCTATCTGCCACAAAATGGGGCATGCCACGCCCCCTCCCAGGATTTTGCCGTCCCGTGCCTACTTGCACCCTCTGACCAACTTTCAGTCGGATCTGCCCCAAAAAGTGTCATGCCACTTTTTGGCCACTTTTCTGTGCAAATAATACTGATGAACTGTCAGTATTCACCTCACACCATCAGTATTACTGTCAGTATTTAAAAACTTCGTCAGTAATATCCGATTTTTTCATCAGTCATCAGTATCGTTTTTCTATACTGACAGTACATCAGTACTCACCTCATACGATTAGTAATACTGTCAGTATGCAAAATACTGTCAGTAATACTGATCGTGTGAGGGCCGCTTAAGGTGGTACGGTCTAATGTTCATAGAATAAAATACATCTTGGCGACAAGCTTCCATTTGTAAAATCAAAATGACAGAATAAAAGTAACTTTGAAGCGAAACAGATCGGCGTTGTTCTTTTATTTGAAAAGGGGTGCCTACAATCTCAGAAGTGGGATGAAAAAATAAAATAATACATTTTATTAACAGTTTAAAAAAGAAATGTGAATAAATTTGACTGAACATTTAAAAAAGAAAGAAAAGTGAAGCATTTTTTTTTTTTAAAAGAAAAGAATTTTTTTTAAGAAGAAAATATAAACTTATATACCCAGCGGCAAATATGTTATACACAACATCGATGAATAGGTATACTCATTGTAGGCAGTAATGCCCACAACCCCAGCCACAATTCTAAATGCTTTTTACAAAGGGATGGCCGCTTTGTAGGCAGCTTCCCTACATCTCTATATACAATGTGTAGCAAGGGAAAGGCCGATTGCCCGAAAAAATCGCTTACTAAATGTCTGTATAGCTTACCGAGTTGCCTACATCTCCACATACAAAGTATGCAGCCAACAGGCAAGACCGCTTACATCTCCATATACAAATCAGACAGCCTACAACTCCATATACAATGCTGGCAGCCAACAGACTGCCTACAACTCTATATAAAAAGAAGGTAGCCAGCAAGCGGACTGCCTACAGCTCCATATACAAAGCAGGCAGCCAGCAAACAAATAAACAAAATATCACAGTAACAATTTCATTTGTGAAACATGCAACACAAAAGGTATAGCTTTTCATACATGAAAATTCAGAGTACTTCATCAATTTGCCGCTGGGTAACTACAAAAAAGAGAGCATAAAAAAAAAGTAAAGAGAGAAATTTTGAAAGAAAGAAATTCAGAGTGTTTAAGAAGTTTCTACGGAAAAAGGAAAAGTATAGTTGGAAATGAAAAGTGTTTGTGCATCCAAATATTCGGCTGCGCAGTTGCGTCTTTGGTTGCAGCATTTGGCCTGTCGTCAACGGGTACGAAAAGCGCGCCATTGCTCAGGCTTAAGAGCTAAACAGAACTGGGACGTGCGATTTATCATCAGTGTCAAATCGCACCGAAAAATGGAATTTTTTCTATTTCTCTGCGATAAATTTTCTAGTGTCAATTTTGTACTCACAACAAACGTATAGGAAAAACAGAAGAAAAATCGCTCGTCCCAGTTCTGTTTAGCTCTTTAATGATGTACCAGCTAACGAAAGAGGAAAATGCCCAAATGAAAAATGAGTGTATAGTGCAACCACGGTTGCCACTTTGGTCCAATTATACCAAAACTGGTCCGTTTTTTAGGTTTGGTCCGCTGGGCCTTCTTTACCTGATTTGGTCCTTTTTGAGAAGTATCAAAAACTAACATTTGTATATACAGCTGCGGTCAAAATAATAGAAACAGGGTGACATTCATGAACTGAAAGAAAATATTTCGAACAACTGACGTTTTTTTACTTCTAATATTTTACAGTATAGTTACTTGATAAGTACACAAGATAAGCACATGACATTTTGTTCCAAAAAAATAACGGTACTTTCTAGGCTTGCTATTATATTGAGTAATGTGTAATTTCGAGCGGTCAAAATAATAGCAGTGCTCAACTCCTTTTCTTCTCAATACTAGGTATTTACTTTTATTAAAAAAATGTGATCGTAACGAGTAAGTTCCATTATTTTTGTATAATAATCCAAAAATTTTTTTATTTTTTTGCATTTTAGTGGGCCGTGGAAAGCATTTTACGACAGAGCAAAGTAAAATTATTAAAAATTCTATTTCGCAAGGTAAAAATTTTAAGGAAATATAAATTTTTTTTTTTTCCTTTTGTTGTCTTTGTCATGTTTGTTTATAAAGCATTAACCGATTTGTGAAATTTCACATGAATATTGGTTACTGCAATTGACTGTAAAATTCGATTAAAAATTTCAAATTAATTCATACCATTCAGTCGACTAAAACAAATTAAAAATTTCTACAACCGGAAGAATACGTCTAACCATTATTCGAAAAATAAGTGGCGGAAGCCCGAAATTCGAAATAATAAAGCTACATCATATAACAAGTCCTTAAACCGACGGTTTAACAAAGCTATGCAGCAAACGAGAAATGACAATTAAAATACAACAGATGGCGCAATATGTCATTCAGTACAACCTCCGTGGCTCAAGTATTTGAGCGGCCGTCCACATATAATTCATGGAATGGTCGGGGGTTCGAATCGCATTACAAATTAACCAAAAACTGGTCTGATGAGGCTATGTATATACATATGACTATGTGTATATATGTGGTAATAGCCGAAACATATGTCACCAATTACCAGGTTAAATTGTTCCATTTGTTGTCTTTGTCATGTTTGTTTATAAAGCATTAACCGATTTGTGAAATTTCACATTAATATTGGTTACTGCAATTGACTGTAAAATTCGATTAAAAATTTCAAATTAGAAAATATAAAATTTTATCGGATGTTCTGGTGGCCATTTTAAGTACCCGTGCGCAAAATCCGATCTCTTTGTGATATGCATTTTTTTAAACAATGGAAGTAGTTGTGGATTCTGGGCAATCAAATTGGTTTCCCTGAGTTTTCTTTTAACGTTTTCTACATTCGCTGCTATATTAAGCACTTTCTATATTTTCTCAGCAGGCAAAAACGAACTATGTATCGAAAGCCGTATGGAACAATTCAAGTCCCGGAGGGACATGGAAGACATTCGGCCTCGTGTTTTCGTTTATTTGTGTATTTTATCGTATTCCAAACCATTTTCGCTGAACATCCGATAAAATTTTATATTTCCTTAAAGTTTTTACCTTGCGAAATGGAATTTTTAATAATTTTACTTTGCTCTGTCGTAAAATGCTTTCCACGGCCCACTAAAATGCAAAAACTTAAAAAAATCATTGGATTATTATATAAAAATAATGGAACTTACTTGTTACGATCAAATTTTTTTAATAAAAGTAAATACCTAGTCTTGAGAAGAAAAGGAGTTGAGCACTGCTATTATTTTGACCGCTCGAAATTACACATTACTCAATATAATAGCAAGCCTAGAAAGTACCGCTATTTTTTTGGAACAAAATGTCATGTGCTTATCTTGTGTACTCATCAAGTAACTATACTGTAAAATATTAGAAGTAAAAAAACGTCAGTTGTTCGAAATATTTTCTTTCAGTTCATGAATGTCACCCTGTTTCTATTATTTTGACCGCAACTGTACATACTGAAAATGACGTTTTTCATATGCTTCAATTCGGCCAGGCGGGAACTATCCGAAAATTAAATTCCAGATTTTAGACGTTTTCATCTGGAATGACTCATATGTATGCATATACATTAAGGTGGTTCAGACATACATATGTGAAAAAAATTAAAGTTGCTCCAAACTTCGCTCCCCGGGCACTAAAAGTTTCGTATTGGTGCCAATAAGAACCAATTAAAATTGGTCCATTTCAGAAAACATTTGATGGACCCGCCACCCTTTTGAAAACTGGGAAATGGTCCTCAATCTATCAAACATGATTAATATCTGTACGAAACTGCCCCCTAGAGGGATCAAATGTATGACAAGGGGATCAAACGTATGACAAGGTCCCATTATTTTTTCTTCTCCAACATTTTTCCTGAACATACTTACCCCCTATCACAACCCCTTAGGGGTGCTCTCCTGCAAAAATGACATTCTTGTGAAATTATGAAATTGACTTCCCCTCTTCTCAGATGCCTCAGAATGGTAAGACGCAAGGCGAACTCGCATTATTTTTACTCTCCAAAACTTTGCCCTGTACACATCTACTCCCTATCTGCCACCCTTTTGGGGGTCCCCTTACAAAAAACACAAAACATTTTTAAAAATAGTTCATAGCTTTCCCTGAGTGACTGCAGAGAGGTCTAATGTATTACCAGGTCCTCCCTACATTTTTCCGAACATACTTACCCCCTATCTCAACCCCTTTTGGGGGGATCCCTTTGAAAAAATGAAAAAAATTTCGAAAAAGAATTCATATCAGTACTAGGTTGTATTACATTCATTTTTATTGCATTCATTGTTTATATTAATTGGCTCTTTTCACAAAAAATGATACTTTTTGCGATATACTTCTATGATTTGTAGCATTAGCTGTTTTTTTCCTTCATCATTTGACAAAATTTGGTTGTAGTCTTTCACAAACACAACACCTCTTTCAGCGGTGACATTTACGACAGCTAAGCCTTTGCGAAAAGAGAGCACATCTCTAATCTCATCATCAGATTCCCATGATTATTGAAAATTTTGTATTCAATTCAAGGAAAACAAAAAAGTTTTTGGTTCTGTGTGAAACAAAGTAACTTAGACTGTGGTTTAGTAAAATTTTGACGTTTTCGATGTTCCTGCCGTTTGTCAATTTCACGACGGGATGCAAGAATTTGATAAGTTCAACTGTTTTTCCCTTTTCTGCATAAGATACTCTACAATCAAAAAATGCGAGAGATACTGTTTCCTCTACCAAATACCACAAATGATTTTTAAATTTTTCTGTATTGTCATGAAAATGGTTGGATCAATATTTTCATATGCAATCGAGTCTCTTACGAAGGAATAATCAATAAATGGAGCTTCCACAGCAGTGGTACATCGAAGCCATACTCGAATATATTTTAGTATTATATAATATAAATATGTATCTCGGACTCCATTTAATCGTTATGCAGCCAAAATGAATTGATCACGAAACATAAAAATTAAAAGATTGTATGTCAACCGCGCATGGCTCATTGCTCCAGGCTTAAAGAATTTCGCACTCCCCCTGCATCAAGAAATATTAGTGCTAGCGCTAAAAACTCCTTATAATCATCTCTGCTACGGTTTTGATAACAGAAGCTTCATATACATATGTATATCATCGCATTCATCGTTTGATCGCACGAAATTATCTTCGAGGCCGCTTTTATAGGATTTTTGATCTAAATTATTCCACTCATTTAAAAACCGTTCAAAAAGGGTAACCTCAATAGTACTTAGTACTCGAACCAAGCTTTATATCAAAAACACTTCGAAGTACAATTTCATTTACATATATGATGGCGGCATGGAAGATTTATTGGTTTACGTTCTAGTCGGTTCTGCAATACATGCTCCAGATCTTTCGCCTGTATCACTAGGAGTCGTATAGCCCATAAAGCCCATAGCTGCAATATCATCGACTATATTCCATTGTAGTAATACATTATATACTGCCATTGAAATATTTCCACCAATAGAGCTGCTGATTCTGGCTGCACCCAGAAACTTTTTTGTTTTGTTTGAATTGAATATAGAATGTTCAATAATCATGGGAATCTGATGATGAGATCAGAGATGTGCTCTCTTTTTGCAAAGGCTTAGCTGTTGTAAATGACACCGCTGAAAGAGGTGTTGCGTTTATGAAAGACTACAACCAAATTTTGCCAAATGATGGAGAACAAAAACAGCTAATACTACAAATCGTGGTAGTATATCGCAAAAAGTATCCTTTTTTGTGAAAAGAGCCAGTTAATATAAACAATGAACGCAATAAAAATAAATATAATACAACCTAGTACTGATATGAACTTTTTTCATTTTTTCAAAGGGATCCCCCAAAGGGGTTATGATAGGGGGTAAGTATGTTCGAAAAAATGTAGGGAGGACCTGGTAATACATTAGACCACTCTACGGGTCACTCAGGGAAAGCTATGAACTATTTTTAGAAATTTTTTGTGATTTTTGTAGGGGGACCCCCAAAAGGGTGGCAGATAGACGGTAGGTATGTTGGGGAAAAATATTGGAAAAAAAAATATAATAGGACTTAGTGACACATATCAACCCTTTTTGGGTCACTCCGGGGGAGCTATGAACTATTTTTCGAAATTTTTTGTGTTTTTTGTAGGGGGACCCCCAAAAGGGTGGCAGATAGGGGGTAGATGTTTACAGAGAAAAGTTTGGGAGAGCAAAAATAATCCGAGTTCGTCTTGAGTTTTACCCCTTCTGAGGCATCTGAGAAGAGGGGGGAGTCAATTTCATAATTTCACAAGAATGTCATTTTTGCAGGGGAGCACCCCTAAGGGGTTGTGATAGGGGGTAAGTATGTCCAGGAAAAATGTTGGAGAAGGCAAAATAATGGGACCTTGTCATAGATTTGATCCCTTTAGGGGGCAGCTTCGGAGAGATATTAATGATTTTTGATAGATTGAGGACCATTTTCCAGTTTTCAAAAGGGTAAAGTCATCAAATGTTTTCTGAATTGGGCCAAATTTTATGTGGTTCTTATTGGCATTCATTTCGTTTCATTTATTAAAATAGGCTTTAACAATATGCTACAAGATAATACATCTTTTTAATAAGCAATAGAAAATTCAACAATTATAAATATACACAGTGAAATGCGAAAATAATTAAATTAACAAAAACAAATTAGCTTAATTTAAGAAAAATTTTAAAAAATTGTAAATAAACTTAATTACTAGAGAAATTCAAATAGTTTCTTTCGAAATTGTGTAGGTGACCTAATTATCTGCAATTCATGTGGAAGATTATTCCAATGTCGAATTGCAGTGACAAAGAATGAGCGTTCCAAAATCAAACTTCTGTACCGTGGCAAAATTAATTTAAGCCCTCTTCGTGATTGTGCAAAGCGAAGCTATTCATAAAGATAACCAGGACAATTTTCATGAATTATGTTATGCATTTTTAGTAAAATCCGCAGCTTATAAAATTGATCAAGATCCAAGCCTAGTATTGTTTTTTTAAGGTGGGACACTCTATTATGCCTAGGTAAACTAAAAATAAAGCGAATGCAATCATTAAAGGCAACTTTTAATTTATGTTTGCAAGTAAAATCAAGACAGGGGTAAACAGAGCAGTTATAAGCAGTGTTGCCACTGAAAAATTTATTTTCCTACCAAAATTTTCTCGAAAACCAACCAAAATCGTTTGTAACCTACCAAAACTTTAGAAATTAAAAAAAAAAACCTTTTTGCAGCATTGAATTTGTTTATTAACATTCAATGCTGTTTAAAATACATATTCTTGTATGTCGTCGTTTAAAATGCTTAACCGCATATAACACAAATTTTCTGTTGCAAAATCGTGTAGAATGGTTCACATCAAAAGTCGGGCAAGTGTGCGTAAAAAGTTACCACATGGCACATGCAGCGTACAATTAAGTGATGAACGTTAGAAGAAAGAAAAATAGTAATTAAAAATCATTTTGAAGGCAAAACCGATCGCAAAGTTACAAATTTTTTAAAAAAACGAAAGCCAGCGATTCACGGTATTATTAAATGATATAAAGAGGACAAAAGGATTTCAAATAAACAACGAACGGTGGCAAAAAAAAACGTTTAGCTCGATAGACGAAAAATGTACCATCCGAGAAATTTTTAAAAATCCATTCATATCTACTCAAAAACGTACTGTAATGGTAAAACTAATTTTCATTAAGAAGTCCTTGCTGTTCGAAAAGTTCTCCGGAAAAATAATTTTGATGGCTGAGTAACACAGGATAAGCCATGCATCAACCAAACAATTTCGCTTGAATTTCGCAAAAGAGCACATTTTGAAATATTCTCCTTTTGGAGTATGGTAAACACACCCTAAGTGGTCGGGGTTCTGAAAAAGACCCATATTTTAGCCTGACAATAACCGTATACCTAAAGTCCGTTTTTAAAATGCTATTTATTAAAGCCCACAAATTCAAATTTATTATTACGGAAATATTTTTTTTATTATGTCATCTTATGTACATAAAAAAATGTTAGTTCTTAGAACTTAAGACCATTTTTAGCGACCCGATTTTGATCACAGCTGCGATCAAAAAAAATTATGTTATTAATAGCGCTAGTAACTTTTGTTTCTAATACGCCGAGTCTGAGCACACATGCAACAATTTAGATGTGCGATCAGTCGCAACACTATTTCGTCACATTGTACATACATATGCGTATTCCCTAAACGTAATTTGTATGCAAGAAAACAGAGACCATACCCACTTGTTGAAGATAGGCTTGGCAAAAGCTTATTTCCAGATGTAAATATTTGCTTCCTGATTTGAAAAACTTCACGAAAAAATTTCAATTTTCGATTTTCATAAAAATTTATCCTAAATCCTACCAAAATCAGATTTAACCTACCAACCTACCAAGAGGAAAAAAACCTACCCGATTTGGTAGGAAACTACCAAAAACGGCAACGCTGGTTATAAGTAAAAAACGGTAATAGTAAACTTTTTACCAACTGCATTTTCATATTACTATGCAAAGAGCTTGTTGAAATTCGAAGGCTTCTAAGACCTCCATATATATGTTTGATGGTTGCCATTGTAGCATCACAACAGCTTAAAGACGAATTAATACTATAACCAAGATATTTTATGTTTTTCGAGTATGGTATCGTTATGTTGTTTAAAACTAGAGGAGAAAAATCATGTTCATTAATCGTATGCTTAGAACAGATCATACCAACACACTTTGAAGGGTTAAGTTTTAGTTTGTTACAAATCGACCAAGCCTGAATGTTATCTAAATCCTCATTTAATCTAGCAATACAGTTTTCAGATAAACCTATGGGACTAGAACAATATATGAGAACATCATCAGCATAGAGATGAGTGTGGCAATTTTCGACAACTTCGGGCAAGTCGTTAATAAAAAGCGAAAATAACAGAGGGCCTAACACTGAACCCTGCGGCACGCCGCAATTAGTCACCAGTGGATTAGACGACCCTTGATCGGTAACAATAGTAACCATCCTATTGCATAAGTAATTACTTATCAATTTCAACGACGTACAAGAAAACTTGAACTCGTGCTTGAGCTTCCTTAAAAGGTTTGAATGATTAACACAGTCAAACGCTTTTGAGAAGTCCAACATAACCATTACAAAAATATTTTCTCTATCTAAAGCTGACCGTGCATCTGAGATTACTTTCACTACAGTTGACTCACAACTCAATACGAAACTTTTAGTGCCCGGGGAGCGAAGTTTGGAACAACTTCAATTTTTTTCAAATATTTCTGAACCACCCTAATGTACAATTTAGTCAGAAATCGTCAAAATCTGTGTTCAACCTCTAAAAATGCACCCCATTCCACCTCGGATAGCTGCTGTCGGTTCGATTTATTTTGTCCTCTTTTACAAGAGCTTATTCAACAATATTCAGCTGTCAGAGTGCTGTAACGAATTATTTCTTTTTTTTTTATTTTCACAACTAATTCTACTGGACTATAAATAAGATAAAACTGAAAAATTGGTAAAATGAAATTAGGACAATTTATACTAAATTGGCTATAACTTTGGCATTTATGAACAGATTTCCAAAAAGTTGGTATTATTTCCTTTTTAAGAGTTTTTTCTTTGTAATCAAAGAGCTAAATTGATGTATTTTGAAATATTTATATTTTTAAAGTTATTTTTAATTGGATACAAATTTTAAAAAAATCAATTTTTTCAAATGTATCAGCTTTTATCTCCTAAGTTGTTTTTTATACTCGAAAATTTTTCCACAAGATTTGTGACAAATTTCATTACCTTTTTTCGATATTTATTCGAACAAAATCGGTTTATATTTGGATGAGATATAGCCTATGAACTGAAAATACACAGAAAATACACTAAAAAAAATTTAAAAAAAACTACACGTGAGAAAAATCCATCTAAAATTTTTTGAACTTAGGGGACCTAACTACATCATAAAAAATTAAGAAAGTTCATGGAACCAAAAAAAAAATGTAAAAAAGTCGGCTAGTGTTATGGATAACGTTGAAAATGGGGACAAAAAATTATTTTGAGAGTCTCTTCTGCATCCTAAATTAATTTTCGACATTTTTTCATCTATTTGCTCAATACATTATTTATATTCTTCACTATGGTGGCATAACAATAAAATGTAGAGTGACCCCCACAATCTGCTCAATTCCCAAATCGTGGTCTATTGTGAATGAAATGAAAGTACATCCAGTGACAACAGGTAAACAGTTTTATTACGCTTACCTGTAATCCGCTTACTGTGCAACTTTCCGGTGGACCGACTTCAATTTCTGTGCCGCTGTGTATGACGCTATCAGCAGCACTTCCGCTCATTGTAAAATCTTTCTGCGAAACTGGCGGACACAAACTGTGATCGCTTAAGTCTGCATGAGAAATCAATAGCTCTTGTTTTGTAAATCATAGATATTATGTATATATGTAATAGAGAGAATTGACCGCTACTTACCACCCGCACGTCCATATTGCGCCAACTCTATTGATATGCTAGTGCCACGTGGGCAACTGAGCGACAGCTGCTCAGAATCACAACCGGCACGTTGGTAAGTTCGCAGCGTTGCTGCCAATAAGGCTGAAAAATAAAAAGGGATATAAATAATGAAGTCTATTGTATTAGTAGCCAAAACCGCATTCTTAATTAAATTGTAAGCTTAACGTAAGGTTCTTATGTGTTGTGCTTTCTAAGTTTCTCGTGAAAAACGAATCACTAAGAACGTAAGCTGATTTTAATCGGTTTGCAAACATGAAAAGACAAAGCACTTATACAGAATTTTCGCAAGAGCTCATCAATTAATTATTTTAAAGAAAAGAACATCGCAGTAAAACCAATTTGTTTTTTCTATTATCGTCCGTTGTACTGCGTACTTCGAAGTACTGTCAAATGTACTCCTTTGTACCTTTTTTTACTACATAAGAAGCAATCAGTAGGAAAACATTTATATGAATGACATTTTCTTTTTCCTTTCTTGCTTGGAAAGTGGGATGTGTTCTTCTTTTGTACTGCTTTCAAGAGATCGCAATTTTTTGAATGACCCTATATATTTTGGCCATTAATATTTTTTTTGGTAAAATCCCCAATATTTTGTGGACTTTTTTCATATTATTCTTCAGTTCGGTATGCACTTCTTTTGCTCCAAAATAGTTGGGCACGTGACTCATATATCACGGTTTGCCTTAGCCAAATATAATTGCTAATTTCGGTTACTCCTGAAATTCGGTATGAGGATATTTTATGGTATTACATATATGTATATGTATGCATGAGCAGTTCCATTATTTTTAAAACACTCCCGCGTTTGTAAAATCGTTTGCCATCTCATTTCTCAGAATCATCGAAACAGAAAAACATCCTTTTTTAAAGTGACGCCAAGTAGTCAAACTTTGATAAAATCGCTTTTACTTGAGCTCATTTTTTTCACCTTTTCCAGCCCTTCAAAATCCAACCTATAAAGTTAAAAAATTCGTCAAAAAAACCAAGATACAGCAATTCTAAAATGATAATTTTTTCGAAATTCGCGTTTTTTTACATTCTCCGTTCTACCTAAATCTTTTTATACGCAATTTGGCTAAAAATTTGTGTTTTGTAATTCTAAAATGGGTCTAGAGGTATGGAGTTTGGGAAAGACTCTCCGGCTGCGCTATTGAGCTCCCAAAAGTGCCTGTTTTTGCTAATTTTTACAGCGAATTTCGAGCCCAAAATTATTTTAACGGTCCCTGACGCACACTGACATACATGCAAACATTCAGAGATATATCTACACACACAAATACATGCATTCAAGCGCAATTTGGGCGTTTCTCGTAGTTCTGGAGTCTAGAATCTAGACTCCCGTTATTTATATTAATATTGGGAGTTGGGAAAGAACGGAAAAATACGTTTCCACGGCTAAACTAATAGACCGATTTTAATAAAATTTGGTTTGAAGATAGACTGATCCATTAGAAAGGTAATTAGAGACTCTGAGTTCTTAAATAGGGCGTGGCACCACCCTTAATAGGAAAAAACGCTGTCTCGGCTGAGCCGCTTCATCGATTTGGTATGGAGCTAGACTAAGTCCTTAGTAAAGATATTTGTTATGAGTGGGAGGTGCCATGCCTTTAATAGGATAAACGTTTTTACTGCTAAACTAATGTGAGACTCCACACAAACAGCTTTTCTTCTCTACAGTAAACTATATTTAGACGAGTTATTTATGTAGGTTGGTACTTTATGTCTTGGTATGAAGTATCTATTTTAAATGGGACGGTGACATGCCCAAAATTTAAAAATATTTTAACATAGCCAAATTAAGGCACCGATTAGATCCTAACCAAATTTTATCAAAATCGGTCAATTTAGTCCAGTTTAGCAGTGGAAAAGTTTTTTCGTATTAGAAACGTGGCACCGCCCACTCAAAACAAATATCTTTACTCAGGATTCAATCTAGCCCCATAGCAAATTTCATCAAAATCGGAGAAGCGGCTTAGTCGAGACAGTGTTTTTTCCTATTAAGGACGGTGCCACGCCCTATTTAAGAACTCAGAGCTTCTAATTACCTTTATTATGGTTCAGTCTATCTTCAAACCAAGTTTTATTAAAACCAAGTATTAAAATCGGTCAATTATTTTCCCGTTCTTTCCCAATTCGCAATGTTAATTTAAAAAATGGGACCCTAGAACCATGACAAAACGCCCAAATGGTGCGCATGACTGTACGAGTGTGCTTGAATGTATGTATGTGTGTGAGTAGTAATTTTGAGAATAAAAAACTGATTTGTTTATCAGCAGTTGTTCGCTATCCAAACGTTATTTTATTTCTGTCTTCAAAATTCTTAGCTTAGCTTAATTCTAGCAAGCAAAAGTGCTAGCGCTATTGTTGTACACTTACAACATTGTAGACATAGCGTCAGCAGTTTTGCTGGGAATGAAAAGTGTAAAATAATATGTTGCTATGGAATGTTTTGTGTGTTTATGTTACTCCTCCCAACTATAGAAGGATCAATATCCTTATTGATAAATTTTTTATAAGCAAATTTATAATTATTACGAACAATGCAATAAATATAATGAATGACACATAAATTACCGATCCGAAGATCGTTACATGTTTTTTATTTTCTTCAATGGTTAGAAATTGTTGTTTTATATCAGGCAGCGTTGCAAAATCTTTATTTATTTTAACTAGATTTTCAAGATCCTTAGCAAAAGGTACAGTATTTATTTTAGTATAATCTTCTGACTTTGTGACTTAAAAGTCGTTTATTTTTATCTTACATTTATTAAAAACAACAACACTGTTTCCTTCAACCTTAAGTTCAAGTTCGTTGCAATTATTGCAACTCAACTCGTTTATTAATATAGTTTCACTATTTATATGGTTAATAATGTTCCTAGTATTGATATCATTACGTATATTGTCAATCTTGGATTTTATATTATGTAGCGAGCTTTCTATAATATTACGATCTTTATCTTTATGTTCCAAACAGAAACTTAAGCCTTGTGCCTAAAGCGTTTATCAAATCACGGCTATGTCCTTTTATAAACAGTTCTTTCTCTTTCTCTGCAATGTTGATATATTTCATGACTAACTTGGTTTTTAAGAATTCGAGAAGATCAGTTGATCAGCCAAATTGTTAAATGCTTGGTCCAATTCCGTTTTGTTTATTTGGATGTATGATTTTGAAATACAGTAAATTTGCTTTGCTCCAGTATAAGATACCCATAATCGTTATCAATCTCTGCTATTTGGATGGATTGGTTTATAATCGGTGGAACTTGAATAAGTTTTAAGCACAAATTGTCCAATATTTGTGGTTCCACATTCGGCATGCTTTGCGTTCGTTGATCCCGTTCGTAAGTTTCCGCCAATTGATTTTGTTCGTTTCCTCTTTCCCTGGAAAGATCGTTGTTATTAGTCTTTCTTTTCCTTTTGAATTGACTCTCTGGCAAAATGTTCCCTATCTTCTTTTAAATGGGTTGCATGTTTTTTGAAGTGTTTTTCTTGAATTTTCTGCAATAATAAATCTAGTATCTGGTAAGTTATCTTTCCTGTAGTTGTTTATTTTTCCAATTCGCATTTCTTTAACAGCTTGAGGTTCGTTTTGGGGGTTCTTTTTGTTGAAAAATGTATTATAAGGTGTTTCTCCAGTGGATTGGATTAAATATTTTTAATAAAGCAATTTTGGTTCTAACGTAGCGAATTTCGAATACAAGTCAATACAAGTTAAATAATGTTTTTGATCCCACTTCCAGAAATCTACAACAATGGTATTAAATGGAATTTTATACGAAATATGATCAGATTTGCGTCTATTGCATAGCTCACATTCATTGATAATGGCCGTTATTCGTTTAACATAATTTGGATAGTAAAATTGGGACTTGAATACGTTTGCTACTTTTTCTATGCCTTGGTGTAATCCTGCTAAATGTATTTCGAAAAATTTCGCTTGAAGTTCTGCGTATGATTCAATGTTTTCTAAAATTTTTGTGACTCTTACTGCTTTATTATTTTTTGTCTTTATGAGCTGCGAGTAAACTCTTTGAAAATTAATAAAATCGTCATCGTTTTCTACGAATAATGCAACATTTTTGTTTAAAAGATGTGTTTTTATTATGTTCTTTATAGTATCAACATCTAAGTCTGTGTAGATTATTGTGGTTAAAGTTTTATTAAATATTTTTTGTGAGGAAGTCTTATCTTTATTCCCTCTAATAAGCTTCAATTGGTTTTTAAACAAATTAAGTGGTCTCTCAGTTATTTTCATATAGACTGCATTGTCTTCTTCTCCTGAATGAATTGTGACTACATCTGACCTAACAGACTCATCATCTCCAAGATGACACTCTGCGATTTCAATTCGCGATAGCGCATCTGCTACATGATTTTTCTTGCCTGGGACGTATTTTATTTCGAAGTCAAATTCATGTAATCTTATCTTCCAGCGTTGTAATTTCTAGTTGGGCTCCTTCAAACCTTGGAGACATTGAAGCGGTCTATGATCGCAATATATAACAAATTTTCTACCATATAAATAGGGCCTAAAATATTTGGTGGCCCATACTATTGCCAATAACTCTTTTTCCGTTGTTGAATAGTTTTGCTCATGCTCATTCAGCGTACGGCTTGCAAAACATAAGGAATGCCCTTGCTGGCTGAGAACAGCACCTAATGCTATGTTGGACGCATCGGTTGTTAAGTTAAATTTCCTTCTCATAATTTGGGTGAACCAAAATCGGATCATTGGTAATCAGAAGTTTTACCTTGTCTACCGCTTCAATATAATTTTTGTCATGAGGATTAACTTTGTTACCTTTCTTAAGACAGTTAGTTAACGGCTTAGTTATTTGGGCGTAATTTCTAATAAACTTCCTATACTACCCTGCTAGACCAAGAAACCGTCTTATTTCTTTTTCCGTTTTTGGAATAGGATACTTCATTATTGCTTCTGTTTTATCGGGATTTGCCTTTACTCCTTCTGGGGTGATTACGTGTCCCAGAAATTCTGCCTCGTTCCTTAAAAACTCGCTCCTATCGAGCTGTAATTTTAAGTTTGCCTCCTCTAATTTTTTAAAAACACGATCGAGCGATTCGATATGCTCCTGCAACAATGTGCTAAAGACTATAATGTCATCTAGATAAACCAAACAGACCCTACCAATTAGATCCCCTAAGATTGTGTTCATCAACCTTTGGAACGTCGCAGGGGCGTTCTTAAGCCCTAACGGCATTCTAAGAAATTCGTAGTGGCCATTTTTGGTCGAAAAGGCCGTCTTTTTTCTACTCTTCGGTTCCATTTCTATTTGATGAAAATCGTGGGACAAATCTAACTTATCCAAAATTTCTTCAATGTATGGTATCGGATACCTATCGGCTATAGTGATATCGTTCAGTTTCCTATAATCCATAACTATTCTCCACTTTTGTTTGCCAGAAGCGTCAGCTTTCTTTGGCATCACCCAGATCGGCGAAGAATAGGGAGAGTTACTGTGGCAGATTATGCCTTGACTTAGTATATCTTGTGTTTGCCTATTCACCTCTTCCCTATGCACTTGGGGATATCTATAGGATTTAGAATAAACTGGATCTTCATGTTTGGTTAAAATTTTGTGTTTTAAGGCGTTTGTAAAACTAAGTTTTTTTCCCTTAGTATGAAAGAGTTTATCATACTTTTTTAAGATCTTGTCTAGCTCTTTTTTTTCCTCTCTGTTCAAATGGTTTGTTCTGAATTTATTTTCTTTCTCTTTGACTGTAATACTTTCCTGTTCTAAAACATAATTATAATTATAGTCAAGTATTGCGCTGCTTGACGTACTGTATAACTTATTATTAAGTAATACATAGTTGTTACTAAAATCTCATTTTGCATTAAGCACTTTGAGGATGTCACTCCCTATGAGTGCATCAAATTTTTTTGAGAATGGGAAAACATAAAATTTTAGGTTTCCCTCAATTAGACTTGGAAAATTTAAAAGTTGTACTGAGTTTGTAATAATGTTACCATTAATGATATTAATTTTAATTGGTGTTGCTTCCTGTACTGCAGTTAAAAAATATGTGGATTGACTAAACTTACGGATGATCCTGAATCAATAAGAAATTGAAATTTTCTTGTTCCTATGTTTAATTCAAGGATTGGGAGATTTGTGGTTCCGAGGCCTCCAAAAGAAAATTTTAATCTAACTCCATTGGCTGAGGAGCTCCGTACCTACGGATTCTGCTTTGGTTAGAATTATTTCCTGATTGCGTTTTATAGTTTTGATTAAAGTTTCGATTTGGGTAAAAGTTTTGATTTTGATTTAAACTTTGATTTGGATAATAGTTTTGATTTTGATTAAAACCTTGATTAGGGTAAAAATTCTGATTCTGATTAAAACGTCGATTTGGATAAGAATTTTGATTAGAATTAAAATTTCTGTTCGGATTAATATTATTTATTTTTCGATTAAATTCTGGATGAAAACTTTTCTTAGGCTGTGTATTTATTTTTGTTTCATCGTTGTACACTTCGTTTTCTCTCAATACTTTTATAGCTGACCTGAAGCTATTCACTAAATTCGCATTGATTAAACTTGTTAAATGTCTTGGCAGTTCCTTCTTTCACATTGTTAAGCTAGTTTTTTCTAAATTTTCTTCATAAAATTTTTTTTGTGGTTGCATCATCCTTACTTAGTTTGATTTTATCTTTAATTTTACAATCAGTCGTCGACTATCACTCATAACGTGAAGATAAATTTTTTTTCTCGCTTTGTGTTTTATTTCAAAAATTTTATTTATAAAAAAATAAAAAAAAAATTATCTTTCATTTCAAATTAATTCAATTTTTCTTTTTGAATCTTATTTGATTCGTGCTTAAAAGTTGGTCAAACCCAGTGGTGTGCATTTTGGTAAATTAATTACTAACCTTTTGATTTTCTAGCCATTAAAAAAAAAAAAATAACCTATTAAAAAAAGTTTGTGCTAAAAATGCCCTCTGGGCCCCCTAATATTGGGGCTAATCGGTTTGCGCTGCTTGCCGAAAGCTCAAAAAATAAACGGAGAAAAACAGCTAGTACAAAAACAAATATTTTCCCTGAATTACCAACACTTCAAAATGGAAATCCTAAGTTTGTGGTATTAGAGTCAGCAGAAAAGGATAAGCCTTTAACAAAATATTCTTGTTTCGCTGTCCAAAAATCAATATATTTGATTAGCAAAGAGATCGAGTCCATCTCTGAACTCCGTGATGGCAATCTTCTTTTACTCGTGAAGAATAAAAAAGCTGCTGAAAAGTTCATAGCTTCTAAGGAGCTTCACGGCATATGTTCCGTTAAAGCCAAATACCACGAAAACTTAAACTATTGTAAGGGCACTGTTTATGCTCCATGCTTAAACAATGTACCTGAAAACGAAATTGTGGATGAGTTAAGTGCACAAGGTGTTACTTCAGTGTACAAATTCTTAAAAAACAACGATGGAAAAATGTTCCCCAGTGGAGTAGTATTATTAACATTTGACTTATATAATCTCCCTGAAAAAATTAATATATCATGGCACAATGTTTTTGTCAGACAGTACATTCCTAATCCGATGCGCTGTAAGAACTCTCAGCTCTTGGGTCACACATTAAAATTTTGTAAGCGATCCCCCGCCTGCGTCAACTGCAATCTCCCCCCTCATCTTCCGGAAATTTGCACGCGCTCTTTTTGCGTAAACTGCTCTGGTGATCAGCCTGCTTCTTGCAATAAATGCACATGGTTTGTTCAAGCAAAAGAAATTTTAAAAATCAAAATCACAAGCAAGTGCACAATGCGTGAAGCTATAAACAAACACAAAACACAAGCACCTTCATTTTCTCCCAATTCGCCTTCTTTTTCCTCCATTCTTTCCAAAGCTCACGAAAACAACAGTAAAAATAAAAATATCTCACTAAATCCCATTAATAATACTACTCCGAAAATTGATAAACCAGATATATCCACTATTCCCACTCACTCTATCAAATCTAGTACTGTTTCTCCTAAAACTCATTCTTCTAATATTCCAATAGTATCCCCAACAAATAATTTAATTCATACTGAAACACCAAAAAATTTTAATTCTCTCGAACTCACTTCAACCACACATCCTTCCAACTTCCAAACATTCCTTCAAAATGAAAATTCAGTTTGCAATACAACACCTCAAAATATCAACACAACCGTAATTTCTCCAACCATCACGTCAAGCAATCTCACAACATACTCAATTAAAAATACTACATCAACAAACTCTACTCATTCAAAAGTCAATTCTCTCGCAATGTTACCTGATGATGATGACTTTTAAGTTAAACTTAACACATATTTCATGTATTTACAACAGCCCATCATTCTTCTATTTCAAAAAATTATTAAAAGATACTACACACTTACATAGCTAAATTTCAATGACTTCCATTCTAGAATGGAATCTTAAAGGATACTGGAATAACTATCAAGAATTACAAGAACTTCAGAAGGAGCATAACCCTTCTATTATATATTTACAAGAAACACATTTAGCATATAAAATATCTCCATACATTTCAAAAGCTTATACTGGATACTTTCACAATTTATCTCAAAACACCTCTAGCAAACAAGGAATTGGTGTCTTAATTAAAGGGATATTCCTCATAATGTAATTAATATAATATCTAATATTTCCATTATTGCAATCGAAATAAATATAGGTTTTAAATTTACCTTAATCTCAATGTACATTCCACCTGATCAAAATTTTTTTTTACTAGAGATATTTTATCTATAATATCAAACATTTCAAAACCAATTTTACTTTTAGGTGACCTTAACTCGTGGAGCACATTTTGGGGTTCTGCCTTTTCAAACGAGCGAGGTAAAAAAATTGAAGATGTTATCTTAGCTTCTAATCTTATTGTGCTCAATGATGGTTCGCCAACACACTTCTCCACCCATAGTTCATTTACACATATTGACCTCACACTATGTTCTGCATCTTTAGCTTCAAAATGCACATGGAAAATAATTGACAATTTACATGGCAGCGATCATTTTCCCATAATAACTTCAATTTGCTCTAATTTCAATGCAAATAATATCCCAAGAAAACCTCAATTTATTACAGATAGAGCAAACTGGATGGAATTCCAGAATTTTTGTGAACATGCCACCACACATTTTCCGTCCTCACAAAATATCAGTAAAGAGGTTGCTTCTATTCAAAATATAATTCGTGGTGCAGCTCATTACCACATCCCGCAAACAAAAAATAAGTATTTTAAATGTTATGTCCCCTGGTGGAATAAAGATCTAGAAAAATTAAGAGCTAATAAACAACAAACATGGGCATTTTTCAAATCAAATCGCACAAATACTAACTTGATTATATACAAAAAAGCAAATGCTTGCTTTAGATACCACTCTAAAATTGCAAAAAGAGTCAGCCTGGAAAAACTTACCAGTAATATAAACCCTACTTCTAGCCCCAAAAAGGTCTGGCAAGACATTAGAATGCTAACTGGTAGCTTTAAAAATAATAATATCCTCATGATAAATTCTGCAAATGAGCCCCTTCTTTCTACAAAAGACATTTCGAATCATTTTTTGTCTAATTGGCCTTCCTTTTCAAAAGATTGCAATTTCCACACAAATTTTGTAACAGAAAAATTAAATGTTATAAATCAGACATATAGTAACTTCCAACCTCTTTCACCTTCCGCAAAATTAATTGAAGATAAAATATCTTTACGTGAGTTCGAAGATGTAATAAAAAAAACTAAGGGAAAAACCCCTGGTTTCGATAGAATATCATACCCAATGTTAAAAAATATTCCTCTATGTTTGAAACACAGAATAGTTGCTTTATATAATTCCATTTTTAACCAGAGCACTTACGCTCATATATGGAAACAAGCCGATATTGTTCCAATTGAAAAACCAAATAAACCAAAAACCGAATTGAGCAGCTATCGGCCCATATCATTACTTCCATGTTTAAGTAAAGCTCTAGAAAAAATCATTGCCAATAGGCTTATGTGGTTTGCATTAAAAAATAATTATATTAGCAACAATCAAGTTGCTTTCAAAAAAGGCCAGGGAACATAAAACATTCTATTACATCTCGAGCATTATATTTCAAGTGCTATTTCAAACAAGAACCACATCTCAGTACTTAGTTTGGACTTTGAAAAAGCATTTGACCGAATCGGTGTTCATGTCGTCTTACGCCAGCTTCAAAAGTGGCAAGTTGGTTCAAAAATTTATAATTTTGTTAAAAGTTTTTAAGCCAACCGTAGATTTAGAATTAAGCTCAATAACAATTTTTCAGAAAATCAGAATTTATATAACGGCATTCCACAAGGTTCGCCAATATCAGTGATATTTTTTATAATCGCTTTCGACGAAATTAGCAATATTATTTTAAAATATAACATTAAACACTGCATTTATGCAGACAATGTATTACTATTTTCCAAAAATAATGATCTGCACGTTGTAGAAAAAGTTTTTCTGATATTCTAAAAAACATTTCTAATTGGGCACTTCAATCAGGTGCAAGTATATCATACCAAAAATGTAATACACTTCACATATGTAAAAAGAAAAATTGTCAAAATTTAAATTTATGCTACAACAATCACTTTATAGAAAATGTTAAATTTTTAAGAATTCTTGGCATTATATTTGACTCATCTGTGAGCTTTAAGCAACATTGTATAAACCTTAGAAAAAAATTAGCTACACGACTCAACATAATTAAATATTTATCATCGAAACATTGTAACGTTCACATTTCAACTCTTCTAAATGTTACTAGATCCTTAATATTATCTGTCATTGACTACGGTTTGCCTATTTATGGTAAATGTGGATAAAATACAATAAAGCAATTATATGCGCCATATCATTCAGCTGTTCGTAAAAGTCTTCGCGCTTTTCCAACTACACCTATCAAAAATCTTTTGGCTGAATCAGGCTTTCCTGAAATTGAAGAACGTGTGATCCAATGTACTTCACGGCTCATTCCAAAAATTTTCATTTCTAATAATATCAATTTGCACAACGATACTAAAACAGCAATAAGGCGTAAAAAGAAGATGAAACACCCTTCAACGATTCACAAGATAGTTGATTGTACAAAAAATATCAACATTCCACTAAAACCAATACTAACAAAAACCAGCAAATTTCCACCTTGGACTTTCAGTACTTCTTCAATCATTACCTGCCTCTACAATATTCGAAACAAAGCACCAGCAATGCAGTTTTTCAAAAACTTTTTCTTGAAGAATACGACAAATGGAAAAAATTTCGTTGGAAATTTATTTTCACAGACGGTTCCAAAAATATTAACAATACTGCTTTTGCTGTCGTTGAAGAAGACGGAAAACTTTTGAAAAAGGGCCTTCTTTATCCCAATATATCCATATATACCGCAGAGGCAATTGCAATATATTTTGCTACCCAATTTGCTGCACTGACAGTAAGTCTTCTACCACAGCAATCGAAAATACCTATAACACCGATCCAATTGTTTCCAAAATCAGAGATCTTCTAACACAACATCCAAAAAAAATCAAATTACTATGGATTCCAGGCCACTGTGGTATAATAGGTAATAAGTTCGCTGATTCTGCTGCCAAGGAAGCTTGCAAATCTCCAACTATATATTTCTTCACTAATGAAAGAAAAGACATTTTCCGATCCATCAACAATCTCACGAAGCAACGAGAAACAACAATTTGGAGTTCTTACCAACATCCCTACACCAGGATCAACCCATACAAAAATACTCCGATCATTCCTACATCAGCCACGATCAACCAAATAAAAATATTTTCGAGACTTCGCTTAGGACATACAAAAATTACTCACGAACATTTATTGAAGGGTATGGCTGCATATAATTGTCAGTTTTGCAATTGTTATACCACATCTGTTAATCACATTCTTGACACTTGCTCAAAATTTTCTAACTCTAGGATAAATATATTTAATAATTCAATTCCAACAGAGTGCCTTAAGGAATTTAATATAAAAAATGTTTTAGATATTTATAATTTCATTCTCCAAAATAAGCTTTTGTACCAAATTTAACTGCTTATAAATTAAGATATTACTTTAATTAAATTAATATTAAGTTTTATTTCGGACCGATAGCCTAAGTTGCTAGTGTCTTTATAACTTTGTAGTATAATTATTTATAATTATTCTTCAATAAAAAATAATAATAATAATTTTACAAATTTCATCATTTAATGCACTGCATAAATTTTTCACACTGTTCTTATATCTAATGTTATTCAGATTCAAAATAAGTAAGGAAACTGCAGTACTCTCACCAAATTCCTCGACTAAAACTTCCTTTAGTCCCAACAAGTCGGTGGGTTGCTCTCTCCTTATTAACTGCGCAGCATCATCTTTTAATGTTCTTAGAATAGCGTTGAAGTACAATCCCCTCTCTTCAGCAGGTAAAGCACCTATTGTTGGGATTATGGTTTCCATTCTAGTAATGCAAGATGCTAGTTTTTTTCATCCCCATCGAATGGATCAATCAACTTCAGATTCTGCATTATAAGCTGTCGCCTGCTCTCCATATTTTTGTTGTTTAGCGAAAGTGATTTAAATAAATTTTCTAAATCTTCACTCCCGGTGTTCATAAAACTATTTGTTTCAATTTAATAAACTTAATTTATTCGTTTGCGCGGAGTTTTAATAATTTGAAACGTAAATTCGTTTACTAGATTCTTCGATAGAATCCTACCAGACTGCGCAAGTAATAATTTTGAGAATAAAAAACTCGATTTGTTTATCAGCAGTTGTTTGCTGTCCAAACGTTATTTTATTTCTGTCTTCAAAATTCTTAGCTTAGCTTAATTTTAGCAAGCAAAAGTGCTAGCGCTATTGTTGTACATTTGCAACATTGTAGACATAGCGTCAGCAGTTTTGCTGGGAATGAATAGTGTAAAATAATATGTTGCTATGGAATGTTTTGTGTGCTTATGTTACTTGTGTAAATATGTTTCTGAATGTCTGCATGTATGTCGGTGCGCGTCAGGGACCGTAAAGACAATTTTGGGCTCGAAATTCGCGGTAAAAATTTGCTAAAACAGGCACTTTTGGGAGCTTGATAGCGCAGCCGGAGAGACTTTCCCAAACTCCATACTTTTGGATCCACTTCGGGGTTATAAAAAATAAGTAGGTAGAACGAAGATATAACCAGTTGACAATGTTAAAAAACTCGAATTTCGAAAAAATGGCCATTTTAAAAGTGCTGTACCCCGGGTTCCTCGACGAATTTTTTAATTTTATAGGTCGCATTTTGAAGGGCTGAAAAGACGAAAAAATAAGCTCAAGTAAAAGCAATTTTATCAAAATTTGACTACTTGGCGTCACTTTCAAAAAGGGATGTTTTTCTGTTTAGACTATTCTGAGAAATGATATGGCAAACAATTTTCCAAATGCGGGAGTATTCTGAACTTTTCTTTATTAAAAAGTTGAATACATACCAAAAAAAATGAGACACATAAAGTTGAATTTGGAACTAAAGTTCCCGAGATACAGATATTCGAATATAGGGCAAAAAACGAAAATTTTTGAGTTTCAAAAATTCATATCTTTGCACCAAGGGCATTTGAAGGGCCAACAATTTAGGGATCATGGTTTTATATAAAGTACTTCAATATACCAAAATTTGAACAAAATCGGAGAACTCACTGCGGACGGTTTTGCCAAAAAGTAATGTAACTGCCCTTATGTATGTCACATTAAGGTGGCCCTTATTTTCAAAAGTGTTGTTTTCTTAGATCGATCCCCCTAAAAATGTGCGAATAGATGAAAAACGATAAAATGTGAAGTTTTAGATTAATCCGAAGTGATTTAGAGGTCGCTCAACCCAGTCGAAATACCGAAAAATGTTTATATTTTAATTTTTTTGATTTTACCCACCCTTAAAGTATATTTAACCAATATTTAATAAATAAGTAAATATTTAGACATATTATGTAATCGATTACCTTTCCAACCAGCTAAAAATCGGATGATAAATAAAGAAGTTATGGTCATTTATATTATTAATCTTTGTGTCTACACTTGGATACAAACTTTTAACAGAAATTTCCTATATTTCTCATGCTCCCAGCATTTTCATATTTTAGGTTATCCTCCACGAGAGTATCCTAAATATAATGCAAAAATATAGAAGTGTGTACCTACATCCAGTGGGGTGTGGGCGTGCATTTTATAAATTTACTACGTTGATCTACACTTGGATACATTTGTACCCTAAAGCATTTTTAACTCTTTTTAAAGAAAAAAAAATTAACTTGAGTGCGAAAAATTTATTAAAAGTGTAAGAATGTGAAAATTGTCTCAGCGACCTTCAAAAACTTTAATAACGACTGAGAAATTCAAAATTAAAACAGTTCTATCCGGAAAGCTTGAATTGCGATACTATAGGTTTGTCAGCCACTCAAATAGACAGAATTTGATGGTTATATCGGATGCTAGTTGTGGCTAGTGATGACATTTGGGTTTTGTGGAAATGTACTGTATGGAGAATTGAAAAGTAGTTTTTAGATGCCGAATGTACTTTTTCCGCCATGAAAATGAAAAAACTCCTTACAATTACAAAAATGCAACAAAATTTCAACTTTTTTCCAAAAAATAATATGTTAAGAAAAGTTTACTTCAGGCATCATTCGCGATAAGTTCACTAAAAATATTATTACAATTTTTAGAAATTGTCGAAATGCACCGAAAGTACTGAATATGGGCCAAGTGTACCGAATGTAATGACGACGGAAATGTACCGAAAAAAGTACAAATGTACCTAAAATGCCATCACTGGTTGTGGCTAGGGTTATGCAGTGCAGTTTTCAATCACCGAAGGAGTTATGGCAATCAAACATTTTACCAATTCTCGAGCCACAATGTCCTTGCTACGATTTTGGCATATTTTCCGTTTCATAAGTTCTGATAACAGTGTTACATGAGCTGCTCGTGTGGGGACCAAGACAAGGTCAAATGGAAAACTCGGCAGAACTGTTTCGATTGCCATAAGCCAGTTAAGTGGATTGATGAAGCCGACATCAATATGAATGTTTCAAATGCCAACATGCAAAATATCAGCATTATTGATACATATTTTTACTTTTGTTTTACATACCATTTTAAATTATTTTCAAATTTCATTATAATTTCTGATAGAATTTTAAAATTGTTGCTGAAAAATTCGAGCCATCCTCATGTAAATGTACTAGGACACAAACGAATCCAAGTGTAGACTTAAAGGTTTACATAGTAGGTATTGACACAAGGGTTGAAAAACCAAACATTTTAATTTCTATAATATAAGTATAAAGATAATAGCTATCAATACTTTGGTATTTAGAAAAATGATTTTTACAATAAGAAAATTTAAAAGGAAAAATAATACAAAACTAATATTTAAGTCAAGGCTGATTTAGTAAGCGATTTGAAGTTTTTCTGATAGTCAGTAACCACTTGCAATAAATATTGCTTTTATTGTTCTTTTTTGGTTAAAATTTTATTATATTCTTCAATTAATTTTTCTCCACGTTCTGCTGCCTCAGTTACTACATTTATATTATGAATTATATTATTTCCTTTTTTATAAGCTTCATTGACGTTCCAATTAGAAAGGTCTTCATTTAAAAAATCAGTGGAAATTATAAAGCGATTAGAAAATTTATGTGTGTTAACGGTAACAAATTACTGAAGTCCTTTATATAAAAATGTTTTCATTTCCGTTGGTTTAAGAGGTATACGCTTCATATTATCTATTATATCAATATCTCGTCGCAATCTTTATCATCTTCTCCATCATTACTACTTTTAAAAATCATTATCTTTTCAGATATTTCTCTTTTAATTTCATTGTTAACGTTTTCATCAAACACACTTAGCGCAACACATTCGTCTGACAGGTACCATAAATGATTCGAAAACTTTTTGACTGCAGCTTCAGATATTTGTTTGTCAAATGATTTGTAATTATAGAATTCTTTTAAAAGACACAAGTCTTGGAATGGCGCTAATGATTCTATTGGACATTTAAACCAAGCCTTCACATAAAAATGGATAATAAAAGCACATTTATCTCTTAAATTGTTTTCTTCAAGCAATGTTAGAGTAAATTCTGTTCGTAATAGAACAATTTTCCAGATACATTTTCATTTATAGCTACGTATGTATCACCATGAGTTCCACTTTCTGATGAAAATACTAATTCTAAAATCAATCATTCAAATAAAATTAGAACTACATAAAGCATGTTATTAATTGATACAGTATAACCTCTGTAAGTCGAACTTGAAAGGAGACGCCAAAAATCTGAAATTTTTAAATCTAACGTACATATCAATGCCTGCTTTTCTTGTGCAAGCCTATTTTTGAAAGACACATTAATATGAAATATTCTTATAGAAATTAAAATGTTCGGTTCTTTAATGATATAAATGGCCATAACTTCTTTATTTATTTAGAAAGATAATTGATTATTTAATATCAGAAGTGAGTGAATGGACAAAACGCAAAAAAAAATCATATTTTTTGAAATTTTGGTCGGCTTGAGCGACCTCTAAATCACTTCGGATTGATCTGAAACTTCACATTTTATCGTTTTTTATCTATTGGCACACTTTAAGGGGGATCGATCAAAAATCGCACTGAATCAAAATTTTCCCATACACTCGGGGGCCACCTTTATGTCACATATGTGCATATCCACAGGATTTAGCATTTTAGCTGGTCTTTTTTTTTTTGAGCACATAATTTAACCATAGTTTTTTTTTGAAGCTAAAGCTGTCTTGAATTAATATTCAAGGTTGTTCAACTAAAATTCAGATAGCTTTTCTTTATTTAACTTTATATGTAACTTTTCATGTTTTTTTTTTTAACTTAAATGCAATTTTAACTATGTCTCCCTTTGAATTTTAATTGTTCCTCCTTGAATATTAATTCAAGATAGTTTCAACTTCAAGAAAAACCCATGTTTGAAGAGTGTGCTCAAGAAAGAAAAATAAAAAAAAGTCGAAATTGTCATCTTAGCTCGATCATGGTATCGATTTTTTTTGTTTTTAGAGCACACTCTTCAAACATGGTTTTTCTTGAAGTTAATTTTGAATTAATATTCAAGGAGGAACAATTAAAAAAGACAGCCTTAGCTTCAAGAAAATGTATGGCTGAAGGATGTTCTAAAAAAAAAAGCGACCAGATAACATGCCATATCCTGTGGATATGCACATACATATGAGCATTTCTCTCATGTTGAACGGGACGGAAGTTTTTTTTTAAAGTGGAATAAAAGTCAAAGTAAAAGACTTTTATTTTTTTCTGTTACTTTAAGGAATAGCCCTTTGATAGCACTATATTGAGTGGTAAAGTTGATGCCAGACGTAGTACTGGTTCCAAGATAGAGGCAATTAAAAAGCCATTCAAACGGGACAAAAAACGGAAGTGTTTTTCATGGCCATCTATAGAAAAGCACAAGTCAGCGAAACCTGGTAACATTTTTTAATGCGACATAAAATGTGGAATAATGTAACTTTTTAACAGATTTCGTTTGATTGAAAAATGTTATTTACTTTTTTTTCCATTCGAACGGGACATATTTTTCCGTTTATGTTCACTTGGGCAATTTTGCAAAACGACTTTAATATTTATATAAATAATAGTATTTAATATATATACAGTAATTAAAAAACAAATTTAATGTTTATATTTATCAAATCAATTAATGAGATCAATTTTAACAAGGAAAAGAGGAAGGAGTAGATATTTTTTTAAGAGAATATAAAACTTGTCTTTTTGCTGTGAAAACGTTTTTCCTGTAAGAGGTGTGGAACCGCCCAATTAAAAAAAAATATTTTTACTTAAGTTTTAATCTATCTACATAGCAAATTTCATCAACATCGGTGTAGTGGTACAGCCGTGATACCGTTTTTCTCCATTTGGAGCACTGCCACGCCCGCTTTAAAGAATCAGAGTTTCTAATAATCTTTCTTAGGATTCAGTCTATCTTTAAGCAAAATGTCATCAACATCGGTCCAGAAGTTTAGCCGTGGAAACGTTTTTCCCGTTAGGGGCGTGGCACCGCCTACTATTGAAAAAAAAAGTATACATGTCCCTCCTTCACAACCTTTCCAACAAAAACAAATTATGCGATTATGTTGTGCTATGGCTGTGAAAAAGTGGTTTAACCGTTTTGAACAGCCTATTTATTGCACTTATGTTTTGGTAAATGAACAACTTGAAACAGCTCCAAAAATTTAAAATGTTATGTTTTTTGCAGAATTTTTTTTTTTTGTTTAGTTATGTACATGAAACTCTGTTCGTGCAAAAATTTTGACACTCTTGCTGCTGTTATCAATTTCGAAATGAGAACAAGTGATGTTTTTCTATTTTATTTGTGACTTAAAAACATGAACAAATTGAAATTTTACAGTTACTAGAAATTTGTTTGATGTTTTTGTTTTGACGTTGGAAGAGAGATTTTTCGGAAAGACTATCATCATGTATCACTTCTCTTACACACTTAAATATTTAAGGCAAAATACTATTCAATATTATAAAAAAAAGAAACTGCATTTATACAAGTTTGCAGGTGGTTTGCTCAATGTGATAAATGAATTCTGGTGTAAATTGTTTAAATTAACAAAATTTTAATATTTTCCTTAGATAATATCAGATAGTAACGCTTTTATAATAACTATTAATTTTTCTGTCACGGTTGGCTTTTTGGCGGAAATGCCCATACCGTGCTGTTCCATTTAAAATGGTTTTTATGAAAATTTTGCAAATACATTCACAATTATCTTTTCCAATGAACATGATATACCTACATACATACATCTGTACATGAATGTATACAAAGATATGTTCTTTTATTACTGCGAAACACATTGCAAAAGGTTCAGGTCCCATCTGTAAAAGGATAAGCGACATTTTTTTTTTAATTACGCTTTTGCTGCCGACATCTATGCTTCATTACGGCTTTCTTGTTCTATAAATTCCTTAAGACAACATTGACACGTTTAATCTGAGATAGAAATTTTTGTTATTTAAATAAATTTTATTGTTCATTTCCTTAATGGTGCCCTTGGAAACATTTTAAAAATGCCACAAATACACACAAAACGTGTTCAGATGCACAAAAACCCTAATTATTTTCCCCTCTATTGTGTACCGTGCTGTTCCTTTTATTTTCGTTTTTCTTTTCAGCATTTTTGGTTTTCTTTAACTTGCTATTCCTACCAGCCGCACAGTACTTTGTCTAGTGTTCAAAAATCAAAAATTTTGTAGTCACGAACCCAACAAAAGGGGTATCATTCATTGTAAAGGAAATACCTCAACTAAAAATATCAGTTCAACAAATATTTTTTGTGGATACTATAATTCTTCAACGTCAACTTTTTTTCACAATTTTATTGTTGCGGTATTTTCGTTTTTGAGTATTTGTAAGTATATTTTAGAAAGTATTAACCCTAAATAATTCAGGACACTTCTATAACTAATCTAATCAAAATGTGCCTCGTTTTATATAATAAGCTTTAGAAAATAATAAGGTCATAAATATATATGTATATAATATATATGTATATACTAGATTATGATATTTATAAAGAATATTGAATGCATGTTCGTTGCAAGTATAATATGAAACGATTGCTAACACATTCTGCACAGCTTTGGAGGACACATGTAACATCTTCGCCGAGAATTTCCCATTTGCTAGTGCTGGGCTCTGCCGATTTTTAATCCGAATTTGCTTGCAGAAGATTGCAATCATTAGAAACATTATTTTTAGTAAGCTTCGATAGACTGCGACGTAATATGTGGAACATCGAGGTTCTGAACTAAATCTTTCAAAAATATCTTCCGTCGTAATCCACGTTTATTTTTGTTCCAATAGGGATATTTATTCAACCATATAACGGAGGCAGATATTGCTATCACAGTGAATTGAAGACAACAATAGAAGGCCTTTGTTTTTTTTTTTTTTTGGAACATAGCTAAGAAGTGTCATGTTTTTTCTGAATGCAAATAACGTACTTTCACTTTCAATGAACGCCAAAACGTCGCGCGCGTTACCAACGTCGGAGTTACGATAAAACGCGCCTTGGTTTTCAACTTTATTTTGTTTGTTTGTAAACTTCTGAATAGATATCAATAATATGGGTGTCATACGCAAAATTTTTAAATCTAACCAATAATTTTGGAGAAATAACGATTATTCTATGTATAACTAACGCACGTTGACTGGCCGTGTGAAAAGTACCAAAAATTGCGTTGAAAAAACGCCATAGCTAACGCGCGTTGAAAGGACGCTCGTGTGAACTGTTATGTACTGTTATTTGCGTAAAAGAATACCGTTAACCGCATATCATTTTCTTATTTCAAACCCGAGATATCTGCATTTTTCTAAATAAACAGTACTGGCATAATTTGAAATTTTGAAAATGGTAGAAAAATCTATAGAATAGTTCAAATTATGTCAGTTCTGTTCATGTAGAAAAATGCAGATATCTCTGGTTTGAAATAAGAAAATGATATGCGGCTTGCGGCATTCTTTTAAGCCAGTGGTCGGCAAACTTATTTGCGAAAGAGCCAAATATGTACATTACATCGATTTAAAATTTGAGAGCCAAATCTGTTTATTAATTTAGTAAGCCTTTATTATAATTTTTGACCTTCATTAAATTACGGATACAATGAATTAAACTTGATTTCATACTTAATAAACATTTTATTTATTGATAAATAAAATAAACTTAATACGAAAGTAATGTATCCATAAATTTTAATGATGACAATGATTGAACACTCAATGCGTACAATGTCATTGCATCTTCTTGTAATGTTTGAGTATGTCAGGTTTGTATGTTGTTGTTTGTAATTTTAAGCACTATCCCAGGCTTTCATCAATAAGACGACTTCTCAGTTTACTCTTGACAAAATTCATGCTTGAAAAAGATTATCCGCTTGAATATGTAGAACCGAAATGGGGAAAAAAAGCAAACGCGAGGTTTTTTCAGTTGATCATAAGAGTCAGTAGTACTATTCCAGACGCTGAACATGATCATGTCTTCCTTCTCCAGGTCTTTCAAAGCAGACCACTTGTGTTGTGAAATAAGTTCACATATGTTCTTCTCCAGTATTTTCAAATCAATACAAAGACGTTCATATTTAGAGCTCCATATTTTCTTGTTTTTTAAATCGAACAATTGTATTTCAAAGTTACCAATGTCAATGCCAAAAAAATGTCGTTTAGCGGTAAACTAGCCGTCTAACAGTAGCATTAAGAGATTTTTGTCGACTGCTAAGGTCATTCTGCTGCTTTTGAATTCCTGAAGTCAGTTAAGAAATGCTTTTCTCATATTTAAAATTGATGCTTCAGCAGGCTCGGAAAGTGAAACAATGTTTCACTTTCAAAATCTTGAGCAAAATGAAATAATTTGTTTTCGAATGAATAAATCTATTACTGTTAATACGTGTTGGGTGACAAACAGTGTCTTACATTTTTCTTAATGGCTTTGTGTTTTCTTTTGTGACAATACACTGTATACGGTGGCCACAGATCAAGCTTCATTGGTGCTAGTGGTATAATCCGCCTCTTTTTTTTGTACCAAGAAGCTAACTATAGCTGTATTTATTTGATCAAATCGCTTTAATGCAATATATATGAGTAGTTCGCAATGATTCTTCTCAGTAACAATACAAGCTGCGAACAATCATCCAAAACAACCAAGCCCTACAAATGAAGGAGATAGTAGGCAACCTGAACGCAAAATAGGTTCAATTAACCTACTGAAGAGTATGAATAAACTACGAATGTCATCAACTCCATGTTGCTGTAATTAAAGCGTTCATAAGTGGTAGGAAATAGACTTAATGTTTCATCATGAGATGGAGGAATACATACAATCTCTTCAATCTGTTATCCGCTGACACACCGTGAAAAAAAAAAATTTTTTTCTGAACCGCTCTAATGTACAGCTGTGAACATCTTAATTGTATAAAGTCCCATATTTTTTTTCACATAAGCCCTAAAAAACAATTTAAACACTAATTTATTACTAGAAGTTCAGGGCTTATAGAAGAGCTTAAGTCTCATAATAAAAAATCTCATCTCTGTGGCTAACGGATTTTAAGGTATGTTACTACGTTTTTTCGCGTAACATTAAAATAGCAGTGCGACTATCTTTTTTGAGTTTTATTGAAAGAAGTGTAATTTTTTCCAAAAATTTTAATGAAAGTAAGTTGAATATTTTTATTTGTAATCTTAATTTTTTCGAAAGATTTTAATGAAAGTAAGTTGAATATTTTTTATTTATAATCTTTTTATAAATTACACTGAAAATGAATGCATTTATTTTGACTTTTTTGGCCGTGGTAGGGCGCACCCAACATTGCACTGCTAATCAGCAGAAAAATTACTTACATATGTATTTAGTTTTGGGCAACAAAAGCTCTAATTATTATTGAAATGTCTGAGCACTGCAAATTTAAAGCATTTAAGTTTACTTTCACATTTTATTGCACTCGGTAGGGAGTTCCAAAGTTTAACAGCATTGACGAAGAACATTCTAGACGATGCGACATATTTGTATTATTTGAGTGTGTAAAGCTTAACTTATTAAAGAGATATGCAAGAGTTCTTGTGTGAATTAATTTATGTAAGAAAACAAGATTGCGTATATTAAGAAAATTTTTAAGGCTACAATTAAGTATTTTGAATGAAAACCGTGATATATGTTCAAATCTACGCTTGGAAAAAACATATCTAACCGAGTTGTTTATTTCTAGTTGTAATTTTTTTGAGACAAGTAATCTAAACTGTTATAGACAAGTGCACCATATGATACTAACCAGACTACAAAATTTTATCAAGTTCAGTTTTGTTTCTTTGGGAACAAAATCGGTCGTGTGCCACAACTTTCAGAGTATATAATAAATTTTACTGGTTATGTAGTTTATATGATTACAACAGCTAAGGCTAGAATTTATTTTGAAACTCAAACTTGTAACAGTATTTTCAAGCTTTATCTTTGTGTTTCCCTAAAATAAAGAAGGAAATTGTCTGTCTGTTTGCAGACAGTGTGCAATTTTTAAAGCAGTTGTTTTTGTTGCATTAAATTTTTTATTATTTCGTTTTGCCCACAGTGAAATATCTTGTAGATCCTCATTTATACGAAAACACAAATCCTCAGAAAGACCCACTGGACAAGAAAGGTAGTCATGTGCGTCATCCGCATGCAAGTGGATTGATACAATCTTGCAACAATTTGTTACGTCATTAATAAAAATACTGAATGATAAGGGCCCACGTATCGAACCTTGTGGTACCCCTGAATACATTTTTCTCAGCTCTGATGATTTATTCCCAGCAACTACTTTTTGCCAACGATTTTTTAAGTGACTTTTTAGAAGTCTTAAGGCACTATAATTTTTAAGCTTTTGCAGTAAAATCTGTGAACTACAGTATCGAAAGCTTTTGAAAAGTCTAAGAAAAGTTGGTCGTATATCATCTAAAACCTTAAGCACTGCAGTAGCGCAGCTGTGACTAGCTCTGTACCTAGACTGATTCTCAGTGAGTGTTGTGTTGTTTTTAAGGTAGTCAGTAATTTGCGTAGTTATCAGTTTCTCGAAAACCTTCGACAAGGCTGGAAGTATACTTAGGACAGTAGTCCAAAGGTAAAGATGGTGGTAATTTTTTGCAATTGGTATGACATTTCCACTTTTCCAAGCGTCGGGAATGTAGAGGTTGTGATAAAATGATTAAAAACATGTGTTACCGCAGGTATCATTTTCGAAAGAATAATTGTCAAAAATCTTGAGCTAATGCCATCGTCGCCAACAGCATTAGACTTTATAGACATGAAGCTCTTAGTAACATCTATTTCAGATACTGCAATAAAGCGAAACTGATCATTTGATTCAAATATATGGTTTGGATCAATATTAAAATCACTATTATTTTACAAATTGGATTGTAAAAAAAATTAATTCATTATATCTACATCTAAGCTGCAGCCCAGTTTACTTTTATTTCCTACGCCTAGCCCCTTTAGATTCTTCCAAAGAGTTTTTGTTGGTAAGTTCATCTTCAGTTTTGATCGAAAGTATTTTTTCTTAGAATTTTTCTACTTTTAATCGCAGATAAAAATTCAATTAAATTTTTTGAACTTTTTTTTAAAGTTTTTGACACTAAATAAAGGTATTGAAATCAAAATCAAATATATACTATAATTGAATCTATAGTCGGTTAAGCGGTTCAAAGGTGTAAATAAAAATAGGCATGGTTATTAGTAAAAATAAAATTTTAAAGTTGATTATGTGGCCACAAAAAAATAGAAATCGATGAACACCTTCTGCTTTTACTTCATGTGCAAAAATATGGGCAACTAGAACAAAATCGACAGCAAAATGACGAATTTATAAGCGATTGAATGAATCAAATTAAATCCCACATTTTCTGAATAGACATATATTATTTTTTTAACAGCACTGTGTGCAGTGAAATCGAAGAAAATCGACTGATGTCAATTCAAGAGAAATTTCGGGTCACTGTGCTTAAATCGTCCGCCAGATTTTGGCCTACACCTCAATGTTTTGTGATAACGGTGATTTTTTTTTATTTCAAGTTTGACATGTTTAACTGAGGCAAAGTTGTTTCTTATTAAAATATATCAGCATCACTCCTGAACCCCCTATTCAAATTTACAAAATTTAAATTTACGTACTCAAAGAATTCCCAAATTATTACCAATAAAACTGATATTCGTTCTTTTGAATATTGGATGGATAAGAACATTAATCTGAATGTCTCAATAGCGAGTAATCAAGACTTGGATGAAAGCGTACAAATTTTTAGTAACTTAATTCATGAAGCAGCACTTTTATCTACTCCAGTTGAGAATAATTCTGGAAATACAAGAATCTGTAATAGATTGTTCATAACTGCCGAAATTAGGAATCTTATTCGTAATAAAAGAAGGTTAAGACGAGTTTGGATGCTAAGCAGAAGCCCGATTGATAAACGTAATTTTAATCAAGCTGCTAGATATTTAAAAAATCGGTTGTATGAACTTAAAAATGAAAGAACTGCTACATATTTGAGAAATCTAGACGTCTCAAAATATGATGAGCATTGCCTATGGAATGCAACAAGGTATTTAAAGCGTCCTGTTAAAAGAAATATACCCTTAAAAGATGCTGATGATAACTGGTGCAGATCTTCTAAAAGCAAGGCAGTTGCATTTGCGACTCATTTAGAGCAACAATTTACAGCGTTTTCTTCAACCAGTTCTACCAGTGATTCTGATGTCCATCGATTTTTAGATGTTCCGTGTCAAATGGATTTGCCAATAAAACACTTTACGCCCAGTGAAGTTAAAGCTGAATTAGTCAAGCTTGGCAAAGGGAAATCTCCTGGTTTTGACAAGATTGATACGAAAGTAGCTAAGTGTTTGTCCAAAAAAAGTATAATTTTTTTAACGCTGATATTTAACTCTATTTTGAGATTATGCCATTTCCCGACACAATGGAAATGCGCCGAGATAATTATGATTCTGAAGCCAAACAAGCCTGAAAATGCTTTAACATCGTATAGACCAATAAGTTTACTGGCAACATTCTCTAAAGTATTCGAAAGAATATTTTTAGGAAGAATGAAACCAATTCTGGAAATGTACAACATTATCCCTGAATACCAATTTGGATTCCGTAACCATCACGGTACTCCCGAGCAATGCCATCGTATTATAAACATTGTAACTGATTCACTGGAAAACAAAAAATTTTGCTCAGCAGTGTTTCTAGACGTGAAACAAGCATTTGATAGAGTTTGGCACCCAGGATTACTATTTAAATTAAAATCTTCATTACCGGCTAATTTCTATTTAGTGCTGAAATCATACTTGAGCGATAGATGCTTTTATGTAAAAGTTGATCAAGACTGTTCCCATATCTGTTACATACAGGCAGGTGTACCACAAGGCAGCGTTCTTGGTCCAACGTTATACACAATATTTACTTCAGATATGCCAACTAGTGAAAATGTCACAGTCGCTACATATGCTGATGATACAGCATTATTAGCTTCGATGCACTCACCATCTGATGCTTCTGACCTTATCCAAACTGAACTAGACAAATTACAAAACTGGTTAGAAAAATGGAAAATAAATATTAATACTGAAAAATCTGCGCACATAACATTCTCAATGAGAAGAGGTGATTGTCCTGACGTGCAATTAAACGGAACCGTAATTCCAAAATCTAACAAAATCAAATACTTAGGACTCCATTTAGATAGAAGATTAACATGGAAAGACCATATTAAAGCGAAGAAACAACAGTTAAGTATTAAGTCAAAAAGAATGTACTGGCTTCTTGGTCCAAAATCAGAATTGAATTTAAATAATAAACTGATTCTATATAAAACAATCCTCAAACCAGTGTGGACTTATGGAATTCAACTTTGGGGCACAGCATCAAAGTCAAATATAGAAAATCTACAACGATTTCAGTCAAAAACATTACGGCTTATTACTAATGCACCTTGGTTTGTAACAAATAACGTTTTACATAGAGATCTAAATATTCCAACAGTAAAAGAAGAAATTAAAAATTTTAGTAATAGATATCTAGAAAGGCTTAGTAATCATCCCAATCCCTTGGCGATTAGTCTGCTAGATGAAAGTGAAGATGTAAGAAGACTTAAGAGAATGCACATCTTAGATCTGCCATTTAGATTTTAATTAATATGTTACTTATATAATTTGTATGAATTAGTCTGAAATATTTATTGTTATTAACTTGTATTAAGTGAGTTATTTTGTACGTAAGTTTATTGTGTACACTGGTGCACAGTATAATATGTTAAGTTCTTATTTAATATCTAATTTGCTTATTGTTTTGTAACAGATTGCAAATAAAATTATAAAAAAAAAAAATAAAAAAAAAAAAAAAAAAAAAAAAAAAACGTACAGTGGCTCACAGCTTAATGTATGCAGTGCATACTTTTAACTTCAGCGCTCTAGAATTCTGAAACTAAATGGAATATGAAAAAAATGTTGATGTCACTTGATAGATTTTTTCAGAAAATTTGTCTAAATACTCCATAAGGTTTTTCAATATATAAACAAGTTTTCGGTGTTAGAAAGTTTGTGTATATGAAAAGAAGAATGAACAAAACAAAACATAAGGAAACAAATATTCCATTGCATTAATCGTTGAAGAAATATAGAATTAAGTTGTCAAATATGAGGAGAAACTAAAACTCTGAGGACTGCGTACCGGAGCTCACGAGCGAACGAGCTGGGTACGGACCCCTATAGTATTTTTATAATTCTGGGAGAAATAAAAGATCCACATTAATAATAATTTTATTGTTTTTTATGTGTATTGTATGTTTGGGCAAATTTTTTATGGGCTCAAAGTACTGTGAGCGGGGCTGGCCGAAAATTACTGCGCAAGTGAAGTCAGTTGCTGGTAGCATTTTCCGGCCATGTTGTAGATACTGTAAAGTTTTAGTATCTTGGAACCAGCTTTTTGTGGTGTTTTGCTTCTCCGGCAATTAATTGGTACACTAAGTCGCCGTTAGGTTTCCTTGCAAAAAAGTTTCTTTTCACAATTAGCCACAAACAGGACGCCAACATTGATGTACCTTCGCTCTTTTGCGGGTATTATGTTAACGTTATGCGGAATTTAAACACATCGATTCAGCAATTAGAAAGTATAAAAATTACCGTAAAATCACGTAAACCTTAAGAGAAATCGCAATAAAATAGGTTTTGTTTAAATTACCTATGTTGCTGGTCTTATGATCGCAGTTGATTAATTGCATGATTTATGTTTTTAATTCTGTTTCGTCATAACGTTTCCGATGAGCAAAGGCATGATATTGTTTCTAAAGCGAACAATGACTTTATAAAGAGTTTTTGAGACAGTAACTTTTTTTTATATAAATGACGAATACGCTATTTCACTGCAAAACAAATATCTTTGCTGGAACGAAACTGCACAAATATCATATTTATTACCTGCTTTAAAAAAGAAATTCGTATTTCCTAAGCGTGGCTGGGCAAAACGTACCGCGCGCGGTACTGCGGCAGAATGAGAATAACTTTTCATATACGTATATAAAGCAAAGAGCGTAAAATTTAATTCAGTTTGCTTTGAAAAGCGAACAAAGCACAACTACACATGCATTGAAGAACATTTAAGAGAAACACACGTGTAGTGGTGCCCAGCTCTGCTCCTAAGCTATTGACCTGATTTTGACAAGTGAAGTGCATGTCAATGTGTGCGTGAACTGCACCAGGAGAAATTAGGAAAGAACATAAAAAGCTTAAAATGCGTTACGTTATTTTTTATGTTATTAAATGTCCTTAATATGAAAAAATATAAGTTAAAATTGTCGCGCTTACATTTGCGTTGTAAAAAATATGCGTCAGTACATTTGACAAATTTTTAGTGCATTCTGTACAATGGGCGAATTTTCAGTAAGCTTGGACTATTTTCAGTACGCTTGTACTACAGTGAAAGTCACATATACCGACTCCGCTTGTAACAACCAACCGCTTATTACAACCGCTTCGAAGTCGTTTGTTTGGTTTCTTTACAAGTCTTATGAGCATTTCGTCGGTTATAACGATCGCCGGATATAGCAACGAGTCGGATAAAGCAACCGCTTTTAGCCATAACTTTTTTTTTGTCGGCGCTTATAACGATGAAATTTCAAAAAAGTGAAAAAAACATAGTAGGCTTTGCTCAAGATTTGTTTTTTGAACACAATATGCACACAACTACGTAAATTTCGTTGGAATTTTGCTTAGAGTTTTGTGTGAAGGAAAACTTAGTTCAGTTTGAGTGTTCATTTTCGTGATGTGGATGCTTTAGGAAAATTAAAAGGTTTGCTTATAAGCTTAGTATTCTCTTTATTTTTTTTAATGCTTAATGTTATTTTAGTTATGAATAAAAGGAAAAATTTCTCTGTCCAAGAAAAGGCAACGATTATTCATCGATTGGAAACTGGAGACAAAAATGCTGATCTTGCCAAAGAGTTTGGAGTATCGCACTCAACGATCTCGACCATTTATAAAAACAGAGAAAAAATCGATGAACATTTTAGAAACAACCGAACTAAGAATAAAAAAATTCGGCTTCCACTAAATCCAGAAATCGATGAAGCACTGCTGCAGTGGCTTAAGAATCAAAGATGCCGTAATATACCAATCGACGGACCAGCTTTGATCGCAAAGGCGAACGAGTTTGGAAAACATTTCGAAAAGGTAAATTACTCTTGCTCAGAGTCTTGGATTCGTCGTTTTAGACAGCGCCATAATATTGTATTTGGGAAAGTTTCTGGAGAGGCAGCAAAAGTAGATAGAAATGTGTGTGATGAGTGGATTCAAAACGTTTGGCCAAAAATTCGATGCGAATATGCTGATGAAGACATATTTAATACAGATGAAACTGCACTATTTTTCAAACTTGCACCAGACAAAACTTTACGTTTTAAAGGCGAAAAGTGTAGTGGTGGAAAACTGGCAAAAGAACGGATAACCGTTTTAGTGACGTGCAACATGACAGGTTCAGTAAAAAAAAAACTTATGGTGATTGGAAAGTCAAAAAACCCACGCTGTTTTAAAAACATTAAGTCTTTGCCAGTTTTTTATGAGGCCAATAAATCTGCATGGATGACATCAAACATTTTCAGTGAATATCTGCATAAGTGGAATAAGGAGCTTGTGAGACAAAATAAAAAAATTGTATTGCTCCTCGATAATTGTCCATGTCACCCACATACACTAAGCTTTAGTGCCATAAAATTGGTGTTTATTCCCCCAAACACAACATCGGTTCTACAACCTCTGGACCAAGGGATTATTAAAAATTTGAAAGTTGGTTTCCGGAAATCATTTGTACTAAAAATGATTGAATCTGAAATTCCATTTAACCCTTCAATATTTGATGCCGTGCTAATGATATCTAAAGCTTGGATTGACGTTACTCAAAACACAATTGCAAATTGCTTTAAGCATGCTGGTTTTCGCCCATCGGAGTCCAGCTTGGAAAATAATATGGCCTTTGTTGAAGTAGATTATATTCCCTTAAACGAACTTGCCTTAACTATGTCAATCATTCACAGAGCAGTGCCATGTGAAAACTGGGAAGAATATATAACGGTAGACGAAAATCTTGCTACGGCTCTAAATCCAACAGAAGAAAATATTGTTCAAAATATTATTTCAAACCAGCAGGAACCTGAAATGGAAGAAGAGGATAATATTACTGCAGAAGAAAACTTCACGATACCTACCGCTATAGAAGCGATAAAGGCTGTCGAAGTCATCAGAACTTTTGCTTGCCTGAACGAATTAGGTGATAATATTTTAACAAACCTTTCGGCTGTTGAGAAATCATTAAACTGTGCCTATTTAGAGTGCTTATCTACGAAGCAAACGACTATAACAGAATTTTTTCCCCAGTCTTAAGTCATATGTTTTACATTGTTAGCTAGTATATTTTGTGTTGAATGGATTTATATATAACATAATTACCTATATGAACATAAAAATATGTATGTGCATTTTTCTTAGAGTGGATCATTTTTTCTTTTAATATAATTTACATGACAAAAAAAAGACATACATATGTATGGTTATTTTAATAAAACTTATAGTAAATACAAATACCGTTTTTTATTTATTAGCAGTATTCGGATGTAACGACTGTCGGTTATAGCAACCATATTTTAACGGTCCCTTTGCCGTCGTTATGAGCGACTTCCACTGTATATTTAATTATAACCTACTTTTGTTCAGTAAATTTTGGTGACATATGCGTAAAAAAAATCGAATAACCTTTTCTTTTTTTTTATTTAGTAAGTTTTAGAAAGTTGTTGTGTGTTTCCATGTCAAAACAGCACATTCGCCCTATAAAAGGTACATTCCTAGTCTTGTGTCAGTACATTTCCACATTTCTATTGTTTTCAACTTGGCAAATTTGGTTTTAAGTAATCGAAAATATTTAGTTATATATTTTGTAATCCCACAGTGCACGGTCAACGTGGAACGTTTGATTGATTTTCACGAAAAAATCTTCGTTAGGCGGACCAGAAATGCGGAGTTCGATTCGAAATACACTGTTAAATACGGTTGCGAATCCATAATGACAAGGAGGTTCCTTTTTCTTCAGCGGTTTTTTCTTTTCAGAAGCCTTTAGTGTTGGTACTAAAAAAATTGTAGAACTGGCTAGCGCAATTTTTTTCTTTCGGTTCATTTCAGATAAATTACACAGTTCACTTATGTATAAAAATTTCTTTGTTTTTTGCTTAGTTGTCAAAAAAGACCATTCGCATTTGACATTAGAGATGAAAACAGCATGTCAATAAATGAAAGGCAAAATTTGATGTCATATTTGGACAGAAACTACTTTATCGGCCCATGGCGTATGGGCGGCAAAGAAACGGGGGCGGCAAAAGTTTGGAAAACGAGGACTTTCTTTTTTTTTTTTGCTTATGTTAATCAAAAAAAACTGTTGTTTTTATTAAAAAATTCCATTTTTTCACATCTTATAATTTTTTTTTTTAATTTTGGGGGCGACAAAATTTTATTGGCGTACGGGCGGCACATAGCCTTAACCCGGCCCTGCACACCAGGCAGTTAAGGCAGTTGTTTTTGTCATTTAAAATGACATAGTCAAAACCAGGCATTAGAATCAAAGAGTATTCGTGAGTGAATTTGTTTTTGCAAAATGAATTTTTAAATTTTTATAGGTAAAGTTTATTCTTGTCTTGCTCTGAGAGAGCACAAAAATAAAAGCTACCATAATAGATTTTTGGTAGAAAAATTATTTTAATTATTGAATCACGAGACTAAAAAGTCCTTAAACATATTGAATATAGTTTGCAGCTAAATACGAACGACAATCAGAATTTCAGCGTTGTTTCCCGCGTTCACTATGGCCACCCATAATTCCGCTTCTCGCATGAAAAATCAACATTACGGTCGGCTTCGCTTTGAGCGTGCACTGTGGACGCACACCAACGTTTCTGAGTGGAACTTGAATTGTAGGTGTGCTTACAACATTTTCGATTCCCGCAGAAATTGCCTTGGAGGACTTGAAAGGGTCTTTTTTTGAAAGAATAACTATTTGGCGACCAACTTCTGGAGAGGTTTTCGTTGGTCTACCTCTAGTTTATTTTCCTATTTTGTTTATAAAAATATTTTGCACAAAACGCAAACACCAATCCATCAAACTAGCGATGTCCCGAAAAGATTTTCCTTTTTTCTTAGGCAATATTTTTCAAAATATTGCCAAAAAACAAAGAAAATCGCAGATTGGAACTACAAATTATAGAAAAAGTTTCACAAAAAACTACTTGCAAAAGAATTGCTCCCCGTTTGGTCGTCTAGAAAAATGAAAAAAAAAATTTGTTCGTGCAATATTTTGCACAATATTTTCAAAAAACAAAAACACCTGGCTCAGCACTTCAAGCAATCGAAATAGGATTTATCAATAAAAATTGCTCGTCCGGAAAATATAAAAAAAAAATGTTCGTGCAATATTATCCAAAAAACAAAAACATTTAGCTCAGCACTTCAAGCTATCGAAAAATCTACTATCAATCAAAATAGCTCCTTGTTGGCTCGTTCAGAAAATATTTTTTTTTTTTAAACTTCATTTTCTTTTATTGAATCTTCTCTTAAGAGACAAACAATAAGTTTTAAAATCTTAAACTGAGTAACATTATTATACATTATTATCGTGAATAATGAATATATAATTTAATAATGAACTTGTCTCCAGAAACAAAAGTTAGCAGGGACTTATACTTCTTGTGCAGTAGGTGCAGCTTGTGTATGGCTCAGCACCTCGAGTGCACAAGATCGAATAACTCATTGGAGCATAGGTATGGATGCAGCTGACGATCGCTTCTCCCCATATTCTTTGCCACCCGAGACGACCGAGGTCCCGGTCTTGGCTTGGTAGCTGAAACGAATTAGACCTCAGTCTACCCGAATGGGGGTTTCGAGTACCAGAAAATATGGAAGAAAAAAATGTTTGGCCAATATTTTACACAATATTGCCAAAAAACAAAAATACCTGGCTCAGCACTTCGAGCTATCGAAAAAACTTTTGTCCACAAAAATTTCTCTTCGCTTGCTTGTCTGAAAAATATTTTTAAAAACTTTTTCGTGCAATATTTTTCACATTATTGCCAAAAAACTAAGAAAATCGTGGCTTAGTGAAAGTTATTCAAAAAAAAATTTAACAAAAAAAAAAAATTGCGCAAAACATGTTCGCCACTGAAATGCATCGGAGTCGCAAAGCCAACAATAGCGCAAAATATTGCTTCCCATTTGTTCGTCCAAAATATTTAAAAATTGAAACGTTGCTTACCCCTTCAAGCTATCGAAAAATCATTTATGCAGAACAAGTGTCGTTTGCTAATTCAGATAATATAAATAACAGTTATTCAGTAACTGGGCCTTGTTTGCCTATCCAGAAAATAGTACCTTAAACATTTTTCAATCCATCAGTTACAAAAACAAAAAAATTAATTGCTTTTTACATTTTTTTTATTTAATAAAAGACGTACAAACTAATGTGCAACTTATTTAGTTTTACATAAGAACTAAACCAATATAATACTCAATATGCCACGTAACTACTATAATATGTTGTGTACTTTTGTTAAAGCCTTATTCTTATTTATAAAAAATGTACCTGAAATAATATTATTTGTTTGCTGTTGATAATTTTTATAAAATATGATATGAAATAATTTTTCTTCAGGCCGTAGAAAATTCATGTTATCTAAAAACAATTTCAATATAAGATTTCGATTATTATAGAAAAGTTTTCGTTTATTATTTAGATAATTAATGTTCTTAGTTTTTTATTCTGGCTGTAGGTCAGTATATAAAATATTTTTAGATTTTTAAATAATTTTTTCTGGAAAAATTAAAATATAAACCAAGGTTTTTAACTAAATATGTAGACGACATTTTTGGAATTATACGGGCAGATGCAATAAAAATGACGCTAAAAGAACTGAACAATTTTCACAGGAACATCAAATTCACCATGGAAGAGGAGGAAAACGGAGCTCTTGATTATCTTGACACATTAGTTATTAGGAAAAACAACGTTTTAAAGATTGACTGGTATCAAAAGCCTACTGCCTCTGGACGACTGATCAATTATAACTCTAAGCATGCACGAAATATTATAAGAAACACCGCCCAAAATTTTATCGGAAAAATATTGACCATCAGTGACGAGGTATTCCATGGACAAAATAAGAAAAAAGTAAGAACCATTTTGGGCAAAAATGATTTTCCAACAGAAACCATAAATGGAATGATAAAAAGATTTTGCATACAACGAAACACAGAAAAAAGAAAAGCAGAAGTAATTTACAAGTCGATGACATATGTACCTCAACTAACTGACAAACTACAAAAATCAGATATATACGACAAAGAAAGATACAATATCGCACCAAAAATTATAAGCACAGTTGGACAATATTACAGCAATACAAAAACTGAAAATAATGACAAATCAAACATTATTTACAAAATCCCATGCGGTGGAGGTGTATACGTAACAACAAAGTGCAATATGGTATATGTAGGGACTACTAAAAATAAATTAAAAACAAGAATGTCAGCACACAGATCGGACCAAAGGTTACGGCATCAATCTGGCCAAAAAACTGCATTAGCAGCCGACTGTGCAAGACTAGAACACACAGCTGACATTGACAACGTTAACATACTGCAACAAGAGACAAACTACAAAAAAAGACTAACATTAGAAATGCTCCACATCATTGACATCCCACAAGAGCAAAGAATAAACTTTAAAACTGATACTGAAGGCGTTGCACACAATTATATGTATCTAATAAGAAAATAAAAAACAATGAAATTAGTTGATGTCCGAATTTAGTATATTAATAAAGATGTTTTATGTTGTGATTTATGTTGTTTTTAAAAATTTTTTGTTTCATGTTAATTTTTATGTAATTTTCATTTATGTTAATGTAAGCATATTTTCTGACGAATATTGTAAAAAATATTTATTATTGCTGTGTATTTTTTGTTTGAAGTTTCCTGAAGATGACTTTAAAATAAAGTCGAAATATCGAAAATAATAATAATGCAAAATTATATAAAAATCTTAAAATATTTTATATACTGACCTACAGCCAGAATAAAAAACTAAGAACATTAAATACCAAAAGGTCGAGAAGAATTTATTTCATTAATTATTGAGATAATTTTATTTCGTCTCGGTGGCTGGTTCAGAAATATTATATTGAACTACTAGATTGTTATAGGTTGCTTTTTAATTAACATCATATCAAATATACTTCTTTAAACATATAGGAACATTGCCACTTTCAAGTTAGGTAGTAATTTTTCCACTATTTCAACCATATTTTTTTGATCGTCTCTAATTTCCCAGATTCCATTAACATAGCAGTATGTTACATAATGGGTAATGGTATTTGGGTCATCATTATGTTCATAAGAATCATAAATCCTGCTAATTTGTATTTTCTTTCAAAATTAATGGATATTGGAATTTGTGGACTACCGAACAAAATATTTTCACAGTATAAAAAAATGGCATTAATTTTTGATGGAACAATTTTGATCTGAATAAAGTAGTAAGATCACACCAAGGACAGTGTTCATCTACTGACATTTTTTGAGTACCTTTTTTTCAGTTATTTCTTGTTTTCGGTTTTTTTTTTTTTGTTAGATGTTTTTATTTAACTAAACCTATCTTGAAAGTTTTCTCTATTCTTCTTGTTCAACAAATAGTTGAAGCAGCATCCTAACCTTATACTGAAAATACTTTTGAAGACTACAATATTCAATGCTATGAATTCTTAACGGAGGAAAATACTGATCTTCCTGATTGCTTGTTAAAAATTAATAAACTTGCGTTGATTGAGTCAATAAGAGAATGACCAATTTTAAAAAATATTGATGAATGTATTGTATCATTTCTGATATGTTCAGTTATCTATCTAAGCACAGTTGAAACTATTAATTAATTTAATATTATGACGTGTGAATTGTTATTATTATTACAAAGTAAATATCAAACAAATTTTACAGAAAATACCAAACTGAAAATCTTAACTAAAATAGAAATGTCCATCAGTGATGGACATCTTGAAATATTATAGAATTATTAAGGGCCGCCGCTTTTCGTAAACAAAAAATGAGGAAGTAAAATTTGGCCACAAAATTCCAGCTGACATTCAAAATCTTAATCTTAAAGAGGATATTGGAAACAATGGCCCATCTGGTATGATTAATAATTTTAAGCATATTATGAAAAACGATTCAAATAAAGGTATATTTGAAGTTCAGTCTAGCCCATTCAAAATTGTTTACCTTACATTTGAACAAAAGTGTCTTTGGTGTTCTGGCTCGGTTGTTAAGGCTTTCAATGAAAACGAGAAAAAATCTGCACATATTATGCTTTAACATAATGAATTTGTTTTTTAATAAGAGGCAAGCCATCCGCCACACTGGATTTATTTGTTTCTTCAAGGCACCATTGGAATGAAAAATATTTAGCTCTTTAATTATATGGAAAATATCAGTAGAACGAACAGCTGGTATTTGCGGCATATTTTAGTTTTTAGTTAACTGCGAATGAAAATAAAACCAAAATTTATTGATATTTTTTCATCCGTATTTGGTAATTAAGTATTTACTTAAAAGATTCCAATTTTCTTGTTGTGCAATTCAGCGTACTAATCAAAAATATGTATCTACATACATATATATGCAGGGCGCCGGTGTTCTTTCAAAATGCGTTTTTTCCTAAAAGGAAAAATAAGGAATTAAAATAATTAATGTCAATTATTGAATTTTACTTTCTCTGCTTTATATGTGTATGTGAAAAGTTATTCTCTTTCTGCCGCAGTCGCGCGCGCGCTACGTTTTGCCCAGTCACGATTATAATCCAAACAATTATAAGTAAACAATATACTCAATGTTTTTTGATAGCTCGAAGTGCTGAGACAAAAGTTTTTTGATTGCTTGAAGTGCTGAGCCAGGTGTTTTTGTTTTTTTTTGACATTATTGTGATAAATATTGCACGAACAAATTTTTTTTTAATTTTTCTGGACGAGAAACGAGGAGCAATTCTTTTGCAAATACTTTTTTGTGAAATTTTTTTTTTGTTAAAATTTTTTCTATAGTTTTTAGTTCTAAGCCACGTTTTTCTTTGTTTTTTGGCAACATTTTGAAAAATATTGGACATAAATATTTTTTTTATATATTTTCCGGACGAGCAACCGAGGAGCAATTTTTTGTTGAATTTTTTCCTTTTTAATATTTTTTTCATAATTTGTAGTTTTAAGCCACGTTTTTCTTTGTTTTTTGACAAAAGTTTGAAAAATATTGGACGAAAAATTTTTTTTTTATATTTTCCAGACAAGCAAACGAGGAGCAATTTTTATTGATAAAAAATTTTTCAATAGCTTGAAGTGCTGAGCCAGGTGTTTTCGTTTTTCGGCAATATTGTGCAAAATATTGCACGAAGTTTTTTTTTATATTTTCTGAACAAGCAAACGAGGAGCAATTTTTATGGATAAAATTACTGTCAATAGCTTTAAGTACTGAGCCAGCTTTTGCTGTTTTTTGCAATATTGCTTAAAATAATGCACAATAATTTTGTTATGTTATATTTTCTGCACGAGCAGACGAAGAGCAATTTTTTCATGTAGGTATTTTTACTATAGCGTTAAGTGCTGAGCTAGGTGATTTTGTTTTTTGGAAATATTTCCAAAAATATTTCGGGAGCAATTTTTTTAGACACATATCCTAGACGAGCAAACGAAGTGCAATTTTAAAAGATAATTTTTATTTTGATATCTCGTAGTCACGAGCCTACTTCACACAGCTGCTCACGTATTTTCTAATGGAATGAGGATATAAAAATAAGATCTGCAAAAAAATTTAGCATTTCTATCGGAAATTGGCCAGTCGCTTTTATCCAAAGCCAGAAAAATTAACTTAAAATAAGATTTTTTTTATTCATCGAACTACGACTGTAAAATTAAATGGTTAATACAGCTTTTATACACTATTTTGATCTACATGTGTGTGTTTGTGGTCTTAAATAATGTTAAGCTAAAATTTTTAGAAAAAATTCTCCATTTTTATACTCTACCGAGGAGGCGTGACAGGTATGGAAAAGTATATATATTCTTGATCATCACCTCCTGAGTTGATTTAGCGATGTCCGTCTGTCTGTCTGTCTGTTGAGATCAGGTTTACGGAAAAACTAAGAAAGCTAATTGAATGAAATCAGCACACACAGGTCACATCTTCTTGCAGGCACCTTGCTATTGAAAATGGGTAAAATCGGTTCATGGACACGCCTACCGCCCATACTCTATGTATATTTACCTAGGCCCATTTGGAAAAAAGTTGCAGCGATTTTAATCAAAATTTGGTGATTTCATGAACATGTGAACAAGATTAGGATTAGGTTAGGTTTCAAGTTTTCAAAACTTCCTACAGGGGCGTGGCACAACCCTAAATTTTAACTTTTATACCACTATATCTCGTAAGCCGTGCAAGATATTGTGATGGAATTTGGGATACGGGAATATTTCAAATATATCTTGAATTACGATAAAAGTGGGCGGTATTGTAAAAGTGGGCATGGCTCTTTTCAACAGTTAAAAATTTTGATTCCATATATCTCAAAAGTGGCTCAAACGATTTTCATAAAAATTTTATAGAGGATGTCACTGAAAGCAGTCAGCAACACAAGCTCTGCCACTTTACTGAAAAACTCGATGAAGGGCGTGGCACAGCCCACAATATTTATAAACGTTATATTTAGAGAACTAACAACGTAATCGATATGAACTTTAATAGGGCAGATATATGTACTTGTAAGAAGGTATGTTTTTGCAAAAATTTGGCGCAATGGAGCATGTGGTCGTGCCACCTCCCATACAAGCAAAAAACGTTTACTGTTATAGATAATGTGCTATGAGAGTAATCTTCATAAAATTTGGCTTAGAGGTGTCAGCTGCTATGGGTTTTGAAATTAAATGAGAATTGACGATATTTCAGTAGAGGGCGTGGCAACTCATATATTACCATAAAGTTGCAATCGCTATATTGATTGAACTATTGCAACAATTGGTATAAAAATTAATTGAGATGGCTTACTTGCTATAAGGTATACCTGAATCATAAGTGGGCGAAATAGCACGAGTGGGCGTGGCACTCCCCATACAAGTAAAATGCCTTAAGTGGCATATCTTTCAAAATATGTGATAAATCAGACAAAAATTTGGCGAAAGAGTGTTGCTTACAAAAAGCTATTTCTGGATAAAAATCGGACTATATTACACCAGTGGGTGTGTTATCGCCCTAAATTGTAAGACTAATTACGGCATATATCGCAAACTATTCAACCTATTATGCTAAGATTGTGTATATATGTGCATGTCAATGACGAATATAATTTAGTAACTAAAAAGTAGGCGGAATTGGAGAAGTGGGCGTAGCACATTTAAATTTCTTAGTTTAATTCTTAGTTTAACATATTTTCCATGTTCTTTTGACTTTATCAACCTTTTAACTTTTTCCAATATATCCTAGATGTATTCGTTTGACTTTTTCAACCTCTTTCATTTTTCTTCATTATTTTCTTTATTTTTAAGACTTCTTCAGCGATTTTGAATTGTTTCATCATTTCTTAACCTCTTTCAAATTTTTTGGACATTTTCATATTATTTCGATATTTTTAAGCATTTCTCAACATTTTTCATGTTTTTTCGAAATTTTGAACTCCTTTAAACTTTCTTCAATGGATTCCATATTTTATCGACATTTTCAGTCTTATACAACCGTTTGAACATTTTTCATTCCCTAAACCTTATTTACATTTCACATTTTTTTCGACTTATTCAACCTTTTCAACGTCTTTTAACCTTTATTTAAAAGGGACTTTCAGTGCAGTGTAGGGTATGTGAGTTTCGGCCTGGCCGAAGATAACACCTTAACTTGTTTATTTTTAAATGGTTCTCATTAACTATTGATGGAAGGTAAAACTGTTCCCGTAGTACTTCTAAATAGAATTAAATGCAGTTTATGAAAGAAATTATATAGAATTATCTGCAAAAAAGTGATTCCAAAAATAAACATCCGTACGATTGTTAAAAAATTTATTACGGAATATGTCTAAAAAGTACACTGTGCGACGATGAAGAAAGACGATAAGAACAAGTGACGGAAAAGTAGTTCAAATATGCTAGTAATTTCTTTTCTTTTACTTCCTTAATCAGTTTTGTTTGCTCAAATCAAGAATTTTTTGTTATTCTGAGGGTTTCCGCCGAAAATGATTTGAGATTCAAAAGCATCCATCAGAAAGCCATCACATCTCTCAGTTAATTAGTTTTCATGATTTTTATGTTTGTAGTTCCACATTTATTCGTCCATGAATAAATGATTTGCAGGGATAAAAGAAATCAGTGTTTAACATGAAGTGAACATATTTAAGCCGACTATTTTGACTGCATGCATTTAGTCCCAAAAAAGAATTTAATGAAAATATACTGCATTCGGTAGTCACATAAAGATTAGGTTATGTACATAGCTTATTTTCATGGACATAAGTACATACATATGTATGTACATTAGACATGTTCAAAAAAATGTCATATTCTAGAATACTTCAAGAACACTCGATTTGCGAAAACTTATTTATATTCGAGTATTTCGTCATTTAAAAAAATATAAAAAAATAATCCTACAGCTGCTACCAGAGCTGCAAAATTTTCATTTTTTGGATTTTAGCCAAAAAAATTATGAAAATTAGAATTTTTCCTTATTTATAATATTTTTTCTTAAATAGTTTTTCGATTTTCCTTATGGAATAATAATGGAAATTCATGCAGTGGCATTGACAATTTCAAGTTATAGTGTATTAAGGTGATTGCAGTAAAAACAACAAAGGATTTGAGCTGTTACACAAGAAACCCCAAAGCCCTACTCGCGGAGAGACCTCAGTTTTCTCCTTATGTATAGGCTTAACAAATAGCGGCAAGTTTTTTTTTCGATACTTCCTTATGTGTACTTAAGGAAAATCGAAAAAATATTTTAAAAAATATTATAAATAAGAAAAAAATCTAATTTTCATAATTTTTTGGCTAAAATCCAAAAAATGAAAATTTTGCAGCTCTGGTAGCAGCTATAGGATTATTAATTTTTTAAATGAGGAAATACACGAATATGAATAAATTTTCGCAAATCGAGTGTTAACATGTCTTGTGTACATACATAGCTGTAATAATCCTTTTGCACGATTCAGAAAGGAGTAAAGCCGAAATAGGATAATATGATTTTAATTTTTAAGTTAAGTACTTTTATCCATTAACTGCTTCCGGAATGAGTTGAAGCTTTTCAATAAACTGCAATGCTTAAATATAACCAAACCCCAGTGGTAGCGGAACACATTTCTTTTTTTTTTAATTAAATGGAATTTCGGATTAAATGCTACCGAAGAAGAATATCTGATGAGCTCCCTTTGGAAGCTACTTCCAGATTTCCCGTTGGGCGTAAGCACTTATTGTTTTCAAATAAGTAGTAGCGTTGTTTAGTTCCGGAATAAGATAGGGTTAGGAGAGACTATTGTCCTGGGCCCTTTCATTTTTTGTGGAAACGGCCCTAGTAGCATAAAAAGTTCATATAGATTTTTTTACAGCCCTTTTTAAGACAAGTAGAAAGATAACATATTATATTTATAAATTCTTTATATGGGCTTATAAGAGCCATTTGACGTATAAAGTATAAAGACACTTTCCCCTCATCGTTATCTTTCAAGAGACTTGGTAAAATATCCTTCTGAGCTGTTTAAAAGACACCTTCAAAACACTTAAGAAAAATATCTGTGTCTTGTTGGCAGAGCCTTGTTATATATAATTTTATTTTATTACAAAATTATTTAATATGGAAATTGTAGAGAACTTTATTATAATATTTAATTTGATTTTCATTTAATTTGATATCAAATTTAATTTTCACTTACGATTTAGAAATTTTGCAAAGTCAGTCTCGAACCCATGTCCCAGCGATTTATAGTACTGCGCGCTACCTACTAGGCTACCTATCATATATTGTATTATATGCCAAAGGAGAATCATATCTTTCTCTCATTTGTTTTAGTAAAGCGACAAAAAAAACGGACAGTAATGTGCCCTATCTCGTGTGCCTCTAAAAACATGAGACGTCATGTTTTTCTAGTGACTTATATGGCTACAGTATTAAGACATAAGAGACATTCGGTCTCTTTATCATGATTTTATCATGATTCTTTATCGTTTCGAATTCGAAACGAATTCGTTTGTGCGCATTCCGTTTTTTGAAAGTAAAACGAATAAGTTTCGAATTCGTAATGGACTTCAAATAAAAATTTAAATTATTGCCTATACCGTGGAGACCACCGTCAATCAAGTTGAAGCCGGATTGCGTTACCTTCAGGATGTTATTAATCCTGCTTTTAAGCCATGAGAGCTCCAAGATAGCGTTGCACGTGCTAAAAACCATGTAGTCGCAGTACCACCGCATATGAGTGCTGTGAAATTGTTGCACAGGACTGTCTTCCGTTCTGAACTCGGCAAGTCCATATATATCCCAAAACTCCAGAGTGGCAAATTATCTCCAGAAATACTATTGCACTACGTTACCATGAACTCCACCGTCGCTGTTCCGTCGTTGGTTGATCTAAATACCCTCGTTGGTTTCGCTCAAAGTCTTAAACTTGGAACTAGAAATGGATAAGCTGATTCTGCCAGTTACTATGGTGGTGATGCAGGCAATGGAAATATTTTGTTTCTGGATCCAATCCCTCAGCACAATTTCGCAATGTACTTTGTCACTTGTGATCGAAAAATGTTTTTTAAGTATAACAGTGACAATGAAGCCTATTGAATGTCGAATTGTTGGCTTTCAGTTGACACGCTACAGTCCAAGTGCTACATATGTGCTTTACTTTTTCTATGTGACATTAGGGTGATTCAAATTTTTTTTTTTTTGTTTTTTTTAAGGTGCTGTTGCTTAAAAAGTAATTTTATGATATGAAGAAAAAGTTCACTAAAATTCAGCTCTGTAACTCAATTTTATAAGGTGGCGCCGGAGCCTGTTAGTTTTACATGTAAATTGTATGGAAAAATTATTTTTTACAAAAAAGGTATCTAAACGAATGAGTGATTAGTGTTGTAGAGCTGAAAAGGGTCGTTTTTCGACGTAATTTCTTACGCTGAATCTGAATCTGGCCTCAGAATTGACCCATCATATCGGAATCCTGAAATATTTGAGGTTAATTACCTGAAACATGATGTTTTTTGTCTACTTTCGAGGCCATGTTTAGGATTCAAAGAAAGTTGATCAGCTTATTTTTAACAAAAGCATCATTTAGTACCATCCTTGCCCTTTAAAATGAGCTTTCAAGTGGTGATCTGTGATGTTTCCTTGCAAAGTTATAGCCATTTTAAAGTGACATGAATTGGATCCCCTACAAAGGGTTGCAACCCAACAATATTAACCAACGGGCTTCAAATTCATGTCACCTTGAAATGGCTGCAACTTTGCAAGGAAGCATCACAGATCACCACTTGAATGCTCATTTTAAAGGGCAAGGATGGTACTAAATGATGCTTTTGTTAAAAAAAGGCTGATCAACTTTCTTTGAATCCTATACATGGCCTCGAAAGTAGACAAAAAACATCATGTTTTTGGTACTTAGCCTCAAATATTTCAGGATTCCGACATGATGGGTCGATTCTGAGGCCAGATTCGGATTCAGCGTAAAAAATTACGTTGAAAAACGACGCTTTTCAGCGCAACAACACTAATCACCTATTCATTTAGATACCTTTTTTGTAAAAAATTATTTTTCCATACAATTTACATGTAAAACTAACAGGCTCCGGCGCCACCTTATAAAATTTTGTTACAGAGCTGAATTTTCGTGAACTTTTTCTTCATATCATAAACTTACTTTTTAAGCAACAGCACCTTAAAAAAAACACAAAAAAAAAAATTTGAATCACCCTAATGTGACATACTTCGAATATACTTCACTCGTCCAATTGTCTGAAGTTAATTTTCGCATGTCTTTTGCACGTTTCTCGAAAACGGGTAAAGTGATCATAAGTCGTGCAGCCGCAGACTTTAAAAAGTATTACCGATATAAGAGATAGCTCAATAATTATTGATGGTATTTTTACATTTGGAAACGTATTATCCATTAAATTTACTCTTAATTCGTATGAAAAACGAAAAAACAAAACAACGAAAAACAGATTTTTTTTTTGCGTTTTATTAAATTTTCTGATTTTCGTTGTTTTGCTTTTTCGTTTTTCATACGAATTGTACTAAAAAACAAAGTGATTGCGGGTAAAAGGCATTATATACAAAGTTGGGTGTGTCAATATTCAACAAGACGTTATGCTCTCTTTTGCCGGTGATGAAATTCCACTTCGTTGGGTCTTCCAGCAAGACAATAACCCGAAGCACACCAGTAAACGGGCAAGGGAGTGGTGAAAAGTGAAAGGTGTTGAGGTCATACAGTGGACTGCTCAGTCACCAGACCTAAATCCAATCGAAAACTTGTGGTGCAACATCAACAGATATGTAAGCAATGCTAAGCCAACAAAAAAAAAAGCAGCTTTGGAGTGTCATCCAAGGAGCCTGGACAAATATATCTCCCACACGCTGTCAAAGTCCTGTCGACTCAATACCGCGTCGCTGTGATGCCGTTTTAAAAATATAATGACTTTTCTACTAAATATTAAGCTTAGTTGTAATTTGGTAATTTTTTATCAGCATATATTCATGGTTTTATCAAACACTCCTATTATTTTGAACAACCAGTATATGAAGTTGAAGTAGATTTTAATTTTTTAAAAAATATGTATCGTATTTAAGTTCTTGTTTTTTTTTGTAAAAGTGCTGCTAAATACTAAGAACTAAGTTTCCTGAAATAATTTGTTTTTGTAATAAATAAACTCTAACAATAAATCATATTATTTGCTTTTGTGTGTTATCACTCCTATTATTATGAACACAGCTGTATGTTAAATTCTGAAGAAATCAAATGTTTATTGCAATTTTATTCACTGAAAGTTGTAAATAACACTAGTTTACAAGAAAAAAGATCTGGTTTCTCATAGACTTTTTTCGATGTATTTTGGGGCGTAGATTCCAAAAATGGCAACCATTTTTTTTTCTTAAGAATCGTTTTCGAGATATCCCTAAAAACTCCTTTTTCGGCACTTTTTTCATTTATTTGACTATATCTCCATAAATTTTTTTTGACTCAAAAACGACTTTCAGCATTCGAAAGATATTTGTATTCCCTTTCTAACGATATGCTCTTTGCTTGAATCGGATAAGATTTGATGGAGTTACAAGCGCTCAAAGTCCAAAAAACTGACTTTTTTGGTCTTTTTTGAAAATCACTCAATTTCAATTGCTCCATTTGAATGAAAAATTTTTTCTTTTGCAAATTTTTAAAATTTTTAATGAAAGACTCTTCTTTTGCAAATATTTTAAGTATAATCTTGCGAAAATCAGACAAAAACTGTAGAAGTTATTCGAAAAAACAGTAGGAAACTTGCAATAAAATTAAACGAAAATACATACGACTGTGTTTGTGTGTGGCTCTTTACTTTTATTCTCCGTTTCTTTTTAAATAAAAAACCTATGTATTTTGGATTAATTTTATTGCAAGTTTTTTACTGTTTTTTCGAATAACTTCTACAGTTTTTGTCCGATTTTCGCAAAATTATACTTAAAATATTTGCAAAAGAAGAGTCTTTCATTAAAAATTTTAAAAATATGAAAAAGAAAAAATTTTTCATTCAAATGGAGCAATTGAAATTGAGTGATTTTCAAAAAAGACCAAAAAAGTCAGTTTTTTGGACTTTGAGCGCTTGTAACTCCATCAAATCTTATCCGATTCAAGCAAAGAGCATATCGTTAGAAAGGGAATACAAATATCTTTCGAATGCTGAAAGTCGTTTTTGAGTCAAAAAAAAAATTTATGGAGATATAGTCTAATAAATGAAAAAAGTGCCGAAAAATGGGTTTTTTGGGGATATCTCGAAAACGATTCTTAAGAAAAAAAAAATGGTTGCCATTTTTGGAATCTACGCCCCAAAATACATCGAAAAAAGTCTATGAGAAACCAGATCTCGAGATCAAACCCAAATTTGTAAACTAGTGTAATTTTTAGAATACATATTTTGTTTTGAATACGTACTTATTTATGTATGGTCGGGGCCGGCAGAAGGTACGGGCAAAGCGGGCAGTTGCCCAGGGCGCCGCTCTGATGGGGCGCCAAATTTTGAAACATGAAAGATATACAAGGTTTTGTCGCGTGCGTTGGTTCGATACTCGTAAATCCAAAATTTTTTTTTTTGATATCAATGAAAATAAATGTTTTTTTAAGACATGGTTATAAATATTTAAAACCACGTTGTCCTGTCTTTTAAATTTTATAAAAAAAAATAATTTTACTTAGCTCAATACTGAAATATCACTCGTTGTTAAGACACTTTCTGACATTAACAAAATAGTATAGAAAAGAGCTTTTAAATTTTTGCCAGAATACGGAACATTAACAACGTGTTAATATTAAATATTTTGTTAATGTGGTGAGCTTTGTTAAGCTACCAGAATAGGGCTGTAAGTTTAAAATGAAATCAATATGAAGTAAAGATTTTGTTGCGCGAAAACACATTGCTTTTCATTTATCACGATACTTTTTTACATTTTGTTCCATATGCTATAAGACAAGAAGAGTTTCGTAAATAAGTGCTTATGGAACAAAGCATTTTTTTAAGCGAATCTTACTCTTAGAAGTGCTTCCAAAGACGGACATTTTTGACAGAAAAAACTACAGAGTGCAGAGCTTTCCTTCGTAAAAAGGTCGCGACAATATTTTCGGTTTTTTGTAATTAACAAACTAAACTTTAACAGGGATTTACCAAAAAAACATTTTTGTCATATAGAACACATAAATTTGCGAACGACGATAAGTATCAGTAAGGCATAATAACTGCAAAATGTATAATAAATAGGTTTGTTCAATTACTTGAAAATTCGTACAAATTTTTGATAATTTGTGCTATTTTTTACTATTTATTGTTCCTGTACAAAAAAACATTGCAGAAGAGAGTGAAAATAATAATTCCAGTCCCTACCAAAGGTTGTTACTTTCTGCAACACAAATTTCGTATAGTCATAATTTTTAAGCTCTGGCAATTAATGTGAAATTGGCTCAATCAATAAAATAAATTATAGAAAAAATATTGATATCAAAAATAAAATAAAGTTGAATGTGAAAATTAAAGTTGAAAATTGAAAGATTATATATATATGTGTGTAAAGAGAGAACTTTATTGCTTATTCTCACAAATTATGCAACTTGCGAATCGCTGCTTCAAAAGTTACGGAACAGACCTAATTTCAATCTACCATTTTCTGGGAGAAAAAAAATATCGATAAAATTTAAAGTGCATTTTCAATAGAAAGAGTAGTTCAAATTAATCACATCAAAAATCTTCGGAAAAATATTTTTGGGTTTTAGAACTAAAGGTTTGACCAAATTTTGTCGCACTGTGTAATCTTTTGGATGTATTTAATAGAGCTTCTGATATATAAGATTCCTTCATTTCATCGAAATGTTTATGCAGACGCTTTCAAAAACCAACATATTTACAACTCTTATTTTAAGGTAAGGAGTTGTTAAGTTACGAAGATTCAACGGAGGCACTTCAGTCTAAGAGTATTGATGAAAATAATGAGTTCGATGAAAATTAAGAACATTTATCAACCGTTTTTGTCAATATTTTAAATGACTTATGCTTGCAAAGTGAATTAGATTCAGCAAACCCAAATTTTTAACAATGTATAGTGTTAAATTCTATATACCTTTTTTTTAAAAATAATTAAAAGAAAATATTGAAATTAATATTTTTAGTTTTCGTCGTCAGAAGGTTTACCGGTGATGGCGATCGGCCTCGAAAGGCTTAATCTCATTTTATTTTCCTAACATTATTTCTCCTAAAAATTATTTTAAATTTATTGGGTAAAATAATATAATAATTTAGCTGTTATTAATTTCGCACAGCAAAACTGGTATATTGACCTAATGCATTGGGAATCCGTTTGCTTCTTACAATAGCGTATTTGCAAGTAAATCCAAGTTTGAGGTTTTACTCAATAGCATACCAGATATGTCTTTGGCTTGAAACATAGAGACCATACTGTAATATTACGCTATAAGAATCTGAAAGAATACCTTCGAAAATACGATCGATTTCTATTTTCACGATCTAACCCTCTAATTAAATTGAAGCAACTCTGTTTAAGTTCAGAAAGGCAATTCCTTATTCATGCCATGCGCCTCTGGACCCTTAAGCCCCTGATTCCTTATATGTATGTGGTAATGGTCGAAACATATGTCACCAATTACCAGGTTAAATTGTTCCATTTGTTGTCTTTGTCATGCTTGTTTATAAAGCATTAAACGATTTGTGTAAGTTCACATGAATATCGGTTTCTGTAAAATTCGATCAAATAATATTCAATTAATTTTATATAATAAAAGTAAATAATAAAAAAAATAAAGATTTATTTTTTTTTTTGATTTTCCCTTGACATTGCATTGTACTTGAATGCTTTTTAAAAACCTTACGCCGTCGTTATTGGAGTCCTTAGAATTATCTCGTTAATAAATAAAATATATAAATAAAATATCCATGGTGTAATAATAAAGGTGAAGTAATTAGGAAGAGCCATGCATACTAAAATTGAAGCCATCTTGAAAACGTAAGAGCAAATCGATTTTCAATCAGCTGTCATCCCATTTGCTGTACCTTTGACATTCATAACATCTCAATTGCCCATTCAGCAAAGTTAAGCGTTTTGATGAATTGCAGCGCTTAATCATAAAGATCTTGAACATTTTCTGAACGATATGCTGGAAGCTACATTAAATCTGCTGTGAACATACTTCGGGAAGCTACAGTTCTTCATTCTAATCTCAAACCCTTAGAAATTTCGTGTCTAATAGTAACTTACATCTTAATCCAGATAATGCAAGCTAAGAAAGTTTTTAAAAGAAAAATATTGTGAAGCTTAATCGTGTCCATTTTGTTAAGGAGCTTGGTGTTCATTTTGATGCGAAATTAAGGTTTAATGATCACGTTAACGAAATTTTTAAGAAATTCATGGCTTTATTAAGTGGTGGGCCACTCAAAGCATTTACTGACCCCTCGAAGCCATGGGATTCAATGATTTTTTAGGGTCATCTGGAAGAATTACCATATGCCGACGATATCGATGTGCTGTCTTGGTTCGGTATGCAAACCAACGCTATATGGCTTAGTGATCAAGCTACCAACGTTGAACTATTTGTTAGCACTGAGAAAGCTTGAGCATTATACACACACACACACAATATACGAATTTCAACATAAGCGAAAACATTACTAATATCAATACAAAACCCGGCTTCCTTGGGAACGTACTCTCTGCAAGAAGTGGCGCCACGGAGGGCGTAGCAGCAAAATTCCACAACGAAAGAATTTGTTTGCAAGAATCCATAAAATATGGCATTCAAACACAATCCCAACACAGACTCAACTGCGATTATTTAAATCAAATGTTTAATCAGTGCAAATCAGCTTGCAAATGATGATCCATCCCGGGTATACATATTGACACAACGACTTAAAATCTTTGTAATCTTCTCTTTGCGGCAAATATTTAGAGCTTTATTTAGGTACTAATAATATTTATAGGCCATACAATGAACAATAACACAAGAAAAACTTGGCGTTCAGCGTTCGGATGGAATCTCATGGTGAAAGATGCTGAGGGCGACCTGAAATTTCGTTTCGATAAATCGTAAAATTCGACATTACAAAAACCGGATCAAACTGGCATAGCATATACAAGGAGCCGGAACTCGAAATTAATTATACAACCATTGTTCAAGCCCTACGCTTTTTATGGCATTTAAGGATACTAGTAGTAAAATTGGCCTGCCAAGGGCTAGAATCTATCACACAAATAATTTAAAGCCGCAGTGACTTAACAATTGATTATCTCCCACCAGTTTATTATTATTATTATTATTTATAACTAACAATATAAATTATAAGTTATAAGTTAATCAGCCCGAGCTACAAAGGCCTTCAGCTTTTATAATGAGAATTCATATAAATAAACAACAAATTAAATTAATAATTCAGATATGTAACAAAATTGTTTGTTTTTCAATTTGATAATGTAGTTAAATTAGTTTTTTATACTAATATAATCATGCTTACATATATTACCTACTTCATATATATTTTTACGATTAATAGTTTTATTTAAGATTTTTTAAATATTAAATTAGATGAAATAGGTTGCAACTTTTAAGGAAACATATAACTTTTTTATACCCTACACCGAGGGTATATTCACTTTGTCCATCCGTTTGTAACACATAGAAGGAGGCGTGGCAGGTATGGAAAAGTATATATATTCTTGATCAGCGTCACCACCTGAGTTGATTTAGCAATGTCCGTTTGTCTGTCTGTCTGTCTGTCTGTCTGTCTGTCTGTCTGTCTGTCTGTCTGTCTGTCTGTCTGTCTGTCTGTCTGTCTGTCTGTCTGTCTGTCTGTCTGTCTGTCTGTCTGTCTGTCTGTCTGTCTGTCTGTCTGTCTGTCTGTCTGTCTGTCTGTCTGTCTGTCTGTCTGTCTGTCTGTCTGTCTGTCTGTCTGTCTGTCTGTCTGTCTGTCTGTCTGTCTGTCTGTCTGTCTGTCTGTCTGTCTGTCTGTCTGTCTGTCTGTCTGTCTGTCTGTCTGTCTGTCTGTCTGTCTGTCTGTCTGTCTGTCTGTCTGTCTGTCTGTCTGTCTGTCTGTCTGTCTGTCTGTCTGTCTGTCTGTCTGTCTGTCTGTCTGTCTGTCTGTCTGTCTGTCTGTCTGTCTGTCTGTCTGTCTGTCTGTCTGTCTGTCTGTCTGTCTGTCTGTCTGTCTGTCTGTCTGTCTGTCTGTCTGTCTGTCTGTCTGTCTGTCTGTCTGTCTGTCTGTCTGTCTGTCTGTCTGTCTGTCTGTCTGTCTGTCTGTCTGTCTGTCTGTCTGTCTGTCTGTCTGTCTGTCTGTCTGTCTGTCTGTCTGTCTGTCTGTCTGTCTGTCTGTCTGTCTGTCTGTCTGTCTGTCTGTCTGTCTGTCTGTCTGTCTGTCTGTCTGTCTGTCTGTCTGTCTGTCTGTCTGTCTGTCTGTCTGTCTGTCTGTCTGTCTGTCTGTCTGTCTGTCTGTCTGTCTGTCTGTCTGTCTGTCTGTCTGTCTGTCTGTCTGTCTGTCTGTCTGTCTGTCTGTCTGTCTGTCTGTCTGTCTGTCTGTCTGTCTGTCTGTCTGTCTGTCTGTCTGTCTGTCTGTCTGTCTGTCTGTCTGTCTGTCTGTCTGTCTGTCTGTCTGTCTGTCTGTCTGTCTGTCTGTCTGTCTGTCTGTCTGTCTGTCTGTCTGTCTGTCTGTCTGTCTGTCTGTCTGTCTGTCTGTCTGTCTGTCTGTCTGTCTGTCTGTCTGTCTGTCTGTCTGTCTGTCTGTCTGTCTGTCTGTCTGTCTGTCTGTCTGTCTGTCTGTCTGTCTGTCTGTCTGTCTGTCTGTCTGTCTGTCTGTCTGTCTGTCTGTCTGTCTGTCTGTCTGTCTGTCTGTCTGTCTGTCTGTCTGTCTGTCTGTCTGTCTGTCTGTCTGTCTGTCTGTCTGTCTGTCTGTCTGTCTGTCTGTCTATCTGTCTGTCTGTTTGTCTGTCTGTTGAAATCAGGTTTACGGGAAAACCAAGAGAGCTAATGGAATGAAACTTTCACACACAGGTCACACCTTCTTGCAGGCATCTTGCTATTGAAAATGGGCGAAATCGGTTAACTGACACGTCTACCGCCCATACCCTATGTATATATACCCAGGACAATTTTGAAAAATGGTGCAGCGATTTTGATGAAAATTGGTGATATGATGCACATGTGAACAAGATTAGGATAAGTTAGGTTTCAAGTTTTCAAAGCTTCCTACAGGGACGTGGCACAGCCCTAAATTTCAACCTTCATACCACCATATCTCGTAAGCCGTGCAAAATATTGTTATGAAATTTGGTAAACAGGTACATTTCAACAATATCTTGAATTGTGATAAAAGTGGGCGGAATCGTAAAAGTGGGCGTGGCACTTTTCAACAGTTAAAAATTTTGATTCCATATATCTCAAAAGAGGCACAAACGATTTTCATAAAAATTTTGGAGATGATGCCGCTGAAAGCAGTCATCAATACAAGCACTTTACTGAAAAAACTCGATGAAGGGCGTGGCACAGCCCACAGTATTTATAAGCGCTGTATTAAGAGAACGAACAACGTAATCGTGATGAAATTTAATGAGGTAGATATACTTGCTGTAAGGTCTTTTATAACAAAAATTTGGTACAATAGTACCTGGGGGCGTGGCACCTCCCATATAAGCAAAAACTGTTTATTGTTATAAATAGTGTACTAAGAGAGTAATCTTCATAAAATATGGTGTTTAGATGTCAGTTACTATAGGCTTTAAAAATAAATGAATTTTAACCGAATTGTTAGGTTAGTGTTAGGGGTATGCTTATGAAAAGCTATTTCTGGATCAAAATCGGGCTGGATTGTACCAGTGGGTGTGTCACCGCCCTAAAATTTAAATTAAACTGCAGTATGTATCGCAAACTATACAAGCTATTGTGCTAAAATTTAATATCAGGATGTCGGTCACAAATATAATTTGTTAAACCAAAGTTGGGCGGAATTGGAGAAGTGGGCGTGGCATATTTAAAATTTTTCATTTTTATTCGATTTTTTCAACATTTTTCATATTCTTTCGACTTTTTCAACGCTTTAACTTTTTCCAATGTATTCTATATGTATTTGTTTGACTTTTTCAACCTCTTTCAACTTTCTTCATAAGTTTCTTTATATTTTCGAGTTTTTCATCAATTTTGAATAGTTTCAAATTTTTTCAACCTCTTTCATTTTTTTTAGAGTTTTTCAACCTCTCTCAACTTTTTTCAACATTTTGCATATATTTACGACTTTGCAACATTTTTCAACCTTTCTAACACTTCACATTTTTTTCGACTTATTCAACCTCTTCAACGTCTTCTTAACATTTGATGAAAAGGTATTTTCAGTGCAGTGTAGGGTATGTGAGTTTCGGCCTCGCCGAAAATAACACCTTAACTTGCTTATGTTATCTATGGTCGGGATGGATAGAAATGAGGTTGGAGTTTGATTGTTAAAGATCATGGATCTTTCATTATTAAATTTATTGCAGTTATTCAAGATATGTTCGATGGTAATGTTAATGTTTGAGTTGCAAAACTGGCAGAGTTTACTTATGTTGTGATCGAATAAATGTTCGTGTGTTAGTTTGCAGTGACCTTATCTGACTCTTGTGAATTTTATAAAATCTATTCTGTTAAAAGAGTCGTTTAGAGCAAATTTAGAGTAGTTATCTAAAGTTGCCTTGTTGAAATTAATTAACTTATACCAAGTGGAGGTCGCATGCCAAATATTTTCTTGATCTTTGTTAAAAGTATTACTTAGAAATTTGTTATAATCACTTATATTGTAGTTATTTGTTGTGTGAAGTGGAGATTTACATGAAAGCTTAGCTAATTGGTCGGCAAATTCGTTGCCTGGTATTCCAGCATGTCCTGGTATCCAGATTAGCAAAATTTTAGGGTTATATTTAATAAGTTTGTTCCTAATGTTATATGGGTAAAAATGATTGTTATCTATGTTTTTGATTGCTTTTAGAGCAGCGAGAGAGTCTGAGCAAATTGCGAACTTCCAGCTTTAGATATAGCGAAGCTTGGGGCTTCTGAAATTGCAATAATTTCTGCAGTAAAAACAGAGCTGAGAGTTGGAAGATTTGCTGATGCTATGATTATACTGTCTGTAGTAACACTGTAGGCACATAAGTCATTTGTTTTGGAGCCATCGGTGAATAGGAATTTATGATTTAAAAAAGAGTTTTTTAATTCCAAAAAAAGTGATTGATATGTTTTTGGTGAGGTAATGGATTTGTTGAACGAATGTAGGGAGGTGTTTATTGTTGATGAAATTAGTAACCATGGGGGGTATTTGGTAATGGGAGATTTTATTGGTCTGAAAGGAATTTGGAGAGTCCCACCAGTTTATTTAATCTAATCTACTGTTGCTATCGTAAAATAACATGCAAAATTGAAAATAACATGTTTTTCTAGTCTAATCATTGAGTTTTGTTTTCACATTTTTTCCTTTCCACACACTACCATTATTATCAATTCGGCTAACATCTCCATGATGTTACTTAACACCAAATGGTACATTTTTTAATTCATCTTACGGTAGTCAGAGAAAAACATGTTCGCCGTGATTAAATTGTAATTATTATCTGTAAATGATGCTAAGTCTTAAAAAAAACAGCTCGTTAAATATCCTACACTTAAAATCTGTTGTGGGATAGTAGAATACAATAAAAATAAAATAAAAATATTCGTATACTAATGGTAAATAGCAAAACAAATAAAATAAAATGTACAAGACGCATAACATTTACCCAAAGGATCCACTCTGTAGATGACTTCCGGCAATACGGGGTTCAGCAAACACACAACAAGCACCCACACCGTTGACCAGGACAACAGAACGTGATGCCATTTTCGATGTTGATGCTTTATCGCCATGTTTTGAGTGGTCATATCGTGGCTGATGGTCATGTTTAGTTGTTGTGTTTAATGTTGTTTACAAATTTATTTTGTTATTCCGATTTTTTCCATTTATATTTGAAATTTACATTTGGTTCTATTTTTAGCTTTCACATTGCTTTTTCCTACTCTGCTGCCTTATCTTATTTTTTATGAATTGCATTCGAATTGTTAAACGATTCAAATCACAAGGCAAAATAATTTATTTGTTGATTTTATTGTACTTTTTATTTAAATTTTTTTTATGCTCTGTTGTTATTTTAACGACTTGCGTTCTTTGCTCATTTCCATTTTTAGTTTTATTTATGGTTGTTTTACTGCTATTATTTTAAAAATATTGATATGGAAATAAAATCTTTTACTTTTCTTCAATTTATATTATGTGTGTATAACTATGCCATAAATTTTTCAACGAAAAACAGGATAAATTGGAGAAAAAATGTCATTTTACAGGACTTAATTTTTCGAAAACATGATTGGTTTCAGGATAATTTCTTTTTTTTTTTCATTTGAAAGCGGAATAGATAGTAATTCTTGTATATGGATTAATATTTTGGCACATAAATTTAATCAGAGCCTTCGTTCATATGTTTCTCGTCTTATATGTTTTCGATCCGTTCAGTGCCACCACATACAGTATGCATATTAGACATGTTCCAAAAAATCTCATGTTCTAGAATTCTTCGGGAACACTCAAAATTCAAAAATTTATTCATATCCGTGTATATCCTCATTAAAAAAAAAATACTCCCAGGGTTGCTACCAGCGCTGCAAAATTTTAATTTTTTGGTCTTTAAGTAAAAAAATTAAATTTTTTTCTTATTTAAAATTTAGTTTTTGAAATGTTGGAAATGAAGGTCAAAATATTAACGTTTCATATTTTTCATTGCACGAGTATGCATGCCATATCGGAATTGGATAAAAATAACTTCATGTCGATTAAAACCCACGAAAAAGCAAAAATTGTGTCTTGGAAAAGTACGCTGGCCAAATGTGTAACGGCAAGTCAGTATTGTATGTAATTAAGTGCACAATGTCGACTCTGTACAGAAATTTGAAACAGTTTATTAATGTAATGTAAATATGATTCATATGTTTTAAAATATAAAAACTTGATTTCGGCAATGTAATTTGAGATGTCAAACAAAGCTGACAGCAAACGATAGCCGTGCTTTATTCGCTTTGGTTAAACCTAAAAGTGAATAAAACTCATAAGTTTAACCTTTTATAATTCTGCATTTGACCAATAAATGGCATGACAGTGTTTGACAGAAATTCTATTTTCAAATCAGACCCGGCTTTACGGTCGTGTGGTTGAACGGGGGTACGAATCAGTACATAATGTTTTTTTTTTAAATGATTGCTATCAATTGATTACAAATCGTTTTTATAGTGTCGCAGACGCTAATACCAAAGTTTTCTTTTCGTTTTCTTTTGTTTGACCACAGTTTTTATTTTTAGTATGTGTTTCTATTTTAATATTTGGGGCCAGCACTGACTGGGTGCCCAAGGCCTCGCGCGACCTAAGAGCGCTTCTTCAAAATTCCAGCAAAGTTGCCATATATTTTTGATTATTTTAGGTTTGTGTCTATGATGCTTCAAACTTTAGCAAAGGCAAAAAATACTGAATCAATTGAACTAGAAATTAAGCTGGTTCACACATTTGTATGAGATTTTGGTTTAACCAAAGGGAATAATACACGGCTGATGTTATCGAATATTTGCAATTGGAATGGAATAATTAGCAGAGACGTGAACCGGGTGAAAAATTTGGTCGGTTCGGTTCGAACCGTTTTTGCACTTTTGGATTGGTTTGTTAAAACGGTTTTTGTTTTCTTTAAACCGGGGTTTCGGTTCAATTCAACGGTTCGGGAATAAAAAAAAAACTATGCAAATTTGTGTTATTTTTATTCAGTAACAATATAAAAGAATGTAGAAATACATGTACATGAACATATATATGTCATACGCTATAAGTACGTAGTAAAAAATTAGTATTTGATAACAAATTTGATTTACAATAATAAGTTGAGATTGATGAAAAAAATATCTTCTAACAAGTGCTCGTCAATATTTCCCCGCAGGTCTCCGAGAATAAATTTTAGGGTGGAAAATGTCCTCTCTACCAAAACCTGGGTTTTAACTTGAGCTAATTCAGATAATTCTTTGGCAGGGTAGTTATTCCAAAAGTTCAAAACATTAATACTATATTATTTGAAAGCCGCTTTATATTATCAAACGATTTGATTTTATCTATTACTGATTTATTTTTGAGCTCTGTCTCATTCTTCCCTATTTCTTTCAAAATTTCATCAATTTTCATATGTAACAAAAAAAAAATAAAACAAATGGGGAAAATTTGTCCACTGAAAATTGGTCAGAATGAACCCTCGAACCGTTATAAAAAGTGGTTCGGTTTTAAGTTCGGATCAATCATTTGTCGAAAATTTTGGTTTGGTTAATGGTTCAATTAAAAAAAACGGTTTTCCAGTTCAAAACCGGTTCACTTCCCTGATAAATAGCGCGCAGCCAATCAACACAAAGCATTTTCATCACTTAACCACGCACACAATCGCAATTCTACCACAGCGTTCGTTCCATTGTTGTATGAACTCATGGAATGGATTGTAAAAGCAAATCTGCAAATTTTTAAAGTGGAACATACATTTGATCCTATTTTTTTACATACACTCAACACTCGTTTTACACGATATTTTTTACACGATTTTGAAATAACACGGCTTAAAAATATGAACAAATAAACTTTTTTACTGGAATTTTTTCTTCTTTTAGCACGAATCTCAAAAAACTTTTTGAAGTGAAACTTCTTTAGCAACGGTGTGATTTGAAGTCAGGTTTTTATACTGAAACAACAATATTTTTTATCATAGTATAGTTTTTTCCTCCAAGGTAAGGCTTAGTTGACGGTATCTACAATAAATTTTTTTAATTCGATGGTGAAATTTCCAGCATAATTTACCACATTTTGCATGTAATTTTTTTTGCCCGGTTTTCTAAGGGACGTATCTACTGTATAAAAAGATATGTATGTACCAAATCCTATCCATCTGCGTCAAGTAGTTTCTGAGATATGAAGAAGGGGTGGGACCGCCCATTATGAAAATTTGTTTAGTAGTCGCGAGTATATTTGCGACAGACGAGCGGTTTACGTTGTTTTCTCATATGAGAGGCGTGGCACCGTCTAATTTTTTATTGCAATTTATTTTTGGCCGTACTTTTTCTATATGTACCAAGTTTCTTCTTTCATCTGCGTCAAATAATTGATGAAATAAAATGAATTTAATTTTTGCTTATATTGGGGGCATGCAATCAACCTATGTATTTTACCAAACCATGCTATACTAAGAACCTTCCATAAGCCAAAAAAACATTTTAATTAAAATGTAAAAATCTTTTGAGTATTTCGCGATTTATGTGCTACAGACAAACTGTTTCCTTTTTTCGTTTTCATTGAAAAATAGCACTTGTGACTGCACCTTTTCTATATTTACCAGGCTCATTCATCTGCGTCAAATAATTGCTAAGATATAATGAATTCCTTTTTTCTCTTTTATAATCTGAACAACTAAAAAAAGAAGATACATTTTTGCAACTGGAAAATATTTTCATTGGAAGCAACGCAGAGATGTTCATAAAAAAGTATGGACCTTCACAATCAGAATCCTACAAAACCTAATCAATCAGAACAAATTCCAGTTAGAGAATGTATATTTGGTTCTACATAGAACTTGTTAAACAAATACAGAAAAGTTTCGATTTTTCCCAAATAGACATATAAAATTTGTCTATAATAACCCCTAGTAAAATCTTCTCAAATATTGAAGTTTCATTGTTGCCGCTGGTTTCAGCATTTTCACATTTAATTGATAGTGATCCAGAAGTTGTAATCAACCTATCGAAAATGTTGAGATTAAGCAACATTGGCCTTAAACATGATATAAATATCGTAGATTTTTGGGAAAAGATTTCAACACAAAAAAAGGGCTAAGGGTGAAAATTTTTGAAAGTTTAGCACACTTCATTTTTAATATTTTGTCGCTACATCACAGTTATGCTGCCTAGAGAAAATTTTCAGATTTGAACTTAATTAAGACCAAAATTAGAAACTAGCAGATAATTGTCAAAAAATTGTTCAACTAAATTTGTTTGTTTATATTTTGCATTAAATTTTGACAACAATGAAGCCAGGTTTTGCTGTCAGATTTTAATACGACAATTTCATATAACCAATATTGTTATTGTCATAATTAAGTTGAAAAATATAGAAATATTTTGATTTTTGTAAAATAATTTCAATTCAATCCGTAAGACAAATGAAATGTTGTTTGAAGCAGGCGCTCAGCAAATAAAACATGAAAATATCAATATAGGTTATATGAAATTGTCGTATTAAAATCTGACAGCAAAACCTGACTTCATGGTTTTCAAAATTCAATGCAAAATATATATATAACAAACGAATTTAGTTTAACAATTTTTTTACAACTATGAAACCACATTTTGCTGTCAGATTTTAATACGACAATTTAGTATAACTAGGGTTACCATATGCCCTGCCTACATAAGTAGAAAATTCTCTCAAAATTTCAGCTTCCTAGATCAAACCCGCGAACTTCGCATCCACTTTGTTTTTTAGTACAATTCGCATGGAAAACGAAAGAGCAAAGCAACGAAAATCAGATTCTATTATATAGGCATACAGGGCCGCAAATTTAAAAAATAAAAATACCTCCTTCGGGTGTATTTTTTCCGCATTTTTAGTCACACGAAAAATGTGGGCGTGGTTTTACAACAGTGGGTGGCGACCTCCATTCAACTAAAAACCCAAGACGCTATATCTTGGCACCTAAAGCAGACTTTTTCTACGTTTTAGTAAGTCGGTTTTTTCGTTGAATTTCAACGGAATTGGACATAAACTCTGTCCGCGCAGTTTTCAGGTTTGAGCTAGGAAGCTCAAATGTTTGGACAATTATTTTTATTCCTCAAGCTATAATATAGGTAAAATTAAACAAAATCCCTGTCCTAAAGTTTGAAAAAAACACCCTAATGTACATAGCTCCCGACCATTCCATTCCGGTGAGCAAGATATCTGGAGACGGTTTAGTAAACAGCTCTTGGACTTTTTGGATTTTTTTTTTGGACACATATTTTTTGATTGATTGCTTAAAACGACCTCAATTTTGAGCACAAAAAACTAAAATTTTCTTTCTACGCCCGCCATTTTGTCAAAAATTAATATTTTTCAAAAATCAACGATCAAACGCCCAAGAGCTGTTTACTAAACCGAAAAAATTTTTATTTTCTTTTTATGGATGAACCAGTCTCCAGATATCTTGCTCGCAGCAAATTTTGAGTTTATTCTCCGTACCAAAAATTTCTAAATTATGGGGAACAAGCCGAACCTTTAAGATCTGCGATGCACCAGGATCGCATAACTTTGAACAAGAAGCGTCTCACAGCCAATGGCTGTGTATTACAACATAAACAAATAATTAAGAAACTGGGATAACAAAGGAGAATTACGGTTTAATGTACTCAGGTGACATGCTTAAATAGTGTAAAGAAAAAAGCGGAACATTTGGTTGAAATTAAAAATTAGCTTCTCGTTAGATTTACATTAATATAGCGAGTGTAATTTGAGTGCTGACGTAGGCATCAACCAAAAATATACTGATGAGATTCCAAGAATCGAAACATAAGTCTATATTCCAGAGTTGTTGTTTTTTTCCTTTGCTATCAAAGTTTGTTTAGTGAACAAAGCATTGCACTATAGGTCAAACAGCACACTTGTCTGGCCAAAATCCAATTTATACAAGTGTCGCTATTTAATTTTTGTTAATGTAATGTAACGGAGAATTCCTCAAAATAAACAAAATTGCATTTGGTTTTTGGAAAAAATAATTTACCGTTTTTTAGCGACGTGTCATAGTTGATACATTTGCATTCTACTGCGATAGCGCAAACAAGTGGTGACTTTTACTCCTTTTTTAACTATTGTGAAGTAATTTAAATAATTTGTTTTTTTTTTTAAATAAAAATGGAAAAAATTTATGATAGTATTTATTATGTAATTTAACTTAAAAAATTTAAATATATTTTAGTTTTCTGTGAAAAAATTCAAAAATTGAAATGAGACCCTTGATTTGTCAAGTTTTTTTAAATTTCCAAAATTGTGTAAGCTTTTAAAATTTTGTTGGGATTTGTTAGTCTTATGACACCCTAAATTAGTTAGATGTTGCTATAGTGTTATTTAGAAATTTGGGTGCCCGATTTTGCACGTTTTTTTTTAATGAATTTTTTTTTCAGGTGACTTATTCTTCCGAAATTCGGATTTATTCGAAATCTGGTTGCAAAAGACAGACAAAAAGGAAAAAGAAGAGGCTGTTTTTAATTACCTATCACAAAATACTGAGGATGCTACTAGTCCAAGTAATTTGTGGCAAAGTGCGCATAATTTTTGCAGTAGAGCTTACGAAAAATGGGTAAAAAGCCACTGGAAGTTGCATCCAAAAATGGCAAATCAGAAATTAAGATGATAAAAATACAGTAACAGAAAAAAGAAACCAATACAAGATTTATTTTTCAAAAAGCTTGGCCTCATAGTAGATAAACCGAAAGTAGGTGGTTTTGGGAGTACAAACGATGGCAACACTGCACGCCGAGTTTTTGCGGAATATGAAATGTTTTCTCAAATTACCGGCATTGACAAGGGCTTGATTTGTCGCCTAAAAATAATTTTAATAAGCATGTCTTATCAATTTCCTTTAAATATAAACAAATTTCAAGTTTACTGCTTTGAAACCGCAAAAATTATTCAAAACCTGTATTCCTGACTCCCAACAACAGCAACTCTACACAAAATTCTTATTCATTCAAAGGAAATTATAGAGGGCTTAGTTCTTCCTGTTTTTTTTTTTTTGGAGAAGAATCAGCAGAGTCTCGACACAAATTATTCAAATCTGATAGACTACATCATGCACGCAAAAGTAGCCGATTTAATACACTTTTAGACGTGTTTCATAGAGCAATGGACACATCAGATCCAATAATTTGTTCGCTGACTTTAAATAGACGCATTCAGACTAAAAAGCGTCTCCAACTTCCGACAGAAGTGATACGATTATTAAGGTGTGAAATCCCAGTCGAAGAACTTAACTTAACCAGCTATGAAATATGCCAGAATGAAGAAGAGGAAGATAAAATTGGGGAAACCGAAATTTTAAGTTCAATGTATTTAAACATTTTAACTAATTTATCTTTAGAAAGTGATGCTTAAACAAACGTCATGTATTTCTTAACCCAACACTAGAATCTAAAAATAAAAACACATTTTTTATTTCATTAATTATTGAATTTTAAAAAATGTAGTACGTGCCATTTTTGACCAGGTAACACAAGGGTTAAGATTTTTCTCAGAGTTCTTCTTTTAGCCTAGAGTCATCATGAAAAATACATTTCTAGTTTATCACCATGATAATATAGCCGTTATTAGTTTTGGCCAGTGAAATGTGCTATTGGACCTATAGTGCATTGTATCAATTAGTAAAATTTTACTTGAATGTTGATCGCTGCTAAATGGCTGAAGTTCAATTATTATTATTATTAAAAAGCCAATACAACAAACCAAAAATTGTCTTAAATATTTTTAAAATATCCTTAGCTTATTAAGTTTAAAACCGGCACATCATTTATATGTGACGAATCGCAGTGCTGTAGGGTTTTTCACCGCGTAACTAATATTATTTTCAACAATATTATGCTTCCTCCTCGTACCTCAATTTTGCCATGAAGTTAAGAGAGCTAAAGCTCAACTTAATTGAATTCATAAACCTTCAGTTGATAAGCAGCATTACGCCAACAAAAGCTAATACTTGCAAAAACAAATCGGCAAAAACTGATGTTTGAAATGTGGTGTTAAATCACATACCTTCCACCACTTTCGTCTTCAATGGTTTTTATTGTAACAGTAAGTAGAAGCATGAAGAAAACTCCAAAAATATTTCAAAACAAATTCATTCCATTATAATTGAAAATTGAGAAAATAAATTATAATTATTGATGTACATACATACTAGGGGTGGCAATCCCGGGATCCCGGGATTTGCTCTAAATATAGGCTAAAGTAATCCCGGGATTACAAAGAGGCAATCCCGGGATTTTCGGGATTAGAAAAAAGTTCTATATTATATAATAAACACTCTTTTTATATGACATATTTAAGTACAAAATTTGCAAAATAATTGTTTTCAATACATTTGATGTGCACGAATTATTATTGCATCCTGCAAAATGCACTTCAATTGTGTATGAACCTTAAATTGAGTAAAAATATTTTTTTTTATTGTAGCAATTTTTTGCTTAAGATTTTCTTAAAATAAATGTGACATAGCAAAAAAAATATCTTTTTTAATAGTTTGACTAATTTTAAGAATTTTTTACTAAGTGCGATTTGTATTGAAAATTGATAGTTCACTAGAAAAATTATATACATAATGTGAAATTTAGGCTAAAATTATTTTTATCAATAACGGAAATACTAAAAATGCAATAGAAAAACAACATAAGCAAAACATATCTATTTTTTAATAATTGTCTATTTTGTCTGCAACAAAAAATATAGGTTTGTCTTAGAAAAAAAAAACCACAGCCGACTTTGATTTGACATTGAAATTTTGACCCAAGCCTAGACCTACCAAAATTTAAGTTCTAAGATATAATTAAACCTTTGTCTGAAGCTTTTTTTCTGAAATCAGCTTCTAAAGATTTTGACAACTTAAATGAAGCACACTTATGAGTGCGTCTACTGAGAGCGAGCCATTCGGTGCCACTAAATGCCATCACTGTCACATTTGAAGAAGGTGATAGAGTATTAATCAAGTACAAAGTGTGTTACACGAATTTTTAAATGTAAAAATAAAATTGATAGTTTGGTCATAAATGCTTGATTATATAACTTAGATGTAACACTCGAAGTGTTCTAAGTCAATTTTTAAGCTATTATTTTTTCTATTATTTTGCGTTCTTATTCTTCATTGTTACGCTGTGAAAAAAAGCAATTTTAATTTTATATCGTATACAATAGTATAAACTTCTTGTTTTTTTTTTGTAGTTTTGTATGCATTTACTAGAACTATCAATCCCGGGATTGATCCCGGGATTGGAAACTTCGATCCCGAAAATCCCGAAACTCAAAAAAGCTCCGGGATTGCCACCCCTAATACATATGTATGTATGTATGTATGTGATTCCTGTGCAAGGCAAAACAGTTGGCATGGTTGTAACAGCATTTACTTTTGAGAAGGAGGAGGTAAGAGATTGAGAATAACGCACAGTGAGAAACAAAAACAATAAAGTCCTTGAATCCTATTTACACCATTGGGACCATGTACGCTTGGTACATAACAACAACGCGAAAGTAAAACTAAACCCAATTTTCTTATTGCAGCCTTATTTGATATTTTGTTGCTCCAATATAAGTTGCCACCTTTTTCGTCATATTATATGTGATAGTGTCCACGAAAGAGCACATATGTCGGGAATAGAACAATATGGAGTTGTTAAACCTGGATACAAGTACATATATTTCATCAAATATAAATCAAGGATACATTGAAAACCGAATTTTTGAAAAAAAAAAATTGAATTCAAAGCTTAACTTCACATTCAGAATTACAATTATGAAATTAAGAGAGCAGAAAGTTTCTCAAAAACCAAAATCCAAAATTTTAAAACCTCAAATTCCACCGAAACTGCAAGTGACATATTTGAATTGCTCATGAATAATTCAAGATTTGTTTTTCTACTTTCAGGAAGGAAATAAGACCACATGTTAGATTTTAGAAAAATATCATATTTTTGTTTGTGGAGCCTGTGATATAGAACTTACTACCTGCCCTAACTGTAGCTTTCAAAATCATAGTGGCATTTTTGTCTTTGAATAACAAACAAGCGCTTTCTGGTTAAAAGTAAAAATGGAATTCAGAACTTGGCCGCATTTAAAGATAAAAAATCTATGCAAAAAGGCCAAAAATGTATTTTGAATCCTTCCATCTGTTTAGGCCTCACTTCAGGAAAAAAATTTTATGCACCAATTGCTGCGAAGAGGTCGAAACTAGATTACGGAGGGACTTGCATCCCGCCGTTTGTTTGACCCTATTTAAGGAAAGTAAATAATGTATTGGACTAATAGATTCGAGAAGATTGAAAATTAATTTAGGATTGAGGAGAGACTTTCAAAAGAATTGCTTATCCCAATTTTTTGTTTCAAACAGGTTTAATAGTTACAGGTAGATAAGAGAAAAATTCTGGTGCAAGGAGAGCCCATAATATTAATATTTACTGGTGGCTCATCGAGCTTTTTAGTTTTCCATACGATTTATATAGGAAAGAAGGATTATACAGTTTTGTCTAAGTCTCGTGAAAGAAAAATCTTACCCGAACGGGACTTTAAGAAGAATTCGTCTAAGATATACCACTAGAATGAGCGTGTCGTGAGCATTAGCACGTCATGTGACGTAACGGTTTAGTCATAACACTAGCATAGATTTTTCTCCTTCCTGTTTTGCTATACCCGCCGTCTCCTCAGAGTGTAAGTTCTGAGGAGACGATATGTAAATACTTATATGAATACTTTTTAAACAAGACAAATAAATGTACAAAATTGTTGTTTTAAGTAACATACGTTGCGTCTAAAATGCCAAAATCTAAACTTACAAGTGATACAATATAACGATCGGTTATTTAAAGTATTTTTGGCAATGCTTTGGAGCTGAAAGCTCATTTTAGCAAGTCGGTTTTTTCGTAAAACTTTAACGAAATCGGACATAAACTCTGTCCGCGCCACTTACAGGCTTGAGCTAGGAAGCTCAAATATTCGGACAGCTGTTTTTATTTCTCAAGCTAAAATAAAGACAAAAAAAAAGTTAAATCCATTCACAAAATTTTCAAAATAAACACCATAATGTATGTGAGTCATTCCAGATGAAACCGTCTAATCTGTAAAGCTGGCTTAGTTTAGATTTTGCTCAAACTTTGCAAGAACCCTCTTTAGGGTTCCAAGGATGGAAATCCAAGGGCATTTAATTTTCCGATGCGTCAGTTCCCGCCTGGCCGAATTGAAGCATATGAAAAACGTCATTTTTAGGCTTCAATATTTTAAGCTGTAAAAATTTTTCAGTTTAAGATATAGACACACTTCAGATGGCATCTTAAAGCTTAGAGATTGTAGTGTTTGTGCAAAGAATATAAATTCACACAATCTGTATACGCGAAAATTACACGGTGCTCAAAATACATGTATTTTATTGATTGTTTGTGATTTTTAACTGGCTCCAGTGTCGCGACTGGTGGATACAAACCAATAATATTTCTTATATGTAGATCAAGTACACATATTGCGGAAGAAATAAAATCTACAATTAACTCCTCGGCATACTTCTTACTCGTATAAGAAAAATTTGTGATTGAAATTTCGAACTTTTGGAAAATGTCATTTTTTAGACCATTATATCAGCATTTGGACCACTAGATAAAAATATGAAACTTTCAGGATATTTAGTTTTAACTTTGAACTTCAAAAGCCTGAGATCTCGTTAACCGATTTTCATCTCTTCCAAGTGTTCAGGCGGCTTAAGAGAAGCAACAAAAAAAATTAGAGTGAGTTTTTTGTTTGAATTTCGAACCCAAACACCAATGGTACAAATGAGGGGAGAAAACAATAATTGAGGAGTGGGGGAACATAACGGCACATGTCCAGTTGTAAAAATGTTAAGAATCCCGAAAAAACGATTATGTCTCTGAACTAATTATTCACTTTGCTATGAAAGAAGTACATTTTGAAAGTGTCTGAGATTGAAATTATTTGAAGGTTAGGGTAATGTTCTGTTCGCCCACTCTTCAATTATAACACAGAATTCCAGTTATGAAATTATTAAAAAATCCAATTTTTTAAAAGTTAGAAATTTCAATTACAGATTTTACTTATAAAAAGTAGGCTGTCTTTAACCCCTACGGACTCTATTTCAATTTGAAATTTGACCTAAGCCGCCATTTTTTTAAACTATTTTTTCTTGAGTGGCTTTTTATTTTAAGAAAGAATATATTTAAAAAAACTGTCATATGGATCTAATTTTCGAGATATAGTCATCAACATAAGTTTCAAATAATGACAACACTAAAACAACTTACGCCCTCGCTGATTTTCTTGTTAAAGATAAAATCAATTATAATAAAGTGGCAACACTGGCAACAGCAGCAGCAGTAGCACGAAAGATTTGATGAAGTTTTCTCGGGCTGCCGTTTGTGTCCTTTTTTCTGGTTTGGTCGCTTTGTGCCAAAAATTAGTTTGGCAAAGTGAGTTTGTAAGAAAAAGATAACTAATATTTGCGAAAATAAAAATTTATGAGTTTGAAAGTTTATGTTTATTCATACGAAAAGTGTTTAGGACAAGAGTTACTTTTCGTTGTTGTTGTTACTGTACTTTTGCTTTTGTTCGAGCCTTATAAACCTTTGCTTGTTGTATTATGAAAGTCGATTTGCATAAATGTGAGTATGGAACACGATTTGCATAAATTCCGGTGTTTATTATTCTTAAGTTTATGTTTCGTGCAGATTTCATGGTAGCTTTGAGTCGATTTATGATCCATATGTTATGGGATTAATATCACCTACATAAAAGTCGAATAAATTTAACGGCCGGTTTGGTTGACCATTCTGTTTAGTAGAATAGAGCAAATACGTAACAGATGCATGATTTATGAAAGGGGTGGCACATAAAGCCTTAACAGTCGACAAGAACCATATAGCTCGCTTGAGTTTACTTAAGGATAAATTAAGAGCTCATATAAGAATGCAATGCCTATACCAATGTATATTTATTTAAATTAAAAATTAACTATCAAAAATAGACAAAGAGCCAAAAAGATTAAGAATATTCTTTGTTCACATAGTACAGTAAAATAACTATGTACATTAGGCACGTTCAAAAAAATCTCGTATTCTAGAATTCTTCGGGAGCTCCCAAAGTTCTCTTTCCTCATTTATATTTTAAGAGAAATTCATATAGTGGCAATGACAATTTCAAATTTTAGTGTATTTAGGTGAATGTAGTGAATACAGTAAGGAATTTTTGCTTTTACTCCAGAAAAAACAAAGCTATACTTGCGCATAGATCATGGATTTTTTACTTATACATGTAAACGGTTCCCTTACTTTTCGGCAGAAAAGTCCGCAGAGGGCTCTCCGATTTTGTTAAAATTTTGGGATATTTCAGTACAGTATATAAAACTACGATCCCTAAATTGTTGGCCCTTCAAAAACCCCTGGTGCAAAGATATGAAATTTTAAAACTCAAAAATTGACGTTTTTTGCCCTTTAGTCGAATATCTGTGTCTCGGGAACTTTAGCTCAAAATTCAACTTTATAGGTCTCATTTTTTTTTGGTATTTATTCAAATTTTTCATAAAAATAGTTCAGAATCTCAGAATCATCGAAACAGAAGAACATCCCTTTCTGAAAGTGACGCCAAGTAGTCAAATTTTGATAAAATCGCTTTTATAAGACCTTTTTGTTTCCTCGTTTTCAGTCCTTCAAAATTCGACCTCTAAAGTTAAAAAATTGTCTTTACGGTCTCTCACGCACACCGACATACAGCTGTGGTCAAAATAATAGCAGTGCGGTGTCATTTTTTGAATTGAAAGAAAATACTTCTATTAAATGACGTTTTATTTCTTCTAATCTTTTGAAATATAGTTACTTGATAAGTGCACAAAATAAACAAATAACATTTTGTTTCAAAAAAATAACGGCACTTCTCAGATTGCTATTGTATTAAGTAATTTGTACTTTCGAGCGGTCAAAATAATAGCAGTGCTCAACTCCTTTTCTTCTCAAGACTAGGTATTTACTTTTATTAAAAAAATTTGATCGTAACAAGTAAGTTCCATTATTTTTGTATAATACTCCAATGATTTTTTTCAAGTTTTTGCATTTTAATGGGCCGTGGAAAGCATTCTACGACAGAGCAAAGTAAAATTATTAAAAACTCCATTTCGTAAGGTAAAACTTTTAAGGAAATTTAAAATTTTATCGGATGTTCTGCGAAAATGGTTTCGAATACGATAATTAATTAATGATATATTGGATATAGTTAAAAGGTTGATAAAGTCAAAAGAATATGGAAAATATTGATAAAATCGAATAAAAACTAAGAAATTTAAATGTGCCATGCCCACTTCCCCAATTCCGCCTTCATTTGGGCTACTAAATTATATTCGTCATTGACATCCACATCCAAATCTTAGCCCAATAGGTTGTATAGTTTGCGATATATGCCGTAGTTAGTCTTAAAATTTAGGGCGGTAACAGCTTTTTATAAACAACACTCTTTCACCAAATTTTAATATGATTGATCACATATTTCGAAAGATATGCCACTTAAGGTATTTTACTTGTATGGGGAGTGCCACGCCCACTCGTACTGTTTCGCCCACTTTTGATTCAGATATACCTTATAGCAAGTAAACTACCTAAATTAAGTTTCATACCAATTGTTGCAATAGGTCAATCAATATAGCAATTGCAACTTAATGGTATTATAGGAGGTGCCACGCCCACTACTGCAATCTCGTCAATTCTCATTTAGTTTCAAAGCCCATAGCAGCCGACGCCTCTAAGCCAAATTTTATGAAAATTACTCTCATAGCACACTATCTACAACAGTAAACGTTTTTTGCTCGTTTGGGAGGTGCCACGCCCACATGCTCCTTTGCGCCAAATTTTTGCAAAAACATACCTTCTAGAAAGTATATCTGCCTTATTAAATTTCATAACGATTGTGTTGTAAATTCTCTTAATATAACGTTTATAAATATTGTGGGCTGTGCCAGCTAGGGCTGGCAATCCCGGAGCTTTTTTGAGTTTCAGGATTTTCGGGATCGATCCCGGGATTGATAGTTCTAGTAAATGCAAAGAGGTTGATTAAGTCGAAAAAATGTGAAATGTTAGAAAGGTTGACAGAGGTTGAAAAATGTTTAAAAAACTTGAGACAGGTTGAAAAACTCTTAGAAAATGAAAGAGGTTGAACATATTTGAAACTATTCAAAATTGATGAAAAAGTCGAAAAAATAAAGAACTTATGACGAAAGTTGAAAAAGGTTCAAAAAGTCGAACAAATACAGGCCGCGGCTGGCTCGAATAAAGCCAATTCTACAGGTCCAATTTTGAACCACTTTTTCGAGCATATGGGGCCGTATGTCGGCAATAACGCCACGAATGTTGGCTTCCAAGTCCCCTAACGTTTCTGGTTTGTTGGCATAGACGAGCGACTTTACATATCCCCAAAGAAAATAATCCAATGGTGTCAAATCACACGATCTTGGTGGCCAATTGACAGGTAAATTCCGCGAAATTATGCGCTCATCGAATGTTTCCTTCAATAAATTGATTGTGACGTGCGCTGTGTGGCATGTAGCGCCGTTTTGTTGGAACCACAACTCATCCACATTCATGCCATCCAATTCGGGAACAAAATAGTCGGTTATCATGGCTCTATACCGGTCTCCATTAACGGTAACTGACTCTCCAGCATTATTTCGGAAGAAGTATGGCCCAATGACTCCACCAGCCCATAGAGCACACCAAACAGTCAGTTTTTGTGGATGTAATGGCGTCTCAAGGGTCTCATGTGGATTCTCTTCACTCCAAATGCGGCAATTTTGCTTGTTGACGTAGCCATTCAACCAAAAATGAGCCTCATCACTGAACAACATTTTGCGATGAAAATCAGCATCGAGATCAATCTCATTTTCAGCCCATACACCAAAATCACGACGCATTGCATGGTCTCGCGGCTTTAATTCTTGCACAAGCTGGATCTTGTAAGGTCGCAAGCCAAGATCTTTGCGCAAAATCTTCCATAAAGTTGATGGACAAAGCTCCAATTGCTGTGCACGGTGGCGAATCGATTCATTCGCGTCCTCTTCAACATTTTGCTCTACAGCGGCAATTGTTTCTTCGGTGCTCACTGTTCGATGTCTCTACGGATGCGTATTATCACATGGAGTAAACGTAGTGCGAAAACGACCCATGGTTAACCGAATTAATTGCTCTGATGGACGATTATGTCGACCATAAACTGGACGGAGCTTGCGGTAAACTTCGCGAACTGAACCATTATTTTCGAAATAAATTTGCACGATTTGCAAGCGTTGTTCTTTTGTCAACCTGTTCATGATGAAATGGCAAACCAAACTGAACATAAATGACATTAGAGTTGCCAGATTTGACCATAAAATGCCAGTTTTATCTCTATTCGAAAAACAAACCTCTAAAAAAAACACCCTTTACATATGGGATATATGTATCGAAAAAATCTAATAGAAATGAAAAATTTGAAATATGCCACTCCCACTTCTCCAATTCCACTTTTTGTTCAATAAATTATATTCGTGATCGACATCCTCATATTAAATTTTAGCACAATAGCTTGTATAGTTTGCGATATATGCCGCAGTTAAGTTTAAAATTTAGGGCGCTAACACACCCACTGGTGCAATCCAGCCCGGTTTTGATCCAGAAATAGCTTTTTATAAGCAAACCCCTAACACCAAATTTTATCATGATTGCACACATATTTCGATTAATATGCCACTTACCCTATCTTATTCGTATGGGCGGTGCCACGCCTACTGGTGCTATTTCAGCCACTTTTGATCCATATATACTCTATAGCAACTGAACCACTTACATTAAATTTCATAGCACTTGCTGTAATAGTTCACTTAAAACAGCGTTTACAGATTAATGTTAATATGAAAGGTGCCACGCCCACTGATGCGATTGTGTCAACATTTATTTATTTTTAAAGCTTATAGTAACTGACATCTATACACCAAATTTTATGAAGATTACTCTCTTACCACACTATCTATAACAATAAACAGTTTTTGTTTATATGGGAGGTGCCACGCCCAGAGATACTATTGTACCAAATTTTTGTATTAAAAGACCTTACAGCAAGTATATCTACCTCATTAAATTTCATCACGATTACGTTGTTCGTTCTCTTAATATAATGTTTATAAATACTGTGGGCTGTGCCACGCCCTTCAATGAGTTTTTTCAGTAAAGTGGCTGATGTTGTATTGATGACTGCTGCAAGCGGCAATTTTGCAATTGCTGTTTCTCGGGTTCCTCGACCAATTCTTTAATTTTATAGGTCGCATTTTGAAGGGCTGAAAGAGGACAAAAAAAAGGTCTGATAAAAGCGATTTTATCAAAATTTGACTACTTGGCGTCACTTTCAAAAAAGAATGTTGATTCTGAACTATTTTTATCAAAAAGTTGAATAAATACCAAAAAAAATGAGACCTATAATGTTGAATTTGGAGCTAAAGTTCCCGAAATACAGATATTCGAATATAGGGCAAAAAGCGTAAATTTTCGAGTTTTATAAATTCATACCTTTGCACCAGAGATTTTTGAAGGGCCAACAATTTAGGGATCGTAGTTTTATATAATGTACTGCAATATCCCAAAACTTTAACAAAATCGAAGACCCCTCTGCGGACGGTTCTGCCGAAAAGTAATGGAACTGCTCATGTACCTATATTATTAAAAAAGTAACGGAAACATTTTATTCGATATTTTCTTGTGTTTATATAAGGAAATTTGAAAAATAACACATTTAAAAAAAGTTTTGAATAAGAATAAAATCTAATTTTCGAAGTGACACACGTTACGTGACATTTTTTTCTTAACCCATTATTGCCCAACCGGTAATTTCGCTTACCACTTCTTTAACTAAACATACAGTCTCACTTATTTCACATTGATCCTTTATTTTGATAAAATATTGAATAATGGACTGTTCGCGAATAACAATTTGATGGAAATGTTTCTAGCCCCTCCCATTTGTCTGTCAGGTAACTTTAAGTGAAGGTCTACAAGTTATGAAATTTTCAAAAAAAAAAACTTACCTATGTACATATTTCTAAAAAAAATTACCCTTGACGCAAGCTTTCAAATATATGTATATTCATGTGAGAGTACAAGTAACTAAGTATGTACATGTACTCGTATGGTCCACACGTACAAAAATTTTAGAGGTAAGTTTACTTACCAGTAGGCCGATATATTGCGTAATTTCGTAGGATTTTTATTTTGTCATGTTTACAATTTATCGTGGTTTTTCGGGCCAATTGGACGTATCATAGTGATTTGAGTGAAATTATGTTTGTTTCTTTTTATACCGGGAAAATATAAAATTAGAAATTCTTGACAATTGAGGAAACAATTTCTTATTTGGAAGCATCTGCTATTAAAGATGAACTAGTGTGTGCTATGCAGTCATTGAAACATGTGAGTGGTGATTACGCCCCACCAAATTCTGACGAAATCAGCGACATAGAAATATTTGACTACGATGCTATCGATGGAAATGCTCCACTTAATGCAGACATTGATGGTGAAATTCAAATTAAGTATGACCAATTTATGGGCGGTTTAGACTTGCACGATAATGCATTGCCTTGTTACAGAATCAAAATTCGAATGGCGAATATTCACCAATTTGCTTGGCAATATGATGGTCAATGCCTGGAAATCGCATGTCATGGTGGCCAGAAAAAAAAGTAGAACATTATCGCAATTAAGTTTCCGTTTGAGTGCTTATGTGTTCTTCAAAAGAAGGTGCTGCTGCCAATACTGATGCATCGACAAGTGCACTAGTATTTAAAATTACATCTGAGTCATTCGTTTTCTCACCTTTATGCGTTTCTCTCCCGGACTCTGGCACAAGATTTCATTATCCCAAACGGGAAATGCTAAAAGGTGTGTTGTTTGTTATATGCATTATCCATATACGAGTACATATGTATATGAGTCAAATATTATGTAAGATTGCATAAGCATTGCTATCCATTATATGAAAAGCATCAATAATACTATACATTGTGTTTTATTCAGTTTATTTTCAAGTAATTCGTGATAAAAGTCAATTGCTTGAATGAAAATACTTACAGTCTTAAATTTAACTCAAGTCAAAATTTGTATTCGTATGTGCCTACTAGTAAGTGAAATTACCATCTCATAACTCGAAAACCGAAACTACAATTTTGATAAAACTTAAAATTTATCTTAATTAGACCAATTAAAGGCATGGAATGAAGTTTAACCAAAATCCGATCACGATTTCTTGGTGCGGGCAAAGATGGAATGTACTTCAAAAATTGATGTATCAGCTCCAAAAATAACTACTAACAGTGTCCTACGTATTTTTAAATGCTCAAAATGTGCTTCATAGAGGCTATAGTCCAGTAGAAATAGGGTTTGAAAAACAAAATAATTCGTTACAGCAATCTGACAGCGGAATATTGTTGAACACGCTCTTGTAAAAGCGGAAAAAAAAATCGAACCGACAGCAGCTATCCGGGGTGGAATGGGGTGCATTTTTAAAGGTCGAACACAGTTTTTCACTATTTCTGGCTAAACTGTGCATCATATCAAAAAAAGTTCAATGCTAAAGTTGTAGGAAATAAGAAGGTCTACAACTTTTGTACTGATCATTTTCGCCTTAACCTCAAAATTTTTCAAAAAAATGGCTGAAAACCGGTTTTTTGGTTTTCAATTTTTTTCTTTCACAAAAAAGTTTCTATGGAGCTGAAACTTGGGCAAAACATACTTTTTAGTGTTACACAAAGGCAGTAATTTTTTGAGACGGAAATATTCAGAGGTTGTTGTTAAATTTAATTTTTTAACTAAAAAAACCGAAATTTTTAACTGAGATTCCTCTTAAAACTACACCTTCTAAGGAGTTCTGTTTTGGCTCACTTACTCTTTGTTATGTCTTCTTTAGATAAATGGTAAAAAAAGGTATACTGCAATGGAAAAATTGACCGAAAAATTGAAAATCTGTAGTCTCTCCGCGAGTAGAGTTTTGGTGTTTCGTGTGTAGCAGCTCAAATCCTTTGTTGTTTTCACTGTATTTACCTTAATACACTATAATTTGAAATTGTCAATGCCACTACATAAATTTTCATTAAAAAAATAAATAAGAAAAAAAATTTTGATAGTTCTTGGACTAAAAATTAAAATTTTTTTTTTTCTCATTTATTTTTTTAATGAAAATTTATGTAGTGGCATTGACAATTTTAAATTATAGTGTATTAAGGTAAATACAGTGAAAAAAACAAAGGATTTGAGCTGTTACACACGAAACACCAAAACTCTACTCGCGGAGAGACCACATATTTTCAATTTTTCGGTCAATTTTTCCATTGCAGTATACCTTTTTTTTACCATTTATATAAAGAAGACATAACAAAGAGTAAGTGATCCAAAACAGAACTCCTTAGGAGGTGTTATTTTAAGAGGAATCTCATTTAAAAATTTCGGTTTTTTTAGTTTAAAAATTAAATTTAACAACAACCTCTGAATATTTCCGTCTTAAAAAATTACTACCATTGTGTAACACTAAAAAGTATGTTTTGCCCAAGTTTCAGCTCCATAGAAACTTTTTTGTGAAAGAAAAAAATTAAAAACCAAAAAACCGGTTTTCAGCCATTTTTTTGAAAAATTTTGAGGTTAAGGCGAAAATGATAAGTACAAAAGTTGTAGATCTTCTTATTTCCTACAACTTTTGCATTAAACTTTTTTTGATATGATGCACAGTTTAGCCAGAAATAGTGAAAAACTGATTTCGACCTCTAAAAATGCACCCCATTCTAACCCGGATAGCTGCTGTCGGTTCGATTTTTTTGTCCGCTTTTACAAGAGCTTGTTCAACAATATTCCGCTGTCAGATTGCTGTAACGAACTATTTTTTTTTTTTCTCATTTTTTCGACTAATTCTACTGGACTACTAAGGTATAACGGAAGAGTGACACGCAAAGAACACTTTGTCGTCAAGATAAACGTAAATCACCCAGATACATTTTGGGATAATTTAATATTTAGTGACGAATCAAAATATAGTATTTTTGGATCAGAAGTGCGTGGTTTTCCGAACTCTAGCCAAAAAATAAATCCTGAAAAGAATCCGTTTTATTTACAAAAAACTAGTCCGGAACAGATCCGATTTATTTACAATAAACGAATCCTGAATTGAAAAGTTTTATTATTTATGCAAAATAATAAGCAAAAGGGAAACAAAGAATGAAAAAAATCCAAGCGTATGTGATGGAAGCTACTGTATGTATGTACAGTAGCTGGTAAAATGAGACAATGTTGGGCAGTTTCATATCTACAATGATCATAAAAGTTTTAATAATAAACTGATTTGAAAAAAATTTTTGATTTTGAAATCCTTGTTCCTTCTACCTTATTATAAAATTAATAAATAAATATAAAATGTATGCAATAGGTAATTTTTTTTTTTCAAAAACGCATGTGTCCAGTTTTGCACGTCTGTATTTGTTTTTGCAGCTGTAAATTTCCCGTTATTTATATCGTTTTATTAAAAATTTTTGTGGCTAGCTTCTTTTTTATTAGTTTTCAGTTAGTTTTCTGCTGCAAGCTAATAATTCAGTGGTCCTTGTTTAAGAAAAAAAGAACAATTTAATAAATATGAAAAAAAAAAAATACCTGTTGAAATCGATGATAATGTAGTTATTATTACTCAAAATGGTCAGTCGTCAGTACTATAGCAAAAGCTTTGAAAGCTAGTCATAGAACAGTTCTTCGTGTCCTAAAACGGCGAACTATTTAGCATACAGTCAACAAGAGTGATCGACTTAGAAAGCTAGCAGACCGCCATGCTCATACAAAGATGCATTGACTTAAAAACACCTAAGGAAGCTGCAGTTATGATAAATAAAAACGTTAGCGAGTGGACCGCACGCAGATCACTTCGCGGGATTGGGCTAAGTTCACCAATGTAACAAAAACAAGTTAAGGTGTTATCTTCGGCCAGGCCGAAACTCACATACCCTACACTGCACTGAAAGTACCTTTTCATCAAATGTTAAGGAGACGTTGAAGAGGTTGAATAAGTCGAAAAAAATGTGAAATGTTAGAAAGGTTGACACAGATGAAAGAGGTTGAAAAAATTTGAAACTATTCAAAATTGATGAAAAAGTCGAAAAAATAAAGAAACATATGAAAAAAGTTGAAAGAGGTTGAAAAAGTCGAACAAATACATATGGAATATATTGGAAAAAGTTAAGGGGTTGAAAAAGTCGAAAGAATTTAAAATATGTTGAAATGTTCTCCAATTCCGCCCACTTTTGGTTCAGCAAATTATATTTGTGATCGACATACTTACTTACTTAGATGGCCACAACAACCCGTTGTCAGGTTACGGCCGACCTCATTAGCTCTCGCCAGGTGCCTCTGTTTTGCGCGCGCCTTCTCCAATCGTTAATGCCAAGCGTGGTTAGAGCTTCCTCAGCTTGGTCTATCCATCGGAGGCATGGTCTCCCTCTTCGTCGTTGACCGGGGACCTTCCCTTCGAATACCTTTTTCGCTGGAGCTTCTTTATCCATACGATGGACATGACCCAGCCAGCGTAGTCGCTGTATTGTTATACGCTTAACTATGTCTATGTCGGCGTAGAGCTCATACAGCTCGTGGTTGATTCGAATGCGATAGTCGTCGCCAACTCGAACAGGACCAAAGATTTTGGGGTGAACTTTCCTCTCGAATACCCCAAGAGCGGCTGTGTCTGTTTTCGAAACCACCCATGCCTCAGCGCCATAAAAAGCACAGGTAGAATGAGCGTCCTGTAGAGTGTTAGCTTTGTCGATAGAGAGAGAGCTCTGCAATGTAATTGCTTACTGAGACCGTAGTAGCACCTATTAGCAATTGTTATTCTCCGCTTAATCTCCAGACTGACATCATTGTTGCTGTTTACGGCAGTGCCAAGGTAAGTGAATTCCTTGACAACTTCTAATTTACAGTTGCCCGCTGTAACATGAGAGTCTGGATCCCGCACTCTCTTGTTGTTAGTAGACATCATGTTTTTCGTCTTGCCCTCGTTTACCGTCAAACCCACTTTGGCTGATTTCTTTTCAATAGCAGTGATAGCAGCAGTAACATCTCTCTTACTCCGACCGATAATACCAATATCATCAGCGTACGCAAGGAGCTGAACACCTTTGAAGAAAATGGTGCCATTATGATGCACACCGGCTTTTCGTACGATCCCCTCCATAATGAAATTGAAGAGATCGCACGAGAGCGGGTCGCCTTGTCTGAAACCCCGCTCGGTATTAAAAGTTTCGGAGAGGTCCTTCCCTACCTTGACGGAGCTACACGTATTGCTCAACGTCATCCTGCAGAGCCTTATCAACTTTGCAGGTATACCGAACTCAGACATTGTTGCGTATAGCCAATTCCGCACTGGGCTATTGAACGCAGCTTTATAATCGACGAAGAGATGGTGAGTGTCGATTTGATATTAATGGGTTTTCTCCAGGATTTGGCATAGTGTAAAAATCTGGTCTATGGTGGATTTACCAGGTCTAAAGCCACACTGATAGGATCCTATCAGTGTTTCTGTATGCGGCTTCAATCTTTCACACAATACGCTCGAGAGGATCTTATATGCGATGGAAATAAGACTGATACCCCTATAGTTGGCGCAGATTGTCGGGTCTCCTTTCTTGTGATCGACATCCTCATATTAAATTTCAGCACGATATCTTGTATAGTTTGCGATATATACTGTATTTAAATTTAAAATTTAGGGCGGTGACACACCCACTTATACAATTCAGCACAGTTTTGATCCAGAAATAGCTTTCCATAAGCAAACTCCTAATACCAAATTTTGGTATGATTGCTCACATATTTCTATAAACATGCCACTTACCGTATTTTATTTGTATGGGAGGTGTAACGCCCACTGGTGCTATTTCAGCCACTTTTGATTCAGATATACTCTATAGCAATTGAACCACTTTCATTAAATTTCATAGCAATTGCTGCAATTGTTTAATTAAAACAGCGTTTACAAATTTATGTTAATATGGGAGGTGCCACGCCCACTGATGCAATTCTCTCAAAATTAATTTATTTTTAAAGCCTATAGTAATTGACATCTATACACCAAATTTTATGAAGATTACTCTCTTAGCACACTATCTATAACAATAAACAGTTTTTGCTTATATGGGAGGTGCCACGCCCACAGATACTATTGGACCAAGTTTTTGTAATAAGAGACCTTATAGCAAGTATATATACCTCATTAAATTTCATCACGATTACGTTGTTCGTTCTCCTAATATAACGTTTATAAATATTGTGGGCGGTGCCACGCACTTCAACGAGTTTTTCCAGTAAAGTGGCTGAGCTTGTATTGATGACTACTTTCAGCGGCATCACTTCCAAAATTTTTATGAAAATCGTTTGTGCCAATTTTGAGATATATGGAATCAAAATTTTTAACAGTTGAAAAGTGCCACGCCCACGTTTTCAATTCCACCCACTTTTATCTCAATTTAAGATATATTTGATATGTATCCGTTTACCAAATTTCATTGCAATATCTTGAACGGCTCACAAGATATGGTAGTATAAATGATAAAATTTAGGGCTGTGCCACGCCCCTGTACGACTCTTAAGAAACTTGAAACCCAGGCTAATCTTAATTTGGTTCATATGTGCACCAAACCACCAAGTTTCATCAAAATCGCTGCAAGTTTTTTCAAAATAGGTGTGTCCGTCAACCGATTTCCCCCATTTTCAATAGCAAGACGCTTGCAAGAAGATGTAAGTTAACACATTTGCCTCGCCATAATCTGCTGACTAACCGTCTACCAATTGCAACGTAACCTGCACGCGCATCCGCTGTGAGAACCACGTCAGGCAAATTGCTGTTGTTACGAAACTGGATGGGAAGCGCAGACGCAGCACTTTTAGGGCACAAATTAGGTTTAGACTTAAGTAATAATAAAATTGTACTTTACTTTATTTTTGGACTCCGAAGCTATCGGTAATAAATCTGTGTAAATTAATTTGGAGTTTTTTAATATTCTTTCAGGTAAAAGGAGGAGGAGCCAGTGGCCGGCTCCCATCTTTAATTTTTTTGGTGCACCCTAACCGGTGCACCTTTACTGGCGCCCGAGCAGGGACCCGCCACGAAAGGCGGGTGCCCTGAGGACCTTCCGGATAAGGACAGCCGGAGAGTTAAAGGATTGGATTGGTCTGAATAAATAGACCTTAGTGTGCCAAGTGCTTGAATAACGAGTCTGAATAGAATAGACTCTTGAATTATGAAATCCTTTAGCACTCGTGCGAGGATATGTGTGTGTGCAGTTTAATAATCGTTAGAAAGAAAACGTGAAAGTGCAAATACAATTTAACCGAAACTAAAAAGATAAATTGCAAATTGAGGCTGCGATCCCCAAGGGGCCCTCCAGCCTATAAAAAATCAAACGATAAAAAACATGGAAAGGGAGAATTCCTTTAAGCCTAAATAACAAAGTTTTTAATACAAGTAAATTTAAAAATACGAGCTGCGAATCCCAAGGGACCCTCCAGTTCATTAATAAAAACCTAGCTGCGAATCCGAACCCCACGGACCGTCCAGCTTAGATTATAAGAAACTTTTGGTACAGATAATAACAATAAAAATTGTGACGAAATTTTGAGTCACAAATTAATAAAAATAAAATATTTTGATCTTGGAGTCCTACGGGGTAGCTCCTTGATATAAAGAAATTTGCGCCTGAGAGTCCTACGGGGTAGCTCCGGGAAGCAATAAAAATATAATGATAAAACTGCACACCACAAGCTACGCAAAAACGGCATGTCCTCAAGTCCTTAGTGGTTAACATGTTCAATCCTGGTGATGACTGCACTTATAGAGACTTGGTACACTTTTGGATTAGTGATGATCGTTCCCATGAGAACACGTTTATCCTTCCGGTCTCTGCAGTCTTCCATCATACCCATGAGAACATGTTGGAGATCACAAAGGATAAACACTGTTGTAAGGTAATTCGTACCTTAGTAGGTTGCCTGCAACTATCAACGTGGACGACCAAAAAGGATAACGCGACCCTTCGTGACCACTGTTAAAAACACTGTAACCGTAAGATCACAGTCAGTTGACTAATACCACTTTTTATCCTTTCAGATGCTATTCCTGTGGTAATATCAACTGTTCCGGAAATTTCTCAAATAATTTAAAAGCGATTTGTGCCAGCCCAATAAAAATTCGATACTTTTTAATAAAAGTTTTTTTCTTTTTTTAACTGTGTTCGCTTGCAAGAAATACTTGGTGCGTGCCTAAGCCTGCTAAAAATATTTGTGTGTGAAAAAAAAAGAGAAATTCGTGTTTGAGCCTGAAGGAAGAAATCATCGTGACCAGGTGGCAAGTGCTTTGATAATATTTTTTCGTGAATAAGTGGTGAGTTCTTTAAGTTTCTTTTTTATATGAAATGGACAACTTAGCGCAAAAAGTAACCGAGTTGAACAGGTCAATTGGAACCCTGATGGCAGAATTGAGAAAGGCTGACGCTAGAATCCGTCAGTTGGAACAGGCCAATCTGCCTCTACAGGCGGCTCCTGTAGAATTGCCATTAAGGGGTCCCTCCTCAGAGGAAGAGTTAAAAGAGATCGGGCGACTCCCTGACGCGGTAAAGGAAATTCAGCCTTTCGAAGGGGATCCTGCACAATATGTGTCTTGGGTCCATTGTGTAGAGGGTGTCCTGGGTGACTACCATATAGTTCGAGGTAAGCCCATATATAGGGCAATTCTAAAAAGCGTTAGGGGTAAAATAAGGGGCAGCGCAAATAGCGCGCTGATCTCGCATAACATTTTTGATGACGACTGGCCGGCCATGAAATCGTGCCTTTCGTTACATTATGCTGATTAAAGGGACATTCGAACCCTGGAGCACCAATTAGGGCAACTGGTGCAAGGCGGGTCTAAATTAGACGAATTTTATGCGAAGGTGAACCACCAGTTCTCGCTTATAATCAATAAATTGAAGACTGGGAGCTATTCCGCGGAAACGGTCGATGCTCTAATGGAAACATATAGGAATAGGGCACTTGACGTATTCATTAGGGGTTTAAATGGCGACTTATCGCGGATGATAATCGTCCAGAAACCAAGGTCCTTGCCGGAAGCGTATACGGCATGTTTAGATATACAAAATTTGAATTTCCGAAACTACCCAGTGCACAGTGCGAATGTGCATAACCATAACGGTACCAGTTAACCAGTTATCCAGAAGAGATAATCCTCCACCTCATCACCCAGGTGGACTTTTATTCCAAACAGAGGGACAGGTAGATTTAACGCTGGCCCGCCAAATCATTTTAATAATGATAGGTATACTCCCCCGAGGCCGAACGCACCAAAACCAGCGGAGAAAATGGAAGTAGATCATACCATCCAAACTCGTGTGGACTACGTTAACAGACCACAACAAGGGAATCCCTTCAAACGCAAGTATGCGTCAGATAATTTCCGACCAAAGCAACAGAGACTATTCAACGTCGAAACGGTGGACGAAACCTACGAACAGGAGCGGAATCAAGAAGAGGAGGCCTATGCAGCAGTGGCAGAGGAAAATGTAGAAGACCAGATAAATTTTATGAACGGGGCCTGTCCAGCGTACCTTACATAGAATACGTGGATAGAGAAGGCACGGTGTTAAAGGTTCTCGTGGACACCGGTGCCAATAAAAACTTAATCAATCCATCCATTTCAAACCATAGCACCAAACTTTCCAAGCCCTTTTTTGTCCAATTATTCCGGTGGTAAGATTCCTATATCTGAGGAAGTCAGGGGCAGATTCTTTCATCAAGCTGGTAATGATACTTTTTTGACGTTTTATGTCCTGCCAGGTCTGGATTCTTTCGAAGGTATCATCGGTGACGATACGCTGAACGAACTCGAAGCGGTAATTGACAGGAAACAAAATTTATTAATAGTTAAACCAAATATTAGAATTCCCCTTTTGGATAAAATTTTTAAGCAGGTGTACCCGGTCCTGGACAATCATTTATCCAAGAATACCCAAACGAAACTGGAACAAATGATCGACAAGTACAGCTCACTTTTCGAACCGATCAGTGATAAAGAGGTTGTAGGCACTGCTGTCAGGGCAGAATTTAAAACAACGACGGAAGAGCCAATTTATACGAAAAGTTACCCATATCCTGCTCCCATGAGGGCAGAGGTGATGCGACAGGTGGAAGAACTCTTACGCGAAGGTATTATTCGACCCTCAAAAAGCCCGTACAACTCACCAGTCTGGGTTGTGCCAAAAAAAGCAAAAGCTAACGGTGAAAAGCAATACAGGATGGTGATCGATTTCAAGAGATTGAATGCCGTCACCATTCCCGACACCTATCCGATACCGGACATAAGCTCCACTCTAGCCAGCCTTAGTAAAGCAAGGTACTTTACGACCCTTGACCTAACCTCAGGATTCCACCAAATCCTGATGAAAACGTCCGATATTCCCAAAACAGCGTTTTCGACAATGAATGGGAAGTACGAGTTCCTCCGATTACCCTTCGGTCTCAAAAATGCACCCGCAGTATTCCAGCGGATGATAGACGACGTCCTTAAGGAATTCATTGGAAAAATTTGCTACGTACTTATATATTGATGACATCATCGTATACGGAGCAAGTCAGGATGAACATCTTAAAAACGTCGATGCGGTATTTGCGAGACTCCGTGAAGCCAATTTAAAGGTAAATTTGGAAAAAACTCATTTTATAAAAACCGAAGTAGAGTTCCTCGGTTTTGTCGTCACGGCCAACGGTGTTATACCTGACAAAAAAATGGTAGAAGCCATTCAAAATATTGTCCCTCCAGAAAATTTAAAAGAGCTAAAGAGTTTTCTCGGCTTAACGTCTTATTATAGGAAGTTCATATGTGACTACGCTAAGGTAGCGAAACCTCTAACTAATCTTACAAGAGGCGAGCATGCCCAAGTTAAAGCAAATGCTTCGAAACGTGTCAAAATTAAACTGGATGCTGATGCGCTTAAGGCTTTCGATGCGCTAAAGAAACTTCTAATCTCAGCCGACATTTTAGTTTTTCCTGACTTTGAGAGACCTTTCAACCTCACGACTGACGCATCGGATTATGCTATAGGAGCGGTCTTATCTTAAGGAGAGATCGGCAAGGATAAGCCAATTTGCTACATATCCCGATCTTTGAATAAAACTGAGGAAGGGTATGCGACAAACGAAAAGGAGATGCTCGCAATCGTATGGGCCCTCGACAATTTGCGATCCTACCTCTATGAGGCGAAAAAGATCCGGATATACACTGATCATCAGCCATTGACTTTTGCTTTAGGTAGCAGAAATTACAATGCCAAATTGAAGCGATGGAAGGCCAGGATAGAAGAGTACAACCACGAGTTGATTTACAAACCTGGTATATCAAACTTGGTGGCAGACGCTCTTTCCAGACTAAAAACGCAGATAAATATCCTTAGCTCCGAGACAGATACAGCATCGGAAGAAGGTTCTGGAACCATATCCGCGAGTGAGGCAAGCTCTGCAGCTGCTACTATGCATAGCGCTGAACAAGATGCCAGCGACTTCATTCCTCATGTTGAAGCACCTCTAAACGTCTTTAAGAACCAGGTAATAATCGCACTGGGAAAAAACTTACAATCTTACATAGAACCACATCCTGGGTATAAGCGTCACTTTGCTAGGACGCCAGGGAGAAACTTACAACGTATTTGAAAAATGTTCTTAACCCATCGGTCGTAAACGGCATAAAAATACCAAAAACTTCTTTACAACTGCTCCAACAAGTTTATTTAGACCATTTTGTTAAATATAAAATAAGAATTACTCAAAGACTGGTGGAAGATATCACTCTCCAGGAAAGGATTTGTCAGCTCATTGAAAACGAACACAGAAGGGCACACAGGAATCCTCGAGAAAATACGCAGCAGATTCTCGAAAAATACTACTTTCCGAGAATGACAAGCCTGGTTAGACTGTACACGTCAAGTTGTACGACGTGCAAAGTACACAAATATGATCGATATCCCATTAAGCCCGAGTACCAACCGACTCGTACACCCTCATATCCTTGCGAAATTCTTCACATTGATATCTTTGAACTCGAAAAAGAGAAATTTATTAGTTGCCTCGATAAATTTTCAAAATTTGCTAAGGTCTTTCATATAAGAAATAGGTCAGCAGTCCATTTACGGGAGAAGTTAACAAAGGTCCTTCACTTCTTTACCACTCCAAAAATAGTGGTAACTGATAATGAAAGAGGGTTCATGAGCCCAACGGTATCAAATTTTATTTCTTCATTAGGTATTGAACTCTATAAAACACCATCACAAAGAAGCGAAGTGAATGGACAGGTGGAGAGACTTCACTCTACACTCATAGAAATTTATAGGTGTTTGAAAGTAGAACACCCACAACTTAGAGTAAAGGAACTGTTGTATACGTCAGTAGACCGTTACAATAACTCAATTCATTCCATAACGAAGATGAAACTATCGATACATTTTTGAATCGAACGTCAAGAGTAAATTACCAAAATTTAGTGAACTTCAGGGATAGGGTATATGACGACGTAAGGCAACGTATTGAAACAAATCAGGTAACCAGGAATGCTAGGTTGAACAAAAACAGACAAGAGCCTCGAAGATACAAGGCAGGAGAGACAGTTTTTGTTGCCGATAGACAAATCAAAGGCAAGCACAAAAGACGATTTAAAAAACATATAGTTGCGGGGAATGGCAGGGTGACATTAACCACCGAAGGTGGAAGCAGATTACACAAGGCCGACATTAAGAATGTAAGGAATATAAATAGGGGCTGGGAAATTTCTGAGCTTTAGGGTTAAAGTCACAAAGCTACGAAGGTCACAGGATTTCCAAGATGGCGCTAAAAATTAAAACAAAAGCACAAATAATAAAAAAGAACACGAAAATAAAATATAAAAATAGAAAGGCAGAAGAAATTTAAATAGAAAAAAGCAAAAATAATATAGAAACACGACAATAAAAATGACACAAAAATTTAAAAAAAAAGCATGCAAGTAAAAATATTAAAAAAGAACACAATTATGGGCACAGAAATAATATCGCACAAAAATGAGAAATTTATCTAAGAAAAAGCGTATAAGCTTCATAAAATAAAGAAAAATCTTAATATTAAGAGTATGAAGATAGAAAAAATATGACAAAATAAAATTGTCCAAGTCCACTTTAATGTCACTTTATCATATGAAACTTTTGTTTTGAATAAACGAAACACTTAAAACAGTTCTTCCTTTACGAGCTATTCTCGCTTAACCGAATATGCTGGACTTTGAGAGGAATAATCGCTTTAAAAATTGAAGATTTGTAAGAATACACTTTTTTAATAATGTTTATTTTAAATTTTTTTTGTATGTCCGAGCTAGGTTATTAATTATCTCTGGAGTCTGCGGCTTCAACGTCTTCAACTACAATTCTCCACTGGTGACCATAGAGCATGGAAGCGGTTGGATCGTTAGCGGCTATTTCAAACTGTTGCACATAATTAATCTGGATTACTTGAACGCAGTTGTATCGGAAGCAACAAACGTCGTTGAACATGATTTAGAGCAGAACCCTATGAAGTCCATTATCGAATTTCACCTAAGTCAAACAAAACTCCGTCTTGACGAGCTGCAGAAAGGAAAAACGAGAAAAATTCGCTCCATAAACTGGATTGGATCAGCCTGGAAATGGGTGGCAGGATCACCTGACGCCACTGATTGGGATTGTATCCTCAGAAACCAAAATGAGTTGGTGGATAATAACAACAACCAGTACCCAATCAACAGGAAACTATTTAATGCAACGAAGGAGGCTGTTGAAAAAGTAAACGATATGGTCGCCTATGCCAATAACATCGAAAAGAGCATCAACTCAGAGAACCTCCAAATGTTAATCTCTAATAAGGTTTTAGTGTTGAAGGAACAAGTATCCGAAATCGTACGTGCATCTCAAATGGCAAAAACGGGGATCGTTAACACAAGTCTCTTGGACCAATCTGAAATCGAGCGTATAATTGCTGAAGAAGAGACTCTCCCTTATCAGAACCTGGTGGAGGCAATGGAGTACGCCAGACCGTCTATATATTCAAACGGAACGATTCTCATCTATGTGCTGCCGGTACCAAAGGTGAAACCCAATCGCTATCGACTATTATTGGGAAGAGCGACCTCATCAAATGGCAGGAGAATAGATCTCGATTTCAAAGAATTTATGATAAATGAAAGCGAAACCTATGGAATTGTAGGTGATTGTTTCTCAATCAACAATGCAACAATATGTGAAGAAAATTCATTAAGAAAGCTGCCTGAAGACGGATGTTTGCCAAGATTAGTTAAGGGCGGAAATGCAAGATGTCATTTTGCGGCTGACAATGGAGCAACGGTAGAGCTGATCAACGACAACACTATTTTCTTAACCAACTTCAAGGGTATCATTCAAGGAGAAAACCAAACCAGAATCCTCAATGGGACATTTCTTATTCAATTAAACAACGAAACAGTGCGTATCGGGAACCAAAGTTTTTCAAGTAAAATGGCCAGAAATATTCAGGCATTGTCATCCGTGCTCACTAACGTTACGAGTATTGGCCTAAAGCTGAACCTAGAATACATCCACGGATTGAGCCTAGAAAACATCAACCGCCTTACAAGGCTTGGCGTCAATTTTCACGTCTCTACTGTCGTAGAGGCCATCATCCTACTAGCAATAGCCAGCGCATGTTACATTACTTGGAAAAAGCTGACAACGAACGTTGAAATACCAACGATCCACAAAGGCTTTTCCATCGAACCAACCAGTACGAATGATGTCCTGCGGGACGAGGACATTTAAAGGGGGGCAGTTAACACATTTGCCTCGCCATAATCTGCTGACTTAGCGTCTACCAATTGCAACGTGACCTGCACGCGCATCCGCTGTGAGAACCACGTCAGGCAAATTGCTGTTGTTACGAAACTGGATGGGAAGCGCAGACGCAGCACTTTTAGGGCACAAATTAGGTTTAGACTTAAGTAATAATAAAATTGTACTTTACTTTATTTTTGGACTCCGAAGCTATCGGTAATAAATCTGTGTAAATTAATTTGGAGTTTTTCAATATTCTTTCAGGTAAAAGGAGGAGGAGCCAGTGGCCGGCTCCCATCTTTAATTTTTTTGGTGCACCCTAACCGGTGCACCTTTACTTGTATGTGAAAGTTTCATTCAATTAGCTTCCTTGGTTTTCCCGTAAACCTAATTTCAACAGACGGACATACAGACAGACAGACGGACATCGCTAAATCAACTCAGGTGGTGACGCTGATCAAGAATATATATACTTTTCCATACCTGCCACGCCCCCTGCGATGTGTTACAAACGGAGAGACAAAGTGAATATACCCTCGGTGTAAAAAAATGTCATTGCGCGAATAAAATGCTGCTAGGAGCAATAACATTGGGGTGTGGAAAACTGGAAACGAATAATTTTGTCTGACGAAACAAAATTTGGTCTGATGAAACAAAATTGTAATGTACAATTTAGGATCAAATATTTTTGTATATTTTTTGAGTTAAGCTAGAATTACTTTCGGTGATGTGCAATGTTGGTATTATCCGAAAAGTAATTTTTATTTAAATGCATAAAATTAATAACTTATACTGACCATTTTATTGACATAAACTGAATGTTGGGAATCAAATTATTCCAACATTAAATTAAGATACCAAATTCTTGTTAATATTTTAAAATTAAATTTAATTCAATTATGTTAACATTTTCAGTTGAGTGTAACAGAGCTGAAAACAAATTGTTCATATTTGTGCTGTATTACACTTACTTACTACCTTAGTAGAGCAACGACTGACATAGTTTAAGCATTATTTAATTCCTGGTTGCTTACTAAGCAATATTTCGTTTGTTTGTTTTGATATTGTAACTAATTCTCAATTTTTACATAAGTTTGTTGTTGTTTTATAATAATTATTGTTAAGCATTTTATTTGTATATAAACTTTAATATTTCCATGAATAAATCAGATGCAATTTAAACTTCATTAAACCGTCTTTTGATTTGCTTCTCCTTTACACGGTTCAAGTGCTTGAAGTTATCACCACACAATTCCATAAAAGAACACTAGTTTCATGCGCCTAAACTAGAAATACACACATTTAGGCTAAACATACAATTAGACTTAAACATTTTGGTGACTCCGACAGTACGTCAACAATCAACCTCTGGAACAGGAGCCAGATCCTATCAACACATCAACAGTCACCTCAAAATGTTGGTGACCCCGACAATACGTCAACAATCAACCTCTGGAGCAGGAGCCAGAATCCGACAACAAGTCAACAATGAACCACTGGACCAGGAGCCAGAATCCGACAATAAGTCAACAATAAATCTCTGGAGCAGAAGACAGAATATCAATACGAGAATCACTCAACTCATCAACAGTCACCTCAAGAGTTTGGTGAACAACGTCAAATACGTCAAAAATCAACCACTGGAGCAGGAGCCAGATTACCACATTAACAAATAAAATTTTCGAATCTCAACATACATAACTCGTCAAGTTGGCAGTCAACAACTTAGACAAAATGAAAGCGTTAGTCGCCGAGCAAACTTCAATCGGAGACGAAATACAGAAAATCATCGCGAATTACAAAAAAGATTCCGCTGACAGGGAGAAAAATGTTAATTATTTTGAAGAACGAAAGCAGCGTTTGCAGATTGCCTTCCAACAATTTGAAGCTTCAGATGATCAGATTCGGTCACTGCAAGGAATCATCATGAATATTTTACAACAGGCTATTACGAAAAAATTGTCGAGTTGAGTAAGCAGTATGGAGAGATATTCGACAAGGCTATACAATCGATTAAAGCAGCGCCATCATCGTCGCAGCAGAGTCGAAATAATACCGGCACATCGGCTAAGCAAAACAACGACGATGACAATTTTGAGGCCATGAGAACAAATTCATCAAATACACAAAAGAATGTTGATGGAAATATAATTTTAATGATAAAAAGGCAAAAGGGGATACAAGAGTCACTGCAACGTCTCTTGTCAAACATATCCACCAAGCCAATAACCGAACAAAATCGATATTTGGAGTTACTGAACAATTTGTGGCTTCAAATAGAAAATATTCATCTAACCATTTACGAGCAGTGCGATGATCTTCAGAAATATGAGTATAATATCGACGCTTGCATAGCACTGGAACTACAAGTTCAAGATCAACGGGCTGCTTTCACAGAACACAGCTGCTTTCTATGTGTGAACCTACTGTAATTTTTTTTTTCATTCTTCATTGTTCAAAAATTCCGCGTTGTTGTGTTGACAAATTGAGAATGAGAGCGAGAGAAAAACTCCGCTTTTTGTCTTCCATTGCATTGCCATATGAAAATTAAATGCACACACCCTTACTAACCCACTAACTTGCTATTAAACGATTTGTTATGCTGTTATGCTTACATGCTTCTTTCTATGTATGAAATTAATTTTTTTTTAGCAATTTTTAAACTTTAATATTTTGATATTTAAGAGGAATATCGTGATAACTTTAATTCTATGTAAAGACCAAGCGCCTAAGAAAGATAACTAAAAAAATTTGATCAAAATTGTTTCTGTAGATTTTGCGTGAATCCCGTTCATCGAAAACGGCTATCATTTTATTTATAAAGATTTCTTTCTCAAATGTTTTAGAGCCGCAATATACTATCCTTATTTGGATCATATGATCTTAGAATTAAAATCAAAAGTCCAGGGTGAAGTTTTGAGCATTTTACCCTTAGAAGGTTTAATACCGATTATCACTCGATGGGGCGCGTTGACAAAATCGTGGATGCTGTTTTTACTTATCAAAGTGATTTAAATTGCAGTTAGGTTGAGCTTGAATCCGATATGAAATTGTAGCATCAGTTTTTTTGTAAAACCGATTTCAAAGATGCTTAGAATGCAATGGAAACATTGACCATTATCAAAACCAAAAAAATGGTATCGTTCTTCCCAAGCATCACAATATTACTGCAAATAATTGCCACAATTCCAGTGACTTCGATAACAGCAAAACAAAGTTTTTCTGTGTTAAAACGATTGAAATCGCATTTAAGATCTACAATGACAGAAGGTCGTTTTAATGGATTGGCTCTGGGAAATATTCATAAAGAAATCGATATCAGCTCAGCTAAAATTGTTGAATTATTTTGCCAGAAGAAACCTCGCCGTCTTGAAACCCTTGACTGAACTGCTGATTAGATTGCTGTGATATGCCAAAAAATATAAACATTGCTCGTTGAATAATTCAATCGATATGTATTTTCATTTAAAAACATGTTAGCTCCCCCCCGTGAAGAAAATCCTAGATCCGCCACTGATTGAGGGCATAGGTAAAAGATTTCAAAATTGTTCCCAACGGATAACACCCATTTTGGAATCAACTAAAGGCTCTTACACAACAACAATGGAAGCTTATATTTTGCCAAAAATCATGCCAGCACAACCAGCATGCAAAGCTAACACGACAAAATGGCACATTCCTGATAACATTTCATTGGCAAATCCAACATTCGGCCAGCCAGGACGAGAAGACGTTTTACTTCGTGCAGAGCTATACTTTGACTTATTAACAAATGGTCGAATTCAGTTGTCTACTGATCTACCCATTTTACAAAACACAGCACTTGGTCGGTGGCAAAATCAGTCGTCAGCAAATTGACAAAGCAGTATGTGCAGTGCTAGATGGAGATAGACTAGACGATTTGCTACAAAATTTTTGGAAATTAGACGAACCTGAAAATTCTGAGCACAACCTTTCGCCAAACGATAAACAATGCAAAGGTTACTTCATCAATACAACAAAAAGAAATGATGAAGGACGATTTGTGGTTCAACTGCCATTCCAAGAAAACCCATCAGCATTAGGAGACTCAAGAACTCAAGCTCGTCGGAGGTTTCTTTCATTAGAGAAACGTCTAAAAAAGTACCATTCATCAAACAAGAATACATTGACATCATGACACAATATGAAGATCTAGGACACATGGTTCAAGTCAATCCGGAAATAATTATGCATCCACAATATTTCATTCCTCATCATTATTTACTAAAGCCTGACAGCAGCACTACAAAACTACGCGTTGTGTTTGACGTATCAGCAAAATCATCGTCTGGACGGTCGTTGAATGATCTGTTACACACTAGTCCCACCTTTCAGAGTGAACTTTTTACAATTCTCCTTCGTTTTCGACTACCCAAATATGTTTTCACGACTAACGTGGAGAAGATGTATAGGCAAATTATGCTCGACGAGGCCGATCAAAGGTTTCAAATTATTTTTTGGAATCACAGAATGATCCAATAAAAATTTACAGACTGAAAACTGTCACTTATGGAACTTCAGCTGCTCCATACTTAGCGACCAAATGCTTACAACAACTTGAAGAAAAGAGTAGAGCTAGTTACCCATTGGGATCACAAGCTTTACATGATGATTTTTATGTTGACGATGACCTTAGTGGTGCAGACAACCTCAGTACAGCCAAAGAAATACAGCAACAGCTAACACGGCTCTTGGGGAGTCCTGGGCTTAAGTTGCGCAAATGGTGTGCCAACCATCATCAGTTACTTCAAGGAATACCAGTAGAAGACCAAGAAGTCAACTTGGGTTTTGAAGAAACATCAATTAAAAAACTTGGGCTAACGTGGATGGCAAATTCTGACGTTTTTTGCAGGCAGTTTGGAGAATTCAAGAGTCACAAAACGCACGGTTATATCAGACCTTGCGAAGGTTTTTGATCCACTCGGGCTGGTAGGCCCAGTAGTTGTGTCAGCAAAAATCTTCATTCAACAGCTATGGCAACTCCAACTAAATTGGGATGAAGAACTCTCAGGAGACTTAAGCACGACATGGCTAAAATTCAAAGAAGTATTGAAGACTCTCAACAACATGCAAATAGAGCGGCATGTTTTTAACCAAGAAAAACTAGAATCTATTCAACTTCATACGTTTGTCGACGCTTCAGAAAAAGCATATGGTGCAGCGATTTATATAAGAGCAGTGTCTAAGGACAACACCGTCATCGTGAGACTTTTATGTTCAAAATGTCGTGTTGCGCGATTGAAAAAACAAACTCTTCCTCGAATTGTGTGCAGCACTTCTGGGTTCACAATTTACAACAAGAGTACAAAGAGACTTGAAATTGGAAAATGAACCATCATTTTTTTGGACAGATTCATCAATCGTCTTATCGTGGATGAATTCAAAAACAAATCTGTTTCACACATTTGTTGCAAATAGAGTGGCTAAGATTTAGGAAACCACCACGGCAGAGCAATGGCGACATGTAGGGACAAAAGAAAATCCAGCCGATATTATATCACGGGGACTCACTCCTGAAAAAATACATGACAAAACCATGTAGTTTTATGGTCCATTATTTTTAAGCGGAAACGAAGTACAATGGCCAAAACCACTTGATCACAATTTAGCAGTTGAATGTGACAAGGAACGGAGGCAACAGAAACCATTAGTCGCAGTTGCAGCCAGTATGCCTAACAGTACAGACATTATTTACAATATCAAATCAGAAAATTCGTTCCCAAAATTAAAACTAATTGTTGGGTATGTACTCAGATTCATCCAACACGCAAGGGATCCAAACAATAAACATTCATCTCTAGTTCTCAGCGCAATCGAACTAGAATATCCACTGAATGTTATTATAAAATCTGTGCAACAAACCGAATTTAAGGTAGAAATGCAACAGATAGCTAGCAATGGAACAGTGAACAAAAACAGCACTTTAATAAGTTTGAGTCCTTTTATAGACGACAACGGATTACTAAGAGTCGGAGGACGATTAGACTCATCAAGTCTAGCTTACAACGCTAAACATCCTATGCTGCTTCCCTACAATGACATAATTACAAAATGTATCATGCAAAATTTACACATAAAACACATGCTTTGTGGAACACAGACGTTATTGGCACAAGTAAGATTACAATTTTGGCCAATCAAAGGAAAAATAATGGCACGTTCAATAGTTCAACATTGCTTCAGATGCACTAGAAGTAAACCTCGAACTTTTCAACAACTAATGGGAAATCTTCCAGCCACTCGAGTTCAACCTGCTCGCCCATTCTTGAATACAGGAGTAGATTTTTGTGGACCAATATGGGTACATTATAAAGTACGAGGAAAATTACCTCAAAAGGCATACATTGCAGTATACTGCTGTTTTGCTACAAAGGCAGTTCATCTAGAAATCGATCTCACAAACAATGCATTCATTGGATCACTTAAACGATTTATTGGCCGTCGAGGGCATTGCCAGAATTTATACTGTGATAATTCCACAAATTCGTCAGTGCGAGCAATAAACTAAGTGAATTATCAGAAATAGTTCACTCAAAACCAGCACAGGACAATATTACAAAAGAATGCAGCAAAAGAGGTATGACCTTCAACTTCATTCCGCCTAGAGCACCAGCTAAACATCTATTAGTCCACAGCGTATCAACCGCTTCATTGACCTATGAAGAATTAAAAACAGTAATTGTTGACGTGGAAGCAATATATACTGTGATAATGCCACAAATTCGTCAGTGCGAGCAATAAACTAAGTGAATTATCAGAAATAGTTCACTCAAAACCAGCACAGTACAATATTACAAAAGAATGCAGCGAAAGAGGTATGACCTTCAACTTCATTCCGCCTAGAGCACCACATTTTGGAGGACTTTGGGAGGCAGCAGTCAAATCAGCTAAACATCTATTATTCCACAGCGTATCAACCGCTTCATTGACCTATGAAGATTTAAAAACAGTAATTGTTGAAGTGGAAGCAATACTTAATTCAAGGCCGATAACACCTATGTCATTCAATCCAAATGATCTTGCAGCTCTTGCACCTGGTCATTTTCTTATTGGAGAACTACTAACAACTCCAATAAATCCAAAACTCACGGAAATCAAGATGAGCACGCTGACCAGATGGGAATTAGTACAACATATCAAGCAAGAGTTTTGGAGACGCTAGAATAGTGAGTATTTGACTGAACTCCAACACCGCAATAAATGGAAGGATATTTACACAGACATCAAGGAAGATACTATGGTCATCATCAAGGAGGACAACGTACCCCCGCTTCAATGGTTCTTAGGACGAATCCTTAAGGTGTACAAAGGAGATGATGTAGTCGATGTTAAAACATCAGCAGGAATCATGAAGCGCCCTATAACTAGATTAGCTCCACTATTTCCGGCAAACGAAGAAAAGGACATGCAACAACCACTAAGACGACCGCATTCAGATTCAGATGACAAGTCAAACACATCACCAAAGAAAAGAGTTCGAACACCCGCAAGCCCGACTTTACTCACGATTATCATAGCACTGATGCCATTACCTCTCGCGTTATGGAATCCAATAAATATGACTCAATTTAGCAAAAATCTTGGCATATTCTTTGAGTCAATTGGATCCACTAAAATTGCGACAGTAGAATGAAAAATGATAGTTTATTACGACTTAAAACCCTTAAAATTTTAATGTCCACAAAACGCAACAAACGAGCAGCAATAAATTTTGTAGGAAATGTGGCGCGCACATTATTTGGAGTATGAGATTCAGATTACGCAGAGGAAATTTCAAATACCATTGTTCAACTGAAGGACAACGACAACTATGCAATTAACCTTCTTCAAAATCAAACATCAATTATTGTCTCCACAATAAATATCATTAAAGGGGATGAAATTCAAACTCAATCTATGTAGAAAGAGACTTTTTCAACAGCAAATTGATGAGTTCAGAAACGGAATTGCAAAGGATACAGAACAAATCCGAGTGACACAACTTTAGCAGCAGAACTGTCACTAATAACAGCAAATCTTCAACGTACACAGTCTGAAATTCTAAATGTACTCACAGACACACACCATGGAAAAGTTAGTCCAATGCTACTCTCACCTCAACAACAAGAAGTGAAGTTAACAATATCAGGACTCATCTTCCACCATCACGATCCTTGCCGATTGCAGAAGAAAATCTAATCGAACTTTATGTCTATTAAACAATATTTAATACAACTGACACCAAGATAGAAACACAATTGGAGCAACTCACTGCGCTACAACACCAATTAAACGACAAACAATTCGTCTACCTTCCGACACAGTTGCGGTCAAACATTATACACCACCATACTGTTAGTCATGTCGCTTTGTCAGTTTCCTTGGCACTACTAATATTTTGCGCATCAAAAATCAAATGCCGACAAATTCCAATTCCCGAAGCATTTAGCAGCAACATGGAAATGTCCAGTCACGATCATGAAGTCACAGTCAACGCAACCGATCAACCAAATCATCCAGTACCATTACCACGCCAGCAAAACAACAAATTCGCAGTAATCGTTGAGAGGTTGGTCGAACATACGCCCAACGGGGGGGAGAATGTTGGGAATCAAATTATTCCAACATTAAATTAAGATACTAAATTCTTGTTAATATTTTAAAATTAAATTTAATTCAATTATATTAACATTTTCAGTTGAGTGTAACAGAGCTTAAATCAAATTGTTCATATTTGTGCTGAGTTGCACTTACTTACTACCTTATTAGAGCAACGACTGACATAAGTAGTTTAAGAATTATTAAATTCCTGGTTGCTTACTAAGCAATATTTCATTTGTTTGTTTTGATATTGTAATTCTCAATTTTTACATATGTTTGTTGTTGTTTTATAATAATTATTGTTAAGCATTTTATTTGTATATAAACTTAAATATTTCCATTTATAAATCAGATGCAACTTAAACTTCATTAAACCGTCTTTTGATTTGCTTCTCCTTTACACGGTTCAAGCACTTGAAGTTATCACCACACAATTCCACAAAAGAACACTAGTTTAGATTCATGCGCCTAAACTAGAAATACACACATTTAGGCTAAACATACAATTAGACTAAACACTGAATTTTCTATGTAATGTACTTAATAAAGTTGTACTGTACGTACAAAAGACAAATTTATATCAGATTCAGCCGCATGATAATATGACCATATCCGAACTCGTGATATGAACAATCGTTCTTTTGGTCTTAAGTCATCGTTGGAGACAATTATGATGTTAGGCTGAAATTTCTAAACAAATAACTTGATCGAATTACATTCACCGATTTTCGAATTTTATTAAAAATTGATTTTTTTCGGAGAAATCAACTATTGCATTTCTTTTGAAAAGCTACATTTGAAAATTGAATTTTTAATTGGATTCGGATCAAAATTTTACAATATCGAAACAATTATTTTTTGACGATTAGATATCTATAAAAAAAAGAAGAATTGCTGAGCGTAGGAGAGCTGCATTGCTTTCCGAATCCAACATCACCAACATAACTTTTTTGGTGATCGAAATCACCAATATTGAACAGCATCATCAAGGGCGAAAGAGTTAGTCTTCATGCACGCGATTAACATGTTACATGCCCCGTAAAAATCCACAGTAGTTCGGTGAAAGAACAAACTAAATAATAAATATATTAGAAAAACAACAAGCGAATATAAGATCTAACGCATAATAAAATTAGATCAATATTAAAATAATTAAATTGCCTTTCAGCGTAACAGTGAGTTAACGTTGCACACTCTTGCTGAATGCATTTCACTGCTTATGTTATCATTGTGTCTATAACATTTCTCACGCATATTATTGATCATTTGTTTAATTTTTTCTTCTTTTAACTGATCACTCTCCCTATGTTTACCTTTTTTTTGCCAAGTTGTTATTTTAGCTTTTGGTATGCATTAAAGTTCTGGTTGCTTAACTTAAAGAAAGAATTCCGCAAATTTGTTCCAACTTGATTAAATAATCATATAAAATGTTTATTAAATAGTATCCTAGGATTTATTCAATAACAACAAAAAATCCATTGTTTATTAAAATCCTTTTTTTTTACGCATTTCAAAAAAATGTAAATTTTAGTTTTTTGTTATTGAAATTGATCGTAACATTAAATTTAGTAGCGCAGCAATTACTTACTTATACACCCATATTAAAAAGGTACATTTCTGTAAGTTTATATTTATAAATTACCAACTTTTTAATTAAAATTTTGAACGATGAATTCATTGAAAAACTTTGAGTATTGATTTCCGTAATGTCCAAACAAAGTAGAAAATTTTCCTAGGTAATGTGGTGGGGTATATACAGTGGAACTTCGATTATCCGACTCCCGATCAACCGTCACTCCGATTAACCGTCACATTTTGTCAGCAAACTTTTTTTTTCGTTTTGTTTCGATTCTGTTTATGTATGCACACAATGCGCGAAGCGATTCTGTCTGAAATTTTTCTTACGAAATTCGGAGATAAAAATTTCGCAGAAATTCGTTAATCTAATTCAATTTGTTCGCCATGTCAAGTGGATTACACAAATTTTTGACGAATTTTTTCAGCAAAATATCTTGATTCGATTGTAAACTATCACATTGTTTTTTTTATTCGATAATAAAATACAAAAATGACAAATCAACATTTTTTGTTACGTTTCCTTTTTTCTTGCGTTTCTGTATTACAGTAGGGGAGAAGTGGGGGTTGTGGGCATAGTTTTGTTTTCGGCTTATAATTACCGACCTAGTGCATATTATTTGGACATATGAGTATTTGTGTAAAGCTAGACACCTAAGCTAACTAATTATAAAGAAACATACCCGATTCCGTAATGCAAAAAAATTTTACATGGACTTTCGTAAGATCGTCATTTTCAGCTTTTCATTTTTTTAGAGGGGGTTTTGGGCACCCTTAGAAAAAATGCTAAAATGGAAAAATATGAAAAAAAAACCACAACTAATATGAACAAAATGACAGTTTATTAATCTCAAAGCCTGCATAGGATTTATTCATCGTCGGAAATACAATTTTGACATGTATAATGGCTTGCCCGCATGCCCGCACATTTCAAATGAAAAGCTCGATCGCAGATGTTAAAAAACGGAAAAAAACGGGTGCCCACAACCCACCCAATTTTTGTGCCCACAACCAACTTTAGCAGACATTTTAAAAAGTAATGAAAAAATGTTTATGCATAAATTTTTTGGTTCAAATCGATATTGTTCCATTCAGCATAATACTTCGACTAAATAAAAATACATTACACTTACCTTTCCAATCGATCCACTTTGATTGATACACTATTGAAAATGTTTGAAAAAAACTTCACCACCTTTTCAAAGCCCAAAAAAAACCAATTCGTTCATTTCCAAAGGCAAACGCGTCCGTTTACTTTGATATTTGGCATGAATCATACATAGGGTAATTACCCTTGCGAATGACATTACCAACGAAACTCAATCTTCATTTTGTGAAAAGATACGTAGGGGTGCCCACAACCGACCCGGTGCCCACAACCCCCACTTCTCCCCTACATACATGTATATGTATGTATATTCAATACCTTGTATTCTTGCGTCACCATACAGAATCAAAACAAAATTCTGCCATATATTCGATTATCCGTCTATTCGACTATCCGTCAGGCTGCTGGTCCCGTGCCTGATGGATAATCGAGGTTCCACTGTAAGTGTCATATGGGTCACTCTGTAAAATCGCAGCGAATGATCACGGTGGGGTTGGTTAAAGATTCGAGAGTAGGCACAACATCTAGCTACTCTCAATGTAAATAAAGGCTATGGTATAATGTGGATTTACTTTTTTTTCTCTTTCTTTTAGATCTTGGTGGTCAATTTAGTTTTGGTGAAGGTAGTGGCTTATATGAGGGACTCTGTAATAAAATTTTTATGAACGGGTTCTGGTAAGGGTTTAAGTCACGAATCCCCCAACCACTGACGGATCCCGACCTTTGACATATTTTTCCCCCAGACAAACCACTTTTCCCCGGTACGTACACTACAAAATCTTTTTCAAAATTAGTCCATCGATCGGAGCAAAAAAAATACACGGCAGTGGGTCAATAACGGCCCTTACCAAGAACCGAGGATGCGCCAAGTGATGTTCAAACGCCATTATCGACCTATCCCCATCGATTGCAGCAAAAAAAAAATGTTACGAAATTTGGTCAAAAACAGAACTTTTCAGGGTACGGAGTCACTCAAAATGATGTCAAAAACAATTTTCGATCTTTCCCTATCGAAAGAAAAAATTTTCCGGAAATGCGTCAAAAACGGTCCTTTCCTAGGTCCGGAGCCACCCTAAGTGATGGCCAAAGTCTTCTTTCGATATCTCTATCGATTGGAACAAAAAACACTTTTCTCAAAAATGGATCAAACGGTCCTTTCCATGGTACTGGAACACTCCAATTGATGTCGAAAATCAATTTTCGATCTTTCCCCATCGATTAGAGGAAAAAATAGAACCAGTTGTTTCTTACTACAGTTCAACACAAGTGGCTCGAGCCATTCCCTGCTTCATGAATGCTGAATACATGTGAATGTGAGCTTTACTTTCATGAGACCCGAGCTACTTAAAAGAATGGTTGCCACTTGACAATTTTTTTTTACCAAATTTGGCAAAAAAATGTACCAAATAAGAAAAAAATTTACCTACATTTTTGTACACCCTAATATATACATAAATTTTGGGAGAATGCTTAACATAGGCCTATGGGACCAAAAAGAACAAAAAAAAATTAGAAAAAAACTCCTTGGTATATATGTAATTATATTGTTCGCATTTTTAGCCACACGAAAATCGTGGTTTAACAACAGGGATGGCACCTCCCATATAACTAAAATATCTAAAACGCTATATCTTGGCAACTAAGGCAGATTTTTTCAACGTGTTAATAAGTTCGATTTTGAGTCAAATTTTAATGAAATTGGACACAAGCTCTGTTCGCGCCGTTCAACGGTTTGAGTTATGAAGCTGAAATTTTGTGAAAATCATTTTAAGACCCAATGCTAAGACACATAAAAGTACCGACTCTATGTTAAAAATAAGAAATTGAGTAATCTTTTTTGGTTCTGATTTTTCAAAGTCATAGGTGTGATTTTCGAATTTATCGGTCCATTTTACATGTAATAAAATAGTGAGAACTGCAAAACAAAATGACAGTAAGCCAGTAAGTAAGTGGATCAAGACTTTTCGGGGCCCACGGCTAAAGAGTACAAATGGGCCACAACTAAAGTAAAAATGTTATGAGAAGAATAGGGGATAACTTATACTTCCTGCAAATGTATGAAAAATATTAAATTACATACTAATGAGCAGAAAAAAAGTTTATTCAAAACATAAAAAGCTTTTTCCGCTGCAACGCACAAAATATGTGAAGGGCTATTTTTCAGGGACCCATAATAACTATTATTTTCTTTTTTCAGATTCAAAAAATTGCCCAATTTTAATAATTATTTTTAAAAATTGGTTTATAATTATTATGAATAAGAGATATTTTATAAGTTGTCAATAACTATTATTTTTCAATGGATTTTTTTACGTTGAGTCATAACTATTATGCATAAGAGATATTTTATTAGTTGTCAATAACTAAAGGGTGTTTTTTTTAGAGGTTTGTTTTTCGAATAGAGATAAAACTGGCATTTTATGGTCAAATCTGGCAACTCTAATGTCATTTATGTTCAGTTTGGTTTGCCATTTCATCATGAACAGGTTGACAAAAGAACAACGCTTGCAAATCGTGCAAATTTATTTCGAAAATAATGGTTCAGTTCGCGAAGTTTACCGCAAGCTCCGTCCATTTTATGGTCGACATAATCGTCCATCAGAGCAATTAATTCGGTTAACCATGGGTCGTTTTCGCACTACGTTCACTCTATGTGATAATACGCATCCGCAGAGACGTCGAACAGTGCGCACCGAAGAAACAATTGCCGCTGTAGAGCAAAATGTTGAAGAGGACCCGAATGAATCGATTCGCCACCGTGCACAGCAATTGGAGCTTTGTCCATCAACTTTATGGAAGATTTTGCGCAAAGATCTTGGCTTGCGACCTTACAAGATCCAGCTTGTGCAAGAATTAAAGCCGCGAGACCATGCAATGCGTCGTGATTTTGGTGTATGGGCCGAAAATGAGATTGATCTCGATGCTGATTTTCATCGCAAAATTTTGTTCAGTGATGAGGCTCATTTTTGGTTGAATGGCTACGTCAACAAGCAAAATTGCCGCATTTGGAGTGAAGAGAATCCACATGAGACCCTTGAGACGCCATTACATCCACAAAAACTGACTGTTTGGTGTGCTCTATGGGCTGGTGGAGTCATTGGGCCATACTTCTTCCGAAATAATGCTGGAGAGTCAGTTACCGTTAATGGAGACCGGTATAGAGCCATGATAACCGACTATTTTGTTCCCGAATTGGATGGCATGAATGTGGATGAGTTGTGGTTCCAACAAGACGGCGCTACATGCCACACAGCGCACGTCACAATAAATTTATTGAAGGAAACATTCGATGAGCGCATAATTTCGCGGAATGGACCTGTCAATTGGCCACCAAGATCGTGTGATTTGACACCATTGGATTATTTTCTTTGGGGATATGTGAAGTCGCTCGTCTACGCCAACAAACCAGAAACGTTAGGGGACTTGGAAGCCAACATTCGTGGCGTTATTGCCGACATACGGCCCCATATGTTCGAAAAAGTGGTTCAAAATTGGACCTGTAGAATTGGCTTTATTCGAGCCAGCCGCGGCGGCCACATGCCCGAAATCATATTTAAACATTAATGGTATAAAATTATCCTTCCAATAAAGCCAAATTGATGGACATTAAAACGATTTTCTTGTGTTTTATTTCAATTCGAAGCTCTATACCTCTAAAAAAAACACCCTATATTATTTTTCAATGGATTTTTTCTACGTTGAGTCATAACTATTATGCATAAGAGATATTTTATTAGTTGTCAATAACTATTATTTTTCAATGGATTTTTTTTACGTTGAGTCATAACTATTATGCATAAGAGATATTTTATTAGTTGTCAATAACTATTAATTTGGAAAAAATATTTTTTTACGTTGTTTTGAAAAAAGTGTTCAACAGATTTTCATTTTTGTGAATCTTTTTGCACCAATCGATGGGGAGGTGGTTTTTATGACATCACCAGAGGTGGTCATCGGTTCGAAAATGTACGCGATTTTGACTCATTTTTGAAGTTTTTTTTGCTTCAATCAATGAAAAGAGGTCTAAAAAGGATATTGGCCATCACTAGAAGTGGAACCGATCCTTGAAAGTGCTCGATTTAGGTCCATTTTCGAAATTTTTTTTGCAACAAATCGATGGAAAGAGGTTGACAATGGGCTTTGGCCATCACCAGAGTTGGTCCCAACTAAAAAAGTGGTCGATTTTGGTCCGTTTTGAAAAAAAAATTTTGTACCAATCGTTGGAAAGAGGTCGAAGTCGAAAAAAAAGATACCAAAAAGTGCCCGATTTTGGTCCATTTTCGAAATTTTGTTTGCACCAATCTTTGGAAAGAGGTCGAAGTCGAAAAAAAAGGTACCATAAAGTGCCCGATTTTGGTTCATTTTCGAAATTTTTTTATGCACCGGTCGTTGGATACAGGTCGAAAATAGATTTTGGTCATCATCAAAGGTGGTTCCGAGTCCCAAAATGTGACCGATTTTGATCCATTTTCGAAATTTTGTTTGCACCAGTCGTTAAATAGAGGTCGAATATGAATTTTGGACCTCATTTGAGGCGGCTCCTGACCCTGGAAAGGACCGTTTTTGACCTATTTTCGAAAAAAAACTTCTTTTTTCTGTAATAAATGGGAAAAGGTCGAAAATGGATTTTGGACATCACTTAGAGTGGCTCCTGAGTCCGGCCCCGAGAAAGAACCGTTTTTGACCCATTTTCGGAAAAATTTTTTTTTTTCTGTAATTAATGTGAAAACGTCGAATATAAATATTTGACATTATTTAGGGTGGCTCCGGGCCCTGGAAAGGACCGCTTTCGATAATTTTGGTAGTTTTCAAGTTCCGGAGCTACTCTAAAAGATATCCAAAACGCATTTTCAACCTTTCATAATCGATTGGAGCAATAAAAAATTTTAGGGTGGTTCATAAAAAATTTTTTTTTTGCTCCAATGCATAGATAAAGCTCGAAAATGACTATTGTCGACATTTCCCTATCGATTCGAACAAAAAAAAATTTTTTGTGAACCACCCTAAAATTTTTTATTGCTCCAATCGATTATGAAAGGTTGAAAATGCGTTTTGGATATCTTTTAGAGTAGCTCCGGAACTTGAAAACTACCAAAATTATCGAAAGCGGTCCTTTCCAGGGCCCGGAGCCACCCTAAATGATGTCAAATATTTATATTGGACGTTTTCACATTAATTACAGAAAAAAAAAAAATTTCCGAAAATGGGTCAAAAACGGTTCTTTCTCGGGGCCGGACTCAGGAGCCACTCTAAGTGATGTCCAAAATCCATTTTCGACCTTTTCCCATTTATTACAGAAAAAAGTAGTTTTTTTTCGAAAATGGGTCAAAAACGGTCCTTTCCAGGGTCCGGAGCCGCCTCAAATGAGGTCCAAAATTCATATTCGACCTCTATTTAACGACTGGTGCAAACAAAATTTCGAAAATGGATCAAAATCCGGCACATTTTGGGACTCGGAACCACCTTTGATGATGACCAAAATCTATTTTCGACCTGTATCCAACGACCGGTGCATACAAAAATTTCGAAAATGAACCAAAATCGGGCACTTTATGGGACCTTTTTTTTCGACTTCGACCTCTTTCCAAAGATTGGTGCAAACAAAATTTCGAAAATGGACCAAAATCGGGCACTTTTTGGTACCTTTTTTTTTGACTTCGACCTTTTTCCAACGATTGGTACAAAATTTTTTTTTCAAAACGGACCAAAATCGACCACTTTTTTAGTTGGGACCAACTCTGGTGACGGCCAAAGCCCATTGTCAACCTCTTTCCATCGATTTTTTGCAAAAAAAATTTCGAAAATGGACCTAAATCGAGCACTTTCAAGGATTGGTTCCACTTCTAGTGATGGCCAATATCCTTTTTAGACCTCTTTTCATTGATTGAAGCAAAAAAAAACTTCAAAAATGAGTCAAAATCGCGTACATTTTCGAACCGATGAACACCTCTGGTGATGTCATAAAAACCACCTCCCCATCGATTGGTGCAAAAAGATTCACAAAAATGAAAATCTGTTGAACACTTTTTTCAAAACAACTTAAAAAAATATTTTTTCCAAATTAATAGTTATTGACAACTAATAAAATATTTCTTATTCATAATAGTTATGACTCAACGTAAAAAAGAATCCATTGAAAAATAATAGTTATTGACAACTAATAAAATATTTCTTATTCATAATAATTATGACTCAACGTAAAAAAAATCCATTGAAAAATAATAGTTATTGACAACTAATAAAATATCTCTTATGCATAATAGTTATGACTCAATGTAAAAAAAATCCATTGAAAAATAATAGTTATTGACAACTAATAAAATATCTCTTATTCATAATAGTTATGACTCAACGTAAAAAAGAATCCATTGAAAAATAATAGTAATTGACAACTAATAAAATATTTCTTATTCATAATAATTATAAACCAATTTTTTGACATAAATCTTATAATAGTTATGTCCCTGCTATTTTTATATTTATTAACGGTGCGATCAAAAAATACATGCTCCTAAGAACACCACAAGGTCCTTCTTCTGTTCTTTTATTTTTTGAAATAACTTAATATTCGGCTCCACTTGAGTTCGGGGCCCGTGGTCATAGCCCCTTCTAGCCCTACCTTAATCCAACGTGGCCGTAAACTAGTGTCATTAGTACGTACTTGAAAAAGAACAAACTGTCCAATACATTGGAAATTAACTAGTGTTGCCAATTTCGTAATTTTATTATGCACCATTAAGAACTTATCTTTTAATACCTTTCATTGGTAAAATGTACCAAATCAGAATATAATATACCAAATGAAAATAAATGAACCAGTTTTGGTACAAATGTACCAACAGTGGCAACCGTGCTTACAAGCTCATATTCAAGAACATCATGTTATCTACGCATTCACTATTAGTGAGAGCAACTTTGATTCACGCTCAATATTGCATGCAATGTGCACACTCACGTGTCATATTTTTGGCAGTGGCTCAAAACCCTCAGTGAGCCACTCAATGCAGTTTTCTGGTGAGTGTGTTGGTCTTTGATTCGCTTATGCTACAATAGAAAATTCTAGTTAAGTAAAAGTATTGCGAAACTTTTAATTTTTTTATAGTTATTTTTTATGTTTTTCATAAGTATTTTAATTTACCGTTTAATTGTGTTACTTAAAGTCACTAAAAAATAAACTAAAGACAGCAAGAAAAAAAATATATACTAGACGCGTTTTATTCGCTTTGGATAAACCTAAAAGTGAATAAAACGCATAAGTTTAACCTTTTATAATTCTGCACTTGACCAACAGGTGGCATGACAGTGTTTGACAGAAGTTCTATTTCAAAATCAGAGCCGAGTTTATGGTCGTGTGGTTTCCAAATTATTGCTGTCAAATCATTTCAAACTGTTTTTATAGTGTCGCAGACGCTAATACCAAAGTTTTCTTTTCGTTCTCTGTTGTTTCATCACTGTTTTTATTTTTATTATGTGTTTCTATTTTAATATTTCGGTCTAGCACTGACTGGATGCACGGCCTCGCATTACTTTAGAACGCTTCTTCAAAATTTCAGCACAGTTGCCATATATTTTTGATTATTTTAGGTTTGTCTATGATGCTTCAAACCTTAGCAAAGACAAAAAAAGTTCAATCAATCGAACTGGAAATTGAGCTGGTTCACGCATTTGTATGAAATTTTGGTTTAACCAAACCCAATAAAACACGGCTACTATGCAGTGTTGCCACCGTGATATAATTGATGTCACTTGTGCCATAAATTTTTTGGTGGTGACATAGCTTAAAAAAGAATTATGCTGACATAAAAGGTGACATAATTTAAAATGGCCAATGAAGTATGTGACATAATTTTAGTTCAAATAATTGGGTTTCGTAAAAGAGCTCTTATCTTATTATGCTAAGACAAAAAAAAGTATTCTCAAATGTTCGGTATAGTTCCGATTTCGTAAAGCTATAAAACCAGGGCAAATTGTGCCACAAATCGCAACCTCAATTCGATGTGTTTTTGTTTGATGTTTTGCTTGAATGAAACGTCACAATGAAAATAACAAAAACGATTCGGTTCCGTTATTTTGCAATGTAATTGTTTTACCCGTGGGGCTAAACGTTTTCACTTGCTCTTTTTCAAAGGGTTGAGATATAAAAAAATACATTTAAGCTGTTGGATACCATTGGAAATGGTTTCGATATGGAAGACCGAAAGTTATCTATTGTAGGCAGTAAAGAATGCTGCAAGGATAGTGAAAAGGAGAGTGAAACATTTTATGAAACTTGCTTAGCTTTTAATGAAGTTTACGAATTACTAAATGTGGTTTTTAAAAAACTGTCTGTATAATGGGACCGTCGGTCGGAGGAGAGTGAGGAGATGGAGGGAGCTTGAATGATTTCATTTTGATGGAGGTGATAAATGTAAAAATAATGTATGTCTATTGTTGTTATGGCGTACATCGGAAGTCATTCCTGATATCTTCCAAAATATTTCAAATTTTATTTCGTATGAAATTTATTTTTCATCCACCTCCACCTCCAAACACTTATAGTATTGTCCAAGATCATCAACACTCCCTCCTCTCTCCGACCGACGGTCCCCTCTTCTAGGCATTTACCATATATTTACATATGTTTCTGTTATGTTTAAAATAAATAAATTTTATTATGTTATGACTTACGAGGATTCAGTATATTTTTTTATTACTAAAATTATTGGATGGAGCAAAATAAGTGTGTATAAAGGAGTTTTTGTTTACTTTTTTTATTTTTTAATTCTCGCTAGGGAATTATGTCACTGACATAATTTTGGAGTCATCGTGACATAATATTTTTTGGATTAATGGCAGCGCTGCTACTATCAAAGTCGATCACTAGCGTTTAATCACATAACAATCACCAGGATCAGTGCACTTTAAGTTATGGTTTGACACAGGCCTAGATGGTTTATAGTGTTTATCAACAATGTACAATGCTATTAAAAAATGTGCTCTTCTTTACTCCGTCTATTCTCTTTAAAAAACTCTCTTTCTTTCATGACTCACAAAAATTGTGCCAATTTGAATTAAAAACTTGAAAATTATGGATAGAAACTCTTTCCGAAAACTCTGTTTGTTTGATGGCAAGAGGGGAAAAACGAAAGAGTGGTGTACAGAATTTTCAGTACCCGGTTATTTTTTTCGTTCTGTTCGTTAGCTTACATACATCGTCGCCTGAGTTCTCTTTTGCTCCATACGCCTGAAGGTATATTCCGAGAAAATCGAAAAAGAAAGTTCAATCCTTAAAAGAAAAAATTGGTCCGAAAAAGTTCCATCGAAATTTAAATTAAACAATATGTTGATAAATTGGGTAGCTCTGTACTAAGTATATTTCAAAAACGGGACCAAAGTACTTTTGGAGATATATGATATTTTATCAGATAAGTCATAGTGCACAGTTTGCTTCATGCAATACAAATCAATGACAAACTTATTTTTTAAATGTATATGGAGCAAACCTGCATGTAAGTAGAAACTATTGTTAAAAATCAAATAAGAGCTGATTAGTTTTTACACTAAAAATATGGAAATGTTAGGTGTATGGAGCAAATTAATTAAAAAACATGATTAATAAGAATAGTAAATAGCAGGGACGTGAACCGGGTGAAAAATTTGGTCGGTTCGGTTCAGCGGTTCGAACCGTTTTTGCACCTTTGGATTGGTTCGTCAAAACGGGGTTTCGGTTCAACGGAATTAAACAAAAACTATGCACATTTGTGTTATTTTTATTCAGTATAATAATCCAAAAGAATACAGAAATAAATATTTAGACATAATTTATGTCATACGTTATAAAAACGTAAAAAATTCTTACTTGATAAAAAATTTGATTTAGAATAATCAGTTGAGATTGACTTCTAACAAGTCCTCGTCAATATTTCCCCGCAGGTCTCCGAGAATAAATTTTAGGGTGAAAAATCCAAAATAATTTGAGCTAATTCAGATAATTCTTTATCAGGGTAGTTATTCCAAAAGTTCAAAACATCAACATTATTTGAAAGCCGCCTTGTATTATCAATCGATTTGATTTTATCTATAAATGATTTGTCTCATGCTTCCCTATTCCTTTGAAAATTTCATCAATTTCCATATTTAAGAAAAGAAAAAATAAGAAAGTGGGGAAAATTTGTGTATTGAAAATTGGTCAGAATGAACCCTGAAACCTTTATAAAAAGTGGTTCGGTTTTCGGTTCGGATCAAACATTTGTGGAAAATTTCGGTTCGGTTAATGGCTCAGATAATTAGTTTTCCGGTTCAGAACCGGTTCGGTTCAAAACCAGTTCACGTCCCTGGTAAATAGTACTAGTTTTTATTAAAAATTTCAATAATAAAAATCACAAATATGGCTTCACACGTTCGACATGCTTTTTTTATTCATCTTCTTTGATTTTAAGTAATTGAAATATTAAAATGAAATGTATTGCTTGCCAGATTCATGGTATTTTTTCAAGACCTTTTTTGTCCACCTTTCTGTATGTCTTTGTCTTTTTCTTCTTAGTTTAGGTGTGTCATTTCCTGAAATGTATTGTGTACATGATGTATTATTTGATTTAAGAAATTCATTGCATTTTATTTTAGCAATTTATAAGTATATATTAACAGCATTTTGTCAAAAACAATCTTACCAGACTGTGAAAAATCAGACGGTAAACAAACGATGGTTCAGTCAATATGTTTCCTTGCAAACTGCAGACGTTTTTCTTTGTGTTTCTTTTTTAAAAGAAGTCTGTTTTCTTAGACTGCGAGCTTATAATTTTGATTCCAAGAGCCTCCTTCGTAGAGTCATATTAGACAAATTTAAATTTAAGTCATAATTTGTCTGCCTAGCCGATTTCTTTGGATATTTTTTGGACTGCACCACAATTTCGCCATCAACTTGTGCCAAAAATTTTCGTTTTCGACCTCACTTCTCCTGATTTCTACATATTTTATGGCAGTGATTATCATTTTTGTTGATCACGATATATTATTTAGAATATCTTTATAAGATTTCCTTTCTTTCCTCAGCTTAAAAATTAATTTTCGCTAATTAGCAGTCCAATGCAGTCCCAAATTAAGTGTGGCAGCAAAGAGCAAACAGTTCAATACACTCGTACTAACAGTTAGCAGTCTTCCAATACATTCGAATATTTTTAAAGTGGGTTTAAATAAACTCTAAGAAATGTTTGTGGTGGTTATCGATTCTTACAGAAAATTTTTCTGCACCCAAATTATTTGATGACAGAATCTGCCATATTTTATACAAATTACATCAGTTAAGCATAAGAAAATGTATGTAATTTGAGAAAGCCTTAAAAAAGTTTCAATTTGAGTCAAGCACAGACATCAAATTGAAACATCCAAACAATTTTTACACGCAAATTACGACCTCATTTAATGCGGTCATGCAAATCGTGCCGAGGTGGTTCAGGCAAGGGAGGGACAAGCCATAAAATAAGAGTTATTCAGAATATATTTGAAGACGACAAAATTTAACGGAACGAGAAAAAAGGGATGGTACATATGAACCGCTTAGTCTTTTTAGATCGCGTTTTAAAAGCAAGTGTACTATTCACGGTTCGCTTCAAGAAAGATCAAGATCGATTAAATTTTCAACCAAATCTGACAATGCACGATTATTATATAGTGTCTGGAGATTCCAAATATATAATCCGCAAAATCGGAGCTGCTCATTTACTCGTTTTATGGCCATTTTAAGATTAGCACTATGGCCGACAGGCCATTTTAAGATTAGCACTATGGCCGACAGGGTTCGTTTTAAGCAAGAACAAAATCGGTAAAAATTTTCAACCAAATCTAACAATGCATAATTATTATTTAGTGTTCTGAGTTTCCAAAAACATGATCCGTAAAATCGTACCTGGTCATTTACTCGTTTTATGGCCATTTTAAGGTAAGCACTTTTACCGATAATATCAATAAAATGACGTTCCAGGAAAAAATGTGAATAAAGACATTAAAAACTTAAGTTTTTTTATTTTGCTTTTTTTTGTTTTATTTGTAATAGAAAATACTTTTAAAAGCCATAAAACAAAACTATATAAATTTTATTTTCAATTAGTTTTTAGGCCCAAAAGAATTTTTTAAAAATTTTTTTAATTCGTTTTTTCATGAAAAACGGTGAATAACACATCAAATATAAAAGATTTTTTATAGACAGACAGACAGACAGACAGACTATATATAGTTTTCCATACCTGCCACGATCCCTTCGAGGTGTTACAAACGGAGAGACAAAGTGAATATACCCTCGGTGTAGGTTATAAATATGTGACTTCATAAAATTTTATTGCTATTCACATGTTCACAACTGTAAGTATCTTTGGAGCAAATAATAAAGTATAAATTCTGTATGTTTCAGTAATGTTTATAGAGGAAATGAGAATTAACAATTTAAAACATTTTTTTTATTCATACAGAACTCGCTCCATAAACCAAAATTTGGCATTTGCAACAAATAAGAAATAAAAAATTTAAAAAATGTGGCTTGTGGAGCAAAGTGGACACTTTATGTTATATCTCAGAAACTGAAACAGATACATAGATGTATTGCGACAACAGCATTAGAAAGATAATGTTTCAAAACCTATAGAACAAGTCTTAAGTCAAAATGTCAAAAAGTGGCGTATGGAGCAAAAGAGAACTCGGGTGACGACATATGTATGTTTGTGTATGTTCATAAAAACTTCGACCAGTTTTCAGCATCATTTATGTTGCAAGAGATTGACGAAATCTCTTTTTGTATACATTCTTTTTGTGGTGGAGTATCAAAATGAGATATATGCAAATAATTCGTGTATGGTATCTATTGTTTTTTATTAAAAAATTAACTTGGAAGCAGACAATTTTGAAAATAAGAAAGCAAAAAGTAATCACTTAACTAAAAGTGGGAGTAGAGTAAAATTTGATAGATTATGTTGGTTAACACATCATACACAATAAGCGGAAAATTGGCCACAACGTGAAGAGCGGGAATTAATGATATATATAGTTACTTAACTTTGCTTGTTAATTTTTTACTTGTGGTAGAAAAAATAAAATTGTTTCGAAATATTCTTGAGATTAATGGCTACAATTTTTGGGCATAAAACAGTTGTCCCAGGACAGGGTTTAATAAGCTGGCATACCGATATTTTTGTTTAAGTTTTGAGTAAAATTGTTATGAACTCATCATTTCTTTAACAAAAATGACTATTTAATCATAAATAGATTCAATTATTTATACATTGAAATTGCATGTTCACTAGACTTTTTCAAGCTTATGGGGGAAAAGCAAAAATTACGAATTTTAGTTCGCTGCATTATTGCAACGTTTGCTCAAAATAAACGTCTTGCAAAACTTTCAACAGTTTGGAGCATGTTAAGCCACAGCACAACACATTCAAATATTTTAAAAAAGTAATTTATTGTTTCATTTCACAAAATTTAACAAAACTTTTTAACAATACAAAAATTGTTCGTATTATACTTTACTGATTATAATAATTATAGAGTAGGTTTATTGCTGTATTTACTTAAAGTTATTTTTGTGAGGTAACATCAGCAAACTTTAGGTTCTGCTCCACTATTTGAAAAATCAGTTCACGTTGTTCTTCATCATGAGTATGTTGCAAATTAAAGTCAATTGCTAATTTCATTGCTCATTCAGCAGAATCATTTACTACTTTTAATGCAGATACTATTTTTGGCTAAGCACGGGGTTGCAAAAACTTACTATCACGTTTCAGGACAGTAAATAAATTTAAAGTCAGTTCTATTACAAAATCTGATGTTTTGTTTTGAAAGTATTGATTTGGCAGGCTTCCACTCTTCTAAGATTTTTGGTCACTGCAAAACTTTAACCATAGCAATTTTTCACCAGAATGCACATGGTTAAAAGAAAAGCCAACTCCAACTAGATCCTCACTTAAGTACCAAAGTGACGCTTTTAGCTTCTTAAGTGCTACGCGAACTACTTCATTGTCGATTGAAGCTACTGAACTAAAATCTTACATCGATAGTCAATGTAACTAGATAAATTCTCTTTAAAGCTTCGATTCCTTGTGGAAGCACAAAATCTTCAAGCAGTGATTGATTTTTATCATCCATCGTGCGCAGTGGTATGCACCGTATGGACTAAACATATTACCAGGCATTTGATCCGAATCACGTAGTGCAATCAGCGATAGTTTTAAGAGCTCCAAATAATCACAACGTGGCTGATCTGTCTGATCATCAATGGATGCAAAATTATGAATGACAATTTATAGTCCTGTTGAAGGAAAGAATATTTCCAATATACTAGTAACCAAGATTTTCAGAACGTGTTGTCTACATCCCAAGAAAAGAATATACTTTAGAAACTCTTTTTGAATTGCTGTCATAGCGCCAGTATCTATTCCAGTGTTTTCACTAGTTGTATTAAAACATAAAGCAACAAGCCACTCCGCTCCTTCTCACTGACGAATTAAACTAATTGTAAGTACAACACTTCTCATATCAAGCCTGTGGAACAGGATGAGAAATCATACAAGGGGGGGGGCTTTTAACTCGGCTTTGAACGTACATACGTATCAAAAAATTACACTAGTTTTTCAGCCAAAATTAACTTTGAACGCAATTATTCATTTGATATACATATTATATATTTAATATTTTGTCGAAAAAATATGTTTAGCGACGAAGCTCATTTCTGGTTGAACGGCTACGTTAAGAAGCATAATTGCCGTATTTGGGCCGATGAACAACCAGAAGCAATCCAAGAGCTTCCAATGTAGGCCGATAAATGTACTGTTTGGTGTGGTTTATAGGCAGGAAGCATCATCGGACCGCATTTTTGAAGAAATGCGGATGGATCCCGTGTTACGATCAATGGTGCTCGCTACAGAGCAATGATCAATGAATTTTTCTTGCCAAAAATTCAGGATATTGGTTTAGCCGACCTCTGGTTTCAACAGGATGGCGTAACATGCCATACAGCTGGAAAAACAATCGCTTTATTGAGGAAAACGTTCGATGAAAACATCATCTCAAGAAATGGTCCTGTTAATTGGCCTCCAATATCATGAGATTTGACGGATATGTTAAATCACTTGTTAATGTCGACAAACCCGAAACTATTGACGCTTTGGAAACCAACATAACTCGTGTTATTCAAGGAAAACCGTCCGATATGCTCGAAACAGTTGTCGAATATTGAACCCACAGAATGAACCATTTAAGAACTAGTCGTGGGCAACATTTGCACGAAATAATTTCTAAACATTGAGTTTTAGGAACCGAACTATAATTCCAAATAAAGATTTGCATCAATACATTGATTTTTATTTAGAAAGCAAAGTAGGAAGCTCTTATTGGATCACCTTTTATTTATGAAGAATTTAAGATACTATTTAAGAAAATCGATGAAGAAATGGAAAAGTTATATAAAATTTAAAGTGAAATGACCGAATTCCATTTTTTTAATTTTAATTGTAATCTGTATCTAATATATAATAATATATGTATATATTAGGGTGGTTCTTAGGAAAAAATTGGGGACGCCCCTTCAATCCGCTCGAAATAGGATAAACAAAATTGTAAAATTAATCTAAGATTTTGTCTTCAGTACACATCCAACACTCGTAGTGATCGGTCGTGCTATCGTGTGTTCTATAAATCTCACAATTGAGAATATACAATTAAAAAAAAAAAAAAACACATATCAACGCTATAAACATTTACATATACATATATTAAACATATTAAGAACAAGTAAAACAAAGCAAAATAAAACGAGCGCATCACAATGCGTTGACCGTTACACGGTCCAACACAATGAATAAAAAAACTAAAATAAACAACAACAATAATGCAAGGCAAAATTACTTTAGCCCTCTGCAAACTCTCGATGTCGATAATGACTCTGAAAATAACATTAAAGAAGATGAGATTGTGATCAAAAAGTCTCAAAAACTTCATATACCACCTATCACTGTTCTTAAGTGCACAATCGAAGAAATACACAACTTGTGTAAGACCAATAATATTAAGGAATATTCGTTCAAAAAAACGTCTATCGGCCTTAAAATATTCCTAAATAATCAAACTGATTTTGATTTAATTTGTGATAAGCTCACTAATAAATTCGAATATTTTACTTATACTTCGAAAACAGAAAAACCGTACAAAGCACTGTTATTTGGTTTGGAAAAATATGATCAATCGGAATTAAAGTCCCGTTTGATTGAAATGGGCCTCAAATGCTTAGAAGTAAAATTAATAGAAAAACGTGATCAACGCACAACTAACTATATTTATGTTGTTTACTTTGAACGTAAAACGATTACTCTTAAAGAGCTTCGACAAAAATATTATATCTTCGATTATATAAGAGTACGGTGGGACCATAAGCGTCAAAATGTGAATAAAATTACGCAGTGCTATAATTGCCAGATGTATGGCTATGGTTCAAGCCGCTGCAGAGTTAAAACGTTTTGTGCCATTTGTGCCAGCAATCATAAAACTTCTGAATGCATTGCTACTACTATTAAATGTGCAAATTGTAACGGAAACCACAAGGCATCCTCTGATGAATGTCCCAGTAAGCAGAACTATCTGCGAATTATAAAAAAGGAAAATACCCAGGGCAAACAGCCTCTGAGCATCTCGTCACCCGCAGTGACAAATTATAACGGTAATTTCCCAAATACACTCAGCCAACGTTCTCCACCACCGAGTACTTGGGGATATCGTAGTGAACGCACTGGAAATGTCTCAAATATTCAAAATAATTTATTTACTGTTGAGGAAATAAAATCTTTAACATTAGAGTTAATAACTAAACTTAAAATTTGTAAAAGTAAGGCAGATTAATTCTTAGTTATTACTGACATAGCTTGTAAGTTTTTGGTTTAATGAATCAAAGTATTAATATTATAACATGGAACGCTAGAGGAGTTCGAAATAAGAAAGATGAATTATTCGATTTTTTAAAAACCAATAATGTTGATGTATGCTTATTAACAGAAACCTGGCTAAACGATAGCATTTCTATCAGACACAGAGAATTTTTTGTCTACAGGTACGATCGTGAACGATGTAGAGGTGGTGGAGTCGCTATCATCGTAAGTAAGACTATTCGACATAAACTTCTTCATGCTAGTAATACCTCATTAATTGAGAATATAGGCATCAAACTTTTCACTAGCTCAGGCGAAGACATTCATATTTACTCCTGCTATTATCCAAGGGGGTTTTCACAAAATAGAAATATTACTAAAAATCAATTTACTGCCGATATACGTAGGCTCACCTCTTACCCGAGATACATAATTGGCGGTGACCTAAACTGTAGACACCAGTCCTGGGGTTGCTTAAGGGCAAACAGTTGGGGTAATATCCTCCGTGAGAAACTGATTCCATACAATATTAGCCTTCTTTACCCCGAAGAGTATACATACATACCAACCGATCCGAACAGAAATGCTTCTACTCTTGACTTCTTCCTTACCAACATGCCTGAGTATTTATCTGATCCAACAACTACATATGCACTAAATTCAGATCATCTTCCTATTAAAACAACTTTACGTGGTAATTACGACTCACGACAATTTCAAGTTTTTGACTATAAAAAAGCAAATTGGCGCCTTTTTTCACAGCTTGTCAACAGAAGTTTTAGCGATACTAATCCATTGATCAATAACGCTAGTGATATTGACTCTAGGATCAATTATTTAACTAACATTGTCAATTCCGCCCTCGACGTAAGTGTTCCCAAAAAATCCAGACTACTTACACAAGATCCTCTTCCTTCCAACGTCCAATTCTTAATTAAGTTAAGAAATATTTGCAGACGGAACTGGGTTAGAAGCAGAGATCCTCGTTACCAGGAACCAATCAAGCTCTTAAACCGAAAAATTTCTTCTGAAATTAGCAAGTTTAGAAATCTATCCTGGAGTAGTTTACTTTCATCACTTAATAAGGGCTCTTCTCCCTTCTGGAACTTATCAAAAATTTTGAGAAAAAAGACTTGCAACATTCCAACCATTAGTGAAGGAAATAATCGTTACATCACTAACGATGAAAAGTGTGAAGTTCTAGCCCATACATTTGCCCTAAACCATCAAAATTTGGTTTCTACAATAAATGAAGAGATCGATTTGGATGTAAATAACAGCTTACAAGAGCCTTCTTTCGCATTCGCACCCTCATTTAACGCCATCATTGTTCCATCAACTAAAATTGCAAAACTAATAAAAGAACTTAAAAACAAAAAAGCACCAGGTGCGGACGGTATAAGCAACAAAGTTCTGAAAGCCTTACCAACTCGATGTATTATATATTTTACAGAAATAGTCAACGGATGCCTTCAACAGTGCTACTTCCCATCCATTTGGAAAGAAGCTAAAGTTATTCCAGTTAAAAAACCAAACAAGCCGCCTAAAAGTCCACTATCATATCGGCCAATAAGTCTGCTTTCCTCTTTCAGCAAGATACTAGAAAAAATTGTCAAAGAAGAACTTAACAAAGAAATAAATCGACTACACATTATTCCTACCATGCAATTTGGTTTTCGTAGGGAGCATAATACCTCACATCCTCTTACCCGCATAAAGAGCCTTATTAAATCTAAATTTCAGGATAAATGCTCCACTGGTATGGTTCTGCTAGATGTCAAAGCAGCATTTGATTCCGTTTGGCATGACGGACTAATTCACAAAATGAAAAGATTTGGAATCTCTCTCCGACTCATCAAAATCACTCAAAGTTTCCTAACTAACCGTACTTTTAAGGTATCTATAGGGTTGCAGAGCTCTCGCAGTACCAATATTTCAGCTGCTTGCCCTCAACGCTCCTGTCTCTCTCCACTCCTCTATAACATTTACACCGCTGATTTACCACAAATCCAGAATTGTGTTATTTCAGTTTTTGCAGACGACACTGCAATTCTGTCATCAGCAGTATTGGCTACCGAGGTTATCTCAAATCTTCAATATGCACTAACTTGTATTTAAACATACTTTAGAAAGAGGAAATTTCCATAAATTCTGCTAAAACTCAAGCCATTTAGTTTACCAGGAAACGTAGGTCATGTTTGCTCCCACAAAACAACCTTATCTTAGATTACAATCAGTTAGCATGGGAAAGCAAAGTAAAATACCTAGGTGTTATACTTGACCCTAAACTTACCTTCAAGGAACACGTTTCCTACATTATTCAAAAAGTCAATCTCTTGATCAAAATATTGTATCCTTTAATTTCTAGAAACTCTGGCCTCAGCCTAGGTAACAAAATACTAATTATGAAATCCATATTTTTTGCCACTATATATTATGCATGTCCTGTATGGGGTAATTGTGCTCTCCACAACTCCAAATCGCTCAAAACAAAATTATCAAATTAACTCTTAACCTCCCCTGGCTCTTTCCTACTCGACAACTGCATGCAATTGCAGATGTAGAGTACGTAGCAAATAAGATCGCGAGACTTAGACAAAACTTTATATTAAGAGGTCAAATGTCCGAATTTCAACATATTTCTGATATATTTAGCGGTGTGCAGTAGTTGTAAAAACATTTATAAGTTTTAATTAGTATAATTTAATTTAAGGTTTTAACACTAGTTTTAGTTTTTTATATCACTAAGGTTTTGTAAAAATGTTTCCTTATATTTTGTATATATTACGCAAATAGCATAAATGTATCAAAAAACATATTTAATCGTATTAAAACTGAAAAGGTAAATTCCTTAACAGTTTAGCTAGTGCTTATTAGTTATTAAATAAACTGTACAAATTTTGAATTTAATAAACTTGAACTTGAACTTGAATGTACTTGAAAAGATTTTGTCTTTGACCCTATTTCAAAGTAAAATTTGACCCTTTTTTTAAACTATTTTTTCTTAAGTAGCTTTTAATTTTAAGAAAGAATATATTAAAAAAAAGTATCATTTGGATCTAGTTTTCGAGATATAGTCATTGCAAATTGCAGATATGGCTTTTCTAAAAATCATTATAAGTTGCAAACTCCTGAACAGATTTTAATATATTGATGTCATATGGAATTAAAGTTAATTAATTGGGCTATCATAATTTGTTAACAAAAATACAGATTAATAATACAAGTTATTTAAAAAAAAATGGTGACAATTTTTAAAAAATCTCAATACTTCAAAACACGTGGAAATTATTTTAATTTAAAAAACGGGACTCTAGAACCATGAAATAACACCCAAATGGTGCGAATGTCTGCGAGTGTGCTTGAATGTATGTATATGGGTGTGTAGATGTATCTCTGAGTGTCTGCATGTATGTCGGTGTGCATCAGGGACCGTAAAGATAATTTTGGGCTCGAAATTCAGGGTAAAAATTTTCAAAAACAGGCATTTTTGGGAGGTCGATAGCGCAGCCGGAGAGTCGTTCCCAAAATTCATACTTGTGGATCCACTTTGGGGTTAACACAAATTTTAAGCTGAAATGCGTCAAAAACCATTTAGGTAGAACGGAGTTATAGCCAATTGAAAATGGAAAAAAAAACGCGATTTTCGAAAAAATTACCATTTTCAAATTGCAGTATCTCGGGTTCCTTAACGAATTTTTAACTTTATAAATTGCGTTTTGAAAGGCTGAAAAAGATAAAAAAAATGAACTTAAGCAAAAGCGATCTTATCAAAATTTGACTACTTGGCGTCACTTTCAAAAAGGGATGTTTTTCTGTTTCGAGTGTTCTGAAAAATGAGATGGCAAACAGTTTTCCAAACGCGGGAGTATTCTGAACTTTTTTTATCTAAAAGTTGAATATATACTCAAAAAAATGAGACCTATATAGTTGAATTTGAAACTAAAATTCCCGAGATACAGATTTTCGAATATAGGGCAAAAAACGTAAATTTTTGAGTTTTAAAAATTCATATCTCTGTACCAATATACATATATCGACCCCTGTGCGCGAAATTATTGTACGTTTCATTTTTTCGAAATTGCCTTTTTGATGCAAATTTAATCTATACCCCACTACGCATCACCTGGTAAAATATTGCAGCTGAAATTTTTATAGTTACGCAAAAAAATTGACATGGACATTTTGGTTTTGTACTGCTAGCTACAGCACAGAACAGTAGAAAAAACCCTCTCCTGTAAAATTTGGTTTTTGGCACATACGATAATTTCGCGCACAGGGGTCGATATGAGGTCTCTCCGCGAGTAGAGCTTTGGTGTTTCTTGTGTAACAGCTCAAATCCTTTGTTGTTTTTACTGCATTCACCTTAATGCCACTGCATGAATTTTCATTAAAAAAATAAACGAGAAAAAAAAATAAAATTTGATTTTTGGTCCAAAAATTTTCAAAATATTTTATAAGCAAATAATTACAATATTTTGCTTCAATAATTAGTTAATCTTACTAACATGCGTTACTAACTACATGATTAGTTAAAAAAAATTTAAAAAATTAAATTAAAAAATGGTTTTAATGGAAATTCTTGTAGTTTCATTGACAATTTCAAGTTATAGTGTATTAAGGTGAATGCAGTAAAAACAACAAAGGATTTGAGCTGTTACACAAGAAACACCAAAGATCTACTCGCGGAGAGACCTCAGTTTTTCTCCTAATGTATAGGCTTAAAAAATAGCGGAAAGTTTTTTTTTTTCGATACTTCCTTATGTGTACATAATTAAAATCGAAAAAATATTTTAACAAAAATGTTATAAATAAGAAAAAAATTAAATTTTCATAATTTTTTTGGCCACATTCCAAAAAATGAAAATTTTGCATTTTTGGTAGCAGCTATAGGATTATTTTTTTTTTATTAAAATTGTTCCTAAAACACATGAAATGGAGTGCTTTAAATATTTTTTGTAGATACATCTAAAGGTATGCTTCTCTTATACCATTTTGTATTATAATAAGCATTTTTGTATGCCTTATCATTTAGGAGATATTAACGTGTCAGCATGGACTGTTACGTTACATAATTTTGGAAGAAGATTTTAAAGTTGCCTTACATTATTGCAAAAGTCTGCTCTATTGGTGGACTATTTTATACGTAAAGCTTGTAATTTCCAAGCTTTAGGATGAAAGTAATTAATTAAACTTTAATTACACAGAAAACATTTTTTTTAGTTTTATAGAAGCAAATATGTTCGGACTGTTACGTTACACGAGAAGACTGTTACGTTGCCTTTGCGATTTACGTTTATATATAAACTAAAATTAAGCATTAAAATAGCTTCCATTGTTCAATTGCACAATATATCATTAATTCAAGGGTCTTACGATTAGACATTTAAGAAGCTCCACGTAATAGACATGGAATCCAAAAGAACCAACAAAGCTCTAATTATTCTCTGAACTCATTAGCATTTATTAAAAATAATTTACGAAGTGGAAATCAGTAAAAATTAAAAATCGTACTTTTGTTTCAAAGTGGTAAAAGTGATGATTGTTCCATCAATCACTTGAATTTGGTGAGCCGACGCTATATCGCGGGATAGTTTTTGCACTAGCAAAAATCGCAGGCGCGTTCAAAATGTAATTTATATCTTAAGAATCACGTTCATTAACTTCCTGGTTGACGATTCTCAATTCTGTACGATGACATGCAGTAACAAAGTCTGAAGCACAGTTCACGACACATTTACGAGACAAAACATGCTTCCCCACAATCATTTTGGTAGCTGCGCCTATATCATCGATACAACCTTTCCCGTGAGAAGTCGCAAATAGTCCTGACAGCAAAATGTACATGTAGGGAATTATGGTTTCTTTTGTGGGCATTAAGTTGTCAGATACGAAAACCTTCGATTGAAATTTTTCGTTGTGATAGAAGACAACAGTTTGCAAAGTTAGCCGATTTTGATACCAATGTGCACATTGCACTTCGTCTTGGCCCTCGCAGACGAAATTTTCAGCAAAATCAATTTGCAGCATTCCCTCCTTATTAAACTTATCATTTGATGCTCTCTGACGATCTAAAGATACACAGTTCGTTCTTCTAAATATTATCGATGAAAAAGACTGTTACGTTACAAATTGTTTTTGGCTCGGGACACACACATAAGTAAATGACCACTAATTTCTTACTTTTTTTAGAAAATAGTATAATTATTAATTATAATTAAATATCTATGTACTAAGACTTGCCTCTCTATTGTAAATAATAATATGCCGACTTGCTTTCAGTCAACTAGTAATCCTTCCTTGATAGATGTTTTGCTCACTAGTTCTAGTACGCAGGTGATGGGTTTTGACCAAATAACTCCTACTTCGGAGTTTACTCATGATTTTTTATTTTGCTCGATCCCAAAAGCTTTTAGTATCGATAATAACATAACCTATAGATCTTTACGTAATATATGTTATCCAAGCTTACACGATAGCTGTGCAAACTTAGACTGGAATTTAATTTACTCTCTTATTGATGTTAATGATAAAGTGAGTTTATTCAATAAGTTTGTTCATCAACTGTATGATATGTATGTTCCAATTGTAACGAGGCAATTTAACCTTTATGTGTAGACCCGTGGTACCCGGGTACCCAAGACGTACTTTTTCTGAGTTTTGGGCTACAAAAGTTAATTTTTTGATATTGATATTTTTGGTATTCCTCAAGCTAGTCAAGAAGCACACTTTAAGCAAGCAATCTAGATAAAAAAAAGTTTGGTATACTTTTTTTTTTTTGGTTAAAGTTTTTACACCTCTAAGTGTACACCCGTGGTACCCGGGTACCTGTATGTATTTTGTATGAATATTTTGAAAAATTGGTGCACTTTAATTTTAAGTGTTAAAATTAACAGTGTTGCACATATTTCAAAAACTTAATTCGAATGAAAATGGATTCAAATTTACATATGTTTATTTATAAGTCAGAACAAGTATTGCCTTGGCAGTTGTAACGGCATGTGTGTCGCAAACCGGCCGATCGCAATCCTCACAAGACTTCCTCGTCTTACGCTTCTTTTTATTCGGTGAAGTAAGGCATAAAGCGCACTTCCCAACTACCAATAAACGGCCTGTAGCATCGCGAGTTGATACTGCTACAGGAACTACTTTTACATGAATTGGACGTCCTAATATGGATTCTATATCGATTTTGGTAGCAAAGTTCCGGCATACATTAGGAATAGTTGATCTGGTGTTTATTTCTGGCATTGCCAATTGTTTTCCGAGATCCTTCAGGAAGCATCTTCGTGAATTTGTAGATGTATTCAATGCTGAATTATTTTCCTGGAAGCAGATGTACGCCGCGAGGGCCGCTACATAAGGGGTAAGAGGGCGTCCAAATTTTCAAAACAAACCTTATGATATAAATGGACGGCCCCTCACCGTTTTACAAAAGTATTTAGTTATAATACTCATTTAATTAAGATCAGCTAGCTCAAATTATGAAGATATTTTCGAATGAAGCGCGCACAAAAGTAACAAAAAATACTTTTCAGTATTAAAAAAACTAAACTGGAAATAGCTTGTTTATCCCTACTTCTTTCTCTTGCTTAGGGTGCAATATATCTCCATATTGAATTTCACTAAAATCGGTCCATTAGCCTAGCTGTGAAAACATACTTTCCTATTGGGGGCTTGGAACCGTCCACTTTAACCCGAATACCTTTCCTCAAGATTCAATCTATTTCTGTACCAAATTCCATAAAAATCGGTGCATTAGTTTAGCAGTGAAAACGATTTTCCTATTAGGAGCAGTGCCACGCCCACCAAAAGAACTAAGAGTTTTTAGCAATTTTGTTTAGGGATCAGTCTGTATCCAAAATAAATTTCAACAAAATCGATCCAGTAGTATAGTCGTAGACGTTTTTTCTTGTTAGGGGCGTGACACCGCCCACTCTGAACAAATATATTTTCTTAAGATTCAACCTATCTCCATATCAAAATCGGTGAGGCGGCTCAGCCGTGACAGCGTTTCTTCTCATTAGGCGTTATAGCATTTTGTATGGGAAAATCATAGGTCTATGTTAACTTTATTTTACCTGTCTTAATGGCAACATACACACATTATTTCTCTTTTCTGCACATCTATGGAACAGTACCTTTCCAATGATATATATTTCATCCCCCTCTCCTTATAGTAAATACTATAAAAGTGTAGCACAAGTTTCGATGTTCACGTATTAATATATAGATTATATACCTACAATTATTGCTGTTTTTGTTATAATAAGTTTAGTAAATGCTGACCCTTATTGCTATAAATTATTTACTGTTGTAAATTCTGTTTTCTTGCAGCTTTTGGTAATAAATATGTGCATATTTTGATATTTTCAGCCTATACCCCTGTTATAAATCGTTTATTTCAATTTGGGTACCCGGGTACCACGAGTGTACACTTACGTAGGATTTTTTTCGCGTACACACAAAGGTTAAGGCAAAACATTGTCCTTGGTTTACCAATTCCTTAAAAGTTCAAATAAACGAGAGGGAACGTTTTTTTAAAAAATTCAAACGGAATCCTTGTGATTATAACAGAAATCAGTACATGAGATCGAGAAATAAAGTCAATACTCTTATTCGGGCTGCGAAAAGAAATTACCTGTGCTTCAAAGTGAATCCAGGTCTTGACTCCAAGAAATTATGGAGGAATATAAAGCAATTGGGGATTGTAAAAAACAAATCTTGTATTGGATGTCCTTTTACTTCTGGAGAAATGTGTACAAGCATCGGCCCTCCCCTTTGCTCAAAATAATTTTTCTACTCCACTTTTTGTGGAATCAGATATTGAAGACTGTTTTTCTTTTATGTGTGTAAGCTCTACGGAGGTTCTTGAGGCTCTTAAATCCATTAAATCGGATGCAAAAGGAATGGACGAAATATGTCCTAAGTTTTTGCAGCTGATACTTCCACTTATTCTTCCTTATCTGGTTCATATATTTAATGTTTGCATTTTCAGTAGTCAATTCCCAGATATTTGGAAATCTGCAAAAGTGTTACCAATTCCTAAAAAAAATAATCCTACTAGCCCATCAGATTATAGGCCTATCAGTATACTTTATTTTTTTATCTAAGGTCCTCGAAAAACTTCTTGCCATGCAAAATTCAAAGATTTATTGAAAGTAATAATATGCTTAGTAAATGGCAATCAGGTTTCCGTAATAAGCATAGTTGTGAGTCGGCTGTCATAAAAGTAACTACTGATGCACGCTTTGCTTTAGATTGTGAAAAAGTTTTTGTATTAGTCATGCTAGATTTTTCAAAAGCTTTTGATTCTGTAGACCACTCTACACTTTTGTCGAAACTTAAACAAAAATTTAATTTTTCTTATGTTTCATTGCAATTTATAAGTAGTTATTTAAAGGATAGAATGCTTACTTTTACCACAGATCAAGGTTCATCTAGTCCATTATTAGCCAGTTGCGGCGTTCCTCAGGGTTCGATGCTAGGTCCCCTTCTGTTCTCACTTTTTATAAATGACTTGCCTGAAGTTATCACCAATTGTAGCATTCATCTTTATGCTGATGATGTGTTGGTATACTTTTCAAGGCAATTAGGTCTGTCTGAAGATTGTGTATTCAGGGTGAATGAAGACTTGGAAAACATACAGGGATGGGCAGATAGAAATAAAATAAAGCTCAATCCTGCCAAATGTGCAGGAATGGTATGTTCAAAAATAGCTATTGGTGTAGAGAATTTTCCTCCACTTACCCTCAATGGTGTTACTATATCGTGCAGAACTAACATGAAGTATCTTGGATATGAAATAAATTCTGAGCTAAGCTGTTGTGATGCTACAACTGCAACTATTAAGCGTGTTTATGCAGGGCTTAGAAGTCTCAGAATTTCATCATTTTCACTGTCGATTAATATGAAACTGCGATTGGTAAAAACATTATTAGTGCCTTTTTTCACCTTTAACTGCTCAGTTTACCCAAGTCCTGGTTTTGCGTGTAGGAGAAAATTGAATGTGGCCTTTAATGACTGCATTAGATTCGTTTTTAATGTGCCAAGATACAAAAGTGTTTCACTTTTAAAAAAACCTTATTAGGCATGGACCTGGATCAGTACTACTTTCTACGGAATATAATAAAATTGCATAGTATTATTCATAATAATTGTCCAGGATACCTTTATGATTTGTTACAATTTATGCAATCACGTAGAGGATTAAAATTAATACTACCCAGATACAGAAGTATGGTTCTAGAGCGCTATTTTACTGTCACTGCAATTCGTTTGTGGAATAACCTTCCTCACGAGTTGCAATCAATTAGGTCACCGGCACAGTTCAGGCAAAAAATCTCTTCCTATATTATTACTTAAATTTTATAAATAATCTTAGTACGTATGTTTTTATTAAGCTATAACATAAAACTTATTCGTTTTATATTCGTTATTACATATTTTGTTGAATCTTTGTACGCTTACTTATAAGATCTGAATCTTGTAGCGTTTTAGTATTATTATTTTTTTTTTTAATAAATGAAAATGAAATGAAATGAATTTCTCTTTTCAAAAAATGCGGTCAAATTCTTTTTTTACACAAAATGCTGATAACATTTTTTCTCTTCAAAAATTTTATTAAGTTACTTTCACTATACCTAATTCTATATCAGGGAACCGAATAGCACGTATAAAATAACATATATTGAATACAACGTACCTTTTTAATTCGTGTTTTATTTTTGTTCATTTTTATTCATAAAGAGACAACCTGGAAACAAGTCTAAATTCTCGCAGCAAGCAACAAATTTCGGGTTTACATTTATGTTTCTCGATACTTTGGGATATGTACAGAAATTAATGAAGAACTCTCGAAATTTAAAAAACAAAATTTTTCTCTGTAGTTTACTTTTTTGCGATTTGGTCCATATGTAAATTTGCAGTTAATTTTGACTTTTTTTTAATTTTTTCGAAAAAAAAAATATTTATTTTAGAAATCTGTTTATTTCGCCGAAACTAACAAGCCACCCAAAAAGTGACTTGAACATTATTTATAGGAAATTTATTTAACTTTAATTTGGCAAGTAGTACGTTTAAATATAAATATTAGCTCTTGAGATATTTGTAATTAAGTGAAACCACCTTTTTTTTTTTGGTCCAAAACCCGAAAATGACCGACATCTCGAAGACGACGCACAGTGAAAAATTTTTTGATGTTTTTGGACAAAAAGCCGTCTACAACGCAATTTTTAATGGATTTGAAGAAATTTTATTTTTAAATAAGCTTTAGGTACCACCCGATGTGTAAGTACTGCCCAAATTTTTGAAAACGTTCAACATAACCTCAAAAAATCCTATAAATATATGTACCTCAAAATTTGCGGTGAGGAAGATATCTGGAGACTGGTTTATCCGAAATAAGAAAATGAAACTTTTTTCGGTTAAGCAAATAGTTAGGGGGCGTTTGATCGTTCGATTTTTTTTTTGGATACATATTTTTTGACTTATAGCCTAAAACGACCTCAAGTTTGTGCACAAAAAATGAAAATTTTCTTTGTACGCCCGCCATTTTGTCAAAAATTAATATTTTTCAAAAATCAACGACCAAACGCCCCTTAACTATTTGTTAACCGAAAAAAATGTAATTTTCTTTTTTCGGATGAACCAGTCTCCAGATATCTTGCTCACCGCATATTTTGAGGTCGTTCACGGCATTGCACTTTTCTAACTTAATGACAAATATTTTTGGACCAAAATTTCAGAAATAAATCTTGAATAGTTATACTTTAATAATGTAAAAGAAATTTTGGTCTAACATAAAATGCAACTTCAAAAAAAAATTTAAAAAATGTCTTTTTATTTTTCGAAAAACTCCCTAAGTAAAATACACGAATTTCATATATTTATAGGATTTTTTGGGGTTATGTTGAACGTTCTCAAAAATTTGGGTATTACTCACACATCGGGTGGTACTTAACAATTATTTAAAAAAAAAAATTTCAAATCCATTAATAATTGCATTGTAGACGGATTTTGTCCAAAAACATTAAAAAATTGATTTTTGGAATCAGTAGCTTTTACAGGAGAAGTGAATAGTGGCTCCTAAAGTGTTATTTCCCAATTGGTTTGATGTATCAAAAGATGCTTTAACCGAAAAATCAAAATTTTCCATACAATTTACATGTAAAACTACGAGTAGCATGCTTCGGTGCCACCTTTTAAAATTAAGGCATAGAAATGAATTTTTGTGAATTTTTTCTTCATATCATGAACTTACTTTTTAAGCAACAGCATTTAAAAAAAAAAAAAAAATTTAATCACCGTAATACGTATATAACAACCTTCATACTAGGGTGTTTTTTTTTCTTCAAACTTTTGGAGATGAATTTTATTTATTTTTTCCTATATAATAGCTTGAGGAATAAATATAATTGTTCCAACATTTGAGCCAGAGTTTATTCCAATTTCGTTGAAAAATAGCGAAGGAAGCTCAAGTGTTGGGACAATTATTTTTAATCAAGCAAAAGTTTGAAAAAAAAAACACCCTAATACATACGCTTAATTTTATTTTATTTAGAAGGAAAAGATACAAATATTAAGAAAACATTTTGTACTAAAATGAATGCGTGATTTTATTGTGATTTTTTTAGTGTATGTTCTTTAATCTTTTGTAAAGTGTGTTACTTTAGCAGAAAATCATGAAAAACAAAATAACTTTAGAACATATTTAAACAAATTTCGTACATTTAAGAAAAAGTTTATTTTTACTGTGTACATTTTCATAATTTTCTTTCTCTCAGATGCTTTTATTATTGCAGACTATATTGGAGGTTGCCAAATATCCTTGAAAATATTTTAAAATTGCACTTCATTAAGAGCATTTCTTAAAAAACAGTACATTGAATATAGTTTTATTTTATATGCTCACAGTATTATATCTTATATATGAATATAAATAATACGCAAAACTTGATTACACTAAGGAAATTAAACATAATTTTGTACGAGAAAATCGTGATTTGAATTATTTAATGCTTTGTACTATCAACCAATTGAAAATCACTTGGGCATACGACAACGAACTGTATGAAAATGCTTCGTGGACGCGTACCGCGAATGTAGTTATTTGAAATTCAGGATACAATTTAGCAAGTTTAATGAAAACAACAAATATGCCCATGCCTCCCTAAATATTTTCATCGCTTCAGCTGTATTTCAACGTTCTTCTTTCTATTTTCCATTTTTTTGTTACTGTTGAAATTTATGCGCAATTGTCCAAGGATTTATTTTGAAATTTTTCACCCCATAAATTTTTCAAAATATCCACAATAACCGAAAGAACGAACCAAGCTTTATTGAATTAGGCTTAAAAAAAAGAAAATGTTTGTAAAAACAAGCAAAAAATTGTATTACAACTTTTGCAGGCTGTGAAGCTCACAGGCACGTTTACGCCCATAAAAACGTGTCTATTTGTTGTGCCGACCGCTCAAAACTTTAGTAGTTGTACGTGTCAAAAAGTTTGGACGTTTAGTTAGGGAAACGACAAAACTTTCTAACGCTGCAGCTGCTTAAAAATTGATGACTTCGGCAGCGGAAGGCAACACCAACAGAATCATATGAAGGATACTTTTGATGTCGCACGTACTCATGCGAGCGCATGTGAGAAGATGAGATTTGCTATATGAAGAACTCAAGGTTTTCTAAGGAATCATCTTGCCTTCGGCACAAACCAAATATGTAATGAATGCCTAATAAAATTTACACCGCATTCACACACATGCGGGTACAAAGTTCATTCACTGCAGATAATAGAAAAAATTCAAGCCTAAATGTAGACAATTGTATATTGCTGCTTTTTGATGGTTCGTGGCCAAAATTTTTGCTCCCTTATTTATGGGTTTTATTACACCCACACTTTATTATGTGCCATAATAAATTCTCAACAATTAATAACCTTTTGGACAAGTTTGTAATTTGGAAAAACATTTGTGTAGTTGAGCCAGGCATTGTGGTGTGATGATGGAAGATAAAGTAATCATAACTACTCTCAGAAGGACATTTCAGGGATTACATTTTCAATAGGAAATTAAATTTGAATATTTTTAGTGACTTGTTTTGTTGGTGTAATTTTTTTAATCTGGAAGAGTTAAATATTAAATCAATTAGAAACTTTTTTCACAAGCAGTTAAAGTGTTTAGTATGGCTTTGTTTGAACTTTGTGCATATGCTTCATTTTGATTTTGTTAAAATAAGCGAATTTAGCAATTTGGCAAGCAATCACCATAAGTAGTACGTAATTGAATTGAAAATGAAATGAAATTCAAATATGGTGATCGTAATTGAAGTGTCAGTGCAGTGCAGTGTAAAAATTTTGTAACTATAAAAAAAATGAGGTCCTCACTTTTGGTTTTCTAAAACCCTAGCAAAATCGGATACGTTTTTCATTGAATTACAAAATCATCAACACACTCTCCAAAATTATTATTCATTTACTAAAAAAAGGTACACAAAATTTCGCCGTTATGCTAAAAACATAATTTTATTTTCATATTACGATTATCATTTTTCCACCCTCCCGTAGTGATTGCGCTATAAAAACTATAAAAGTATGAAAAGTAGAGATGAAACGGATAGCAGTTTAGCCGGATACCGGATGCCGGATATTTGGCCAACCTTAAAGTCGGATAGCCGGCGGAAAGCGTTGCCATTAACCCGAAAAATATTATGTCACGACGACTTCAAAATTATGTCAGTGACATAATTCTCTAGCGAGAATTAAAAAATAAAAAAAGTAAACTAAACTACTATTATGGGGTGGAAGCGCGGGGTGGAGGCGCGGGGTGGAAGTAAAAAGTCGAATATTTCTCCAATTGAAAATTCGAATGAAAAATAAATTCTATACGAAACAACATTTGAAATATTTTGGAAGATATCAGGAATGACTTCCGATGTACGCTGTAACAACAATATACATATACAAGTTTTTCATAGATAACTTTCGGTCTTCCGTATCGAAAACAAATTTGCAAGGGTATGCGACAGTTTAAATGTATTTTTTTCGTAGCTCAACCCTTTAAAAAAAAGCTCGTGAAAAGGCTGAACAGCTTAGACCCTCAAAAAAAAACAATTACATCGCAAAATAACGGAGCCAAATCGTTTTTTTTTTATTTTGATTTTGACGTTTCATTCGAGCAAAACATCAAACAAAAACGCATCCCATTGAGGTTGCAATTTGTGACACTATACCGAACATTATTATGAAGAAGATGAGAGATGCCAAAAATAAAATTACTTCCGATATTTTCAATTCGCATAGTAGCAACAGCAATAACAGCATGAACAAGATCATTAAAATTTTTGTAAATGATTCACTCACCAGCTATACGCGTATGCTTCTCAATAAGGCAAATGAGCTGAAACGCAACAACAAGTGCAAATTTGTCTGGATTAGAAACTCAACTGTTTTGATAAGGAAAAGAGAAGGTGACAGATTTATTGAAATAATTTTAATTGAGGACTTTACTAAACTAAACAGCGATAATATTTGATGTTTATATTTAATTTAATTATATTTAAAAATGTTAAGCCTTTTAAACAATAATTCTAATATAAGTCCTCAAAAAAATTTAAATTCAACAGACAGTCATCTTTCTGATTCGGTTATTTCAAACTGTTTGTGTATAGAACACTCAAATACTAAGCAATATTCAGGTTTTTCAGTAGTTCATCAAAACATAAGGAGCATGATAGCAAATTTTGATTCTTTTTTCGCTCACCTTGCATCACTTGACCATCCTCCAGATCTCATTTTTCTTTCAGAAATCTGGATTTTTGAAGATGAAATATCTTCTTACATTATATCCAATTACACATTTAATGCCACTTTTAACAACTCGTATGCTGCTGGTGGTGTTGGAGTATTTTTTAAAAATAACACTGTAGAGTCCGAAATTAAAAACTTAAACTTAATAAGTGCTGACATAATAATCATCAACTACAAGATTTGCGACACTCTATATTGTTTTGTTTGCGTTTACAGGCTACACAAATGCTCTATTAAAGATTTCGTATATGAATTTTCAAATTTTTTGTACGAGTATAACCTAAAGTGCAAAAACACAATATTATTGGGTGATTTCAATATAAATATTTTGTCCGATTCGCGTGATGTTAATTATTTCTCATCGGTTCTAGCATCGCATGGGTTTGATTCTGCGCTGGCAGAACCCACTCGATCTAGTTCTTGCTTAGATCATATATACATTAGGCTCAACAGATATAATCCCATTGGCTGTAAATCAGCGGTATTTGATTTAAAGTTGTCCGATCACAGTCTTACTAGCATCCAATTTGAGTATAGCGTTTCTAGATTAAAACCTCTTATAAAATTAAAACGTGATAAAATCGATTCTGTCTTTCTTAAATCTAAATTGAATTTTGAAATGTGAAATGAAGTTTATTCATCTCAAGATCCCTCTGTTGCTTTTGATATATTCCTTGGTAAGCTGCAATACTACATTTCGAGTTGTAGCCAAACTTTTAAAATTAACAAAAAGCTACAATGTATCAAGAGGTGGATGTAAAATTCAAGTAAAAAATACTCTTTGTGCGTCAGTTAAAAAAAACCCAAATAATAAAAGACTGAAAAGTTAAGTTTGATAAGATATGTCTTGAACTTAAAACCGATATTCCACGATGTAGAGATAACTACTTCAAAAATAAGCTCTCTAAAAACATTGGCAACTCTAAGAAAGAATGGCGAATCGTAAATGAAATTAATGAACTATTGAATTATTAATGAATTATTAATGAACTGCAGAAACTGGGTATCAACAGTTCCATAGTTGAGCTGATTAAAAAGCTACTGACAAACAGAGCCATTACCTCAAATCTTGGCATTTCTGAAGCTAATAGGTTTGTCCGCAGAGGAACGCCGCAGGGTGGAGTGCTATCTCCTCTACTGTGGAATCTGGCAATAAATAAGATGCTCATGTCACTGAAAAGGCTGGGCTGTAAAGCTATTGCCTATGCCGACGATGTAGCATTAATTGCATGTGGTAAATTCCCAAACACACTGTGTGAAATTCTTCAGAATGCTTTAAACAGACTCGTCTCATGGGCAGATGAGGCTAATTTAGGCGTAAATCCGAACAAAACTGAACTAGTACTCTTTACTAGGAGTCACAAACTTCCAATTATAGTACCACCTTCGCTAAAGGGCGTTAGACTTGTCTTAAAAAGTAGTGCAAGGTATCTTGGTCTGATATTGGATAGGAAATTAAGTTGGAAAATAAATGTTGTTGAGAGAGTTAGGAAAGCAACTGTAGCACTATACTCTTGTAAAAAAGCTGTGGGGAGAAGATGGGGGCTATCACCTCGTATTATTCATTGGCTCTACACAGCGGTAATTCGACCGATTCTGTTATATGGCATTGTGTTGTGGTGGCCTGTCTTAGACAAGGTCACCTATTACAGACAATTGCAGAAATTTCAAAGAGCTGCTTCCATGTGCATCAGTGGTGCACTGAGGACCACACCGACTGATGCCTTGGAGGTCCTCTTTCATCTCGTTCCCCTTGACCTGTTTGGTAAACGAATGGCAGCATGTACCGCCATTAGACTCAGGGAAACTGCTTGCTGGTCCGAGGGAAGTACAGGACACTCAACTATCCTTAATAGCTTGAATTCCGTACCCTCTAAATTGGACTACACTATTCCAGTAATCTCATTCAAGAGAGATTACGTAACCCATATCCCATCTAGGGATGACTGGAAGGGAGGAATCCCGGGGAGAAGGAACCATATTAATTTCTACACGGATGGCTCCAAGTTAAATAACCAAGTGGGTTATGGTATTTACTCTAAGGAACTGAAGATAAGTATTGCTGCGAGGTTACCAGACCATTGTAGTGTTTTTCAGGCAGAGGTTATAGCAATAGAAGAAGTAGCATCCTGGCTGAGAATAAATGTGGTATCCAAGAAGGGTATTAATATTTATTCAGACAGTCAAGCTGCTATTAAATCCTTAGAATCAGTCTTCCCTAACTCACTAGTGGCCCAACAATGCCGCTCGTCTCTAAATGAGATGGCTCAGCATTTTAACATTCACCTCATCTGGGTGCCTGGGCATAGGAACATTGATGGCAATTGCAAAGCTGATGAACTTGCTAGGCAGGGGACTACTGCACAAATTCCTCAAGACAAGGAAGGTGTTGGCATGCCACTTGCTACCTGCAAGTTACTGCTTAAAGAAGACATGATAAAAAAGGCTAACATAAGATGGACCCAAGGGTTAACTTGCAATATAACAAGGCAAATCTGGCCGGAATGGAACGCTAAGCGATCTCTAGAACTGATATCCCGCACTAGGCACAGTGTCTCGTCAGTTGTTGCAGTAATAACTGGCCACTGGCTTATCGGCAGACATGCGGAGAGATTAGGTATTCGGTCTTTTGACTACTGTAGAAGTTGTGGGGATGTGGAGGAGGAGGAAAACATTAAACATTTTCTTTGTTCCTGCCCTGCACTTGCTAGAAAACGCCACAAAACACTTGGCTCGTTTTTGTTTGATGACCTGGAGGACCTTAGACATGTTAGCATAGGTCAGTTATTTAGTTTCATAACGAAATCTGGATGGTCCAATGAGAGGGTATAGTCAAGTACCCTGTGGTATCACAATGGACCAAACTTGGTCTAAGTGAGTCGGTTTTTGTAACTGACTGCCACTCCTACCTAACCTAACCTAACCTATCGTAAATGAAATTCTTAACAGAAATACTTCTAATGTTGACACCTCACTTAAATGCAATAATGAAGTCGTATCTGATTTTCAATCTATTCAACGACTTTTTTTCAAACATCGATTCTTTTCAGGATTCTCCGGTCAATACTTCTAACGCTTGTTATGTAAACTTGTTAGCTGAGTCTAATAATTAATCCCACAGTTTTTTCTTTGTACCATTTACAGCTATTGAAATTCATAATTCTTAAAACGTCTAACTCCAGTTCCTTAGATGAGGTTTCAAGCTTTATTTTAATAAATATCTCTTTTCAGATATCGGATGTTTTGTGCTATATCTTCAACTTAAGTGTGCATTCTGGTATTTTTGCAGTTTCTTAAAAACAGCAGTTTTGATTCCACTATACAAAAAAGGAAACGTTTTGTCATTAAACAATTATCGTCCAATTTCACTTCTTTCTACCTTCTCGAAAGTTTTTGAAAAAGGTATGAAATATAGAATGTTGTCCTTCTTAAATAAATTGAGCTTCTTTAGTGACTGTCAGTTTGGATTTAGGAACGGAAAATCTACTGAAGATGCACTTTTACAACTTACGAGTGAAATTCGTAACAGTTTAAATATGTCAGATACTCCGGCTTGCCTATTCATTGACATCACTAAAGCGTTCAAACTGCTGAACAAACTTTTCAATGCTGGTTTTAGAGGCAGCGTATTTAAATAATAGGAAACAAATGATTAAAATCAAGAATTGTTTTAGTAGTGTGAGGTACAATAATTTAGGTGTCCCTCAAGGTTCCGTTTTAGGCCCAACTCTGTTTTATTCAACCTTTTAAAGGAAGTCTTACTGCTTTTGCAGATGATACTGCCCTAACCTATTAGAGCAGAAGCATTTTCAATGTTTATACGGATGTTAACCATGATCTTGATTTGTTAAGAAAATGGTTTCAGAGGCATAAATTTCTTATTAGTAAGAAAACAAAGTTCATGTTATTTAATATTAGAGGTACAACATGCGATATTCTACCTTTAGTTTATCATTCGGCCAGTTGTTCGAAATTCTGCTTATTTGATATTGGTCATGGTGTAACTTTTAACGGCAAAGATAGTTGTAACGATAAATGTTTTGAAATTGAGACAGTCACTAATTTTAAATACTTGGGTATCACTCTAGACAATAAACTATGTTGGAACCACCATACGCTATACCTTAAAAACTACTCAAATAAAGTTGTAAGGCAATTATACCATCTCAGTCTTTACTGTGATCAGACAATTTTAAAATTGGTTTATAACGCATTACTTAAACCTAAACTACAGTATGGACTTTCCTGTTGGGGAGGTGTTTATTTAAGTAAAATTTAACCCCTTTTTACTAAACAAAAACATGCGATTCGCATTATGTGGAAAGCTAATCGGAGAAATTCCAGCTTTAATCTTTTTAAGTCTCTTAATATCCTCCCTTTGAGACATTTACACTGTTATAAAATCCCAAAATTTTTTTTTGAAAAATCGGGTTTTTATTCTGTTAAATTACAAGAAAATTATAATTTACGAGTAAACGCTGATAATTTTGTAGTTGTTCCTCCAATTGTTAAAACGCATTGTTACTGCACCATGTCTATTTAACAAGATACCAAAAGAAATTAGATGCGAAAGAGTGAAATCAATTTTACTAAATTCTGTTAAAAAATGGCTATTTTCTTTAAATTACTCTACCATTGAATTTTTTTTTAACCCTTCGTTTGTTGAAGAATTCTTAATCGGTCGTTAGAGTATTAGTCACCCGGGTGACTCATTGAAAAATGTACGTAATGTGTATGACCCGAAAGTGAATAGGCATAAGATTGATAGGCAAAATGCATGTGGGATATTGCCAACAAACTAGTCCGCTATTTCCGACGATTTTTTGTTATATTTGTGTCTATTATAACGAATGTTGAGTATATACAATGCACATACATTGAAAGTTCGTTGTAACAGTGTCGACTTTAAAATTTGAAACTGAATTTGAGGAATAATTATCGACCGCTGTCCTTTTCGGCAGTACATTCCATCTAAGCCATCAAATACGGTATAAAAGTAAATTGGTCTGATGACTCGAAGACTCATTATACGCTTCAAGGAGAACTCTATTGAGGGAAGCTACCGGATGAAACCCGAGGAAAAGATCTTGGCGAGAAAGTTGTTTTGTGATTAGTTTATGGATAATTAATTCATCACATTGACGATAGCAGAAGATCTTGTCAAGAAGAAATTGAGCATGATCGGTAAAATTTGCCGGAATAAAAAATGTGTTCCTGCAAAGCTAATGTTCAAGCGGAAAGATCCGGTTGGAAAAAGTACATTTGCATTTCGAGAGAATGCAACATTGGTATCATATGTGATCAGGAGAAACGAATCGGTAGCCTTCCTTTCAACCATGTGCATCACCAAGGCTGTAGATATAACTCCAAAGCCTGCAAACCGATAATTATCTTGGATTATAACAAGACGAAAGGAGGAAAGCAGTCATTCATTGAATTTTATCATGGGCCAAATGACCCCAAACTATTCGTGTAAACGTGCAACCAGTTGCTGAGCCATGGCTCTGTTTTTTAATTTGGTCGACATCGCTACCCTTGCCGCTTACATCATACACATTGAGAACAACCAGCTAGTTCAATTGGAATAAGAACTGTACGATAGCAACATTCCCCGACGTTCGCAAAATCGGCATGTTATAAAGAAGCCGCATCTTAGGTCTGCAATATGCGATATGTTTGGTTATGAACTGTCTCTGAAACACAATATGAGTCTGAGACACCACAATTGGATGCTAGCGGTTGCGATAAGATTCAGGGCAAGTGTCACCAACGCGTTTCGACAAAGAAATTCGCGCAAGCGCTACAGACTATGCAAAAACCCAGTATGCACTCAACACACTTGTTGCAATGTGAACTCACATAATCTCTTTTATTGAATTCTTTCATTTTGCTTTATTTATCTCATATCTCATTTCTTTTCTTTCATATCACTTTTTCTTTGAACGATGTTAAAAGTATGTGTGTGTATACCTTATTCGCTTTGTTAAAATTCAGTTTGTTTGAGACCGCACTAGCGTAAGCAACATACAATTGTAAAACATCTTCACAAGCTTATTTTATTACTTATTTTAAACTTAAACCTTTATTTCAATAAATAAATGAAATCAATTACGAAATAATCAAGAAACGAAATAAAGTGTTTTAAATTTGCATTTAATACTACAGCAGTTTTTACAATTTGTTGCTGTACGCTTGTGCACCTCGGTGCAACTTCGGGTGCCGCCACATCATATCATTCGACATCGCCGTTCGTTTGCTAACGTCATTAAAAAGTCTTCACTGCCTTTGTTATTTGCCTATTTAGATTTGCCACATCAATTCATTCGACATCACCGTTCGTTTCCCGACTAGAAAATGTTTTTGAATGCTTTTGTGTGAACTGTGCTTTATTTTAAGAAAAAAACAGATTTACTGTTCAACCTTAATTAGAGCGTTGGGCATTAATTTTGCCGGCGCTACGCTTTTGAGTTGAGCGCTGAACCTTAATAAGAGCGTAGCGTTAAATGTCATGCAGAGTTTATTTGTTTACTGTTTGTGACAGAAAAAAAAAATCAACACAATAAAATAAAAAATTAGCTGCCAACGCTCTGTCAAAATTGAAAAATCGAATACGCTGGCGTTAGAGCGTTGCTTATTTCGGTTGGCTTCATATAAAATGTATGTGCATGAGAGAATTTTGACAGCTAAACGACGCTGGCGCTCTAATTTAGGTTGAACAGTTATAGTACAAATCTGACGCTTACTTGGGAAACCGAGACCTCCAATATACCATAAATATTGGAAGGCGACCGAATTCTGATCATTTCTGATATATTTTGGATATTTGTGGTTTTGCAAAAAGTTTTTAGAAACAAATTGTAGAATAATTTTTTAATTCTGCACGTGGTCATGCTTTTGAACTACTTTGAGTCCCAATTCGAAAAGATATATTTCACATAATTTGCCGCATCTTACAGGTGATGTAGAAAAATTTTGGATGAATTCGATTCGATCGGATTTGAAAATTACATTGGAATTCTATCAAAAATGGCTAAAAAAGGGAGGTTCCATTGCAACAAATTTATCAAAGAACAATTTTTTCAATTACCAAAAATAAAAAATACAAATAATGTTACATTGAGCATTGCAAATTAGTGCTTTCACTAAATTGTATGACACAGTAAAATCTTACACACATAATTATTTACTTTATAATTGTGACATTATTGTTAAATCCACAAGTAAAACTGCATTTGTTAAAAAATACGGCACTTCATAATTCAGTCGTATAAGCACTCTTTCGTCTCTAATTTTTATTCTATTTAACAACTTAGTGTAGTTATCTCTTGAAAAGGCTTTTTTGATTATATATCAGTTTGTATTAAAAATATGTTGACACAAAACTGTTTCATAAATAAATAAAAAGTCATTGCTACAGTAAGCCTGTGTTATTTTAATATTCTAATTCCAATTATCGAGCAGCTACTACACGAATTTACAGCAAAAAAAAAATAATCAAACATATCAAAAACACCCAAGTCTGGGAACTCTGATAAAATGACAATTCAAATATGACACTGTTAGTAAAATTATTATTATTTACTTTTAGTGAGTCACTATACAACAACGAGTTTAGCTGATTGCGTCAAGCTACGCATCTAACGACTCGGAATGACCAGGTTCAACTCCAGCGCAGGAAAAGTTCTTCGATTTTTTTTTTATTTGAGTTTACATAATAAAACACCAAATTTATAAATATATCAAGGTCAATATTCATTAAAAAATTAAATGAAATGATGAAAATCAAAGTTGAAAAAGTTCAGGAAACGTTGCATCTGTCATCGGTCATTTCTTACAGTTCAATTCTTACAGTAAATTCGAACTTAGTCACGACTACCACATTACTTATTCCTCAGATTTACTGAATTCAGGCATTCCTTAGGTTATTACCATGACTAAACCTTTAGGCAAACCAAACATTGGCATGCCGCAGTAGGGCCTAATCAGGCAGTTGATAGGCAAAACTAATTTAGAAATGCCTTACAATTGCCTAATTAGGCTGCTGGTACACATTCCTAATTTTGGCTAGCCTAATTATTTCCCAGTTAGGGCCAAAAGTATATTTAGGCATGCCTAAGAAAAATTCTAGTCGGGTTATTGATGTTTTTTGCTGCATTTGTTATTTGCCGGTTTGAACTGCGTGTGTGCAAGTGAGAACACTCGACACTGCCGTTCGATTTCTGCTGCCACGAGTTCATAAATTCTCCGCCGCCTTTGTTTTTGCCGAAGTAGTTTCAATCTTAGGAATTTACTGCCGTTAAAATTTGAATAGCACGGCGTCAACAGTTTGCTGTTTATTGCTTTGCATCTTTCTTCAGGTCATGTAGAAACACGTGGACGTTCGTCAGAGGTAATGAAATTACGAAGTCATAAAAGCGAAATGCCAACTGAGGAACCACCGAGTACACAGGCTAGTGAAGAAAATAAAAGCGAGTCAGAGTTAGTAGAATTTTCTTCAGTGCCGACAGATCAACAATTAACTACTGAACAAATGGATGCGAATTTAAAAGGTATTAATGAAATTAAAGTTATATGCAACGAGAACAGAAAAGAAATTGAGAAACTTCGCGAAGAAAACCAACGCATGAAAACTCATGTATCTAATTTACAAGGGGAAACCCGCCAGCATAATCACGAAGTGACTCATGTAGATTCAGATGCAGATCCTCAAGAGTTGGAAAACAGTGCAGTTGCAGCCGAGTCTGATCAAAAGAGAAAAATTTATGATTTGCCAACGTACTCCGGAAAGCCAGTGGAGTGGCCTCTTTTTTTTGCCAATTTCAATGAGACGACTAGAATTTTTGGATATGGAAATCGTGAAAATTTAATGCGACTACAAAAGTGCTTAGTAGGAGCAGCACGCGAAGCAGTCGCTATAGAAGAATTAAAATTTCGATTTGGAAGGTCTGATTTAATTGTGCGTGAACAGTGTACGAAATTGCAAAAGTTACCTGCAGTTGGAGAATCCAGAGTGGAAAATATTGTGCCATTTTCCACAAAAGTTCGCAATGCCACAAAAAAATTCCACAAAAGTTTAGCAGATGCAATGACATTGGGACATTTAGTTCGTAAATTACCACAAAGCAAACAGTACGAGTGGGTTCAATATGTAAGTAGTGTGAAACCATATGCCACGATTAAATCATTTTCAGAATGGCTGTGCCAAATTGCTCGCATAATTTGTCTACTCCCTCAAGGTCAAGCTGTTAGAAATAACGCACCAGTTAAGTCATACGGAGTTATGCACGTGGAAGGAAAAGCTGAAAATAAATGCTATCAATGCGGAGGGCGTCATAATATTGAAGAATGCGAGGAATATATGAATGTTAATTTGTCACAACGTTGGGCAATTATCAAGCAAAATCAGTTATGCTTCTCATGCTTAAGCAAGGGCCATAATATTGGCCACTGTCAGAAAAGAAAGCCGTGTGGAAAAAATGGTTGCCGGCGTCTACATCATGAGAGCCTACACGAAGACACAGGAACATATACCACTAGCAAACAAAGTGATGAGCCGAAATCGCTTCTGAATTGTCAGGCGAGTACTTCCAGTAAACATTTTTTTAAAATCTTACCAGTCAGACTGAGCGGCCCAAAAGCATACACAGATGTTTATTCCATTTTGGATGGCGGATCAGCTATTTCGATCATTGAAGAAGAAGTTGATATCAAATTGGGACTAAAAGGAAAATATCAGCCACTTACCTTGCAGTGGCTTGGAGGTAAAGTCGTAACCGAAAAATGCCGCAAAGTTTCTCTTGAAATTTCAGGCAGTAATATAAAGCAACCATATGCACTGAAAAATATCTATGCCATACAAAATATAAATTTGCCTAAGCAGTCATTTTTTAAAGAGCAGTTTTCACATTTGAAGGGAATCGATATTCAAAGCTATGACAACGCAAGACCTGTAATGTTACTTGGATTAGACAACGCACTTCTGAGTATAGCCAATGAAGTTATACAAAGTGGAAATCCGATCACCATTAAAACAAAGTTAGGCTGGGTTGCCTTTGAAACAGTTGCAGAACCGCCCCCAATCATAATGTACATTAATAAGCAGCAGCGAGATGATGAGCTTCATAAAAGTGTTGACGAATACTTCAACACTGAAAATTTTGGAATTAATTGGTTAAGTCACATACTCGAATCCGAGGAAGAAACTCATGCCAGAGAAATTATGGAGTCAACAATTCGTCGCGTTGGTCAACAATTCGAGATCGGTTTACTTTGGAAGCAATCGCCACCAAACTTGCCCCAGAGTTTCGACATGGCCATGAATCGACTTCGAGGAATCGAAAAAAAAATGGATCGAGATCCGAATCTTAAAGCACAGTACTGCGCCGAGATGCAAAAATATTTTGAAAAAGGGTATGCTCGAGTTTTCGCAGAGGAAGAAGTGCGTAGCTGTCAGCAACCAGTGTGGTATCTGCCACATTTTGCAGTGTTAAACCCAAATAAGCCTGGCAAATTTCGTATCGTTTTTGACGCCGCCGCTACAGTGCTTAATAAATCTTTAAATTCAAAATTGTTAAAAGGCCCTGAGCAGATGAAGCCATTGCTACATATTTTACTTAAATTTCGTCAGGGTCTCATCGCAGTCGCCGCTGATATACGCGAAATGTTTTCGCAAGTGCGCATAAACAAAAACGACCAGCATGCCCAAAGATTTCTATGGGGAGGTGGAGATAAAATAAAGCCGGTTCAACACTGTGTCATGCAGTCGATGATATTCGGGGCAGTATGCTCTCCTTGTTGTGCTGAGTACGTGAAAAACCGCAATGCCAAGGAATTTGAAGCAGAGTATCCTGATGCTGCTAAAGCAATCGTAGAAAAGCACTATGTGGATGATTTTGTATGCAGCTTTAGTTCAGCCACCGAAGCATCGAAAATCTGTCGTGAAGTAGCTATACACGCAAAAGGTGGTTTCGAATTGCGAAATTTTGTGTCGAATTCTAAGCAACTTTTACTCGCAATGAACGCAGCAGAAAACGACGCAGCAAGATCGTTCAATATAGATTGCCAAGCAACAACAGAAAAAATACTTGGCATGCATTGGAACACTGACGGAGACGTATTTAATTTTGAAACAAAATTTCATCGAGTGCCATTTGACGTCTTAAACTGTATTCGTCCACCAACAAAACGAGAGCTGCTGTCCATTGTAATGTCCGTTTTCGATCCGTACGGCTTCATTGCAGATATTCTGTTATATTCCAAGGTGCTTGTTCAACAAACGTGGAAAAGCCAAATATCATGGGATGAGCCTATACCTGAAAATACGCATAACCGCTGGGTCGAATGGTGGAGTGAGTTTCAAAAGGTCAAGTCATTTACAGTTCAAAGATGCTACTCACCATATTTAAATGTCGCCAAGTCAGTCGAGCTACATATTTTTGTGGATGCGAGTGAACTAGCTTTCGCTGCTGCCGCTTATTTTCGAGTGGAAACTGATGAATCAGTTGAGGTCTGTTTTGTCGCCGGAAAAAAAGCGTACTGCACCAAAAAAGTTGATGTCCATTCCACGTCTGGAGCTTCAGGCTGCAGTGTTGGGTGTTCGACTTAGTAAAGCTATCCAAAAGAGCTATGACATCCATATACGGGGTAAAACACGCGAAAACGCCAGCGAAAAAATTTTTTGGCACCGATTTGGCTGAAATTTGGCATTATTGTAATATCGATGTCCAGCAATAGAACTGCGTTCAGGAATTTGCCCTAGTATTATTTGTTGTTGAGATACGCGGGTATGAAATTCACGATTTTTGTACTTTTTCAGAATAAGTGTTTTTTTCGAAAATTCATAGCTTACAGCAAACTCTATCAATTAATAATTGGTATACCTACGATTTCAGGTTTTTACTTGTACTTTTTGAAAAAAAATACTGTTTCTGAAAAAAAAAATTTTTTTGCAAAAATTTTGCGAATTTAAAATTATTTTTGAATTTTTTTTTTTATTTTTAAAAAAAACTTTGATTTATTCTGCGCTTAATGCCGTACAATTTTTTATGGGGAAAAAATTATTTATATTTTTTTTTTAATTTAAAAAAAAAATTAAAGAGCCAAAATGTTGAAAATTGAAATGAATTTTTGAATTTTTTTTGAAAAATAAATTTCTGAATATTTTTTTGTATTTTTAGGTTTTTAGATGTACTTTTCGAAAAAAAATACTGTTTTTGAAAAAAAAAAAATTTTCTCAAAAATTTTGCGAATTGCCATAACATGAGGGAAAGTAGTTAGTTAAAATATTTGAGCCGTTAACCTGAAAACTAAAACTGAAATTTAAAATCAGTGCAGTAGCCTTTCAACGCGTAGTACAGCGTGCTTTTAACGGCTCAAACATTTTAATTAACTACTTGCTCTGATGTTATGGCATATAATTTTGAAGCTTGCGTATCAAGCTGTAATCTGAAGTTCACCGAAAAAATATTCAAAAATGGATTTTTCAAAAAAAATTCAAAAATTCATTTCAATTTACAAAATTTTAGCTTTTTAATTTTTGTTAAAATTAAAAAAAAATATATAAATACATTTTTCCCCGCGAAAATTTTTACGTCATTCAACGCAGATTAAATCAAAGTTTTTTTTTTAAAAAAAAAAAAAATTTTAAATATGGGTTTTTTTAAAAAAAAATGCAAAAATATTTTTCAATTCGCAAAATTTTCGAGAAAAATTTTTTTTTCAAAAACAGTATTTTTTTTCGAAAAGTACAACTAAAAACCTAAAAATATAAAAACAAAAAAATATTCAGAAATGCATTTTTCAAAAAAAATTCATTTCAATCCTCAACATTTTGGCTCTTTAATTTTTTTTTTAAATTAAAAAAAAAATATAAATAATTTTTTCCCCGTAAAAAATTTTACGGCATTAAGCGCAGAATAAATCAAAGTTTTTTTTAAAAATAAAAAAGAAAATTTTAAAAAATGGTTTTTTTTAAAAAAAATTCAAAAATAATTTTAAATTCGCAAAATTTTTGCAAAAAAATTTTTTTTTTTCAGAAACAGTATTTTTTTTCAAAAAGTACAAGTAAAAACCTGAAATCGTAGGTATACCAATTATTAATTGATAGAGTTTGCTGTAAGCTATGAATTTTCGAAAAAAACACTTATTCTGAAAAAGTACAAAAATCGTGAATTTCATACCCGCGTATCTCAACAACAAATAATACTAGGGCAAATTCCTGAACGCAGTTCTATTGCTGGACATCGATATTACAATAATGCCAAATTTCAGCCAAATCGGTGCCAAAAAATTTTTTCGCTGGCGTTTTCGCGTGTTTTACCCCATACATGAAATCGTATTTTGGTCAGACTCACGCACTGTTCTACACTGGGTACACTCATCTGATCGAAAATACAAAGCTTTTGTGGGTCATCGAATTGCTGAAATCGTCATCACCAGCAATCCTGAACAATGGAAGTGGGTTCCTAGTGATCAGAATTCAGCAGATGCTGCAACGAGACCAGTTTTCCCTGCAAAATTTGAGACAAACAGCCGCTGGCTTCAAGGTTCAGAATTTTTGAATGATGACAAGTCTCATTGGCCATCTGTCAGCCTTATGACACCAGAACATTTGGATGAGGAAATTAAACCTGTTTATCTATGTCAGGCAAGTAATTCTCTTATAGATTTTACTAAGTTTTCCTCTTTCTTAAAGCTTAAACGTGTATTTGCATGGGTCTTGCGTGCCACACAAAAATTCACGAAGAAGAATCTGAGTGAAAGCGCTAATGTACCAACTAATTTGTTGACAACGTTTGAGCTTCTCACCGCCGAGCGAAAAATTTGTCGTCTCGTGCAGCAAGAGTGCTTTGCCGACGAATCAAACGATCTGCAACACGAAAAAAGCATATCAAAAGCAAATAGCATATACAAATTGTCGCCTTATTTGGATGATCATGGATTACTAAGGGTGTATGGCAGAATTGATGAAGCTATCTGGCTACCGGTAGAAACTCGTCGCCCAATCATATTGCCACGAAGCCACATAGTAACCAAATTGATTGTTCGTCATTATCACGAGCTTCAACACCACCAGAATGCCACCATTGTGATAAGTGAAGTCCGTCAGCGTTTTTGGGTACCACATCTCAAAGCTGTATTGAAAGCCGTTCAAAGCGATTGCTCGAAATGTCAAATAGAGAGAGCCAGACCAGTGGCTCCGCTAATGGGTCAATTGCCGGTGGATCGTGTGACACCATTCAGTCGCCCATTTACGTACACCGGCGCACAGTGGCTACTTTTTCAAAAAGTGATTGCTAAAATCAAATTTTCGATTTCTGATTTTCGAAACTTTTTTTTTTTTATTTGACAGATAATTGACCAAAAGTTCTAAAACCGAAAACTTTTTTGATTTATGACAAGTATTTTGGTTTTTATGGGTGCTCAAAGTTGGATAATTTTTTATCGTTCATTAAAATAGCCTTTTTTTACATTTTTTGCAATATTTAAAATGGAAAATTTCAAAAGTTTGAAAAAACATGGAAATTTGACGTATGCTCTCTGAATTTATGGTATTTTAAAATAAATAATTTCCACAAGATGTAGAAAAAAAATTTTAGTTAGTAATTTTCATGAATTTTTTAAAAAAGGTCGTTTTTACCATAGTTTTTCAAATTTACCTTGGCCTATAACCCACAAATCAATTTCAATCAAGGATTGGTGAATGGGAAATTATAGTTGACATATCTGCCAACAAAAATCATACAGGTCTTACTTGCATATATTTGCCCATTTAGAAGTTATAGCTACTTATGTGACATGATATGCATAAAACTGAATTTGTTGTGTGATGACGATTTTCAGTCTATGATATTTTGACTTGGAAATTGTTAATCTGAATTTGATAGAATGTTTTTAGCGAATATAGACATCACTCAAAATAAATTAAAAATTGTAAATATGGACGTTACCACGCCCCTTTCTTAATTTATTCTTCCTATTTCCAAAACTATTTGACGCAAATAGATGCATATGTAAAGAGCACCTAGAAAACTTCTGCCCATATAATATGGGCTCTACCCCACCTCCAAAACGCTTGATTTGTCACTTTTTCCAAATCATTTCACTCTTTTGTATAGCGAAATAGTAATACTTGCCTCAGATATTTATATCTAAGTTTTTAATGCTATTTTAAAATATCTAGTAATGTCAAATAGAATAAAGCTGTATTTTTTGTATAGAATACAGGTAGAAGCACTTCTGATAAAAGTGAACTCTAGTGCAGGCCAACTTTATAGACACCTGTTTTATTACAGTAGATATCATACAAGGAATTTAGCTTATTAGGTAGTTCAATTTTTTCGCTGAACAAGTATTATGTTTGAGGTTTGTAACACAATATTTTGTACCTGTATTTGTATAAAAGCCCAACCAGAGTCGATCGAATCAAAAAGAGTATTCCTACTCCACAATGTGATCCCATAAAATATGACGGTTCCAGTGCTTTAGCGTTTTTCCTAGATTTGGGGCTTTCAAAGGAAAAACATAACAACTTGAGAAATTCATTAAGAAGCCACAACGCAGATGTTTTACCCAGCTACAAAGTTGTGTCAGAAGCCAAAAAGGAAGCGGTTCCTGGTAACTGTACGGTGACAGAAACATCAGCTGAAGTTAAACTCCAAGATTTACTAGATCATACCGATAAGCGAATTTTGAGCAGTATAAGCAACCATGAAATACAATCGTTCCCAGATAATATTTCTTTGTTAACAAAGTGGGGCTGTAATGGATCATCTGGACAAAGTGCATATAAACAAAAAAATTTGTACAGAAGATGGACAAAATATTTCAGATACCAACATGTTTATGGCATCAATAGCCCCACTTCGAATAAGGAGTGAAAATGCTGAACATTGGAAAAACCCTCGACCATCATCAGTTCTTTATTGTCGACCTATAATGTTTAAGTACGCAAAAGAATCTTCAAAGCAAATAAGAAGCACCATCAGCAATATAAAACAACAAATAAATGAACTTCAACCCACCATATTTGAAGGAAATGATGACAAAAAAATTATAATTAGACACGAATTATTTTTAACAATGATTGACGGCAAAGTACTTAATGAAATAACTGGCACCAAATCTACTAGATCTTGTGCTATATGTAAGCGTTCACAAAAAGATTTCCGAAGTAATGATGACTCCAACGATGAACACAATTATGAGTACGGCATTTTGCAATTACATGCAATGATAAGTTCCATGGAATTTATTCTGAAACTAGCCTACAGCATAGGAAATGATGATAATCCAAACAACCAAAAGTTAGAAAAAAAATAATACAAGATCCATTTCGAGAAAAACTGGGTATTATAGTAGATACTCCTAAGCAAGGATTTGGTAACACAAATGACGGAAACACAGCAAGGCGATTTTTTGAGAAACCAGAAACAACTTCAGAAATAACGGGAGTCGATGAGGACGTGATAAAAAGATTACAAGTTATTTTAAACGCACTATCCTGTAGAGAACCCGTTAAAGTAGAAAAATTTGAAAAGTATACCAAGGAAACTGCAGACATATTAGAACATAAATACAGCCAAAAATTATTGACACCCTCTGTCCATAAGATCTTAGCTCATAGTGGACAAATTATCAATTATCAAGCCTTACCAATAGGAGAATTATCAGAAGAAGCCCAAGAGTCTAAAAACAAAGATTATAAGAAGTACAGATATAGCAATACATGTAAAATTTCACATATTCGACAGAATGAGGACATGTTCAATATACTTTCAGCATCTTCAGATCCTTTGATTTCTGTAGTACTGTTTTAAGTTTCTTAGATATCCAAAATAATGATGATATTTTTATAGAATTGTAGATTGTTGTTGATTTTTTAAAGAAATTACCTAATTTATTACTATAACCCTTTTTTTAAAACTTTTCTAGCCTTTGAGAAAGACTGTTTATAAATTATGTTAAGAGATTAAAAAATAAATGCATATAAATGAATTAGTAAAAATTGAAAAAAAAAATTTTTTAAAAAAGTATTTAAAAAATTTTTAAATTATTAAAAGTTCATTAATTGAATAAAGCGTATTAATATTTATAAAAAAAATTTTTTTTTTATGAATTCATGCCACTAAAAACTAAAAATTTTGAAGTTTGGACTTTCACCTCTTTTTAAAAGTATTTATAGCTAAGCCTCAAACCTGAATCTTATATATGTCATATCTACAGAAATTACCAACCAAAATCAAAAAACTTTACTCCAAAATTTTTACCCGTTCAAAAGTTATGATTTTAGCAACGCGAAATCGCAAAAGGCGATTTCGAAATATGGACTTTCACCTCTTTTTAAAAGTATTTATAGCTAAGCCTCAAACCTGAATCTTATATATGTCATATCTACAGAAATTACCAACCAAAATCAAAAAACTTTACTCCAAAATTTTTACCCGCTCAAAAGTTATGATTTTAGCAACGCGAAATCGCAAAAGGCGCCACTGTGCGGCGTTGATTTGTTTGGTCCACTCAATGTTACCATTGGACGCCGCCATGAGAAGAGATGGGCAGCTATCTTCACCTGTCTAACCACTAGAGCTGCGCACATAGAGATGGTGGAAAATTTATCAACTGATGCCTTTATCTTAAGTCTCCGAAATTTCGTCAATCGGCGTGGAACGCCAATCTGTATACGGTGTGATAATGGCATCAACTTTATAGGGGCTCAAAAAGAGTTTAAGTCATCTGAACGCTCACTTGACGTCGATCGCATTCAAGCAGAAGGAGCTAACCATAATACCGAGTGGGTGTTCAACTGTCCTGCAAATCCGAGCTCAGGTGGGTGTTGGGAGCGTCTTAAACGAATTATCAAACGCTTACTCGGACACACTCTCAAAGATGCTGAACCGAAAATTGAGACGTTATATAGCCTGTTAATCGAAGCCGAAAACATTTTGAACTCCCGTTCCTTAACAGAATTTCCACTTGAATCGTAAGAAGATGATCCATTAACACTAAACCATTTTTTAATTGGGTGCCCGAACTCTACACAAACACCACATGAACACGACGAGTAGTTATGCCTAAACAAGCAATGGCGTATTGCTCAAAACCTAAAAGATCGGTTTTAGAAGAAATGAGTATTGGAGTATTTACCACAATTAGTACACCGCCCGAAGTGGTACACAAAAACGCAGCCAATTCGAATCAACGACCTTGTCATCATTTGTGAACCGGGTTTGCCACGGAGCCAGTGGCAGAAAGGACGAGTCATAGAAGTAATACTAGCAAAAGATAAGCAGATTAGAGTAGTTAAAGTCAAAACACCGACAGGAGCGTTCCGTCGTCCAGTCAATAAACTGACCATTTTAACGTTAGGAAAATCAAATTGATTTACGTGGGGGGGAATGTTGCAGTGTGAACTCACATAATCTCTTTTATTGAATTCTTTCATTTTGCTTTATTTATCTCATTTCTTTTCTTTCATATCACTTTTTCTTTGAACGATGTTAAAAGTATGTGTGTGTATACCTTATTCGCTTTGTTAAAATTCAGTTTGTTTGAGACCGCACTAGCGTAAGCAACATACAATTGTAAAACATCTTCACAAGCTTATTTTATTACTTATTTTAAACTTAAACCTTTATTTCAATAAATAAATGAAATCAATTACTAAATAATCAAGAAACGAAATAAAGTGTTTTAAATTTGCATTTAATGCTAGAAGCTACAACAACACTAAAAAGGAAATAGGAAACCTGCACGCGTTTTCTTTCTAATTATTACTTGTATTTTTCTAATTTCCTATTTATTATGTCTTCACTTGTCTTTCATTCAATAAAATTTGATAAACAATTTAACATATTTCTATCATATTATGGTTTTTGCAACACATGTTGCGTACATTATAAACGTAGTCACCGGGGTGACTAATACTACAACAAGAGATTAGACTTGAACTTTCACGGATAAATATTGGAAAATAACTGAAAAAGTCACCCGGGTGACTAATACTCTAACGGAGAGTTAATGTAATAGCATAACTTGAATATTGTTTATTTAGTTCACTTAATAAAATAACTTATTATATTTTTTTTTTTATATATTTTTATTAATGTATTAATCAAACTTTTCGGCATGTATGTTTTCCCCAACAAATTAAAATTAAATTGTGAAATATATATGTACTACATTCGCCTCTTGTCTTTTAGACAACAGAATGTTTTAAACTTCATCAGAAAACTTGTACTTAATATTAACTTGTGATAGATTTGTACATTGTAAATAGTATTCTTATGAAATGAATCAATAAAAAAAAAAAAAATTTTAGAATACTTTTTTTTGTCTTAGCATAATAATATAAGAGCTCTTTTGCGAAACCCAATTATTTGAACTAAAATTATGTCACATATTTCATTGGCCATTTAAAATTATGTCACCTTTTATGTCAGCAGTGTCACAAGTGACATCAATTATGTCACGGTGGCAACACTACCGGCGGATCATTGCCGTTTGGTGCAAGAAGCATGCTTGCGTAGGCGATACGGGAACGATCAGGTGGATTCGGTTCGATTCGGGTCTTTTCGTTGATAATCGAAGTTAACAATTGTTTCTTTCATTGCTTTATTGTATTGATTGCAGTGCAAACACGTGCGTGATCATTTGATGTTATTAGCCGCGTTTTATTCGCTTTGGTTAATCCTAAAAGTGAATAAAACGCATAAGTTTAACCTTTTATAATTCTGCATTTGCCCAACAGGTGGCATGGCAGTGTTTGACAGAAATTCTATTTCAAAATCAGAGCCGGGTTTATGGTCGTGTGGTTGAACGGGGCCTAGCGCGGTAAGGGGCCTCACGTATCAGTACATAATTTTTTTTTTTTTTCAAATTATTGCTATCAAATGATTTCAAACTGTTTTTATAGTGTCGCAAACGCTAATACAAAAGTTTTCTTTTCGTTTTCTGTTGTTTCATCACAGTTTTTATTTTAACCGTGTGTTTCTATTTTAATATTTGAGCCTAGCACTGACTCGGTGCACAAGGCCTCGCGTGACCTAAGAACGCTTCTTCGAAATTCCAGCAAGGTTGCCATATATTTTTGATTTGATTTGATAGGTTTGTGTCTTGCGATAAGCGCCATCTGTTGTTCACTAGCGTTCAATTCAATAAGGACAAAAAAAGGTTCAACCGAGTGAACTAGAAACTGAGCTGGTTCAGGAATTCGTATGAAATTTTGGTTTAACCAAACCCAATGAAACACGCCTAATATATTGTAGACACAGTGAACAAAAGGAATAATAAAAAAATCGAATATATGAAGCAGCGTGGCGAATTGGTTAGGACTGTGAACTCATAACTCACAGTACATGGGTTCGATTCTCGTCATAAAATATGCTTTTTTATCTATGAGCAGGACAACGTGCTTTTAAATATATACAAGCATGTTTTAAAGTAACATTTATTTTCATTGATATCAATAAAAAAAAACAAGTGCATTTACGAATATTGAACCCATGCACTCAGAGTTATTAGCACTCCGTCCTAACCACTCCGCCACGCTGCCTTGTATTTTCGAGTTTTTTTATTATTCCTTTTGTTCACTGTTTTTTTTTTTTTCAAAATTCAGACCTCTACTATTTGCTGCAATTTCGGTTAGCTTCAAATTTGCGCTCTCTAGCGATTTTTGAACAAAAATAAAACCCAATTTGAGATATAGTGTGCTTGCAGATTCTAAAACGTCGACTAACAATGCTTACTGATGATATGACGTAGCGGTCATTGAAACTAGTTGCCCATTTTTTACCCACGGAATGCATTTTGCGCTTGTAATGAACAAAAAGCAGAACATAATATTAAAAAAACTTGTTCCAAAAACACATATTAAGAATAAAAATATTTTCTCCTTGCTTCTTTGATAAAAAATATTTTGAAACTAATCATGAAAAATCCGAGACTTTATACAAACTTTGATCGTAACAAGCAAGTTCTATTATTTTTGTATAATACTAAAATGACGTTTTCAAGTTTTTACATTTTAGTGAGCTGTGGAAAGCATTCTACGACAGAGCAAAGTAAAATTATTAAAAATTCTATTTCGCAAGGTAAACTTTTAAGGAAATTTAAAATTTTATCAGATGATCTGCGAAAATGGTTTCGAATACGATAAAATACACAAATAAACGAAAAAGATGAGGAGGAAAGTTTTTCATGTCTCCCCGGGACGTGAATTGTTCAATACGGCTTTCTATACATAATCCATTTATGCCTGTTGAGGAAATAAAGAAAGTGCTTAAAATAGCAGCGAGTGTAGAAACCGTTATGGTAATTTTGATTTTGGTGGAAAAGGCACTCGTCAATATGTAAGGCACAGCCCAAACGCAGAATATGATTCCTGGAATAATCTTACTCTCATCGTTCCACTTTAATTTGCAAGTGGCCATTTTAAATACCCGTCCGCAAAATCCGATCTCTTTGTGATATGTGCTAATCCGCCAGAATTAGCGTTTTAGCTGGCTTCGTTTTTTGGAGTACATCTTTCAGCGATAGTTTTTCTTGAAGCTAAGGCTGTCTTGAATTAATATTCAAGATTGTTCAATTAAAATTCAGATATTTATTTTTTTATTTAATTTTATATGTAACACTTCATGTTTTTTAACTTAAATTCAATTTTAACTTTGTCTCCCTTTGAATTTTAATTGTTCCTCCTTGAATATTAATTCAAAATAGTCTTAACTTCAAGAAAAACTATAATTGAAGAGTCTGCTCCAAAAAAAAAATATAAAAAAAATCGAAATTGTCATCTTAGCTCGACCATGGCTTCGATTTTTTTTTGGAGCACACTCTTCAATTATGGATTTTCTTGAAGTTAAGACTATCTTTAATTAATATTCAAGGATGAACAATTAAAATTCAAAGGGAGACATAGTTAAAATATCATTTAAGTTAAAAAAAATATGAAAAGTTACATATAAAGTTAAATAAAAAAATAGCTATCTGCATTTTAATTGAACATCCTTGAATATTAATTCAATACAGCCTTAGCTTCAAGAAAAACTATGGCTGAAAGATCTACTCCAAAAAACGAGGCCAGCTAAAACGCTAATTCTGGCGGATTTGCACATATCGGATTTTGCGGACGGGTATTAAAAGTGGCCACTTGCAAATTAGAGTGGAACGATGAGAGTTAGATCATTCCAGGAATCATATTCTGCGTTTGGGCTGTGCCTTACATATTGACGAGTGCCTTTTCCACCAAAATCAAAATTACCATTACCATTACCAAAGCACCATTATCAAAATTTCAATTTATGCCAGTTCTGTTAATGTAGAAAAATACAGATATCTCGAGTTTGAAATAAGAAAATGATATGCGTTTTACGGCATTCTCTTAAGCAAATAACTATACATTAAAAATAAAGTAATGCAGGATCGGCGGCAAAATAATATGGGATGATTTTGCAATTTTAAAGAACAAAATTGGAACTTTTTCATTTTTTTTCGGTCAATTTTCAATTTTTTTATAAGAAAACAAAAAGGAGATGAAAAACTAATCACGGATTCAAATTTCTCGATCAATAGTTACTATTTGAAATAAAAAAAAATTTGAATCACCTTAATATGTAAATTTGTCGGTATCGATTCGAAAAAAAATCTGATCTGTTAACTTAGAAAAATGCAGATATCTTGGTTTTGAAATAAGATAATGATATGCGGATTCGGCATTCTTTTAAGCAAATAACACTACATTAAAAATGATGTACCATGGGATCGGCGGTATGATGATATTTGAGGTGATGCAACTAGAAAGTGGAAAATCGGTACTTTTTTACTTTTGTCCGGTCAATTGTCAATTTTTTTATAAGAAAGATAGAAGATAGATTTGAGTTCCCCGATCGATAGTTTCCCGAAAACCATACCCACTTTGTTGGAAAATTTTATAACCTCTGTAACTTGTATCATTTTTAAATCAATAATTTGAAAATGTGTTGTCTTCTTAAAACAGAGGGCGCTAACCCAGTTTTCAATATTAACCTTAATCCTAGTAATGGGCTTTGTCCAGACATATAAGGCTATTGTAATCCGCTGACACATCATGAAAAATCAAAAAGTTTTTATTTTGAACCGTTCTAATGTACATTAGACATGTTCAAATAAATGGCATATTCTAATAAATGGCATATTCTAGAATACTTCAAGAACACTCGATTTTCGAAAATTTATTCATATTCGAGTATTTTCTCAATTAAAAAAAACAAAAAATTATCATAGGGTTACTACCAGAGCTGCAAAATTTTCATTTTTCGGAATTTGGCAAAAAAAAGAAGAAATTTTTAATTATATTTTTCATTTTTGGTCCAAAAATTATCAAAACTAAATTTTTGTTTATATATTTTTTAAATTAATACATGCACTGTTATTGAAGTAAAATACAGTAATTACTTGCTTTTAAAATACTTTAAAAATTTTGGGACCAAAAATCAGATTTTTTTTTAATTGTTTTATTTTTTTAATGGAAATTCATGTAGTGGCGTTGACAATTTCAAGTTTAGTGTATTAAGGTGGATGCAGTGAAAACAATAAAGGATTTGAGCTGTTTCACAAGAATCACCAAAGCTATACTCGTGTAGAGACCAGTTTTTTCTTTATATATAGGCTAAAACAATAGCGGTAATTTTTGTACATAAGGAAAATCAAAAAAGAATTAAAAAGAAAATATAATTAAGAAAATAATAAAATTTTTTTAATTTTTTGGCGAAATTCCGAAAAATTAAAATTTTACAGCTCTGGTAGCAACCCTAGGACTATTTTTTTTAAATGAGAATATACTCAAATATGAATAAACTTTCGAATATCGAGTGTTCTTGAAGTATTCTAGAACATGCCATTTATTTGAACATGTCTAATGTACACATGTACAATTCCATCAGATTTGGCCATTTAGCTGGCCTCCTTGAATATTAATTCAAAATAGTCTTAACTTCAAGAAAAACCATAATTGGAGAGTGTGCTCCAAAAAAAAACAATAAAAAAACATCGAAATTGTCATCATAGCTCGACCATGGCTTCGATTTTTTTTATTTTTTTTGGAGCACACTCTCCAATTATGGTTTTTCTTGAAGTTAAGACTATTTTGAATAAATATTCAAGGAGGAACAATTAAAATTCAAAGGAACACATAGTTAAAATTGCATTTAAGTAAAAAAAAAAAATGAAATGTTACATACAAATAAAAAAAAAAAAATAGCTAGCTGAATTTTAATTGAACAACCTTGAATATGAATTCAAGACAGCCTTAGCTTCAACAAAAACTATGGCTGAAAGATGTACTCCAAAAAAAAAAGAAAAAAAAACGAGGCCAGCTAAAAGGCCAAATCTGATGGATTTGTATATATGTAACACTGTAAGTTACAAGTTGTGTAATTTTGAATAGTGGATATTAGTTTTAAATTATTAAAAGCTTAACTCAGTACTAAAATTGGATAGTTAAATCACCTGAAAGAGCGAAAAATTCTTCATCTGGAATAAATCAAGTTCAACAAAGGTTCAAATTAGTTTTATCTAATTTGATTGCTATTGCCGTTGCCATTGTTTTCTTGATGAACATCTGAGTGAGTAAGACAACATCAATAAAACCTGAGCCTCCCGAGACATATGTCAACTTTGCCGCGGTTTTTACTCATAATCAAAACTTTCTCTTGTCGTACTATACATAATAAATTACGTGAGGCCGAAAAGATTTTTTCCGCTTTCGAAGTACACTCTGTAACAAAAGCTTAGTATAAAAATTAAATTTTATTTGAAATCATCGTCCAACAGTTCAATTGATGTCGTCGCCTGCTGAACTTAGATCAACTCTAAGCCGCCAAAAAAAACTATTTGCTGGTGGTAAAGTATCTGCCTTTAAGGCAGATGCTCTCCAGGAAGAGGGAACCTCTTCTAAAACACTTTTATCCCATTTGCAACTTATGGAGGAGAGACTGCAGATTCAGTTTGATAAAGTATTTACTGAACTTGGTAATTTAGATAGTAGGCTTTCTGCAAAAATAAGAACGGAGATTGATATACTAGCGAACAGAGTTGGTGAATTAAATGTGAAAATTCTTGAAATTGAGGCTGAATTAGAGAAAGTACGCAAAATTAGTAGTGAAATTGGCGATTTAAGACTTGAATGCGATAAAATTAAATCTGGACCTAAAAATGATCTATCCTGTGATGCTGTAATATTTGGCATTCCGAATGGAGAACCTGAAGATTTAAAATATCTTTTTTTGAATTTTTGTAATGTGATCAACTTTGTTCCACCGCAGTTTCGTGACATATTTCGGACTAAAAAATTCTACTGTCATTGTTAAGTTTTACTCCCGATATGACAGAAATTATGTTCTGCGTATTTTTGGCAACTACAAGCGTACAAACAAAAAAGCTGTCACTCTCGAAGATCCTAGTTCTGGACAGTTAAATAACATTTTCATTCACGATAGCCTTTCAGTAGAAAGCAGAAAAATTCTTCAATCTGCAATTAAACTTAAAAGACTGGGAAAGCTGTTTAGTGTTTATTCTTTTCGCGGAGTAGTCTATGTGAAAAGCAAATGGGACACCAGTGCAAGCCCCATACTGTGTTTGGACGATTTAAGAGTTTTTTAATATGTATATGCCATTAATAACTAAAGTAGTCATCAAATAATCAATGTAACTGACATTTGTCAATAATTACTGTTATCATTAGTATTATTATTTTTTATTTTTTCTTAGCCTGTAAAAATGCCTGGTCTTTTTGTGCCTTATATTTACTATTTTAAAATTTACAAAATTATAAACGCTTATTGTTGTTGGTTATATGACTTATGACATTGAATCTGGATGGCAGTAATGGTGTTACACTTAACAAAGATAAAATTTTAATAGATGTGTTGTGTAAGCAGCATAGTGGACTGAAAATAGTACATTTTAATGCTCGTAGCTTAAATGTGACTAAAATAGATTATATTAAGTTCGTATTTGAAAACTCGTTAATTGATGTAATCTGTGTTTCAGAAACGTGGTTTGACAGTGAAATCAATAATAATTACTATCAAATACCTAATTATCAGCTTTTTAGGAATGATAGAGTGTGTAGAAAAGGCGGAGGTGTAGCGATATATTGCAGATCTCACTTTAAGACTAATGTTGTTAGCAAGTCAAACAATGATACAATTGAGTATTTAAATGTTGAGTTGAATAATAATAGTAATAGAATACTAATATCTTGTGTCTATAACCCCAATAGAACATTTAATCTTGAACCTTTCTTTACTGATTTAGGCTCAAGAGTGACTGATTATGATCATTTCGTTATATGTGGTGATTTCAATGTCAATATTCTAATGCAGCGGTGGGCACAAAAATATAACCAAAGAGGAAAACAACAACATCAAGCAACAACAAACGAAATTTTAAAGTTTTTTTTACTTTCATTTCCAAAATTGCCATTAGCACAAAAAAAAAACAAATTACACTACAAACAAAAACAATTGCTACATTCGTCAAGACACAATGCGGCGCCGTCATTTATGCCTTTGTGTTTTGTTTTTGTTTTCATTTGAATTCAAGTCAACGCTGTGCCTCGATTGAAATTCTGCGAATTTTGTGCCTCGATAGCGTTGAAATTCTGCGAATTTTGTGCCTCGATAGCGTTGAAATTCTGCGAATTTTTTTTCGCTTGGTTGAGCAATGTGAGGAAATTGATGCACTAAGTGCCCTTCCCTGTTCTAATGTGTGACAATATCACTGATAGGTTTTTTGACCAGGTTAGTTCTAATGGTTTATCAGTTGTGAATTCTGTTACGCCTACACACTTTGCTAATAATGCAACTCCTAGTTTGCTTGACCTTTTCATAACCTCTGATAATACACCAGTTTTAAAATTTGATCAAATCGGCTTCATATCGGATCATGATTTGATATTTTGTGCTCTTGGTATAAATCTTTGTATACGACTGAAACTACAACAGTCTCTTTTCCTGTTTTTAATTCTGTACGTCTTGATTTGCTTTTTGATGATGTAATTCAGACGGATTGAATGAATGAATGTTGGTTATTCAGTTCTATTGATGAGAAATTAGAATCTTTAAATGGTAAGATTAATAATTTATTTAACACCCACGTACCTATCAGAACGATTCAGGTTAAGAAAAACTCCTGTGCGTGGTTCACTTCACGTGTCGAAGCTCAAATTAATAGCAGAAACAGATTATATGCTAAATGGAAAAAGTGGCCGACCAGTGTAAACTGGGAATTGTTTAAACAGGCTCGTAATACAGCTGTTTCTGTGATTAGACATTCAAAAAAAAAAACATTTTTGCACAAAGCTTAATACCAGAGCTTGAAATAAACTTTTATAAAAGTTTTTTTTTAGGTAAAAGTAAACTTTAAACTTTTATTTTTGTGAAATAAAAGTAAAAGTTTCCTTAAAACTTTTATATCCGAAAATAAAAGTAAAAGTTTTTTTTAACTTATATTTCAAAAAGTCAAAAAAAACTTTCAAAAAAAACTTTTATTAATAACTTTTATTAATAAAAGTTTTTTTTAAAAGTTTTTTTTGACTTTTATTAATAAAAGTTTTTTTTTAAAGTTTTTCTTAACTTATATTTTTAACAGTCACATGCAAAGAGTTTTTTTGACTTTAATTTTTCAAAAGGCGAAAATAAAAGTTTTTTATGTATGAAAAAACGAGAAAAATCCTAAAATAATATCTTGGATCACTAAGCAAAAAATTTCAAAGGAGAAAACTTAGGATTATTGATAATAAAGTCCAAAGGAAAATACTTAACATGTTTCTGAAAAGAAAGAAATTTATGATAATTATGCACTTATAATTTTTAGAAAAATTGTGCTCAACGCATCAATGGGAAAAGGCCGAAAATGGATTTTGGGAGTGACAGGGGAGGTTCCTGACCCTCCTAAAAAGGTGTTTTGGACACATTTTTCGAAAAAAATTTTATTGCACGAATCGATGGGAAAAGGCCGAAAATGGATTTTGGAAGTGACAAGTGAAGTCCCCGACCCTCCTAAATGGGATTTTTGGACCCATTTTTCGAAAAAAATTTTATTGCACGAATCGATGGAAAAAGGCCGAAAATGGATTTTGGAAGTGATAAATGAGGTCCCCGACCCTCCTAAATGGGTTTTTAGGATGCTCGGGGAACTCACTTGTCACCTTCAAAGTCCATTTTCTGCCTTTTCCCAACGATTTCAAAAATGGGTCCAAAAAACCCATTTAGGAGGGTCGGGGACCTCACTTGTCACTTCCAAAATCCATTTTCGGCCTTTTCCCATCGATTCGTGCGATAAATTTTTTTTTCGAAAAATGAGTCCAGAAAACCCATTTAGGAGTGTCGGGGACCTCATTTATCACTTCCAAAATCCATTTGCGGTCTTTTCCCATCGATTCGTGCAATAAATTTTTTTTCGAAAAATGGGTCCAAAAATCCTATTTAGGAGGGTCGGGGACCTCACTTGTAACTTCCAAAATCCATTTTCGGCCTTTTCCCATCGATTCGTGCAATAAAATTTTTTTCGGAAAATGGGTCCAAACCACCTTTTTAGGAGGGTGAGGAACCTCCCCTGTCACTCCCAAAATCCATTTTCGGCCTTTTCCCATTGATGCGTTGAGCACAATTTTTCTAAAAATTATAAGTGCATAATTATCATAAATTTCTTTCTTTTCAGAAACATGTTAAGTATTTTCCTTTGGACTTTATTATCAATAATCCTAAGTTTTCTCCTTTGAAATTTTTTGCTTAGTGATCCAAGATATTATTTTAGGATTTTCCTCGTTCTATCATACAAAAAAAACTTTTATTTTCGCCTTTTGAAAAATAAAAGTCAAAAAAAACTCTTTGCATGTGACTGTTAAAAATATAAGTTAAAAAAAACTTTAAAAAAAAACTTTTATTAATAAAAGTCAAAAAAAACTTTTAAAAAAAACTTTTATTAATAAAAGTTTTTTTTTAAAGTTTTTCAGAAAAACTCTTATGAAAAAGTTTTTTGGAAAAACTTTTATTCAATAAAAGTTTTTGAAGAAAGTTTATAAAAACTTTTATAACAAAAAAGTTTTAAAACTTTTATTTTGAAAACTTTTTGAATAAAAGTATAAAAGTTTCAAGGTCTGCTTAATACTACCCTACCGCCAAGGAAACTATGGAAAAATATCAGACAGTTGGGTGTTCATGCAAATGATAAGTATGAGTGTACAGCTGACCCTGATTTATTGAATGATTTTTTTATACGAAACAGTTCTTATCCCATTAGCAATCATCAGCCTAATATAAATGTCTTAAATCGTGCAATGAATTCTTTTGAATTTCATGTTGTTTAGTGTTTTTAAAAGCAGAATGAAGATTAAATCTGTTGCAGTGGGTGCAGATAATGTTTCAATTAAGTTCCTCAAACTTATTGTAACGTATTTGCTTGGACCCTTAACGCATGTTATAAACCATTGTATTGTAACCTCTTGCTTTCCCCAAATTTGGAAAGTGGCTGTAGTAATACCAATTCCAAAGAAATCAGCTGCAACTAACCCTAATGATTTCCGCCCTATTAGTATTTTGTCGGCTTTCCATCTGCTTTCCCCACTACAATCTGGTTTTCGTGTTGGGCATAGCTGTTCAACTGCCATGCTTAAAGTTATTGATGACCTCCGCATTGCCTATGATCAGAATCAAATTACTCTTTTGTGCCTTCTGGACTTTTCTAAAGCGTTTGATAGCGTTGACCACCACCTTTTGTGTCAGAAATTAGAGTCTTATTTTGGATTTTGTGAAAGTTCAGTTAGGCTAATAAGAAGCTATCTTCATAATAGATTCCAAAAGGTTAAAGTAGGTGATAAATACTCCACTTACAGGCAGTGTACCTCTGGAGTACCTCAAGGTTCAATTTTGGGGCCACTTCTGTTTTGTATGTTCTTGAATGATATATTTTTGGTTACCAAAAATGTTAAAATGCATGCTTATGCTGACGATGTTCAATTGTATTTGTCACGTAGATTGGGTCTTGTCGATGATCTCGTTTGCAGACTTAACGAAGACTTAGTTTGTATTGTAAATTGAGCTGAATCAAATAATCTTTCGTTAAATCCGTCCAAATCATATATTTTACCCATATCGCGAGCCCAACTTGATTTGAATATTGTCCCCTCTTTATTGATTGGTGACTCTTCAATAATGTTTGTCAATAACATTGTCTGCTTAGGTTTCCATCTCAATTCTTCCCTATCCTGCAATGGTCATATCAATCATGTGACCAGGAAAATTTACATGACGCTACGGTATCTGCGCAGATCCGCTGAGTACACACCTCTAGTAATTAAAAAAAGATTAGTTATGCAGCTTATTGTACCATTTATTAATTATTTTGAAGTTGTTTACAGTAGGTTAGACTCTAGGTCATTACTTAAGCTACAAGTTGCAGTTAATAATGCTACTTGATATATTTTTGGTCTGCGTAGATATGATCATGTCTCTTCATGGAGTAAGGATCTTCTAGGATGTTCCCTCGAGAACTACCTTATGGCTAGGAATTGTATTTTCTTACATCAAATTATATACTCGCATACACCATCTTACTTGTTTGATAAACTTCGGTTTAGCATGTCGAATAGAATTAACTACTTAATTGTTCCTAAATTTGTGTATCTTAACTACACGCGTTTGTTTTTTGTCAACGCCATTAGAATTTGGAATTCTCTGCCTATTGAACTCAAATGTACTGATAATCTCAACAACTTTAAGCGTTTAGTTTTTTATCATTTTTCGCGTTAGTTTTTTTGTTCGTAATTTAAATTTCCTAAATTTCCAGACAGGCTTCTTTAAGATTATTCTTTTGTTTTAGTTTTAGCTTTAGTAATAATTATTGTATTACGTAACTTTTAAATGTTGACCATAATTTGTATTGTACGCTAAAAGAATTAAGTTCTTACTGTACTGATGTTTACTTTATATATATGTATAATAAATGTACATAGACATGTATATAGGAAGAAGAAATCGAATTCCATTTCTGAGGATGTTTTGTGGAGAAGAGTTTATCTATGTGAATACTTCTGCTCAATCAATTAAATCATTATGTCTTACGAACAATTTAAATACTGTTGTTTTACCTCTTTTAAAGGTCAGGTTTGTAAAAATACATGGAACAATAAATAGTAGTTATCTTGTCTCCAACAAGTCTCCCCAACATCAGCCTTTGCTTATAACACTATATCGTGTGTATGTAGTATCGAGTTTAAGTGTTGTTGGACATTGAACTGGACCCAAAAGAATGGGATTGAAAATTAATAGATTTTACTTTGCAGGCAATTCAAATTCTACTCCCTCCGGCTTCTGAAAAACTTATTGAAACTATTCAATGGATGGTTGTAGTAAATATTGTGGCTGTAAGAGATGAATTATTTGTTCACCAGTGTGTATCAACTGTCAAGGCCAGTTTTGCTCCAATGTTGAATCAAATACAACAGATGAGTATCAATCAGGGGACAACTGAAGCATCTTTTTTCTCAGAATAATGTACAGAAATCCAACAAGGAGAGGAAGAGAAAGCGAAGATCACGACATGACTGTTGAGAAGAATTTGAAGATTAATCAATCATAATGAAATTTTCCAGAAATCAACAATAATCCGTTTCACTATGATTATTACCAGAAGTAAATTTTTTTCCTATTGGATACTGTCTGCTGAAACTTTCTTCATCATAATAGATATGTCTACTGCAGAAACCCCATTTTATAAAATGCGGCAACCACACGACGTTACACGTTAAATGCTGCGAAAATGTGTGCATATCATGCAAAATTTAATTTTTGAAATCGTGATTTCTCAGGAATGGTGATTCGTGAGCAAAAATTATTTGAACAATTTTTGTGGAAAATTGCGTGATCTACAACTGTTTCTAACCAAATTTTAAAATTCGTTTATGCAAAAAAATTCGATATTTTTGACCTTTGACCTTGAATAAAGTTTTGCGCAGAAGTTGGATCGGTGAGGACCTTTAATATTTTATTTGTTAAAGTGTACTTAAGACCTGTACTAAATTTCAGCTCAATGCGAATTTTTGCAGACTTAAATGTCTAATTTGACTGGTTTATAAGGCTAACAATTGAATGCTTAAAAATTTACGAAGTAGTTATGTATAAGAAAAAAAAAAATTTCATGAACGCGCATTGAACATAAAATATGCCTCACTCATGAAACACAGACAAACTCACAACAATCGCAATAACACCGACGAAACAACAGCTAATTTCGAATGCAAAACAACATAAAAGCGTAATGATGTCCCTGGGAATGAAGAATATGATGGAGGAGCAATAGCGGATGACGACCACGATAAGAACATACAAAATTCAGTGCGGTTCATTCGGTCTTTTTATAACTGAATACTTTTTAACAATATATTTTTTAAGCGACATTAATTGTCGTGACCTTTTATGGTCGTTCTACTGACGTCTCACGAAACATAGCCATACTATACATAGATAACAGATACCAAACCTCTCAGACAATAAAAAAGTCGTAGATGAGCGTTAGTAACCGAGTCAAAACTAAGCTTATTCACAGATATTTCGAAACACTGACGTGTAGGCCACAATTTGACGGCAGGTTTGAGCTCAGCGACCCCAAATTATTATAGGTTGATATCAGGCCATGTTCCTCCAATTTTACTGCAAACAGTGTAATAATTTGCCTTAATACTTGAAATTGTAACATTTTGCTTTTGCTGCACAGACTTTGGGCTTAATAGAAATAATACAGTTCTGGTCACCGATCCGTGTAATAGGCTGATGTGCCTCTCTTGCGGTTAGGTGGGAAAGATGGACCGCAGAGATCGATCAAAAAAAAAAAGTTACTCAATTCCCAAATATGTAAGCAATGTAATAAAAAATGTGCACTATTTTATTATGCTGAAAACCAAAGATGGGCACAGTTAATCAAATAGTTAACTTCGTTAAGCCTAAACCAAAATAGACGAGACGAGACGTAACGAGTAAGTTCGAGTGTATGTAAACCAATGTTGATAGCCAAAATGAACCAACGTAATTGATCGAAAGTGAACGAAACATTTTGACGAGACGAGTTGTTCCGTAAGAACCGAACTTCAAAACGTTGCTACTCGTCATAACAGGTTTTTCGACTCGTTGGCTAGCGTAACATTTTGGGTTAAATGTCAAAACAGACGAAACGAGTGCAAACGTTCGTTCAATTGCTACCGTCTCGTCACGTCTATTTTGGTTAAGTCTTTAATCGCTAATCCGTTACTAAAAAAGTTAACTTCGTTAAACGTTAATGCGTTACATTCCGGGAGAATTAACGCAAGTTAACGTTATCCTTTAATCCGTTAACACGTGATAGAAACTGCATTTTTTATATCGTGGTGTTATTGATTTTCTTATAAAAACAGTTGCTTTGGGTTGTAGAGGTTATAAGTTAGGAACAACAAAAAAACAAGCATTATTGGAGTGTGTAATTAAGTCCTCTGGTATAATGTGGATACATTAGCGTACCTAGGGGAGGGTGGTCCTCGTATATACATATCTTATTTTGCAATGTTTTTGTTTAACTAAAAGTGAGGACCTTTTTTTCAATAGATTTTAAAGAAGTGCAGGGTATGTGTAATGATTTTGTAATTCAGTGTGAAATATATCTCATTTTAATATTTTTGTACAGAGCTTCTTGTTCAGTACTTTTAGTGCAAAAAACAACAAAAAAATTACAAGAGCAAAATCCATTAAAATGGGCAACGAGCTGCTTATACTAGTTTCAATGACCGCTACGTCATATCATCAGTAAGCTTTTTTAAGCGAAGTTTAGTAGTCTGCAAGCCTACTATATTCTATTTCTTGCGTTGATCAGTTAAGAATCACAGCAGTAAACAGAACAAAACTTCTACATTTTAATGCAATTGCTCTTGTAATCTCTTTGATATCACACATTTCTTGACGAGCGCTTCGTTGTCCGCTTTTCTGGCGATCCGAACGAAGTTGCAAGTGCTACATGTAAATATCGGCGAGCTCACCGAGGGAGAGATTACAAGAAGTAGTAAAATTTAGGACCTGGTCAGATAGAATCAAAAAAAAAGGGGGTAAATCTGAATAAAAAAAAATCATCGTCTAGAATTACCTAGTTATTAACTACATTTAAGATTATTTTTTTTTATTTTCTTCTAATACCACGTCCTTATAATTAATTACAATTAAATTTAATTAAAAAAATATATATATATATCTGTATATTTTTTTTTGTTTTCTTTTGGTAAACCAAACATTGTTATAATAAAAAAACATTTGTTTTTAATAAATGTCTGAAATTATATACTGGTTGGAGGATATTTTTCTTTTGACAAAAAACAGAATGGAGTTTTAGGAAATCCTCAGGACGAGAGGAAATCATGGCTTGGTCTCATGACAGTGCGAGACGGGTAAGATATTGATGGTGGTGTGTGTGGTGATTTTTTCCTGGGTTTGGGGATTTTTTTTTTGTTGTCCGACCTCGATCCGATTGAGCTAGCTGGGAAAGTACTGAACAAGAAGCTCTGCACAAAAATATTATTATGAAATTTTGTTCCAAAAAAAAAATAGAAAAATATATTTCATTTTGTTACCGTTTTTGGAGAAGCATTTTTTTCTTGAAATTAAAAAGAAGAAATGTGTATGTAGGGCAAATGAACTATTCGTCCCGGGCGCCAAAAATATGCAAGGTACGTCACTGTGTGGATATTCCCCGTCATGAACATTAATATGTTGAAGTTCTTGTCTGAAAGCGAGGCTCGTTTCGGCGTTAATATCTCTTTGCCCGTGGAAAAAAGATTTTCGATCTGATAAAGGCTTTTTCTTTTGAAATATGGGGATTACAGATGCAAGGATAAAGACAAAAAGAAAGTTTTTTAAATTATTTTTTGCTGGGGGAACAGTATGTTAAAACTTTTTAAGCAATTAAATTGTTATAATTTTTCATTTGTTGATATTTTAAAACATGTTTTCAATGCACTTCAAAAGCTTACAAAATAAGGTATTAAATAAAAAAATACAGAAATTGTTCTGATCAGTAAAACTGGAGACAATAGACTTTAAGCATGAGAGGAATAAAGAAAATTCAGCAAATTATCGAAAATTTATGTGATAAAAATTTTTTTTCAATAAGTCCAGATACAGTGGACCCCGCTTAAAAGATCCCCGGTTAATTGAATTCCCCGGATAACTGGTCTAAAAAAACCAATAAAATTTCCCTCATTTGAAATATGCATCTAAATCCCCTGTTAAATGATTCCCGCTTACTTGATTCCCCACTTAAATAATCAGAAAAAATATGACCCATGTGAAAAATACATGCAAAATTTCCCCTTTTAAGAGATCGACGATGTTAGGATGGACGGAATTGCAAAATGATTTTTAGTACATTAAATGCGACAACGAATTATTGTGCTTTGGGGATCTTACACACGGAAAAAAAAAATTCTGTAAAAATTCATTGGATTTCCGACAATAATTACAGTTTTTCCCTGTAATGCCCAGATAGTAAGCGAAAAACTGTAATAATTGATTGTGATTGTCAATTAAAAATTACAATGCTCACACTGTAAAATTTATTATTTACTCCGAAAAAATTTTAAAAACGAAAATTTTACTTTTTGTTTTTATTTTATTTTTTTTTATTATTTTATGTTTTATTATACTTCCTAACCATACTTCTTAACATAGCACGAAACAGAGAACCAGCCTGGCAACATTCATATAATTATTTTCGTGTAACCATATATCTACATTTTATGTCGTATTTGTACAACGCAGGCGACAAAAAAGTTATATCGAATCATAAGATAAATAATTTATTATGTGATACTTATTGAAGTTTTTACAGTTTACCCTGTAATTTTTATTTGTCGATCATATGAAATTTTCATTAATTATTTAGTACTTTTTGCTAACTAATTTTTTTCCTGAACACTTGGTATATTTTCCATTCTGAAACTGTAATAATAAAGTTTTAGACTGTAATGATTGCAGTTTGCGCACCAATTTATACTGAGTACTCCATGAAATTAGAAATTACAGGGCTATACGACAATTTTTCCTGATTATTTTGCTTTTTTTGAATATCTCACGTTATATTTTACAAAACCTTTTTTTCCGTGCAGACGACGAAATCGTTGTCACCATTGTAACTTCTGAAATCTCCGAAGAAGAGGAAGAAACGAATGATAGGGTTTCAACTGTTAGCGAGCAACTTCAAAATATTCCCTTCGCACATATTTTCTTCCTCAAAATAAATATTTCAATAAATTAGAAAATATGGAGAGAGAAATCCTTACAAATAGACTGCAAAATGAATTGCAGTCGTCCATAACCGATTTTTTAAAGCAGATTTAAGGAATACTACATACTATACATGCATACTTTTTTGTAAAATGCTACACACATGTACCTGAATTTATTGTTAATATCTGCAGGTGAATTGAAGTTCCTTTTACTTAAAAAGTTATTTTACTTTTTTATGTGCGCATAATTGAAAAAAAAAGAAGACATTTTAATTAAAACTTCTTATCTTGGGGTACAAGATCTACTTTTTTTCTTCGCTTAAGTGACTAATTCCATCAATTATCCGGGATTCCTTTAATTGATCCGTTTGTTCAAATAAGCGGGGCCCGCTTTATTGACTCCCCGGTTAATAGATCCAAATTTTTGCGCCGTTATAAGATCAATTAAACGGGGTCTACTGTATATCTACGTGTCAACTGAATTTGTTAAGAAATGCATGAAAAAAATGTTCATCCCAATTTTTTTTTATCCTGAAATCCTTTGGGACTAGTTCCCTTTTAACAATAACCGGTGCTTTTTTATTTTCTGAGCTGTCGTATGTTTTAAACTAACTTATTCTAACAATTCAAAACACCAAAAGCATAGACGAATTACATTTTTGTGAGTTTTGTAATAATCAAAAAAAAATTTCTTGGGCTACGCTGCCGTACTAAGCGAAAAAGACGTATCCCAAAAAAAAAAAATATCCGAGATTCTTATGTCATCGAATAGCTTAAGAAATTACGCGTCTAATGAAATACTCCAAATGTCGGCATCTTAGTTCAATCATATAAAAAATCTATTAAGAAAATTTCCTCTATCTCAATTTTACATGTACATATTTCAACAAATTGACATAAACAAAACATCAATTATCTCGAAATGAATTTTTTTGAGATACGTCTTTTTCGCTTAGTACGGCAGAATTGTAAACTGAAGAACTTATTGTTGAATTAACAATTGCAGTTTTAAAGGCCAACATTTAACACAAAAATTTTATTATTGGGCCAACAATTTTCCGTTCTTAAAAATGTTTAAGAACTTTATTTTCAAATTGATAGTTGGATTCTTAAATAGTCAAAAACGAGTTTTTGCTGGAAGAAATTTTTGCTAAGTCAACAATTTTTAGATCACAATTTTTCAAGAATGAAAAAATTCTTCGGATAACTATCTTTTTTTTTTCTGAGTGCATGAATATTTTTTCGACTGAAAAACGCTTTTCAGCATTCGAAAGATATTTTTATTCCATTTCTAACAGTATGCTGTTTGTGTGTATTGGATTAAGTTACAAGCGCTCAAAGTCCTAAGAAACTGACTTTTTTGTCCGATTTCCGAAACATTGTACTTAAAATATTTGCAAAAGAATAGTCTTCAAATTTTTATTTTAAAAGAAAGACTTTTTCATTCAAATGGAGCAATTGAAATTTAGTGATTTTCAGGCCCGTGCGCAGGAATCATCCATGGGGGGGGTTTTAACTCAAACATTTCTTATTAGATTATTTTCATAAAAAACGTCAAACTTCGGTTTACTTTTAATATAGACATTTAATTATAATTAAATACATAAATACAGGTGTTTATTATCTTTTCGGAAATTGGCCAAAAAAATTAAGAAAATTTGATTTGTTTTCTTATTTTTAATATTTTTTTTTTAAAATTTTTTTTCGATTTTCCTTATTTCCATTAAAAAAGTAAATGAGAAAAAAAAATAATATTTAATTTTTGATCCAAAAATTTTCAAAGTATTTTATAAGCAAGTAATTACAATATTTTGCTTCACTAACTACACGGCTAGAAATTTTGGAATAAAATGACTACACCAGAATTGTATTAAAATTCAATACTGCCTAGACATTAAAATTCATTTTTAATACAAATTTGAATTTAAATTTAAAAACTCGTTTTTATTAAGATTTAAAAAAAATTTTACGATACGCTGCTTTTGTGCTGCGTTCTTAAAACTTTATATGAGAACTTAAGTTTTTTACCTGTCATCGATCAGAATTGAACCTACTTAGGTTGTCGTCCTGCGTCATGCCATTGTTCATATACGCTCATCTTTACCAACTGAGCTACTGTCATTTCCATGAACGACTAAATTTCAATTACTGACTTTTCCGTCAAAATTAAATTTTGAACTTTCATTTTATGTTGTTGTCAATTGATAATTTAAATATACTTTTTTTTTTATTTCGATACGATACTACGTTGGCTGATGTCGTTAAACTGCTCTTGAAACCATTGTACTGAAAGGGAACCAGGTTCGAATCTCAGTGCAAACGACATATTTTTTTTTATAATTTAATAAAGAAAGTATTAAAATATAATACAGTATGGTTTAAAAATCAAATATATTACTTGCGATATTAAAATTTAATACAAACTGTCTTACAAAATTTTGTAATCTATTCAAAAGTATTAATTATAATCAAAATTGCATTAAAAATCTTTGTAATACTTCGCTTGTATTAAAATATATTCCAAGATTTCTAACCGTGTAGTCAGTGCATAATTAGCTTAAAAAAATTAAAAAAAAATTTAATTTTGATAACTTTTGGGCCAAACATACAAACATTTTTTTTTTCAATTTATTTTTTTAATGGAAATTCATGTAGTGGCATTGACAATTTCAAATTTCAAAACAACAAAGGACTTGAGCTGTTACACAAGAAACATCAAAGCTCTACTCGCGGAGAGGCCACAGTTTTTCTCCTTATGTATAGGCTTAAAAAATAGCGGTCAATTCTTTTCGACACTTCCTTTTGTGTACATAAGGAAAATAAGGAAAAAATTAAATTTTCTTAATTTTTTTGGCCAAATTCCGAAAAATGAAAATTTTGCAGCTCTGGTAGTAACCCTAAGACTATTTTTTTTTTATTATTTTTTTAAATGAGGATATACTCGAATGTGAACGAATTTTCGAAAATCGAGTGTTTTGAAGTATTCTAGAACATGCCATTTGTCTAGTGTTAATGATATGATTCGATATTCAGTTATCATTACGTAAGTAGCTAATTCTGCGAGGTACTTGAAAAAACTCATCCAAAACTCTTTCCACTTTGATTTCGATATCGTGATGTATATTAAGCGAGGTTGAGCCGTTCAGCCGATCATTGGACATAGTTGATCTGAGGTATGTCTTTAGACGACGTAGCACTGAAAAGGAGCGTTCATTTGTTGCTGTTGTCACAGGCAAAGCTGTCAAAACACGAAGCATTTTTGATGTCTTGCCCCCCAAAGCGTTGACGCCAAAGTTTAACTTCATTATGCAAACTTGAATGATATGGTACAAATAGATTTGTGCATGAATTTTCATTGAAGCTGATTTTATTGATGCCGGAGCTATGCTTAAACGCGCATAGAAAAAAGGTCGTGTTACTTAGCCTTAGCGACGCGCGGTCCCAAATCGTGTTTTTTGGTTCAAAAATAGCTAGAGTGCGCAAATCTTGAGAAAATAAAAAACTCGTGCTCTGATAATTTATTGGCATTTCAGTTCTTTTATTTAAAAAAAAAAAATTTGTTTTGTCTTTTTAATTTTTCATTCAAATGTCAATAAAAATCTATGTGCGAAAATTCCCAATGGGGGGGTTTGAACCCCCAAAATCCCCCCCCCCTTGCGCACGGGCCTGGTGATTTTTAATAAGTAACTCCATCAAATCTTATCCGATTCATACAAACAGCATACTGTTCACATATCTTTTGAATGCTGAAAAGCGTTTTTCAGCCAAAAAAAAATTCATGGAGATAAAGCTAAATAAATGAAAAAAGTGCAAAAAAGGGGTTTTCGGGATGTCTCGAAGACGATTCTTAAGAAAAAAAAAAGTTTGGCATTTTTGGAATCTACGCCCCAAATTCCTTGGAATAAAACTATGAGAAACCAGATCTCAAGATGAACCCCAAATTCGTAAAATAGTGTAATAGATCACCAATCTTCAGTTGTAATGACATTTTTCACTTATAATGTTAGTACCAACATGCCAACGAAGTTATGCGGGAAATTCAATTTCCACGAATAAAACAATTATTCAAAGTTTCTGCCAATTTTTGCCACCCTTTAATTCTTTTCGTATGATAAAAATGCGGAAAAAATACACCCGAAAGAGGTATTTTTATTTTTTTTAATTTGCGGTCCTATATGCCTATGTAATAGAATCGCGTTTGAAGAAAATGCTCCCAAATTTTCAGCTTCCTAGATCAAACCTGCCAACGGCGCATACACTTTGCTTCCTAGTACATTTCATATGAAAAACTAAACAGCAAAACAACGAAAAACAGATATTTTTTGCGTTTTCTCAAACATTTTCTACGTTTTAGTAAGTCGGGTTTTTCGTTAAATTTAAACGAAATTGGACATAAACTCTGTCCGCGCCGTTTTCAGGTTTGAGCTAGGAAGCTCAAATGTTGGGACAATTATTTTTATTCCTCAAGCTATAATATAGGAAAAAATAAACAAAATCCCTCTCCAAAAGTTTGAAAAAAAAAACCGTAATGTACATAGCCTCATCAGTAAAGTTAAAATGAGAAGCAATGGAGTTAGTGTTGATATTTAGATGTTTGTTAAAATAAATTTCGAGCTCAAAAGAAAATGTGATGTTAATGTTACTAGAAATAAAATTGAATCTAATAATATCCTAAGGATAAAATAACAATTATTTATCTAAGCAAGACCAAGTTCCTAAAAATTTATCAATAACATAGATTTCTGTGTTACTGCTTACATTAAAATTTTGACAATGATTTTGATCTAAATTAACGCCACCTGTTACGGATTTATTGGTGGTTTTTCTTGTTTTTTTTTTTTAAAAAAAAACTCAAAGTCTTTAACGAGTACATCGACACGCCAAAAAGTTGGATCAACGATTATCTTGTAAAGAGAAGATGAAACTCTAAGTTACATTATATTTTACACAAGCTAAATTTTCAAACATAACGTAAAGTGCCCTATTACTACGGTGACCATCCGTTCTGTTTTTAGCAGAACACTTCTGTTTTTAAGGCGCTTGTTCTGCGTAATTTTTTTTTTAGTGGAAAATTACAATGGTGTTCTGTTTTTCGCAAATGTTCTGTTTTTTGTTGTTTTCATGCGCCATGCAAATCTACTATTTACTAATCTACATTATAAGTCTATTTCTACTAACGTCAAACCTTTGCTGATCGATATGTAAATTGTTATCGATATCAATTAGCAATGTCTATCAAAAAGCTGATTGTGCAATGTAATTACCGTGACGCTAAGTTTGTCGGTTTGGATTTGAACCCAAATTTTTGCTGGTTTTTCGCTGAACGCAAAAATTAAATTTGTTTACCTTTCGTGATCAAGAAAATAATTTCAGAGTTAGAAAAAACAGGAACTGAAAACTTAAGTAAATTGAAAGATTGCGTCAAAAGTTTTTATAAGAATTGCATTGATTATCTACATCAGTGGGATTATGCATTTAAAGAGGTTGAAGTGATGGAATGGGTACTGTTGCGTACAATGCCATCTTCGAATAAGGTTGAAAGAAATTTGACATACTTTTGTATATTATGGGAAAGAGGAGTCGAATTAAAATTAATTACAGCGAACTATTTGATGAGTTTACATGTGTTAAAAGTTATGTGACTTGTGAGATACTAAAGGAATGGACGGATGGTGGAAAGCTAGTCGAGAATAAATGGGCTGAAATATTTGAATATTTAAAAAAAAATGCCATACCTTTTCAAAATATTTTAAGCATAGTAGAATTTAATTTGTGTTAACCGGGTTCAAATGCCTCCACCGAAAGGGTATTTTCTATTTTAAGCAATATATGGACTGACGAAAAGTTCTATATGAAAATTGAGACTGTTAAATCTATTTTAATAACGAGGTGCAACTATGATCTTAACTGCTTAGAGTTTAAGTTATATTTACAAAGTCAGGAAAACGTTATTAAAAAAAATTGTACCTCAGAAAATTACCAATGATTTGCATTTGATGCACATATTTTTGTTACACTATTCTGCCATACTAATCGAAAAGTGTGTATCTCAAAAAAAGAAATATCGGATAACTTAAGAAACTACGTGTCTACAATGAAATTTGATTTGTTTTTTTTTTTTTGTTACTTTCAATATAAAAAACTACGTTTCTACAAACACAATTTTTGTTCTGTTTTTTCAATTTAAATTTATGGTCACCGTACCTATTACCGTCCACTTCCTAATTCCGTCCAGTAGCCTTTATGCCAAATATATAAATTGTAACTAACAATTTCAAACCAAATCTTTTCAAAATGTATAGCTGTACTCATCTTTTTTTAAACTGTTAACAATTTAAACGATTTTTGACCTTTATTAGAGACATAGAGAAATCGTCAAAATCACGATTTTAGAAAATTGGTTTTTTTTAAAAAACAGTTTCGGTTAAGGGTGAGTATAAGTTGTATTTATGTATGTATTATTCAACCATGGCTTAAATATAATATTAGTCATAGCTTTTAATAAATACGGGAAAAAATCAAGTAAGTGATGTGGACGGAATTAGGAACATTGAAAAATGAGTGAAGTTCTAATTCCGGCCAACGGATTTAGGGTATAATAAGACATGCAATTTAATTGATAAAAAAAATAAATTTTACTATAAATTAGGCTTTAAAACATTTTTAACTATTAAATTACATGTGTCGTTACCTTAAGACCTAATTTTGTCCTACCTTTAACAAAATAAAAATAAGGTTTTTGTGTCTGCAAAATTTGTTATTTGCTATGGTTCTTAAGTGAATTCTAATAAATAACATTTGTTGAAAATTAATTTAAAAATAAGTTTTTATCAAGCATTATGTAAATATTGATATTACTTAAAAATATTTCAAAATGTTCGCGATGCTTCCGAGATATTCATTATTTAAAAGTGGTCGGGACTTAAGCACTTGTTTTTGCAATGTTTCCTAATTCCGACCACGAAGTATAATGCTAATATTACATAGAATAGGAAAAGGTTTAAGCAACTTTGTTAGTTCTCATTTTGTTTAGATTAATTAAAACGTACATTTAACTAAAACGTATTTAGTGTAAATTTGGTGTGAATCGATTTATTTTTCTTTGTGAAAATGATATTTAAAAATATATTTGTATGAGGGCCACACTAATCTGTGCCCCTTAACATAAAAGCCATACTGCGTAAATTTCATGAGAGTCGATTTACCTGTCTTTGAAAAATCGCTATTTTTAAAATATTTGTGTATGAGTTTTATAGCCTATGACACCCGCCAGATTGATGCTCACACACTGTAAAAATTTCATCAAAATCGGCTGGATGGTTTCCGCGTGCATAAGAGATAGACAGACAGACGTATAGACAGACAGACAAAAAATTAATTTTACATAATAGATAAGACAATGATCTCAACAACTATTGAAATAACAAATATCAATAATTAAATGATTATTGAACTTAAGCCATTTTTCGCAGCGATCAACATTTTTATGTAAAATTTTACAAGTTGATACAATGCTTTGGAGAAGGCGCGCGCAAAACAGAGGCGCCTGGCGAGAGCTAATGAGGTCGGCCGTAACCATCTAAGTAAGTAAGTAAGATACAATGCTTTATGTATTAAACAAACTGTGATAACAAAGGAAAAAAACAACAACAACTCTAGAATTTTTTTTTTTTCCCCTTTTTATCAAAGTTTGTTTAATACGTAAAGCATTGTATCAACTTGTAAAATTTTACATAAAAATGTTGATCGCTGCGAAAAATGGCTAAAGTCCAATAATTATTTAATTATTAATATTATTGAGAAAGCCAATAAAACATATCTAAAATAACAAATATCTTAATTATAATAATGTTTTTATGAAATAATTTTATTTTTTGTTTTTTTTTTTTTAAACGGCAATCCTTTTTTTAACAAAATAGTATATGAAGTCCTTAAATTAATATAACTCGATTTAATTAATTACTAGTATTACCCTGTGCGCATCGCTTCATATCAACCGTGGTGTATATTCGATGTGCAGTCTGCGTGAAAATTTTATTTTAAAAATACTTTTGCATGAGGACCACCCTTAGTATGCACCCTTTTTACAACTTAAGCAGTGCCTCTTAATATAAAAACCACGTGATGTAAATTCCATGAGAATCGATTAAGCGGTCTTCGAGAAAATTATATTTAAAAGTATTTTTGTGTGAGGGCCATCCTAATTAAAAGTTTTGTGGCTGTTCACGCCGCAAGCTGTGCATCGGCGCATTTTCGGTATGCATGCGCACTGACCCTTACAGCGTTCATGCGTTCTGGCCCTAAGTGCGGTGATGCCAAGTTTGCGGTATGAACATGAGTACATATTTTTCATTTTCCATACTATTCCTTCACTTGCATTTTGACCGCAGCAGCAGTGAACACGCGAATACGTTTTTCTAAAATTAAATTTCCCTAAAATAACTTATATCAACACTAAAATAACTTAAAATTAAATATATTTAACAAATTATAAATTAAAGTAATATATTATAAATCAAAAAAAGGGATTTTCTCAATTTGCCAAATTAAACGTGATCAGAGGCGGTTCACACAATCATAAAGGTGCTCCAACATAGTGCCTGGCAGTGGCAGCGAAAGTAGGTGTTACGCAGGTGCTCAGCAGATCTTGGCGGTAAGATAAGTTGGTCCTTCGAACCTCTTGGCCCAGTGATCTTGGGTGCCAGTATATTTCTTGGCAACGTGTGTCTCGGGAAGCTTCGCTAAAAGTCACGTCTCTCGTCAGTTGTCTCAGCAGTCTTCTGTCAATCAACTATTGTGTCTCGTAGTGCAGCGCCGTTGGAGTTCCAGTCTTGTCTCAGGTGTGTAAAATACATTTAACATAAATAAAATCTACATACCAAGGACATCAATTTATTTAAAAAACAAAGAACAAAAAAACCGCGTGTCTCAAATTTCATCAACATTTTTTTTGGGCTCATACAGTACACCGTTTTGGGGTACCGTTACCGTAGTAACGGAGTTTTTTGGTCGCGCGATTTTTACGGCGGACACGTGATTTTCAAGGTGAAAATAGAATTGTCCATTTTGAATTATAGTACAGTCTTATAATACTGTACAGCAACGCATACCAACTTTTCTTTGGATTTGGAAATTTTTAATTGATTTTTTCAAACATTTTTTTTTGCGTGTCTCATTTAATCATTAGACGATTGTTTCTTGAATTTGGAAGGAAATTTTACTGATTATTTTTTAAGAACTTTCTGCGTGTCTCTTTCGAATATTGGACATTTTGCAAAATTTTGTGAAGTTTTTTTTTTTGAACAAAATGACTACTCTGGATTTGTTTATTCGTGCAGCAGATCGCATGGTCGAGTACGAAGCTTATTTCAATGCCATACAAAATGGTGATACTTCAATAATTTCTTTGGAAATTGAACAAACTGAACTCAAAGATATTTGGACAAAACTTAAAGAATCTTATGAGCAATGTCTTGCTAAGGCGTCTGATGAAAAAATTAAAGACGATGTTCAAGTTATAAAAGCCAAATATCTTGAGTCTCATAAATGTTATGTTCGGTCCATGACAGCAATCAACACAGCACTATCCGATTTGTCTCTAGCACGAACAAAACAGTCACTTCCAGAAGTCTCAGGTGGTGCAGCCTCAAACTTTAAAGTTCCTCCATGCGATACAGACGTGTTTCATGGAAGCTATTTAACATGGCCAACATTCAGAGACATGTTTATGGCAATATATGGGAATAATACGGCCATCAGTCCAGTTGAGAAACTTTACCACTTGCTTCAAAAAACAAGTGGTGAAGCAAAAGAAATAGTGCAGAAGGTTCCTCTAACCAATGAAGGTTTTTGTACTGCGTGGGAAAATCTTAAATCCCAATATGAAAATAAAAGAATATTGATAAATAATCAACTTAAAGTTTTATTCAATCTTCCAATGTGCAACCAAGAATCCGGAAGCTGTCTCAAGCGACTCCAACGAGACATAAATAACTGTATCTCTGCGTTACAGTTATATAAAATTGATGTTAAAAATTGGGATGCAATTTTTGTTTTTTTGTGTTCTTCACGCCTCCCAGAACATAGTCTTGCTCTCTGGGAGCAGTCGGTCAAAAATAAAACCGAAATTCCTAAATGGAAAGAATTAGATTGTTTTCTCACTGACAGGTTTCAAACCCTTGAAACGGTCTCAGATTTTCGCTGTTCCACTGCTCCAAAGCTTAATGCTTTAAAATCTCAAAATACTGCTCAGAAGTCAAAAAATTACAACACTTATTACAATAAAATTGATTTTTCACAATGTAGGCTGTGCAAGGGATCTCACCCATTGCGGTCTTGCTCTAAGTTTCTCAATATGAGCTTTCAAGATCGATTTTCGACGGTTAAGCAGTATCATTACTGCTTAAATTGCCTCTCTGCGTCTCATGAATTACGAGACTGCAAAAGTACTAACACTTGCCAAAAATGTAAGAAACAGCATCATTCGCTTTTACATAGGGACTCTATACATGCACAGCAATCTACGCAAATCCAAAGAACTGAACATTCTCAAAATGCAACAGGCGCTAGGCCTAAACAACAAAATAGTTCAGCAAACAATACTTCAGCATCTCATGCTACTACCATACAGTCCACTACCTCGAATTCAAATCCCACAGAAACAGTTCAAACCTGTTTTAATTCGGTCACCAAGAAAGTTTTACTTGGTACAGCTCTGATCAACGTTTTTCATCTGGGAATCACATATAAAGCTCGAGCTCTCATTGACCCAGCATCGGAAGGTACGTTTGTATCAGAACGTATTCGAAATCTATTAAAACTCCCTACTAAAGCTGTCTCAGCTCAGGTCTCAGGATTAAATGGCGCCATCAGCACAAGGCCTACTCAGGTTTCATCATTTTTTGTTGGATCACCATCTGATCCAAATGTACAAATCGATGTCACTGCACTCGTTGTACCCCATGTCACTGGAAATTTGCCCTCGCATTCCTTTGATCCCTGTTTTTATCCAGAGCTGCCAAAGCTCAAATTTGCTGATGCCAATTTTTTCCAAAGCTCGACCATTGATCTGCTTATAGGCGGTGATTTGTATCCACTTATAATACTGGGTGGAATTCATAAAGGCATTTTGGGCTCTCTTGTCGCACAAGAGACCGTTTTTGGATGGATCCTTACAGGACCAATTCCTGATCCACAGCTCACTACTCAAAGTCAAACTATAGTCTCGTATGTTACTGAAGTCTCTTTAAGTGAGCAAATAAGTAAATTTTGGGAAATCGAAGAAATTTCGCAAAAAAAGATAACATCACAATCAGATGCCTTTTGTGAAGAAAATTTTGTCAAGACTGTCACAAGAAACTCTGATGGTCGCTATACGGTGGATTTACCATTTAAATCATGTCCTCGAAAAATAACTGATCTTGGCCCATCAAGACATATAGCACTAAGTCAGTTCCTACGGAACGAAAAGTCGCTAACACGAAAGCCTGACTATAAGGCTGAATATGATAAAGTTATAAATGACTATTTAGAACTTGATCATATGAAAAGAGTAAACATTCCATGCTTCAATCCAAATTCTCGTCACTTTTATTTGCCCCACCATGCGGTGATAAAGCCTGAAAGTAAAACAACGAAAATTAGAGTTGTTTTTAACGCTTCGAGTAGATCGTCAAATGGCACTTCTCTCAATGACATTCTCCATACAGGCCCTGTACTACAAAGTGATCTCATGCTCTTGATTCTCAAGTGGAGATTTTTCGCCTATGTATTCAATGCTGATATACAAAAAATGTATAGGCAGATTCTTGTTAATCCTCAGCATTCTCCATATCAAAGAATTGTTTTTCGTGACTCTGTTAATAAAGAAATAGAAGATTTTGAGCTCAAAACAGTCACTTTTGGGTTAAACTGCGCTCCATTTCTCGCAATAAGAACTCTGTTGCAACTAGCTGAAGACGAAAAGCTACGTTTCCCACTGGGGGCAGAAATTCTTAAGAGCTCAATGTACGTTGATGACGTTTTAGCTGGCGCACATGAAATTTCAAGCGCGATAGAAGCACGCAATCAACTCATTGCTATTCTCAAGTGCGCAGGTTTTGTTTTGAGAAAATGGACATCGAACTCAATAAATATTTTGAAAGATTTGCCGCGTGACCATTTACTTGATGTTGATTTTTTATCCCTTGAAGATAAAAGTACAGCGAAAACTCTTGGCATTTTATGGAACGCCACTTCAGACTCTTTTTTCTTCCACGCCTTACCATTTGAACTCAAAAAATCATACACAAAAAGAGAAGTTCTTAGTATGATCGCTAGATTATTTGACCCAGCTGGTTGGCTTTCTCCAGTTATCATAACTGCCAAGATAATCATGCAACAGTTGTGGCTCGATAAAATTGACTGGGACGATAATTTGAAACCTGTCTCTCTACAAAAATGGCAAAATTTTGTCTTAAATTACACAAAAGTAAAATTAATTGCAATACCTCGGTGGATTCATTACTCTCCTACAAGCAACGTTGAGTTTCACGGGTTTTGTGATGCCTCAGAAAAGGCATACGCCGCAGCTCTTTATGTTCGCATTGAAACTGATAACAAAATTAGTTGCAGTCTACTTGTTTCAAAAACAAAAGTGGCTCCAGTAAAAACTCTGTCTCTTCCACGATTAGAGCTCTGTGGAGCTGTTCTTCTTGCGAACATGATAAGCTCAGTAACCTCACAATTGAATATTGATTCGGGTTCATTATTCTTGTGGTCAGACTCGACCATAGTCCTATCATGGCTCAAAAAACCACCCTGTACATGGGTGACTTTCGTCGCAAATAGGATTTCCACAATAGTTAAAAAAGTCGGCAACGAAAATTGGTCTCATATAGACACACATTCGAATCCCGCCGATCTAGCAACCCGGGGGGCATATCCTGCGGAGCTTAAGACTAATGATTTGTGGTGGCACGGACCCTCTTGGCTCCAATTGCCTAAGTCTAAATGGCCAAAAAACCCGCTAAACAAAGAAATAAACACTACTCTTGAAATTAGAAAAATCAAAACTCATTTTACTAGCTCGGCGGTAACTGAAGATATTCTCGATAGATTCTCATCGCTACCAAAGGCTTTTCGGACTCTATCATATGTGTTTCGTTTCTTTAAAAGAACTCATTCCGCTACTCGAGCTGATGCTTCATTTCGCACAAAAATTATTTCATCTGCGGAGATAAGCGCAGTCAAAACTCGTCTTATAATCCTCTCTCAACAATTGCATTTCCCCAATGAGTACTTAAATTTGATAAGCAAAAAAGCAGTCACTTCAAAAAGCTCAATTTTGACTTTGACTCCATTTTTGGATACTCACAAGGTAATCCGAGCAAACGGGCGCTTAGCATCCTCTTTGTCTCTGACTTACAATGAACGACATCCCACTATTCTTGCGTATAAAAGTCGACTCGCATATTTATATGTTCAGTTTATACACGAGATGTCACTTCATGGTGGAAACCAGCTCGTTTTACGACTCATTCGCCTCGAGTTTTGGGTGCCAAAAGTGAAAAACCTAATAAAGACATGCATACATAATTGCAAGGCATGCGTGGTGAATCGCCAAAAACTTCATGGGCAAATGATGGCTGCCTTGCCAGCCTTAAGGACATCTTTAGATCGACCTTTTGCAAATACAGGGCTTGATTTCGCAGGGCCTTTCGATATTAAAAGTTTCACTGGTCGCTATTGTCGCATCACCAAAGGATACGCGTGTCTCTTTGTTTGTTTCGCTACAAAAGCCATTCACTTAGAGCCAGTTAGTGATCTCTCTACACCAGCTTTCCTAGCAGCACTATCGCGTTTTGTCTCGCGAAGAGGTTGTCCCAATCGAATTTATTCTGACAACGGTAGAAATTTTGTTGGCGCTTCAAAAGAACTTGCGAAAGACTTAGAAAACTTCATTAAACGCGTCCGCGATGACTCAGTCTCAAAATACGGCGTTCGAAAGCTCTCATGGCACTTCATTCCAGCGTCTGCACCTCATATGGGCGGACTTTGGGAGGCCGGCGTTAAAAGTTTTAAGCAACACTTCAGAAAAGTCTCTGGTCACCTAAAATACACCTTTGAAGAGTTCGCAACTTTACTCTCGCGTATCGAAGCTTGTCTCAATTCTCGTCCGCTTAGTCCTGCATCAGAAAATGTGTCAGATTTTGCAGTACTAACTCCTGGCCATTTTCTCGTCGGGTCACCACTGTTAGCTCCAGCAGAGCCTGAAGAAAACGTTGTCTCAATGAACCTAAATAATCGGTGGCGACGCTTGAAGGCGATGCAGCAAGAGTTATGCCGCCGATGGAAGGACGAATACTTGAAGGAGCTACATAAACGCAACAAATGGAAAAACCCTCAACGCAATCTTCAAATTGATGACCTAGTTATCATTCGTAACGAACTCGTAGGACCTTTTGAATGGCGCTTAGGTCGAATTATAAAAGTTTATTATGGCTCTGATAACCACGTTCGCGTAGCTGACGTTAAGACCCAAAACGGTGTACTCACGCGACCGGTTCATAAGCTTGTCATTTTGTCTCTACAAAATAATGAATAAAATATCAAAAACGTTTTTTGCCTCTAAATCTATATTCTTTTTTTTTTTTCTTCATTAAACGTCTTGTCGCACAAGAAATTTGTCTCTTAGCAATGGTCACCCCACTTCGTATTCCAAATATGAATTTTATATTGAATTAACTTCTTATATTTATTAGCATGATTCGCCGACCATATAATCGGGCCTACCAGTGTCCAATTTGCCACATTGACCACTCGCTAAACCATTGCCGAAGATTCGAAAGCTTAAGCGTTGCCGCGCGACTCTGCGTGGTAAGCCAAGAGGAAGGGTGCACCAATTGCCTCGCCTTGTCCCACAAACTTGCCAATTGTACAAGCTCATCCACTTGCCGCATATGTCATAAGCCTCACAACACGTTACTACATCTAAACATGTCAGACTCCGCCAGCAGAATGATGCTCCCTCAGCCTCCAACAAACCAGCAGAACGTAATTCTAAAAATGACAGTTTTGGTGGAAATAGAAACTCCTGTAGGTGGGTCTGAAGTTCGTGGTTTAATCAACCCTGGTCAAGATCGGACCACTATTTTATTTTCCGAAGCGCAACGGCTAGGATTGCATCTCAATGATCATGACAACAACCCTAGTTGCAACATTGTGTTTCGTTCTAGGCACAATTTGAACGACATGGTACAAGGCACAGCGCTAATCGAGGTAGGCGAATATGGAAGACACCCTCTTCATCAAGCTGATAAAGAAGCAGTTACAAATTATCATCCTTTGCTGCTCTTAGCCGACAAATACTACTGGGGCTCTTACCAGGTTCGATTTGTCATCGGCGCAGATCTTTTCCCGAAAATTCTTCGTGGAAAACCTCGCACCATTGCAGGAGCACCAGCAGCTTTTCCTACTATATTCGGCTGGACTTTTTGCGGCGAAGTTAAGCGCGCCATTCCGGATGTATATTAAGTACACTTATCCTAAACTATTTTATTTTTATTTCATGCGTCATCCTGCTTCTGAGTCAAAACTGCTAATTAAATTATTCTACTAAATCAGAACGGTCAATTGCATCTTGTCTCATTGGTGCTGATCCGCTTTTTTTTATTTTTTTTCCTGTGCTGCAAATTAATCGAGTTGTCTCAGAGACAGGAACGGCGTATGGCACCCCTTTCGTATTTAAGAAAAAAGAATTAATCTTTAGATATCAACACACACTTCTCATGATTTTGACATATGAAAAATTTTGAATTCGTAATTATTTTTTCTTTTTTTTTTAAAGCTATTCTAAATTTTTTATAAGAACTTTTCAATAAGAAAATGTATATTTTTTTTATAATTTGTATGGATTCGCCAAGTTTTTGAATTTTTAAATTTATAATTTATTTTTGAATTGCTAATTTACTTCGAATTTTTTCCTACACAAATCATCTTTGCCTCAAGCAGGAAGTGAGAAGTAAAAAATACAAATCCTCTGCACTGTGAATCACCTTTTCTCTTCGATGCTCACTTTGACTCAAATTAATCCTTGAGGGTTAAAGCATTGTATTTTCACTCACTTTTTGCTTGGGACTTCTTGGTTTTTTTTCTTATTCTTATTATCATTATTGCATTAACTTAACATACTTCATTAAATTTTAAGCTAATTCGAAAAATGACTCGCTGCTCAACTTCTTTTTTGCACTAGTGCCTATTGCAAGGTGGGCGGCATGTTCACGCCGCAAGCTGTGCATCGGCGCATTTTCGGTATGCATGCGCACTGACCCTTACAGCGTTCATGCGTTCTGGCCCTAAGTGCGGTGATGCCAAGTTTGCGGTATGAACATGAGTACATATTTTTCATTTTCCATACTATTCCTTCACTTGCATTTTGACCGCAGCAGCAGTGAACACGCGAATACGTTTTTCTAAAATTAAATTTCCCTAAAATAACTTATATCAACACTAAAATAACTTAAAATTAAATATATTTAACAAATTATAAATTAAAGTAATATATTATAAATCAAAAAAAGGGATTTTCTCAATTTGCCAAATTAAACGTGATCAGAGGCGGTTCACACAATCATAAAGGTGCTCCAACATAGAGCCTGGCAGTGGCAGCGAAAGTAGGTGTTACGCAGGTGCTCAGCAGATCTTGGCGGTAACAGTGGCCTAAGCTATGTTTCTTAACATAAGAGATACGTAGTGTAAATTCGGTGTGAATCGACTAACCTGTTTTTGTGAAAATGATATTTCAAAATATATTTGTATGAGGGCCACCCTAAGTATGCACCTTAAATGAAATTGTTACCATCCATTCTGTGCCTCTAATCATAAAAGCCATACGGTGTAAATTCCATGAGAATCGATTTGCCTCTCTTTGAGAAACCGCTATTTTTAAAATATTTGTGTATGAGGGCCACCCTAAATATGCACCCTAAATAAAAGTTTTATAGCCTATGACACCCGCCTGATCGAAACTAACATACTGTAAAAATTTCATCAAGATCGGCTATCGGATCGGATAGTTTTCGCGTCCATAAAGGACATACAGACAGACAGACAAAAAATGAATTCTATATAATAGATTATTGTTTAATTTTATTACCACTTTTTATTTATATTGAAATAATTAAACAATTGCTTGGTAAAAACAAATTTAGTTTTGAGTTCTTTTTTATTTTTATCTTTGTAAAGACACAAAATCTGAATGAAAATATGGGTGGACGGAATAAGGTATGTCAGCGGACGGAATTAGGAACTTGCAATTTTTGTGGACGGAATTAGGAACAAAAAAAAGTTTTTATGTGGCGTCATATTTTTGTTAGTAAAAAAATAATTGTTTATTTATAAAAATATTCTTAATTATATTCAATTTGGGTAGCTTCAATCCTTGCATATGACATTTAAAACTTTTTTATATAATCTATCAATAGCTTAGTATTGCACAAACTAAACAAAATCGCCAAAAGTGGACGGTAACAGGGCACTTTACGTTACATAGTTTGCTGGACGGAATAAACAAATGCGATCACTGCCTATCACCCATACAAATAAAACATTTAAAAACTATATTGAGAATTATTTGATGCAGTGTATCCAAATTTCTCAAAAATACGCGAACCAAAATTTGGCAAACTAAAACAAGAGGGCGTGGCACCTACACAAGTAAAAACTTCAAATAGCTATACTGAGAGATTTATTCAAGATAATAAAACTAAATTTCACAATAACAGTAGGAATGATTCGAAAGCACACAGTAATGTGTGCACGAACATAAAATTTCAAACTATATGAGACTATTTCTAAGGCTTTAAAAAAGGAAAGTCCGAATCGGAGCTTTTCCTCAGAGCTCCGATAGGATTCTTTACTCTATTGAGTGTCCCAGAAAGAGTGGTTCTAGGAATTTTTGGAAGCTCAATCCTCCGTCTTACAATTGAGCTGCTCACTTGCCAAATCTATTAACTCCATAAAGTGTAAAATGGAAAAAAAATACCAACACCTATTGCAGTGCTCATTGTACTTCATTTTTATTTATAAAATTGTTCAGCTGACAGATAAGCTAATGTCAAATATGCAAAACTACTGATAAGCTAATGTCAAATATGAAAAATGCAACTGTGATTTTGGACTGAATGGAAGTAATTTGAAATATTTTGGCAGCACTGACTGGATATGAAGTTTTCCATCCCACAATTATTTATGATTGCAAAATACTCCTCTCGAGAAACAAAAAAATCCGAGAGAATCGTTTTCCTCCGGATATTCATGATAGGGGTGATTATAGGATTATATAATGCAATATATTTAAAAAAAAAGGATAAGTGGAGTTAATCGGTTTGGTCTGAGGATGACTCAATTATCATTTTCGTTGTGTGGCTTTTGTTAACTAAATAAGAATTAGGCTAGTTACAAGCACAAAAATTGAATGGCGTACACATTTTCCTCAATCTTAAAATAACCGAAAATGTAGCAAAATCATCATTTGTGCCAACTGTGTAAACGTGTTAGTATTACATGGCTCACTCTTCCGAGGAATACGCGCATAAATCATGCTTTATCGCATTTTCTTACGCTCAAACATGACATCCAATGGTACTCAGCCTCTTTTTTTGCAATACGTCAAGCAGCGTATTATGAGTGCTTTGTTAGTAAAAATGTAAGGAGTGGCAAATAAAAAAGAAAAAGAACCACAAGTCACTGCAACACACATATCTCGACCAACTTGGGACTCGTTTGTATTTCTTTTCATTTCATCTGCCGGAATTTGACTCTATGTAAGTCTGTCTACCCAGCGGCGTAGCTAGGGTGAGCCGTAACCCCAGGCGCAAATGCATAGGAGGAGGAAAAATGGTCCTGGTAATATTTAATTAAAATTTTTTTTTTTAGGAATAACTTTTAATAATTTCATGTGCCATGTTTTTTTAGTATATTTTTAGAAATCATAATATTAGAGGACTCGCATTTTCTTTGAGTTAATAAAATTTAATTTTGCTATAGTTTTTGTGATGTAAAAACTAACTTTCTTTGCTTAGTAAAGTTTAATTTGTGGTTTGAACAAAAATTATTTTTAGTCGCGGCGGCAAGCATTCACCCTACGCCACTGCTTGTATCCCCCCTAGAAGACAAACGTAAAGCGGCATCTCTGCTGTGGTTGTTATCATTGTCGTATCCTTTTTGGCCTACAATCAATTGTTGTTTTTCAGTTTTGATACAAAGGGCTGGTTTTTCTTGTTGGGCTCATTTGTGGAGGCGGCACGAGTGCGCGTACATTGATGCTATAAGAGTTGAATAAATTTTCCCAATTTCTTGCTCTTTTTTGTGTTTGTTTATTTACATATTTAGCTATTTCGCGTATTTTAGCTGATTTTTCTATTTGTGTTTTTTTTATTTTTTTTTGTTGAATGTTGCAGCATTTGCTGGATTCGTACTTATGGGTTCGCCTAATGTGCGATTCCTCAGTTTCGGTATTAAATAGATTACCGGATTAATGTCGTTAATAATGGAATGTGAAATAACGATTTTTATAAATGTAACTCGCGTTAGCTGTCTACTTCTCTTTTATTCGTTTCAATTTACGTATCCTTGAACAATTTTTGTTTTTTTTTCATTTTGTTTTGCTTTGCTACTTTTAATTCCATCTTTATTTCATGCTCATTATATTTGCAAATGTTTTGTGGAATTTTTCTTTTCTTTTGCGTGATTTCTCTTTGCGCATTTTCTGCGTGTGTCAGATGAAATATTTTTGAATTATTTATGACAGTTAAGTTGTAATTTTATTTTCATTGCCATCACCCTCTTTTTACATCGCTATTCGGGGATAAAAACAAAAATTTCAATTCCATTCGTTTTGTTGTTGTACGTTACTCGAAAAGGTGAAACTTTAATTTTTTATAACAAATTTTGCAGCACTATAAGTACGAAATCGTTAGATCTATGTATGTTTGTATGTACATTAGGGTGGTTCTAAAGAAAAAATTGGGGACGCCCCCTAAATCGGTTCGAAACAGGTTAAGAAAAAATTAAAAACTAATTTAAAATTTTTATCTACGGACCCTATTTCAAAGTGAAATTTAACCTTTGTTATTCGGTTTTTTTGTGAAAATCAAATGGAACGTCCCCTGAATCGGTTTGAAATAGGGTAAAAAAATGTTTTAAATTAGTCTAAAATTTTTATCTTTAACCCCTACGGAACCTATTTCAAAGTGAAATTTGACCTAAGCCGCTCTTTTTTTCAACTATTTCTTCTTGAAAGGCTTTTAATTTTAATAAAGAATACATTAAAAAAAGTATCATTTGGATATTGTTTTCGAGATATAGTCATGGGAAGTTGCGGATATAGCTTTTCTAAAAATAATTTTAAGTTGGAAACTCCTGAACAGATTTTACATATGTATATTGATGTCATATGGAACGTAATTTTTTTGACTATAAGATTGATGCATAAAAATTTGAAATAATTTCCATGTGTTTTGAGGCATGGAGGTTTTTTAAAAATTTTCACCATTTTTTTTTTAAATAACTGTTATTTTCTCAAAAAATTGTATCATTAATATGTAATTTTATTACCATATTATGATAGCCCAATTAACGAACTTTAATTTCAACTCAAAAGGTGATGTTTTCCTATGCAATCAGTTTCAGATCATTGGGTATATAGAAATGTGATTTTTGGAACAATTTTTTTTTTTTTTTTCAGTTATTACTTACAGATTACTAATCACTTTTTGGTCATAAATCTTAGTCAGAAATGACTTGTATAGATGATTTAAAAAAAAAAACAACATATAAATGCTAGCTGAAATGTATCATATAATAAGAGTCATTCCAGATGAAAACGTCTAAAAAATGGAAATTTCGTTGCTGCACTACTTTGAATTTTGCTCAAACTTTGTGAGAATCTTCGTTAGGGTTCCAAGAAAGAAAATCCAAAGGCTTTTAATTTTCGGATGCGTCAGTCGCCGCCAGGCCGAATTGAAGCATATGAAAAACGTCATTTTTAGGCTTCAATATTTTTAGCTGTAAAAATTTTTCTGCTTAAGATATGGACACACTTGAGATGGCATCTTAGTACTAAGAGATGGTAGTATTTGTGCAATGAATATAAATTCACACAACCAGTATACGCGCAAATTACGCGGTGCTCAAAATACATGTATTTTGTTGATTTTTCGTGATTTTTAACTGGCTCCAGTGTCGCGACTGTTGGATACAAATCATTAATATTTCTTAAAGATTAAGTACACATATCGGGTAAGAAATAAAATCTACAATTAACTCCTTAGGCCTACTTTTTATAAAAAAAAATCTATACTTGAAATTTCGAACTTTTGAAAAAATGCATTTTTTAGGCCATTATATCAACGTGTGGATCACGAGATAAAAATATGAAACATACAGGATATTTATTTTTAACCTTGAACTTCAAAAGCCTGAAATATCGTTAACCGGTTTCAATTCTTTCCACGTTAGAATGAGTTATTTGTTTGAATTTCGAACCCAAACACCAATGGTACAAATCAGATGAAAAAAACAACAATTGAGGAGTGTGAGAACAGAATGGCACATGTCCAGTTGCAAAAATTTGAAGAAATCGCGAAAAAAAGCCTTATGTCTCTGAACTAATTATTCACTATGCTATCAAAAAAGTACCTTTTGAAAGTGTCTGAGATTGTAATTATTTGAAGATTAGTGTAATTTTCTGTTCGCTCACTCTTCAATTATGACACAAAATTCAAGTAATTAAATTATTAATATTAAAATGTTATTTTTTACTGAGTTTTATAACATTAAGAAATTGTTATGAATCCCTAGGCTATCGTACCCAACGCGGTCCGCACCGGTCAGCTTGCGGTTTCAGGGGAGTTTCTAACCTGCCGCGTTGGGTCGAGGAAACAACAATTAAGATTTCACTTTATGCAGAAAACAAAAAGTGAAATCTTAAATTAAAAAAAAAATAAAACTCAAACTGAATTCAGAATTCCAACAAAATCAAGAAAATCACATATCTCAAAAAATACCAACATTATAAAAAATCGCAAATCTAAAGATTGTCTCCCTCCTATGCACCCACCCAACCTGTGCTGCCCAGTCCATGTTTGGGACAACACCCACATTTAAATCACCGCTGACCAGCATATACCACCATCACTGACCCAGTCGAAAAATCACCCCCTATCAGAAGATTTAACACGAATTCATTTCGTTATAAACATTCAAACCATTTTATTATTAATTAGTTTTTTTTTCGTAAATTATAGGCTGAAGAGCCAAGACCAAGACAAACCTTGCTCAAAGCCAAAAATTTAACAACGCAAGGATTAAGAATCGTGACGGAAATACACTATAATATCAAACAAAATATATATACTAAGATGGCCCTTATTTTCAAAAGTGTCGTTTTCTTAAATCGATCCCCCTAAAAATGTGCGAATAGATGAAAAACGATAAAATGTGAAGTTTTAGATTAATCCGATGTGATTTAGAGGTCGCTCAACCCAGTCGAAATATCGAAAAATGTTTTTCCTTTTACCCACCCTTGAAGTATATTAAAAGAGACACAAAACGCCAGTCAACAATTCATAGAGTAGTGAAAGCTGTAGATACATTACCTTTCCCTCTACGTCCAACGCTCTACAAAATCTATCAATCCCCTCCTTGGAAATCTGTCACTTCATCTTTTATTACCAGCTTGCTCCACCATTCGAAGCATACTACAAATCCATCTGTATACCAAAAACTATATCTCGAAGAAAGAAGTGAATGGGTTAAGAAAGGATGGGAGTTTATCTTCACTGATGGCTCCAAAGACTACAATTTTACTTATTTGCTGTCGTTTCCGACGGCGGAGATCTGATAAAAAAGGGACTTTTATTCCCCCACTGCTCTATTTTTACAGCTGAACTTTTCGCTATCGACGCAGCCACTACGTTTACTTCATCCAAAAAAGGAAAATTCATAATCTGTTCCGACAGTAAGTCGTCAGTTACCGCATTACAAAATTTAAATAACAACGAACCGCTTGTTGCTAAAATCAGAAATAAATTATCTCAGAATTGTAATAAAACTAAAATATTGTGGGCACTGTGGTATCTCCGGAAATGAAAATGCTGATACAGAGGCAAAAGAAACTTGCAAATCTCCAACTTTTCTCTTCGAAGTCTATGAGAGGTCGGATATGCTTCGCTTTGCTAAAAACTACCTTGAAGAACTTAGATTACAAGAATGGAAAAGATACCAACATCCTTACACCAACATTAACCCTGATCTTGAAACACCTGCGCTTCCAGCGAATTTTCCAACTCATGAATTGAAAGTATTTACACGGCTTCGGTTGGGTCATACTAAGATCACCCACGAACACCTACTTCTTGGCCACCCTGACACCGATTGCACATTTTGTGGATTTCACGCACTCTCCGTAACGCACATTCTGAACAATTGTCCAAAATTTTTGAAGGCCTGGCGTAACATTTTTGCTAACCAAAATCCTTCAGACCTACTGAAAAACATATCTGCTGAAAAAATATCAATGTTTGTTAAGTTCATTCTCCAATGTAATTTGCTATATAAAATTTAAATTAGTATAATACATAATTTTAATTTTTTTTTCTTCATTTATCCTATATAGACTAAAATCTTTTAATTATTTTAGTATAAACACTCATTAAATTATTTAACTGACCGATAGCCTATGTTGCTCGAGTTAGGTATCATAGTAGTATTGTTATTTATAATTATATTTCTAATAAATAAATAAATAAAAAAATAAACCAATATTGAATGAATAAGTAAATATTTAGACATATTATGTAATCGATTACCTTTCCAACCAGCTAAAAATCATAAAAATCGGGTGATAAATAAAGAAGTTATGGTCATTTATATTATTAACCCTTGTGTCTACACTTGGATATAAACTTTTAACAGAAATTTCCTATATTTCTCATGCTACCAGCATTTTCATATTTTAGGTTATCCTCCACGGGAGTATCCTAAATATAATGCGATAATATAGAAGTGTGTACCTACATCCAGTGGGGCGTGGGCGTGCATTTTATAAATTTACTACGTTGATCTACACTTGGATACATTTGTATATATAACTTGAGTGCGAAAAATTTATTAAACGTGTAAGAATGTGAAAATTGACAGCTCCTACCTCAAAATGTCCATGCAGTCCTAGAGTCATGCTTGGTAAACAGGTGCTATAAGGTTAAGTATCAAAAATTTAATGCATATAAATTTTCGATTGGCGCTGGAGTTCCTCAGGGTAGTGTTCTTAGTCCGTTTTTATATATTTTATTCACCTCTGATATTCCGCCAAATGACCAGCTAGTCACCTACACTTTTGCTGACTATCAAAATGGCGTATCAAGTTGAATGAACAAAAATGCCGACATGTCATATTTACATTAAATAGAAATCCAACTTCAACCTTAACATTAAATGGTATTCGAGTTCCAGAAGCAAATGATGTAACTTATCTTGGCATTCACTTAGATAAACGCTTAACTTGGCATAAACATATCGAAGGAGAAAAGACGCAAATCAAACTCAAAGCTGCTAGCTTTCACTGGTTAATTAACAGACACCTCTAAAGTTGGAATTTAAAGTTCTACTATACGATAGTGTCATCAAGCCTATCTGGACCTATGGCATACAGCTATATGGATTCGCTAGTTCATCAAATATAGAAATTCTACAAAGAGTTCAAGCAAAGATACTAAAGACAATAAAAGGAGCACCTTGGTTTATTAGAAATGAGCATATCCATAAAGATCTCCATATACCTATGATTAAGGATGAAAAGAGGAAAATACCTCCAAAAACTGCAAAATCACATCAATTCATTAGCTACACCACTTGCCAACACTTCAGCACATTCGCGTTTAAAAAGGTCTGACCGTCCAGCTATTATAAATATATCCTCCACGCTTATTGGCATCGATCGTGAAACTTCCATTTGAGCATGTTCATACGCAACGATAGAAGCATTCCAAATTCTTTGCAAAGTGGACTTTGTACCGGGACCTAGCTCGTCCCGGGCACTGTTCCCTAATAATAATGATAAAAAAAATGACCATAACTTCTTTATTTTTCAACCGATTTTTATTATTTTTAGCTTGTTAGAAAGGTAATTAATTATATAATATGCATTGGTATTTATTTTTATGGTTTGACATGTATGATATGTAACCGTCAAGTTAAAATTTGTTTCAGTGACTTAAAACTGTGATAATTTATTATTATTATTGATTGCATTTAAAAGAAACATGTACTATTCTTATATGCTAATACTTAAATGAATAAATGAAATGAAAAATGAAAATGAAATGACAAATTCAGAAGTGAGTAAATGAACAAAATGCAAAAAAAATCATATTTTTCGAAATTTTGGTCGGCTTGAGCGACCTCCAATTTATTTATTTATTCAATTTAGATATAATATACAATATTAAACCTAAATACAAATACAAATTATAAAGAGTACTGGCATCCAGGGCCTTCGACTCGAAAATTAAGCTATTACAAATAGTGATTTAATTAATTAATACAAATATTAATTTTTTAAATTTTGGAAAATATAGCTGCGTTTTATTCGCCATCTGCTGCTAGCTATCTTAAGTTAGCAACTATAAATGTATGGGAAAACAAAAAGAAAATCGTAGACTTAGCAACTAAAATTATAGTTGCTAAGTATACAAGCAAGTTTCTTAAATGTCAGTGCTGCCCAGCCGATTTGTATTTTGTCTATTGTGATTTTGTTTTCTGTCAATTATGAAGTTTGAAATTCAAAAAATTTTGACATTTACGAAAAAAACATATTTTTGAATTGAATTGATAGTCCAGTAGAATTAGTTGAAAAAATGAGAAAAAAAAAATAATTCATTACAGTAAACTGACAGCGGAATATTGTTGAGCAAGCTCATGCAAAAGAGGACAGAAAAATCGAACCGACAGCATCTATCCGGGGTGGAATGGGGTGCATTTTTAGAGGTCGAACGCAGTTTTTCACGATTTCTGGCTAAACTGTGCATCATATCAAAAAAAGTTTAATGCAAGAGTTGTAGGAAATAATAAGATCTACAACTTTTGTACTGAACGTTTTCACCTTAACCTCAAAATTTTTCGAAAAAAATGGCTGAAAACCGGTTTTTTTGGTTTTTAATTTTATCCTTTGACAAAAAAGTACCTATGAAGCTGAAACTTTTAGGCGGAAATATTTAGAGGTTATCGTTAAATTTAATTTTTAAGCTAAAAAAACTGAAATTTTTAGCTGCGATTCCTCTTAAAACTACACCTCTTAAGGAGTTATATTTTGGCTCATTTACTCATTGTTATGTCTTCTTTAGATAACTGGTAAATAAAAGGTATACTGCAATGGAAACAATTACCGAAAAATTGAAAATCTGTGGTCTCTCCGACGAGTAGAGCTATGATGTTTCTTGTGTAGCAGCTCAAATCCTTTGTTGTTTTCACTGTATTTACCTTACTACACTATAATTTGACATTCTCAATGCCACTACATAAATTTCCATTAAAAAAATAAATGAGAAAAAAAGTTTTGATAATTCTTGGACCAAATATTAAAATTTTTTTTTTTGTCAAAGAAAAAAAATTAAAAACCAAAAAACCAGTTTTCAGCCATTTTTTTGAAAAATTTTGCGGTTAAGGTGAAAATGATCAGTACAAAAGTTGTAGATCATATTATTTCCTACAACTCTTGCATTAAACTTTTTTTGATATGATGCACAGTTTAGGCAGAAATCGAGAAAAACCGTGTTCGACCTCTAAAAATGCACCCCATTCCACCCCGGATAGATGCTGTCGGTTCGATTTTTTTGTTCGCTTTTACAAGAGCTTGTTCAACAATATTCCGTTGTCAGATTACTGTAACGAATTATTTTGTTGTTCAAACCCTATTTCTCCTGGACTATGAATATTTTTGAAATGTCTGGAGGCGAAAAGACATAAACAAAAACAAAACAATTTGGCTATTTGGCGCGCAAGGACGAATTGATACATGTAAGAAAAAAGCGAAATGCATATTCGCATGTACTGGAAGACATGATAGCCCAGGAATTTACCAAATCTCGTCGTGCATCACTCATTTTGTTTTTCTTTTATTTTTATTTTTAATTCAATTCAATTTTTTTTAGACAGCAAAAACATACAACACAAATTAACGTCAGATATCAGCTTTTTGACCAGAAATGTCAAACTTTTGTGCTACCAGTGCTACCCAGTCAACTCTCAGGCAACTTGTCGTTTTATTCGCACAAAGATAGCGACTTGGCGAATAAAACGCGGCTTATATTACATTCCTTTGTAAAGTCTAAAAAAGTTTTAAGATTATCAGAGTTGATTTTATTGAGCAAACTTGATGGTGCAACCGATCCAAATATCTTTTTTCTAATATTACTTAAAGAAGGGCAAGTGTCCAGAAGATGTTGAACTGATAGGGTGCTACCACAAAAACTGCAAAGTTGTTGTTGATGTCCTAAAAGTAGATGTTCATGGGAAATTCTAGTATGGCCAATCCTAAGTCGTACAAGTAGGCTAGTTATGTTACGTTTAGCGCTGCTTGGGTAGAGTGCTTTCTTCGCGGTGGTATTTATTGAGCTGTACTAATGGTTATATCTACCCCATTCATCCTGTTTTTGTTGTTGCAAGAAACTGTTCAGGAATTTACGGAGATCCTTTTCTTCCGTTGCTAGAAAAGTCGTACTTGGAGATGTAGCCATAAAGCGAGCTGCTGAATCAGCCGATTCGTTACCAGGAATGCCAATGTGGCCTGGGACCCAAAATAGTTTTATTTTCTTCGAAAGTCGGATACAGAGATCTCTTATTTTACTGACAATCTGATTGTTGTTTTGAATATTTTGAACAGATTGTAGAGTCTGATATGGAGCATATAGTTGCTTTATGTTCGTATTGGCGCACCACCCATATATCGGCAGCCCATAATCAATTTTTGAGAGTATTAAGGATCTGGTTGCATTGATCAAGGTATTAATGTGTACAAAAGAGTGTTTTGAGCTTAAATATTTAATAATGTTTAGCCTAGTTAATAAACTTTTCCTAAGATTTAAACATTGTTGCTTAAAAGTATACCTTATATCAAACGTAATACCTAGCAGTTTTAAAAAACTTACACATTCTATATTTACATTTTCAAAAGTTAAATTAGGAAATATACAGTTCTGTTTCTTGCATATGTGTAATACTTTGCATTTATCAGCAGAGAGTGTGGTACCAGACCATGATCCCCATTTTTTTAAATCTGAAAGTATTTTTATAAAGGTATCTTTTACTGTTGTAAGGTCCTTTATTTTTGAGAAAATTATTGCATCGTCAGCATATATGGACAAGTCTATCTTTTTGTACTTTAAAATAATTTTGCTAATTTGTTGAAATGCAATAACAAACAATACAACGGACAGTGGAGACCCTTGCGGAATCCCATTGTCAAGAGGGACGAGTTTGGACAGTGCATTATTTATTCTGACCTGAAACCTGAAGGCTTTAATAATATTAAAGATCTTTGGACCAATACCCCAAGTTTCAAGTTGACATAGTGCAGCGTGCACTCCTACGCGATCAAATGCTCTTTCGAAATCAGTCGCAAGTGACATGATTTTTTGATGAAAGAGCATCCGACACGAAGTGTTGTAGGTGCAATAATGCATCGATTGTGCTATGTTTATTTTTAAATGCAACCTGATTGCTGCTTATAAGCTTATTTTTTGTTATTAACCACATAAGTCTTTTTGCTAACATTTTTTCCAACACTTTGGATACACAAGAAATGAGAGAAATAGGTCTATACCCACTGATTTCGTCAGATGGTTTGTTTGGCTTCGGTATGGGTAATACGATTGCTGTGTGCCAAGTATGAGGATATATCCCTTTTTCAAAAACTGAGTTGTATAGACTTAAAAGTTTATTTTTTCCTGAATTTGGCAAATTCATAAGCATAGGATATGATATACGGTCCATGCCAGGTGTTTTGCCTTTCGCATGTTGCAACGCGGTCTCTAGCTCCATTGGGGTGAAACTGACTTCTAAGTCTTTTGTTGTAGAAGACATACAACACCTTCTATGTGGTCTAGTGAGAATATCGATTTTGTTAGTCATTAGGGAAGTTAGAATTTTTAGAAAAATCCGACCATGAAGATGCAAAAGCATTAGTTATGTCCGAAGAGGAAGCTAGAATATTGTTGTTAAATTTTATGGCTTTGATAGGTACCTGAGGGATACCAGTAAGGGATTTAATTTTGGCCCATATTTTCTTTGGAGAGGAGAAAGGATTAATTTTGTCTGTAAGAAATTCTAGGCTTTTACGTTTGACTTCTTTAATAGTCTTCTTGAATATAGCATTTGCTTTTTTGTACAAAATTAAGTTAGCATCAGATCTACAATATTTATAGTTATGCCAAAGACGTTGCTTTTCTATTCGAAGACCATTTAATTCTCGGCTCCACCAAAAAGTATGGGCCTTAGTGACCATTGGTTTTGTTTGAGGTATAGCGATGTTCGCAGCAGATCTTAAGGCTCTTGTGATTTTTGCAGCTTCATGATGAACATTTTTAAACGACCAATTTTGAAATTTTTTATTGCATTCCATTTGATATAAAGATCAATCGGCAGAGTCAGTTTTAAATTTTGGCAATAGTTTGTTCTTTTCAAAACGGATATTGGTTAATACTTTTGTAATAAGAATAAAATATATAAAAACGGACTAAGAACACTACCCTGAGGAACTCCAGCGCCAATCGAAAATTTATATGCATTAAAACTTTGATACTTAACCTTATAGCACCTGTTTACCAAGCATGACTCTAAGACTGCATGGACATTTTGAGGTAGGAGCTGTCTGATTTTGTAAATTAGAACTTCATGCCATACTTTATCAAAAGCTTGCTTAACATCGAGAAATATGGCGGAACAGTATTCTCTCTGTTCAAACGCATTTCTAAGTTCACTTGCTCAATGGTTCCATGTTTTTCCCTAAAGCCAAACTGGTGTGAAGGAATAAGGTAATAATCTTCAAGGTATGACCTAAGCTTTTCTAAGAACACTTTTTCAAACAGTGAGAGGCAGGAAATCAAGCTAATAGTTCTGTATGAAGATGGTAAAGTAGAATCTTTGCCGGGCTTCGAGATCATTTTGATTATTGATTTTTTCCAATCATCAGGATAATGGCCAAAATTAATTATAGCGTTAAAGAGCCTGGTGATGAAGACTATAGCTGTTTGGGGTAATGGAGTCATGGCCAGGAGCTTTTCTGCAAATAATAATAATAATAACATTTATGACAGTGGCTACCTCATTTGGAGTAATATGCATATTTATATTTTGGGTGTTACTTATTTGCGAAGGAAGATCAATAATGATTTTTTAAATGAAGACTCTTCTAAGTGGAACGTCAATGAAGCTTATAAAAAAGGAAATAATATAATTCATAATATAAATGTGGTAAATGATGCAGCACAACGTGGAGTCAAATTAATTGAAGAATACAATAAAATTTTAACTAAGAAAGAACAAGAAAAGCAATATTTATTGCAAATGGTTACTGACTATCGGAAAAACTTCAAATCACATACTAAATCAGCCTTGACTTAAATATTAGTTTTGTATTATTTTTCCTTTTAAATTTTCTTATTGTTCAAAAAAAATTTTTCAATATAAAAAAATATTGATAGCTATTATCTTTACATGTTATAGAAATCAAAATGTTTGGTTTTTAAATAATACACATGGCCATAACTTCTTTATTTGTCAACCGATTTTTATGATTTTTAGCTGGTTGGAAAGGTAATCGGTAATATGTATAAATATTTACTTTTTTGTTCAAGATTGGTTTAATAAACCTCATCTATTTCTATTTTCATCTATTCGCACATTTTTAGGGGGATCGATTTAAGAAAACGACACTTTTGAAAATAAGGGCCACCTTAATGTACATGTGTTTATTAGACATGTTCAAAAAACTATCATGCTCTAGAATAATTCAAGAAAACTCGATTTTCGAAAATTTATTCAAATTCGAGTACATCCTCATTTAAAAAATAAAAAAAAAAAATAGTCTTAGGGTTGCTACCAGAGCTGCAAAACTTTAATTTTTCGGAATTGGGCCAAAAAAAATTAAGAAAATTTGATTTTTTTCTTATTTATAATACTTTTTTTTTAAGTTTACCTAGATTTTCCTTATTTCCATTAAAAAATAAATGAGAAAAACAAATAAAATTTGATTTTTGGTCCAAAAATTTTTAAAGTATTTTATAAGCATGCAATTACAATATTTTGCTTCAATAGCTAGTCATGATTAGCTTAAAAAAATATAAAAAAAATTTAATTTTGATGACTTTTGGACCAAACATGCAAACATTTTTTTTCTCATCTATTTTAATGGAAATTCATGTAGTGGCATTGACAATTTCAAAACAACAAAGGATTTGAGCTTTTTTCGATACTTCTTTAGGTGTACTTCAGGAAAATCGAGAGAAAAAATTTTTATAAATAAGAAAAAATTTAATTTTCTTAATTTTTTTTTTGGCCAAATTCCGAAAAATTAAAATTTTGCAGCTCTGGTAGCAACCCTAAGATTTTTTTTTTAATTTTTTTAAATGAGGATATACTCGAATATGAATAGATTTTCGAAAATCGAGTGTTTTGAAGTATTCTATAAAATGCCATTTATTTGAACATGTGTAGTGTTATGTTATGATTCGATATTCAGATATAACTAGCATTACCCTGTGCGCATCGCTTCACCTCAACCGTGGTGTGGATTCGATGAGCGGTCTGCGTGAAAATTCTATTTAAAAAATACTTTTGTATAAAGACCACCCATAGTATGCACCCAAAATCAAATTTTTACAACCTAAGCAGTGCCTCTTGATATAAAAACCAAGTGATGTAAATTCCATGAGAACCGATTAAGCGGTCTTCGAGAAAATGATATTTAAAAATATTTTTGTGTGAGGGCCACCCTTAATAAAAGTTTTGTATCCTTAGCTATGCCTCTTAACATAAGAGCTACGTGGTGTGAATTGACTAACCTGTCTTTGTGAAAATGATATTTAAGAATATTTTTGTCTGAGGGCCACCCTAAGTATGCACCCTAAATAAATTTGTTTGACCTTATCTGTGCCTCTTAAGGTGTAAATTTCATGAGAATTGATTAAGCGGTCTTCGAGAAAATGATATTTAAAAATATTTTTGTGAGATCTACCCTAAATAAAAGATTTGTATCCTTAGCTATGCCTCTTAACCAGAGCTGGGCACCACTACACGTGTTTTTCTCTTAAATGTTCTTTAATGCATTTGTATTTGTGCTTTGTTCGCTTTTCAAAGCAAACTGAATTAGATTTTACGCTCTCTGCTTTATATACGTATATGAATAGTTATTCTCATTCTTCCGCAGTCCTGCGCGCGGTACGTTTTGCCCAGCCAAGTTCTTAACATAAGAGCTACGTGGTGTAAATTCGGAGTAAATCGACTATCCTGTCTTCGTGAAAATGATATTTAAAAATATTTTTGTGTGAGGGCCACCCTTAATATAAGCTTTGTATCCTTAGCTATGCCTCTTAACATAAGAGCTACGTGGTGTGAATTGAATAACCTGTCTTTATGAAAGTAATATTTAAAAATATTTTTGTCTGAGGGCCACCCTAAGTATGCACATTAATTAAAATTTTTACCATAGAATCTATGCCCCTTAACATAAAAGCCATACTGTGTAAATTTCATGAGAATCGATTTACCTGTCTTTCAGAAAATGCTATTTTTAAAATATTTTTGTATGAGGGCCACCCTAAATATGCACCCTAAATATAAATTTTATAGCCTATGATACTCGCCTGATTAATGCCAGCACACTGTAAAAATTTCATCACGATCGGCTGGATAGTTTTTGCGTCCATAACGGACAGACAGACAGACAGACAAAAAATTAATTTTATATAATAGACTAGCATTACCCTGTGCGCATCGCCTCACCTCAACCGTGGTGTAGATTCGATGTGCGGTCTGCGTGAAAATTCTATTTAAAAAATACTTTTGTATGAGGACCACCTTTAGTATGCACCCAAAATATAATTTTTACAACCTAAGCAGTGCCTCTTAATATAAAAACCACGTGATGTAAATTTCATGAGAATCGATTAAACGGTCTTCGAGAAAATGATATTTAAAAATATATTTGTATGAGGGCAACCCTAAATAAAAGTTTTGTAGCCTAAGCTGTGCCTCTTAACATAAGAGCTACGTGGTGTAACTTCGGAGTGAATCGACTAACCTGTCTTCGTGAAAATGATATTTAAAATTATTTTTGTGTGAGGGGTCACCCTAAGTATACACCCTAAATACAATTTTTTTGACCTTATCTGTGCCTCTTAATACAGAAACCATGTGGTGTAAATTCCATGAGAATCGATTTGGCGGTCTTCGAGAAAATGATATTTTAAAAATATTTTTGTGTGAGGGCCACCCTTAATAAAAGTTTTGTATCCTTAGCTAAGCCTCTTAACATAAGAGCTACGTGGTGTAAATTCGGTGTGAATCGTCTAACCTGTTATCGTGAAAATGATATTTAAAAATATTTTTGTATGAGGGCCACCCTAATTTTGCACTTTAAATTAAATTGTTACAATCTAGTCCCTGCCTCTTAATATAAAATCCAATTGGTGTAAATTCCAGTCGATTAAGCAGTCTTTGAGAAAATGCAATTTTTAAAATATTTGTGTATGAGGGGCACCCTAAATAAAAGTTTTGTGGCCTAAGCTATGCTTCTTAACATAAGAGATACGTAGTGTAAATTCGGTGTAAATCGATTCATTTGTCTTCGTGAATATGATATTTAAAAATATATTTGTATGAAGGCCACCCTAAGTATGCACCCTAAATACCTGAATCCCCAAACCCCCCCTCCGCCCCTTGCGCACGGGCCTGCCTCACATACTTCCCTAATCGATCAATCGAGGCGAAGTCGCATAAAAGCTGCTGCAATCCAAGCACTTCTGCGCATTAGCGCTTGGACCAAATCTGAACTCGTAAGAAGCACATGCGGGTTAAAAATAAAACAAAGTACTTACTTACTTACTTAGATGGCCATAACAACCCGTTGTCAGGTTACGGCCGACCTCATTAGCTCTCGCCAGGCGCCTCTGCTTTGCGCGCGCCTTCTCCAATCGTTAATGCCAAGCGCGGTTAGGGCTTCCTCAGCTTGGTCTATCCACCGGAGGCATGGTCTCCCTCTTCGTCGTTGACCGGGGACTTTCCCTTCGAATACCTTTTTCGCTGGAGCTTCTTTATCCATACGATGGACATGACCCAGCCAGCGTAGTCGCTGTATTGTTATACGCTTAACTATGTCGATGTCGGCGTAGAGCTCATACAGCTCGTGGTTCATTCGAATGCGATAGTCGTCGCCAACTCGAACAGGACCAAAGAGAAAACAAAGTAGCTTACTCAAAATAAAATACTAAAATATTAGTTAAATATAGATTTTAATATAAAAATTCCATTCATATTTTAAATCTGCATATGGGTCTTACAAGTTCAGATTTGGTCAAAACGCGCCTCGCTCTTGATTTCGAAAACGAGGCTAGGACGAGACGAGGACGAGGCGAGGTGCCGTGTGATCTCGCCTCGCCTGGGTCAAGCGAGGAAAATTTATTTTTCCATCTCGCCTCGTTCTCGTAGTCAAAAACGAGGGTGCATCGTAGCCTCGGTGAAACAGTAGTTCAGAATAATTGTCTTCCAAGACGGCAAGCAATTTTTGTATGAAAGTCATCTATCTGACTTTAATATGTTCTGCTTTTCGCTTATTGATTCAGTTTAAGTCTAGTTTCCTTTTTTATGGAAATGCTGTTGAAATGTTATTGTATTTTTAGTTCCTACTGTTTTATATTTTTTATACTTTTCATGATGTTATATCACATTATCCAAACGCCACATTACCCGCCAATTTTATTAAGGGGTGTCACTTGGCTTTTTTCCATTTTGTTGAAATAGCTTCAGATTGGCTACACTGCACAATGCATCAACAAACCATAATACATAAAGAAGTAGATGCTATGCTATAAAATTTACGTGCAATTTAAAATACAAAAATACCCATATCACAATACTCGAAGTTACTCTATGTGTATGTATCGATATAACTCCGAAATTAAATTCGACCGAAGCTTGTTTTAAATTCAAAAGCACTATTTGAATTGCAAAAAAAAAAAATAAACATTGTCGAATAGAAGCTCAAGTAAATCTGTATCAAACTTTTTGCTTTAAAATAGAAGAAAAACTAAAAAATTCCATAGTAGCACCCTCTAGCGAATGCCTTAGCAAATAACAAATATTGAAAACAGGCTCGTACCAAAAAACCCTCCATGACAACTTTTTATTAAAAAACTAATAATTTCTAACCTCATTTGTATGTGAATGTTAGCGAATTTTTCGGCAGATCGATATTGGTTTTAGACATATGGTTCCTTGGCAAAAGTTTCTTAGAATTGCCCGTAGATTTTTGTTCTGCTATACTCATTGTAACTTTTTAGTTTTTATGATGAAAATTTGAAAAGTGATAAGTAAAATTGAAAATTGTTTGACTAAATTAAAAATAAAGTTTTCCAAAATTTCAATAAATAACTAAATTCAAAGCTATTTACGCCAAGTGTATTATGTATGTAGTGTAAATGTTGTTTATCTACTATTACACTAGTTTACAAATTTGGGGTTCATCTCGAGATCTGGTTTCTCATATACTTTTTTCCATGTATTTTGGGGCGTAGATTCCAAAAATGGCAACCATTTTTTCTTAAGAATCGTTTTCATACAAACAGTATATCGTTAGAAATCGTTTTTGAGTCGAAAAAAAATTTATGGAGATATAGTCGAATTGTATAGGATATCTCGAAAACGATTCTTAAGAAAAAAAAAAATTGTCTATGAGAAACGAGATCTTTTTTCTTGTAAACTAGTGTTATTAAACGAGGGCAAAACAAAGTATATGCTGTCCACAAACAGAGAGACGCGGCGCACAGTGTTATATTTTGAGAAAAAATGGACAAAATCAAATTCCCGTCGATAACAATGCCCAAAAAAAACGAGGTCGGTCTCATTCGAAAGGTGATTTCATGCTTTTTTTAGAAAAATTGTCCCGAATCGAGATCCCAGCTTTGGGCATTTCTCAGAAATGCCCAAAATATGGTCTTTTTCACTTTTAGACAGTTTTTCCCAATTTTAGTACAATTCTGACTCGTATACATATCCGATGATAATTTATTTTGAAAGTCGAGAGTATATATATATATATATATATATCTTTTAAAACTAATTCGTTATAAAAAAAAAATTTTTTTTTCGTATTATAACTAAAAAAATGACAAGAATTGTCATTTTTGTCATTTTTTTAGTTATAATACGAAAAAAAAATTTTTTTTTATAACGAATTAGTTTTGAAAGATATATATATATATATATATATATATACTCTCGACTTTCAAAATAAATTATCATCGGATATGTATACGAGTCAGAATTGTACTAAAATTGGGGAAAAACTGTCTAAAAGTGAAAAAGACCATATTTTGGGCATTTCTGAGAAATGCCCAAAGCTGGGATCTCGATTCGGGACAATTTTTCTAAAAAAAGCATGAAATCACCTTTCGAATGAGACCGACCTCGTTTTTTTTGGGCATTGTTATCGACGGGAATTTGATTTTGTCCATTTTTTCTCAAAATATAACACTGTGCGGCGTATTGGATCCTTTGTTACTGCGAACAACTATACTTTCGAAGTTGTCAAGGAATTCACCTATCTTGGCACCGCCGTGAACACTCAAAACGATGTCAGCCTGGAGATAAAGCGAAGACTAACTCTTGCTAATAGGTGTTACTATGGTCTCAGTAAGCAATTGAGTAGTAGAGACCTCTCTCGCCCGACAAAACTGACACTCTACAAGACGCTCATCTTACCCGTGCTACTTTACGGCGCAGAAGCATGGGTTGTGTCGCAGACTGATGCAGCCACGCTTGGGGTGTTTGAGAGAAAAATTCTTCGCAAAATCTTCGGTCCTGTTCACGTCGGCGACGACTACCGTATTCGAATGAACCACGAACTGTACGAGCTCTACGCTGACATTGACATAGTCAAGCGCATCACTATTCAACGTCTGCGCTGGCTGGGACATGTTGTGCGTATGGACGAAGAAGCTCCGGCGAAAAAGGTGTTTGATGCGGAAGCCGCTGGGCGACGACGAAGAGGAAGACCATGCCTCCGATGGAAAGACCAAGCCGAGGAAACCCTATCCACGCTTGGTGTGAATGATTGGAGAAAGCGTGCGCAAAGCAGAGGCGCCTGGAGAGAGCTTTTGAGGTCGGCCGTAACCCGGTAACGGGTTGTTATGGCCACCCAAGTAAGTAAGTAAGTGTTATTAAACTAGTGTTTCACCGAGGCCGAGGCGAGGCGAGGTTCTAGTTGATCTCGGTCTCGCCTCGTTTTATAAATTTAAGTCTCGCCTCGCCTCGGCCTCGGACGAGATCTTGCCATCACATGCCTCGCCTCGCCTCGCTTCGCCTCGTTCTCGGCCGAGGCACCTCGGTAAAAAAGCGAGGTTTTTATTAAAATAAATAAAAAATTATATATGTATCAGGGCTGATAGGCTGATCAAGCCTCAAGAAATAAAATAAAATATCTGTTTATATTTTGGTGAATTGGATGAGATATGATGAATTTAATTCTTTTCTTATATGGGAAGGAGACGCATTGCCTATTTTTCCAAGCCAAACTAAGCTATGAACCTTTTACAAACTATAAGCAAAATATGTACCAAATCTTATTTATCTACGTCAAATCGATATTGAGATATGATAAAGTTAATTTTTTTCTTATATTGAAGGCATGGTACCGCCCATTTTATTAATTGAATCTTAGTTATGCCTCTACCTTTTATAAATATATCAAGTTTTATTAATCTGCATCAAGTTGTTGATAATATATGATGAATTCTGTTTTTCTCTTATGTAGGGGTGGCATCACCCATTTATCGTAAACTATATTACGGAGCATCCCAAATCATAAGAAACATTTATGTATGTCAAATCTTTCGTCGGTCGGTTGAACGGTTTAGGAGTCCATTAGCAACGAACATACATATATTGATCTTTATTTATATACAAGCATTACCCTGTGCGTTTCGCTTCACCTTACCGGTTCTTACAAAGACTATTAGAATAAATCAATTTCAATGCAGTGTTGTCAATCATGTAGTTTTGCTTATAGCCTTACATAGCCTTACATGCTTCCCTAACTGATCAATCGAAGCGAAGTCGCATAGAAGCTGATGCGATCCAAGCACTTCTGTGCATTAGCGCTTGGACCAAATCTGAACTCGTAAGAAGCACATGCGGATTAAAAATAAAACAAAGTAGTTTACTCAAAATAAAACACTAAAATATTAGTTAAATATAGATTTTATTATAAAAATTACATTCATATTTTGAATCTGCATATGATTCTTACGAGTTCAGATTTCGTCAAAACGCGCCTCGCTCTTGGTTTCGAAAACGAGGCTAGGACGAGGCGAGGCCGAGGCGAGTACGAGGCGAGGTGCCGTGTGATCTCGCCTCGCCTCGGTCAAGCGAGGAAAATTTATTTTTCCATCTCGCCTCGTTCTCGCCTCGGTCTCGCCTCGTTCTCGTAGTCAAAAACGAGGCTGCCTCGTAGCCTCGGTGAAACACTATATTAAACGAGCTAAAATTGTATGTTTATATATGTTACCGGCCAAACTAGTTAGCTTAAGCCTATAGATATGAAATGACATTTTAATGCAAAAGCACTGTAGTTAGTGAATACTACGACAGTAGCAAAGTAAGAAAACAAAATTTGTCAATTTCATTATATACTTGGCAAGCTGTAAGCGGGGGTAATTGGGCGGCACTCTGCCGCGGCTCAGGATTTACATCCTCCAATATGTCCAATTACGGTTTTGCGGCGGCCTTCGTAATATGTGCAACACTGACTTCGCTATTCACAGTGCATTTACATTAAAATTAAATTGCATACTTTTAGGCCTTTAAATTAACTAGTTTGGCCTAGGATAAACTAGTTCGGCCGCAACTTCTTTAGAAAACACTGCTTTATCATCTAAAAAAAAAACACAATAGTTATGTATCATTGGTTTTGTCAGCTTTCTGAATCTGTTTTTATCATAAAAACCATTTTTATAACCAGGCCGAATTTTGAAAAGATTTTGTGAAAAATGGCCATAAGTGCTGAAAATCTTACAAGTTGTCATCATTTCATCTGCAGAAAATAAAATGTTCCTTATAATATTTATTACAGGGACGTGAACCGGTTCTGAACCGGAAAACCACTTTTTTTACTAACTATCTGAACCATTAACCGAACCGAAATTTTCCACAAATGTTTGATCCGAACCGAAAACCGAACCACTTTTTATAATGGTTTGAGGATTCATTCTGACCAATTTTCAATAAACAAATTTTCCTCACTATTTTTTCTTTTGTTAAATATGGAAATTGATGAAATTTTCAAAAAAATAGGGAAGCATGAAATGAGTTCATATATTAATCATTAATAGATAAAATCAAATCTTTTGATAATACAAGGCGGTTTTCAAATAAGTAATGTTGATGTTTTGAACTTTTGAAATAACTACCCCGACAAAGAATTATCTGAATTACTCAAATGATTTTTGGTGTTCCAGCAACCCAGGTTTCGGTAGAGGGTATTTTCCACCCTGAAATTTATTCTCGGAGACTTGCGGGGAAATATTGACGAGGACTTGTTAGAAGATATTCTTCTCATCAATCTCAACTGATTATTGTAAATCAAATTTTTGTCAATAATAATTTTTTACTATTTAATTATAGCGTAAGATATAAATTAAGTCTACATAAATGTTTCTATATTCTTTTAGATTGTTATTGAATAAAAATAATACAAATGTGCAGTCTTTTTTTGATTCCCTAACCGATGAACCGACCCGAAAACCCGATTCAAAAAAAAAACCGTTTTGACAAACTAATCCAAAAGTGCAAAAACGGTTCGAACCGACCAAAATTTTTCACCCGGTTCATGTCTCTGATATATTAAGCAATTTTGTTAGTTTTTTCGTAACACTTTTCTTATTAATTACACCAATATTCAATTTCTTTCAAATTTCAAATAATTTATCAGCTAAGTGACAATTGATGATGACACGTCCATCTCCGAGAAATGATTTTAGAAGTTGCAATAGCAAAACAATTTTAACACACGCAATACATGATAATTTCCAACTGCACAACTTAATCAAAACAGCAATTTGAAACCATATGTATATAAAAATGTTCTCGCCAAAAATCGGGGGCTCGATATTGATTTTAGATCCATTGTTTCTTTTGCAAATTTTCTTAGAATTTTCCGTAGATTACGTTTTTGCTAGACGCTTTGTCGCGAAAAAATTTGACCCATCCTAATGTACATATATATGTATATATTTTTTTTTATTGGAAGGTCCACAAATTTGTGACACACGCAATGGGCGAAAGGAGCTAGAAATATACTTGTCAGATCGGCACACCCCAATGTCGTCTGTCAGGCGCTACTCCATTATCCAGAAAGTATTTCTAAAATACAATACGCCCATTCCATCATCAGCAACAGTTGAAAGGTTATTTTCTTTTACCGGTATGGTTAACACGCTGACGGAAATTTCGAAAAACTTATTCTCATGAAAGCAAGTACCATGTAATTATATTTTGTCGTTTGACGTTGAATAAAAAAAAACTAAATAATGTAAATGCTTACAGAATCAATCAATCAATCAATTTCTTCACCACCACAGTTATTAAACAGTGTTAGTGATAATGAAAATTTGTTGGTAATTGAAAATTTCAATTAATGGTAATTAAAATTTTCAATTAATGGTATTTAAAATTTTCAATTTAATGACAAATTGAAAGTAGTGCATTACCCGTATATCTGTTCATAATAAATTTCAACAATTGATTTAGAAAAGAGGGGCAGTAAGGTAAGGTAAGGTAAGGTTATCCCGCTTGGGTAAAATACATAATCGAAATCTTTTCAAAAATAGGAGAGATAAGAGTTCAAAACTGTTTTTCTCTAATAACTTGAAAACTATAAAAGATATCGCACAATTTGTAACATTTCTGAAATCAACATGGCCATATTAATGAGGAAAAAACCTCAACCACGGTAGATTGTTTCTTTCATATTCACATTTTTTTGTTGTTTTAACCAAATTTCAAGAGTCTAGCGCTATTATTACTATTTATGGCCATTGGTATTTCTCTGATAGCTTCGAAACTATAAAAGATATCACAAAATTTGTAATATTTTTCAAATCAACATTGGCAATTAATAGAAATTAATATCCATTTTGAAGAAAAAGCTTCATCACATCCCATATTTGAATGGGAGGTAGTCGTGTTCGTAGACGGATTTTTTCATATTCGCAAAACTTTTGTTGACTTAACTTAAAGACATTTGCGCCACATTTCAAATCTGCCGCAATTATTACTACCGTTCCATATTCAGAAATCATTCAGACACACTAATTATAATTTAAGTCCTTTGGTTAAATTGGAAGAAAACTCCCACTTCGCCCATGAATATGGATGAATCAAAAGAATATTGTGTAAACGGAAATGGAATAACAAATATAATAATAATAATGACAATAATAAGCTTGATTGGATTAATCTTCATTTGCAATCAAATTGCAAACAGTTTCAAAAAGGACTACTTCCGTTATGGAGGCTACGCACTAGCGCAATCATTGATGATGCTTTTGCCATAGAAATCCAAATATCCATTTAAGTATATTCCTTGTGTTTCGCATAGTCCTGAGGCAGTAGCAATTGAAATAATCCTTGAAAATTCCTTTTAATGTGGCAGCAAATAAAATCCGAAAATTGAATAGGAAGGAAATTCGTACCAACACACTACACACAAGGAAGCACTAAAACATGCACCAAATAAATAGCTTTATTTTATAGCAGATATTTAATGATAATTTTTTTTAATATTTTTTATTTTTTGGCGTTTAACAATTTTTTTTAAAATATTTTTTTAAATTGCAGCATGAAATTATAATTTCCGTAGCTTAGTTTTAGGGGAATATGTGAAACAACTTTGAATTTTATCTCGCAGCTTGCACTCAAAACAATTTAATTTATTCTACAGCCTCTATGGGTAGGTACACATATTTGCAGGCGAGTACACATAAACATTAGAGCTGCTAATTTGAATTACAATTTATTATACTGAGCTTATTGGAGCGAAAATTAACGCGAACGCGATGGCTTGCAACACATATTCGCACACGTACTGACACTGTCATTTTGCCCAATTTCAGTAATATAGCTAAAAACAGATTATTAAAATGCGGATGACGCTGCACTTGAGAATATGGCAGTTGCAGTTTTATTACACAAATGATAAACACACACAATTAATCAACTTTTCAGAGCGCACTCACACACACTCAGCTCGTTCACATCATTTGCACCTTTAGGCGGATTCGCAACAAAAGAACGGATTTTTCTATTTTTTTTTTTTTTATTTATTTTGGTTTTGCGAACTTAATTTTAGATGTAAATCTTTTTTAGGCACCTTTATCACACCCGCACTACAAGCATAATATGTAGTATTCGTTGAAACTGCTTGTCTCTCGTGCAACTTATTGGCGACGTCCCCAATACGTGACAACAACATTACCGCAGTTGTTGCCAATAAAAAAAAAAACAACAGAGCCAAAACAGATGAACTTTTATGTATTATTACACAAAAACAAAAAAGCAAGCAATTTTTAAAATCACGAAGCGCCGACACGACTTCAACGTATCCAAGTGGTCCACATCACTGAAGACAATGCGGTGGTCGAAGTTACCCGGTGCTGTCTAAAAATGTTGCAGTTAACTTCGAAAAATTCTTGCAACATAAGAGAAAATATTAATGCGCCGGTCACGCAGCAAAGAGAGAAATTAAAAAAGCAAGAAATAGAAAATTTGTTAGGGTGGCAGCAAATGTCAACACGACGTATGGTGAAAATGCACTAAGTCATACGACATATTTCAGAGACATTTATAAACAATGGGAATGTGAAGACTATTAATGTATTTTATTTTGACGAAGTGAATTTTAGTTTGAGGAAAACTGCAAGAGAGCTACTACATGTTCCACCAGGGCCAGGGCTGTCGCTGTCACTTCAATCGCAGTTTTTCACTGCATTTTAAAGTACGACACTGCGACACTGCATCTTTTATGAAAACACTGCATTTTCAGAAAAAAAATGTTGCAAAAGTAATCTGGTTAAAAATTTCCAAATTGTAAATTTTCACAATAACTCCTGGATTATTTACATTTTATAGTTGACAAAACTGAACTTTTAATTAATCTTACTTTAACATTATTGAAATTTCATCAGCTTTTAACATTTTGTTTTAACTTTTCTTTTCAACTCTTTTCGTGCAAAGCAATGAACGAGCTTAAAAGTACATTTCAACTCTCCATTCAGTACATTTCCACAAAACCCAAATGCCATTACTGATTGTACATATAAACTTTTATAATTAAAATTTTTACAAAATGTACTGAAATATGCTATGGAGGCAAAAAATGACACAAAGTGATTTATTTAATTTCAACAAAAAATGAAATATCGAAAAAATGTGTTTTTTTTTTTCATGTTAGTAAAAATAATATACCTTTGACCAAAGCCATTTCCAACCATGCAGTCGGATTACTTTATATTACGGAATTGGTTGCTGATTAAATATGTTGTTTTTCAAACTATATAAGGGGACCCATATTTTCCCGATTTGATTAAAAAACATTTTTACGAAGTTATGCCCATTTTAAGTTTTGGTGTCAGAAATTAAAAAACCACTAAAAATGTTTTCAAATCATCCATCTATGCATGCATTTTATCTCGTGCGACCAAACAATATTAACCAATCGGTTACAAATTTATTTCATCTTGGTCGTAGGGGATCAAATTCATGTATTTTTTAAATGGCTGTAACTTTGCGAGGAAACATCGCAGATTACTACTTGAAAGCTCATTTTAAAGAAAAGGAACGGTACTATGTAGATGATGTTGTTATTAAAAATATGCTGAAAGTAGTAGTATCACAGATGGCTTGGCAATGTTGAAAAAAAAACTTAATTTTTTATTTTAGAAAAAAATTCTCCAGGCCTCAAATTTTTTGAAGCGTGCATTAAACTCATGTCATTTCTTTCTTATATTAGTACAAATCCAAAATAAAACTTAAAGCGAAAAAAAAGGTGAAGTTTTTCAGAAAATTAGCATTGTTTTCTTCTCATAAAAAGCGTTATAACTCTATCAATTCCAACCATTTTGAAATTTTTTACAGATGCTGAGAGAGAATAAGAGGTTCAATTCAAAAGACAAAAGTTAATTATTTTGATTTGGATGGAAATGACGCATTTTTGGAAAAATGTTTAGCGGTTTTTTAATTTTTGACACCAAAACTTAAAATGGGCATAACTTCGTAAATTTCTTTTAAATCAAATCGGGGAAATATGGGTCCCCTTATATACTTTGAAAAACAACATATTTAATCGGCAACCAATTCCGTAACATAAAACATCCGACTGCATGGTTTGAAATGGATTTGGTCCTTTACCTTATAACACTGCGAAATTCACTGCACTTTTGTTTTTAAAACGCTGCGAACACTTCAATTTTCCAGAATTTTTAGGAATTTTCACTGCGGTCAAAAATTCTAAAACGACAGCCCTGACCAGGGCCTTCTAAAATTCTCTCACACGTTTGAAATACGTGTTCGTGAATATTGTTTACAGCAACAAACAAACATATATAGTATACATACATACATACATATATATTTGTTGCAAAGAATCACACTGTCAAGTTTCTACCCAACAAGCACATAAAAAATATTTCTCCAATATTTGAGAAATTTTTAATTCTCAAATCTGAGTTGCGATATATTTGGCAACACTGCATTATTTTGTGCATCTGGCAGTAATGGTGAGTAATATGATGGACTTTCGACATCAACTGCTAGTCAACATTTTTAACATAAGGTTATAATTACTTATGTAAGTGGGACGAAAGATTATGCTTTTTCGACTCAAAAGATAGTTTACTCCGAAAGACTGACAAATTAAAGTTAGAATCAGCAGCCTGCATGGTCTTATTAAACATTTCATATGAAACTACAAATAGTCTTCTTGGAATATTGCGCCAACATGTAAGTTTTATTCCGAAAAATGCGAGAAAGTTACAATGTACATCCAGGATCTCAACAGTGACGAAAATGAGGTCAAGTGAATACATACTACGGGGTTGTGGATTGATAATATCAACTTTTAATACTAAGCTTGAGCATAAGAATCCTGCTGAATGAAAAGACGTGTGATGTTAATAACGTTTCTCGCTTTTATGACGATTCCATTTTGGTCCATAGTTTCTAGGACAAAATTATTTTTCCTAGGCTAAACTAGGTCATCCGTACCTTGTTGGAACTAACCAGCTTAGCTTTGGAGAGGACTTCTACCGCATTTCACTACAGTATGATAAGTTAAATAAAATAATTGATGAAGATGTCGTGAGAACATTTTCTTAAATTTAAAAAAATAATGTTGAAAGGAATTTGAATAAATTCTTTTTTATAAAACAAGCATTGCAAAACAAAACATACTAAATGTTTTTAATCCTATCCCCTATAGACCAAATCCATTTAAACCATGCAGTTAAATTATTCCATGAAACGGAATTGTTTGCCGGATAAATATGTTGTTTTTCAAAGGATATAAGGAGACCCATATTTCCCCGATTAGATTAAAAAAAATTTTTTACGAAGTTATGCCCATTTTCAGATTTGGAGTCAAAAATTTAAATACCGTTAAAAATTTTTTCTAAAAAGCGGCATTTCCATCCAAATCAAAATAATAAACTTTTGTCTTTTTATTTTAATAGAACTTCATATTCTCTGTCCGAATCTTTAAATTGGCAGAGTTACATCGTTTTTTATGAGAAAAAAACGAATCTTATTTTCTGAAAAACCCCATCTTTTTTTTCACTTTAAATTTTATTTTGGATTTGTACTAATATAAGAAAGAAGTGACATGAGTTTAATGAGCGCTTAAAGACATTTGAGGTCAGGAGAGTTTTTTTCTCAAAATAAAAATTTAAATGTTTGTTTCAACATTGCCAAGCCATCTGTGATACAACTATTTTCAGCTTATTTTTAATAATAACGTCATTTTGTACCGCTTTTTTTCTCTTTAAAATGCTAGTATGTGATGTTTCCTCTCAAAGTTACAGCCATTTGAAAGTGACGTGTAATGGTTAGTTAATATTGTTTGGTTGTAGGGGATCAAATTCATTAACAAAAGATTCTCATTTTGGTGCACGGTAAATACACTTTTCTTTTTGTAGATATGGTAAGAACCTCTAGTACATTGAATTATTCGTAGGAATATTTATATCATACAACGTGAAAGTTTTCGCTTTTTTCAGCCTTTTTTGCACACAAATTTTAATAAAGCTTGACTCTTAAGTTTTATTGCAAAACACCAGAACACTTTTGACATGAACATAAACGAAAAGTTATGTAGAATTTTGTATACTTTAACCAAGTAAAACATTTTTGACGAACCATAAAGTTATTGGCCCATAATTATAGTCGCAAAATAAAGTTAAAACCAGGTTTTTACCCAAAATCAAAAATACAGAGAGACCCCATAAAAAAAAGAAAAACTTAAATTAAATTATGAGAAAATTTTAAGAAATAGATTACCCTGCGTTATTGACATAAAATATTGTAGACACAGTAAACAAAAAGAATCCTTTCGTTTTAAAGATCAGTGGCTCATCACCACGCTACAGACGCAATAAAATTTGATGACGTTAAGTTCGGTGGCAAGCTGCCAACATCTGTCAGCATCAAATTGTAAAATTGTTATGTATTGAAATTGTAGTAGTCACCAGTCGTACAAATTTCGTCATGTCCAAGAATTGTGATGATAAGCGCTAAACATAATTGGGACGAGAGCGAAAAAATGATCTTTTTTTAGTCAATTTTGAGAAACCAAATTTTAAGCTGTTTGTCTTGCTGGTCGTTATCCATCAGTGTTGTCTTATTTTTCTTACCAGCCATGTTACCAACCAATCGCACAAAAGTAGAACTTGCTCAATCGCTTAGCGATAACTTTTGTAGTGTCACTTACAAAAATTTGATATCTGGTCAATAAAGCTCTATTGTGTATCTTGCTCTTACGTATAGGAAAAATCATGTTGTCTCGATTTATTTTTTGTAACCATCGCTCTCGTCCCAGTTGTGTTTACGCTATAAGCCTTAACCAAAATAGACGTGACGAAACGGCAGCAATTGAACGAACGTTTGCACTCGTTTCGTCTGTTTCGACATTTAACCCAAAATGTTACGCTAGCCAACGAACCGAAAAAACTGTTATGACGAGTAGCAACGTTTTGAAGTTCGGTTCTTAAGCCTAAACCAAAATAGACGAGACGAGACATAACGAGTAAGTTCGAGTGTATGTAAACCAATGTTGATAGCCAAAATGAACCTACGTAATTGATCGAAAGTGAACGAAACATTTTGACGAGACGTAAGAGTTCCCTAAAGCCATAACCAAAATAGACGTGACGAGACGGTAGCAATTGGACGAACGTTTGCACTCGTTTCGTCTGTTTTGACATTTAACCCAAAATGTTACGCTAGCCAACGAACCGAAAAAGCTGTTATGACGAGTAGCAACGTTTTGAAGTTCGGTTCTTACGGAACTCTTACGTCTCGGGATCAATCCCGGGATTGATAGTTCTAGTAAATGCATACAAAACTACAAAAAAAAAAAACGAGAAGTTTATACTATTCTATACGATATAAAATTAAAATTGCCTTATTTCACAGCGTAACAATGAAGAATAAGAACGCAAAATAATAGAAAAAATAATAGCTTAAAAATTGACTTAGAACACTTCTAGTGTTAATACATCTGAATCACATTTACTAAGTTTGACTAGTAGAAGATAGTCACTATTAAAAGAATATGATAGAGGATAATCAAGCATTTATGACCAAACTATCAATTTTATTATTCAGTTTTATTTTTACATTTAAAAATTCGTGTACCACATTTTGTACTTGATTAATACTTTATCACCTTCTTCAAATGTGACAGTGATGGCATTTAGTGGCACCGAACGGCTCGCTCTCAGTAGACACACCCATAAGTGTGCTTCATTTAAGTTGTCAAAATCTTTAGAAGCTGATTTCAGAAAAAAAAGCTTCAGACAAAAGTTTAATTATATCTTAGAACTTAAGTTTTGGTAGGTCTAGGTTTGGGTCAAAATTTCAATGTCAAATCAAAGTCGGCTGTGGTTTTTTTTTTTTAAGACAAACCTATATTTTTTGTTGCAGATTTGTATTTTATTATAAAAAATAGATATGTATGTTTTGTTTATGTTGTTTTTCTATTGCATTTTTAGTATTACCGTTATTGATAGAAATAATTTTAGTCTAAATTTCACATTATATCATTTTTCTAGTGAACTATCAATTTTCAATACAAATCGCACTTAGTAAAAAATTCTTAAGATTAGTCAAACTATTAAAAAAGATATTTTTTTTGCTATGTCACATTTTTTTTAAGAAAATCTTAAGCAAAAAATTGCTACAATAAAAAAAAATATTTTTACTCAATTTAAGGTTCAGACACAATTGAAGAGCATTTTGCAGGATGCAATAATAATTCATGCACATCAAATGTATTGAAAACAATTATTTTGCAGATTTTGTACTTAAATATGTCATATAAAAGAATATTTATTATATAATATAAAACTTTTTTCTAATCCCGAAAATCCCAGGATTGCCTCTTTGTAATCCCGGGATTACTTTAGCCTATATTTAGCGCAAATCCCGGGATCCCGGGATTGCCACCCCTAGTTTACATACACTCGAACTTACTCGTTGTGTCTCGTCTATTTTGGTTTAGGCTATACAATTAAAAAACGACACGACGAAAAAATCGACGAGCAACGAGTACGACGATGGTGACGATGGTGACGATGGTGAATATAATGCGATTCGCATTTGTGGTATATTTGCAATGCAAATTTTCTTCGTTCTTGTGGAAAATGTTGGGCTAGAGTAATCGTATAGCAAATTATCCACAATTTTTAAATAAGAATGCGTCGGATTTTTATTTTTGACTTTTGTTACAATATACTGCGCAATGGTGGAAACTCGGCAAAATATTTGCGAACATTGACCGAAAATCTCCACTTCTTCGAGTGACATTTGGTCATATTAATAGAAACTTAAATGTAGTTGATCAATTAGCAACACAGTTAAAGATATTTTGATGGTAAATATTCGGTTCAATGATGAATTTGACCCTCGACACTTGAAGTTATACAAAAAAAGTTAAAATCAACATTGAAATATCTGCGCAAATATTGAGCGCATTTAAGTAATTTCTTTCTTAAAGTCACAAAATGTTTTCCATCCTCGCTCCAGGAGTCTGGAAAGATTATATTGTATCTATGAATGTCTAACACAATAATTGAAGCCGATCGGATAAGTCTAGATGGTGCCGGAAAGAGGTCAAAAAAATAAATTTAGGTTGTAGGGAAGAAAAAAATACGTGTTATACAATTGAATTAAAACCAAGCGAATATTAATCTTTTAATATAATTAGAATTGCATCAATTTCTAAATTGAATCACCTTTCCAACGAGATTATGCGGATTGAAATCAGTTTAAAAGTATGAAAGTTACAATAGATAATCTCGTGTGTATAAACACAGTGTAAGAAAATACAGTGTGAAAATTTCATTTCCTTAAAAAAAGTTTGTTGTTGTAAGTAAATAATTTTTCTAAAAAACTGAAACAAATAATTTTAGTATCAGTAGGGACGTCAGATTCAAATAATTCATTTGAAATGTAACCCTTTCTTTGCTGCCCCAAAGAAGCATCTTCCAGTGGGGAAAATATAGCTGCTGCAATCGAGAGAACATTGATTCAGTGGAATATCTCTGATAGTTTTGCTGCCATGAGTTTTGACACCACTTCCAATAACACTGGATAGAAAACAGGCGCATCATACATACGAAATTGTTCTGCGAGGTGTCTATGAGTTGAAATTGTCTAAATCATCTGCGCCAGATCTTCCGATTTTTGAGAGATTCGCGAAGTAGGAGACTATTGATCAGAAGTCATTTAAAAGTGGCCTCAAAGGTGATATAATCTGTTCCAAAATATCAGATGAGGAAAGTAATATAAGAAAAAACTTTTGCCGACAACCATTGCAGAGTACTCGATTCCATGGCGACTATACCGAATTTATAGAGCTCGTCTTAATATATCTTGGTTGAAGTGGCATTAAGTTTCGAAATTCTGGTCCAGCAAGGCATGCCCGGTGGATAGCGAAGTGAATATACGTTTTAAAAATATTCTTATTCAAGGAACAGTTTCGATTTGGTAGAATTCAGTTGGTTTGAATCTAGATAAGAGCTTGGATAGGTTGCACGAACGTTATTGAAGCTCGAAAACAAGATTATGACTTCGTAAAAGACGCGATCGAATGTGTAGAAACCGATTTGTTGATCTCTGTTGATATATTAAGAAAATTTCAGAATCATCATTTCAGACAGTTATTCTGACATTTTTTTGATCCAAATATTAGGTACTCTAGAACAGAAGCGAGAAATGGTTGCTCGCCTTCAGTTCAGGGATACAATTATAAGTCTCTTGCACGTTCAAAAATTGACATGGCTAGAAATTTTACTGCAACACAATCTGAATGATTTTGTATCTCACAGAACAAAAAATTTTTTACAAACTTCATCATACATATGTCATCAGCATTTTTAGAGCTCGACCCATCCGAATTGGAATCTGCTGACGCATTCCAAGTAGCTCGTGCCGTCTGTCAAGACATACTGGTCGTTAATGATGCCGCAGAAAGAGGTGTTAAATTCACGGATAATTATAATACAATCATGACGAACGATGAGGATGAAAAACAAATATTACGGCAAATAATCGAAGCGTAATGCAAAAAATACTCGTCATATAAGAAATCAGACCTGAGGTAATAATGAAATGTTGTAAATTTCTTATTTCTTAGCCGTTTTCACTCCCCAGATTCTCGTTGGAAAGGTGATTCAATTTAAAAACTGATACAATATACTTATACTAATCGCGCAGATAACTCATTTGTGCAAGTGGGCAATTTTGCGCGATGGGTTTCATGAACGCCCCTTCGAATATTTTGTGCAATTTGTGACAGTTGATGAGCATGTCAGATTGTAATTGTCTTGTTCTGCTATTTTCTGTTATAAAATGAATTAAATATTAATAAATGTTTGCTTTTAAAATAATCTAGCTTCTTACCTCTGCCATTTTGTTTCTTTATATAAATAACAATAATGACAACTTGATGTCAAAAAAAATTATGACACGCTTGCATAACTTAGCAGCGCAAGTTTGCGCAACCAAATTGTCGCGCAAACTTTTCTAGTTCAAAAAACTTTCCATACGATTTTTGACAGTTCGTTTGCGACGGCGCAGAACTGCACAACTTGCACAGCTTGCGAGGGTTTTGCGCGTTAAGATGAATACCATTACTAATTATATTAAAAAATTAATATTTTTTTATTTTATGTACTTACAGCTGTGTTCAAAATAATAGGAGTGATAACACACAAATCAAATAAAAGGATTTTTTAAGATTTTAGTTATTACAAAAAAAAAAAAATATTTCAGGAAACGTAGTTCATAGTATTTAGCACCATTTTTATAAACAAAAACAAGAACTTGAATACGATATATATTTAAAAAAAATTAAAGTCCACTTCAACTTCAGATACTGGTTGTTCAAAAAAATAGGAGTGTTTGCAGAAACCATGAATACATGCTAATAAAAAATTTAAAAATTTAAGTTTTTAAGATATTTATTAATCGAAACAGAAGCTAAACTTAATATTTGGTAGAAAGCCCATTATTTTTCAAAACGGCTTCACAACTTCAGTCACTTTGTTTACTGAAATCTTTTAAAAATGATACCAAAACTATGCTAATAACTGTTGATTTTTCATGAGAAATGCCGATTTAATATTTACCGTTAGTTTTTACAGTCTCTTTGAAAAGTTTGCGGCTGTATGGATACAAGTTAGATATTTTAGTATAGCACTCCTATTATTTTGAATGCAACTGTACATAGATAAAAAGTAACATTTGTATGCTAAGAACTAAGTTCTTTTATAATACATCATTGTGGTATAATTACAAATATGCAAAAATTATATAAAAGTAAAATACTTAAAGATCCATTAACTAACATAAAACTAGAATGAAAACTGGAGAAAAAAGAGAAACAGAGACACAGAAGAATTTACATTTGAAAATAAGAAGAGATAAAAAGTGGTTTCAATAAAATTATTGTAGAGAAAAATAGTTAAAAATGGCTTTACTGAACATTTCTTTTCCATCAATTGATATAAAATGACTAGGTAAAGCATTCCACAATCTAATGGCGTTAAAGAAAAATAATCTTGAGGAATTCAGAAAGTTCAATTTAGGTATTATGAGCATTTGACTTCTTGAAAGTTGACAGAATCGCAATTTTTCATAGAGATAAGATGGTTTTTTTAAGTGTATTAGCTTGTGTAAGAAAACAGAGTTTCTGTAGCATAAATAGTTAATTAAATCACACCCTAGTTTCCTGTACTGAGGTATATGGTCAAACTTACGAAGTCCATATATGTACATACATATCGCGTGGCGTGGTTAAATGCCATTTGAAGTTTCAATTGAGAACTAGAATCTAGCTTACTGTAAACTAGTTCCGAATACGTAATAATTGGAACAATAAGTTGAATTACTAGCTGACGTCTAGTTGTTATGGGTGTGAAATCAGCTGAAACTCTCAACTTACGTAAAACAAAATAGATTTTTCGAACAACGTTATTAATTTGATCAGTGCAATTAATTTGATCAGCGCAATTATATTTATATTTATTTATTTCATCTACCGGGTTTTACCCTTATAGATTACAATTCAGAGAAGAGTTCAAGTAATAACCAAGACTTTGTACACCACTTGCCAATTTGATTCTCTCCGCACCAATATAAAATCAGGAATGTCCTCAAAGCAAAGTTTATCTTTTGAGATAGGTAGCACAACAAATTTGAGTGCATTTAGCTGGAGACAATTTCTGATTGCCCATTTATGGTTAGAATCAAGGTCTTGATTTAGTCTGCATGTTACATCATCTAAAAGGCCAATTCTATTTGAAAGATATACATATTTGTACGTCATCTGCATACGCATGCATGGATGAGTACTTAGAGACACTAAAAATGTCATTGACAAATATGGTAAACAGCAGAGGACTAAGGACTGAGCCATGGGGCACCCCACTACATACTATTTTATAACCAGAGTATTTATCGCGAACTTTAACTCGTTGGAATCGATTTGACAAATAGCTCGTCATAAGGCGTACAGCACTGTCACAGAAGCCATACAAATGCTTTAATTTGTGGCACAATAAATGATGATTAACTGTGTCAAATGCTTTAAAGAAATCGAGCAAGCATAGGAAAGTTATATGTCCATCATCATAAGATGATCTTATGTCATCAAGTATTTTGACCGTAGCTGTAGCACAACTATGTCCAACCCTAAGTCCGGATTGAAGTGGGGATAATAATTTGTTTTCATTTAGGAAGTCTACTATTTGATTCGCTAAAAGGGCCTCACATACTTTAGCCAAGCAGGATAACATGCTAATAGGCCTGAAATCTTTTGGTTCATTTGCCGTAGGTTTTTTAGCAACAGGCATGACAAGCCCAATTTTCCATGAATAAGGAAACGAAGACGTTGTAAAACAGTGGTTTATGATGTGTGTAAGTGGACTTAAAACATGCGTAAAAATAAGTTTAATAAATCTTAGGGAAATTCTATTCTCACCTATTGCATTAGATTTAATTTTTTTTATTGAGTTTCTTACATCATTTTCACTTAAGGGCCAACTAAACCATGCACGCTTTGACTGCAGTCAACTTCTGCAAGTGTGCGAATACACACAAATCGTATATCAAAGCTACAACGTACTTAACAAAAAGTTTCGTTCAATTTCCACAAATGTCATTTGCTTAAGGAAAGAGCGAAACTGAACGCACTTTCTGTACGGAATCAGCTGTTTATGCATTGTATATATAAGAAAAAATTTTTGCAATGGACCTTGTAGTGGAAAATACTTTTGTTTTGAAATTAATAGAAAATGTGAAAAAGAAGATAATTAAACAGTAAAATAGATGCATTTTATTGAAATCGAAATGTAAAGGAAAGGGCTTGGAGTGAAGTTGCAGAAATATGCATTTTAATGTACACACACACAATACATAAAACAATTTGATTGACAATTCAGTGATGCCACGCGCTGCATTTGCCAATAATTTTCCCCACAATTTACAAGCATAGTACAAAATGAGCAATTTTGTTTTCTTATTTTTTTCTTAAAATTAGTAAAACCAATGTCTGGATTACATATTTATTGTTTTAAGTATCTAAACTAATGTCATTGAATAACATTTTGTGAATGAATTCAATTTATTTAGGAAATATAAGAAATAAAATTTATGCAATTGTGTGAATATTTCACACGCTTGCCAACTATGGCTACATCGCTTCTTAAGTTCAACGAAGTACAACATAGCCACTAAAAAGTCTCCTCTGAGTTTCTTAAGCATCTGACAGGCTTTTCGTTCAAATTTGACAGTAGGTTACGCTAGGCGATGCATGGTTTAGTTGGGCCTTTACTGTTGAAAATTGAAAAGAACGATCTACGGAATGTTGCGAGAAATCAATATTGTTTCTTGCAGCAGTAGTAGAGTTAGAAAGAAAGAAGTCATTTAAGGTATCAGGGTCAATATTACATTCCTCAGAACGTTTCTCTCCAATGCCAATTGCTTTTAAGTTCCTCCACAGTACTTTTGGAGGAAGGGACGGGTTCAGTATCAAAGTATTTTAGATTCTGTTATGAGTCGCACTGAAGTATTTCTAGTGATCCTAAATTTTTCCCAATTGTTAGAAGTTGAACACTTTTTCCATAAATTACACTGTAAAAACGTAAAAAAGACACACAAAAACGCCGAGACACCCAAACTTATTTTTTGGTCGTAGAACACTGTGGCATACTCAGTTTTTTTCGATTAGATCAAAGTCTCGAGATGTTCGCAATTGATATTTCGTCACTTTTAAGCCCTTGTTTTAGCAATATTTTTCTTACATATTTAGAAAAAGTCATCGAAATCGATTGAAATTCAGTACATAGATTTATATGAACCTAAGAATTAGACCTATTGAATTTTTTTGGCACACGCCCAAAATTACGCCCACCTGCCATATCACCCATAATTGTGAAATCTCAATAACACTAGTTTACAAATTTGGAGTTCATGTCGAGATCTGGTTTCTCATAGACTTTTTTCCATGTATTTTGGGGCGTAGATTCCAAAAATGGCAACCATTTTTTTTCTTAAGAATCGTTTTCAAGATATCACCAAAAAATCCCTTTTTCGGCACTTTTTTTATTTATTTGGCTATATCTCAATGAATTTTTTTTCTATTCAAAAGCGCATTTCAGCACTCGAAAGATATTTTTATTCCCTTTCTAACGAAATGCTGTTTGCTTGAATCCAATAAGGTTTGATGGAGTTAGAAGCGCTCAAAGTCCAAAAAAACTGACTTTTTTGGTCTTTTTTAAAAATCACTAAATTTCAATTGCTCCATTGGAATGAAAAATTTTTTCTTTTTCATATTTTGAGAATTAAAAATGTAAGACTATTCTTTTGCCGATATTTCAAGTATAATTTTGCGGGAATCGGACAAAAAATGTAGAAGTTATTCGAGAAAACAGTAAAAAACTTACAATAAAATTGAACGGAAAGACATACGATTGTGTATGTGTGTGTTTCCTTACTTTTTAGATAAAAAACATAAGTTGAGAGAGGTTGGAAAACTCTAATAAAGTTGAAGAAGGTTGAAACAATATAAAATTGATGACAAAGTCGAAAAAATACAGAAACTAATGAAGAAAGTTGAAAGAGGTTGAAAAAGTCGAACAAATACATATAGGATATATTGGAAAAAGTTAAAGGGTTGAAAAAGTCGAAAGAATATGGAAAATGTCGAAAAAAAACGAATAGAAATGAAAAATTTTCCAATTCCGCCCACTTTTGGTTCAATAAATTATATGCGTGATCGACATCCTTACATTAAATTTTAGCACAATAGCTTGTACAGTTTGCGATATATGCCACAGTTAAATTTAAAATTCAGGGCGGTGACACACCCACTGGTACAATGGTACAATCCAGCCCGGTTTTGATCGAGAAATAGCTTTCCATAAGCAAGCCCCTAAGGATATTCTTATTCCTCTCACTTGCTTTTGTTTTTGTTTGCTTAGTCTTTTTTTTAACAACTTAGTTTTTCATTTTCATCCGATCGGCTCCAAATTTTATGTCAGACATTCTTAGATACAATATAAGCTTCTCAGACTCCTCCAGCGGGGATCAAAACAATTTTCGAATTCTCCCTGTTCACTAAAACACCCTTTATGTACACTATGTTATTTCATTTCAAATCAACACGTATTTAATTTTCATCAAGATTTCAAAGGAAACAACAGCATTTATATGTGCACATACAAGTGTAACCCAACCCAACGGGAAATAGAAGCATTTCAAAAATATTTCCTATGCGCTTCCATAGAAACTGGAAGTTGCTTTCAATGCCAATAAACATTTTAACGAAATTTTAACAAACTGCCGTAAGTTTAGATTGATAATCCCCTTCTTCTAGCCTAATTCCATTAAAAGCAGCATCCAATATTTCCTATTGGGAAGTGTAGCTTAGTTGGATAGCAACTGGTGCCTCGCATCTTATGCTTACAGATGTGCCAATTCGTGCTATTCTGTTAATGCCAGATAAACACAGTACAGTGGTGGCATTTGGATTTCATGAAAATATCCTGAAGGGGAGTGAAATTTCCTAAAAATTTTATGATAGAAATCATATTCAGTAATAAGTCAAAACTTTTCTTTTTTTAAATTATTAATAATTTACGTAATTAAAAATACTTCCGGCATGAAAAATATTGCTATAACGGGTTTATATGGTTTTCTACATTCAATTTTAACTAGAATTTTTCGAATCCACAGTGACGGCACTTTTGATGTCACCGGCCCCCTGCCTTTACTGACACAGTAATGTACAAGAATTTTCATTGAAATGCTTTACACGGAAAAAAAAAATTCTGTCAAAATTCATTCGATTTCCGACAATAATTACAGTTTTTCCCTGTAATGCCCAAATAGTAAGCGAAAAACTGTAATAATTGATTGTGATTGTCAATGAAAAATTACAGTGTTCACACAGTAAAATCGGTGAAGATGATATTCATTTCGGCATTCACTTCACTTTGCTCCTTTACTCATTGAACGAATTACCGCTGCTTTTCATTGTTTTCTCGTTTGAGCTTTTGAGTAAGCTGAATCTTGTACGGGTGAAGGTGAAAGTCTTTTGTGAAACTTGAAGTTGTTGAGAACGATGTCGAATTGATTTGATTTTGGCGACACTCTCGCTTTTCTATAAGGAATGTTTGCAAGAGACCGACCGGGACGACGACGCAAGGGATACTCACTGTCCATAACTATGCGTCGGCGCCTCGTGACTCAGTTGGAAGCATTATGATTAATTATGGTTCAGTTGCCAGTGTTTGTTTGGGTGGACTGAGTTGGGTTATTGGGGTCGTGGAGCATCAAGTGAAAGTGATTACTATATCATGATATATATCTACATTTTATGTCGTAATTGTACAACGCAGGTGACAAAAAAGTAATATCGAATCATAAGATAAATAATTTATTATGTGATACTTATTGAAGTTTTTATAGTTTACCCTGTAATTTTTATTTGTCGATCATATGAAATTTTCAATAATTATCTAGTACTTTTTGCTAATTAACATTTCCCTGACCACATAGTATATTTTCCATTCTGAAACTGTAATAATAAAGTTTTAGACTGTAATGATTGCAGTTTGCGCATCTATTTGTTCTGAGTATTCCATGAAATTAGAAATTACAGGGTTCCTGATTATTTTGCTTTTTTTGAATATCTCACGCTATTTTTTACAAAACGTTTTTTTCCGTGTACACGTAATAATATTCAAAACAGCCCGGTCATAGGTTAATGCACTGACACGTATAGAAATAAATAGTATGCGTATGTTGGTGCAAACATTGTATGTAAGTATATGAACACTTATAACAATCCATGCATATTTTATTGGAATTTTAATTTAGAATAATTTATAGTTTTTGATCGACGTCGTTGGTTACCGGTTTGTTGTTGTTAATAATGGTTGTGATTTTACTGTGGATTAACTTTAACCACTACTCATTTTGTTTTAATGTACGCTTAGTGAAAACAAATGCACCTTTCAATTATTCAATTACCTACATAAGTATAGGTATGTAAATGTTTTGTTTTGTGACAACGTACAGTGCTTTGTCAAACAGTTGCCTGGTATTTGGATTTTTTTGGGGTGATAAGACTTTAAATAGAAATAAAACACGTATAAATTTACTTTGAATCCAAAATTTTGTTTAAATTTTTAAATACAATTGTTTCAAAATAAATTCCCGCATATGGGCATTTCTCTCATGTTGAACGGAACGGAAGTTTTTTTTTAAAGTGGAATAAAAGTAAAACACTTTTATTTTTTCTGTTACTTTAAAGAATAGCCCTTTGACAGCACAATATTGAATGGTAAAGTTGATGCCAGACGTAGAACTGGTTCCAAGATAGAAGCAATTAAAAAGCCATTTGAAAGGGACAAAAAGCGGAAGTGTTTTTCATGGTCATCTATAGAAAAGCACAAGTCAGCGAAACCTGGCAACATTTTTTAATGCGACTAATTTTAAAATGTTATGGAATAATGTAACTTTATAATAGATTTCTTTCGTTTCGTATAATTAGATTTCGATTGAAAAATCTTATTTACTTTTTTTCTTACGGGACATATTTTTCCATTTATGTTCACTTGGGCAATTTTTCAAAACTATTTTAATATTTATATAAATAATGATATTTAAGATATATACAGTAATTAAAAAAACAAATTTAATGTTTATATTTGTCAAACTAATTAATGAGATCAATTTTAACAAAAAAAAAAGAGGAAGGAGTAGATATTTTTCTTAAAAAAATATAAAACTTGTCTTTTTGCTGTTAAAACGTTATTCCTCAAAGAGGCGTTGCACCGCCCACTTAAAAAAATATTTTTACTCAAGTTTCAATCTATCTACATAGCAAATTTAATCAAAATCGGTGTAGTGGCTCAGCCATGATACCGTTTTTCCCCATTTGGAGCAATGCCACGCTCGCTTTATGGAATCAGAGTTCCTAATAATCTTTCTTAGGATTCAATCTATCTTTAAGCAAAATTTCATCAAAATCGGTCCATTAGCTTAGCCGTGAAAACGTTTTTTCCCGTTAGGGGCGTGAAAAAAAAATATACATGTCCCTTCTTCTCTTCACAACCTTTCCAACAAAAAAAAAATTATGCGATTATATTGTGCTATGGTTGTGAAAAAGTGGTTTAACCGTTTTGAACTGCTTATTTATTACACTTATGTTTTCGGACATGACCAACTTGAAACAGCTCCAAAAATTTTAAATTGAATAGTTTTTGCACTCGTTTTCTTTTTTTTGAATTATGTACATGAAACTCTGTTCGTGCAAAAATTTTGACACACTTGCTGCTGTTATCAATTTCGAAATGAGAACAAATGATGTTTTTCTATGTTATATGTGACTTTAGAACAAGAACTTAAACAAATTAAAATTTGACAGTTAATAGGGATTGGTTTGATGTTTTTGCATTGTTTTTAGCTAATTGACGTTGGAAGAGAGATTTTTCGGACAGACTATCATCATGTATCACCTCTCTTACACACTTAAATATTTAAGGCAAAATACTATTCAATATAAGAGAAACTGCATTTAAGTTTGCAGGTGGTTTGCTCACCGTGGTAAATGAATTCTGGTGTAAATTAACAAAATTTGAATATTTTCCTTAGATAATATCAGATAGTAACGCTTTTATAATAGCTTTTAATTTTTCTGTCAAGGTTGACTTTTTGGCGGAAATGCCCATATGTCTTCCACGACAAACAGTTTCGATTAGTGCAACTTAAGAATACTTGAGGCCTTATTTCCGAAATAACACTGCTTATTTGATTTCTAACGCGTAGATAGTGAAATATCAAACCAGGAGCATCTTATTTAAAAAAAAAAAAAAACGGCGGGTTGCACTCCGGGAGTGCCTACAGAAGTGAAAACAAATCGTTTAATGGCAAGTTAGTGTGTTAGTCGGTATGTGTGCGTTTGCAATGGAAGACAAAAACGGAATATGTATTCAAATTTTACTCTCGCTCTCATTCTCAATTTGTCAAATCAACAACGCAGAATTTGAATGGAATGGAATGTGTCAGTTAGTGTGTCTGCTTTGCTTTTTTTCTTCCACTTGGAATATTTATTTAAAAGAAACAATAGAACATTCAAATTTTACTATCGCATTCATGACGGGGAATCCCGATGACGGTCGGTGTCGCGAGTTTATACATTTTTCCTCAGCCGCACAACGTGCCATAAGAAGTTTTCACTTCAAAAATTGCTGGAAGAAGTATATTCGGCTCAGTAACCTCAACTGTGAATAATTAAATTTGAGCTAAGTATTCCTAATGTTTGAGAACAAAAATTTATTCTGATTGCAATAAGAAACATCATTGCGAATTATGTCACAAAAGTCTACGTACGATCGATTTTTGCCTATTTTCATCGATTTGTTGAACTTTTACTTAATTTTTTCAAGCAGAAGGTTAATTTGACTTATTTTATGTACAAACATATAAAAATTTATTGTAATCATGTTTAAATTAGCTAATATTCATCACAAAACTTAAATAGGACTGCGCAGCAATGTACGTACAACGCTGATCACAGATGATTGCTGAATGCAACCTGCAGGTATGAATGTGAACTACTGTTATTCGAGCAAAATTGTGATTTCTTTTGTTCTTAATAAGCGAAAAAGAGTACTTTCGCCATAAAGTATATTTATGTTTTATATTGAACTTTTTATAATTTGGATTGAATCCGTTTAAGTTTTTACTTTTTATCATAAAAATTATCTAAAAAAAACATTTGACGTCAAAAAAAGTCAAAAAAAAATACCGTCTCATTAATATATATTAAGATTTTGTCAAAAGAAATTCATCCGTACGTAGAGTTTTGTGACATGATGTAAGTATAAGAAAAAATCAGGTAAAGAAAGTACCTGGACCTGTGACTAAATAGCTTAAACATAATTTTTCTAAAACTTAACTTAAAAATCTGCTTCTTCCTACAGACACTATGACACCACATTTATCAAAATCGGCTTATTCGTTGCCGAGTTATGGCTGTTAGAATATTCAAACTGCTAAAAACGCCATCTAGTGACAGTTTATCAAAACAAAAATGACTTCAAAAAAATCTGCTTGTTCTTTAAAAAACTATTACACCTCATTTGTCTAAATCGGTTTAGTAATAGGCGAGATATAACGTTTTAAAGTTTTTCAAAAAACCAACATGGTGGTCTGGTATTTCAGATTTTTCTCTGCTTTGGGCTGCTGGCTCTGCTTTTTTTTTGGCTGCGCTTGCAGAGAAAAATTTGCTGACTGAGCAACAGCTGACCGGAAGTCAACATATGTATGCTACAAATTTAAAAATTTTTTCCAAAAAATTGCATACTTTCATGGATCAATTTTTTCAAAAATCGTTGCCTACTTTTAGGCGCTTTTGATAATTTACCCCTAAAAGTATGCATCATTTATCGACAAATTTCAAAAATAGCGCCTAAAAGTAGGCAACATTATCTGAAGTTTTTAAAATTCGTTGCCTACTTTTAGGCACTATTTTGAAATTTGTCAGAAAGTGTTGCATACTTTTAGGGGCAAATTATTAATAGCACCTAAAAGTAGGCAACGTTTTTAAAATTTTTTGAAATCGAGTTCGTTTTCCAAGTCTTCAAAATTCTAAAGTCGAGTTCGTTTCCCAAGTCTTCAAAATTCCAAAATCAAGTTCGTTTCCCAAGTCTTCCAAATTTGAAATCGAGTTCGTTTCCCAAGTCTTCAAAATTCCAAAATCGAGTTCGTTTCCCAAGTCTTCAAAGAACATTCAAATTTTACTATCGCATTCATGACGTGGAATCCCGATGACGGTCGGTGTCGCGAGTTCATACTTTTTTCCTCAGCCGCACAACGTGCAATAAGAAGTGTTCACTTCAAAAATATGTACATATATGGGGTAAAACACACGAAAACGACAGCGGAAAAATATTCTGGCTCCGATTTGGCTGAAATTTGGCGTTATTGTAATATCGATGTATAGCAATAGAACTGCGTTCTGGAATTCGCCTTAGTATTATTTCTTGTTGGGATACGCGGGTATGCAATTCCCGATTTTTGTACTCCTTCAGAATAAGTGTTTTTTTCAAAAATTCATAGCTTACAGCAAACTCTATCAATTAATAATTGGTATACCTACGATGTTAGGTTTTTCCTTGTACTTTTTGAAAAAAATACTGTTCTTGAAAAAAAAAAAAAAAATTTCGCAAAAATTTTGCGAATTTAAAATTATTTTCGCATTTTTTTTAAAAAAACCATTTTTTAAAATTTTTTTTTATTTTTAAAAAAAAACTTTGATTTATTCTGCGCTTAATTCCGTAAAAGTTCCATCTCTGTAAATTGTGCGATAACAATAAGTTTTGTAACGAATTTTATACTTCAAAAAACAATATATATATATATATATATATATATATATATATATATATATATATATATATATAATTCCGTAAAATTTTTTATTGGGAAAAATTTATTTATTTTTTTTTTTTTAATTTTAAAAAAAATTAAAGAGCTAAAATTTTGAAAATTGAAATGAATTTTTGAATTTTTTTTGAAAAATCCATTTCTGAATATTTTTTTGTTTTTACATTTTTAGGTTTTTATTTGTACTTTTCAAAAAAAATGCTGATTTTGAAAAAAAAAATTTTTTTTCGCAAAAATTTTGCGAATTGAAAAATATTTTGGCATTTCTTTTTTTTAAAAACCCATATTTTGAAATTTCTTTTTTTTTAAAAAAACTTTAATTTATTCTGCGCTTAATGCCCTAAAAAATTTTGTGGGAAAAAATATAAATAATTTTTTTTTAATTTTAAAAAAAAATTAAAGAGCTAAAGTTTTGAAAATTGAAATGAATTTTTGAATTTTTTTTGAAAAATCCATTTCTAAATATTTTTTTGGTGAACTTCAGATTACAGTTTGATACGCAAGCTTCAAAATGATATGCCATAACATGAGGGCAAGTAGTTAATTAAAATGTTTGAGCCGTTAACCTGAGAACTAAAACTGAAATTTAAAATGAGTGCAGTAGCCTTTCAACGCGTAGTACAGCGTGCGTTTAGCGGCTCAAACATTTTAATTAACTATCTCAATTTTACAGGTATTTCAACAAATTGATATAAGCAAAACATCAATTATCTTGAAATCAATTTTTTTGAGATACGTCTTTTTCGCATTGTACGGCAGTACTGTAGGTAAGTATAAAAAGCACAAAAAAATACAGCGCAAAATGCATTACAGTATACAAAAATGGGCCGACATTTAAGAGCCTGCAAGTAAACTTTGTTTTACTTTTTGCATTCGGAATTATGGGAAAAAATATAAACATAGTGCGCCAAAAACTCTAAATTTTTTCCCCTTTATATGCAATTGCACTCGTCGGCTAACAAAATTTACTGATGATATCACGTAGTGGTGGTTGAAACTAGTAAATAGTGTCCCAATAAGAGAAAATAAAAACACGTGTTTTTTGAGCGAGTTGCGATTTTTTTATTGCATTGTAAAGTTGACATGTTCCGATTAAGTATGGAATAAAATATCCGTCAAATGGCCACCACGGCTCTGATAACAGGCCATTGCACTTTTCATGAAATAATCGATGACTTTTTCACAAAGATGTGGCTGTATCTCACCGATGACGCGTTGGATCTCGGCCTTGAGCTCAGGAATTGTCACTGCAATTCCGGCCTCATTTTCAAAAACGCAAGGCCCAATCACGCGCCTGATCAGAACCCGCACCAGGCAGTTGCTCGTTGTAGATGCATTTGTTTCTCATCGATCACGTCAGGATTTTCTGAGTCCAAATTCGATAACTTTGTTTACTCACGAAGCCATTTAGATGGAAATGCTCTTCGTCGATGAAGATGATATTCATTTCGGCATTCACTTCACTTTGCTCCTTTACTCATTGAACGAATTACCGCTGCTTTTCATTGTTTTCTCGTTTGAGCTTTTGAGTAAGCTGAATCTTGTACGGGTGAAGGTGAGAAATATGCTGAATTGATTTGTTTTCGGCGACACTCTCGCTTTTCTACAAGGAATGTTTGCAAGAGACCGACCGGGACGACGACTCACTGATCATAATTTGACCATAATTTAATTGCTGACCCATCAGGTGCACTTTCTCGACCGAAAATCACGCAAAACTTGCGAGCGGTATCAGCGTAACTTTCCACATTTTTGCTATGAGGTTTTCACAATGATAACGCGTTGTTATTTTGTGTAGTGCTCCATTTTAATTATCAGAAGAACAAATAAAATTCTGGCAAGAGTGCGAGAATTTTATAGATGTGCAGCTGTTTCTAGATTGTTTCTGTGAGCCACATAGTCTACTCTGTGTTCCTTAAGCATCTGACCAGCTTTTCGTTCAGTTTGATAGTATGTAAAGCTAGCCTATAAAAAGTTTAGTTAGCCCTTTTATCTGAATACATTCATGACTTTCGAAGTTATCTTGTAGGAAGAAGTAAAAATGGTAAGAATTACATTTCAGTTAAATTCTAAAGAATAGTTAATATAAGGTAACCTTAGTTCGGAAGAATGTGAAAACACTTCATTTGTTTTCTTGCAAAAGTAAAAAATCACAATTAGAACTTTCAATTAATAATCATATAACAAAGATATTTTATGTTATACAAACACATTTGGAGTCTTTCGTAAACGATTTATGAACTTATTATCTGAATAAACTGAGGATCCCATAATGAAAGTTTAAAAAAAAATCGTTTTTCTGAAATATTAAACAATTTATCTTACAAGTAAACAAGTAAGTTGGGCATCAATGCTACTTCATCTCTACAAGAAAACTTCTATAGCCAATACAAATTTATTTTAAATAATAAGAAAGTTGTACAGCCCATCCAACTGCACATATGTACGTGGCTCTGATATAGTAATCACTTTCACTTGATGCTCCACGACCCCAATAACCCAACTCAGTCCACTCATACAAACACTGTCAAGTGAACCATAATTAATCATGATGTTTCCAACTGAGTCACGAGGCGTGCGACTTAAACGTCACATGTAAGGCATCACAAAAACGATTGCGACTGCCGTCACACTCAATCATGCGTTCACCCCACATATAGTGCCGCCGACTCTGCGCCCAACTTACCAGCAGGCACTCCGCACATCCATTCGTACATAGATAGAAGGCAATTAGCTTGTGTCAGAAGCCATGATATACAGATTATTCAAATATTTCAATTTCTTTATGCCATGCATGCGTTGTCTCTGAAATGCCGCAACAGAAACCAAAACGGAGGCAGACGTCAATGACGAATCCACAGACAAACCTTTGACAGCATGAGGCAGACTTGCAAAATTGTCAAAACATTAATCAAATGAAAATGGCAACAAAAACGAGAGGCGATTTCATATAACAATGGAAAAATTTGAGCAGGAATTGAAAAAAAAAAGTTATAAAGTGGGATGAATGAGAGGCAAATACATATAAATATTGCAATCCGACAAGGCACTTCTTTGACAAGTTCAATAAGCGCAAATTTCGCAAACATCATACTGCTGGTCGGTTGGGTTGGACTGGCAACGAACAGCGTACAAATATCAGCGATGTGTCTATGTGTCTCGTCTGCCATCATCTGTCAGTACATTGTTGAACATTGCTCCGGGCATATAATCAGTCGTTTAGTGCTAGCTTACACTAGGAATTTCTGTAAAAGAAATGTGTGTCTATTCTCTTTAGTGAATTTGTTTTGCATTTACACCCCAAAACTGAAATTTCAATGTGTCAATTTTTATACTTCACTGCAATCGCAATATGACAAGTGAATAAAAATAAAAAGCAATGCCAAAATATGTATATCAGCGAAAAACAGAACGAAAGAGAATTTCCGTGTACGACAATTTCTGTACTCGACTCATTCACTTTTTCCCCTTTTGTCAACAAACAAGAAGAATTTTCGTAAAGAATTTCTGTGTGTAAGCTACAACAACAATATCCTGAAGTGGCATCCACATACTTATAATCATTAATGACCATAATGATCAGAGCTGAGCACCACTACACGCGTGTTTCTCTTCAATATTCTTCAATGCATGTGTAGTTGTGCTTTGTTCGCTTTTCAAAGCAAACTGAATTAAATTTTACACTCTCGGCGTTATATACGTATATGAAAAGCTGTTCTCTTTCTGCCTTAGTCGCGCGACTAAGTGAAATTTTGTGTGAGAGAATCGTATGGCAAAAAAAGTGACAAAAACAAAATTTGTAATCAACACATTTGTGCTGAGAAAATCGTATGGGAAAAGAGAGTAACAAATTTTAATAGATGCTTCCTAAATGTCCAAGTGACATTAGTAGACAGGCAAATCGATTCTCATGAAATTCACACAGTACGACTTTTACGTTAAGGGGCACGGATTAGATAGCATAAATTTTATTTAGGATGCATACTTAGGGTGGCCCTCATACTAATATCATTTTCACGAAGACAAGTTAATCGAAGACAAGTTAATCGAATCACGCCAAATTTACACTACGGATCTCTTATGTTCAGAAACATAGCTTAGGCTACAACATTTTTTTAGGGTGCCCTTATAAAAAAATTTTTTTATGGTGGCCCTTATACAAAAATATTTTTTAAGATATCATTTTCTCGAAGACCGCAGAATCGATTCTTATGCAATTTACACCATATGGCTTTCATGTGAAGAGACAAAGATAAGATCGTTATTTTAAGGTGCATACTTAGGGTGGCCCTCAGACAAGAATATTTTTTAAAATATCATTTTCATAAAATACAGGTTAATCGATTCACACCGAATTTACACCACGTAGCTCTTATTTAGGGTGGCCCTCACACAAAAATATTTTACCAAATTTACACTACATATCTCATTTTTGATATCCCCAACTGCCCCAACCCAGCCCCTAAGACCTTTCCCCACACGCCCTTATTACACTCATCTCGCATACCTACTCCACCATTCATACTCACTTATTTATAAAAACTAAGCAAGTCATCCTTCATATTTACTTATTTATAAAAACTAAACAATTCATCCTAAATACACATTTCTTTTTTCATTACGCATTTTTCATTACACGTTTTCGCGACTTCGCCAATTACTTTTACTCAACATATTTCCTTTCGTTTCTTGTTTATAAGATCAAGAGTATTCGTCGTGGGGTGCGGATGTCTTTTTGTTTGGCTCACGTTAAAAATTAAAAATATCACTAATTAAAAATGAATTGTTTTATCTGTAAACAGAAAATTGAGCGTAGTAGTGTTTCTAAAGTCAGTTGCTCCGAGTGCGCTAATTCTTTTCACTGTTCGTGTGTTAATTTGGTTAAAGAAGACTATGAATATTTGGCCGCTAACAATCTTAAGTTTCGATGCGACAAGTGTAATGCCCTTCGGCGTAAGTCGCTGCAGCAGTTTGATGTGGCGTCGCTGTGCGCTATATCAAAACAAAACAAAGAAATAAACCGCCAAAATTCAGATTCGACAAAACTTCAAAAAACAGCAAAACAACAAAATCATCAGCACACAAAAGAAGTGCAAAACGCAGCAGCTAAACAACAACAACAACAACTTCAAACAATAAACGATATTCAGAAAACACTGCAGCTAAATCACAACAACCACAAACATCAAACGTCTTACAAAACTCAGCTGCAACACAAGGAGAACAGAATATGCTAAGCTTAAAAAATTCTGAAAACACAACAAATCAACAAATACTTCTGCAAACGACAATTGAAAAGAGAGCTGAATCAACACCAACTATGCACTTGCCAAAGTTAATCGAAACTGAAGCAATAACTCTACAACGTCTTTATGAAGAAATTATTTCTTTGAAAAATGAGATGAAAACAATGCATGCTGATTTCGTGCACTCTGTTCAACAGCTACAAAGTGACAACAAAACACTCAAAGAGCGTTGTAATTTCCTTGAAGTCAAGCTCAATAGATATGAACAAGAGGAAAAGAAGAACATGATTGAAATCGTAGGCGTTCCAGCGGTAACTTCAAAAAATGCATTTGCGCTCACTCAGAAAATTTGTAATGATGCTCTTAATATACAAGTTGAGAGCAATGACGTAGAGAGATGTTTTGTTATCAAACCAAAGCAAGGGACGATAGACGGAGTATCAGCGGAAGCTTCCAATAGCACGATCATCACAGGCGGTGTTATCTGTGTGCAATTTTCTAATCACCTTTTGAAGCAAAAAATCATACAGAGTAAGAAAAGTGGTAAAAAAAATCTAAATACTTCTTTATTTGGTGAAACTAGTAAGAGAAGTATTTTCATTAATGAGAGTTTGACAAAAAGAAATAGAGCTTTGTTTATTGAGGCGAAAAAAATGAAAACAGAGAAGAAATATAAGTACTTGTGGATTAAAAATTCCAATATTTTGATGAGAAAAGTGGATAATGGTGAGGTTGCGGTGATACGATCATTTGATGATTTACTCAAACTTAAATAATAATTCAAAAATTAAGTGATGACACTTAATATAAACCACGATATAAATGATCTAGTCAACAACCTTACCATTGATCTCATTAGAAACGAAAATGAATTTCACTTCCATCCTAGTTTAGTTGACAAGAAATCAGTTTTTATAATGCATCAAAATATAAGGAGCTTAAGAAAAAACTTCGACATACTTGTTGCTCATCTTGCTACATTTAAAACAACAGCTGACTTTATACTTCTCTCAGAGATTTGGATTTACACTTGCGAGATTGATGATTTTTATATTCCAGGGTATAATTTTTATGCTGTTGCAAACGATAATTACTGTGCAGGCGGAGTAGGTATTTTTGTTAAGAAAGAGTATGACTGTTACATCTATAATTGCAATTTTTCATCTGCGGATGTTATAAAAATATGCTGTAACATTGACAATATACCCCTAACTTTACTTTGTTTTTATAGGTTGCATGCACACGATATACAATTATTTCTTAAAGAATTTTCAGAGTTCTTATGTACTGAAAATAGTTCAAACATTATGTTGCTCGGTGATTTTAACTTAGATATTTTGGCAAGGAGTGATACTGTAGACTATTATTTAGCGCTAGCGGCTGAACATGGTTTTATTTCTTTTTTAGGTGAGCCGACAAGACCTTCTTCAGGGTCTTGTTTGGATCATATTTTAGGTCGCTTTTGCGATATTCATGAAAATTCGTGTGTGGTTGTAAATGTGGATCTTAAAATAACAGATCACAATATGACTGGTCTTGTATTGAATGGTTTAAATAGAAAAAAATTTGAAAACTCGATACCTTCTACGGAACTGATTAAAATTAATTATAGTGCTTTAAATGAACGGCTCTGTTTCGAAACCTGGGAAGATATTTACTGTTTGGAAGATATCTCAAAAGGCTATGACAAATTTATCACTTGTTTGCAAAACCATATTGCCGAGTGTACATATAAAGTTAAACCTAAAAAAGAAGAAATTAAGCTTAAACCGTGGATAAGCCGAGAGTTATTGGCAAAAATTCAGTACAAAAATAAGTTAGGTGTAAAAATATCTAAGCATCCACATGATGTTTCGTTGAAAAATCGATACAAGCGTTTATGCAAAATGTTAAAAAATGATGTTCGAAAATGTCGAAACGAATTCTATCGTGAGAAATTCGAAAATTGTAACGGTAATTTAAGAAATGAATGGAAATTAATAAATAATATTTTGAATAGAAAGAAAAGTGAAGATAAGCCTTTAGAACTAAAATGCGATTCGTTTTCTATAACTGACAGTTTTGCTATAGCTAACTCATTTAATGATTATTTTTCCTCAATTTCGCATAGAGCTGCTAATTTGCAAAATTATCCTAATGTTGTGGAAGATGAGCCAAATAGTGAAAGCTTTTACTTCGACAGGATCACATCTTTAGAACTTTTAAAAATAATTAGGTCTCTCAATGGGTCAAATTCGTGTGGAGCTGATGGTATCTCTAATACAATACTAAAAAGTATTGCTTTTAATGCGGTTGACATTTTGTCCCATATTTTTAACAGAAGTATTTTATCTGGAACTTTTCCTGAAGGACTTAAATGTGCAATTGTCATACCATTACACAAAAAAGGTGATCCAAAAGAGAAAAGTAACTACCGACCGATTTCACTTTTATCTGTAATTTCCAAAGTTTTCGAAAAAGCAGTCAAGCAACGGGTCTTAAGTTTTCTTAATAGAAATAAATTTTTAAGCCCAATGCAGTTCGGTTTTAGGAAATGCATGTCTACCGAAGATGCCTTGCTTGATTTTTGCTCTACTATCAACAAAGGACTTGATAGCAAAAAAATATGCGCAGGATTATTTGTTGATATCACAAAGGCGTTTAATATGGTCAACCATGAATTGCTTTTGAAAAAATTATTTAATGCTGGTTTAAGGGGCTTTATTTATAAGTGGTTTGAAAGCTATTTAAAAAATCGTTCCCAAAAAGTTAAAGTGTCAAATCAACTTAGTAATTCTGTGCGCGTAAGTTTAGGAGTTCCTCAAGGATCTGTTCTTGGCCCTATCCTCTTTCTTATTTATATCAATTCTATCTTTACACAAAAAATAATCGGAAAAATAACTGCGTTTGCAGACGACCTAGGCATTGCATACATGGCTGCAAGTCCTTTAAATTTATTTATCGATGTAAATAATGATCTTGACGTGTTACGAAATTGGTTCACAGCACATTATTTTGTCGTAAGCAACAAAACTAAAATAATATTTCCTAGCTATACAGCAAAATCCTTGCCAGATATTGACTTAGTGTTTCACTCATCAAGCTGTGAACGGTTTAAATGTTTAAGTGATTGTATATTACAATCAGGTAGTCTATGTCACGATATTAATATTCCGTGTGATGCCAATTGTTTTCTTATTGAAGCGGTTCGGCAATTTAAATATTTAGGCGTCATAATCGACGATAACATGAGTTGGGCTGAATACATCCAATATTTAAAGCAATATTTTCGGTCAACGGTTCGTTACTTTTACTCCATAAAGAAGTTGTGCTCAATTGAAGTATTAAAAATGTTTTATTATGGGATTTTTCAATCGAAACTTCAATATGGAATTTCCTGTTATGGTAGTGCTTATCGAAATAAGATACAGCAAATACTTACTCTACAAAAGTGTGTCATACGAAAAATATGTAATAGAAATCATTTATATCATTCAATGCAGCTTTTCAGATACTTGAACATATTACCTGTGAGGCACCTATTTTATTTTAAAGTCCTTAAAATCTTCTTTATTAGAAGTGGCTATCTTAATAGCAGATATATTGATAGCTACAATTTAAGGACTAATCAGGGCTTAGTTGTTAATGTGCCGTCATTTCGTACTACCAATTATCGAAATAGCTACTCCATATTATCCTGCAGAATTTTTAATAAGCTTCCAGATACTTTGAAATCATTGAGATCGCTGCAGAAGTTCCTTAAAAGAGTAAAGACATGGCTTTTCGAAAAAGATCTTAATGAAATTGAGTCATTCTTACAAGCGGTGACTTAGACAGTTTAAGTTAAAAAAAAAAAAAACTGATTTCTTTTAGCCTCTATGTACGTAAAGTTTGTTTCCTTGTGTTTTCATAGCCTGCCTCAATTATTATATTTTTATTTTCCTCTTACCATTTCTTTTATTTTATATATGCACACATCCCTATTTTAATCTACATGTATTTAAATAAATTTTTGCTCTTAAGTTGAATAATTTGTATCCGCCCCACTTTCAATATTAATTACTTTTAAATGGAAATTTTTTTAATGATGTAGCATTTAACACTACTTTATTGTTTTAAAGTAAATAATGCTTCTACTATTCACTTCATCAATACTTTTATAGAAATAAGTTTAATTGTGAATTATATTATGAAATTGTGAATATGAATAAATAAATAATAATAATAATAATATGTATTTGTGTACATTTTTCATTACGCGTTTTTTCATTACACGTTTTCTCACGACTTCGCCAATTTCTTTTACTCAACATATTTCATTTCGTTTCTTGTTTATATTTGTGTACGTTTTTCATCTATATTTCCACGAATAACCAAACGCAAATTTTGCCACCCGTCTCTTCCTCACACACATCGGATAGTGCATCAAAATACAAATCCTAAAATATATTGAATGAATATCAAAACAAACAAATAAATAAATTTGTGTATATATTGTACATCCATTGCAACCTAATCAACCGACATCAACAACCAAAGCATCTTCGTCCTCAAACACCACTAACAATACTCAAAATACCGCAGCATCCAACATAAGGTAAGCATCCTATAAACCTTTCTTATATCCCAAACCCCAACATATTTTTCAGACATTTACATACTCGGACCCATACCAAACAGGTAAGTAACCCCTGCTTTCTTTTACTTCTAATCACCCTAGTAATGACCCACTTTCCCACCCTACAATTTCACTCCACTACGCACCACTCCCTTTAGCTAAAGCCAACTGATGAGTCTTTTGGTCGAGACGAAAAACGTTTATTGGCTACCACCACTACGACCTTCACGGTTTTTTCTTCTAATCGCCCTCATACCCTCCAGGAATTCTCATCCTTTTCCCCTATTCCATTTCTTTTTTTCAGTTCACCATCTCCACAACCCATCGGTAAGTATCCTTATCGTCCCTTTCTTTCCAGAAAGGATAATAATTATTATTCCTTTACTTCCTCTCACTTACTGTAACACTTTCATGTTAATCTTGTTAAACCACTACACCACCAAACCATATTATTCCACCAATACATGCATCCATATATATCCAACCTTTACTAACATATCCACTCATTTATATATATATATACACATGCTGCCAATACATGTACTTTACTCTCTTTACACCCTCACACACTCCCCTGACCCGTAGTCAACACCTAACCTTCTAAGATCTATGTGCATAGGAACCCAAACATGTACACGCCAACTTTCCACAGGCAGGCGTGATGCTTTCTTGGACTACGTTCATCTCTTGGACTATATTCACTTTAATACCATTGTGGTTGCATTTCATACACTGTAACAACATTTATATGTCCTGTGAATCTACGTAGCCCAAATAAGCATACACAAAATCCTTACAGGCCATTTTAATATATGGGTACTACACTTATCATATAATCTACTTAAACTTACAAATTGAGGACATTGTACGATTTTTTGATGCGTCCCAAGTCAATAAAGGACGGTAACATAAAGTCTATCCTTAACACGACTACGGAAAGTGAAATAGAACATGGTAAGTGCATTGTTAATGTGTAATATTGTTCCTTTGTAAGTTTTAACATACTTACTTTCTATTATTATATTTTTTTATAGCTGCAGTATAATATCATTCTTACTTCATTTCAGATGATGGGTCATATATTTTCAAAGTTCTTTGGTGTTTGCATGGACACTTAGTGCCATGTGGAAAATCAGTTCCACAACTTTGAAGCATACGATAAAAGACTCACAGTAATCTTTTATTTTCATCGGAAATTGCATGCAGCAGCTGGAGGATCACCTGGAATTTTTAAAAAGAAAAGGACAGCCAATACAGCCATTTATATTGGCTGTTGATGATAACCAATTTTCTCTTGATGAAATTTATGTTTACGTAGATGACTCAAAAATAAAATTTAATAGTCTTTTGCGTGCCGTTGACATATGTTTCAAATGTTTTCATGTATTCAACTTAGAATATCCAAAAGCATCAACGCAATTCTGGACTTTTGTTCAAGTATTCTTGTTTGAGTTAAAGACAATAAACCTTAAAATTAATTCAAAAATTTCAGTTTTGATAGATTCATTAGAATCTCAAGATTAAATATATTTAAGCAATACAAGTATTTTAAATAACTAACTAAGTTCATCTTCTTGTATTACATTATATTTGAAAAGGTTTTTTGTTTAGATTATTAGAGAGTAAATGAATTTCAAATACATCATACTTTTGTTGTGCCTGTGGAAGAGCGAGTGTGCTACCTGTAATATAATACAGATGTCAAAACAACTAATATAAAACTACAAGTGCAAGAGTTATTAAAACATGTATTTCAACACTTTGTTAGTATTTATCTGTATAGGAAAGAGGGCCATACATTACAGTCCTCAGTTTTAATATTGTATTCTAATTGTTAAAAAAAGACTTAAAAAGAAATGAATTGAATTATACTTTTAAAAGCAAAATTATTTTGTCTCTTATTTTCCATTACATTGAGTAAATGTAAGGCATAGAAAAGGTAATGTATAAGTTAACAGCATCAGTTGACGATATAGCTAAACTTAAATCGCAAGCCATTTGTATGTCATATTTTATTTAGTTTTGTTTTCTATTTAGTTTGTAAAACATATTACATGTAACATTACATATTAAACCTATTTATGGGAACTATTAGTCCACCTTCTTGGTATTAAATACTCCAACACTTCACACTTGTTATTTAATTCATAAATTCCTCATAAAGCAAAATTTGTTATTCAATTCAGAATTCTATCAGAATTTTTCAGTTAGAAAGAAATTGTAATTCAATAAAATAAGATGTTATTAAATTAAATAAAAAAATACATCTTAAAAACCAAATTGTAAAGAATCCATATAATTACGGAAACGAATAATTTAAGTGGCGCCCAACGGGTTTCTGCAGGATTTTGAATAAAAGGAACTTCAAACAACATTGGGTCATAGAAACTCAACTAAGGACTTTTTTTTTTCAACCTCAGAAAAGAACCATAAAAACATTACGTCTGAAGAACCTTCAAGGATTTAAGGACTCCTTCATCTTTAAGATAAACTAAATCAATCAAGACTGGATCATAGGACCCAATTAAGAGATATTGAAAGAATTACACATTAATTGTAAGTGCGTTTTCAGTACCTATTCTTAAAAAAAAAAAAAAAAATTAGTGCTTCCAGAAATAAATAATTTAAACTTAAATTTAAATTATAGCCAAATATCCTTAACTTAATTTGCTTTATCATCTTCGAAATTAAAATTTTCATTTTATATCATATCATATTTATAATAAGTGGAATTTTCGTTGTTTTGGTTTTGCGTATATTTTCTTTTTGTGTTCAAAATGAACAGGGATGATATTTTATCTTTAATAAGCGCTGCAGTAGAAGCTACAACTGAGACATATAGTCAACAAATACAAGAACTCTCTAATAGAGTGCAACAACTACAGCCGCCTAGTATTGAACCATACCTCCCCGTGTCGATTATACCAGGAGTATCAAATAATAATACCACTTTAGACTTGATTAAATCACTTCCTGAGTTTAAAGGAGATCATACTGCATATCCAGCGTGTCGTGAAGCTGCTAAATTTGCAATGAATTATTACCCTGAAGGATCAGAAAATTATTATGTGGCAATGGGTATATTTAGGAATAAAATTAGCAGTACGGCAAATGCTACTTCATCGTCTTTCAATACGATGTTTAATTTTAATGCAATAATTGCTCGCTTAGATCAAAGGTATTCGGATAAACGTCCACTTCACACGTTAGAAAATGAGTTGAGTATCCTAAGTCAAGGCAGAAAATCAATATCAGAGTATTATGATGAGGTAGATAAAAAATTAACTCTTATTATAAATAAAAACATAATGAGTAATAGTGGTAATGAAGTTGTCATTGAAGCCCTTAACGAAAGAGCAAGGGAAAATGCACTTCGAATTTTTATTTCAGGATTGAGGAAACCTCTATGTGATATATTATTTTCGGCTCGACCAGCTGACCTCTCATCTGCCCTAGCAATTGCTCAGGAGCTAGAGACTAATCACAATCGTTATGAGTTTGCCAGATCATTCGCCTTGGGTGAATTGTCTAGAAGAAATCGTACTAAATTGAATGCACAATCGTTTTCTCAGGTAAAACAACAAGTGGTTGCCTCGAATGAAAACAACCATCCAATTCCAATGGAAGTGGACTCAAATACATCTAAATTTAAGCATCCTACAGCATATAAGGGAAATAACAGATTTAACCTTCCTCAAGATAGTACCCAAGCGTTGAAACGTTGTGTCGAACAACTTGACTCTTCCAAAAGAACATATGTTCCACAGACAAAAAATCAAAGAATAAACCATGTTCAACAAGAAGACGGTTCATATAATGATGAGACAGTACAGAATGAAGATTTGTCTAGTGTCTTTGAGGAAGAAGAGATGAATTTTTTAGATTAAGTTCGCTCTTACCATATATAGTGAAAACAGCTAAATGTGGTTAAGAGCTCAAGTTACTCATAGATACAGGCACTTCGAAAAATTATATACAAAATCACACATTTTTAAAAGGAATCATATCAGTACAATCTCCATTTACTATAAGATCAATAAATGGAGCAAACATAATCAAACAGAAATGTGAAATTAATGTCCTTAATAATACAGGCACATTTTTTATATTACCCCAATTGAAATCGTTTGATGGCATCATAGGTTACGACTTTTTGAAACAAATAGAGGCAAAAATAGATATAAAGTGCGGTACACTTTTTTATAAAACAGGAAAAGAGAAGCTTAGACACTCTAGACACCAAGAAGTGAACACAATTGGCTATTATAATAGTTGTGTTATGAGCCACGTAAAGAATGAATTAGATAACGTCATTAAAAAAAACGCAACAGCTTTCGCCGAACCGAACCGATCACTGCCTTATAACACTACAGTGTTAGCCACAATTCGAACTAATACAGAACAACCCATTTACACCAGAGCGTACCCATATCCAGTATCAGCTAAAGACTTTGTTAATAGTGAAGTAGAAACTTTACTAAAAGACGGAATTATAAGGAAATCAAATTCAGCATATAATTCACCAATTCACATCGTAAAAAAGAAGGGATTTGATGATCAGGGAAAGCCTAAACTAAGAATAGTCATAGATTTTAGAAAAATAAACGAACATACTATCCCAGACAAATATCCCATTCCTAATATTTCAGTAATTTTGGCAAACTTAGGAAACTCCAAATTTTTCACCACAATAGACCTCAAATCCGGATTTCACCAGATACTCTTGTCTGAAAATGATAGACAAAAAACTGCATTCAGTATAAATAATGGAAAGTATGAATTTTGTCGGTTGTCTTTTGGCCTAAAAAATGCACCAAGTATTTTTCAGCGTGATATTGATGATATTTTACGTGAAGATATTGGTGAGATATGTCAAGTTTACATGGATGATGTTATAATTTTCTCACCTAATGAACAAAAACATCTTGAACATATAGATAGGTACAATTTTATACAAATTAGAAAAAGCAGGAATGCGAGTATCAATTGAAAAATCGAAATTCTTTAATACCGAAACCGAATTTTTAGGATTCGTTGTTTCACAACATGGCATTAGAACGTGTCCAGATAAAGTCCAGGCCATATTGAATTATCAAACTCCGAAATCATTACGAGCACTACGTTCGTTTTTAGGTCTCTCAGGTTATTACAGGAGATTTATAAGAGATTATGCCAAAATCTCCAAACCATTAACAAAATTTCTTGAAGGTAATAACGGACATGTTAAAGCGAAAGACTCTAAAACTACTAAAATAAAATTGGAAAAAGAAAGTTTGGAAGCGTTTGAAAAACTAAGAACAATATTGGCTTCGGATGATGTTTTATTAGCTCACCTCGATTATGAAAAACAATTTGACTTAACAACCGATGCTTCTTCAGTTGCTTTAGGAGCGGTTTTGTCGCAAGAAGGGAAACCCATTACCATGATATCCCGAACATTGTCAAAATCTGAACAGAACTACGCCACAAATGAAAGAGAACTGTTAGCGATTGTTTGGGCTTTTAAAAGTTTAAGGCATTATCTCTATGGTATTACAAACGTTAATATATTCACTGATCATCAACCGTTGACTTTTGCAATATCGGACAAAAACCCAAATTCTAAAATAAAAAGATGGCGAGCTTTTATTGAAGAGTTTGCTCCGAAATTTCATTATAAACCAGGTAAGGAGAACGTTGTAGCTGACGCTCTCTCTAGGCAATTTACATACAATTTGTCAGATTTTGGGGAAGACGACGGAACAATACATAGTGAGGCTTCAGTCACACAAACCATTAGGACAACCAAGTTTCCTGTAAACCACTTTAAAAATCAGCTAATTATTACCAAAGCACGCCAAAATAAACGAAGTAAAAAATAATCTTCAAACAATTTTTACGGCACACAATTTATTTTAATAACGAGGATATCTTAATAAATCACTTGATAGAATCTATAGACCCTAATACTGTTAATGCTATTCATTGTGACCTGCCAACGTTGGCTGAAATTCAAGATAAGGTAGTCAAAACATTTCCGGAAGTTAGATTTATTCATTCTGAAAATTTTGCTATTGACATTACTAATGAAAATGACCAACTTGAGATAGTAACAACGGAGCATAACAGAGCTCATAGATCACTTCAGGACAATTTTCTGCAAATATCGAATGAATATTATTTTCCTGGAATAAAAAAATTACTTAAGTCTATAATCGGAAACTGCTGGATATGTACAGAAAACAAATATCAGAGAAAACCACCAAAGCCAGAGATAGGAAACACGCCAGTACCTAGTTTTCCTGGAGAAATTCTACATATTGACATTTTAATTACTAGGGGAGAAGTGGGGGTTGTGGGCATAGTTTTGTTTTCGGCTTATAATTACCGACCTAGTGCATATTATTTGGACATATGGGTATCTGTGTAAAGCTAGACACCTAAGCTAACTAATTATAAAGAAACATACCTGATTCCGTCATGCAAAAAAATTGTACATGGACTTTCGTAAAATCGTCATTTTGAGAAAACAATTTTTTTAGGGGGGGTTGTGGGCACCCTTGGAAAAAATGCTACAAATGGAAAAATATGAAAAAAAAACACAACTAATATGAACAAAATGACAGTTTATTAATCTCAAAGCCTGCATAGGATTTATTCATCGTCGGAAATACAATTTTGACATGCACATATAATAGCTTGCCCGCATGCCTGCACATTTCATATGAAAAGCTCGATCGCAGATGTTACAATTGATGGAGTTGGCTGCGGTCAATTGGCGTGGCAAAAATTTCAAAGAAAACAAAATTTTATGGAACTAAAGTTTAAAAAACAATATCAATCATAGTAGGCTACGTTCACCGTTCATATTTTTTGGTGGAATTTTTTGTGAATTCGTGGAAAAAAACGGGTGCCCACAACCCACCCAATTTTTGTGCCCACAACCAACTTTAGCAGACATTTTAAAAAGTAATGAAAAAATGTTTATGCATAAATTTTTTGGTTCAAATCGATATTGTTCCATTCAGCATAATACTTCGACTAAATAAAAATACATTACACTTACCTTTCCAATCGATCCACTTTGATTGATACACTATTGAAAATGTTTGAAAAAAACTTCACCACCTTTTCAAAGCCCAAAAAAAACCAATTCGTTCATTTCCAAAAGTAAACGCGTCCGTTTACTTTGATATTTGGCATGAATCATACATAGGGTAATTACCCTTGCGAATGACATTACCAACGAAACTCAATCTTCATTTTGTGAAAAGATACGTAGGGGTGCCCACAACCCCCCCGGTGCCCACAATCCCCACTTCTCCCCTAATAAACAACACTTTCTCACTTGTATTGATAAATTCTCTAAATTTGCTGTAGTTATTCCGATTGCTACTCGCTCATCCATTGATATAAAACGAGCTATTATAATGATAATGTCAAATTTCAAGGATACTAAACTCGTAGTTTCAGATAACGAAAAAGCATTTAAATCTAATGTAATAACTGCATTATTCAGAGATCATTTTAAAATAGAGCAATTCTTTGTACCTCCGCTCCATAGTGAAAGCAATGGCCAAATAGAGCGATTTCACTCAACACTTCTGGAAATAGCCCGTTGTTTAAAAGCGGAATTAAATATAATAGATATGGTGGACTTAATACTAATTTCAACTAATAAATATAACTGCACTATCCATTCGGTTACGGAAAGTAAGCCTATTGACATATTACAAGATTATTCAACCAAAATATTAAAAATTGTAAAAGACAAATTACTAAAAGCTCAGGAAAATTCAGTTAACTGGCATAATAGATTTACGAAAACTAAAGTCTATCAGCCAGGAGAGATAGTTTTTGTTCGAAGGAATAAACGCCTAGGGAATAAATTCGACAAAGTCTTTACTCAAGAGGTAGTTGAAAAAGATTTAGGAACTACTGTACTCATTAAAGGCAGAAAAGTTCACAAAACTAACCTCAGATAAGACATTTCATACTTGTATTCACTTGACAGCTGTTGTTGACGAAAATCATAAACTACTCTAGCGTTTATTTTATTACACTACTTGAAAAACTACGATGACTAAAAATGGCACAGATAAATATTAGTAACACTTATTGATAATCGAAATATAATATTTTGTTAAAAATAAAAATAAAAGAAACAACGAAATTTTTAACCATTTAAATAATCTTACAGTGTTCTTAATGCTGGATAAAGAAAATATGTTTAATCCATTGAATTTTAGTACTTACTCTTGAAATAAATAATTGAATAGATACTGAATACTCACAAAACCAAAGTATTATTATATATTAAAGGTTCCCATAATTAATTATGTTATAGTTTATTTGAAGTATTACTTAAGGTTCATTAAGCTAGATATGGCTAATGCTGTTGATGGCGACAACGTATCAACACCTCTATCAAGGTTCATCAATAAACCTTCTCACAATAACTCAATAATAATATATCCAGAATTAATCGGCGCAACACATTTCATATGTTTCGAAAATTCAACAGAAAATTATAATATCAAACGATGTGACCAATACCATATGATGATATGATATGATGAAGAGACCGTAACACTAACAGAAAATCATCTCAAAATTTTCAACCATATCCACATAGTTGAATTTAAGATATGGGTCATTAAATAAAGTTATTCACATAAAACCAGAAAAGGACAAACCAGTGCCTTGTTGTAGCTCAAAGACTTATGAGCACAGCTTAAATGATAACCTATGGAGAATCACAAAGTGAATCGAGGACGCTTCACATTTAAGAGTGGGAGGAGTCAACAGCATCAGTTGACGATATAGCTAAACTTAAATCGCAAGCCATTTGTATGTCATATTTTATTTAGTTTTGTTTTCTATTTAGTTTGTAAAACATATTACATGTAACATTACATATTAAACCTATTTATGGGAACTATTAGTCCACCTTCTTGGTATTAAATACTCCAACACTTCACACTTGTTATTTAATTCATAAATTCCTCATAAAGCAAAATTTGTTATTCAATTCAGAATTCTATCAGAATTTTTCAGTTAGAAAGAAATTGTAATTCAATAAAAGAACATGTTATTAAATTAAATAAAAAAATACATCTTAAAAACCAAATTGTAAAGAATCCATATAATTACGGAAACGAATAATTTAACTTATATTTACATTGAATTAAAAGCTATTGAAAATATTTTATGTAAAACTTTTTTTTTACCATGGATCTAATAGAAAATTAAAGTAAAATACATTGAAAAATTCAATAAGAATTTAAATTTCAACAATGTTAAAATACTTAGACTTAATGTAAACTTACGTTAAATTAATTTTTGAATTTTATGTAAGAAATATTCTATCAATGTACTGTACATAAATAAAAAACTTTTACATTAAAAGGTAAATTGATGTAATCGAATACATTGGCCTAATGTAATTTAATGTACTTTTGCAATGGCTCTGTTTTAAAGTAAAATACATCACGAGAATGTATTTTTTTCCTTGTCAGTATGTATTTTTTTTTTCTCAGTGTATATGAAAAGTTATTCTCATTCTGCCGCAGTACCGCGCGTGGTACGTTTTGCCCAGCCACGATAATGATTCATGAAGCGCGAATCTCTTGAATAACCCGTTGTGAAAACTTCCTTTGGTCACAGCTCACTCATAAGCAGTACTCAACAGGTAAGGCCTGCTTCGGAGAAGGACTGCTACCGCTGCTGCAAGCCCAATGCAAAATTAGATTTTCATGCATATAAATGTATACTCACGGAAGACTATTATGCCTTCGCACCGCAGACGTGCTATCAGGCCCGATATTAGAGGGCAAGGAAGAAGGACCCCATGTATTTTAAAGCTTTTCATTTTTTTTATTTCATACATTGCAATGTTTTATGATTCGACATTACCTTTTTGTCATCTGTATTGTAAATATACATCAAAAGTAGATACTTACATGGTTAGAAGTTGATAACGATGTGAATGTTGTCAGGCTTGTCTTCTGTTGTTTGATATTATATTAAGGTGGCACAGTTTTGTGCATTTATTGTAAAATTGTAAAAAAGAAAACGTCACAAAAATTAACATTATTAATATCAATGCAAATGAGACGACGCACAGTGGAATTTTGTGGCCATTAATAGGAAGAATTTGAAAGTGCTTGGAATTGAAAAATTTTGTAGTACAATCGTCAGATAATACTTAGGGGATGAAAAAAAACTATAAAAGTTTTAAATTTGTTTTGGATTTAGCGACACAGTGGGACTTGTTTGAAACAAAATGTTAACTTGTTTGAAACAAAATACAATAATGTAGCATATTGGCGGAAAGTACATACATTGTTTTTACTTTATAAAAATTAATTTAGTTTTCTTTTATCGGTCTTATATGAATTTTACGGAATTTTCAAAAATTAGAATGAAAAATGTGTGGTGGAACTCGGGTCTATCTAGTCAGGATTTTGAGGCCTAATAAAAAAAAATTTGGTGTATTCTGGCGCACCACGCCAAAGTGTGTTGGCTAAAGAGCCGTACTTTTGAAAATTAATTTAGAGAGAAAGCGAAACGCCTTTTTGAGTTCTAAGTTAATTCTGACTTTATTATTTACAATCTTACTTATTTATACAAAATAAACCGGTATTTCTTAGCACTATTATTTCCGTTATTTTATCATAACTCCTCCTCCATTTAGATATCCCCGCTGATCACCAATCAATTCCAAATTTTGGTTGCATCAGCATTCTAATTTTTAGTAAGTAAAATTCTATTGGCGAAAAAGAGTCACTACGAGAATTGACTTCAGTTTCGATGTTCCCAGCCTTGAAATACTGCATAAGGGTGTTTTCTTACCATATGCATTTTTGTTGTTTTTAAATTAGATCGGTTGAGGTAGTCAGTGGCTTAGCCTTGAATGCACAAAGCCATTGACGTGTGAGTGTAACCTAAACTGCATTTGTTGGTGTCATAAATTTTAATTTTTATTGCTTGACCAAAATTATCTTGGAATTATTTTTGTTTATTTTTGATTTCCTTAAAAATGTGAATTTGAGTGGTTTTAATTTACTGTGAAAGATATGGGTTAAATTATTGGGATTTGGTGGGAACGTTTGATTTGTTTAATTCTTTACTATGGAAAATAGAAGAAGGTGTTATGGAGGGAACACTTTTCCAAGCTGCTTGCTGGCGATGACTCCACCAATCCCGCCTTTGGAGAAATTAACCCGATGCCACCAATCAACGACGATGGTGTGGACGTACCACCACCTAGCCATGACGCGGTACGAGTTGTGATCCAACGACTTAAGAACAACAAAGCGGCTGGTGCCGATGGCCTGCCTGCTGAATTGTTCAAGACCGGCGGCGATGAGCTGATAGGGTGTATGCATCAACTCATCTGCAAAATATGGCTAGTAGAAAGCATGCCCGACGATTGGAATCTCAGTGTCCTTTGTCCTGTACTGAAGAAAGGTGACCCGACAATCTGCGCTAACTACCGGGGAATCAGTCTTCTTGCCATCTCTTACAAGGTCCTGTCGACTGTACTGTGTGAAAGACTTAAGCCGTTTGCCAACACACTGATTGGGCCTTATCAGTGCGGCTTTAGACCTGGTAAGTCCACCATAGACCAGATCTTCACACTACGTCAAATCCTGGAAAAAACCCACGAAAAACAGATCGATACCCATCATCTCTTTATCGATTTTAAAGCAGCTTTCGATAGCCCGATACGGGATTGCCTGTATGCCACCATGTCTGAGTTCGGTATACCTGCGAAGCTGGTGCGGCTTTGCAGAATGACGTTGAGCAACACAGCCAGCTCCGTCAGAGTAGGAAGGGACCTCTCCGAACCATTTGATACCGAACGAGGTTTCAGACAGGGCGATCCATTATCCTGCAACCTCTTCAACTTTGTGATGGAAGGGGTGTTGCGAAGAGCCAGTGTACATCGTAATGGCACTATTTTCTACAAAAGTGTCCAGCTCCTTGCATATGCCGATGATATTGATATCATTGGACGTTGTAAGCGAGATGTTACTGCTGCGTTCTCTGCTATCGAAAAAGAGTCAGCGAAAGTGGGTTTGATGGTGAACGAGGGCAAAACAAAGTATATGCTGTCCACAAACAGGGAGACGCGGCGTATTGGATCCTTTGTTACTGCGAACAACTATACTTTCGAAGTTGTCAAGGAATTCACCTATCTTCGCACCGCCGTGAACACTCAAAACGATGTCAGCCTGGAGATAAAGCGAAGACTAACTCTTGCTAATAGGTGTTACTATGGTCTCAGTAAGCAATTGAGTAGTAGAGACCTCTCTCGCCCGACAAAACTGACACTCTACAAGACGCTCATCTTACCCGTGCTACTTTACGGCGCAGAAGCATGGGTAGTGTCGCAGACTGATGCAGCCACGCTTGGGGTGTTTGAGAGAAAAAAAAAAAAAAAATTCTTCGCAAAATCTTCGGTCCTGTTCACGTCGGCGACGACTACCGTATTCGAATGAACCACGAACTGTACGAGCTCTACGCTGACATTGACATAGTCAAGCGCATCACTATTCAACGTCTGCGCTGGCTGGGACATGTTGTGCGTATGGACGAAGAAGCTCCGGCGAAAAAGGTGTTTTATGCGGAAGCCGCTGGGCGACGACGAAGAGGAAGACCATGCCTCCGATGGAAAGACCAAGCCGAGGAAACCCTATCCACGCTTGGTGTGAATGATTGGAGAAGGCGTGCGCAAAGCAGAGGCGCCTGGAGAGAGCTTTTGAGGTCGGCCGTAACCCGGTAACGGGTTGTTATGGCCACCCAAGTAAGTAAGTAAGTTAGTGGTGGTTATGGTGATTATGTAAGTTCAGGTTATGGTGATTATGTAAGTTCACTACAATTGGTAAAAGTGAAAAATTTTAAAACTTTAGCAGAAAAAAACAAAAAAGTATATCTTCAGATTTAAAAAATTTTTTATATATTATGTGCGAAAGTATAGTTAGCAAAAAAAAAAAAAAAGCTGCGCATATTCATAACTTTTTTATTATCAGGTTTATCCTAATGTAGTTTTAGAAGGAACAAAATATATCGACTTTTATTAAATGCTTTCACTAATTTGTTTGTATCGAAATTTACCAAAATTGCATACTGACAAAAAGTTCATACATTATACTATTTAAAAATTGTTTGTTTGAAGTCTTATATTCTATGTGTGAATTATGCTGATTTTTTAAAAATTAGGGCTGAAAAAGTCATAATTCAAAAATTTCGCAATATTTAACAGCAAAGAACAAAAAAGTATATCTCCAGATTTAAAATTTTTTTTATATATGATGTGCGAAGGTATGGTTAGCAAATACAAAAAAAAAAAAGCTGCGCATATTCATAACTTTTTTTTTAATGAACTTTTTTCTATTGCAATATTTGAAGAAAAAATTGTTTGTGTATTTCGCATTTTGCAATGCTTTAGAACAATTTTATAAATTGTAAAAGCTTACATTGGAAGGAAGTTGCTTGAATTTATATAGGAGTTCCCTTAAATAGAGGGGAACTGGTTAAGGCTGTTTTTTTCTTTTTTCATCCATCTTTGCTTTCGCTTTTTTAGAACTTAACATAGCGTAGTGCAGATATGGATGGTGCAGCATAGGGGGTCCGATTATAAACATTTTTGTTAATATTATTATCGTAATATATTTCCAAAAAAAAATTATTTTAAATTCTTATGTCCTTAATTATGATAGTTATCATTCTATATTTTCCAATAAATTTATTTTATGTTTTTAATGTCTTTAATATAAGTTCAGAAAAAACTTATGTTTTTATTAGAAACTAAACGAACAGTGTTTCAAAAGTCATTGCTTTTACTATTAATATTTTACAGTCATTTTATCAAAACAAATATATTAGAATATTTTACAAGTTCTGGTTTCCGGAGAAGTTATAAGTCTCGAAAGCTTTCACAAATATACCCAAAAAACTGTGTAACTTTATAAAAAGGACTACAATTGGAAAAACATGCCTCCTTCCGTGCACAAAATTCTAATAAATTGAAGTCAAATTATGCAAGAACTAGAAGTTTCAATTGGACGTCTTTCTGAAGAAGCTCAGGAAGCATCAAATAAAGTTTTTAAAAACGCGAGGTTGCACAACAGCAGGTGTTGCTCTAGAGTAGCAAACAACGAAGATGTTTTGCATTATTATCTTTTGATCCTCTTACCAGTCAAATTCGAATAAAGCGAGATAAAAAATATAAGGAGTTATCAGCAGAGGCACAAGAAATGCTTGAAGTCTATGAAGAAGACGATTAAAATAAATTTAAAAAAAACATTGCTGTTTTTTATCTATTTTTCAAATTAGGTTTTTTTATTAGATTTTCAGTTTTTCTTTAATAACTTGAAACTTTAAAAGATATCGCACTATTTGTAACATTTTTGAAATCAGCATTGCCAAATTATTGGAAATCGATACCCATTTTGAAGAACAAATCTCAATCACATCCCACCTTTGTGTTGGCGGTAGGCGTGTACGTGGACAAATTTTTTTCATATTCATAATTTTTTTGTTGATTTAACTTAAAAAACGTCTGTGCCAAATTTCCGTTTTTTGGTCTTTCTCTAATAACTTTTAAACTATAAGAGATATTGAAAAATTTATAACATTTTTGAAATAAGCATTGCCAAATTAATGAAAATTGATACCAATTTTGAAAAAAATCACAACCACATTCCACTTTTGTATCGGAGGTAGGCGTGTCCTTGCACCGACTTTTTTAAAAATCACAAATTTTTGTTGTCTTTATCTTAAAAACAACTGTCGCAATATTCAAGAGTCTAGCGCAATTATTACTATTTATGGCCGCCGTTCCATACAAATCCATCCACTGTGCGACGCAGAGAAAAAAAATCAGTTACATAATTCTGAGTCTTTACAACTTGTTTAAATTTCATTTTTCCAAGTACTTCTGAGAGCGCCTGCTTAGAAAGACCTGTTTTATCGGGACATTTCATATAAAAAATAAGTAAGTTTGAAAGAAGGTGGGTCGACCTGATACTTTTCAAGGAAGGCCTTCTGGAAGTGCTGCTAGCTCCTGTCAGTGCCTACTGGGTGCAGCCCGCTACGACAAGCAAACGCTCTCACGATAACGATGATTTGCTTATCAATTCTGTATACGTGCACGCTTACTTACGCTCTTAAAGCATCTGCTCGTTCTCATTCTTACACCCTTACCACAAGCAAACACGCTCACAATAAGCATGTGTTGTTTATGTGTTCATCAGTTCTGTATACGTGCACGCATTTTTACGCTCTTTAAGCGCCTGCTCGTTTTCTAGGCAGCACCGGTCATAGCCGTGGCTGAGCAAAACGTAGCGCGCGCGCGACTGCGGCAAAAAGAGAATAAAAGGGCCAACTAAACCATGCACGCTTTGACTGCAGTCAACTTATGCAAGTGTGCGAATACACACAAATCGTATATTAAAACTACAACCCAGTGCGCCAAACGAATTCGTTTCTTCGTACTATTCATCCGTTTCGGATTCCGTTACGAATTCGTCTCGAACTCTTTTTGTATGAAATTCCTCTCGAAAAAACGAAAGGATCGTCCGCATTAACGAATTCGTTTCGAATTCGTAACGGACTTCAGATACGGATTCGTTTCGAATTCGTTTTTTGTTCATAAAACGAATTTTTTTTGTTCATAAAAAATTAATTTTATTTAAAAGAAAAAAAAAACCGGCGGGTTGCACTGTGGGAGTGCCGACAGAAGTGAAAACTTGAAACAAAAATTAATTTCACACGTAGAAAGAAGTATGCAAAAATAACAAACCGTTTAATGACAAGTTAGTGTGTTAGTTGGTATGTGTGCGTTTTCTTTTTATATGGCAATGCAATGGAAGACAAAAACAGAATATGTATTCAAATTTTACTCTCGCTCTCATTCTCAATTTGTCAACGCAACAACGCGGAATTTGAAAGAAACAAACATGTAAGCATATCAATCGTTGAATGAGAATGGAACGTGTCAGTTAGTGTGTCTGTTTTGCTTTTTGTTTTCCACTTGGAATATTTATTTAAGAGAAACAATAGAACATTAAATTTTACTATCGCTCTCATTCATGACGGGGAATCCCGATGACGGTCGGTGTCGCGAGTTTATACTTTTTTCCTCAGCCGTGAATGCTTTCTTACGGAGGTGCACAACGTGCCCTAAGAAGTTTTCACTTCAAATTTTTTTATTATTTAATATGCAAATTGTAAGACTTTATTGCATATAATTTTAGTTTATTATCAAATTAAATTTAACATAAGACTTACAAATTTCCAGAGTCAGGCTCGAACCCATGTCCCAGCGATTCATAGTCATGCGCGCTACCTACTAGGCTACCTTTCATATATTAAAACATATGTCAAAGGCGAATGATATCTTCTCTCATTTCATACGCTTTATTTACAAAAAACGAATTCGTTTCGAACTCGTTACGGACGTCAAATACGGATGTTTTTTACGAACAAAAAACGAATTCAAAACGAATTCGTTTTTTGTTCATAAACCGGATCAGTTTCGGACTCGTTTTTAGTTCATAAAAAAAAATTTAATGTTTTAAGCGACTTAGAATTGCTTAAAAATTCAAAAAAACTTATAAAATTTTTAACTCAAATTTTTTTTGGAAAAACTTGAAAATTTTGGAAAAAAAAATTAGTTTTTTTCGACTTTTTAAGCATTTCTAATTCGATTAAGAATAAAATTTTTTTCAAAAATTTTTCTTAGAGAATTTTCCAAAACTTTTTAGTTTTTCCAAAAAATTTGAGTAAAAAATTTTATAAGTTTTTTTGAACTTTCAAGCAATTTTAAGTCGCTTAAAACATTACATTTTTTTTATGAACATACAACGAGTTCGAAACTGATCCGGTTTATGAACAAAAGACGAATTCGTATCGAATTCGTATTTGAAGTCCGTTACGAATTCGAAACGACTTCGTTTTTGGAAAAATTTAAGTCCCGGAAAAATTTTCAAAGAAAAATTTTAAAAAAATAATTTGTGTCTTAATCCGAAACGGATTGTTAATTTCAGTGTTAAAAAAATATATGTGTTTTTTTCGACTTTTCAAACATTTCTAATTCGATTGAGACACTAAATTTTTTTTGAAAATTTTTCTTTTAAAATTTTTTCGGGACTTCCAAGAAAATTTGATCTGTTTTATGAACAAAAAACGAATTCGAAACGGATTCGTATTTGAAGTCCGTTACGAATTCGAAACGAATTCGACCACAGTATAATTTGAAATGGTCAATGCCACGACATGAATTTCTACTATAAAAATAGATGAGAAAAACAAATATTAAAAAATTAGGTACTCTAGGTACTTGAAAAAACTAGTCCAAAACTCTTTCCACATTGATTTCGGCATCGCGATGTATGTATATCTAGCGAGGCTAAGCCGTTCAGTCGATCTTCGGATAAAGTTGGTCTGAGGTATGTCTTAAGCAGGGCCGGCGCTAGAGCTTTTCGCGCCCTGGGCAGAGTGCGATATGGCGCCCCATTTTTATGAGAAAAAAAAAACAATAAAAAGTTTTATTCATGAACACATTTTTATTCAAGTTTCGTGCATTTTGAGATGGGCGATAACATATACTCGATACAGGCCCGTGCGCAAGGGGGGGGGGGCAATTTGGGAGTTCAAATCCCCTCCATTGGGAATTTTCGCACATAGGTTTTTATTGACATTTGAATGAAAAATAAAAAGATACAACAAATTTTTTTTTTTCAACGAAAGAACTAAAATGCCAATAAATCTTCGGAGCCCGAGTATTTCATTTTCGACAAAATTTGCGTTCTCTAGCTATTTCTGAACCAAAAACCACGATTTGGGGCCACTGTGCGTCGCTAAGGCTAAGTAACACAAGCGTTTTCTCAATGCGCGTTTAAGCATAGCTTCAGCATAAATAAAATCAGCTTCAATGAAAATTCATGCACAAATCTATTCGCGCCATATACAGTGAAATTCTTCATAGCCGGACACCCACCGTCGCAGTATTTTTGTCCGGTTATTGGAGCGTCCGGCTATCGGAATGTATTTTGTATGGAAAAGTTAGTGAGTGTCGCTGAAATATGTTCGGTTATGGAAGCTGTCCTGTTATGGGGGATGTCCGTAATGGGGAATTTCACTGTATTTCAATTTTGCATGACAGTTCACGTGACATGTGGATAAATTAAGTTCAACTTTGGCGTCAACGCATTGCCGGGCAAGACATCAAAAATGCTTCGTGATATGGCAACTTTGACAACAGCAACAAATGAACGCTGCTTTTCAGTGCTACGTTGTCTAAAGGCATACCTCAGATAACTATGTCCGAAGATCGGCTGAACGGCTTAGCCTCGCTAAGTATACATCGCGATATCAAAATCAATGTGGAAAAAGTTTTGGACGAGTTTTTTCAAGTACCTCGCAGAATTAGTTACTTACGTAATGATAACTGAATATCGAATCATAACATAAACAGATGTACATATGTACTATGTGTTTTATTATAATTAAATGTCTATTAGACCGGGTCGAAACTTAAATTCATCCAGACACCGACTCAAAAGTTAGAATGACCCTTAAAAGCGATATCTGCGTCATTTTGTTTTAGTTCCGAGAAAAACCAATGGAGCACTTTTGATTCTCCTGAAGGTCCTTTTTGACTTAAAAAATGTGTTATTTGCTCGTAACTTTTATTCCTTCACAGCATGGATACCCGAATTTAGTCGAAAAATAAAATTTGCCTTCTTGCAAAAAATTTGACGCTAAAAAATTTTAAATAATTTTTCTATTATAGATAATATTCAGTCCCAAAATTCGATTTTTCACATTTTTCATATGGAAAAAACAAAATGACACAGATAGCGTTTTTAAGGGTTCTTCTAACGTTTGAGTCGGTGTCTGGCTGACTTTATTTTGCTTCATACAAATCGACAGGGTCTAATGTCTATATTAAAAAAAAACCGTTTTTTGATGTTTTCTATGAACATGAAATAATATGAAATGTCCGAGTTAAAAACCCCCCTCATGGATGATTCCTGCGCACGGGTCTGACTCGATACAAAGATATATGAGCAAAGATTAAGTGAATTTATAATTAAGAAAAGTTACATATGTAGTCTATAATAAAATCGTGTATTTTGTGCACTCTAAGTACATATAAGAACTTAAATTGTTTATGAAAAATGAGATCATATTTCCGCAGCCAACTTTCGGTTCATTAGAAAGGTGAAAAAACATAAAGATTTAGTTAAGAAACTAGTACTGGAATGCTAGTTTTATTAAATTTCACTTGATATGAAAAAGTGACTAAAAATCCTTTCAAAACTGAACAAAATAACATTTTTGCGATTTTCAGTGAAGCGATAGTTTAAACCTGGCTAAGTGAAACTTCTAAAATTTTATTGCTTTGGCTTCTGCAAAGGGTTTTATGAGATTATCGTAACCAATTTTTTGACAAATGTTGCTTTCTATGGCCAGCATAGCCAGACCGAACAACCTTTTTTTGTGCCATTGTGGATCGTAAATAAATTTTTATTAATTTTAATTTTGATAAGCTGCGTTCCCCAAGTAGTATTCGCAAAGCAATAGCTACGTTTGGAGCGAAAAATTTTAGGCTAGATACAAATTCAAATGCTTTTAATGGAGTAGTTTTTGGATCTATTGACTCAGATAGCAAACATTTCGCAAGGGTCGATATCATTGACACTTTTCGTGTATGACAACATTTTTAATTTTTAGGGATCCGATGTCATATAAAATAGAAAACGAGTTCTCATGATTCCTTAATTGCTGCATCTAACACTGTATAGCAACATTCTAGCATTAACTTTGTTTTCGGATCCGAAATTGGCTCATCTTCAACTTCGTATGAAAATATTTGGTTTTTGTACGAGATCTTATGGGAGGATCTAACCGAAAGGTAGTTTCAGTGTCAATTTCTCCTGCCAAGTCTTTTGTAAATTCAAGCATGCTCTCGAAGTTTACTTCTTTACCTTAATAACGCACAACAAATGACATTTGCTCAACTTTGCTCTAATCTTGTGTACAATCAACCACTATACAATAGTACTTACTTAGCAGAATTCAATTATGTTACAATTATATTTTTAGCTCTTTCAGCTACTAGATCAAACATTTATGAAAAAATGTGAGCAACTTGGGCTGGTAACTGCCTTATTCAAGTGAAGTGTTTCTTCACCACAGTGTCAAATTTAGCCAGCAGCTCCACTACTATCAAAAAATTTCTATTTCCTTTTTTGTGAGGTGTGTCAGACGAATCTCTAAAAGATAAGAATTCCCATCCAAGAAATATGATGACGGCGAGCAGTCTTTCGACAACATTCCGCCAATGGTTTATTTTCGATCGTTATGCGTTTTGTTGAGCCGAGTCACTTGTTTAATTACAACGCAATCTATTAGAAAGCTCTAGCCAAGCAGAGCAAGTGCGCAAATAGAATACACTGCACTCATGCGATTTTAATCCTTCCAATATTTAAAAGAGCTAAGGACCATGCAGCCAAAGGAAAAATTGTATCAGCTGCGACTGAGTATACCAACCATGACCGTTCTTTTCACACATGTTGGTGCAAATCGGCGACAGTCTTTACTTAAGGGACACTGTCGGTTCACTTTTAACTTTGAAGGCTCACGTTTTACAAAAAACACACATATTTTATCAGAAATCCTTTTTGGCCAATCCTCTGGGTCATCAGTAATGCATTCCAATGGCGAATTACTTTTAATCTTTATTGAATGTAGAATAAAAATATACTAATGGAACATTTTTGTTATCCACTTCAAAATTACCTTCAGAGTCAACAGAGTTTTTACATGAGACTGAGTCTGGAGCATCTTCAGCGTTATTATTAAAATCGGCAACAGCATCATCGCACTTAGCATTGGAAGACTTATTTAGAAAACTTTTTTTATCTGCACGTGCAGACATTAAAAAAAATTCAATAAAACTTTTTAGGCACTCAAATTGCACAACTATTTTGTCTGGTCCTTAAAATTTATAAGCCGACTTCTTCAACGTATGAAGGATATTAGTTCCCCATAAATTTTCAAAACCTTGTATATCTTTCATGTTTCAAAACTTGGCGCCCCATCAGAGCGGCGCCCTGGGCAACTGCCCGCTTTGCTCGTACCTTCCGCCGGCCCTGGTCTTAAGACGACGCACAGTGGCTCCTTTTTCAAAAAGTGATTGCTAAAATCAAATTTTCGATTTATGATTTTCGAAACTTTTTATTTTTTATTTGACAGATAATTGACCAAAGGTTCTAAAACCGAAAACTTTTTTGATTTATGACAAGTATTTTGGTTTTTATGGGTGCTCAAAGTTGGATAACTTTTTATCGTTCATTAAAATAGCATTTTTTTACATTTTCCGCAATATTAAAAATGGTAAATTTCAAAAATTAGGAAAAACATGGGAATTTGAAGTATGCTCTCTGAATTTATGGTATTTTAAAATAAATAATTTCCACAAGATGTAAAAAAAAAATTTTTAGTTAGTACTTTTCATGAATTTTTTAAAAAAGGTCGTTTTTAGCATAGTTTTTCAAATTTACCTTGGCCTATAATCCACAAATCAATGTCAATCAAAGATTGGTGAATGGGAAATTATGGATGACATATCTGCCAACAAAAATTACATAGATCCTACCTGCATATATTTGCATATTTAGAAGTTATAGCTACTTATGTGACATGATATGCATAAAACTGAATTTGTTGTGTGATGACGATTTTCAGTCTATGATATTTTGACTTGGAAATTGTTAGTCTGAATTTGATAGAATGTTTTTAGCGAATATAGACATCACTCAAAATAAACTAAAAATTGTAAATATGGACGTTACGACGCCCCTTTCTTAATTTATTCTTCCTATTTCCAAAACTATTTGACGCAAATAGATGCATATGTAATGAGCACTTAGAAAACTTCTGTCCAAATAATATGGGCTTTGCCCCACCTCCAAAACGCTTGATTTGTCTCTTTTTCCAAATCATTTCACTCTTTTTAAGAAAATTCGCTTTTGTATAGCAAAATAGTAATACTTGCCTCAGATATTTATATCTAAGTTTTTAATGCAATTTAAAAATATCTAGTAATGTCAAATAGAATAAAGCTGTATTTTTTGTATGGAATACAGGTAGATGCACTTCTGACAACAGTGAACTCTAGTGCAGGCCAACTTTATAGACACCTGTCTTATTACCGTAGATATCACACAAGGAATTTAGCTTATTAGGTAGTTAAATTTTTTCGCTGAGCAAGTATTATGTTTGAGGTTCGTAACACAATATTTTGTACCTGTATTTGTATAAAAGTCAAATTTTAAGTCTCAATAACTCAGTCTTTTCTGACTATTTAAAGTGTGAACTACGCAAGTTTCCAAGGAAAATGAGAAAATCTTATAAAAATTTGTTTGAAATATTTGCAAACAGAGAAAATGGAGATTCATTTGTGGTTGCGGTAAAAAACAAATACCCGAAACATATTAAGGATGAGCATACACAAAAGTTAAAAAACTTTTACTGCAACACAAAGAGATATTGGGTTTCGTGTAATAGAACCAAAGCGAATTTTTATATAAAGTATGCAGACTTTGTTAAAAAGGACTTTGAGCTATCACTTGAGAATATTCCTAGCACATCACAGGCCTCTAGAGGAAGACCGGCAAAACAAATGAAAACTGTGGGGAATTTACGAAAAAGAGAAAAATAGCAGTAGCCACTGGAAACATTTCAAAAGAGAATTATGCAGATGCGCTCAGCATGAAGTACAATAAAGATCATGAAATGAAAAAGGCAGAAATAACGAAAAGCGTTTTATTGGCAAGCCCAACAAGAGTCGATTGAATCAAAAAAAGTATTCCTACTCCACAATGTGATCCCATAAAATATGACGGTTCCAGTGCTTTAGTGCTTTTCCTAGATTTGGGGCTTTCAAAGGAAAAATATAACAACTTGAGAAATTCATTAAGAAGCCACAACGTAGATGTTTTTTCCAGCTACAAATTTGTGACAGAAGCCAAAAAGGAAGCGGTTCCTGGTAACTGTACGGTGACAGAAACATCAGCTGAAGTTTGACTCCAAGATTTACTTGATCATACCGCTAAGCGAATGTTGAGCATTAAAAGCAACCATGAAATACAATCGTTCCCAGATAATATTTCTTTGTTAACAAAGTGGGGCTGTGATGGATCATCTGGACAAAGTGCATATAAACAAAAAATTTCTACAGAAGATGGACAAAATATTTCAGATGCCAACATGTTTATGGCTTCAATAGCCCCACTTCGAATAAGGAGTGAAAATGCTGAACATTGGAAAAAACCTCGACCATCATCAGTTCTTTATTGTCGACCTATAATGTTCAAGTACGCAAAAGAATCTTCAGATCAAATAAGAAGCACCATCAGCAATATAAGACAACAAATAAATGAACTTCAACCCACCATATTTGAAGGAATTGATGACAAAAAAGTTATAATTAGACACGAATTATTTTGAACAATGATTGACGCCAAAGTACTTAATGAGATGACTGGCACCAAATCTACTAGATCTTGTGCTATATGTAAGCGTTCACAGAAAGATTTCCGAAGTAATGATGACTCCAACGATGAACACAATTATGAGTACGGCATTTTGCAATTACATGCAATGATAAGTTCCATGGAATTTATTCTGAAACTAGCCTACAGCATAGGAAATGATGATAATCCAAACAACCAAAAGTTAGAAAAAAAATAATACAAGATCCATTTCGAGAAAAACTGGGTATTATAGTAGATACTCCTAAGCAAGGATTTGGTAACACAAATGACGGAAACACAGCAAGGCGATTTTTTGAGAAACCAGAAACAACTTCAGAAATAACGGGAGTCGATGAGGACGTGATAAAAAGATTACAAGTTATTTTAAACGCACTATCCTGTAGAGAACCCGTTAAAGTAGAAAAATTTGAAAAGTATACCAAGGAAACTGCAGACATATTAGAACATAAATACAGCCAAAAATTATTGCCACCCTCTGTCCATAAGATCTTAGCTCATAGTGGACAAATTATCAAGCCTTACCAATAGGAGAATTATCAGAAGAAGCCCAAGAGTCTAAAAACAAAGATTATAAGAAGTTCAGATATAGCAATACATGTAAAATTTCACGTATTCGACAGAATGAGGACTTGTTCAATATACTTTCAGCATCTTCAGATCCTTTGATTTCATCACTTAGGCACGTTAGGTCACGAAAAGAACTGACTGATAAATTCTGTAGTACTGTTTTAAGTTACTTAGATATCCAAAATAATGATGATATTTTTATAGAATTGTAGATTGTTGTTGATTTTTTAAAGAAATTACCTAATTTATTACTGTAACCCATTTTTTAAAACTTTTTTGAGAAAGACTTTATAAACTATGTTTAGAGATAAAAAAATAAATGCATATGAATGAATTAGTAAAAATTAAAATTTTTTTTTTTTAAAAAGTATTTAAAAAATTTTTAAATTATTAAAAGTTCATTAATTGAATAAAGCGCACTAAAATTTATAAAAAAAAAAAATTTTTTATGAATTCATACCAATGAAAACAAAAAATTTCGAAATTTGGATTTTCACCTCATTTTAAAAGTATTTATAGCTAAGCCTCAAATCTGAATCTTATATATGTCATATCTACAGAAATTACCAACCAAAATCAAAAAACTTTGCTCAAATATCTTTACCCGTTCAAAAGTTATGATTTTAGCAACGCGAAATTGCAAAAGGCGCCACTGTGCGACGTAGCGCTGAAAAAAAGCGTTCATTTGTTGCTTTTGTCACAGGCAAAGTTGCCATAACATGAAGCATTTGATGAACATTTGGAAACGCGTCTCCACTGCAAATAACCAGTGCTTCGAGAGAATTTTTGATGTCTTGCCCAGCAATGCGTTGACGCCAAAGTTGAACTTCAATTATTCACATGTCACGTGAACTATCATGCAAAATTGTAACATATATATAGCGCGAATAGATTTGTGAATGAATTTTCATTGAAGCTGATTTTATTGATGCCTGAGCTATGCATAAACGCGCATTGAAAGAACGCTCGTGTTACTTAGCCTTAGCGACGCGCAGTGGTCCCAAATCGTGTTTTTTGGTTCAAAAATAGCTAGAGAGAAAAAATCTTGTCGAAAATGAAAAACTCGGACTCCGACGATTATTGGCATTTTAGTTTTTTCATTTAAAAAAAAAAAATTTTGTGTCTTTTTAATTTGTCGTTAAAATGTCAATAAAAATATGCAAAAATTCTCAAAATGGGGGGTTTGAACCCCCAAACCCCCTTCCCCCCTCTCGCACGGGCCTGAGTTCAACGAAGTACAACATAGCCACTAAAAAGTCTACTCTGAGTTTCTTAAGGACCTGACAGGCTTTTCGTTCAAATTTGACAGTAGGTTACACTTACCATGCATCGCCTGGTTTAGTTGGGCCTTAACTTTTCGTATACGTATATAAAGCAGAGAGCGTGAAAATCAATTCAGTTCATGATATTTGGGTTTTTTAGTGCTTTTTAGAGCACTTTTAATTTTCAAAAGCCCCGTGGCCCTTTTTTATTCATTTTTGGCCCTTTTCCAAAACTCTACCGAAAAATAATCACAATTTTTTTGATTTTCAAAGGAAAGCTTACTGGGATAAGTGATTGTCGACTGGGATGGAGTTTAAGTGTTTTTTTTTTTCTTCTAAAACTTTTTAGTGGACCCTACGATGGCTTTCGACTTTTTAAACTTCAAATTGAAATTATTTCAAAACAACTCTCTGGAGATTTTTTTATATGAAAAAAGTTTTATTTGATTTATAACACTGGTTAACACTAGTTTTGGTGCCGTGAAGCTGTACTTTTATTTAAACTAATGACCTTTTATTGAATACATTCTTTGTTTGCCATTTTATTATCTTTAATTTGATACCTAGAACCATGAAATTGGACATTTCTAGCACAAGATATGAACTTTAAAGTGAAAAGTGGTCAAAACAATGAAAAAACACAATATCTCGAAAACTGTACTATTCAAAAAATTTTCATTTTCGAACTCAGTAGGAAAAAGTACATAGGAAAAGTACCCTCTTATCAATGGATCATTTTGAGTGTTGACTAGTTGTAGGATCAGGAGAGTTTTCCTAACCGCGAGAAACTTTATCGAAATAGCAAAAATAATCTACGGGCAACGAGTGTGCAAAAGAACGAAGTTTAAAAATAATTAAAAATTATCAAAGGCAACGTCTTTCTTTAAAGGTTAATCGTAGACTAATTTATTCAAGTTTCCAAATTTCTATTGCTTACAAAACTAGTTCTTACAAAATAAGAATATAGCATAAAGCATAAGAGGCAAAAATGAGAGTTATGCATATGTGCAGTTGTGAGACAATTGATTAGCAGTTAATTTGTTATGTATGTACTTATGCATATGATTTTACATGATAGAAAAAACAATAACAAAATAACATGTTAGTTTATATGCACATAAAAAATGAGTGCATTAAAAGCATAAAGAAATGAGTAGAACTAATTGCTAAGTACAGTGGTTCCCAATCGGTGACCCAACATCCCGGCCCCGTTGAAAGGACATACTTTCAAGCAGGTAGGATTGCAAGCTTTTGAATGGGGCGTCGAAGAATTCCTCTCGCAGTTCCAACATCCACAACTCTGACACGTGAATCTTTGCCTGGTACGCAGTTGATGACACGGCCTAACTGGCAGCGCTGTGAGGGCACGTTGTCTTCATGGATAATGACCACAGTGTCGTTTTTCAGGTTTGGCTGATCATTCGTCCATTTTATACGTATTCGCTTTATAATTTCCACTGATTTTTTAAATGAAGACCTTTCTAATTGGAACGTCAATGAAGCTTATAAAAAAGGAAATATATAATTCATAATATAAATGTAGTAACTGATGCAGCACAGCGTGGAGCAAAATTAATTGAAGAATATAATAAAATTTTAACCAAAAAAGAACAATTAAAGCAATATTTATTGCAAGTGGACTGACTATCGGAAAAACTTCAAATCGCTTACTAAATCAGCCTTGACTTAAATACATATTAGTTTTGTATTATTTTTCCTTTTAAATTTTTTTATTGTAAAAAAAATTTTTTCAAAAAAAATAAATATTGATTGCTATTATCTTTATACTTATATTATAGAAATTAAAATGTTTGGTTTTTCAACCCGTGTGTCACTACTATGTAAACCTTTAAGTCTACACTTGGATTCGTTTGTACCCTAGTACATTTACATGAGGATGGGTCGAATTTTTCAGCAACAATTTTAAAATTCTATCAGAAATTATAGTAAAATTTGAAAATAATTTAAAATGGTATGTATGTAAAACAAAAGTTAAAATATGTATCAATAATGCTGATATTTTGCATGTTGGCATTTGAAACATTCATATTGATGTCGGCTTCATCAATCCACTTAACTGGCTTATGGCAATCGAAACAGTTCTGCCGAGTTTTCCATTTGACCTTGTCTTGGTCCCCACACGAGCAGCTCATGTAACACTGTTATCAGAACTTATGAAACGGAAAATATGCCAAAATCGTAGCAAGGACATTGTGGCTCGAGAATTGGTAAAATGTCTGATTGCCATAACTCCTTCGGTGATTGAAAATTGCACTGCATAACCCTAGCTACAACCAGTGATGGCATTTTAGGTACATTTGTACTTTTTCGGTACATTTCCGTCGTGAAAATTCGTCGTCATTACATTCGGTACACTTGGCCCATATTCAGCACTTTCGGTGCATTCGACAATTTCTAAAAATTGTAATAATATTTTTAGTGAAGTTATCGCGAATGATGCCTGAAGTAAACTTTGCTAAACATATTTTTTTTTGCAAAAAAGTTGAAATTTTGTTGCATTTTTGTAATTGTAAAGAGTTTTTTCATTTTCATGTACATTCATTTCAAGTACATTCGGCATCTAAAAACTACATTTCAATTCTCCATACAGTACATTTCCACAAAACCCAAATGTCATCACTAGCCACAACTAGCAATCCGATATAACCATCAAATTCTGTCTATGTGAGTGGCTGACAAACCTATAGTATCGCAATTCAAGCTTTCCGGATATATCCAAATGTGAAAATTTACCGCCTTTCTTTACTTTGCCTTTTTATAAAAATGAGTCAATAAAACACTACATTTTCATTTCCAGATGTACATTTCGGTGTATTAAACACCATCATCAGTGGTCATTTTTATTTATACAAATTGTTCAACTTTTCAGACAAAAATATTTAATTTTAAATTTTAGCTTACAACAGCTCCTCTTAGTGTGCCATGAATTTTTAAGATTCATGGCACACTAAGAGGAGCTGTTGTAAGCTAAAATTTAAAATTAAATATTTTTGTCTGAAAAGTTGAACAATTTGTATAAATAAAAATGACCACTGATGATGGTGTTTAATACACCGAAATGTACATCTGGAAATGAAAATGTAGTGTTTTATTGACTCATTTTTATAAAAAGGCAAAGTAAAGAAAGGCGGTAAATTTTCACATTTGGATACTTTTTGCTTTGCGGTATTGTCCTATTTGTTAGTTTTTGACTAATAATCAAATATTTCCGGATATAACTGTTTTAATTTTGAGTTTCTCAGTCGTTATTAAAGTTTTTGATACTCTCGTGGAGAATAACCTAAAATATGAAAAAGCTGGGAGCATGAGAAATATAGGAAATTTCTGTTAAAATTTGTATCCAAGTGTAGACACAAGGTTTAATAATATAAATGACCATAACTTCTTTATTTATCATCCGATTCTTATGATTTTAGCTGGTTGGAAAGGTAATCGATTACATAATATGTCTAAATATTTACTTATTTTTTCAATATTGGTTTAATATACTTCAAGGGTGGGTAAAAGGAAAAAAATGAAAAAAAAAAACAAATTTTTCGATATTTCGACTGGGTTGAGCGACCTCTAAATCACTTCTGATTAATCTAAAACTTCACATTTTATCGTTTTTCATCTATTCGCACATTTTTAGGGGGATCGATTTAAGAAAACGACACTTTTGAAAATTAGGGCCACCTTAAAGTACATATGTATTTTTATAAATGAACTTATAATTTTTATTTATTTTTGTTTATGTTTTACGTTTATTTATATGTAATATAACTAGTCACTTAATAAAGACTTCATTCGAAGGTCCATAACCTACTTAAAATTAAATTTTTTATAAGAAATTTAGGATTTGGAACGTATTCCCCAAATTTAATACAAAAGTGGGTTCACAGTGCGCGGTTTCGGCCTGCGCGCTGTTTTTTCAGAACGTAACTACCGCGCAGTGCGAGGGATTACTGTGTTTGAACCTCTTTCAACTTCTTACAAATCTTTTCAACTTTTTCAACCTCATTCAACTTTTTTCGACTCCTTCAACAACATTCAACTTTTTGGAGATTTTCAACCTCTTTCAACTTTTAATACATACATTATCAGCCTTTTTCAGCAGTTTCATCCTCTCTCAACTTTTTTCAACATTTTTCTTTTTAAATTTATTTGGACGTTTTCAACCTCATTAAACTTTTTTCGAGTTTTTCAACTTCTCTCAACCGTTTCAAGATTTTTGAACTTCATTCAACTTTTTCCATATTTTTTCGACTACTTCAGTCTTTTTCACCCGTTCCAAAATTTTTTCAACTTCTTTCACAGTTCCCAACAGTGAAAATCGAAATGCAATGAATACAGCGATGAGCGGCAGTTCAGCAACATACAATTATGATTTTTACCTCAGCGGATGTGCTTTGTTGCCGCATGTAACCGTATGAAAAGTATCCCTAATATATTTTCATATGAGGACTAAAAATTGTATTTAAAAAACTGATGACCTTTTTTAAATCTTTTTTCAAAAATCATTTTTATAAGGTGCCTGTTCTTTTCACATAATCATTTTTTATGATGTATTTCTCACAAAATCGTTTTTACATAGTGTCTATTCTTTACAAAATCGATTCTATGTAGTGTTCGTCAAAAAATTTCGGGGGGGGGGGGTTCTATCCCCCCTGATCCCCCCCCTAGATACGGCCCTGACTGAAAAGGTTTAATGTAGCAATGTTTAATTTCCCCTTCTTACGAAGATTATATCTCTGCATAGTTCAATTATAAAATTTTGGTAAGTACTCTTATAGGCTAAGTATACGAACATACAATCGATTCTTCGTAAAGCTAAAAATTATTAAATACAGATGATATACGGCTAGTGTTTCACCGAGGCTACGAGGCAGCCTCGTTTTTGACTACGAGAACGAGGCGAGACCGAGGCGAGATGGAAAAATAAATTTTCCTCGCTTGACCGAGGCGAGGCGAGATCAAACGGCACCTCGCCTCGTCCACGCCTCGTCCTAGCCTCGTATTCGAAACCAAGAGCGAGGCGCGTATTGACCAAATCTGAACTCGTAAGACCCATATGCAGATTCAAAATATGAATGTAATTTTTATATTAAAATCTTTATTTAACTAATATTTTAGTATTTTATTTTGAGTAAACTATTTTGTTTTATTTTTAACCCGCATGTGCTTCTTACGAGCTCAGATTTGGTTCAAGCGATAATGCACAGATGTGCTTGGATCGCATCAGCTTCTATGCGACTACGCCTCGATTGATCGATTAGGGAAGCATGTAAGGCTATAAGCAAAACTGCTTGATTGACAACACTGCATTGAAATTTATTTATTCTAATAGTCTTTCTAAGAACCGGTAAGGTGAAGCGAAACGCACAGCGTAATGCTAGTATATAAATAAAGATAAATATATGTACACCATGTCACAAAACTCTACTTACGGAAGAATTTTTTGAAGAATCTTTTGACAAAATCTTAATATATATTAATGAGACGGTATTTTTTTTTGACGTCAAATGTTTCTTTTAGATTATTTTTATGATAAAAAGTAAAAACTTAAACGGATTCAATCCAGATTATAAAAAGTTCAATATAAAAACATAAATATAATTTATGGCGAAAGTACTGTTTTTCGCTTATTAAGAACAAAAGAAATCACAATTTTGCTCGAATAACGGTAGTTCACATAGCTGCAGGTTGCATTCAGCAATCATCTGTGATCAGCGTTGTACGTACATTGCTGCGCAGACGTATTTAAGTTTTGTAATGAATATTAGCTAATTTAAACATGATCACAATAAATTTTTATATGTTTGTACATAAAATAAATCAAATTAACCTTCTGCTTGAAAAAATTAAGTAAAAGTTCAACAAATCGATGAAAATATGCAAAAATCGATCGTACGTAGACTTTTGTGATATGGTGTATGTTCGTTGCTAATGGACTCCTAAACCATTCAACCGACCGACGAAAGATTTGACATACATATATGTTTCTTATGATTTGGGATGCTTCGTAACATAGTTTACGATAAATGGGTGATGCCACTCCCACATAAGAAAAAAGCAGAATTCATCATATAAAGGGTTTTTCAATAGAGACGCTACAAAAGTAGACCAATAGGGAAAGCAAACGACGCCATATTTTTCCTGCTCTTTTGACATTTCTCCTTAGTAAGGTTTGCCAATTTATCATGATATTCGATCCAACAACAAGTCGAAATTATTAAAATTTACTACCGAAATTCGGAGTCAGTGGCCTCAACTTTAAGAGCGAACGTCCAATTTATGGTCGTCATAATCGTCCTGTCAGATCAACAATTGAGCATCTAGTGGAAAAATTTGAATCCACAGGCACAGTACAAATTGTTCCCGTGCCAGTGAGACAAAGAAGTGCCCGTAGTGTCCAGAATATTGCTGCCGCTAGCGCATCAATAGAGGAAGACCCAAATCAGTCTCTCACACGTCGTTCTCAAGCGTTGGGCATCTCTGTGACGTCGTTGTAGCAAATTTTGCGAAAAGATCTTGGCCTACATCCTTACAAGATCAAATTGACGATAATTGATGATAATGGATCAAATGTTCTTTTACAAAAATAAAGAATTTCATTGATATCCTAAACCGTTTTTGTCTTATTGAAAAACCTTTTATTATCAACTACTTGATGCAGATTAATAAAACTTGGTATATTTATAAAAGGTAGAGGCATAACTAAGATTCAATTAATAAAATGGGCGGTACCATGCCTTCAATATAAGAAAAAAATTAACTTTATCATATCTCAATATCTATTTGACGAAGATAAATAAGATTTGGTACATATCTTTCTTATAGTTTGTAAAAGGTTCATAGCTTAGTTTGGTTTGGAAAAATAGGCAATGCCTCTCCTTCCCATATAAGAAAAGATTTAAATTCATCATATCTCTTCCAATTCACCAAAAATAACAGATATCTTATTTTATTTCTTGAGGCTTGATCAGCCTATCAGCCCGGATACATGTATAATTTTTAATTATTTTAATAAGAACCTCGCTTTTTTACCGAGATACCTCAGCCGAGAACGAGGCGAAGCGAGGCGAGGCGAGGCGAGGCGAGGCATGTGATGGCAAGATTTCGTCCGAGGCCGAGGCGAGGCGAGACTTAAATTTATAAAACGAGGCGAGACCGAGATCAACTAGAACTTCGCCTCGCCTCGGCCTCGGTGAAACACTATATACGGCATTATGATTTCTTCTTTACTTACATATTCTTTGTAAAACAATTAGCTGTTCTTCAAAGCAAGCTTTTTTTTGCTTTGGCCGAGGCAAAACAGTTAGTGACTGCATTCAAATACAATTTTCTCGCCAATTCCGATTTCAGGCAAAGAGTTGCTAATCCTGATACTCTTGTTTAGGTTGAACAGGGTCGATGAAAGTTCTTGATCCTTGCGAGAACGCTAAAGGAACATTCAGTACAGGCAACTGAGGTTGGCAATTTACAGAATATGCGGAAAGCTATACAAGCGTTTGGAAAAACTGTATCCAATTTTTTTGCATCAATGTCATTCAACAGCTCATATGGAGGTATACAAGCCCTGAAGTTTGCTTCATAAATGTACTTAAGATGAATCATTTCAGTTGATAACTCTGAAGCCACATTGTCAACATATTTCTCTATAAAACTGGCTGCTGCGTTCCTGATGTCGTCTTCCATTTTCGGAAATCCCGACAGAAATGAAAAAATGTTAAGAATATTTTCAACAACAACGAATTTAAAATTACTGAATATCTTCTAAATTCTACTTCATCGGAACTATCTTTGTCTTCGATTGCAGGCAAAACATCCACGTGTTTTCTTTTTCAACTAGCAGGCAATTCTTTTGCGGTATCTTCTATTTCATTGGTAACCTTTTTGCAATACTGCAAGATGGTATTCCATTGATCTCGTAGCAGCTGCAAGTCATTGAGAAGATCACTGAGATTTTTCACTTCCACGTCGATGGCCACGCTTCTGGCTTGCAAAACAAGATTTCTCTCACTGGTGCTGTTGAGGATTTTAAGCCATATGGATGCCATCAGAACACATTCATATTTTCTCGTGCATCTGATGCACACATCAAGATCTCTGCGATTTTCGACGCCAAGTTGAGTTTTTGCATATCCTTTAATGCATTTTTTAAACCGGAAAGATTTAGTGCAAACGGTTTCACAGCACCGGTTCTAGCAAGCCATCGTGTTCAGGACAAAGTACAAAGTGAAGCAGATATTCTGGATTTCAATATATTCTGACGCTGCGGGCGACCACTGCAAATGTTATAACACTTCTGAACAACGCCGAAAAAAGTAATTGCTGAGGTACAGTATTCAGCCGATTCGACTCCGATCAAACTTTAACTGTGGGCTTAAAAGGCGTCTGGCTTATCACGTAGGATGCGGGCTTGGGCTTCTTTGTACCAGTGGTGTCAATTCACCAAAACCTTGGAGGACGAGAGTTTAAATGACATTTTAATGTGACATTTTCAATTAAAAGTACAGTGAAGCTCCCGTCGCAGACAGCTCCCGCAGGCGGACATCTCTCGTAGCAGGACGAATTTCTTGGTCCCAAGCTTTTCGTTATGTTTTTAGAACAAAATACATTCCGGTGGGCGGACGCTCACTTGGCCGGACGCGGACACTACATTTATACACATTTCATACAATTCATCTCTGCTGGCGGACAAAAAAGACATTCTAACGACAAAACTCTTTCTCAACTCTTTCTTTGCTTTGCTGTCATTATGGGTCAAAAACGGGAAGCATGGCCTGGGGACACATTTTCGGGTCAAAAACGTTTGTTTCCAGGGTCCCGAGCTTTCTTTAGTGATGTCCAAAAATATTTTTGAGCTATCTTTCGTTTAAAAAAAAAAAAATTCCCCCGAAAATGAGTCAAAACGGGTAGCATGGCCCGGGGACGCATTTTCGGGTCAAAAAAGTGTAAAATAACTGTAAATACAAACGCTGATCGTGCGCATGCATTTCTGCGTGATAGAGATCATTTTTTTTACGCGCACATTTTTGACCGACAGAAAATTTGTTCTTGCACAATCGCATATCGCGCTTTCTCACATAGTTCATATTCATTTATGATCGGTGAAAAAATTGTTGGCTTGAATTCATTCTTTTATTCATTCGTTGTTGAAAAAAACGGATACTCACATACGAATGCGGTGCAATAAAGAGCGATTTTCAATCTTGCAAAAAAATTTAAGAAAATTCATTCATGAATAAGATGCTACATTATTTTCGAACTCTGTCATACTTTTATTAAAAGTTAATTCCCTTCACTACAAACATTTTGCTTGAAATAGAAAAATCGACAAATAAATTTATCATTTGAATACTCCTCACTTTTCACATCATCTCAAAATGAGTTTATCATTTGATAAACTCGAAAGTGATGAAAACGAAACGATACGCATCAATACAATGTTCGCTCGTTTATTATTTATCAGTGAGGAAAAAAACGAGTGATGAAAACAAACGAGGAGTTATAATAGAGTGAATGCTGATTTGCTTGCACTCTTGAGTTTTAAAAATAAAAAGATAAGTATAGAAAGATAAATAAAAAAGAGCAATTGTGTATTTTGAGCGCTCTACGCACTCTACCTACAAACCATCCGATAAGAAAAATTTTGATTTTTTTGAATTGTAAAAATGTACTTTTTTCGACAGCTCCCGCAAGCGGACATCTCCCGTAGGCGGACGATTTTGTTGGAACCGTCGGTGTCCGCCTACGGGAGCTTTCACTGTATGCGATAAATTGGTATATTAGCAAAGAGCATCAGATCCTTGGGGGGCGTAAATTCTTCCCAATTGACGCCGCTGCTTTGCACGGTTCTTTCATATTCGCGCTGTTATCATATCCTTTTCCACGACATTTAGCCAGGGGAATGCCGTAATGCTGCAAATATTGGCGTATTAAATCAGCAAGTTTTTTCGTTTACAATCTACAAATGCTAAAAAACGTTCTTCGACTATGTACAGCTTGGTTCCCTGGTTGAACCGAAGATAGCGTAACATAAAAGTCGTTTGTTCCACATAAGTTGAATCGGGAGTTGCATCTGCGATGATCGTATAATATTTGGCTGCTTATCGTCCTTTGAGAATGTGCGACATAACGTGAAAACCACAAAGCTCCATAAATTCATTTTGAATTTTGTCTGAAAGGTGTAAACTTGCATTCGTTGCCGTGATTTCTGTAAAATGTGTACTTTTTCGAGATGTTCGTGAAGTATAGGATCACAGTTGCTTCTTAATTCCAAGATCTCAAGGAAGTTCCCATTATTACGATCTCCGACATGATTGCTTTCTCCTCGCAAATCTAATCCTCTCTCGCCCAGAAAAAGAATGGTATCTAAAATACGAGTCAAAACTTCTTTCCATTTTTTGGTTTCGCTAGCTATTTGTTCACATGTGAGCATATTTACAGTGGAGTCTTTTTGTTTCCGCACTTCCAACTAGCGTTACTTGATATAACAGTGGATGTGATCTTTGCTGCATTCATGCAATGGTAATCTTTCATGTAATTTCTTCAAAGCTTTAGTTGTCGTATATCCATCAGAGGTGTGATCGTTATAAAGTATTTGAACTCAGTAAGGCTTTTTCCGATGACCCCTGCAAATAATCTCTTCAGTTATGAGGGATTGCAAAAAATTAAGTTTCAACATCACCGATATCAAAATCATCAAGGCATTCTTAAGTAGCTTGGATTTTAATTGGTTTGGCAGTTACAGTTTCATATTTTGTAAACGTGTGGCCATTGTCAATATTTTTGGAATTATCATTTACGGTATAGCCAATGTCCTAGATGTGAGCAATGTCCTTCTGCGTATTCACAACTTGATCACCACGAATCACAACGTTGGCAGTACAGTCACTTGCAGGATTGTTTGAGAGTAGTTCATGATTCGTTCCATTACTATCATTTCCACTTGTGATACAATTTGACTCTTTTTTTGAACAGAAATTAAACAGTCAGAGTCTTTTGTTATTTTTGTGTTTTCAAGTATGTATTTCTGTTCCCGTTCCACTCGCTCTTTTAGTTTCTGGCTCCCAGATTTATGAGGATACATTTTAAATAGACTGTACATAAAAAATAAGCTTTTCATTCTAAACATTTTCGCCTCATTCAATCGCAGCATTTGATTGAGTAGGCCATGTCATTATTCAGAGCACATGCATCAAACCAAAATTCAAAGCTCACGCGAAGTTTGTATACTATTGCCCAGTTTGCGATCGGTGTTCGGTAAAACGTACTGAGCTGTCGCATAAGCGACAAATTAGTTCGTGGAAATCTTTCCACGCTTATATCTCGGCTGTTGGTTAACCGATCTTAAAGATGATAGTTTCAGCACACTTTGCTCGATGAGTACTTTAATTTGATAAATAATTTATTGCGGCAGCTATTCTATATTCTGACTAAAAAATGGCGTCAAAGTTTTTGTGTTTCATTATAGGGTCAGAATACGCGAAACCGACGTGTCTGAAATGTTTTTCCAAGTTTTTTATATAAATCTGTAGCTGCAAGCGGTAGAAATTAGTGTACGGAAAAATTTTTCAAAAAAAATTGTTGCAATAAATATTGCCAGTCAAAGTTTTCATTAAACTTTTTTTTAAAATGCTATAAGTTTTGAACTGCTTGACTGATCGTGACGAAATTTTTTAGTTTCTGTAGATAATAAGTTGAACTTATGTATTAAAAAAAAAAAAATGCAAAAATTTTGCATTTTTGTTGTTAATTAGCAATTTTTCTATCAACAATTGAATTTTAATGACTTGCTCCGCCTTAAAAAAATCTGAAAAAAAATTACAGATATGCATTGAACCCTTCCAAACTAGAATTCGTCAAAAAAATCGTGGAGTCTCAATTAGTTTTGACGCTATAAATATTATAGTGGTACCGGGCGGACGAAAAATGCATAAAAATTTTATTGTTTTTCAAAAAAATCAATAACACTAGTTTACAAGAAAAAGGATCGGGTTTCTCATAGCCTTTTTTCTATGTATTTTGGGGCGTTGTTTCCAAAAATGGCAACCATTTTTTTTTCTTAAGAATCGTTTTCGAGATATCCCCAAAAAACCCCTTTTTCGACCCTTTTTTCATTTATTTGGCTATATCTCGATTAATTTTTTTTCGAATCAAAAACGCTTTTCAGCACTCTTAAGATATTTTCACTCCCTTTCTAACGAAATGCTGTTTTCTTGAATCAAAGAAGATTTGATGAAGTTTCAAGCACTCAACAAAGTCCAAAAAAACTGACTTTTTTAAAAATCACTAAATTTCGATTGCTTCATTTGAATGAAAAATTTTTTTTTTTTTTCATATTTTTAGAATTAAAAATGAAAGGCTATTCTTTTGCAAATATTTTAAGTATAATTTTGTGGATATCGGACAAAAAATATAGAAGGTTTTCGAGAAAACAGTAAACAACTTGCAATAAAATTTAACGAAAATACATTTGTTTTTTATCTAATTTTACTGCAAGTTTTTTACTGTTTTCTCGAAATCTTCTACGTTTTTAGTCCGAAATCCGCAAAATTATCCTTAAAATATTTGCAAAAGAATAGTCTTTCATTCTTGATTCTAAAAATATGAAAAAGAAAAAACTTTTCATTCAAATGAAGCAATCGAAATTTAGTGATTTTTAAAAAAGTCAGTTTTTTTGGACTTTGAGTGCTTGAAACTTCATCAAATCTTATTTGATTCAAGAAAACAGCATTTCGTTAGAAAGGGAGTGAAAATATCTTAAGAGTGCTGAAAAGCGTTTTTGATTCGAAAAAAAATTAATCGAGATATAGCCAAATAAATGAAAAAAGGGTCGAAAAAGGGGTTTTTGGGGATATCTCGAAAACGATTCTTAAGAAAAAAAAAATGGTTGCCATTTTTGGAAACTACGCCCCAAAATACATAGAAAAAAGGCCATGAGAAACCCGATCCTTTTTCTTGTAAACTAGTGTTATTAAGTTTTTTGAAAAACAATAAAATTTTTATGCATTTTTCGTCCGCCCGGTACCACTATAATATTTATAGCGTCAAAACTAATTGAGGCTCCACGATTTTTTTGACGAATTCTAGTTTGGAAGGGTTCAATGCATATCTGTAATTTTTTTTCAGATTTTTTCGAGGCGGAGCAAGTCATAAAAATTCAATTGTTGATAGAATAATTGCTAATTAACAACAAAAATGCAAAATTTTTGCAACTTTTTTTTAATAATAATAGAGTTTAGCTACTACAGCTATTATAGCCTTCTTAGCTATTTAGCATTGAAGCTTTATACCAAGTAAAAAGCTTATTCAATAAAAAATGGAATAGAAAAAATTATCATGCACATTAATTTGTTATTTATTTTATAATTTTTTCTTAGCTTTATCGCACTTTCTCAACATACCCACTCACACCATGTAAAAATAGACATATATATATTAAAATAATTATATGTATAAATTTACGTGGTCCAAGGCATAAATGTTAGAAAAAATTTACCCAGCATGCTGTGGGGCTCGGACAACACAAACAAAAAAATTCACACCACCATTAAGCTACAGTTAGTTTTCAGTCTAAGCTTGAGTTGACCTTTTGACAAGCTAATGTTATAAACTTCGCAATTATTAATAAGAGTTGTCATGCGATTAAAAGGAGCTGTAGCCATATAATTAGTTCTACTAACCGGTTGATAAAATAACTGATAAGAGTTACGAGTACTCCTCCGATTACTATTAAAATGTATATAATTAAGAAGCTCTGGTGCAGCAAGAGACCCAGTTACAAGTTGATGCAGATAAAGTATATCCGCAATATTTCTACGCGAGCTCAAAGACTGCATATGTAATAACTTTAAACGATCCTCATAAGGAGGAAGGTTTAAAGGGTCAATCCAATTTAAGCCATTGAGAGCAAAACGAATAAAATTTTTTTGAATTCTTTCAATTCTATTTGGCTGGCGTACTCTAAGTGAGGGCGCACTATTGTATTATATAAAGTCACCGTTACTAAAGGGCTATTAAATTCTTTTGCCCACCTCTTAATAAAGCCAAGCAGAGATGAGGATTTTTTACAAATTTGATTAATATGCTCATTAAAAGTCAACTTAGTATCAAAATGTATACCTAGGTCTTTGACTACATCGACACGACAAATATTTTTATCTTTTAATTTATAATCAAGTTCCACAATAGTTTTCTTCCTGGTAAAAATCATAGCTTGGCATTTATCAGGATTAAGATGTAAGTTATTCTTAGAACACCAAACTTCAAAGGATTTCAAGTCAGACTGAAGTGGAATAGTGTCACCAACCCCCTTTACGTTCCTGTAAATTTTCATGTCATCTGCATATACTAACAGATGGGAGTTTTTAATAACATGTGTAACGTCATTAATTGCTAAAATGAACAGGAGCGGCCCCAGGTGGCTTCCTTGTGGAACACCTGATGTCGCGCTAAATGGGGAGGAAAACACTCTCCTAAATTTTATTTGATACGAGCGATCAGATAAATAAGATTCAATCCAGCTGACAAAACTTAAGGGAAATCCAAGCTTCTTTAACTTAAACAAAATCAAATTATGTGGTAATTTGTCAAATGCTTTACTGAAGTCAGTGTAGATGCAGTCAACTTGCCCACCAGAGTCTAAAGAGCTTAATGCAAAAGAAGTGAAATCAAGGAGGTTAGAAACTGTAGATCTGCCATTAACAAAACCATGCTGACGAGTTGTTATGACTTCACCACAGCACACCTTAACCTGATCGTATATAATATGTTCAAAAATTTTCGGTATTGATGATAACTTAGCCACGGGCCTGTAGTTTGAAACATAATTTTTACACCCTTTCTTGAAAATGGGGCTAATGTATGCATTTTTCCAAAACTTAGGAAAATAGCTTTCTTGAATTGATCTATTAAATAAAATACTGAGGGGTTGACTCAGCACAGAGCTGCAGTTTACTAAGACTGTCGCAGGAATACCATCCGGCCCGGAGTTGAAGTCATCATCAACAGATGAAATATATTTCTCTATGAGGTCAGGAGAGAAAGATATCTCATTAACCGAAACTAAAGGGTCGTTATCCATATATTCAAAATAGTTGATTTCAGGGCTAAATAAATCCGTAGAAAACGATTCATTAAACAAATTAGCAAACAACCCGGCTATAACTTGTGGGTCGCTAGTGAGCCCATCAACTGTTTTAAACTCAGATGGAAACCCGTCAGATTTTTTTTAGAATTAATAAAACCCCAAAAATTTTTGGGGTCATGAAGAATATTCAGCCTTATTTTATTCAAATATTCAGAATAAACCAAAGCTGACATATCTTTAAATTCAAGAAACAGTCGCTGATAAGCAACAAGGTCATTACGGTCCTGGCTACAAACGTATTTATTCCATGCCCTATTACGGCCATTGCGAACTTTTTTCAAATCCTTTGTATACCAGGGGTACGAGGAATTATTGACGTACTTTTTTGTATATGGAACCGACAATGCTATGGCAGAAAAAAGTTCACCATAGAAAAATTTAATGCAATCATCAAATGTATTGTTATTAAAAAAAATGAGTAAGTCGTCTAATTTATTTCTTAAGTTTTCATTCAATTTTAAAAAGTCAGCTTTCTTAAAATTGAATTCGTAAATATTAATGGATGAACATGCATTAGTCAAATTTTCATTGTCAGATTGGTACACAATACTCAAAGGTGGATGATAGGAATCTACCGTAGACAGAGCATGGATAGCATTTCTTACAATAACATTGCTACTATTTGTAGCCAAGACTAAGTCAAGTTGTCGTCCATGGCAATTAGTTATACAACTTACTTGTTGTAAATTTGAAAGTATTTCGTCAACAAAAATTTGTTGTTGTCGAGTTTTTGAACAAGATGCATAAAAATATGTACCATCGTCCGAAGGAGTCCATTTTAGGTCAGGCAGATTAAAGTCACCTAACAACAAAATGTCGTCATTAGTGTCTAGTTCATTAATAATATATTCTACGGCCATCGAAAGACATTCGTAGACATCTGCGCTACTATTTGGAGGAACATAAGTGTTAAGAATGTATAAATTAGAGTTACAATGTGTGACCTTAACACATAACAGTTCAATATTAGATGCACAGGCAATTTCAACTAATGAACTGGTTAAATGATTTTTTATAGCTATTAAGACGCCTCCACCAACAGAAGAAAGATCTTCCAAGTGTCTGTCTCTTCTAAAAACATGGAAACTATTATCAAAAAGTTCCATATTGAGAAAACTGTTGTTTAACCAAGTTTCGGTAAACACGATAATATCCTCAGAGAAATTCTGAGTTGATAAAAAGATATCTTGCGTCTTGGAACGCAAACCCCTTACATTTTGATAGTAAAGGGATAGCCGTTTCAGTTTTTTGAATTGGAACGTGCAGTTTTATAATTTTTTTTCGATTTAAATTCTGAAATATAGATATTATCCACCCATGCTTTAGATTTAAGAATGGCAGAAACATGAGAAGATGCCACTGTTATTTTAAAAGACGCATGAGTTGGTTTATTACCGAGTTTCCTGCAAGAAACGAAGGCGTCGGCAGGAATAATTTGATGTTGTCTGATAAAATTTTTAACGCTGTCAGAGGTAGTATTGGAATGCAGTCGTGAAATAAAAATCGATTTTAACCTTGGTAATGCCTGCAGAGAAACCGGAGGCACAGAGCTATCAATCGCAACATCCACCCGCGGATTAGCCGAAATTGACAGAGGATTATTTATAGTGGAGGAAGGAGATGAAAGATTGCTACTAGAGATTATAGCGGGAAAATTGGGAGTGGGTGAAGAGGTATTTAGAGAGCAATCCACGGGAGTTTTGTCACGACTGACGGCCGCACCGCCCACCCTCCCCACATTACCCAGATTTTTATTTAATTTCTTGTTAGACTTTCTTTTCTTTTTTAAGGAAATAGCTTGTTTAGGTAAAGTGGAGATCGAAGGAGTGGAAGCAAAAACCATAGTAGCCTCGGTAATAGTTTTATTTTGCAAACTAACATCCGGTGAAATAGCCTCATTAAGGCTTTTTTCAATTTGGGGATAATAGTTAAGAATATCTCTGAAATTATTATTCAGATTGTTAAGATTTTCCCCAAAATGCTTAATTTTTTCGTAAAATACCGACGGGGAAAGGGGTCTGCAAGATGGACAGTACCATTGCAGGCCCGAATGGACAGAGCATAATAAATCAGTAACAGATTTTGCTAAGTTTACACAAGAGGCATGAAACACCTGTTCACAGGGACCTGAACAGGAAAACATAGAATTCAATATATTTTGGCTTTTGCACTGATCTCTTAGAGAGCAAGCTAACAAATTTTCAGAGGAAAAATAATCCATCTTGAAATTTAAAAAAAAAGAAAGCAATTTAAAATATTTTTAGAGCAGTGCAAAAAGGGTTAAAAATCAAGCAAAAAATTCACCCGCTAAGCAGCAACAACAAACACAACAGAGTTTAAAGTCTAGCTTTGTATACGAACAAAGCACAAAAGCGAATCAAAAACAAAAATGTTGCACTGCTTACACTGATTTATTTTGCTTGCAGAAAGTAAGTTAATATTAACATGAATGTATGTTTGTGTGTAACGAAAAATAAACAAAACACAAAATTAAAGCAAAATTATTAATATAATCATGCAATTTTTCAGAAACGACACTAAATTAAACACAAAATTTATTAATTATTAATTGAGCAAAAATTATTAGAAAATAATAATAACAAAATCACAATACACTTAAAAACACTACCGACACTGACAAAGAGACGAAGTCAACTGATATTTCGAAAAAAAATTAATCGAGATATAGCCAAATAAATGAAAAAAGGGTCGAAAAAGGGGTTTTTGGGGATATCTCGAAAACGATTCTTAAGAAAAAAAAAAATGGTTGCCATTTTTGGAAACTACGCCCCAAAATACATAGAAAAAAGGCCATGAGAAACCCGATCCTTTTTCTTGTAAACTAGTGTTATTAATTTTTTTGAAAAACAATAAAATTTTTATGCATTTTTCGTCCGCCCGGTACCACTATAATATTTATAGCGTCAAAACTAATTGAGGCTCCACGATTTTTTTGACGAATTCTAGTTTGGAAGGGTTCAATGCATCTCTGTAATTTTTTTTCAGATTTTTTCGAGGCGGAGCAAGTCATAAAAATTCAATTGTTGATAGAATAATTGCTAATTAACAACAAAAATGCAAAATTTTTGCAACTTTTTTTTTTAATACATAAGTTCAACTTATTATCTACAGAAACTAAAAAATTTCGTCACGATCAGTCAAGCAGTTCAAAACTTATAGCATTTTAAAAAAAAGTTTAATGAAAACTTTGACTGGCAATAATTATTGCAACAACAATTTTTTTTGAAAAATTTTTCCGTACACTAATTTCTACCACTTGCAGCTACAGATTTATATAAAAAACTTTGAAAAACATTTCAGACATGTCGGTTTCGCGTATTCTGACCCTATACACACCTAATTTTTCAAATCACCCATCTCTGAAGAAGTTTCACTTCAAAAATAGTATAGTAGTATTTAATGGATTTGGTTTAATTTGCAAACTTGGCAGTATGACAGTTCGGGATAATCCTTCTTAACTCGGCCTGTTCCCACTAGCAAAGCCTTTTTTCTCTCAGAAGTCATATCGTCGAGACGACTATTGACATATTATTGGCATATTCTGATGCCAAGTTTGTTCAGTGGAAACTGTCCGGGTAGCGATTTTTCATAATAGTCGCAAAAAAGGACTTTCAAGCGAATGTTGTTAAAGACGAAAGAAAAAATTTATTGCGTCATCAGGCCCGGAGTTATTGCCTTAATTTTTTATCTTATACTTATGCAATCTTAATCATGGGATTAAAATAATAAAACGGTTGCAGCGGTTTTGATGAAAATTTAAAAGTTAGTGCATTTGAGCACAAAATTTAAATTGAGCTAGGTTTCAAGTTCATGGAGTGACGTAAATATAAGTCCTAAAAGCCCTACGTCTTAAACTATAAAATGTCACGTATCGTAAACCATGCAAGATATTTTGGTGAAGTTTAGTAGACGAATGCCAATCACAAATTTAATCTATTGTAATAAAATAGAAGGTAAAGTTGACATGGTGCTTTTCAAGAAATCTAAGAGTTTGATTCAATATTGAAACAACGCTTACGACATTCACAAAACTTTCAGATATGATACCTTTAAAATCGTTAGTAATAAGAGCTAAGCTTCTATTCTAACAAAACTTGTTGACAGGTGTGGCATTACGCACAAAATTTTAACACGTTATAATAATAGAACGTAATCGTTATGAAATTTAATATGTACATTAGCTATGGAATAGTGGAAGATTTACCGATTCCGATACGCTGGGACCTTTTATTTTGTGAGGTTTGATTAAGAAATTCGTGAGCCAAAAAATTAAGAAGAATTTTGAAGTTTTAAACGAACAGGTGATTTGGCAGCGACTACATTGTCCTCAATGCCAGGACTGAAGATTTTGTTTCTTACATTGTCCCAACCATCTTCGAAACGTGAAAACATAAGCACTTCTGGGCCAGACGTTTTACCAAATTTGAATTCGAACACTTCTTTTATCACAAATGAACCCTCTTAGGACACACTGAAAGCGAAGAAAAGATAGGAATAGTCAGCCAAATTCTGTAAGAAACTCAGTTTTATAAGTCAACCACTTAAAGGGGGGAGGTAGGAGGTTAGTACGTTCTGAAGAAATGTTGGGTCGGTAATACATAAAAGTTCTCTTGGTAAGAATAAATTAACAGGGGTTGGGCATAAGGTTGAATCTTCTAGGGGCACCCTGGTAGCATTGGGAACGTTGGGAGTAAATTTCCTAAAAATATTACTTTTGTATCGAAACCCCCCAAAGCGTTGGAGAGAGGGGGTAAGTATGTTTCAGAAAAATGTTGGACATGAAAAATTATTGAGGGTCGGTCACACAACCTACCGTTCTGTGGGCCACTCCTGAGCAGCTATGGGCTGATTTGTCTGAAAATCTCTCAAATTTTTTAACTTTGACCTTGATGGGACGACATTTATCCTCTTAATTTTTTGGCTCACGCATTTCTTAATCAAACCTCACAAAATAAAAGGTCCCAGTGCATCGAAGTACAAATATTAATAATTGTCATATGTCACTATTCCATAGCTAATGTATATGACATCTACGTGCTATAATGAGGTTACTTCGAACTTAAAGTAGGCGAAGCACTATCAGTGGGCGTGACACCTCCTACACCAGTTTAGTGTACTGAAAATGATTCTTTTAAAATTTGGTGTGAAGATGTAGGTTACTATAAGCTTTTACATCAAATGGAATTCGACGAGGTTGCACCAGTAAACGTGGCACCTCACATATGTTACATACATAAAAATGTTGACGTTATTTTAAGTGGATTTTAATGCAGGTGGTTCAATAAAGATGGTATACCTGCTACAATTAATCTCCAAACCAAAAGCATTCGAAGACGCACAAGTAGGCGTGACACCCCTCATAAAAGGAAAAAACTTAGACATATACTTTGTGAATTTAGTGAAATTCGATATGATGAAGCTATTTTTTATAATCCGTCACTGGACAAGGCACCTACATATATGCATAAAATTTGTAAACGTAATTTATTACATATGTAAGTATTGCAAAATTTTTTAAAAATTTGATTTAAAAAAGAAGCTCGCTATTAAATATGTAGGTACCTTTGAGACAATTGTGGAAAAGATTGCACTATGTATATTCGGTTTCCTGGTACTTTTTGTTGTAAGTGTAAGTTTACATTGATGTAAGGATGTGTGCAGTAGTAGTACTTATGTGTTTCAAATACATTCAATTTAAACTAAAAATATGATGTACAAATAATATGAATGCTGATATACATTAGGGTGTTTTTTTTTTCAAACTTTAGGACAGCTACTGTTGTACAGCCACGCCCACATTTTTCGTGTGACTAAAAATGCGGAAAAAATACACCCAAAGGAGGTATTTATATTTTTTTTTTAAATTTGCGGTCATTAATGCCTATATAATAGAATCGGGTTTGAAGAAAATTCTCCCAAAATTTCAGCTTCCTAGATCAAACCTGCGAACGGCGCATTTTTTTTGTTTCCTCGTATAATTCGGCTGCGATCCGCTAGCACCTCATCTGGTGAATTTTGAGAAAAAAAAATAAGCATCTAATAGGTCACAAATTGGTCATAATTGGTCAGTTAGTCCCATTAATTGGTCAGCAGGATTCAATTTTTTAAAAATATTTTAAAAATTTCAAGGTCATTCGAAGATTTTGGCACCTCATCTGACGAATTCTGAAATAAAATAATATGCATCTAATAGGTCACAAATTGGTCATAATTGGTCAGTTAGTCCGATTAATTGGTCAGCAAGAGAACATTTTTTAAAAATATTTTTAAAAATTTCAAGGTCATCTTAATATTTTAGCACCTCATCTGGCGAATTTTGAAATAAAAAAATACGTATCTTATAGGTCACGAATTGGTCATAATTGGTCAGTTAGTCCGATTAATTGGTCAGTAATAGAAAGTTTTTAAAAAATTTTTTAAAATTTCAAGGTCATCTGAAGATTTTGGCACCTCATCTGACGAATTCTGAACTAAAAAAATATGCATCTAATAGGTCACAAATTGGTCATAATTGGTCAGTTAGTCCGATTAATTGGTCAGCAAGAGAACATTTTTTAAAAATATTTTTAAAAATTTCAAGGTCATCTTAATATTTTAGCACCTCATCTGGCGAATTTTGAAATAAAAAAGTGCGTATCTTATAGGTCACGAATTGGTCATAATTGGTCAGTTAGTCCGATTAATTGGTCAGTAATAGAAAATTTTTAAAAATTTTTTGAAAATTTCAAGGTCATCTGAAGATTTTGGCACCTCATCTGACGAATTTTGATATAAAAAAATATGCATCTAATAGGTCACGAACTGGTCATAATTGGTCAGTTAGTCCGATTAATTGGTCAGCAAGAGAATATTTTTTCAAATTGTTTTAAAAACTTCATGGTCATCTGAGAATTTTGACACTTCATATTAGGACGAAAAAAAGGAAGTTAAGAAATCGATAGGATTTTTAATGCTGACAATTGGTCAGCAAAAATCTAAGAAGTGGTCATGCATAGAACATTTTTTAAAAATACAAATGACTTTCCTATGATACAACCCATGCGGGTACCTCGACTGTTATATCTACGGTGACCATCCGTTCTGTTTTTAACAGAACAGTTCTGTTTTTAAGGCGCTTGTTCTGCGTATTTTTTTTTAATGGAAAATTACAAAAGTGTTCTGTTTTTCGCAAATGTTCTGTTTTTTTGTTCTGCTTTCATGCGCCACGCAAATCTACTATTTACTAATCTACAGTCTAATTCTAATAACGTCAACCCTTTGCTGATCGATATGTAAGTTGTTACCGATATCAATTAGCAATCTCTATCAAAAAGCTGATTGTGCAATGTAATTACCGTGACGCTAAGTTTTTCGGTTTGGATTTGAACCCAATTTTTTGCTGGTTATTCGCTGAACGCAGAGATGAAATTTGTTTACCTTTTATGATCAAGAAAATAATTTCGGAGTTAGAAAAAACAGGAACTGCAAAGATAGTGTCAAAAGTTTTTATAAGAATTGCATTAAATTATCTACATCAGTTGGATAATGCATTTTAAGAGGTTGAAGTGATGGAATGGGTACTGTTGCGTACAATGCCATCTTCGAATAAGGTTGAAAGACATTTGACATATATTATGGGAAAGAGTAGTCGAATTAAAATTAATTACAGCGAACTATTTGATGAGTTTACGAGTGTTAAAAGTTATGCAACTTGTGAGATACTAAAGGAATGGGCAGATGGTGGAGAGCTAGTCGAGAATAAATGGGTTGAAATATTTCAATATCTTAAAAACAATTCCATACCTTTTCAAAATATTTTAAGCATAGTACTGGGTGTTTTTTTTAGAGGTTTGTTTTTCGAATAGAGATAAAACTGGCATTTTATGGTCAAATCTGGCAACTCTAATGTCATTTATGTTCAGTTTGGTTTGCCATTTCATCATGAGCAGGTTGACAAAAGAACAACGCTTGCAAATTGTGCAAATTTATTTCGAAAATAATGGTTCAGTTCGCGAAGTTTACCGCAAGCTCCGTCCATTTTATGGTCGACATAATCGTCCATCAGAGCAATTAATTCGGTTAACCATGGGTCGTTTTCACACTACGTTTACTCTATGTGATAATACGCATCCGCAGAGACGTCGAACATATCTTCGTACTATTTATCCGAAACGGATTTCGTTACGAATTCGTTTCGAACTCGTTTTCGTATGAAATTCCTTTCGAAAAAACGGAATTCGAAACGAATTCGTATTTGAAGTCCATTACGAATTCGAAACGAACAAAAAACGAATTCGTATTTGAAGTCCGTTACGAATTCGAAACGAATTCGTTTTACTTACAAAAAACAAAATCCGAAACGAATTCGTTTTACTTGCAAAAAACGGAATGCGCACAAACGAATTCGCATCCGTTTTTGTGCACATTTGGATCGACCCAGGACATTTCGATGTAAAATTAAATGGCTAATACATCTTTCATACACTATTTTGATTTATTTGTGTGCGTTCGTGGACTTAAATGATGTTAAACACAAATTTTATGAAAAAATTTTCCATTTTTTTTCTAAACGGTCCCCATTAAATATTTGAAGATGAAAAATTTTGTTTCAGTTATCTTATTAAATAGAGAGTCTCATGTAGTTTAAGAAAAAAAAGTTTTTAAAAATAGTTTTTTAAAAATATCAATTTTTGATGCTAAAAAAAGTTTTTAAAACTCATTTTAAAATGGATTTTTGACTTATCTACATTAGGGTGACCAAAAAAATCGAGTTTTCGACTTATATGTTGTTTTTATGAAAAGTAATTAGTGTTATGTAAAAAAATGAAGCCCTGAAAAATTTCATTAAAAAATATTGATACTTAGAGGTCGCTAGTGTCCGATTTATGAATTAAATTCATTTTTTTTTTTGTTTGCGAGGGATTATAACTCTTCCCAAAAGATAATTCTGCATAAGATACGGGCTTTCGGGTGTGCTGAACACGATGCTGATAGTTGTTTTGCGAAACTGTGGCTGGGTAGCTTGGTAACATAAAAAAACTCGCTGAAAACAGCGAAAAAACAGCGCAAATTTGGGTTTAAGTGAGGTAAACTCGAGGAATACATTTTTTTCTTAGTCTAACATTCTTCAGCATTATAGTCCGAAAACAGACGAAGATATTCTGCCTAGTCTCGATGTTCCAGTATTTTTCCTCAGAAAAATGAAAATCCTCGAAAACGGGCCAAAACTCAAGCTTAAATGAGGTAAATTCGAGTAATACATTTTTTAAAGATCGTTTTCCGAAGTAATTTTTTGCGCTGAAACCGAATTCGGCCTCAAAATCGAATCATCACATCAGACTTCCGAAATGTTTGAGGTTACGCAGACATTTTTACTTATATCTTATTTAATACGCCTGACCAATTTTTTGTTTTGGCTGACCAATTTTAAGTCATCATGTAACAACATATTATAAGTATAGTAATTAAAAATGAATCGATTTACATGACAACCTGATATAACAGTCGAGGTACCTGCATGGGTTGTATCATAGAAAAGTCATTTGTATTTTTAAAAAATGTTCTATGCATGATCACTTATAAGATTTTTGCAGACCAATTGTCAGCATTAAAAATCCTATCGATTTCTTAACTTCCTTTTATGAAGTGTCAAAATTTTCAGATGACCATGAAGTTTTTAAAACAATTTGAAAAAATGTTCTCTTGCTGACCAATTAATCGGACTAACTGACCAATTATGACCAGTTCGTGACCTATTAGATGCTTATTTTTTTTTCTCAAAATTCACCAGATGAGGTGCTAGCGGATCGCAGCCGTATAATTCGTATGAAAAATGAAAAAACAAAACAACGAAAAACAGATTTTTTTTTGTGTTTTAGTAAATTTTCTGATATTCGTTGTTTTGCTTTTTCGTTTTTCATACGAATTGTACGAGGAAACAAAAAAAAAAATGCGCCGTTTGCAGGTTTGATCTAGGAAGCTGAAATTTTGGGAGAATTTTCTTCAAACCCGATTCTATTATATAGGCATTAATGACCGCAAATTTAAAAAAAAAAATAAAAAAATACCTCCTTCGGGTGTATTTTTTCCGCATTTTTAGTCACACGAAAAATGTGGGCGTGGCTGTACAACAGTGGGTGGCGACCCCCATTCAACTAAAAAACCCAAAACGCTATATCTTGGCACCTAAGGCAGAATTTTCCTACGTTTTAGTAAGTCGGTTTTTTCGTTAAATTTTAATGGAATTGGACATAAACTCTGTCCGCGCAGTTTTCAGGTTTGAGCTAGGAAGCTCAAATGTTGGGACAATTATTTTTATTCCTCAAGCTATAATATAGGAAAAAATAAACAAAATCCCTGTCCTAAAGTTTTAAAAAAAACACCCTAATATACATGTTTAATAAATTGTTTTGAAGGGTCAGGTTTACTAAATGAACTGTGCACTTTACCAATTTTTTTTTAGAACGATTCGCTAAATTATAGCTCGAGAAAATAAATTCCCGTTTGCTTTTTACCAATGTCAACTTTATTTCGTTTTCGTTCCTTGAAAAGTCTTAAAATTTTTCTCCAATTGATAGAATGTATATTGTACAGTAAATTCCTAGAAAAAAATTGTAAACTTGTGGCTTATCGTAAAATACGTCATGCCTTATATCAGCGGTGGGCACAAAAATATAACAAAAGAGGAAAACAACAACATCAAGCAACAACAAACGAAATTTTAAAGTTTTTTTTACTTTCATTTCCAAAATTGCCACTAGCACAAAAAAAAAACAAATTACACTACAAACAAAAACAATTGCTACATTCGTCAAGACACAATACGGCGCCGTCATTTATGCCTTTGTGTTTTGTTTTTGTTTTCATTTGAATTCAAGTCAACACTGTGCCTCGATTGAAATTCTGCGAATTTTGTGCCTCGATAGCGTTGAAATTCTGCGAATTTTGTGCCTCGATAGCGTTGAAATTCTGGGAATTTTTTTTTCGCTTGGTTGTGCGTCGAATAACGGTTAGAACAATGTGAGGAAATTGAGGCACTAAGTGCCCTTCACTGCCTTATATAATCGAGGACCAACAATGTTAAACAATGATTTAAGACATATCAAGCGTCTGTTTATTTTCTTATAAAATACTTTTTTAAAACATATCCAAAATAATAGATATAAGAGTGAGCATAAAGAACAGTTTTCTCATAATCAGTTGTTCAATGTTAAGGGTCTCAATACCCTGCAATCCGATTGTAGAACACTGGCTGTTTTTTTGTCGTTTAATCTTCATAAGAGACAAATAATTATTTCTAAACAGCGATTCGGCCTGAAGCAAACGTTTCGCAGACATACCGATTCGAGCGATGCTTTGTATGTGAATCCACTGAAGCAGATGATCATTACAATGTTGCGCCTCGGTGTAGAAAACAAACCCACAAAACATTATCACATGGTTTCGCTTGGGGGCGCTATTATTAGACACACACATTCGATTACGCTCATTAGCACACACTCGCACAAGCCAATAAAGAAACGTATTGGGTGTGTATATTTTAGTTAGGCTGCATACTTCCATTCAACGGCAACAGTGCCTTTAATTAAGTTCCTATTTTTAGCTCTTTGGCATCAGTCGAAAACGAAAACAGGTCATTAGGAAAGACATTACGTTGTCATAAGTCTGTCAGTGGTGGAGAAAGCGCTTTAAACGCTTTAGTGTCCACATTAATTGAAAACAAAATTTTGAAAGGAAGAAGATTAATTTATTGCAACCAGCGGCTCGTAACAGCATTCAGTGTGCCGGTTTTTTTTTTTGTGCTTTTACATCACATTAAATATGTTGTACAAATTGTTAACACAATCAGAATAAGTTTTCGGTGGTGGGAAAACCTTATCTTCATTTTGTATAGCGCAATCCACAGGGATGTATTCAGACTCATTTAATTTGTTTTCTCAGCGGTCACATCCATAAATTTTGTCTTCTTCTTCATTCACATAGTAAACATTCTTTAAAAAACTTATTTTCTAGGAAAGATGGGAGGGGTTGTCTTGACCCCCTAAACCCATTTCCTGTATATGCGCTTGACTTTAAATGCTTTTTAAATATGTTTATATTAGAACGGACCCCAGTTCAATAAAAAAAATATACTTAAAGTCTATAATACTTACAAAAAAAGAAATAAGAGCGAGCTAGGTTCTGAACGAGTTGCTAGATCTGAACAATTATTCCTCCAGATCTTTAAATGTTTTCAATAAAGTCTCCTAATAAGATCTGGGTCCATCCACCCATTGGCCAATGTCGCCATTAAATCTAAATCTAAAGTACTCATTCTGTGCTGATTACATTAGAGATTCATGATAATCAAGTCATTAAGCGTTCCGCTCAACCCTCACGCGGGCGGGTTTTAAAATGCCTCAAAATTCGGAACTCCTGGCAAGGCTGGTTTTGCCCGACTTGTGCTATTATTAAAAATATTTATTTATTATTAAAATATATTCCAACTTTTGCTATTAGAAGCTTGCAAAAAACTATAAATCATACAAAAATGTTTGTGAAGTTGGCTGTATTTTGTATTTTACTGTATTTTGATTGAAAACCTTCAAGAAACTTAAAATTAGACAAACTCAAAGTGATATTTACAGTTATTCATGTTATCATGCCATGTTGTCCGACATGTTACAGAGTTGCCGAATACTCTGCAGTTTTACTTCAGCTCAATTTATTGTGCATTAAACCAGGGGTCGACAAGGATTTTATTACAAGAGTGCAACAACAAAAAACCAACAACAACAACAAATCGTTGGATACGGTACCATAAGGATTTATTAACATATAAAAGCAACAACACGCATGCCGGTAGCTCACACGGCAGCAAAAAGTATATATAATGGAAGAGAAAGACTCGCGCTCACAACAGATTCATGTTGCTGGCTAACGCGTCCAAACGATAGAACCATATACATTTGACGCTTTCGATCCGATGCAGCAGAATTTTTGAGCAGCTTCAAACAAAGAGACTAAATTATTATTTAGTCTCTTTGCTTCAAATCTGCTGCGAAACTGAAACGGAATGAAACGAAATTTCTTATTGTTATTTCTTTTCATTTTCGTTTTTCTGATTTCTTATTTTGTTTTGATAAGGCTAATTTCTTATTTTGTTTTGATATGGCTAATTTCTTATTTTGTCTTCTCATATGAAAATATGACTGATTAATTCTTATTGCTATTTCACGCATATGCGCTTTTTTATGTAAATTTCTTCTTATTGATATCTTATTGATATATTATGAAAAATATTTAAAAAATTATAAAAATGTAAAAAATATAAAACATATTAAAAAAATATAAAAATAAAAAAAATATTTCTTTAATTTATTTGGATAGTAGGTACTGGGATTCGAACATCGTCTTTTTCTCATTTTTATTGATATTTGCAAGTTCTAATTTTTGATACTGTAGCATAAAAGAAGCTAACACCTACGCACACACATATGCGCTTGTTTGTTTACCTTTTTGTTATGCGTATAAATAGAAAATCATCCCTTATTTGAAGATCGTGACAACAAATGCAAATACATAATTAAACGCTTAAAGCTTTCTTGCATTTGGGAAATCATTCTTGTAAATTCGACAAAACTCAACCCAAAAAAATATAAATATTTTTGAAAATAAAAAAAATATACAGTGCTGGACTATTATTTGTAGGATTTGTACTAAATTAAATTTAAGCCTAAGTTTCATTATATTTTTTTAAAATACTATGAAACGCTGAGTTAAAATAGCTATAAATTCTATACTAAAACACCGCACACTTTGAAATTTTGATATGTTGTTACTTATACTTGGAGCATTATTCCTGATTTTTTTCGAATTTTTTCATGACGGAGAATCTAGTTCTATGGTGATTTTTTATAAACAATTCGATATTATATAAACAAATATTGGTACAATCAAAACAGAAAAAAAATAGTAATAACTACCATGTTTAATATACAACTTACTCAAATTTCATGTAAATCGGTTAAACGGTTCGTGAGATACAAAGAAAAGAAACAAATAACAGGTTGAAAATATTTTTGACAATAAGTCGAAAAATAATATTATTTTTGATCCAAAACTTTGCGGAGTGATTTTACTAGTGAATTGCTACTAATATGTCATATTTTCATAAAAAATTAAACACAGTCGAAAAATAGTGATACGTTTCAAAAATTCTATCCCATATGTGTGTATATCTATTTTCAGCTAATGACTTTTTTTGCACCAAATCGTTGAAGTGAATTTCCAGTCATGAAATGGCCAAAGAAGCTGTATTTAAGAACCCGTCATTGTTCGAAAGTCACTGTATAAATTAATTTTTTCATTGTTTGATTTATATATTTACAGCTCAATCAATGAAGACTTTGAATTTGGACACAATCCTCAACAAATTGTTTTCTGATCAAAGTACCAGCACAAAACTAACTAATTTTTTGTCCATCTTATGTATTACCAAGCCTTGCCATGTGTGGGAATTATTAATATATAATTATCATACTACTTTCAGCTTATTTTTAATATTTAAATTTTAAATCTTAAATTTTTTATGAACCATAATTTATTAAAATTTGTTTCGAACCTTTACTTTTTTATAATTTCAATAATTATTTAACTTAAAGCTCAAATTTTAATATAAATATTGTTGCGAAATCAAATGACTTCGCTATTGATCATATAATTTACGATCCCAACAAATAAGGGATGATTTTCCATTCACATGCAAACAAAAAAGGTAAAAAAAAAACAAAACAAGTGCATGCATACAAATGTGTGTGAGTTGATGTTTGCCTCTTTTTTGCTAAATGTGAAAATTCTTCATTTGTTACTGAGAATGTTAATGTTTTAATATTTTTCATAGTTTAATTGTATCAATTAACATAAAAAACTACATAAGAAAACCAAGTAAAATAAAAGGATATTGTATGAATATTAATTCAATTAAAAATTCGTTTTAATGTTAGCTTAGGAAAACAAAAAGGTAAAAAAAGGTAAACAAAAAGGTAAAAAAGCGATAAGAATAGCAATAAGAATAAGTCACTCATATTTTCATATGTGAAAACAAAATAAGAAATCAGCCATATGAAAAAAATCAGGAATTAAAAAAAAAGAAAATGAAAAGAAACAGCAATAAGAAATTTCATTCCTACAATATTCGCAGCAGATCTTATTCTGCTCAAAAATGCTGCTGCGTCGGTACTGAAACATCAAAAAGTATCGGTACTGGGATTTGGACGAGTTAGCCAGCAACATGAGTCTGTTGTGAGCGCGAATCTCTCTCTTCCATTATATATACTTTTTGACGGCAGCGCACCAGTTCGCAAAATTACCAACAACAAACAAAAATTACCAACAACAAACAAAGCATAGCAAGAATTGTGCGCAGTCGCAAGCGCTACGTATTTACCAACAACGACATGCAAAGCAACACGCACGCAAGGGTTGAATTCAGTGCTGTCGTTTCGAAAAAAATTTAAGTGCTCAATTTAATATTTTTGGGTAGTACTTTGTGAAAATGGGTAGTACTACACTAATATATTTGTACTTACACCTACTCATACTATGATAGTAAGAAAGTATTAATAAAAGTTAACAGTATTTGTTGAAATTCATTTATTATAGTATGTATTTATTGCATGAAGCTATTTGAAGGACAGATTCTTTTTCTGTGTTGGTATCAGCTTTGGTTAAATTAGCGGCTTCTGCTTTCGACTTTATTAGAAACCTATAGTAAAAAATAAATCATTTTCGTATCAAGTTATACCTTGGTAAATTTGTGGCATACTTTTCCATAACAGCAAAAAGAAAAAATTACATTAATTACATATGTATATTTAAAGACGCGCACAAGAACAATTAATACAAGCGAAATTAGTCGCGTTCTAAAGGTATGAATCTTTTATGAATCATAAATTATGATCAGAGCTGGTCAAAGTTATTCTCATTCTGCCGCAATCCCGCGCGCGGTACGTTTTGCTCAGCCACGATTATGATCAGAGCTGGGCACCACTACACGTGTGTTTCTCTTAAATGTTCTTCAATGCATGTGTAGTTGTGCTTTGTTCGCTTTTCAAAGCAAACTGAATTAAATTTTACGCTCTCTGCTTTATATACGTATATAAAAAGTTATTCTCATTCTGCCGCAGTACCGCGCGCGGTACGTTTTGCCCAGCCACGGTTATGATCATTCATAGTTCAATTGTAAGGGTTGATGCGATGCTAAAATTTTTCTTCTTTCTCATAAATTTTTGAGCGACTAATGTCAAAATTAGTAAACCAAAATAATGGCGATGATTTTGACACCTCAAGAATTAAATATTTCAGTTTCAGGGATGAGTTTGATAACTTGCATGCCATTATAATTGAAGCATGAGAGATCAAAGAATGGTGGGGTAGTGCAAATTGCGGATTAGTTGGAACAAATTTTGGGTAGTACAAATTGAGGGTTGGGTACTAGAGTAGTACGCGTGGCTGAAGGGTAGTACAAAAGCACTATTGTAGTACAAACGACAGCACTGGTTGAATTGTTTTGGTGCAGTTGCGCCTGTCGGCGAATTACAATAATACGAAGTTGTTATAGAAGAGTGCAAAGAGTTAGGCGCTGTCGACCCCTGCATTAAACCACTCGCCAGTTGAGGATTTATTTGTATAACCCAGCTGAGCAGCATTTTTTGAAGGAAATAGACTCCGACGTAAAAATAATTGAGGATTTGTTTGTAAACTTATACTTTTAATATGAGTGAACTAAAATTCGAATACGAATATTGTACCGACCACTCGTATCAAACACATACATATGCATCAATTCACTTCCAGCTGTCACGGCTTTCTAGCGATGCAACGCAGCAAAGCGCTGAAGCTGACCAGCCTTTGACTCTTGAACGAATCACCCGAAATATACCTCTTTAAAGTTTTTCAATGTGGTCGGGCGATGTAAAAATTTAATTAGACTGGATGTGTGTGAGATATCAACGATTTTTTTTAAAGGCCTATTTTAAAGGTCAGAAGTGAAAAGGGCTAGTCTCAAAAAAACTCATACACGTGATTCTTATGGCATTGGATTGCGCGTCTAATGAACTACTCCAAATGCCGGTATCTTAGTTTAAACATCGCCTAAGAAAATTGCCTCTATCTCATTTTTATCACAAATAACTAAGCGGCTTAGACGTAACTCAAAAATACGAAGGTAAATAGTCGTATTCGACTAAAAATCTTAAAAAATAACGGGCATTTAACGCAAAACTTCGTTGACTGGATCATGTTGTCATTGTCGTTGCAAGTTCTTGTCATTAATTGTTTGTTTTCGTTTCGAAGAAAACGACAAAAGAATATTTTTTTGGAGAGAACTCACTAATTTAAAGGCTAGAGATTTCATAAGTAACAACAATGGATGCTTAATTTTTAAAATCTTTCTTTGGGTAAATATAGTATAGTTTCTTAAAATATAATTTGATTCTAGTTTTTATTTAATATTATTTTATACGATAGAAAATATTATATCTTTTGTATGAAAGTTTATATGACAAATCTTAAGTAAAATGGCATATTTGCATTTTAAAAGCTATAAATCAGAGTTCGGAAATATTCATTCATGATCGCTCGCGAATATGAACGTGTACATTTTAATTTTTGCTGAATCTATCATATTCATGTATGATAAGATGCAAACATTTCCAATCGATCGCACACATGAACTGTTGGAAATTTTTTTTTGTCATCTATCGTATACGAATGTATGCATCCGCTATTTTCACTATCTTATCATGAACGAGTAAATATCCAACAATTTTTCAATCTATCATTATTTGATAGATATGATAAATGATAGATTCATATGTACAAATTTTCTGTCGCTCACAGATTGTATCAAAAAAGTTTGTGATACTCGCGTGGAACATTTTGGGAAGTTTTTAAAAATATGGGGAAAGGTCGAAAATTGTTTTTAGACATCACTTAGGCACAGCTGGGCACCGTTAATCAAATAGTTAACTTCGTTAATCGCTAATCCGTTACTCAACAAATTAACTTCGTTAAACGTTAATGCGTTACATTTCGGAAGATTTAACGCAAGCTAACGTTAATCCGTTAACACGTGATAAAAATTGCATTTTTTATATCGTTGCGTTATTGATAACCTTTTTTTACTAACTTATAAAGAAGTGGAAGGTATGTATGATGATTTTGTAATTCAGTGTGAAATATCTTATTTTGCTACCGTTTGTGGAGACATTTTTTTCTTGTGTATGTAGGGCAAGTGAACTATTCGTCCCGGGCGCCAAAAATATGCACGGTACGTCACTGTGTGGATATTCCCCTTATGAACATTAATATGTTGAAGTTCTTGTCTGAAAGCGAGTCTCGTTTCGGCGTTAATATATCTTTGCCCGTGTAAAAAGATTTTCAACTGCAGCTCTTGAGGGTATAGCAGTATTATATGTAATAAACAGCTTTATGAATATCTGTTGCCTGTGGAATGCCGCATCATGCCACATTTTGACGAGATTTTGAGCTTTAGTCTTTAAAGATTTGTGGGTGTTAGGTTTTTCTTTAGACTTAGTGAAAGAATTGAAAAAGTCTTCCTCATCATTGTCGTTGTGACTCGCGTTGTTGCCTCCGCCACTTAAACTATCTCTGTTCTGCGAACTTTTGACAGCTTCTTGTCGTAACGCCTCTTCTACCTTTTTTTAATGCATTTTTTTATTGTATCCACTCGACTACATTCATATCAATCGGAACGCATTTGTTGTCAGAACGTGTTTTTCGCGGCGCGGCGCGGAGTGAGTGGTATCTTTTTGGTAAATAGTAGGTACTGGATTAACGATTAACGGACTTGGTGAAATTTAACGGAAGTTAACAAGTCCGTTAACACTTTTTAAAGTTAACTCGAAAGTTAATCCGTTAGTCGAAATATTAACTTCGTTAATTAACGATTAACGAGTTAACGCCCAGCTACGCACTTAGGGTGGGTCCGGACAGTGGAAGGACGGTTTTTGACCCATTTTCGGATAAATTGTTTTTTGTGGAATTAATGGGTAAAGGTCGAAAATGGATTTTGGATATCACTTAGGGTGGGTCTGGACCGTTTAAGGACCATTTTTGACCCATTTTCGTATTTTTTTTTTTGTGGAATTAATGGGGAAAGGTCGAAAATGGATTTTTGACATCACTTAGGGTGGGTTCGGACCGTGGAAGGACCGTTTTTGACCCATTTTCGAAAAAAATTTTTTTTGTGTAATTAATGGGGAAAGGTCGAATATGGATTTTGGACATCACTTAAGGTGGGTCCGGACCGTGGAAAAACCGTTTTTCACCCATCTTCGGAAAAATTTTTTTTTGTGTAATTAATGGGGAAAGGTCGAAAATGAATTTTGGAGATCATTTAGAGTGGGTCCGGACCGTGGAAGGACCGTTTTTCACCCATTTTCGGAAAAAATTTTTTTGTGTAATTAATGGGGAAGGTCGAAAATGGATTTTGGACATCACTTAGGGTGGGTCCGGACCGTGGAAGGACCGTTTTTCACCCATTTTCGGAAAACATTTTTTTTGTGTAATTAATGGGGAAAGGTCGAAAATGGATTTTGGACATCACTAAAGGTAGGTCCGGACCGTGGAAGGACCTTTTTTCACCCATTTTCGGAAAATTTTTTTTTTGTGTTATTAATGGGGAAAGGTCGAAAATGGATTTTGGACATCATTTAGAGTGGGTCCGCACCGTGGAAGGACCATTTTTCACCCATTTTCGGAAAATTTTTTTTTTTTTTTTGGAGCACTCAAATGTCGCATTCATGATTTTATGAATGAATTTTCTTAAAATTTTTTTCATTCGCCCATTCTCATGAACCCAATATTGAAACTCGTTCTTTTTTGCACCGCAATCGTATGTGAGTATCTGTTTTTTTTTTTTCAACAACGAGTAGCATTCCTATATGATATGTGAGAAGGCGAGATAAGCGATCGTACATGTACAAATTTTCTGTCTCTCATAAGCAGTGGTGCCCACTACCAGAAGCATCGATAAGCATGTGTTGATAATTCTGTATACGTGCACGTTATCTTACGCTTATTAAACCTTTTTAACGCTCTTGAAGCATCTTCTCGTTCTCATTTTTACGCTCATAAGTGTGTGCGTAAAGAAAATAATCTCTATCACGAAATGAATTCTAATACGAAATAAATTCACGCGATCAGTATTTGTATTTTCAGGTACAGCTCACTATTTTACTTAACTCTAAATAATTTTCAGTTTGCTTTTTGACAAGTAAGGTGTTGAAAAATATATTGCAATGGGAAAAAGAAGTTTTAAATTAGAAAAATATGTGCTGTACAATTAGACGGAGAGCCCGCTGTAGAAAAGTCGAGTGTATAAGATTACACCATGAGACCTATGCCAAATGATAGAGCTCGATGAGCCTAAATAGAATATCTAGGGTTGCCTTGCCAAAGCCTGTCCCGATGGCCGAAAAAAACCCACTTTTGGCCGATTTTTTTCTTAATAAAAAGTGTATAAGATTACAGCATGAAATTGGTGTCAAATGATAGAGCTCGATGAGCCTAAAAATAAAATATAGGGTTGCCTTGCCAAAGCCTGTCCTAAACTAGGGTTGCCTCGCGTTTTTTGGGCCAATTTTTTTTAATAAAAAGTGTATAAGATTACAGCATGAAAGTGGTGTCAAAAGGTAGAGCTCGATGAGCCTAAATAGAAAATATAGGGTTGCCTTGCCAAAGCCTGTCCTAAACTAGGGTTGCCACCCGTTTTTTGGGCCAATTTTTTTTAATAAAAAGTGTATAAGATTACAGCATGAAATTGGTGTCAAATGATAGAGCTCGACTAGCGTAAATAGAATATCTAGGGTTGCCTTGCCAAAGCCTGTCCTATACTAGGGTTGCCTCGCGTTTTTTGGGCCAATTTTTTTTAATAAAGAGTGTATAAGATTACAGCATGAAATGTGTGTCAAATGATAGAGCTCGACGAGCCTAATTAGAATATCTAGGGTTGCCTTGCCAAAGCCTGTCCTAAATTAGGGTTGCCACCCGTTTTTTGGGCCAACATTTATTAGAAAAAATTTTATGGTTAAAGATTCCATCTTCAAATGTATGTCAAATGATAGAGCTCGATTAGTATAAAAATAATATATAGGGTTGCCTTGCCAAAGCCTGTCCCGATGGCCGAAAATGCCCGAATTTTAGTCAATTTTGCTGTTCTAATTAAAACTGTAGTACATAACAGCTCCAAATGTATGTCAAATGATAGAGCTCGATGAGCCTAAAGAGAATATATAGGGTTGCCTTGCCAAGGTCTGTCCTAAACTAGGGTTGCCACCCATTTTTTGGGGCAACATTTATCAGAAAAAATTTTATGGTTAACGATTCCAGCTCCAAATGTATGCCAAATGATAGAGCTCGATGAGCCTAAATAGAATATATAGGATTGCCTTGTCGAATCCTGTCCTAAACATGGGTTGCCACTCATTTAAGAAAAGTTGACCCCAAAAATGGGTGGTAACCCTAGTTTAGGACAGGATTCGACAAGACAATCCTATATATTCTATTTAGGCTCATCGAGCTCTATCATTTGGCATACATTTGGAGCTGGAATCGTTAACCATAAAGTTTTTTCTGATAAATGTTGGCCAAAAAATGGGTGGCAACCCTAGTTTAGGACAGACCTTGGCAAGGCAACCCTATATATTCTCTTTAGGCTCATCGAGCTCTATCATTTGACATACATTTGGAGCTGTTATGTACTACAGTTTTAATTAGAACAGCAAAATTGGCTAAAATTCGGGCATTTTCGGCCATCGGGACAGGCTTTGGCAAGGCAACCCTATATAATATTTTCATACTAATCGAGCTCTATCATTTGACATACATTTGAAGATGGAATCTTTAACCATAAAATTTTTTCTAATAAATGTTGGCCCAAAAAACGGGTGGCAACCCTAATTTAGGACAGGCTTTGGCAAGGCAACCCTAGATATTCTAATTAGGCTCGTCGAGCTCTATCATTTGACACACATTTCATGCTGTAATCTTATACACTTTTTATTAAAAAAAATTGGCCCAAAAAACGCGAAGCAACCCTAGTATAGGACAGGCTTTGGCAAGGCAACCCTAGATATTCTATTTACGCTAGTCGAGCTCTATCATTTGACACCAATTTCATGCTGTAATCTTATACACTTTTTATTAAAAAAAATTGGCTCAAAAAACGGGTGGCAACCCTAGTTTAGGACAGGCTTTGGCAAGGCAACCCTATATTTTCTATTTAGGCTCATCGAGCTCTACCTTTTGACACCCATTTCATGCTGTAATCTTATACACTTTTTATTAAGAAAAAGTCGGCAAAAAGTGGGTTTTTTTCGGCCATCGGGACAGGATTTGGCAAGGCAACCCTATATATTCTTTTTAGGCTTTTCAATATCTATCATTTGGCACAAATTTTAAGCTGATATCTTCATTATTAAAAATTGACCCAAAAACCGGTGAAAACCCATGTTTGCGACAGGATTTAACAATGCAATCCAAGGTATTATATTTAGGCCTCTTCATGTTCTATCTTTTGGCATACATTTGGAGCTGTTATGTACTACAGTTTTAATTAGAATAGCAAAATTGGCTAAATTTCGGGCATTTTCGGCCATCGGGACAGGCTTTGGCAAGGCAACCCTATGTATTCTATTTAGGCTCATCGAGCTCTATCATTTGACACCACTTTCATGCTGTAATCTTATACACTTTTTATTAAAAAAAATTGGCCCAAAAAACGGGTGGCAACCCTAGTTTAGGACAGGCTTTGGCAAGGCAACCCTATATTTTCTATTTAGGCTCATCGAGCTCTACCTTTTGACACCCATTTCAAAAAACGCGAGGCAACCCTAGTTTAGGACAGGCTTTGGCAAGGCAACCCTATATTTTATTTTTAGGCTCATCGAGCTCTATCATTTGACACCAATTTCATGCTGTAATCTTATACACTTTTTATTAAGAAAAACGTCGGCCAAAAGTGGGTTTTTTTCGGCCATCGGGACAGGCTTTGGCAAGGCAACCCTAGATATTCTATTTAGGCTCATCGAGCTCTATCATTTGGCATAGTGCCCATGGTGTAATCTTATACACTCGACTTTTCTACAGCCGGCTCTTGGACTAAATGCAGAGACTAATAAGAGCACTTGTCTTATTGAAACGTGCAAAAAGAAAGTAAGTGGAAAATTGCCGGCAAATATAAGAAGACATTACAAATTAATTCACAAACAGGATATTAAAACTGATGAACGTGATGGTGACAAAACTGATTATTCAAAAAAACAAAAAACTTCCATAAAATTAAACACTAATTTGGATAGAAATGATTTTCTGAAATGTTGCGTGGGCTTGGTGACGAAAAAAAATATTCCTTTCCGAATATTGGAAGATACGGAATGTTTTAAGAAACTAATAGCGCCATACGAAGAAAAATTTAAGCTAAATTTGAATTCGAAAAAAATGTGCACAATTTTGGAGAAAGCAAGTGAGCATATAAAATCTGAAATAGCTGCAATAGTAAGAAATAAAATGGTTTGCCTAAAGATTGACATTACCAGCCGTATGGAAAGAAGTGTTGTCGGTATCAATATACAATACATTGAGAATTACAAAGTATGCATTAATACAATAGGTAAATTCATAATTATCATGGGTTGTAAGCTCTTTAAATTGAATCTATCTCAAATCATTTGGTGCCTATACTTTTAGGTTTTCAGTCTATAATAATGAGTCAATTTTTTAAAACCTTTTAAAATAGTAGCACCTATGATATTATTTTTCAGGAATGATGCAAACAACGAAACGGCATACTGACGTAAATTTGAAAGAAGACATTATTAAATGTCTCAGCGAATACAATATAGGCATTCATCAGATTTACTCCAATACTACTGACAATGGAGCGAATGTGTTAAAACTTTCGAGATTACTGCTAGAAATGCAGCAAGAAAGTCAAATAAATGAAGAGACTGATAATGATATCGCAGGCTCAAATCGTATTGAATCAGAGATTGCAGGCGTTTTTTCAGTCGTACGTTGTGCAGCACATACAGTGCAATTAGCGGCTTTCGATGTTACAAAAACACTTGAAAGTGATATTGAAGAGTGCAGGAAAACAACAAAGAAATTGCGGGCTTCAGTCAGATCGGGAAGCAACGGTATGAATTTGCCTTGCCTTGACGTCATAGCTAGATGGAACTCCACATACAATCAGGCCCTGATTTACCCACAGGCTAAACAGGCTTAAGCCTGGGGCGCAAGGTCCGAGGGGGCGCAAGGTCCGAGGGGGCGCTGAGAATGTACGTTGATTTTCACTTTGTTTTTGAATTTTTATTCAGTTTTAAATAGTTATACATTCTTGACTTTTTTTAATGCTTTTACATAAATTTTAAATAAACCTACCTACTTTTAATATTAAAACGATATTTTTTAACATTCGATTTAATTTTCGATTTTCTTAATCCAACCAACTTTGAACAAAAAATTACTCGTGTAGTCCTTGGAGAAGAGATAGCGCCTATTCACTGTTTTTAACATTATGTGTTTTACTTGCTTATGCTTTGCGTTGTGAAGGGCGTCCGGGAGTTTTTCGAAAAATAAAAAGAATTTTTTTAAAATTTTTTTTTTAAGCTGCATTTATCTTAGACCAAAATTTTTTTTACATTATTAAAGTATAACTATTCAAAATTTATCTCTGAAATTTTGGTCTAAAAATATTCGTCTTGCGGTGAGCAAGATATCTGGAGACTGGCTCATCGGAAAAAAAGAAATTAAATTTTTTTTCGGTTAAGCAAATAGTTAGGGGGCGTTTGTTAAGAATTTTGTAACAGCATTTCAGCCATTAGCAAAATGTACTTTAAAACTTCAATACGAGCGGTACATAATAGGCGACTTCTTCCGAGATTGGTTAACGTGTGAGGGGGCGTTCAAGTATTACGTAACGCAATTTTTGAAGATTTTTGACCCCCCCTCCCCCATGTAACGCACCGTAACATTTTCCTCTACCCCCGCCCCCCTTCTTAAACGTTACGTAACACCCAAGTGACCATATTTACCTAAAAGTCACAATTATGTTGCGAAAAGTACCGGAAATACATGCGATGTTTATTTATTTTATGGTATATTCATTTTGTCATTTCGTTTGTAACATATAGAAAGAGGCGTGGGAGTTATGGTAAAGTACATATATTCTTGATCAGCGTCTTGCAGGCATCTTGCTATTAAAAATGGATGAAATCGGTTTATGGACACGCCAACCGCCCATACTCTATGTATATTTGCACAATCCCATTTTGTAAAAAATGCAACGATTTTGATGAAACTTGGTGATTTGGTGTACATGTGAACTAAATTAGGATTAAGCTAGGTTTCAAATTTTCAAAGATTCCCGTGGCACAGCCCTTAATTTTAACCATTATTCCACCATATCTCGTAAACCCTGCAAGATATTGTGATGAAATTTCTTTGTCCTTTATTTTTTCGACTTTTTGATCGAATTGGAGTTTTTTCAACCTCTCTCAACATTTTTTAACATTTTGCTTATATTTACGACTTTTTCAACCTCTGATAACCTTTTAAGCACTTCACACTTTTTTCGAATTATGCAACCTCTTCAACGTTTTTTTAACATTTATTGAAATACATGTTCTTTCAGTGCAGTGTAGGGTATGTGAGTTTTGGCCTGGCTGAAGATAACACCTTAACTTGTTCATATTGTTATTTGATAAAAAATCATACATAATGTTATAAACATTTGCTTAAGTTTAAAATATGTTAAAATGGCGAAAAATGAGACGAAAATATTTTATTAAAATGATAAAAGTTGATGGGATCTAGAACAGCTACAGCAATAATGATAAAAATAGGAAATCTTTCCACGCTTATATCTCAGGTTTTGGTTAAGCAATCTCGAAGATGATAGTTTAAGGACATTCTGCTCGTTGAGTGCTTTAATGTGATGAATCATTTATTGCTGTAGCTTATCTAGATCCCGTCAACTTTTATAATTTTAATAAAATGTTTTGGCTGTAGCTATTTAATAAGCATACACATTAAGAAAGAGTTTCATTATACACACCTAATTTCAAATAACCACCCGCTAAAGTAGTTTCACTTCAAAAACAATGTTATGTAACGCGTTGTTCGAACCCCCCCCCCCCTCCCCCGTAACGCATCGTAACGTTTTGCAAGACCCCCCTCCCCCCTAATTGCGTTACGTAATACTTGAACGCCCCCTGACTTGGAGTTGGAGGAATTGGTACCCATGAATTCATATGCAGAAGTTCTTCTCTTGGCAATGAGGGCAAGAAAAGAAGCACTTTTAAAGCACTACGCCTTTGCGGCCGCAATATATTTAGATCTGCGGTTCAATTTCGATGGATCGCCTTTCCTCAATGATGACCTAAAGCAAGTTGCAATAGTAAGAAATACTTAAAGATTTTTCTTGCATTGTTTTTATAACAACTTTTTGTTTAGAATCACTTGATAAAAGTATCTGAAAAGATTCACAAATTGAGAAATCAGCCGATTGGTCAAACAAATCCTGGCGATAATTGTCCCAGTACGTCAGCGGCTGCTTACAAAAAGTTAACGCTTCATGTTCTGTCACATAGGAACGCACAAAACTTGTCACCGCAAAGTGTTGGAGCAAACCTTAAACTTAAATTAATGAAGCTTTGTGAGGGAGAAATAGTGCCGTTTGATACCAATGTATTAGAATATTGGAGAAAATTATATAGCCGCGATGCTGAAATGACACAACTTGCTGAGGTCGTTCTAGCCGTACCCGCTACACAGGTTTCTGTGGAATGTGCCTTCAGTGCACTTTCAACAATACTGACGAAGCTTCGTTCAAAACTTTCGAAAAAGTCTTTATCGAATATACTTATAACGAAACTAAATTATGAACTATTAGATTTTTCAAAATTTGAAATTGAAGATGCTACTGAAATAAAGGATTGTGTTAACAATTTTTAATAAGTTTTAAAAAGTACATCCTCATCAGCCAATTTGTGAAATGTACAATTCTAGATGAAATACCAAGTCATAAATGAAAATGTTACTTTTTTCTAATAATTATTAGAAAAATTTGTAATGATTTGAAACTTTTACTCAATAAAAAAACAGTTTCATATGGAAATTCAAGTTTTTTTGTTTTAACAGACATCTTTAAAAATAGCTATTTATTTTTCTTTGCTGGTAGGTAGGACGTAAATGCACTTTAAAAGATTAAAAATCTCCGAAAATGTAAATTTTTTATGAGTTGTTTTTCTTTTTTTTAATGGTTTAAGAATCACCTACCTAAAATTTTATTGCCTTAAGTCTTAATATTCCTCAAATACGCATTCTTTATGAGTCGTTTTCCTTTATTCCATACATTGGTTGTTTTTTTGAATAAACTTGAATAATATTTGCATTTTTAAATGCCTCAAATGTGCGTCGCCATATTCAAATATCTACCTGCTTGCACAGGTAAAAATTCGCTAATAATCTAGTGCCCAACCTTTCAAGCACACGGGACAATAAATGAATTATACTGCACGTATTTAGGTACATGCATACACAAACGCTGATCATAACGCACAACACGAAGAATATTTCAATCATCTCACATCATGAAATGAACGAAGGCTAACATCGCAGAGTTATGTACGTATGATAGATAAAAAAAAATGTTGCTTCTACTCGTTCATGAATATAGGCTAGTGAATAAAAACGGATACACACATTCGTATAGGATAGATGACAAAAAAAATTTCCAACAGTTCATGTGTGCGATCGAATGCAAATGTTTGCATCTTACCATATATGAATATGATAGATTCATTTTCGACCTTTTCCCATTAATTACACAAAAAAAAAAATTTTTCCGAAAATGGGTCAAAAATGGTCCTTAAACGGTCCGGACCCACCCTAAGTGATGTCAAAAATCCATTTTCGACCTTTCCCCATTAATTCCACAAAAAAAAAAAATTTCCGAAAATGGGTCAAAAACGGTCCTTCCATGGTCCGGACCCACCTTAAGTGATGTCCAAAATCCATATTCGACCTTTATCCATTAATTACACAAAAAAAAATTTTTCCGAAAATGGGTCAAAAACGGTACTTCCACGGTCCGGACCCACCCTAAGTGATGTCCAAAATCCATATTCGACCTTTCCCTATTAATTACACAAAAAAAAAATTTTTCCGAAAATGGGTCAAAAACGGTACTTCGACGGTCCGGACCCACCTTAAGTGATGTCCAAAATCCATATTCGACCTTTCCCAATTAATTACACAAAAAATTTTTTTCCGAAAATGGGTCAAAAACGGTCTTTCCACGGTTCGGACCCACCCTAAGTGATGTCAAAAAACAATTTTCGACCTTTCCCCATTAATTCCACAAAAAAAAAAAAAGGGCCGAAAATGAGTCAAAAATGGTCCTTAAACGGTCCGGACCCACACTAAGTGATGTCAAAAATCCATTTTCGACCTTTTCCCATTAATTCCACAAAAAAAAAAATTTCCGAAAATGGATCAAAAATGGTCCTCAAACGGTCCGGACCCACCCTAAGTGATGTCCAAAATCCATTTTCGACCTTTCCCCATTAATTCCACAAAAAAAAAAAAGGGCCGAAAATGAGTCAAAAATGGTCCTTAAACGGTCCGGACCCACACTAAGTGATGTCCAAAATCCATTTTCGACCTTTCCCCATTAATTCCACAAAAAAAAAAAAAAATTTCTGAAAATGGGTCAAAAACGGTCCTTCCTCGGTCCGGACCCACCCTAAGTGATTTCCAAAATCCACATTCGACCTTTCCCCATTGATTACACAAAAAAATTTTTTGCCGAAAATGGGTCAAAAACCGTCCTTCCTCGGTCCGGACCCACCCTAAGTGATGTCAAAAAACAATTTTCGACCTTTCCCCATATTTTTAAAAACTTCCCAAAATGTTCCACGCGAGTATCACAAACTTTTTTGATACAATCTGTGAGCGACAGAAAATTTGTACATATGAATCTAATCATGAATGAAATCATGAATGCGACATTTTGAGTGCTCAAACATGAATATTTCCGAACTCTGCTATAAATACTAAGCTTAATGGACGTATCTCATGAAAAGCGTATAAACACAGGCAATTTCGATATTTTGCCTAAATCATAAATAAATTACCTTAAAATGATAGTTAGGTTGCCATAAATAAGTTAAAAAATCCGTAGAAAAAGTAAGAATAAAACGACATTTATAAAAAATCAATTATCTCGAAACGCAATTTTTCGCTTCTTATGGCTGCAGGCTTGCCAGATGGCTGGATGTAGGGATGCCAACACTCAGGGTTTCGCCCGGAGACTCAGGGTTTTGAGTATGATTTCCGGGTCTCCGGGTTCAAAGTCAATCCCTCCGGGTTGAATATCATTTTTGTCGACCGCAATCAAAAAAATTTTGATTTTGTGGACTTACTTTTCCGAAGGTTTTGACGCGATGAATTCGAATCCAAGCTTAGAATTTCTCAAATGGATCCGGTTTTCGAGATATTCTAACCTAAAAGTGCGAAAATCACGATTTTTCGAGAAATTTAGGGCAAATTTATATAGAAATATAATTTTTTTTTATGAAACCATTAATGGGTTTCAATCTGTTATGGGTTATGGTCTCAATACTCACTTAGAATTATATCGATAATTTTTTTGCTTTTCAAAGTATCCTAAATTGAAAATTATTATATAGGTCTCCATTAGAGCGGTTCAAAATAAAAACATTTTGAATTTTTCACGATGTGTAAGCGGATTTCAGTAGCCTTATATGTCCTAGTAATAGGCTTTGTCCAGACATATAAGGCTACTGTAATCCGCTGACACATCGTGAAAAATCAAAATGTTTTTATTTTGAACCGCTCTAGTCTCTATACAAACTTTTGTATGTAAATTTGTATGAAAAATTAGAAAAAAAGATATCATTATGATTTCAATTGTGTTTTGAAGAGGAAGAGTAAAGCTTTTATAAAAAGCGGTATAAGTTGGGAACCTCTGAATGGACATCAAAAACATGGATGTCATAAGAAAGATAATTTAATGGCCTTCTATAATGGTAAGATTAGTTTTGAAATTTAGCCAATAATTTTGGATATATGATAATTTTCCTGAAATTTTAACGAATAAAATTTTAAAAAAAAATTGGTAAAATTAAAAAAAAACTATGCAAATTGTACATAATCTTAAAGCAAAATAATCAAGCATTCCTATCATGCTAAAAAAGTATCAATTTTTAACACATTTTTTTGAAAAAATAAAGTTTTGTTAAAAAAATAATTGGTCAAAATTACAGGCCATTAAATTATCTTTCTTATGGCATCCATATTTTAGATATCCACTCAGGGGTTCCCAACTTATAATCAGTTTTACAAAAGCTATATCAGCAACTTATGTTGGCTATACATAAGAGCGGGTCGATTTTTTTTTTAAAAGGGTATAGTAGGAAAGGGTTCTACTGATAATTCTGAGCAATTGCCAGACTTGGGTCTAAAATCAATTTCGAGCCTCCGCATTTTTACAAATAGGTTTTGTACAGTACTTACATACATACCCTTTTATGGGAACAATTACAAAGTATTTCATATTTTCAGCAAATATTGGGGTAAATCGGCAAAAAAAAGTCGGTGAAACTTTCGAGCGTAAGTTGTGATTTTCTTCGTTTTTTTCCAATTAAGGAGCTACCATCAACACCCACATCCTCCGGATCCAGCCTGTTGCATATGCCATCTCATAATATACCTTTGCCTTGGCAAGTGATTTAAATGGAGCTAAAGCTGAAAGCAGAATGTTTTCGTATAAAAGTTTTACACCTCAAGCACTAAAAAAATTATTTGAAATTTGGAAAAATGAAATATCGAAATTATTAATGTAGAAGTTTTGCTAAAAAGTTAAACTCTTTGGTCGACTATTATCAAAAAGAAACAAGGTTCAAATCTAAAAATAGATTTCAAGCATTTTTAGATTGGACTAAAAATATATTTTTCATTGGAAAGTGCACATGCGACTTAAAACATAGTAAATGTTCTTGTGGATTAATACCTGACCGTTTACAAAATTTCAAGTTGGATCAACATAATGACAGAAAGCTGACGATACCAGAGCCAATTACTGAAATGACTGAGCAAGAACCAACAGTGGCGTCAGCTAATCACGATCCAATACCATACCTGAGCAATTGAATCTGGTCGTTGGCGAATTCAACCAATCTATCGAACATGTAGGTGAAGTGTTTATTCCACAAAGACGATATAACAAAACATACAGAGCCTATAGCTTTGCCATCTTGTGTGATACGTTAAAGTTGATGCTGAAGACACTGTAAATAAAACTCGAGAGCTGAAAACCTTTTTTGATAGCAACAGTATTTCTATGGATGGATTAATTGGCATATGCTGTGACGGCGAAACAACTAATACCGGCATAACAAATGGAATATTACGTCGATTTGAAGCTCAACTGAGTAAGCCCTTGCATTGGTTTGTATGTCTAATGCATTTCAATGAGTTGCCTTTTCGTCGTTTGTATGCAGCACTGGAAAAATGCCTCCACTTATGACAGATCCACGCGTAAGTGGATGACCACCGTTATTTCTGATGGTTGCTGTTCAACTGGCTGTAAAAAAGTTGAGTGTATAAGATTACAGGATGAGATGTATGCCAAAGGATGAAGCTTGATGAGCCTAAATAGAATATCTTGGGTTGCTTTGCCAAGGCCTGCCCTGATGGCTGAAAATGCCCGAAAGGATGCAAAAAAGCTTTACAACGACATCAAAATGGCCGATTTAGCTCAATTTTGCTGATAATAGGAAATACATTGGCATTGTTCCCATAAAAGTGCAATATAAGTAAGTATACGTATGTATGTAAGTACTGTACAAAGCCTATTTGTAAATATGCGCAAGCTCAAAATTGACTTTAGACCTATAGTTTCTGTATCAAAATTGTTCAGAATTGTCAGTAGAATATTTTCCTGTCATACCCTTCGATGACGTTTTCCCGATCTACTATACACATCTCCGAAACAAGATCCGACATATATAAAAACATATGTATGTATTTACAAAAATATATAACTATAAACATATACACAAATTGGCCGTTATCTGACGATGGTTTTCGATAGAACAGATATTGTAAATCTTAAATAAAAAAAAAAATCGATATCTCGTTTAATTTTCAAGATAACTTTTATGTAATAAAAAGAAATCCGAGAGAAAAACGAAGTGTTGGATTCAATGAAATCTAGTGCAAATATTAAATAATTTTACTTATGTTTTTAAAAAAAATCATATAAAAACTTTAATTCAATTTCACCCACCCCACTTATTGAATCTCCGGGTCAGACATCAGTCCGTGTTGGCAACCCTAGCTGGATGTGATGCCAATACGTGGCGCTAAAGTCGCCGAAAAGCGCCACAAATCGACATGCTTAAAATTCATAAAAGGATAGGCAAATAACAGTTTTCCATTTCTAATTAGCAAATTGAAACCTAGAAATTGATGTAACGTAGTGAACCTGAGGACTTGAAATTAAAATTCCTCATCCTCAAATTCAAAACTAGCATTTATTTACCTAACGTAGCGATCTTGGGGTCTTACCTTTCCAATTTTTAAATTCAACCTTAGCAGACAACTAAGGTATTTAGCTTAACTAAGGATATATCAAACGTTATATTTCAATTTCTAAATTGAAAATAAAAAATTTCAGGTTTGGTAGGTTAAATTTATTGTCAGGTTCGACTTTTGACATTATGAAAATACACTTGTAGTGTCCGGCTTCTGCAAAATAATTGACAATACTTACTTACTTACTTAGATGGCCATAACAACCCGTTGTCAGGTTACGGCCGACCTCATTAGCTCTCGCCAGGCGCCTCTGTTTTGCGCGCGCCTTCTCCAATTGTTAATGCCAAGCGTGGTTAGGGCTTCCTCAGCTTGGTCTATCCACCGGAGGCATGGTCTCCCTCTTCGTCGTTGACCGGGGACCTTCCCTTCGAATACCTTTTTCGCTGGAGCTTCTTTATCCATACGATGGACATGACCCAGCCAGAGTAGTCGCTGTATTGTTATACGCTTAACTATGTCAATGTCGGCGTAGAGCTCATACAGCTCGTGGTTCATTCGAATGCGATAGTCGTCGCCAACTCGAACAGGACCAAAGATTTTGCGGAGAACTTTCCTCTCGAACACCCCAAGAGCGGCTGCGTCTGTTGTCGAAACCACCCATGCCTCAGCGCCATAAAGAAGCACAGGTAGAATGAGCGTCTTGTAGAGTGTTAGCTTTGTCGATGGAGAGAGAGCTCTGCAACGTAATTGCTTACTGAGACCGTAGTAGCACTATTAGCAATTGTTATTCTCCGCTTAATCTCCAGACTGACATCATTGTTGCTGGTTACGGCAGTGCCAAGGTAAATGAATTCCTTGACAACTTCTAATTTACAGTTGCCCGCTGTAACATGAGAGTCTAGATCCCGTACTCTCTTGTTGTTGTTAGTAGACATCATGTATTTCGTCTTGCCCTCGTTTACCGTCAAACCCACTTTGGCTGATTCCTTTTCAATAGCAGTGAAAGCAGCAGTAACATCTCTCTTACTCCGACCGATAATATCAATATCATCAGCGTACGCAAGGAGCTGAACACCTTTGAAGAAAATGGTGCCATTATGATGCACACCGGCTTTTCGTACGATCCCCTCCATAATGAAATTGAAGAGATCGCACGAGAGCGGGTCGCCTTGTCTGAAACCTCGCTCGGTATTAAAAGTTCCGGAGAGGTCATTCCCTACCTTGACGGAGCTACACGTATTGCTCAACGTCATCCTGCAGAGCCTTATCAACTTTGCAGGTATACCGAACTCAGACATTGTTGCGTATAGGCAATCCCGCACTGGGCTATCGAACGCAGCTTTATAATCGACGAAGAGATGGTGAGTGTCGAATTGATATTCATGGGTTTTCTCCAGGATTTGGCGTAGTGTAAAAATCTGGTCTATCGTGGACTTACCAGGTCTAAAGCCACACTGATTGGATCCGATCAGCGTTTCTGTATACGGCTTCAATCTTTCACACGATACGCTCGAGAGGATCTTATATGCGATGGGAATAAGACTGATACCCCTGTAGTTGGCGCAGATTGTCGGGTCTCCTTTCTTTATTACAGGACAAAGCACGCTGAGATTCCAATCGTCGGGTATGCTTTCCGCTAGCCATATTTTGCTGATGAGTTGATGCATGCACCTTATCAATTCATTGCCACCAGCTTTAAACAACTCAGGTGGCAGGCCGTCAGCAACCGCTGCTTTGTTGTTTTTGAGTCGCTGGATAGCAACTCGAACCTCTTCATGGCTAGGTGATGGTACTTCCACTGCGTTATCATCGATTGGTGGTATCGTACTGCATTCTCTCTGGGCGGAATTGGTGGAATCATCTCTACAAGTGGATGCTCCGGGCTTGAAACCTTGAGTTAGACGCTTAACTTGTTGATAGAATTTTCGTGCATCCTTCTTGCCCTGGTACACCACAAGTTCAAGTTCCTCACGCTCACGCTTTCCTGGTCCCTTTTTTGACGTCTGAAAATGCGCCTCTCTTCCTTCCTCTTTTCGCGGTGGTTTTCTCGCACGGCTCGCGTTGCGGCTGACTGCAGCGTCTTCTTGTATGCGGCGTTTTTTTCAGCAGTTGCATCGCGACACTCCTGGTCATACCATTGGTTTCGAGGTTGTGGGCGTCGAAAACCAATGACTTCCTCGGCAGCAGCGTGCATGGAGTGGGAGATGTGTGTCCAAAGTCCACCGGCATCGTCGGTTCCAGAGGTTGGTTGGTTGAGTTTAACCGAGAGTTGAGCGAAGTACGCCTCGGCAATCCGCTGTGATTGCAGCGTGGCAACGTCCAGCTTTTGTTGCATGCCCGTGCGTACATTCTTCGCATTGCATAGCCGCATGCGGATCATAGCTGCAACAAGATAGTGGTCGGAGTCAGTGTTGACCCCCCGAAATGTACGCACATCCAGAACGCTTGAAGCGTGCCTTCCGTCGATCACAAGATGATCAATATGGTTTTTCGTTTTTTGATCCGGGGATAGCCTGGTGGCCTTGTGAATGTCGAGGTGTTGAAATAATGTACTACTAACTACCATGTTTGAAGTGGTCTCGTGGAGGCTGAACTGACCGACTGTAGCGCCAAAGATGCCTTCTCTTCCGACCTTCGCGTTAAAATCGCCGAGGACTATTTTTACATCGTGGGTCGGACAACGGTCATACACGTCCTCTAGGCTCGCGTAGAAATCATCCTTGGTGGCATCGTCCTTTTCCTCCGTCGGGGCGTTCGCGCAAATTAGGCTTATGTTGAAAAATTTTGCCATGATACGGATCGTAGCCAGCCTTTCGTTTATTGGCGTGAACCGAGAAACCAGGTGGCGTAATTTTCGACTTACAACGAATCCGCAACCAAATTCGCGCCTCTTCGCATGGCCGCTGTAGTAGATATCACAGTTCGTTCGTTTAGAGCAGCCTTGTCCTTTCCATCGCATCTCCTGGATGGCGGTGTTGTCAGCCTTTATTTTTTCAAGGGCTTCCGCCAGTTGGATAGTTGCACCTTCCCTATGGAGGGTCCGGACATTCCAGATGCATATCCGTAAGTCATTGTCCGATTTTCGTTTGCAGTGGTCGTCATCGTAGTGGGGCTTTTATCCGAGGCTGATTTGGTTTTCATTGGAAATGATGATAATGTGTGGTGGGACCCAAACCCTACGCACACATTCCAAGTTTTAAGTCTAGAAGAGACTCGCCTTCTCACAACTAGCTCACCCCCGGACGGGTGTCCAAGGGATCTCCAGAGGATACTTGGCCAAAAAGGCCGGAAGTTTGTGAGCTGCTTGAACTGCTTGCAAAAGAATCATCCCTGGCCACTCCCAAGTGAGTGGCGATCAGGAACTTTCCCCACTTACGTGGACTTCTACAAGCAGCTCCATCCTCCATTGACAATACTTGGTCAATTATAACTGAAATAAAAGAAACAACATTTTTTGAGGGGAAAAAAGAATTGTAACGCGTTAAATACATTTGCAATCAAATATGTAATGCTGAATGCATCTACAAGAAATTAAAATTGTTTTTTTTTGGAATTGCCATCATTAATTCTAAACTGAACTCGCAGGACTCACAATCTAGATTATTGTTAATTTCTGAAATCTTTTCGAAAATTTTAGAACTAAAAAGATTGAGCATGTTGTCCGAAGATTCAAAATTTGTGCAACATATGTTTCGAATGGGAAAATGAATCCGAATTCGGAGACATACAACCGGTGACTTTACATAACACAATTGTACGTCCTCACTTAGAGTACGACAGCCAAGTATGGTCACCATTTTATAATATTCTTATACATAAATAGAATTGAAAGAATTCAAAAAAAAAAAATTATTCGTTTTGCTCTTAAAGGTTTTAATTGGATTGACTCCTTAAACCTTCGTCCTTATGAAGATCGTTTGAAGTTATTACATATGCAGTCTTTGAGCTCCTTGTAACTTTTAACTGGGTCTCTTGCTGCACCAGAGCTTCTTAACTACATTAACTATATTTTTTATAAATAATCGGATGAGTACTCGTAATTCTTATCAATTATTTTATTAACTGGTTAATTATGTATATGGCTACAGCTCCTTTTATTCGCATGACAACTCTTATTAACAATTGCGAAGTTTATGACATTAGCTTGTCAAAAGGTCAACTGAAGCTTTGATTGAAAGCTAACTGTAGCTAAATGGTGGTGTGTATTTTTATGTTTGTGTTGTCCGAGCCTCACAGCATGCTGGGTAAATTTTTTCTAACATTTATGCCTTGGACCACGTAAATTTGTACATATAATTTTTTGTTTATATCTTTATGGGCATTCCTCAGAAACTTTTAACTTTTACTATGTTGCTTACATACTTTCAACATATTAAATTATAATTCGCACAAACATAATATTTTCAGCTATTGATACTATTAAGCTTTTATTAGTTTGCAATTATATGTACGTCATTAAAACCCATTTTCTAACATTATTCCGAAAAAAATTTCAAAACTTTTTCCGAAACTTGCCATTTTTCTACTTGTCGCTTAGCACTTTTCAAAATAAAAACCGCTTATATCTCATGAAGGGCAGGTTTGAACTACAGCAGAAAAATCAATTATTGTACTTTAAGTTACTCCGAACAAGGTGATTTTGTTTTTATAAGTGTGTGTGTTCAATATTTGTCATACAACAAATCTAAAAGTTGTAAAGTTTTGATGTCAAATGCATAAGGTGCATCGTATGTACAATTAATTCAAATAGTGTAAACTTTCTGTGGATATTGGCCTGCGCGCAGATTGTTCAAACATTAACCAGTATGTGCATTAAATTTTTTGTAGAAATATGTTAAATTCGCGCCGATTTTAGGCTGGACGTGCCGCCATGTACAGATGTTACATTTCAATGTCAAAACTGTAAGTTGTAATTACTCAATAGTATTGCGTTTATCTGACTCAAAATATAGTGATCGATTACTATAATCACTTAATTTATCAAGTGTGACATTAAATTCATACCTAATGCCATTATAACCAGACCAATTAATTGAATTAAGTGAATGTCAGAAGCGTAAGATTGTCAAAAGTGTGAGAACTTGAAAAAGTTTGAACGAATCTCTATAGAACCGGGTGCAATGAAATTTTCAATGTTCAACATGAAAATATGTATTATTGAGCCAAAACAAGAGAAATAGGTTCAAAAATTAAATTTGCCGAAACATGAAATTATTATTTATTTACTTTTTTGAACAGCTGTTTTGTTTTTTGACACTTGACAAAATTTAACTACAAAAACTCTTTTGGCGATTTTTGTTGACTATTTTTCGGAGAGAGAGTGAACAGCTGTTTATCACTCTCATTTTCGCGCTCATATTTAACTACATTTGGAAGTAAACAGACACGAGTCATAGCATGAACACAATTAGAGCGGTGGCGGCAAAGCGGCGACGAATAAACGCTGTCAAAAATTATAACATACTTGATCATGTGAAATTGAACAGAATTGCGGCGTACGACTGGTGAGCTGCCGACGGTTCGCCGTCGATTTAGATTTAATTCTATTTCACCGTCCGATCAGTGTTGCATTTCCAATCAGCTTGTGTCAATTCTTTTGTTTACGTTTGAAATGCGAATTGTGCACAATCATTAAATAAAATAAAATAAAAGAAACTGCTTAAATAACTTAATTAAAAAAAAAGAAATAAAAAATTACAAAATGAACAACGAGGAACTTATTGAGAAAGTCCGCAAGTACAAATGCTTATATGATTTTTCGACAAAGGACTACCGGAATGTTCATAAGAAAGACAAGATTTGGCAAGAAATCGGGAAGACCTTAAATTCAAACTGTAAGTACATTATTTGTTTCCAATTCCTTTAACATAAAAATTCACTTTCAGCAGACAGTTGCAAAAGGCGATGGAAATCGCTACGCGATACGAACAAAAAAAGTAAACGTGCTAAGGAGCTAGCTTCTGGCAGCGGCACACCGCTTTCCTCGTAGAGGAAACGTAATCCTTCTTGCAAAGTTGTAAGGACTCAAGAACGAGAATGAGAATGAGAACTAAACTAAACTTTTCTTATGTGATATTTTATTCTAAGCATCAAAAAAAGTCGCTTGGATCTGTTTTCGGATATATAGCCATCGGAAGTTGCGGATATAGCTTTTATGAAAATCCTTATAAGTTGGGAACCCCTGAATGGATATCAAAAATATGGGTGTCATATGCATTGTATACATAAGAAAAAATTTTTGCAATGGAACTTGAAGTGGAAAATACTTTTGTTTTGAAATTAATAGAAAATGTGAAAAAGAAGATAATTAAACAGTAAAATAGACGCATTTTATTGAAATCGAAATATAAAGGAAAGGGCTTGGAGTGAAGTTGCAAAAATATGCATTTTAATGTACCCACACAATACATACAACAATTTGAATGACAATTCAGTGATGCCACGCGCTGCATTTGCCAATACTTTTCCCCACAATCTACACGCATAGTACAAAATGAGCAATTTTGTTTTCTTATTTTTTTCTTAAAATTAGTAAAAACAATATCTGGATTACATATTTATTGCTTTAAGTATTTAAATAAATGTCATTGAATAACATTTTGTGAATGAATTCAATTTATTTAGGAAACATAAGAAATAAAATTTATGCAATTGTGGGAATATTTCACACACTTGCAACTATGGCTACATCGCTTCTTAAGTTCAACGAAGTACAACATAGCCACTAAAAAGTCTTCTCTGAGTTTCTTAAGCATCTGACAGGCTTTTCGTTCAAATTTGACAGTAGGTTACGCTAGGCGATGCATGGTTTAGTTGGGCCTTTAAGAAATTCAGAGTAGACTTTTTAGTGGCTATGTTGTACTTCGTTGAACTTAAGAAGCGATGTACCCATAGTTGCAAGCGTATGAAATATTCCCACAATTGCATAAATTTTATTTCTTATATTTCCTAAATAAATTGAATTCATTCACAAAATGTTATTCAATTACATTAATTGTAAAATGTAAAATTTCTCATCGCGAGCGGACGTGTATTTTAGTTACTCTCGTATAAATAACGACAAAAGTGGTTTTATTTAAAATTAAACAGTGATTAAAATAAAAAAAAAAAAAAAAAAAAAGAAAAAAATAACCATTATTAAACTGCATAATCAAATTGTCGAAAATAAATAATAAATAAATAAACTTCCAATTATATTTAAAAAATTTTCGCGCTAAAAGTGCCACAATATTAGATTTCAACGTAACAAATAAACAAACAAAAAACAACAACAATATTCAACGAACTCAGCAAAATGGATCAATTCTCTCTCAACCAAGCAACATCTCTGTGCGCCAACTGTAACAAACTACTGCCGCCCACCGGTGACTTTGTCAAATGCTACAATTGCTCTTCGCATTACCACTACTCTCCATGTACGACAGTCTCAGAGCAAACATATGGTAGGATGAATAATGACCGTCGCGCCGAGTGGAAATGCCAGAATTGCCGGCAAAGAACAAAATCATCAAGCACAACTTCGCAAGTTACTTCGGTACAGCAACAACCACCACGGCAGCCAGCACAGAAACAAAATCGCGAAAATGATGAGGAAGAGGACATTCAACCAAAAAGGTATCTTTCTGGTGATACTCTTTCCTTGAAGAGCGTACAGTCTGACGTGTCTGAGCTGAAATCAGACATGAAAGATATAAAAGAAATAATAGCTGGACTAAGCAATCAAGTAGCAAGCTCGCACGCAGATCTAAAAAAAGAGATCACACTTTCTCTTGTGCAGATAAGCGAAACCGTTTCTCAACTTGCTACTCAGGTCAAAGACCTATCGGAAAAAAATATTGAAAAAGATGCTCGTATTTCAGCAATGGAGCGAAAAATCAACGCTCTGGAGCAGCAGTCTCTTGAAAAGAATATTGAAATCACCAATTTTTCAAAGGGAGACAATGAGAACGCGAAACTCATTATAAAAAACATTGCAAAAAAACATGATTTAGATCTAGCTGACAGCGAAATTATTGACGCTTACCGTATTAAAAACAAAAATAACACGCTTGTTGTTAAATTTTCGTCTCTGAGCATTAAGCAACAAGTAATGCAAAAAACCAAGGGAAAACACATTGACAGCGGCACACATGAAGGAGAACCCAACGAACAAAATAAAAATGCAAGGCGTGTGTTTATCAACGACCAGCTGACCGCAACCAATCGTCGTTTATTATGGCTGGCTAAAACAAAGGCTAAAACAGTGCAATGGAAATTTATATGGGTGCGCGAAGGACGAATCCTTGCTAAAAGAAGTGAAAGTTCATCTACTATGCAAATTTCCGTAGAAAGCGATATAGACTTAATAATTTAATTATACTATGAAAAGATAAATTATAAAATGAATAATATAACATCAAACACTTACTTAAACTTTCAAAACATAAACATACAATCCCTCACAAGTTAGCACTTATCATGCATTTATTTAAATATTAGATCATTACGCAAAAACTTTATACCTTTTCTTGCTGCTATCGACAGTGTTATATCATTTGTGGACATTGTAATACTTGTCGAGACAAACATCACCGACAATGAACAAAATCTCTTTTATATTGATGGTTTCAGCGCTGAGTTTTTAAATCGAGAAAAGTGCAGAGGAGGGGGTATTGCAATATACACTAAAAATAACACGGCATATACACACAAGGCACACCCTACCATTTCATTCGAGTGCATGTCGATAAATTTGCAAAAAAATAATCAGCCAATAACACTTTTCGCAGTCTATCGACCACCGTCGCAAAATATTAATCATTTTATAAATGAATTAGACAGTTTAGTAAATAGTTTGAATGGAAGTACAAATTGTTTTATTCTTGGCGACATGAACATAGATTTGCACAAAACCCATAGTAGCTCAACTGCACTCTACCTTGAGATGCTGTCATCGAACGGTATCGAGAACGTAAACAATGAGAGCACAAGAATAGACACCAGCAGAGGAACAAGCAGTAACATCGATCACTTGCTTGTCCGATGTAAAAAAAGCAACATTCATGCGGGCGTTGTAACAACAACTGTCTCTGACCACTACTCCCTTTTGTGTGGCGTCACATTTTACAACAACAACAGCAATTCCGAAAAACAGGAGAACCTGTGCATAAATAAAACCATTAGTGATAATAGGGTAAGTGCGCAAATACGCGCCACTAATTGGGAACACTCATTTGCGTCAACAGATATCGACGATGTTTATAATAACATTCAGCAAACATTTAAAAACATATACGATAGATCACAAATAAGTGCAAAAAAAACCAAAAAAAGAAAACCAAATCCGTGGTTATGCGAGGATTTAATAAAATGCTGTGATAAGAGAGATAAACTTTATAAGAAATGGTTATCGAAACCAAAAGATAAAAAAATCGAAAAAGAGTATAAAATATTTAGAAACATTGTGACTCAAAAATTAGATAATGCAAAAAATGCTTTTTATAAAGAACAATTTTACAAAAACAAAAACGATATAAAAAAAACGTGGCAAATTATTAATGATATTATCGGCAAAAAAAACGTTAGTTTGGATGAAACTTTAATGAAAAACTTTAAAAACGAAGACCTTGAATCACTTTCAAATAAATTTGCTCATAATATTAATGAAAATATTCAACAAACAATTCACAAATGCAATATTAAAACCATAGAAACCAATGAGTCAACCCAAAAAAATTCAATTTTTGTAGAAGAGGCTAGTGAAACAGAAGTTTTAAATATAATAAACAGCTTAAATATTGAAAAAGGTCCGGGACACGACGCGATTCGACCAAAAGATATTAAAAATAACGCATTAGTAATGGCGCCGATATTAACAAGACTAATAAATATGAGCCTTAAACAAAATAAAATACCAAAAGCGCTAAAACTTTCAATTATCAGACCGATTTATAAAAGTGGCATAAAATCCGACATCGGTAATTATCGGCCAATATCGATATTGCCAATAATTGAAAAAATTTTAGAAGAAATCGTTTCGCGTAGACTCAAATCTTTTATTGAAAAATATAAAATCATCAATAACGACCAATACGGTTTCCAAAAAAGAAAAAACATCAATCAGCTGCTGGCTAATTTTGCGAATGACCTCAATCTGAACCTCAGTAAAAACCTCCATAGTTTAGTGCTTTTCGTAGATTTCAGCAAAGCATTTGATACACTGTCACACATAAAACTTCTGGAATCACTCGAACGTGCAGGTCTTCGTGGCAATTGTCTCAAATGGTTCGAAAACTACCTTATGATGCGTTCATACCGAGTCAAAATAAAGGAAAGCTTAAGCGATGAAGTAGATGTTAAGAACGGGGTGCCACAAGGTTCAAAACTTGGTCCGCTTCTTTACATCATATATTCAAATGGTATGTTGAGAGCACTGAAAAACAGCAAATCTTATGCTTACGCAGACGACACAGCAATAGTGGTGACACATAGGGATGTGAGCATCGCAACCAAAATATTGCAAGACGAGCTGGATGTAATAACAAGATGGTCACATGACAATGGACTGGCAATAAATGCTACAAAAACAAAAATAATGCATATACGTCCACCACATATTCATCGCGTCGAAATAAAAATCAAGTTCCACGATACGACATGCTTGCACGACCACCAAATCGCAAACATGTTCGTCGATAACTGCAAAATGATGATTGAACTAGTTGATGACTACAAATACTTAGGAGTTATAGTTGATTCACATCTCAAATGGCGGACACATATAAAGCAACTTCGAGGTAAATTGCGTAAGTCAATGTACATGCTGCACCACCTTAGCTTTGCGTGTAATTATGCGGTTCTAAGGCAGGCATACTTTGCGCTCTTTGAGTCCTACGTACGACATGGTATTACAGCATGGGGGTCATCATGTCATTGCCGTGATATTCAAAGTAGCCAAAACGCTGTCTTAAAAATATTAGCAAAAAAGAACAACACTTTGAGAGCTAACAACACTACGTCACAGTGCAAGCAGCTTCAATTACTTTCTGTTGCAGATCTCTTCAAATGTAACATGCTTAACGAGTTCTACGAAGATACGCGCTTCAGAAACCTAATAAGTCACGAGTACAACACACGCCGCCGAACAGAAGGAAAATTAAAAACAGCAAAATTCTATAACAACTATGGAAAAAACACCCTGGATGCTGTCATTCCAAGAATTTTAAAAGAATTACCATCAAATATAGCCAATCTAATTCACGTTCAAAAGTATAAACGAAATAAATCTATTAAATTGTTTTTTATTCAACGCTAAATTTAAACTCTATAATTTTAATTATTTCTACAATAATTAGAAAAATACATTTTTATTTATTTATATTTTTCTCGTCATACTACAAACTTATGTTTATTTATTTATTTATATATTTAAATCGCTAATATCTAAAATTATTTATTACTATTTATTATTTCAAAATTTCTCGCAGACAAGCCTTAAGGGCTTCGCGAGATACACGAAAATGTACACAATTATTGTAAACAGAAAAAATTGAAATAAACTTAAAACTAACTAACTAACTAACTAATTTAGATACTTAAGGCAATAAATATGCAATCCAAATATTGTTTTTACTAATTTTAAGAAAAAAATAAGAAAACAAAATTGCTCATTTTGTAAAATGCTTGTAGATTGTGGGGAAAAGTATTGGCAAAAGCAAAGCGTGGCATCACTGAATTGTCAAACAAATTGTTATATGTATTGTGTGTGTATATTAAAATGCATATTTCTGCAACTGCACTCCAAGCCATTTCCTTCACATTCTTATTGTAATAAAATGAGTCTACTTTGTTGTATAAGCATCTTCTTTTCTCCTCATTTTCTATCAATTTTAAAATAAAAGTATTTTTCACTTCAGATTCCATTGCAAAAATTTTTTCTTATGTATACAATGCATAAACAGCTGATTCCGTACAGAAAGTGCGTTCACTTTCGCTCTTTCCTTAAGGAAATGACATTTGTGGAAATTGAACGAAAATTTTTGTTAAGTACGTTGTAGTTTTGATATACGATTTGTGTGTATTCGCACACTTGCATAAGTTGACTGCAGTCAAAGCGTGCATGGTTTAGTTGGCCCTTAAGTCTTTAGGCAGTTTTAGGCAGATTTAGGCAACAAAAGGCGCCTTAAGTTAACTTTTGGCGAGTAAACAGACACACCTATTAATTTGTAGCTCGTAAAAAATCAGCTCGTGAAATCATTGGTGGCAGGTGCTTTCAACGTATGGAATAAATTGTTACAAATAGCCTTCCGCAGACGTTAAGCACCAATATCCGTAGCCGAAGCGTATTGGTTTGCCCTTGATAAACATCTTGCAGCTGTGATGCTCATAATATGCAATCATCTGCTTTTCAATAGACAGGTTAAATGAAAACACACCAAATTGCATGAACTTTCGATTCAATAAGTTATTGAATTGCGCGATTTTAGGGAATTTGTCGCTTCCATCGAGTTCCGTGTTACCACAAACGTGAAAATACCGCTTCATAATCTTAAATCGAACTCGGCCATTCATTTTTGTATCAATTGTAGGGTTACCAGATGCCCAGCCTACGAAAGTAGTACACCTAAAAAAATTGCAATTTTCTAATAAAAAACAAAAATGTTTTTTTTTTGATTTCCATAACAATATTTGTGATGAGCATTTTTGTACGAAAACCACCAGCAAAATGGTAACAATATTTGAAATACAACAATGCAAACATCGAAAGTAGTAAAAAGTATGTAATTTCAACTAAAAGTAGTACATTTCAGGTGAAAAGAATCAAAGTATTTTTGCCTTGCAAAAGTAGTACATTTACTACTAAAGTTAGTTCATCTGGTAACGCTAATCAATTGGCATCCCAAATAAACCTTTGTCGACCAATATGCAGAGATGGATGGCAATGTATGATAGCCATATATTTATATATTTATCAGGATAAAAAGGTACTACGGAAATAACGGTAAAAAGTGAGTATGCAGAAAGCAAGAAGGATTTGTGAAAAGGATTTTGCAATGTTACTCGTATTTTAAATATGTTATTAAAAAACAGTAAATATGGAATTAAAAAAAAAGGTTCTAAGGATTTCTTATATTTTTCATATATCGACTCTAAATTACATCCCAAACAATCCCCAATTAAAGTTTTTGTTGTAACTCACACTTTTATTAAAAGTTGGTTAAAGCCCACCGTGCCCTATTTTTTAAGCCTAAATATAAGGAAAAAACTAAGGTCTCTCCGCTAGTAGAGCTTTGGTGTTTCTTGTGTATCAGCTCAAATTCTTTGTTGTTTTCACTGCATTCACCTTAATACACTATAACTTGAAATTGTCAATGCCACTACATGAATTTGCATTCAATTTCATGACAATTTTTACCTATCTTAATCTTGCTTGAAACTAACCGTGCCGGCCAAAGTGTTAAACTTAAAATGGCCATAAGACGAGTAAATGACTAGCTCCGATTTTGCGCATTATGCATAGGGTGTTTTTTTTAGAGGTATAGAGCTTCGAATTGAAATAAAACACAAGAAAATCGTTTTAATGTCCATCAATTTGGCTTTATTGGAAGGATAATTTTATGCCATTAATGATTTCGGGCATGTGGCCGCCGCGGCTGTCTCGAATAAAGCCAATTCTACAGGTCCAATTTTGAACCACTTTTTCGAGCATATGGGGCCGTATGTCGGCAATAACGCCACGAATGTTGGCTTCCAAGTCCCCTAACGTTTCTGGTTTTTTTGGCGTAGACGAGCGACTTCACATATCCCCAAAGAAAATAATCCAATGGTGTCAAATCACACGATCTTGGTGGCCAATTGACAGGTCCATTCCGCGAAATTATGCGCTCATCGAATGTTTCCTTCAATAAATTGATTGTGACGTGCGCTGTGTGGCATGTAGCGCCGTCTTGTTGGAACCACAACTCATCCACATTCACCAAAAATGAGCCTCATCACTGAACAAAATTTTGCGATGACAATCAGCATCGAGATCAATCTCATTTTCGGTCCATACACCAAAATCACGACGCATTGCATGGTCTCGCGGCTTTAATTCTTGCACAAGCTGGATCTTGTAAGGTCGCAAGCCAAGATCTTTGCGCAAAATCTTCCATAAAGTTGATGGACAAAGCTCCAATTGCTGTGCACGGTGGCGAATCGATTCATTCGGGTCCTCTTCAACATTTTGCTCTACAGCGGCAATTGTTTCTTCGGTGCGCACTGTTCGACGTCTCTGCGGATGCGTATTATCACATAGAGTAAACGTAGTGCGAAAACGACCCATGGTTAACCGAATTAATTGCTCTGATGGACGATTATGTCGACCATAAAATGGACTGAGCTTGCGGTAGACTTCGCGAACTGAACCATTATTTTCGAAATAAATTTGCACGATTTGCAAGCGTTGTTCTTTTGTCAACCTGTTCATGATAAAATGGCAAACCAAACTGAACATAAATGACATTAGAGTTGCCAGATTTGACCATAAAATGCCAGTTTTATCTCTATTCGAAAAACAAACCTCTAAAAAACACCCAGTATTTGGAATCTTCAGACACTATATAATAATTGTGCATTGTCAAATTTGGTTGACAATTTAATCGATTTTGATCTTTCTTGAAGCGAACCGTGTACGTTTTAAACGATTATTTTGCAAATCTCGTATAAATGTGCTATGAAATGTCGTATAAGTTGCTTAACAAAGTGTTTCATGTGATTATTTTGATTTACTGATCAGTCAAAAGTTTTTACTATTTTACTATTTTGCTGTTATGGTTTAAATTCATTTTATTATTTTTCAGAAAACTTGAAAATATCTTTTTTTATTATATCAATATTTTATAAATTGTAATACATAGTTACAAAAATGATTCGCAAATCACAACTGCGTTAACTGTTATACAAAATCTATGTTTTGCATGCACACTTTTACATAATTTCGTTGCCCACTTCTGCACACAACTTTCTTAGGCTAACACACGTACATATGTATGTATGTAATAACACTAACATAAGGCAGGATATTGTTCTTTTGATTTTTTTTAGGTAAATTATTATATCATTATAGAATTTAAATATATTTATTTATGTTACAATTTTTTTTTTGTTTTTTTCCGGCTAGCTACCCTATACCTCGCATGCAAGAAATGCTGCTGGCAGATTTTGTTTAGCATAGCATAGTCGGTGGCGCTATGGAATTTGCAATGACAGACATCTTAAAAAGAAATTATTACATAGATTAGCTTATAATTACTTTTGTACTTACGTCATATGTCAATTAAAACATTTTATTACTGTGAAAACAGTAAATTGCTGTATACTTACGGTGACCATAAACTTAAATTGAAAAAACAGAACAAAAATTGTGTTTGTGGAAACGTATTTTTTATATTGGAAGAAACAAAAACTTACAAAAAAGACATAAATCACATTTCATTGGCTTTGATTTTAATTAACAATAGTGTAACAAAAATATATGCGTCAAATGCAAATCATTGGTAATTTTCTGAGTTATAAGTTTTTTTAATAATGTTTTCCTGACATTGTAATTATTTCTTAAAATTTAAGCTGTTAAGATCGTAGTTGCATCTCGTTATTAAAATAAATTTTACAGTCTCAATTTTCATATGGAAATTTTCGTCAGTCCATATATTGTTTAAGATAGAAAATACCCTTTCGGTGGAGGCGTTTGAACCCGGTAAGCACAAATTAAATTCTACTATATTTTAAATATTTTGAAAAGGTATGAAATTTTTTTAAAATGTTGAAATATTTCAAACCTTTTATTCTCGACTAGCTTTCCACCATCTGTGCATTTTTAGTTCTTCACAAATCACATAGGCCCATTTCATAGTCGCAAAATAAAGTTAAAACCTAGTTTTTACCCAAAATCGAAAATAATTGTATTAAATTATGAGAAAATTTTAAAAAATAGATTACCCTGCGTTATTGACACAAAATGTTGTAGACACAGTGAACAAAAGGAATAATAAAAAAATCGAGTTTATGAGGCAGCGTGGCGTAATGGTTAGGACTGTGAACTCATAGCCCTCAGGACGTGGGTTCGATTCACGTAAATGTAAATTTTTTTTTATTGATATGAATGATGACTTTAAAACCTGGTTGTAAATATTTAAAAGCACTTTTCTTGCTTTTAAATTTAAAAAGAGCTCGAAGAGACTAAATAGAATATACATATAGGGTTGCCTGGTTGAATCCGGTCTTAAACATGGGTTGCGATCTGTTTTTAGGGCAAATTTTTCTTAAATTAAATTAAAAGAACAAAATTGGCTAAAATTCGGGCATTTTCAGTTATCGGGACAGGCTTTGACAAAGCAACTCTGGTTCGTTAGTTTCACTAAAATGGGTCATTAAGTTTCCCGTACATCCCATCCTGTAATCTTTTACACTCGACATTTCTACAGCGAGCTTCTCCGCCTATCCGAAATTATTTTCTTGATCATGAAAGGTAAAAAAATTTCATCTCTGCGTTCAGCGAAAAATTGGGTTCAAATCCAAACCGACAAACTTAGCGTCACGGTAATTACATTGCACAATCAGCTTTTTAATAGGGATTACTAATTGGTATCGATAACAACTTACATATCGATCTGCTAAGGGTTGCCGTTAGAAGAAATAGATTTATAATGTACATAGATTAGTAAATAGTAGATTTGCGTGGCGCATGGAAGCAGAACAAAAAACATAACATTTGCGAAAAACAGAACATTTTTGTAATTTTCCATTAAAAAAAATACGCAGAACAAGCGTCTCAAAAAAAGAACTGTCATGTGAGGTTGACTGCTAAGTCATCTCATTCAAAACACTGACAGTTCGAGTACTCAAAGTAGTAGTATTCTCACAGATTTCTCAATCGGAATAAGCTTTATTTTATCAGAATAAAATATCTGCGATTTCAAAGCCTACTACATATGTACTTAATATTAGAAAAATTATTCAAAATAACGTCGTCGCTTTACGCTTTTTATGCTCTAAATTTTGTTGTTTCTTCGTTAGTTTTGCTCCGATCCGTCTCATATTTTCACACAATATTCTTGAGAGGTTTTTCATTCAGAAAAAGGAAAAGGAAAAATAAAATACCTTAAATACGTTTCCCTGCCCTTAAGCAATGTTTCGTGGCAACTATCGTACAACTATCTTCTATGAGTAACTTAAAAGTTACATGAAAAAGATCAGCGATGAAAAGATCTTGGCAGAGTTATTCTGGTTCACGTCTCCATCGATAATAATAGTTTTACACGGAAGTGTGTACTTTGTTTATTTTATGTCACTTGTAAAGCAGCTTTGTAGAATACATATTTATATTTTCAGCTTTCTGCTTCCATTTTCGTTTTAAACATTTGCATTCCCAACAATTTCAGTTGAAGTTGCCTTTCGGAGTCTTCATCCTAATTACATATGTATTACCACATCAAAAGTTATAGGTATTTGAATTAATTGTTCTACATGTAATATTAGTTCAAGATAGTCTTAACTTCAAGAAAAATCATGGTTGAAGGGTGTGATAAAAAAAAAAAAATCGCAACCATGACCATAATATATATATATATTACAAAGCTTACAGTAAATAATAATTGCTGTTTACCAAATTGCTTTTTCATCATTCAAGCAGCGCACTATAGGTCAATTAGCACATTTTTCTGTCCAAAACTAATAACGGCTACGGCGGTCCACCCACTGGAAGCAAGAATTCGCAAAATCGTGCGTCAGGTCCGGACTGGCCATTGGGAATTTGGGAAAATTCTCAGTGGGCCGCGGAGCCGCTACCTCTGATAATTTTAAGTAGTAAGCCGGAAAGGAAGCTCTTGAAGTCGAGAGACAGCCCATCTTTATATCGCTTACAGGTGAGTGGGACGAGATTTAAGCTCAAATACTATAACCCAATACCCCTCGGGTAGCAAGTCGGAAGAAAGCATGCTCTTTAAAACTCGATCCCGCTCGCCTGTATGCGATATGTAAGGATGAGCTGTCTCTCGCAAAGCCGCGGGGCCACTACCGCTGACAAATTCTAAGTTTGTCGTAAACCTCACTATATAAATTCCACCACTTAAACCTAATCACCCCACGCACAACATTTTCCAATAAAAATAACTTTTAACTCTCTTTGCATGGTGACGGAAATTTCCGTCATAACATTTAGTGATAAAGAAATTATTAAAAGAAGATGTATTTAATAAATTGGTTACTACTTTCTACACGTTTACTGTGTTCATTGGAACACAGCTGCCCAAAAAAAATAAGATTTTACTGTGTTATAATCAAATTTGAAATTGACATTACGCTGTTCGCTGTGATTTCAAAAAACGTGGAATTTCTCAACTGTGTTTTAAATACTATTTTTAAATTTTAGTGGTATTAAAATTCATAATGAGTTAAAATCAGGTTTGCATTTAGTGTTTCTGTGCACATAATATCGAAATACCTGCTACAAATTTCCGTAAACCATGTGACGTAAATTTACTTCCATTTTTTTTCATGTGTTTCATTTTGCAGTTATCAATTCTTGAATTTTGTACAAAAAGAATGCCGAGAAAAGGAATATACTAAAAATATGTATATTTACATTGGGCTAGTTCAGAAGAGTATAAGCCTCTGTGCTGTACAACAAAGGAACAACTTAATATGCTTAAAGAGGGCCTCTAAGCAGTAGTACTCTAGAACAGGAATCGCAAGCGAAAAAAGGAAGCCTTCGCAACTCCTCACCTTCCTAAAGACATAAGGGAAGATGGGTTTGAACATTGGCCAAAAGTAGGTGATTCACCTAGGTGCAAATACCTTAAGTGCAAGGGGTACTCTACAATCTCATGTAGTTAATAAATGTGGAGTTAATCTATGCTTCAATAAGTATAATAACTGTTATTTTAATTACCATAAGGAATGAAAATGATAAAAACACATTTTACATTGAATTTATTTGGTACTGATATCAACAATTAATTTTGAATGATGATGGAAATTTCCATCACACAGTTTTTTAATAATATTATACCATTTTTTTCAACTAGGAATTTTTTGAATATTTTCCCTATATTCTATATTCACTAAAAATGAAAAAATCATGCAAAGAAGGGTTAAGTTTGAAGAATTAAACCGCAAACTTTAAATCCTTATCTCATCTCTCACGCATGGTGATGATAGTTCAAAAAAAAAAAATTAACAAGCTCTAAATCTAACTACCCCATGCACAGCAATCTGAGATAAAAAAATGTTTCACTAATAAAATCATAATCCCTACTATAAATCTCAAATCCAAGCACAGCAATTAAAAAGAAAATACAAACAAAAAACTTAAAGCTATTATTAAATTGACATTTGACATATTCGGACCTACTGGAAAATTCGAGAAATTTTTATTCGTTGTGCTTATTACTACACTTGAAAAAATTGAAAATGACACTCGATCAAAATAAGAAACACGTGTAAACGTTAAATCTTACAGAGAAACATTTTTAAAATATGAAACAGTTTTATTTACGTTCAAACAAGTGGGCTTGATATTTTAAAAGCTTTTAAGATCGTACAAGTAACAATTAAAAACACTTAGAACGAAATTCGATGATATGAAAACAACGGCCGATAATTCTATTCACTGGGCAAACACGCAATTAGAAGAAAAAGATCTGGAATCAGAATTACAAAATTACTTACCACAAAAAACTAAAGGGAAACTAAAAAAGAAAAAACGAATGCATGGAGAAAATGCTATTGATGAAAGTATTTCTGACACTGACAGGCATTTAGGGTAAATGTTTTTAATCTAATCATCGACACAGTCGTATCAACCTTAGAGCGTAGCTTTGATGTATTTAACAACATAGTATATGTGCATTTCCGCAGAAATTGTCATTTTAGTCGGCCACGGTTTCGATGAATTTTTTTGTTTTGGGACACACCCTTCAATAATGGTTTTCTTGAAGCTGAGGCTATCTTGAGATGATATTCTTTCAACGAATTTCGCCAGTACAGTAACTTATTTTTTTGTGATGAATGCTATCTTTAAAATTTTATGAAAGATTTTTGGATTTAAACGGAGAAATTGAAATTTAGTGGCTTTTAAAAATTAACAAAAAATCTATTTTTCGGACTTTGATCACTTGTAGCTCCATCGAACCTTATTCGATTCTCATTAACTCTTAGCCTAGTAAGACAAAAAAATACATTTTGAATGGTGTGCAATTGATTTATGTAGTTCGAAAAAAAAAATGATGGAAATATGGCCAAATAAATGAAAAAAGTGCAAAAAAACGGGTTTTTGGGGGATAACCCGAAAACGATTCTTAAGAGAAAAAAATGGTTTACATTTTTAAAATTTATAACCCAAAATACATAAAAAAGTATGTGAGAAACCAAATATTTTTTGTGTAAACTAGTAATATGGATAGTTCAATCATAAAAAAACAAATATGTATAAGATTTTCAAAATTCGAAAAAAATAGAAAAAATTGTTATCACATCTCGAACTGCAGCTTAAAAGTTGCTTAGAATTTTGGAAAATTTTTTTAAAAAAATCGAAGGGGTCGAACTTTTTGAAAATGTCGATTTTAATCTTTAAACATTACTAAGTGATAGTTTCTTCGAATAATTTTTTCCTAAAACTGCATTCAAAGACGAAAAAATGATACCCTACTTTTTATTGATATCGATATTTATCAGGGACGTGAACCGGGTTGGTCGGTTCGGTTCATCGGCTCGAACCGTTTTTGCACTTTTAGATTGGTTCGTGAAAACGGTTTTTGTTTTCCTTGAACCGGGGTTTCGGTTCGGTTCAATGGTTCGGGAATGAAAATAAAAAAACTATGCAAATTTATGTTATCTTTATTCAGTATCAATCCAAAAGAATATTGAAATATATATGAACATATAATTTATGTCATACGCTATAAGTACGTAGTAAAAAATTAATATTTGAAAAAAAATTTGACTTACAATAATTATTTATCAGTTGAGATTGATGAGAAAAATTTCTTCTAACAAGTCCTCGTCAATATTTCCCCGCAGGTCTCCTAGAATAAATTTTAGAGTGGAAAATGCCCTCTCTACCGAAACCTGGGTTGCTGGAACATCATAAATAATTTGAGCTAATTCTTTGGCAGGGTAGTTATTCCAAAAGTTCAAAATATTAACATTATTTGAAAGCCGCTTATATTTTCAAACAATTTGATTTTATCTATTAATTTTTTATTTTTAAACTATGTCTCATGCTTTCCTATTTTTTTAAAAATTTCATCAATTTCCATATTTAACAAAAAATAAAGCAAGTGGGGAAAATTTTTCCATTGAATATTGGTCAGAATGAACCCTCGAGCCGTTATAAAAAGTGGTTCGGTTTTCGGTTCGGATAAATCATTTGCCGAAAATTTTGGTTCGGTTAATGGTTCAGTTAATTATTAAAAAAAAGCGGTTTTACGGTTCAGAACCGGTTCGGTTCAAAACCGGTTCACGTCCCTGATATTTGCTATAGTTTATTGAAAACTTTTTGCCTTAACATTTAAAAAAACGGATTACGTAATAATGGTATCGAATAAAATGCTGGAAATTGGTGTGCTTGTTGCTTTTAATACGTACTAAGGATTATCAAAAAACGAACGAAAACAAAGAGGGTCTTGCCAAAACCTCGGTGATTTGGCGTGGAATGCCCCATATTCAAATAACATTTAACGAATTTCAACGAAACTTTTTGTTAAGTAAGTACGTTGTAGTTTTAATATACAATTTATGTTTATTCGCACAGTTGCATAAGCTGACTTCAGTCAATGCATGCATGGTTTAGTTGGGACTTTATAGATTTTGTAATTAAATTATCGGTAAAGTGCTCTTTACACGATGTGGATTTTCCATATGGATATTTCCATGTGGATTTTCATATTAATGATCCATGAGTAAATTTTTGTCGTGTTTATACGATATGTACTTTTCATGTGTGAAATCAATCAGCTGTTAACATAAAATGAATCAGCTGTTGACATAAAAACATTTATAAACATTTTAAAATGGAACGCGATAATCAAATAAAAGCGGCGTGTGCATTAACAATTGCGGTTTTAGTAAAAAAAAAGAAGCAAAAATTGAAAAAAAAGAAATATATAAAAAGGAAATTGTGGAGTCACAAATGGCTATTGAGAAGAGATGAGGATTTTGGATATGCTTCCATGGTTCTCAAAGAGTTCCAAATTGAAGATCCTGGAGCATTCAAAAATTTTATGAGGATGTCAATCGACACTTTTACCGAGTTGCGCAATAAAGTGTGTCCACTATTGATTAAAAATGACACTGTGATGCGTAAAGCATTATCTCCCGAATCAAAGTAATTTCCTTACGCAATGTTGTTTTTGTAAAATAAATTATATATTCTCTATATTAGATTGATGTGCACACTTAGATTTTTAGCAACTGGGCAGAATTACCAAGAATTGGCATATGGTTTTCGTGTCTCAGTTGCGGCGATTAGCTTATTTGTGCCCGAGGTTTTAGCCAGCATAATCAAAGTTTTGGATGAATTTTTCAAAGTAATATTATATAATTCAAAAAAGGATTTTCTGATATTAATGATTCTGAACATTTACAAAGGTTCCTGAAAGTGTTCACGAATGGGAAAACATTGCTGAAGATTTTGAGCGTCAGTGGAATTTCCCCAATTGCTTGGGAGCAATAGGTATGAATTTTGTTATTTTTCTTGTTTTCATTTATAAACATTCGCCTTTATTTTTAGATGGCAAGCATATAGCCATAAGGGCAAAGAAAAAGGATGGATCGTATTTTTACAACTATAAAGGATTCAACAGCATTATACTTCTTGCAGTTGTTGATGCAAATTATAAGTTTGTGTATGCTTGTATTGGGGGAAATGGTAGAGCGAATGATGCAGCAATTTTTAATGATTCATATCTTGGTTTGGCAATAAAAAATAGTACTCTTCAATTTCCATCAGATAAGGAATTGCCTGGAACCAATACTAAAGTTACATATGTGTTTGTTGGTGACGAAGCTTTTAGGCTCACTGACCGCATTATGAAGCCGAATAGCAATTTAAAAGTAGTAGAGAATAGAATATTTAACTATAGATTGAGTAGAGCTCGAAGAGTAGTGGAAAACGCATTTGGGATTTTAGTTACAAAATTCCGTATATTTCAGAAAGAAATAGATTTGCCTGTGGATAAATTTGAGCAAATTGTACTAGCTGCGTGCGCCTTACACAATTTCATAAGAACACGGGATGAAACGAACAAATCTTTGCTAGATAATGAAAACACTAATTCTATCACATTAACAGAAGGAACCTGGCGAAATCAAGTTTATATTACGGATTTGGAAAGAGCGCCCGGCAATCGAACTGGGGAAAATTGCAGAGGAATTCGTGAACATTTTACTCAATACTTTAATAATATTGGCTCTGTTCCATGGCAAATGGAAGCCATAAATAAATTTAATTTTTGATTTTATAAATGAATGTTTTTTTTGTTCAGTAATTATTTATTAAAAATATTAAGGATCGAATAGGTATTCAGCATTAGTATGTTCCATCATCATTCGTTGCTTGCGCTTGCCGTCAAATACTGCCGTGGTGATGTTTTCAATAGCTTCGTCCAAAATGTTCTCATCCTTAATTGTTTCCAATTCCACCTCAAGGAATTTGCAAATTCCGATTGCGCGGCTTTCTGGTTTTTCTTTGACCGTTTTTAATAATTTAGAAGCTGTCATAAGAAGGTCATCCTCTAAACTACTAGAGTCACGTTTTGTGTCCACTTTTTTAATTGGAGTGCTTTCATTGGTGCTCTCGTTTGTCATTGATTCATCTAAATTCTGGAAAAGCATTTAAACTGTATTCACTTTCTAAATTAATTCAAAATGAAAGAACTTACAACGGATAAGTTGCATTTGCTCTTGCGAACTTGCACGAATTCTTTAATGAATCCCATTTCCTCATACCACCAGGAATTGCAGTGGAAGGAATCTTCCAAAGCCGCGCCACTTCTGGTTTCCTTCTCTTTAGTATTTTCTTTGGTGTACTGGCCACGTAAATAGGTCATTTTATTCTATGAAAATAAACAGGTAAGATAAATCCAATGTAAAATTAATTTGCCTTACTTTCACGTCCGACACCATAATTTCAGGTAAAATTCCTTTCAACTCATCAGTTATTTCGTTCAATGCCTGATATCGCGCGTGTTTGTTGTGATAATAAGGATCACGGGGATTATATAAAACCTCCTTCTCCTTCCACATATCAATGAGCTTGGAAACAGCTTCTTTGCTCCATAAACACTAATTTAAAACATATTTTATATATCAAATTAATTAAAAATCATTATAACTAACCTTCTTTGCGTTCGACATATTCAAAATCAAATCAAATTTTATGTCTTTTAATAAAGAATACTAATTATTATTATAATCAAATTTTATGTAAACAAAACAATAGAAACAGCTGTTTTCGTATGGATCCACACAGAATTTAGAACTGATTCTAAATCAAATTTTTCCATATGGAAATCCATACAGCGTTACCATATGTTAATTTTTTTTTCGTTTACACGATATGTATGACTTTCCATATGGAAAAAGTGACAGTCCATATGGAAAATCCACATCGTGTAAAGAGCACTTAAGATGGGAGGGTGACTAACTTCTTGTCACTCATATATGTAATTAATTTCAGATATGGAGCTTCAAAGTTGGAGTTTGTTAATATAACAACAAAAATACAAATTTTTGTACATATTTACAAATTGTCACTGATATTAGGTTTGTTCGAGACTGAAAAAATAGGTAAATATTTATAAAGTTTTACCACAAAAAGTGTTCGAGACAGAAAAAATGTGGTGTTTGAGAGAGAAAAAATGAGAGTAAGAAACAGCTGATCACTTCCCCTCCCAAAAATAAGTTCAATTTTCACCAAGATAAATTTCTTGTGGCTAAAAACTGAAGACTGTCAAAATCGTAGGCAACGAGACTGGCGACTCACTTTTTGCATGCGAGGGAAATGAAATTTCCTGTCTGAACTATACCTGTCAAATACTTTCCATATAAAATAATTTTCAGCGTTGATTTTTCTTCACTTCTTTTAAGGTTGTGTTAAGAAGAAGCAACATAACAAAAAGCTTGAAATCAAAACATTTTTGGTAAATGCTCATTTATTTAATTAAATAGCTGAGCGATTTTTTATTGAAAAGGAATCGTAAAGTTGAATGTTACCTGAATGGTTGTAAGGTAGTCAACCAGATAATTATTTTTAAGATACTGTTTTTCGAAGTGCGCAGTTTTAACATAAGGAATTGGAAGTGTTGCTAAATGAAAGTTGCTCCATTTTTTTTTGTTTTTACAATTCCATCGAACATAACTCTTTGTTTGAACAAAAAAAAATTAGTGCACAACTTTTCTGGACTAACTAGCTGTTAAAAAACGTGAATTCCGTAACAGCGTATGCGAAATTTAATATTTTTGCCTAGCATAACATGCATCAAAACTGTTTAACTCAAAATGTAAAACAATTTTGGTTAAAATTTACTTAACGTCAAACCTCTTATTTTTATCCTAAGCATTGTTTTAAAATGCATTTTATGCATTTAAAATAAATCAAAGTTCAAGATAATTTATGAAGCTATAAAAATCAGGCAGAAAACTTTAAAATCGAACATTTACTTTTTAAGTTATTTCAATAATATTCTCGAAAATGCTTCACTCGCCTTGCATTCAGAATGCCTTAACTAAACGGTTACGCAACTATGGTGCTGGTTTTAGCTCCTAAACTCTGCCATTGTTTGTTTACTAAAATACGCGCAACTTTTTGACAGTCTTCAATTTTTACCTATTTTTCCGTTCTAGACAGAATTGTGGTGATTCGAGTAGTCAGAGAAATTTTAGCTTTTACTCTCTCAAAAATCGCGATTTGACACTTTTCAATTTTTACCACAAAATCTGCTTCGAACAAACCTATTATTGGCATGTATTATTCAGTGTAAACTCACTCGTACTCATACATTCTTGCTAGTATTGCTTTGCTGACCCCTGATGTATGTAGATGAATCCCATACGTTTAATACAATATTTTCAATTTTTAGTGTGATATCATTATTATATGCACTACTTTCCGACATTTTTAATTCTACTTAGTAAATCAAGTTTTTAAATATATTATTCCACTTTATGCTGCTTTCAACTTTATTTAATTCCTTTTCTAATTCATGGATACCTAGTCAACTCCATTGTTTCGATTTTAGTTTTGTATGGATATATACAAATTGATATATATTGATTAAATCTCTCTTCAAAAGATTGTTTTTTGTTCTGCACTCGTCTAATCATTAAATATATTTTAATTGCGTTCCCGTACAAAAATGCATTAGTACAATTTGCAGGTTTTTACCCAAAAAGCGTTCCCGTACACGAAAAACCTGTAAGTGAGAACGAAAATGAGAGAGTAATTTATGTTCTCTCATTGTAAGAAGTTACAGGTTTTTACCCAAAGAATTTTTGTGTGTAAACTCATTAAAAGTGTCAAACTATCAGCTGTTCTATGTTGTGCAAGCTGAATTGTAGACTATTTTTATTTTCAATTTTGTTTGCGTTTATAGAATTGAATTTATTGTTCAACTACATTCAATTTAAGATGTTTATTTATTGTCTGCACTTAGAAAATTAACTTTTTGCACCAACTAAATTCAAAAATTTTTGACGTTTATTCTCGTGCTAAAAAAATTTTTTTTTCCGTTCCTGTACTTTTTACATTATTTCCATTTCACAGAGCGCAATTTTCTTACTCTCTCGTGTTTGACAGTTTTACAGGGTTTTACCCAAAAAGTTCTGGAACGAAGCTATTATTGTGTTTTGAAAATGTTTTTATAATCGAGGCACATATTTCATTTATGCAATTCACAGTTCATAGTAAAATTGTAACGTGACAATATTAAAATGTATCAAATCTTACAACTGATTTGTTTGCAAATTATGTTTTTGTCATTCTCTTTTCCCCATACGATTCTCTCACCAAAATAGCAAACATTGATTGATTACAAATTTAGAAAATAGAAAACGAATACAATTTTCAAAATACATCCTTAAGGATATGTTCAAATTTATCGACTAGTTGTAATTTAAATTTATATGGAAAATGATAACAACAGAAGTTACCACCTCGTAAAATATTGTGAAATTACAACAGTTAATTTTATAGGCTATTGACTATGTATTTTAATAAGGAACTAATTCGTTAAAGGTATTTTATTGTCTTATATGTTCAATTAAACCCTAAAAATGATGTAGCCAAAAATGCGATTAAATTAAGGCTTGGACTTCTGAGATTCTCACTCAAAAACAAATTATGTCCAAAAATTAGAAAAATTTTAAATTTGTCGGTTTTTTTAAATTTTTGAAAAAATAAGTTTTTTGATTCTATAAAGCATGTGTATGTACTAAAAATATACAGTTTTTGAGTTAGGATTAAAAATATAAAAAATGGGCAAATTTGCACCGTCCTCAGAAGTCCAAGCCTTAATTTAATCGCATTTTTAATTAATCATCATTTTTAGGGTTTAATTGAACATATAAGACAATAAAATACCTTTAACGAATTAGTTCCTTAAACGTCTGTTATTTATGACACAGTCAATAGCCTATTACCAGACCAATTTACAATGAACTGTGAATTGGATAATTATTTCCATTTTCAAATCCTTAGTAAAGATCTTGGTACAATTATACATGGTAGAACTATCTTGTAAAACTCAAATAATACTACCATGAATTTGCCTATCAGAATTGTCAAGAATAAACAAAACAAAAACAAAAGAAAAATTCTGACAAGCGCGCGTGAATTGGAAAAAATTGTTAATGAAAAACTATTTTAATGTGTGTTGTGGTTACAGCCGCCAGCTGGACAAGACGAATCTCAAATATTGTGCACGTGTATCTTTAAACTAGAGCTCTGAATGAATGTGCTTGAAATGCGTTTCAAAACATTATATTGCAAATCAAGCACTTACTTCATTCTATCCACTGCTTGCAAAGCATCTGCATTACTTTAGAAAACATCCCTTATTAGAACGAAAACCAAACAAAAGAGAGAGCAAAATATTCAAGCACTGTACTCATGAGATCAGACTTCACTAGAACAAAATGTCCTGAATATACTGTTCACTTAAGCGAGTGCAGCAAGTGTTCTAGTGCACAGCAAATGTTCTAGTGTACTGCAAATATACTAGTGTATAATGAGCGTAGTCAAACACAATTGTGGCGGCTTATTGTCAGTATTTTTGACTACTTATAGCTTTGATTTGCTACAATTTTGACACATGTACATTAGAGCGGTTTAAAATAAAAACTTTTTGATTTTTTCACGATATGTCAGCGGAATACAGTAGCCCTATATGTCTGGACAAAGCCCATTACTAGAATTGATAACTGGATTAGCGCCTTCTGTTTTAAGCAGACAACCCATTTTCCAAAATATTGATTCAAAAAATGATGCAAGTTACAGACGTTATAAAATATTCCAACAATGTGAGTATGGTTATCGGGACACTTTCGATCGGGAAATTCAAATCTGTAATTTGTTTTTCTTCTTCTTTCTTTCTTATAAAAAAATTGACAATTGACCGGACAAAAGTAAAAAGTACCGATTTTCCACTTTCTAGCTGCAACACCTCAGATATTATGTTATTGCCCATCCCATGGTACATGATTTTTAATGAACTGTTATTTGCTTAAAAAAATGCCGAAACCGCATAACAAAAATCTGATTTTAGGTCGCATACATTCTCAGACTCATACAGGATTTTTGAATTTATTAGTTTGTGAATTTGACCGTTATACAATTTATTTCTATATATTTTTCAGAGTAACTTTTATTGTCCTTCGAAAATCCCCTCATCTATGCTGGGCTTTTTTTTTTACATAGCCAAGCTTTATGACTTACTAGCTGACAGAAGAGGTAAGCCCTTATCAATGTGAACTACCTGTAGATATGCTACAACAAAGTCGAACCCTCCTAAAGGCATTGACCTGTTTGAGGTTAATTTTGTTACAACACAACAATCTTCATCAATGGGTAGTGTTTTTATTGCACGAACCATTATTGAAAATTTCGGGATTTCTTAAAATATGTCATAAAATTAGAAAATTAACTTCATTACGTTCTATTTTTGGAGTTTGTCTATTAACAGGTGGTTTTATGTTAACCTCTCAATCAATATTTGTTAAGAGTTTTACCTGTAAAGAACTTCATGAATTAACTCTGAATGGAGTACACTTATTTTTTGTAATTTTTCCTATGTCCCGTTATAGTAACTTAGGCAAAAGTTACTTTTACATTAAGCTTATCATACGAAAGGATTTTTTACAAAATTAAAAAGTAATATTTCATGTGTAAAATATATGCCAAGAATTTTAATTGAATTTTCGATATCCATTTAGGTCAAAAAAAATATTTCTTTTTTCACATATTTCAATCGGTTGAATCTGCAGTTGAAATGTTCGGAAAAAGTTTGTTGGTTATTTAATTAATTTTAATTTTTTACAATTTTTGTCCAAATCGGTAAATGTGAAGTTAAATTTTGTTCAAAAATGTTAGACTACGTTAAGAATCATATCTTTTTTGAGTTTAGCAGTCCATTTTTAATAAGAGAAAAATAGTACTGACTGCAAATCATTTTTTTTTTCATTTTCAAACTATCGTCTGAACTGCTTAATAACAGATAAAACCATTCAAAACATTCATTTTATTTGGTGCACTCGGTGTATATTTTGCGGTTGACATTTTGTTTTTGTTTGATCAAACGAACACTGTACTAGTGAGACGAGACTAAAATGTGTACATGCTTTGATTTCAAAGCAACAAGCACAGTACGAGTACAGGTTTTGTTCTCATATTCTCATTTTACTTCATTCTCTATTGCTTGCTATTTCAACCAAGCAGTGTTCACTGAAGTAGAGTGCACTACTGTAGACGAAAAAGGGAATGCATTCGTGCAGAGTTCTACTTTAAACAATACTGCCTTCACAATTATGGATCGTTTGCCGCGAGAGATTGAGCTTATGGTCTACAAAATGTCACATGAATGAATCCTGGATGTTACCTACTTTGTGATTGGTGCCCTATCAGAGCAAATTTATGAATAATGTGAAGTAATAGAACTTCGGTTGGTGAATTCCAAACTATTTTTACGTGTTGGTACAACAACAACGTAAGGTTGCGTGAAAATGCACGTCTTATACATGAAATGTTCAACTATGCACGTGATCATCAAGCTTGCATCATTTTCCGGCTTAATCAAAAAGTGCCTAATAATAATAAAAATTCAACAATAATCGTCAAATTTGAAACGCCTTTTGAAAGAAATTTTGTTTTGAACTCTTGTGCAACATTTAGGCGAGAAAGTAAGGACGTACTACGTCTGCACCATGCGAATTTCCAATCGACTAAGCCCATTTATGTAAATGAAGGGTTGACAAGAGCAAATTCTAATATTCTTCAACATGCGCTTCGTTATGAAAAGCAAAACCCTCTATCTACTGCTTTTACACGTCGTGATATCGTGCACATTAAGCTCCAGGGTAACGATAATGCTTTATCTGTTGAAACATTTTAAAAACTAAAATATGTTATTGAAACTCGCAATACTGGCAATGATCCTGGTATTCCTGGTTCGTCTCATTGTTTTCGTTACATCACTAATTAACATCCTAAGTTTTATTTTCATTAAATTAAATTTTATAATTTTATATGTTACAGCAGTGAAGAAAGTATGTTTTGTCATTAAGCACGCATTATTTATTATTCCATTCTTGTTAAACTTTGAACATGATAAGTTCTATAAGTTTTGATGATTTTCGTTCCAAAGACAACAGCAGTACTGGGCTTAAAATTTGCCACATAAATGCTCAGAGCTTGGTTAATAAGATGGATGAATTGCGATATGTGTTTGAGGATTCTGGTATGGATGCTATTTGTGTAAGTGAAACATGGTTTACTAATGATATGTCTGATGCTTTGCTTGGCTTGAATTGTTTCAAAATGTTTCGGTTGGCCATGCAGGTGGAGTAGCAATCTATGTGAAAGAAAACGTTAAGTGTAAGATACTCTGCAAGTCATTACATGATAGTGCTATCGAATATGTATTCGTAGTAGTTTCCAATGGTGATCAAAATTTGCTTCTTGGGTCTGTATACCGTCCCAACAGAATGGTTGATTTTTTACCATTTTTAAGTACACTGGAAAACATTGCTCTATCTTTCACTGATATAATATTAGCTGGCGATTTTAATAGTAATCTTCTTGTAGAAAATAATCTGGTACAAGGCATGAATAGCTTAGGTCTAGTTCCTGTAAATACAGTAATGCCTACTCACTACACAAAAACTACAAATACTGTCCTTGATTTATTCTTTGTTAGTATGAAAACTAGAATCCTTTTTTACGATCAATTATCTGTACCTAATTTTTCAAAACATAACCTGATTTTTCTGACCTATGACTTTCGACTTACTGAGACTGTTAACTGTTTTAGCTACCGTGACTTCAAAAATATCGATTATGATCGACTTGAATCTGCTTTATTTAATATTAACTGGGAATCAATTTCCACATGAATTCAGTTTCTGATCAGGTTGAATTCTTTCAAGGCAATATCGAAAGAATTTGTAATGAGTATGTTTCAATTAAGTATAAAAATACTAATCGTCAACAACGGCCCTGGTTCAATAGCACAATTGAAAACCTGATATTGCGGCGCAATAATGCGTACAATCGCTGGAAACGTTTCAAAACACTACATTTATATGAAGAGTTCAAAATTCTACGTTCGAGGGCTGTGAAAGACGTGAAATTTGCAAAAAGCAACTACTATCGTGATAAGTTTGGCTCTGTCATCAACAGTAAGCAGAAGTGGCGGGAGATACGCAATATTGGTCTTTGTTAAAAAACCTTCAGCTCTAGTGATAATGTTGACGTTGAAGACTTAAATAAGAAATTTGTTGATATACCTATGCCTTCGGTTAGTCATAATGTTTATGAAAATGTTAACAGTTCTTTTAATGTCGAATCAAGCTTCAGTTTCTCTTGCGTCTGTCAGGCTGATGTACTGAAAAGTATCTTATCAACCAAGTCAAATGCTATTGGATATGATGAAATCAGCCCTATTTTTTAAAAAATTTTGCTTCCGAGGATACTTCCATATATAACTTACATTTTTAACACTGTGATCACTAAGTCAATTTACCCTATTCAATGGAAGAAAGCAAAAATTATCCCAGTACCGAAAACTTGTAATGAGTACCGTTCAATAGCAATCCTGTCTTTTCTATCTAAAGCGTTAGAACTGTTAATGAATACACAAATCAACTCTCACCTGTGCAGTTATGGTTTCATATCTGATAGGCAATCAGGGTTTAGGGCCAAACACAGTTGCATCACTGCTCTCATTGATGTATCGGAAGACTTGCGCGCTAGTATAGATGATAATGAAGTTATGATCTTAGTTCTTTTGGACCACTCTAAGGCTTTCGACACAGTTGATCATTATATTTTAGTGACCAAGCTTCATAAAATGTTCAATTTTACAACGTCATCTGTGAATCTTATTACGTCATATCTTTCCGATAGATCGCAAGCCGTGTACGCTAATAATATTTCATCAGTCTTTCTTCCTCAAGGGTCTATTTTAGGTCCTCTTTTTTTCTCTCTATACATAAATGACCTACCTAATGTGTTAGAAAATTGTAAGATTCATATCTATGCTGATGATGTTCAAGTATATGTTAACTGTAAACGTGATCATTTTTATGACTTTATATCTCATATCGCACACATTTAGCTAAAGAGGCATAACTCAAAATTTCCCATTTTCGAGTTTACTTGTTAAAACTGTTCATCATACACATATCTGTCAGCACAAAAGAGATTAGCTCGTTTAATGCTATACTTTGGTGTCAAAAAACAGTTATGTCTTTCTTCATATTGCAATAGAAATTAGGCTACAATGTGCAAAAGTGTCCGATTTTTAGTGTCGGAGAGTTCAAGCTGTTGTGATTGCGACGTAGCTTCCAACAATATCCTATTAGTATCTGCATCTAAACAATTCACACTTTATTTATAAAAAATAGTTCACAAGCTCAAAACAGTTTTTTGCGTTTTCTGGAAATTTGAAAATTTTGAGTTGTGCCTCTTTAGCTAAATGTGTGCGATATGAATAGTATTCTTAAAAGTATTAGTGAGTGGGCACTCAAAAATGGCTTAAGCCTTAATCCTAAAAAATCTAAATGCCTAGTGATTGCGAAGAAAGTTATTGACATTTCCTCTGCCCCTCACCTTGTATTAAATGGTGGCAATATTGAATACGTTGACTCTGCGAAAAATTTGGGGTTAAACCTTCAATAGAACGCTGACTTGGAATAATCATATGAATAACACTGTCGGGAAAGTCTATGGCATGCTTCGTGTCCTATGGACGACCCATTACTTTACACCTTTTCATATACGTATGCTGCTTGCTAAAACATATCTCGTCCCGTCAATGCTATTCGGTTGTGAAATTTTTGCTAATTGTGATAGTTCAAGTAAAGCCAAATTGAATGTATTATTTAACAATATTGCTCGCTATGTGTTTGGATTGAAAAGAAGGGACATGTTTCCCAATATGCAAAAAAAAATCTATGGATTAACCCTTGAAAACTTACTTAACTATCGAACGCTTTTATTGTTGCATAAAATTATTAATAATGCTGCACCAAATTATTTGATTTCGAGAATAAATTTTTCTCGATCCATTCGAACAAATTAGCTTAATTATTTGCGTTTTACGTGCTTGACGTCTGAAAAGCAGTTTTACATTCACTCTGTACGTATTTGGAATGCGCTTCCTAATAGTTTAAGATCTTGCAATAATGTTGTGCAATTCAAAAACAAATTAGCTTTACACTTTTCTTCGCTGTAATATTTGAATAGTTTAATATATTAAATAATTAAATAGCTAAAATATGTTAAATAGTTAAAACTATTATATAAATGTTTTAATGCTATTCCTTCGTTTTATATTTATGTTTGTTTAATTACATTCTTTTCTTACTTACTTTTCGCTTAAGGTTAATTATTATTGTAAAATATTTAAGCTCTCTTTTTAAAATAATATTTATACTTCTAAGCTATCGGTTTTCGAAATAAATAAATAAATAAACTGATGGTGGACGTAGCTGCTTCGAAGGTTTTCATTCATTGGATCAAGTTAAAGTGTAAAAGTATATCTAATTATTTTTTTTAGAGGTTTCCCCAACACCTTCCAACCACTTTTTGGTCTGTTGTCATCCGGTGCTGATTTAATAAAACGAGAACTTGGTGGAGGAAATCAACAACAGAAACAGCAAAGCATTATGCTATCTCGTGCAATGTTAGAAAGGATTAAGGCAAGGTATCTCCAGTTAAAAATCAACTAGAGCTAGAGCAATAAAATTATTAAGTTTCATAACATAATTAACTCACATATTTTTTAGTGCTACCATTATTGTAAGCCGTGTTTTCAGTTCAGAATTGTCTTTTGTTAAAGACAAATTATTTTTTTGAAAACTGAAAACACGGCTTGAAATAATAAGATACAACAAAACTAATTTAATTGTAGTTTAATATTGTATAAAATTTTGCTAAAAAATAAAAGATTTTGATTTAAAAAAATCAATTAGTTTGATTGTTTCACTAACTGAAATTTTGAAATTAAAGCATTTCTGTTTTCTCAATAATAAACAAAATCAAAACAAACTAATTTTGACAGAATTGAAGAAGAAGAAGAACTGTCACTTAGAATTGCTGCTACCATGATAATTGTACCATGAGTAAGGATATCAAGTTTCTTCATTAATCTATTATATAAAATTCATTTTTTGTCTGTCTATCTGTCTGTCTATCAAGTTTCTTCATTAATCTATTATATAAAATTCATTTTTTGTCTGTCTATCTGTCTGTCTATCTGTCTGTCTATCTGTGTGTCTATCTGTGTCTATCTGTCTGTCTATCTGTCTGTCTATCTGTCTGTCTATCTGTCTGTCTATATGTCTATCTATATGTCTGTTTATCTGTCTATCTGTCTGTCTGTCTGTCTGTCCTTTATGGACGCGGAAACTATCCAGCCGATTTTGATGAAATTTTTACAGTATGTTAGTATCGATCAGGCGGGTGTCATAGGCTATAAAACTTTTATTTAGGGTGCATATTTAGGGTGGCCCTCATACACAAATATTTTAAAAATAGCGATTTCTCAAAGACAGGTAAATCGATTCTCATGAAATTTACACCGTATGGCTATTATGTTAAGGGGCACAGATTGGATGGAAAAAATTTTATTTAGGGTGCATACTTAGGGTGTTCCTCATGCAAATATATTTTTAAATATCATTTTCGCGAAGACAAATAAATCGATTCACACCGAATTTACACTAAGTACAATTATGTGCAAAATAATAGCAGTGCGAAGTACCACCAAGTTCATCTTAAAAACACACTAAAACAAAAACTGATTTCGGATTCCATTTTTTATTTTCTATTTTGGATTAAGTAAAAGAATTATAAAATACACTTTTTTTATTTATACACTTAGCAAAAAAAAAAGATAGAAATTAAAATTTCGTGAAACTGTCAAAATCGGCTGTGCAAAAAAATAGCAGTGACGTACAAAATGAAGGATAAATACAACTTAAGCAAACAATTTTGAAAAAAGAAACTGAAAATAACATTATTATGTTAATACTTAGTGGCATATCCCTTATTGGCAATAATTGCTGCACATCTTCATGGCATAGGGTCATTCAATTTCTGGCACATGACCTTTGGGATATAATCCCATGTTGCACTTGCTTCGCGCCATTGCTCGCGCTCATTCCTTGGGTTTTTTCTTTCCCAACAGCATCCTTGACACGAGCCCAGATATTCTCAATTGGATTCAGATCAGGGGACAGTGCTGGCCAGCTCATAACCTCAACCCGATTTGCAGAAAATCAACTTTTTGCCAATCTACTACAATGTTATGGATCATTATCCTGCTGATATATTCATTGTATTGGCATATTCCATTCAGCATAAGGAAACATTGTTGAACTCATTATTTGAGTGTATTGGTTAGCATCCATATTGATTTTAATCCAATAAAGTGGACCAGTGCCTTCATGGTATGAAAAACAACTCCAAACGTTAATTTTAGCTCCACCATACTTAACGGTTTTGAGCACATATTTTTTATTGTAAGTGGATGCTGGTGGTCGTCTAACGTACACTCTGCGTCCCTTCCTACCATTCGAAACAGACGACCATCCACTTACAATAAAAAATATGTGCTCAAAACCGTTAAGTATGGTGGAGCTAAAATTAACGTTTGGAGTTGTTTTTCATACCATGAAGGCACTGGTCCACTTTATTGGATTAAAATCAATATGGATGCTAACCAATACACTCAAATAATGAGTTCAACAATGTTTCCTTATGCTGAATGGAATATGCCACTACAATGAATATATCAGCAGGATAATGATCCAAAACATTGTAGTAGATTGGCAAAAAGTTGATTTTCTGCAAATCGGGTTGAGGTTATGAGCTGGCCAGCACTGTCATCTGATCTGAATCCAATTGAGAATATCTGGGCTCGTGTCAAGGATGCTGTTGGGAAAGAAAAAACCCAAGGAATGAGCGCGAGCAATGGCGCGAAGCAAGTGCAACATGGGATTATATCCCAAAGGTCATGTGCCAGAAATTGAATGACCCTATGCCATGAAGATGTGCAGCAATTATTGCCAATAAGGGATATGCCACTAAGTATTAACATAATAATGTTATTTTCAGTTTCTTTTTTCAAAATTGTTTGCTTAAGTTGTATTTATCCTTCATTTTGTACGTCACTGCTATTTTTTTGCACAGCCGATTTTGACAGTTTCACGAAATTTTAATTTCTAACTTTTTTTTTGCTTAGTGTATAAATAAGAAAAGTGTATTTTATAATTCTTTTACTTAATCCAAAATAGAAAATAAAAAATGGAATCCGAAATCAGTTTTTGTTTTAGTGTGTTTTTAAGATGAACTTGGTGCTACTTCGCACTGCTATTATTTTGCACATAATTGTATCTCTTATGTTAAGAAGCATTGCTTAGGCCACAAAACTTTTATTTAGGGTGGCTCTCACACAAAAATATTTTTTCAATACTATCATTTTCTCGAAGTCCGCTAAATCGATTCTAATGTAATTTACAACACATGGCTTTTATGTCAAGAGACACAGATTAGATTGTAAAAGTTTTATTTAGGGTGCATACTTAGGGTGGCCCTCAAACAAAAATATTTTTCAATATCATTTTCACAAAGACTGGTAAGTCGATTCACACCGAGTATACACCACGTAGCTCTTATGTTAAAAGGCATAGTTAAGGATTCAAAACTTTTACATAGGGTGGTCCTCAGACAAAAATATTTTTTAAATATCATTTTCTCAAAGACTGCCGAATCGATTCTCTTGGAACTTACACCACATGGCTTTTATATTAAGAGGCACAGATAAGCTTAAAAAAATTTTATTTAGGGTACATAATTAGGGTGACCCTCACAAAAAAATATTTTTAAGTATCATTTTCAAGAAGACAGGTTAGTTGATTCACTCCGAACTTGCACCACGTAGCTCTTATATTAAGAAGCTACAATACTTTTATTTAGGTTGCATATTTAGGGTGGCCCTCATACACAAATATTTTAAAAATAGTGATTTCTCAAAGACAGTTAAATCGATTCTCATGAAATTTACACAGTATGGCTTTTATGTTAAGGGGCACAGATTGGATGATAAAAATTTTATTTAGGGTGCATAATTAGAGTGGCCCTCATACAAATATATTTTTAAATATCATTTTCACGAAGACAAATAAATCGATTCACACCGAATTTACACTACGTATCTCTTATGTTAAGAAGCATAGCTTAGGTCACAAAACTTTTATTTAGGGTGGCCCTCACACAAAAATATTTTTTAAATATCATATTCACAAATACAGTTCAGTCGAATCACACCGAATATACACCACGTGGTTTTTATGTTAAGAGGCACTGCTTAGTTTGTAAAAATTTTAATTTGGGTGCATATTATGGGTGGTCCTCATACAAAAGTATTTTTTAAATAGAAATTTCACACAGACTACACATCGAATATACACCACGGTTGAGGTGAAGCGATGCGCACAGGGTAATGCTAGTATTTTAATATTTTCAAACGTCATTAAAACAATTTGTTCATTTCCTTGAAATGTTTTATTCAGTTCTTTTATTTTTCATTCCAAAATAGCTTAATTTCTTCTTACAAAATGACAAACCGATTAAGAACTTGACCTCAACTTTAAACGTTGTTGTATGTCAAAATTCCAGAATATTGGAACTCAATTTCGTCTAATAATTGTGCAAATTGTCGTTTGAAAGTTGATGATTCTTACTACAATTGGCGTAAAATTGGAAAATGATTTAAGCCTTGATGCGCACATAGAACTTCCTGGTGTATTATACAATGAAATTCAATCAGAGAATGTGTAATATTTTGCTTGAGATACTGAATAAAACCAACGCATGGGTCATTTTAAAAGCATGAGTGCAATTGGTGTCATTGGTAAAAAAGTGTACAACATTTTCAAAATCCGTTATTCTAAAACTGGACGTGATTACTGAGGAATTTGTAATGAAAAAATGATAAAAATAAATTTTAAAAATTGTTGTCTTAGACAAACTCGTATTTTTAAGATAAAAGTATTTTTGCTAATCGCCAAACTAAAAATTCATTGGGTAACAAAATTCCGATGTTCCGTAAGCTTGTGCACAAACTCTTTACTTGCGAAATATTATAAACTTTGCATGCAAGCATAAAATTTAAATCAACAAAACTTGACATGCCTAAAATTATGCTAATTCTGTATTTTTTACCACCAATTCAGAGTTTGCCGCTGGAAGTCCGGCTACTTCATCATGTTGCCATAACTATACAGAAAGGCTTGGCATTTCCATAAAACATTTCGACAGCACATAAAAAATTGGGACATCCTCTTTAGTGGAGGACGGCCGACGCTTAACAGATTCATCGTAGTGAATTATGTAAATTGGAGCGACCAAACTGCCTACTTTGCAATTTGCATTCCAAAATGATTCCGAATACAAGCACTAATTTTCATAGTGTCCCAAATGTGTTGCTAGACATGAGGCTGTCTGATGTTAAATGTGATGTTCATATAATTTTTAATGGATAATAGATTTAATGGGTTTTAAATTAAACACACCTAACATTATGGTTATTTAACTATGGAAAAGTCTATATGTTTATAAAATGCAATGTAAGCCTTACAGCAAAAAGACGAAGAATCATTTAGTGGGTTGCAATTTTGTGCATGAGTTAGGAAAACTTTTGTTGTGTTTGGATTTATGTTGGTAAGTCTATGAATTTCTGTTGGTTATGACTCATAACTTATGAGTGTATGAGCAGAGAACTAATATACCGCCCCTTCGAAAAAAAATTCTAACGCAAAAAAAAAATAAGCCAAAAAAAAGGGTCATCAGTTTTTACATCACAAAAACCCTCGCCAAAACTTTTTCAGTTTAAAGCAAAACTTCTTCTTCAACGAAATACATATAAATTTACTTAAAAGAAATGATACATCTTCAAACTGAAACGCATTTCCAAGCTTTTGCTCAAGAACTACTTTTAATTTAATATTGCGATTTAATTCAATCCCATAGGTATGCATGTTTGTGTGTACCTACAAAGTCCACAGTCCGCATCAAAATATGGGCGGGATAGCGAAATTGGGTGTCACCCCTAAGGGTTTCCAAAATTTTTTATTTTGGTAGTAGGGATAGAATTTTTAAGACATATCACTATTTTTCGACTATGTTTAATTTTTTTAGAAAATATGACATATTAGTAGCAATTCACTAGTGAAATCACTCCGCAAAGTTTTGGATCAAAAATAATTTTATTTTTCGACTTATTGTCAAAAACATTTTCAACCTGTTATTTGTTTCTTTTCTTTGTATCTCACTAACCGTTGAACTGATTTACATGAAATTTGAGTACGTTGTATATGGAACATGGTTTTTGTTACTCTTTTTTTTCTGTTTTGATTGTACCAATATTTGTTTATATAATATCGAATTGTTTATATAAAATCACCATAGAACTATTTTCTCCGTCATGAAAAAATCCGAAAAAAATCAGGAATAATGCTCCAAGTATAAGTAAAAACATATCAAATTTCAAAGTGTGCGGTTTTTTAGTATAGAATTTATAGCTATTTTAACTCAGCGTTTTACAGTATTTTGAAAAAATATAATGTAATTTGTTTCCCAGTAGTGATATGTTCAGACACTTCTTTCAAAAGTATCTGAAAGATGTATTCTTTTTTATTTAATTTTAAACTAAACCCTTAAAATATCCCTCTTCTCACAACGCAAGTTCATTAGATAGGTACTGTTATTTGTTCACACCAGTGTTGGCATGTCACAAATGCCGCGTGACATATGCGTCATTTACGACCGTATGTCGTAAGACGTTTACGACCGTATGTCATAAACTTCGTAAACCTTCGAACCTTTGTGACAAAATTGAGTTTGTGACAAGGACGAATTCTTAAATTCATACTAAGGAAAATTTTTTATTTATAACTGAGTAAAGTTTTCTCAACTGGACACAGTAAAACCAAAGTTATTAAACTTAAACTTTTTGTTGCATAACTTTGAAGATATATTGATCAATATTAAGGCTCCATACTTATTTTTGCAAAATTTGGATTTTTTAAAAAGTTATGAGCAAGTCAACTTTTATGTGGGTGTTTTTTTAAATTGCGATTTCTCAGTAAATATTGGGAAAAATTTAATGAAATTTTCGTGATAGGACAAGAAATGTTTTGCAATTTATATGAATTAAAGTTTTGATAAAAATTTTATTTATTATTTATAAAATATTAACTTTTTAATAAACAAATAGAACTTAAACCATCTTCTCATATGTTCAGAAACAAAATTTTTTCACAGAATTGTTCTGTAAGGTCTGCACAATTTTTTAAGTGTGAATGTTTAAGTGACGCCACCTAGGCAATTTTACTCCCAAAAACCATCCGATAAGAAAAATTTATAGTGTTTCTTTTTTTGGAATTGCATTTGAATTGTAAAATTAAAATTTTTTGTTATCGGATGGTTTTTGGGAGTAAAAATGAATAGGTGGCGACACTTAAACATTCGTTACTTTTTTATTTATGAAACGTACAAAAATTTTTTTTCAGGAAAAAGTTGTGTAGACTTTACAGAACAATTCTGTGGAAAAATTTTGTTACTGAACATATGAGAAGTTGGCTTAAATTCTATTTGTTTATTAAAAACTTAATTTTTAATAAATAACTAGCATTACCCTGTGCGCATCGCTTCACCTCAACCGTGGTATATTTTCGATGTGCAGTTTGCGTGAAAATTCTATTTAAAAAAATACTTTTTTATGAGGACCACCGCTAGTATGCACCCAAAATAAAATGTTTACAACCTAAGCAGTGCCTCTTAATATAAAAACCACGGTGTGTAAATTCCATGAAAATCGATTAAGCGGTCTTCGAGAAATCGATATTTAAAAATATTTTTGTGTGAGAGCCACCCTAAATAAAAGTTTCGTAGCCTAAGCTATGCCTATAAATATAAGAGCAACGTGGTGTAAGTTCGGTGTGAATCGACTAACCTGTCTTCGAGAAAATGATATTTAAAAATATTTTTGTATGAGGGCCACCCTACATATGCACCCTAAATAAAACTTTTTTAAGTTTGTCTGTGCCTTTTAATATAAAAGCCATGTGGTGTAAGGTCCAAAAAAATCGATTAAGCAGTCTTTGAGAAAATGATATTTAAAAAATATTTTTGTGTGAGGGCCACCCTAAATAAAAGTTTTGTATCCTTAACTATTCCTCTTAACAAAAGAGCTACGTGGTGTAAGTTCTTTGTGAATCGATTTATTTGTCTTCGTGAAAATGATATTTAAAAATATATTTGTATGAGGGCCACTCTAATTATGCACCCTAAATAAAATTTTTACCATCCAATCTGTGCCATTTAACATAAAAGCCATACTGTGTAAATTTCATGAGAATCGATTTACCTGTCTTTGAGAAATCGCTATTTTTAAAATATTTGGGTATGAGTGCCACCCTAAATAAAAGCTTTATAGCCTATGAAACCCGCCTGATTGATACTAACATACTGTAAAAAGTTCATCAAGATCGGCTGGATAGTTTTCGCGTCCATAAAGGACATACAGACAGACAAAAAATTAATTTTATATAACACTAGTTTACAAGAAAAAAGATCTGGTTTCTCATAGACTTTTTTCGATGTATGTATGCGTAGATTCCAAAAATGGCAACATTTTTTTTTCTTAAGAATCATTTTCGAGATATCCTCAAAAAACCCCTTTTTCGGCACTTTTTCATTTATTTGACTATATCTCAATACTTTTTTTTTGACTCAAAAACGATTTTCAGCATTCGAAAGATATTTGTATTCCCTTTCTAACGATATGCTCCTTGCTTGAATTGGATAAGGTTATATGGAGTTACAAGCGCTCAAATTCCAAAAAAACTGACTTTTTTGGTCTTTTTCGAAAATCACTCAATTTCAATTGCTCCATATGAATGAAAAATTTTTTCTTTTTCATATTTTTAAAATTTTTAATGAAAAACTATTTTTTTGCAAATATTTTAAGTATAATTTTGCGAAAAGCGGACAAAAACTGTAGAAGATATTCGAAAAAACAGTAAGAAACTAATTAAACGAAAATACATACGTTTTTTATTTAAAAAGAAACGGAGAATAAAAGTAAAGAGCCACACACAAACACAATCGTATGTATTTTCGTTTAATTTTATTGCAAGTTTTTTAGTGTTTTTTCGAATAACTTCAAATGTTTTTGTCCGATTTTCGCAAAATTATACTTAAAATATTTGCAAAAGAATAGTCTTTCATTAAAAATTTTAAAAATATGAAAAAAAAATTTTTTCATTCAAATGGAGCAATTGAAATTGAGTGATTTTCAAAATAGACCAAAAAAGTCAGTTTTTTTGGACTTTGAGCGTTTGTAACTCCATCAAACCATATCCGATTCAAGCAAAGAGCATATCGTTAGAAAGGGAATACAAATATCTTTCAAACGCTGAAAATCGTTTTTTGAGTCAAAAAAAAACGTATAGAGATATAGTCAAATAAATGAAAAAAGTGCCGAAAAAGGGGTTTTTTGAGGATATCTCAAAAACGATTCTTAAGAAAAAAAAATGTTTGGCATTTTTGGAATCTACGCTCCAAAATACATGGAAAAAAGTCTATGAGAAACCAGATCTCGAGATCAACCCCAAATTTGTAAACTATTGTAATAGATAAATAATATTTTTATAAAAACATTATTTCATGTAAATTGTAAAACATTTCTTGTCCTATTACGAAAATTTCATAAACTTTTTCCCAATATTTACTGAAAAATCGCAATTTAAAAAAACACCCACATAAAAGTTCACTTGTTCATAACTTTTTAAGAAATTCAAGTTTTGCAAAAATAAGTATGAGTCCTTAATATTGATCAATACTCGTATATCTTCAAAGTTATGCAATAAAAAGTTTAAGTTTAATAACTTTGGTTTTACTGCGTCCAGTTGAGAAAACTTTACTCAATTTGATTCAGATTATCAAATTGTTTTTCGAACATGTTCAATTGTCATCAAATTACATAGATTTTTTTGTTCGTCAAATTGTTTGATAAACAATTTTAGTAGTTGTGATCTGGAGTTTGCGACATTTACGACAGCTTACGACGAGCGACCGTCGTAAACCTAAAAATCCTTGTGACATGCCAACACTGGTTCACACAAATAACTTTAAACAACTGCTATTTCTGCATAAGGTCCAACCATAAATTACGTCACATGAATTTTTTAGAAAACTGCAGGTATCTCGGGTTCGAAGTAAGCAAATGATATGCGGTTTACAGCATTCTTTTAAGCAAATAACAGTACATTAAAAATTATGTAACACGAGATAATATGTGGCAACTTTAATGCCTAATTTCCATGTGATCTTTCTTGAACTTATTTTATCAAATATCAGGGAGGACATCACATGCTATACAGATAGCAAAAGTATGCTATTCACTCTCGCATTCTCCAAGCGCATTAGGTTCTGTTCGCATGCTTTTTCTTTTTTACAAAAATTTGATTTGATATCCCTGATATGGGATCAAGAAAGATAGCATGGAAATTAGGCTTAAAGTACAAAATCGAAATTTTTTAATTTTTTTCCAGTCAATTTTCAATTTTTTTATGAGAAAAAAAGAAGAAGAAGAAAAACTAATCACGGATTCGATTTGCTCGATCAATAATAACTGGTTGAAATAAAAAAAAATTAGAATCACCTTATTATGTAAATTTGACGACTACGATTCGAAAAAAATCCGCTCTGTTAATTTAGAAAAATGCAAGTATCTTGGTTTTGAAATAAGATAAGATAATGAAAATCGGCACCTTTTTACTTTTGTCCGGTCAATTTTCAATTTTTTCAAGGGATCAAGGATTTCAAGGATCAAGGATTTGAATTCCCAGATCGAAAGTTGCCCAAAAACCATACTCACTTTGTTGGAACATTTTATAGCCTCTGTAACTTCCACCATTTTTTAAATCAATATTTTGGAAAATGGGTTTCTACTTAAAACAGAGGGCGCTAATCCAGTTTTCAATATTTACCTTAATCCTAGTAATGGGCTTTGTCCAGACATATAAGGCTATCATTATCCGCTGATACATCGTAAAAAAATCAAAAAGTTTTTATGTTGAACCGCTCTAATATATAGTATGTATATCAACAACATGAAACAAAGAAAATAGCATTTTAAAGTTATTTAGTCTGCGGTTTGTGATTTAATGAGTATTAATGTTTGTTTTTTATTATTTTGCCTCTCTGTAATTATTAGAGTATTTGAAAAAAATTTATTCAAACTTACCTTAAGTTTTTCTGTTAATCGAAATTTAAAATTACATAATTTACAGTTAGGGCACAAAAAATTGTAAATTTTTTGGATTGGTATGAGTTAGGATATTTGCATTCTGAAACTCCACTTAAAAGGTATGTACTTATATTAAGTTTGGTGCAATACAAACAATGAAAGCCTTAGATTTTTGACGCGATGTGGGGCATAGAACAACGGGTATGTAGAAATGAATTCAACGAAAACTGTACATTTATTCGGAAATTCGCAAAGCACAAAAAACAAAAATACGAATGAAGAAAAATTGTTCAGAAAAGCTCGCTAGCTTGCGTTCCTTTTTTATGGCTCTCGAACCTTACCTCGTGTACTCGTATTGCACCAATCGATGCAAAAAGGTCAAAATGATCTTTGGAAGTATAAGGTGAAAAAAATAAACAAGTTAAGGTGTTACCTTCGGCCAGGCTGAAACTCACATACCCTACACTGCACTGAAAGTACCTTTAAAATAAATGTTAAAAAGACGTTGAAGAGGTTGAATAAGTCAAAAAAAAATGTGAAATGTAAAAAAAGGTTGACAGAGGTTGAAATATGTTGAAAAAGTCGAAAATATATGCAAAATAGTGAAAAAAGTTGAGAGAGGTTGAAAAACTTTACGAAAGTTGAAAGAGGTTGAAAGAATTCAAAATTGATGAAAAAGTCAAAAAAATAAAGGAACTGATGAAGTAAGTTGAAAGAGGTTGAAAAAGTCGAACAAATAAATATGGGCATTTCTCTTGTTGATCGGGACGGAAGTTTTTCTTTAAAGTGGAATAAAAGCCAATATAACAACATGTATAGCGAATAGACGTGTTTTTTCTGGTGTCCGCAATCTAACACTTTTTAATAAGGATAAACTTCTCCGATTTTCATTATTTTTGAAACGCGTTGCGGTTAAATATCACTATTACCATTTTCTGATATCTAAGCGAATTTACAATCAATTTTTGCAATTGAATTATTGAATTTAATTTTTGTCTTCGATTCAAAATTAATACTTATATGCAACATGTCACAAGCTAAAGGCGCTAGAAGTACTTTGAACTCTAATAAGCAACAATCAACTCCAACTGCAACTGCTGGACCTTCTAACAAACGCATTGATGAGTCATCGCCTGTAACAATGCCATTGTACTCCGACGCAACTCTAAATGCAAAACTATCAAGTTTCAGGAAGAGCATCGTTGAGGAACTTACGGCTGCATTGAAATCGTCTGAAGATCGAGTCTTGGAGAGGCTAGGAGAGATGTCAGCTGAGATATCTAATTTTAAAAACATTATAAAAAATGTGATTGTTAGAGTGGCTGCAGTTGAAAAGGCTTGCAGTGAAATCAGTGTGATAAAGAGTGATGTGTTTGATCTCAAAAAACAAATTGAGAACTGCAACGTTGATGCTGCCTCAACCTCACTCAATGAAGAGATGATCGAACTCAGAAAGCAAGTAGACAAGTATGAAAATGATGTTGTTGCTACTGATATTATCATACATGGAATCCCATTCTCCCAACATGAGAGCTTACCATCTTTATTTAAGAAAATTTGCACCACGATTGGGAGCAGTGCTGTCGTTTGTACTACAATAGTGCTTTTGTACTACCCTTCAGCCACGCGTACTACTCTAGTACCCAACCCTCAATTTGTACTACCCAAAATTTGTTCCAACTAATCCGCAATTTGCACTACCCCACCATTCTTTGATCTCTCATGCTTCAATTATAATGGCATGCAAGTTATCAAACTCATCCCTGAAACTGAAATATTTAATTCTTGAGGTGTCAAAATCATCGCCATTATTTTGGTTTACTAATTTTGACATTAGTCGCTCAAAAATTTATGAGAAAGAAGAAAAATTTTAGCATCGCATCAACCCTTACAATTGAACTATGAATGATCATAACCGTGGCTGGGCAAAACGTACCGCGCGCGGTACTGCGGCAGAATGAAAATAACTTTTCATATACGTATATAAAGCAAAGAGCGTAAAATTTAATTCAGTTTGCTTCGAAAAGCGAACAAAGCACAACTACAAATGCATTGAAGAACATTTAAGAGAAACACACGTGTAGTGGTGCCCAGCTCTGATCATAACCGTGGCTGGGCAAAACGTACCGCGCGCGGGACTGCGGCAGAATGAGAATAGCTTTTCATATACGTATATAAAGCAGAGAGCGTAAAATTTAATTCAGTTTGCTTTGAAAAGCGAACAAAGCACAACTACACATGCATTGAAGAACATTTAAGAGAAACACACGTGTAGTGGTGCCCAGCTCTGATCATAATCGTGGCTGAGCAAAACGTACCGCGCGCGGGATTGCGGCAGAATGAGAATAACTTTGACCAGCTCTGATCATAATTTATGATTCATAAAAGATTCATACCTTTAGAACGCGACTAATTTCGCTTGTATTAATTGTTCTTGTGCGCGTCTTTAAATATACATATGTAATTAATGTAATTTTTTCTTTTTGCTGTTATGGAAAAGTATGCCACAAATTTACCAAGGTATAACTTGATACGAAAATGATTTATTTTTTACTATAGGTTTCTAATAAAGTCGAAAGCAGAAGCCGCTAATTTAACCAAAGCTGATACCAACACAGAAAAAGAATCTGTCCTTCAAATAGCTTCATGCAATAAATACATACTATAATAAATGAATTTCAACAAATACTGTTAACTTTTATTAATACTTTCTTACTATCATAGTATGAGTAGGTGTAAGTACAAATATATTAGTGTAGTACTACCCATTTTCACAAAGTACTACCCAAAAATATTAAATTGAGCACTTAAATTTTTTTCGAAACGACAGCACTGATTGGGAGTGATATGCCTATGCTTCGAGATGTTTTTAGGCTGAGAGCTAACGTAAGCAACAACAACAACCCACCAATAATAGTCAAACTCACGTCTGCATTTGAGCGTAATAAATTGTTTAAAGCTGTTGCTGCTTTTTGCAAGTTAAAAAAAAGGCAACTTATGCTCAATGATATTGAGTGTGGTGGAGCGCAAAAATTTTTTATGCATGAGAGTTTGACTAAAACAAGCCGTGCAGTAATGCAGTATGCAGGCAAAAAGAAACTTGAAAAACGTCTCTTTGCTGTATTTTCAATACGTGGAAGAATATTCGTGAAGAAGAGTCGTGAGAGTGATGCAGTGCTTGTATGTAATAGAGAAGGTGTGGATAGCGTGGCTGGAACTTCAAATTAGGGTGACTTCATATTTACAATTTTAAAATGTTATATTATTATTTTATTTCATTAGCATTATTTTTATTTCTCATTATTATTATTTTATATATGCTTCATTTATTCCTTTATTTAATTTTTTTCAAAGGTTTTCTCTTTCTTTTGATTTTTCATATTTTCTTTTTAAACTTTGATATGTTTGAAGCTCGTTATTATTATTTTTGCTTTAATGCATTTTTCTGATGTTTCTTCTGGTGCTAATGAGAATTATAAGGCTATTGTTCATGTGTTGTGTAAGCAGTTTGATGGATTGAATGTTATTCACTTTAATGCTAGGAGCTTGAATGGTGTGAAATTTGATTGTGCTAAATACATTTTTGAAAACTCTCCTGTAGATGTTGTGTGTGTGAGTGAAACTTGGTTCAAGAGTGGTGTTCCTGATGCTCGGTATGATTGGAATGGGTTTAAACTTTTTAGAAGTGATAGGTGTGGTAAAAGGGGTGGTGGGGTTGCAATTTATGTTAAGTCTGATCTGAACGCTAGGTTTGTTAATGTGAGTGATGGTGTTTGTGAGTTTTTGAATGTTGAGATATTTGATAATTGTACCAAAGTTCTTGTTTCTTGTGTCTATAACCCACATAGAAGCCACAGTTTAGAGCCCTTTTTTTCTGACCTTAGTGATAGATTAATTAATCATGATTTTTTTATTATATCGGGTGATTTCAATGTAAATTTACTGCTGAATGATTGCTTAGCTGAAAATTTTGTTGATAATTTTACTTCGTGTGGGTTAAAATTAATAAATTCCACTTTGCCTACTCGATTTGCCAATGATTGTGATGCTAGTCTCCTGGATGTTTTTCTTATATCAGATATTTCTCTTTTGCTTAAGTATGATCAACTATCTTTCTTATCAGATCATGATTTAATTTTTTCCAGTTTTAATTTTAAATTTGGTCGAGCCCCCCCCCCAGTATGTTTTTCTTATCGTGATTATAAGTCTATTAATATGAGGGCGTTGAGTGCTGAGTTGTCGCAAATATGCTGGAACGACTGCTGGTTTCATGACTCGGTTGATGACAAGCTACAGCTTTTTATGAGCAAAGTAGATTATATTTTTAATAATCACGTACTCGTTCGTACTGTGAGTGTTACTAATGCTAATTGTCCTTGGTTCAGTAATCGTGTACTGACTGCAATTAGAAGAAGGAACAAACTGCAGTCTAAATGGAGAATGAACCGCACAAGTACAAACTGGGAGGAATTTCGTAGGGCACGTAACGCAGCAACGTCAATAATTCGAGAGGAGAAACGAATTTTTTTTGGTTCTAAGCTAAATACGAATCTTTCGTCTAAAAAATTGTGGCAAAATATTCGTAAATACAAAATATTTACAAAAAATTCTAGTGAATGTAGTCTGGACCCTAGTAAACTTAATGACTTTTACCTGAATAGTTGCAACCACAGTCCCTCTGCGGTAGTATCTAATGTGGCATTACCAGTATTTGAAAGGTTCTCTCGGGCTAACCAATTTTACTTTTCAGCTGTAGATGAAGACCAAGTAGCTAAGTGCGTATTAAAAGTAAGTTCTAATGCAGTGGGGATTGATGGGATGCCTATTAAATTCATTAAAATTATTTTACCATATATACTATCACCCTTAACTCACATTTTGAACCACTGCCTTACTTCTTCTAAATTTCCAGACATGTGGAAGATTGCGTCAATTATTCCTATTGCTAAAAACTCAACTGCCTCTACACCTAATGACTTTAGGCCTATTAGTATTTTACCTGCATTAGCAAAAGTTTGTGAACGCATCATGTTTGAACAGATCACACTTTACCTCAATCAGCACTCTCTTTTATCCCCATTTCAGTCTGGCTTTCGAGTCGGGCATAGCTGCTCGACTGCAGTAATGAAAGTTGTAGATGATATTCGGGTCTACTATGACAAAAATCTTTTGACACTTCTTTGCTGTCTCGATTTTTCTAAAGCTTTTGACTCCGTTAACCACAACCTTCTTTGCAGTAAACTAAGGCACTTTTTCAATTTTAGCGATAGCGCAGTCGGACTATTGGCTAACTACTTAGGGAAAAGATTTCAGAGGGTTGTAGTTGGGAATTCCTTTTCTTCACTCAGGGCAGTTAGTATAGGGGTTCCTCAGGGTTCCATTTTAGGTCCACTTTTATTTTCTATGTTTATAAACGATATTTTTTTAGTTTGTAAATATGCAACAATTCATGCCTATGCTGATGACGTTCAGCTTTACCTTTCACGTCCGATTGGACTAGTTGAAGACCTGACCTATCGACTAAATGATGACCTCTTTTCCTTAAATAAATGGGCTATGGATAACATGCTTTCCATTAATCCTGCAAAGTCTAAGGTTCTACCAATTACAAGAAGTGAATTAAGCTTAGTGGGGATTCCGCCTTTGTTCATCGGCTCTTCAAACCTAGAATTTGTCCGTAAAATTAAGAACCTAGGTTTTATTTTAAATTCTAGTTTGACATGCTCTGATCACATAAATAGTATTGTGGGGAAAATTTATGGTACCTTACGATACTTGCGTACCTCTATGGAATTCACCCCCGTTGAAACCAGGCGCAGACTTATTTTGATTTTAATAATTCCACATATTTTATACTTTAATGTTGTTTACAGTAAGCTGGATTCACAATCCCAGCATAAAATAAATGTTGCCTTCAATAACGCGGCCAGATACGTATATGGTGTTCGACAGTTTGATCATATCTCTGAGAGAAGTAAAAAGATATTGGGCTGCAGTTTAATGGATTATATGGATATTCGAAATTTGATATTTTTACACAAACTCATCCATTTTCAAACTCCTGAGTATTTGTTTACCAAACTACTGTTTTGCCAATCCACAAGATCGCTGCATTTTATTATTCCTAGGTTTAATTACCTCAATACTAGTCGATACTTCTTCATTAGCACTATTAGATTATGGAACTCTTTGCCTGCTGACTTAAAACGAATAAGATTTGGTAGCAGCTTCAAACATGCAATTTTTAATTACTTCAAAAATAATACCTAAATCTTCTTTTTTTTTGGATTTTAATATCTTTTTTGTTTATGATGGCTATTTTGCCTATTTTTAATTTCTTTCTCCTGTCCTCTTACAATTTCTGTCATTTTATTTCTACTTTATTATATAAGATTTAACTTTGTAATATTGCTATAATTGTTAAGTATCTAAAATTTATTTTATAGGATGAATTTATATTTTAAAAATAATTGAATTATTGTTATCTCTATGCCATTGATGTACTAAAAAAGATTAAGTCTTAATGTACAACAAGTTAAACAAATAAATATAAAGTAAAAAACTTTTATTTTTTTCTGTTACTTCAAGGAATAGCGCTTTGATAGCACTATATTGAGTGGTAAATTTGATGCCAGACGTAGTACTGGTTAAAAGTTAGAGGCAATTAAAGAGCCGTTCGAACGGGACAAAAAACGGAAGTGTTTTTCATGGTCATCTATAGAAAAGCAGAAGTCAGCGAATCCTGCCAACATTTTTTAATGCGAATAATTTTAAAATGTTGTGGAATAATGGAACTTTTAAATAGATTTTGTTTGATTGAAAAATCTTACATATATACTTTTTTTCTTACAAGGCATAATAATCCATTCGAACGGGACATTCGAACGGGGCATATTTTTCCGTTTTGGCTAACTTGGGCAATTTTCAAAACGACTTTAATATTTATATAAGTAATAATATTTAAGATATATGCAGTAATTAAAAAAACAAATTTAAGGCTTATGTTTATCAAAGTAATTAGTGAGATCAATTTTAACGAAGAAAAGAGGAAGGAGTAGATATTTTTCTTAAATGAATATAAGACTTGTCTTTTTGCTGCTAAAACTTATTTGCTGTAAGGGGCGTGGCACCGCCCACTAAAAAAAATATATGTTTACTCAAGTTTCAGTCTATATGCATACCAAAATTCATCAAAATCGGTGTAGTTGCACATCCGTGATATCGGTTTTTCCCATTTGTAGCAATGCCACGCCCACTTTAAGGACTTAGAGCCTTTACTAACCATTTTTACGGAACATTCTATCTCTTAACCAAATTTCATTAAAATCGGTCCATTAGCTTAGCCGTGGAAACGTTTTTTCCCGTTAGGGGCGTGGCACCGCCTACTATTGAAAACAAAAGTCTACATGTCCCTACTTCTCTCCAAAACCTTTCCAAAAAAAAAAAATTGTGCGAATATGTTGAGCTATGGCTGTAAAAAAGTGGTTTAACCGTTTTGGGCTGGTTGGCATTTTGGTGGAAATGCCCATATAGAATTTATTGGAAAAAGTTAAAAGGTTAAAAAAGTCGAATGAATATGGAAAATATTGAAAAAAAAATAAAAAGTTGAAATATGCCATGCCCATTTCTCCAATTCTGCCTGAGTACTTTTGGTTCAATAAATTATATTCGTGATTGACATCCACATACGAAATTTTAGCGCAATAGCTTATATAGCTTGCGATATATGGCAGTCCGGTTTTGATCCAGAAATAGCTGTCCATAAACAAACCTCTAGCACCAAATTTTAGTATGATTGCTCACGTAATTCGATAAATATGCCACTAAGCGTATTTTATTTATATGGGAGGTGCCACGCCCGCTGTTGCAATCCCGTCTGAATTCATTTAATTTTAAAGCTTATAGCAACTGACTGAGTAAATTTTATGAAGATGCCCAAAGCTACTATTGGACCAACTTTTTGTAATAAGTGATCTTAAAGCAAGTATATCTACCTCGTTTATAAATATTGTGGGCTGTGCCACGCCTTTCAACGAGTTTTTTCAGTAAAGTGGCTGAGCTTGTATTAATGACTGCTTGTAGCGGCATCATCTCCAAAATTTTAATGAATATCGTTTGTGCTAATTTTGAGACATACGAAATCAAAATTTTTAACAGTTGAAAAGTTACACGCCTACTTTTACGATTCCGCCCACTTTTATCACAGTTTAAGATATATTTGATATATATCGGTTTACCAAATTTCATCGCAATATCTTGAACGGTTTACAAAATATGATCGTATAAAGGATACAATTTAGGACTGTCTCACGCCCCAATACAACCCTTTGAAAACTTGAAACCTAGCCTAATCCTAATCTTGTTCACATATGTATCAAATCACCAAGTTTCATCAAAATCGCTACAACTTTTTTCAAAATTGGTATGGGTAAATACACATAGAGTATGGGCAGTAGGCGTGTCCGTGAACCGATTTCACCCATTTTCTGTGTGTGAAAGTTTCATTCAATTAGCTTTCTTGGTTTTCCCGTAAACCTGATTTCAACAGGCGGACAGACAGACAGACGGACATAGCTAAATCAACTCAGGTGGTGACGCTGATCAAGAATATATACATAATTCCATATCTGCCACGCCCCCTTCTATGTGCTACAAACGGAATTACAAAGTGAATATAACTTCGGTGCGAGGTATAAAAATTATTTGCACTGAACATGGATAACGTCTAGGAGGCTTCCTAAATTCGTTTTCGACCTTTTTCCATCTATTGGTCCAGTACAAAATTTATTTTCTTCGAATAGGGCCAAACAAACGGAAGGGTGCGACTTCTTCGCATCAATTGGTACAATAACTTTTTTTCATAAAATAAGGCCTAAACAGATAGAAGAATATGCTATTCCTACTTACAAAATCCATTTTCGGCCTTTATGCGCCGATAGCATTTGCTTCAAAGCAAAAATGCAGCTCTAACACAACGAGATTTTATTCTGAAAGCTGCAGTTAGGACATAACGCATACTGAGATTTTTGGAACGGGAAGAGATAGCCAAATTTTGATAGCACCAAACGAAAGAGTGTATTTTCTTTAGTATGTTGGCAGATTTAAATATTTTTGCCAAAAAGTGAGTTAAGACACTTGCACTCTGAGGGTACGAAGTCTTTGGACGGATACCAGTCATATAGGGCATTGTTTATCATTTTCATTTCTTTCTTTTTATACCCTACACCGAGGGTATATTCACTTTGTCTCTCCATTTGTACACATCGAAGGGGGCGTGGCAGGCATGGAAAAGTGTATACATTCTTATATATATATACGTCACCAGTGTCTGTCTGTCTGTTGAAATTAGGTTTACGGGAAAACCAAGAAAGCTAATTGAATGAAACTTTCACACACAGGTCACATCTTCTTGCATGCATCTTGCTATTGAAAATGGGCGAAATCGGTTGACGGACACGCCTACCGCTCATACTCTATGTATATTTACCCAGGCCTATTTGGAAAAAAGTTGCAGCGATTTTGATGAAACTTGGTGATTTGGTGCACATGTGAACCAAATTAGGATTAGGCTGGGTTTCAAGTTTCCAAATTGTCTTACAGGGTCGTGACACAGCCCTAAATTTTATCAATTATACTACCATATCTTGTAAGTCGTTTAAGATATTGCGATGAAATTTGGTAAACGGATACATATGAAATATATCTTGAGTTGAGATAAAAGAAGGCAAAATCTAAAAAGTGGGCGTTGGTACTTTTCTTTTCTACTGTTAAAAATTTTGATTCCGTATATCACAAAATTAGCACAAACGATTTCCATAAAAATTTTGGAGATGATGCCGCTGAAAGCAGTCATCAATACAAGCTCAGCCACCTAACTGAAAAAACTCAATGATAAACGTTATATTTAGAGAACTAACAACGTAATCGTTATGAAAATTAGTGAGGTGGATATACTTGCTATAAGGTCTCTTATAACAAAAATTTGGTCTTATAGTACCTGTGGGCGTGGCACCACCCATATAAGCAAAAAACGTTTTTTGTTATAGATAGTGTGCTATGAGAGTAATCTTCATAAAATTTGGTGTATAGAAGTCAGTTACTATAAGCTTTAAAAATAAATGAATTTTGACAGGATTGCATCAGTGGGCGTGGCACCTCCCATATTAACATAAATTTGTAAGCTGTTTTAAGTGAACTATTGCTGCAATTGTCATGAAATTTAATGTAAGTGGTTCAGTTCCTTTGGAGCATATCTGAATCAAACGTGGCTGAAATAGCACCAGTGCGCGTGGCACCTCCCATACAAATAAAATATTGTAAGTGGCATATTTATCGAAACATGTGAAAAACAATACTAAAATTTGGTTTTAGGGGTTTGCTCTTACTTTTTATAAAGTACATTATTTCTTTTAATAATGATCAAACTCATGATTACTTTTGCAAAACATTGTTTATTTTTTTCTTTCCTTTTACTTAGTTATAATTTTGGTTATTTTTTAATTTTTTTCTTAAAAAAAATAGGTTTCTTTGAAATTGTGTCGGTACCTCAAAATTTTAGTGCTGTTCAAAATGAATTCAAATCCTGACACTGTGAGATGCGTTCTAAACATTCTGTGCCGCTTCTTTAAGGGTTTTAATGTGTGCCATTTGAACGCTTGCAGTGTTAAAACTAAATATACTCTTTTGTATCAAATGTTCAGTACGTCTGAAGTAGACGCTATAATGATTTCTGAATCCTGGTTGAATCATAAAATTCTGTCTCAGTTAGTAAATATCCCAGGTTTTAAACTGTTCGTGTTGATAGAATAGGGGGTGGTGTTTGTATTTTTGTTAATCAATTTATAAAAACAAAAGTAATTTGCGCTTCTAAAGACCCAAATCTAGAGTTTTTAGGGGTAGAAGTTGACCTTAAGAATACAAAATGCCTTCTTATTGTAGTTTACTGTCCTCCAAATAATTTTCGTTACGAACACATTGTTGAATTAGAAGAAACTTTAATGATATTAAATAAAAAATATGATAAAGTACTTATTGGCGGCGATTTTAATGTGAATATTCTTAACAATAACAGTTCATCTAAATTGCTTAACTACCTTTGTAATAAAACTTGTCTTTCAATAGTTAACACAGTGATGCCGACTTGTTTTCAATCAAGTAATAATCCTTCATTAATCGACGTTTTTCTTTATAGTTCAAATAAGGCTTTGTCTGGGTTCGAGCAAATAACACCTACTTTGGATTTTAACCATGATTTTTTATTCTGTTCAGTCCCCATTGATTATAGTTATGAGAGATCTATTACCTTTAGATCTTTACGCAATGTTTGCTATCCTAGCCTCTATCAAAGTTGTGCAAATTTAAATTGGAACGAAATTTACTATACTCTTGAATTCGATGACAAACTACTTTTGTTCAACACCTATGTTAATGAATTACTTATATAATAGATTTGTTCCCATTGTAACTAAGCGTTTGAAGCCTAAACATTGTCCATGGTTCACTAATGCAATAAAGATTCAAATATGCGAAAGAGAACGTTTTTTTAAGAGATTCAAAAGAAATCCTTCTGAGTATAATAAGGCTCAATATACAATATCCAGAAATAGAGTTAATACTTTAATTAGAGCTGCAAAAAGAAATTTTGTATGGAACAAACTTAATACTGGCTTGGACTCTAAGGAATTGTGGAAAAACATCAGGGAGTTAGGTATTGCAAAAAGCAAATCTTTTACCGGCTGTCCCTTCAGTCCTGAAGAAATGTGTGCAACCATTGCGCCTTTGAACACCCAACAAACCCTACCTGAAACCGTTTTTTTTTTGATGCAGAGCCTGATGAATGTTTTTCTTTTGTATGCGTAAGTTTTTTGGAGGTCCTGGAATCAGTCAGATCAGTGAAATCTAATGCTGTAGGCTCAGATGAAATCTGTCCAAAGTTCTTAAAACTCATTATTCCTCTAGTTCTTCCTTATATAACACATATTTTTAATTCGTGTATATTTAGTAGTCAATTTGCCGTTTTATGGAAATCCGCCACAGTTATACCAATACAAAAAAAAGGCAATCCGACTAGTCCGTCTGATTATAGGCCGATTAGTATTCTTCCTTTTTTGTCTAATGTTATTGAAAAACTTCTTGCAAATCAAATCCAAAGTTTTATTATAAGAAAACAAATGTTTAGCAAGTGGCAGTCTGGCTTTCGCAGCAAGCATAGTTGTGAGTCGACTGTAGTGAAAGTAATCTCAGATGCACGGTCAGCTTTAGATAGAGAAAATATTTTTGTAATGGTTATGTTGGACTTCTCAAAAGCGTTTGACTGTGTTAATCATTCAAACCTTTTAAGGAAGCTCAAGCACGAGTTCAAGTTTTCTTGTACGTCGTTGAAATTGATAAGTAATTACTTATGCAATAGGATGGTTACTATTGTTACCGAACAAGGGACGTCTAATCCACTGGTGACTAATTGCGGCGTGCCGCAGGGTTCAGTGTTAGGCCCTCTGTTATTTTCGCTTTTTATTAACGACTTGCCCGAAGTTGTCGAAAATTGCCACACTCATCTCTATGCTGATGATGTTCTCATATATTTTTCTAGTCCCATAGGTTTATCTGAAAACTGTATTGCTAGATTAAATGAGGATTTAGATAACATTCAGGCTTGGTCGATTTGTAACAAACTAAAACTTAACCCTTCAAAGTGTGTTGGTATGATCTGTTCTAAGCATACGATTAATGAACATGATTTTTCTCCTCTAGTTTTAAACAACATAACGATACCATACTCGAAAAACATAAAATATCTTGGTTATAGTATTAATTCGTCTTTAAGCTGTTGTGATGCTACAATGGCAACCATCAAACATATATATGGAGGTCTTAGAAGCCTTCGAATTTCAGCAAGCTCTTTGCATAGTAATATGAAAATGCAGTTGGTAAAAAGTTTACTATTACCGTTTTTTACTTATAACTGCTCTGTTTACCCCTGTCTTGATTTTACTTGCAAACACAAATTAAAAGTTGCCTTTAATGATTGCATTCGCTTTATTTTTAGTTTACCTAGGCATAATAGAGTGTCCCACCTTAAAAAAACAATACTAGGCTTGGATCTTGATCAATTTTATAAGCTGCGGATTTTACTAAAAATGCATAACTTAATTCATGAAAATTGTCCTGGTTATCTTTATGAAGAGCTTCGCTTTGCACAATCACGAAGAGGGCTTAAATTAATTTTGCCACGGCACAGAAGTTTGATTTTGGAACGCTCATTCTTTGTCACTGCAATTCGACATTGGAATAATCTTCCACATGAATTGCAGATAATTAGGTCACCTACACAATTTCGAAAGAAACTATTTGAATTTCTCTAGTAATTAAGTTCATTTACAATTTTTTAAAATTTTTCTTAAATTAAGCTAATTTGTTTTTGTTAATTTAATTATTTTCGCATTTCACCGTGTATATTTATAATTGTTGAATTTTCTATTGCTTATTAAAAAGATGTATTATCTTGTAGCATATTGTTAAAGCCTATTTTAATAAATGAAATGAAATGAATGAAATGCTTATGAAAAGCTATTTCTGGATCAAAACCGAGCTGGATTGTACCAGTGGGTGTGTCACCGCCCTAAATTTTAAATTTAATTGCGGTATATATCGTGGGCGTGACATATTTCGGATTTTTCATTTCTATTCGATTTTTTCAACATATTCCATATTTTTTCGACTTTTTCAACCCTTTAACATTTTCCAATATAAGTTTTGTAGTTTTAATTATGTTCCTTTATTTATGATCCATATCGGTTTATTACAAAATATAAACTGATTACAAAAAATTCCCTTAAAGCTAAGCTAAGCTGCTTCCAACCGAACGACTCTGCATTCTTAAGCGGATGCTCGTGTAGCAACAGACGCTTAGCTTGCAGAATATCGAGTTTCGTGATTGTTGTTGAATGAATACGCTGCCCGTGGCAGAATTGAATGGTGTTACTTTATGGAGTATTTTAATGTATCTTAACTTATATCCTATATGTATTTTTACGACTTTTTTTCTTTATTTATTCGACTTTTTCATCAATTTTGAATAGTTTCAAATTTTTTCAACCTCTTTCAACTTTTTTAGAGTTTTTCAACCTCTCTCAACTTTTTTCAACATTTCACAATTTTTTCGACTTATTCAACCTCTTCAACGTCTTTTTAACATTTATTTAAAAGGTACTTTCAGTACAGTGTAGGGTATGTGAGTTTCGGACTGGCCGAAGATAATACCTTAACTTGTTTTTATTCATAAAGCAGTACGGTTCCCCAAAAATTTTTAATAGTTACATACATAAGTATGTAAATTAGAAAGATTTTTTTATTTTCTTATCATTACAAATATCAGTCTCTGAGGGTTTCATGAAGTTCTGTTTATAGTAAGTTTCATTTGCAAAGTCAAATCGTTTTATAATTTTTGAGCATAAGTACATATTGCATATTTTTTTATCGAAAAATTTTCTTTAGCTACAAAGCTCATTTTTGGCTCAATGGGTACGTCAGCAAACAGAATTGCCAAATTTGGTCTAAAGAGCAGCCAGAGTCAGTTCAAGAGCTGCCAATGCATCCTGAAAAATGTAAGTACCACCCCATGTATGAGTAATGCCCAAAATTTTGAGAACGTTCAATATAACCTCAAAAACTCCTATAAATATATGAAATTCGTGTATTTTGCTTAAAGAGGGGATAGGGTTTTGGCGCTACATTTTAGGCATAAGTTTAAAAATGTTTTTAGTGATATGATAAAAGTAAATTTATTTATTTAAAAAACATATAAAAGTACAATACTTAAAGAGTATTCTGTGAAAGTTTCATTAAAAAATATTGCAGAATAAGCCATTGGCATCAAATTTCCGCGGACGCCTAAAAAAAAAGTTGGTTTGTGGTGGACAACATAACTCATCACTTTATCATCTGAAATCAAGAAAACCAGAAACTTTTGTTAGCTTATAAGTTTTTCAAGGTATTGACGAAGGGTTTTTTTTCTTTGACGATTTTTGAGATTTTGGCATAATTTTTAAGCCAAAAAACGATTTTTTTAAAAAAAAAAGACAATAATCAGTATATTTATTATTGCAGAACTGGTTGTAATGCAAAAAAAAACCTTTCGTCATTACCTAGTTTTATATTTATTTAAAGAGTGTGTCAAATTTCAAGAAAATCGGTCAAGTAGTTTTAGTAAAGTAGCTTAAGTAAAATACACGAATTTCATGTATTTATAGGATTTTTTGAGGTTATGTTGAACGTTCTCAAAATTTTGGGCATTACTCACACTTCGGGTGGTACTTAACAATTTTTTTAAAAAAAAAATTTTCAAATCCATTAATAATTGCATTGTAGACGGATTTTTGTCCCAAAACGTTAAAAAATTTCCCACTGTGCGGCGGCATCATTGGACGAACTTTTTCAAAAATAATGGAAATCGCAACGTTACAGTCAATGGAGCGAGGTACGGTGCGAGAATTACCTACTTTTTTTACCCAAAATGGAAGAAATGGACTAAGTTGACATGTTGTTTCAACAAAACGGTGCCACACGACTCGCGATGCCATGGACCTATTGAAAGGGGGGTTTGGTGAGCAATTAATCTCACGTTTTGAAGCAATCCTTTGGCCGCCAAGATCATGCGATTTGATCCCACTAGACTATTTTTTGTGGGGCTACGTGAAGTCTCTCGTGTACAGGGATAAGCCAGCCACAATTGCAGCCCTGGAAGACAACATCACAGCTGCCATTGGCGAGATACCGGCCGAAATACTGAAAAAGTATGCCGAAATTGGAGCTTAGGGATGGACGGGCAACATTTTTCCTTAAAAAGTAAATGGCAGGAATTGATGTATCGTTTCAAATAAAAATGTTCTGTTCTTTTTTCAATTTTCTAAAACCAAACGCTTAAAAAGTCGTCCTTTACAAGAATTTCAGCTACAATATTTTACTAGGTGATGTGTTGTGGGGTGTAAAAAATGTTTGCCTCGAAAAAAATGACACATACATACGATGATTTCGCGCAAAGGAGTCGATTTCACTCCGCTATATTTACATACAGATACTATATATATTTTTTGTAATTGATAGTTCATATATGAATAATAAAACTGTTCGGCAAATTCAAACTTTTTTCAAAATAACAATGTTCCGACAGTGGACTATGGTAAAGGGAACCACAAAAAAACATACGTATTGCGGCGTTTTGAAATTTTACATCTGAACTTTTTTTTATTGAGGGTCAAAGGCTAATCGTTCTTGTTCATACTTATTACTAATCGGAATTGAAATCCATATGAATGTAGTATGAAATGGAGATCAAAAAATTATTTTAATGAATGATTTAATGAGTTAAGAAGCGTCAGAATGTAGAGGTGAATTTTTCAACGAATGGGACTATTCATAGAATCAAGTGCAGACGTCAACTATGTTCAATTTCTTGTGTTTATTTACAAATCCCAGTCAAAACAATTAAAAAAAAATGTTGGGTGGAACTCAAGCATCTCTCAAATTAAATGTTTAACTATTCAACTGAAACACTAAGTGATTGCTTACAAACAAAACTTATTTGAAAAGAAGTATGAAAACCACATCTGTTTATTTCATTTAGTGTTCATTTGCATTTAAGAACCATTCTATCTTCCCTTTTTAATTGAAGAAATTGAATTCCATTTTTGGCCAGCTACTGAGTGCTTGCTACGTGCAACAGATAGGTAGCACGCATCTGTGTTTTATACTCACGAATTTAGACATTGTGATGGATTCAATATGAATTGATACAAGTCGCTGTGAGGGTGCCGTCACATTTTATTTTTTTTATTCTTTCCTGAAATCTATACTTTTTATGACTTTTTTTTGAGGTTTGGTCTCTGGTGTTTTGGTGGTGGAAGTTTAAAAATAAAATACGAAAAAATGCATATGCCGTATCGTGCATACTATGCATAGTAAAGAAACCCAAAAGTACATACATACATACATGTGTACCTTTGCAATCACCGCATACCAAGGTGAAGTGGGTGTCTGAAGTGTGACGCCGCCCGGCGCCTAGGACAGCTCCACACATTTGTGTCAACTTCAGTGATTGTGTCGTAAAGAAGACAGAACGACAGACAAATATATGCAATAAATTGTTATTCAAACTTTGAATTTCAAAGAAAAAAATTAAGGAATTTCGTGAAGATACATATGTATGTACATTAGACATGTTCAAAAAAGGTCATGTTCTATAATACTTCAAAAACACTCGATTTTCGAAAATTTATTCATATTCGAGTATTTCCTCATTTAAAAAAATACAAAAAAAATTACCATATATATAGCTGCTACCAGAGCTGCAAAATTTTCATTTTTTGGAATTTGGCCAAAAAAATGATGAAATTTACTTTTTTTCTAACTTATATTTTTTTTAAAATATTTTTTCGATTTTTCTTATGTACACATAAGGAAGTATCGAAAAAAAATGTAACACTACTTTTTAAGCCTATACATAAGGAGAAAAACTGAGGCCTTTCCGCGAGTAGAGCTTTGGTGTTTCTTGTGTCACAGCTCAAATCCTTTGTAGTTTTCACTGCATTCACCTTAATACACTATAATTTGTGTAGTGCCATTAACAATGGCACTACATGGATTTCCATTAAAAAAATAATTGAGAAAAAAAATGTTTTCCATTTTTGGTCCAAAAATGATAAAAATTAAATTTTTTTTTATTTTAAAGTTTGAAATAATATATTCCACTGTTGTTTAAAATAATTTTTCCATTTAAATAATAGATATTGTATTATTTATTTAGTCATAACAATTTAATTTTATGACAAAAACCAAAAAAAAAAACTTAAAGCTTAAAAATATTTATTTATAATAAAATAATTTGTGAATTAAGAATTAAATAACAAAAGCGAATGTGTACATAAGGAAAATCGAAAAAATATTTAAAACTCTAAGGTTTTTATCATAAGTTATTTTGTTGTTTCTAAAAAAAGTGGTGGTTGTGGTAATAGTGACTATATGAGTACACTACAGCGGACATGCATCCCCAAAATCTAACGGAACCGCCACCGTACTTCACAATTGCATAATCGCAACGCTTGTCCAGGCTTTCACCGCACCATACACGGTTCGCTTCAAGCAAGATCAAGATCGATTAAATTGTCAACCGAATCTGACAATGCACAATTATTATATAGGGTCCGGAGATTCGAAAAACATAATCCGCGAAATCGGAGCTGCTCATTTACTCGTTTTATGGCGATTTTAAGCTTAGCACTTTGGCCGACACGGTCCGTTTCAAGTAAGATCAAGATCGGTAAAAATTGTCAAGCAAATCCGACAATGTACAATTATTATTTAGTGTTTGGAGATTCCAAAAACAAGATCCGTAAAATCGTACCTGGTCATTTACTCGTTTTATGGCCATTTTAAGGTAAACGCTTTTACCGATAATCTATATATTAATACGTGAACATCGAACCTTGTGGCACACTTTTTTAGTATTTACTATAAAAATAGGGGAATAAAACTTACATCATTAGAAAGGTACTGTTCCATAGATGTGGAGAAAAAAAAATAATGTGTATATGTTGCCGTTAAGGTAGGTAAAATAAAGTGAACATATTTACATGATTTCCCCATACAAAATGCATTAACCCCTAATGAAAAAAAACGCTGTCACGGCTGAGATGCCTCACCGATTCTTATGAAATTTGACATGGAGATAGATGGAGCCTTGAGTAAATATATTTGTTTAGGGTGGGCGGTGTCACGCCCCTAACAAGAAAAAACATCTCTACGGCCAAACTAATGGACCGATTTTAATGAAACTTAGTTTGGATATAGATTGAACCCTAAAAAAATTTCTCGAAACTCTGAGTTCTTTTAGTAAGCGTGGCACCACTCCTAACAGAAAATTCGTTTTCTCTGCTAAGCTATTAAAGTGAAATTCCCCATTACGGACAGCCCCCATAATCGGACATATTTCAGTGACATTCACTAAATTTTCCATGCAAAATCAATTCCGATAGCCGCACTCAAAAAAAAAAGTGTTTACCACAAATGATATAGATGGAACTACTTCAAGTGTTTGCGTGAAATAGTAAAATGTTTGTCACAAAAACTTTTGATTTTACTTACAAAATAATAAATTTTTTTTTTGTCACAATAACTTTTGATTTTATTTACAAATTGATAGTTGAAAATTATTATACAAAACTACTCTTTAAAACTTAACATAACATAGAACACAGCCTGGCAACATCGTCATCGTTCTTTGCTCCCATACACTTATAAACATTTGATATCGTATATGTACAATGCAAGTAACAAAAAAGTTATTTCGAATCAAAGCACTACAAAATATGAAAATGAAAAGTTTATAAGTGATAAATCGTTTGTTGAAATGAATAAGTGTTTGGGACAAAAGACAAGTGTTTGTCGAAACACTTCCATAAATTGAATTGTTTGACTGAAATATTTTGACTATTTGTCTTAAATAATTATATCATTTAGAAGCAACATTTTATGAAATGTTTTGTTAGAAGTAATTGAATCACTTGCCACAACTTAACATTTACTTGTGTCAAATACATTGGTTTTTCTTATATTGTCTACAAATACTTATAGTTTAAGACAAAAGTTAAGTGTTTGCTTGAAATAATAAGTGCTTATATTAAGCATTCGGTAATTTGCTACAAACGCTTTCTAAACAATCCTTTTTTTGAGTGCGGACGCTCCAATAACCGGACAAAAATACTGCGACGGTGGGTGTCCGGTTATGGGGAAATTCACTGTATAGAATTTGGTACAGGGATAGATTGAATCTTGGGGAAAGGTATTCAGTTTAAAGTATACAGTGCCACGCCCCAATAGGAAAATATGTTTTTATGGACCGATTTTGATGTAATTTGGTATGGATATAGATTGCACCCTAAGGAAGACAAAGAACTAGCGGTAGGGATAAAGCAACATGATACCATGATTTTAATTTTTGGGAGCGATGACAAAAAATAGGTATTTGAAGTTTGGTCTTTCAATACTAAAAAGTGTTTTTTGTTTCTTTTATGTTCGCTTCATTAGAACATACCTTCATGATTTAAACTTAGCCGATCTTCCACATAATCGAATGTACAGGGTTTGGATATACAACAACTTCCTACTCTTTGGTTGTGAGAGTGTGAAAATTATCTATGCATAAATAGGCAGTTACAAAATGGATCCATCCCTCTTTAACTGCCATTTCACGGTTATAACTTTAGATTGATTTTGATGTAATTTGGTTTGGAGATAGATTGGATCTTAAGAAAAGGTACTAAGATCTTCAAGTTATAAAATAAGGGGCGTGACACCACCACTAATAGGAAAAAACGGTGTCACGACTGAGGCATGTAGATAGATTGAATCTTGCGTAAAGACATTTAGTTTGAGTGGGTGGAGCGACGCCCCTAACAGAATAAAAGTTTTCAAGACTAAGCTAATAAGCCAATTTTGATGAAATTTGGTACAGAAATATATTGAACCCTGAGGAAACGAATTAGTCTTAAAGTGGAGGGTGACATGCTCTCAATAGGAAAATTTGTTCTCACAGCTAAAATAATGGACCGATTTTGATGTAATTTGATACATAGATTGAGTTTTGAGAAGAAGTATATGTTTTAAGTGGATGGTGCCACGCCCCTAACAGGAGATGTGTAAATTGAACTCTAATGAAGGGATTAAGATAGGTGTAGGGAAACATGTTACCATGATTTTTATTTTTGAAAACGATGACAAATAATAGCTCTTTTTTATATCAGTTCTGTAATCAACAGAACAGTTACAACAGTGAGTGCTGTATAGGGCATTAGCCCAAATATAATAACAATGTCTCGTCCACCCGATATAAATAGTCTGTTGAATATCAATAAAATCACAAACAGTGAACCAAAATATCTAATTATAACCAGAACGGGCAACGAAAGCTTTGAAAATGTATCACCTTTCCTTATAAAAAAAGTAATCGACTACACATGCAATGGTGAAGTCGATATATGCAAAAAAACAAAAGCTGGGACTTTACTTATTAAAACTAAAAATACATCTCAAGCACTTAAACTGCTTAAAATAACAATGTTCAATGAATATCTCATTGAAGTACAAGAGCATAAAACACTAAATTGCTCCAAAGGAGTCATCTACTTCAACGAACTACGGAACATCCCCGAAGATGAAATATTAAAAGAACTCAAAACACAAAACACATCTCGGAAGTTTGCAAAATAATAAAAGAGAATCAAACGCATTAATAGAAACTGCCCTAATAATTTTAACATTTGCATCAATCAATCCTCCAGAAAAAATAATGATTGGCTATGAGAGAGTACAGGTACGACCGTACATTCCACTCCCCTTAAGATACCGCATCTGCTTATTATTTGGACATCCCACCATCACCTGTAAAAAACCTACAATATGTTATAACTGCTTTGCTGAACAACACACAACTGAAGAAGAAATATGTATTTTAGAAAAATTCTGTATTAACTACAAGTATGATATAGAAAACAATAACAAACACAGCCCATTGGACAAAATTGTCCAGCCTTTATAAAACAAAAAGAACTTACTGCCATAAAGACATTACAGAAAGTCGATCACAAAACTGCATTAAACATATATTGGACACGACATACTTGTAGAAATCAAGTTTCTATCATATTTTTTTTATTTAATTGAAAATGAATTTTTTTAAAATACAATTGACTTTTAGAAAATTTGAAAATTGAATGAAAAATTTACTTTTTCAATTTGAAGTAAAAAACAATTTTTCTTAAATGAATACAAATTTTAATTTTGAGAATGTGGTGTATTTGAGTTAAGTGTAAGTGTTGGATGAGTTATGTTTGGGTCCCTACATTACTCCCCCTTCTAAAAAAAAGTGTGTGTTGTTGTGTTTGACTTTATGACACGCTTTGGCGGTTTACTCATAGTTAAGTCATGAATACTTTGATTATATTATTACAGTTAACCAGATCCTGGATCGTGGTTTAATCTTACTGTAATTATAATCAAAGTATTGTGTTTATGCATATGTGTGTATGGAGCAATGTAGAGACTAGTGTTAGATTAATTTTTAAGGTGCTGTATATTATTTAATTGAAAATGGTGTTTGTAAAATTTTTTCTCTTTTTTAATGAAAGTGTAAATTAATTTGTTGAAGTTTTTTGTAATGTATGATCTTCTTGACTGTGTGTGCATGAATAAGATGAATGGAGAAGATGTTAGTGTTGTTGTTGTTGATTGTATTGTTGGTGTGGGGTTTATTATTTTCTTCATTTTTAATGATTCGAATTTTAAAATATTTGAATATTTGATGCTTCGATTACATCCAGAATTCCAGACTTAGCCGTTTGGACAGCAGAGCGTACAGTGTTATTGCTGCTGCTGCTGCGGCTGTTACTATTGCTGTTGCTAGAGTTGTTGCAAGAAGTATTGATGTTATTATTGTTGTTGACAGGATGATTTGTAAAGCTACTGGTAAAATAATTGGTATGGCTAGATTAAGAAGTTGTAGTTATTGTGGTCATAGTTGTAGTTTCTGTTGTTGCATAGAATCGGGAGGAAGTTGTGTATTTGATTGATGTATAAATTTTTGCGCAGGAGGTTGTAATTGCTGTTGTTGTATACTTTTTGTAAATTGTTATCACATTGAGGCATCGTTGAGTAGCATGTTGCTGTATTTATTGTATGGTACTCTATTTATGACCAATTATTGTTATTAGTAGCTGCAATTCGTTGGTGGTACAATATTTTGTTGTGTTGATTGGTTGAGCGGGAAATTCGGGTACTATTAATGATGCTGTATTGATGCCATAAGTATGGGAAGCAGCTCCTGGCAAGATCGCCAATGTAGAAATCAAGTTTCTATCATTATCATATTTATTTTAGTTTTACAACAAGAACACAATCGTCGAATAGAACCATTAGCTTTCTTTTCAAAAAAATTATCACCGTCCGAAACAAAATACAGTACGTTCGATAGCGAACTTTTAGCAATCTATCTTACAATCAAACACTTCAGACACTATTTAGAAGGACGAACGTTCACAACCTATACAGATCATAAACCACTCACTTCAGCATTATACTCAAAAACAGAAAGAAGCCCAAGACAAACACGACACTTAGAATTCATCGCGCAATTTACTAACGACATCAGACACATTAAAGGTACAGACAACGTCGTAGCGGACGCACTTTCAAGAGCTGAGATAGAGGCTTTTACAACCTCAGATATCAACCTCAAAACTCTACACAAAGAACAGACAGCAGATTCCGAATTACAAGAAATACTAAACAAACACATTTACAATTTTGAACAAATACACATTCCACTACTTAACATTAAAATTTGGTGTGAACAAACGAGTACAGAAACACGTCCATACATCCCACAAACATTACGGAAACAAGTTTTCGAAAAATTACACAACATTTCACATCCAGGTACGCGAGCTTCTCGACGACTAATAGCACAGAGATATTTCTGGCCCAAAATGAACACACAAATAAACAAATGGTCACAAGAATGCGTTAGATGTCAACGATCAAAGATACATAGACACACGAAAACAATCCCACACAAAATATACATTCCACACGGTCGTTCTGAACATGTTCATGTTGATCTAGTAGGCCCATTACCGACATCAAATAATCACAGATATCTACTTACCTTAATTGATCGAAACACACGTTGGCCCGAAGCGTATCCACTTAAAGATACTAACGCCAGCACTATCGTAGACACACTTCAAAAAGAATACGTTTCACGTTTTGGAGCTCCTCTGGAAATTACTTCCGATCGAGGACCTCAATTCACATCAACAGCATTTAGAAACTTTGTCAAAAATCTTGGTAGTAAACATATCACCACTTCTGCTTATCATCCACAAGCCAATGGGATTGTAGAACGTTTTCACCGCCAACTAAAGACTTCTCTAATAGCGAATAACAACCAAACAAACTGGTACGCAGATTTACCTCTAATTCTTCTAGGGCTCAGGTCCACGGTCAAAGAAGATATTAAGGCTTCACCAGCTGAAATGGTTTTTGGTCAAACTCTCAGGTTACCACAACAACTGGTAGTACACAATAGTCAGATTTTTAATTCGTCGAAAACCTTGTCCAAACTTAAAGAAGTTGTTGAAGACAAACAATCGAACATTTCGCATCACAATACCAAGTTTCAAGAGTATATACCTCAAGCACTCAGGACTTGTGATTTTGTTTTCGTCCGTAACGACATGATTCGTAAATCCCTGCAGGAGCCGTATGATGGTCCATTCAAAGTTGTTGAGAGAACACCAAAATATTTCAAAATTTGCAAAAAAAACAAAAACATAACAATCAGTATAGATAGAATCAAACCTGCTTCTCTAGATACAGAATTAACACAGACACATCCAGCCAAACATAAATCCACCAAACAAGTACACTTTAATTTACTAGCCAACACTACAAAATTCTTTTAGGGGGGGAATAATGTGGTGACTTAATATTGCAAGAAACACTATACACAAAAAACCTTATTATGTTTAAGTTTTTTTGTTATAATTATCATTTTTTTAAAAATCAAAAATTTGTTTTAAAAAAAAAATATTTTTCATGAGAATACAAATAATTTTCAACAAAACTGTAATTAAATAAAATTGTAGCTAAATAAAATTTATATAAAAATAAATTTAAAGATTATTACTACATCCTATATTGGCGAACCTGCCTACGAACCTCATCCCCAGAACCACAGCCTCAGCAACAAAAACAGCCGATGCCACAACATTCCATACAGTTTCCACAAACTGTTATACGACATTAACGGCAGCATCAACGGTAGCATCAACGGTAGCATCAACGTTAGCTATATCATCACCACCAGCATCGTCAATATCAGTATAGCGTCCACATCTGCAACAACAATTATTTTTTCTACGAAAAGCACGTCAATCCGTAGAGAATACTCAAGATACGTCATCATCATCTTCATGATCACCATCGTCATCATCGTCATCTTCGCCATCAAATTCACCATCGAATTCAACACCTTCATCACCATCGACACCATTACTTGCAGTGATAAGCAACTTACCAGCGCGTAGTCGATTTTTTTTTTTTTCCTCGACCTGATCAAATTTCAACAATATCAATAGGAGCAACAACAGCAATAATAAATTTCGATAAGTATCTAGCTTTTAAAACGAATGTTAAACGATAAGGTCAGAAGATACTTATGGTTTAACATCTCGTAGGCACTACACTGCACGTAGGTAAACAAAATTGTTAGGTACACATTAGAAAATTTACAAGACATGAGTCTTACGCGAACACCCAACCACCCCTCTTGCACCCCCACACGCTCTTACCCTCTCTCAGACTCTTCTCACTTCGGCGAAGGCGACCATCGCCAGCCTTTATTAAATCTAGAATCTGAATTAGTCAATCCATTCGATGCACCAATGCATGCCGAAATTCACGCAACATCAGTTAAATTGCCACAGTTTTGGACTACGTGTCCCGACGCATGGTTCGCCCATGCGGAAATTCAGTTTCAGTCAAAGGCAATTTCGACTGATAAGACAAAATACGAGTACCTGGTCACGGCTCTACCTCAAGAGGTAATAGTCACAGTGCTCGATTTCATTCAAAAGCCTCCTACCACAAACTTGTATCAAGGCTTAAAGAAAATTTTGATCGATCGGCACTCTTTAAGTGAGAGCAAGAGGTTCGACAAAATATTGTCTGACACGGAGATGGGAGACCAGAAACCATCTCAATTCTATAGGTCACTTCTTATGTTAGCGGGCTCAACAGTCGATAGCGACTTAATTTACAGAATATGGCTTCGTAAACTTCCCAAGAGCCTTAACATTGCTTTGACCGGATCTGGTCATAGAGAACTGGACGATCAGTTAAAACTCGCGGATAACTTGTGGGAAGTTATTTCAGAATCAGAAGATTCCAGGTTCGTCTCCTGGCAAGATCGCCAATGTAGAAATCAAGTTTCTATCATATTTTTTTTATTTAATTGAAAATGAACTTTTTTAAAATACAATTGACTTTTAGAAAATTTGAAAATTGAATGAAAAATTTACTTTTTCAATTTGAAGTAAAAAACAATTTTTCTTAAATGAATACAAATTTTAATTTTGAGAATGTGGTGTATTTGAGTTAAGTGTAAGTGTTGGATGAGTTATGTTTGGGTCCCTACATACTCATCAAGCCACTCTAAAATAACAACCAACCAAACTAACCAAGATACCACAACACACACTCAAAACACGTCAAACTTAACAAAAACACCTCAAAAACCAACCAATTCTTTTATCCTAACAACTAAACCTAAGCAACAAACACATCAGAGATCAATTACATCATACGATGATATCACAGATATCACTACCCCCGTTAACAAACATCCGGTATACTCACAATTTACAATAACTCAAACTCAAAATTTTTACAAACAAACAAAATACACTTTCAAAACCTCTCAAAGCAAAAGGAAAATCCGAACAACAACCAAAGAGTAAAAAACACAAGAACGAACACAATCATCAAACTGTAAGCGATAGCGATTTATCTATCTAAATACTAATTTAAATTATAACATAATATCTCAACCCTTTAAAGCATTATATTAAATTTTAAACCGTAAATGTCTTTGATAATTTTGCAATGGAATATAAAAGATAACTTGAATAATTATAGTGAACTTTTAATATTAATTAAAGAACAATCGCCAAACATAATTTCTCTACAAGAAACTCATATTTGCAACTCTAATGCCATACCCATACCCATAAATTTCAACATTGTTATCAACACTGCATCTAACAGATTTTGAGGCGTTGCACTCTTAATACACAAATCCATCCAATACACCTAAAAATACATTAATAAAGACTTTGAAGCAGTTGCCATAGAAATAGACTCTTTAAAGAAAATCACAATTTTTTCAACTTACATTTCACCATCAAATACTTTTACATATAAAAATTTAGAGAATGTACTTACCAATACAAATTCTCTAATAATCATTACCGCTTCAATAGCTGGCACCCCCGATGGGGATCGCCAAACAGTAACAAAAAAGGAAAAATAATAGCTAAATTCTTAGATAATTCAAATCTCACGCTCTTAACCCTTATGTCAATACGACGCACCCGGGTGTGTATTGCAGTTTTCAACAGCTAAAATGACCATCTTGCAAATATTTTAGCGGAATGAGTTTCTCAGTAGCTTCCTAATTCTAATAGTACAGTAATATAATAGCCTAAAATATATTATTGGACCCTGATTTTGGGTCTGGGGGAAGTTTTTAATTTTTTCAACTTGTGCGCTATACGTACATACCCGGGTGTGTATGCAATTTAAGTACATTGTTGTTTATCTTTTATTTTGGTGAAGCGTAAAAAAGTTCAAATTCGCATGTTAATATGATGCTAATTCTGAAAAACTTAAGTCCAAAATCAAAATTACATGCCCTACTTGATTTTTTTCACTATCAAATATGAAATATTCTTGCTACTTATGTACATATTCAAGAATCCAGTTTATTCTGAACACAGTTGGAATTTTGCTAACTTTTCAAACTGTCCGTAAACTATTGTTTTTTATTAAATTATGTTTTGTTTTCGCAAATACTAACTATAGTGAAATAAAGATACTTATTTTAAAATTTAACTGCTTGATTTGGTTCGTAATGTTTACTTTTTTGAGCAAAATAAATGTGCATATGTACCTGGGTGTGTACGTATTGACGAAACGTTGTAAAAACTCGTATAGACATAAGGGTTAAATGACAAATCCCCAACACATTACAGTACACATAACACTTTTACACACATTGACCCGACATTTTGTTCACCTGAACTCACACCCCACATACAATGGAACACAATAAACGACCTTAGTGGAAGCAACCATTATCCCATAACCATATCAATCTTATCAAAAACCCATACCCCAAATATAAGTTGACCACACTTCAAAATTAAACAAGCAGACTGGACAAAATTTGAAAACTTAACCGAAATAATTAATAAAAAGACCCCTACAAGTACAAACATTAATAAAGAAAGTGCCAATATCAATAGGATAATACTACAAAGCGCTCATTACAGTATTCCTCAAACATCTACAAAAACGCTGAAATATAAATTTCCCTGGTGAAACAGAACCCTAACAACTCTTAGAGAAAACAAAAATAAATCCTGGCGAGCACTACAAAGAAATATCACACAGGAAAATATAGTAAATTATAAAAAATCCAATGCCTTATTTAGAAGAGAACTAAAACAAAGAAAAAGACTATGTACAATAGAATTTACATCAGAAATACAACCAACCACTCTTCACAAACAGTGAACCAAAATATCTAATTATAACCAGAACGGGCAACGAAAGCTTTGAAAATGTATCACCTTTCCTTATAAAAAAAGTAATCGACTACACATGCAATGGTGAAGTCGATATATGCAAAAAAACAAAAGCTGGGACTTTACTTATTAAAACTAAAAATACATCTCAAGCACTTAAACTGCTTAAAATAACAATTTTCAATGAATATCTCATTGAAGTACAAGAGCATAAAACACTAAATTGCTCCAAAGGAGTCATCTACTTCAACGAACTACGGAACATCCCCGAAGATGAAATATTAAAAGAACTCAAAACACAAAACACATCTCGGAAGTTTGCAAAATAATGAAAAGAGAATCAAACGCATTAATAGAAACTGCCCTAATAATTTTAACATTTGCATCAATCAATCCTCCAGAAAAAATAATGATTGGCTATGAGAGAGTACAGGTACGACCGTACATTCCACTCCCCTTAAGATACCGCATCTGCTTATTATTTGGACATCCCACCATCACCTGTAAAAAACCTACAATATGTTATAACTGCTTTGCTGAACAACACACAACTGAAGAAGAAATATGTATTTTAGAAAAATTCTGTATTAACTACAAGTATGATATAGAAAACAATAACAAACACAGCCCATTGGACAAAATTGTCCAGCCTTTATAAAACAAAAAGAACTTACTGCCATAAAGACATTACAGAAAGTCGATCACAAAACTGCATTAAACATATATTGGACACGACATACTTGTAGAAATCAAGTTTCTATCATATTTTTTTTATTTAATTGAAAATGAATTTTTTTAAAATACAATTGACTTTTAGAAAATTTGAAAATTGAATGAAAAATTTACTTTTTCAATTTGAAGTAAAAAACAATTTTTCTTAAATGAATACAAATTTTAATTTTGAGAATGTGGTGTATTTGAGTTAAGTGTAAGTGTTGGATGAGTTATGTTTGGGTCCCTACATTACTCCCCCTTCTAAAAAAAAGTGTGTGTTGTTGTGTTTGACTTTATGACACGCTTTGGCGGTTTACTCATAGTTAAGTCATGAATACTTTGATTATATTATTACAGTTAACCAGATCCTGGATCGTGGTTTAATCTTACTGTAATTATAATCAAAGTATTGTGTTTATGCATATGTGTGTATGGAGCAATGTAGAGACTAGTGTTAGATTAATTTTTAAGGTGCTGTATATTATTTAATTGAAAATGGTGTTTGTAAAATTTTTTCTCTTTTTTAATGAAAGTGTAAATTAATTTGTTGAAGTTTTTTGTAATGTATGATCTTCTTGACTGTGTGTGCATGAATAAGATGAATGGAGAAGATGTTAGTGTTGTTGTTGTTGATTGTATTGTTGGTGTGGGGTTTATTATTTTCTTCATTTTTAATGATTCGAATTTTAAAATATTTGAATATTTGATGCTTCGATTACATCCAGAATTCCAGACTTAGCCGTTTGGACAGCAGAGCGTACAGTGTTATTGCTGCTGCTGCTGCGGCTGTTACTATTGCTGTTGCTAGAGTTGTTGCAAGAAGTATTGATGTTATTATTGTTGTTGACAGGATGATTTGTAAAGCTACTGGTAAAATAATTGGTATGGCTAGATTAAGAAGTTGTAGTTATTGTGGTCATAGTTGTAGTTTCTGTTGTTGCATAGAATCGGGAGGAAGTTGTGTATTTGATTGATGTATAAATTTTTGCGCAGGAGGTTGTAATTGCTGTTGTTGTATACTTTTTGTAAATTGTTATCACATTGAGGCATCGTTGAGTAGCATGTTGCTGTATTTATTGTATGGTACTCTATTTATGACCAATTATTGTTATTAGTAGCTGCAATTCGTTGGTGGTACAATATTTTGTTGTGTTGATTGGTTGAGCGGGAAATTCGGGTACTATTAATGATGCTGTATTGATGCCATAAGTATGGGAAGCAGCTCCTGGCAAGATCGCCAATGTAGAAATCAAGTTTCTATCATTATCATATTTATTTTAGTTTTACAACAAGAACACAATCGTCGAATAGAACCATTAGCTTTCTTTTCAAAAAAATTATCACCGTCCGAAACAAAATACAGTACGTTCGATAGCGAACTTTTAGCAATCTATCTTACAATCAAACACTTCAGACACTATTTAGAAGGACGAACGTTCACAACCTATACAGATCATAAACCACTCACTTCAGCATTATACTCAAAAACAGAAAGAAGCCCAAGACAAACACGACACTTAGAATTCATCGCGCAATTTACTAACGACATCAGACACATTAAAGGTACAGACAACGTCGTAGCGGACGCACTTTCAAGAGCTGAGATAGAGGCTTTTACAACCTCAGATATCAACCTCAAAACTCTACACAAAGAACAGACAGCAGATTCCGAATTACAAGAAATACTAAACAAACACATTTACAATTTTGAACAAATACACATTCCACTACTTAACATTAAAATTTGGTGTGAACAAACGAGTACAGAAACACGTCCATACATCCCACAAACATTACGGAAACAAGTTTTCGAAAAATTACACAACATTTCACATCCAGGTACGCGAGCTTCTCGACGACTAATAGCACAGAGATATTTCTGGCCCAAAATGAACACACAAATAAACAAATGGTCACAAGAATGCGTTAGATGTCAACGATCAAAGATACATAGACACACGAAAACAATCCCACACAAAATATACATTCCACACGGTCGTTTTGAACATGTTCATGTTGATCTAGTAGGCCCATTACCGACATCAAATAATCACAGATATCTACTTACCTTAATTGATCGAAACACACGTTGGCCCGAAGCGTATCCACTTAAAGATACTAACGCCAGCACTATCGTAGACACACTTCAAAAAGAATACGTTTCACGTTTTGGAGCTCCTCTGGAAATTACTTCCGATCGAGGACCTCAATTCACATCAACAGCATTTAGAAACTTTGTCAAAAATCTTGGTAGTAAACATATCACCACTTCTGCTTATCATCCACAAGCCAATGGGATTGTAGAACGTTTTCACCGCCAACTAAAGACTTCTCTAATAGCGAATAACAACCAAACAAACTGGTACGCAGATTTACCTCTAATTCTTCTAGGGCTCAGGTCCACGGTCAAAGAAGATATTAAGGCTTCACCAGCTGAAATGGTTTTTGGTCAAACTCTCAGGTTACCACAACAACTGGTAGTACACAATAGTCAGATTTTTAATTCGTCGAAAACCTTGTCCAAACTTAAAGAAGTTGTTGAAGACAAACAATCGAACATTTCGCATCACAATACCAAGTTTCAAGAGTATATACCTCAAGCACTCAGGACTTGTGATTTTGTTTTCGTCCGTAACGACATGATTCGTAAATCCCTGCAGGAGCCGTATGATGGTCCATTCAAAGTTGTTGAGAGAACACCAAAATATTTCAAAATTTGCAAAAAAAACAAAAACATAACAATCAGTATAGATAGAATCAAACCTGCTTCTCTAGATACAGAATTAACACAGACACATCCAGCCAAACATAAATCCACCAAACAAGTACACTTTAATTTACTAGCCAACACTACAAAATTCTTTTAGGGGGGGAATAATGTGGTGACTTAATATTGCAAGAAACACTATACACAAAAAACCTTATTATGTTTAAGTTTTTTTGTTATAATTATCATTTTTTTAAAAATCAAAAATTTGTTTTAAAAAAAAAATATTTTTCATGAGAATACAAATAATTTTCAACAAAACTGTAATTAAATAAAATTGTAGCTAAATAAAATTTATATAAAAATAAATTTAAAGATTATTACTACATCCTATATTGGCGAACCTGCCTACGAACCTCATCCCCAGAACCACAGCCTCAGCAACAAAAACAGCCGATGCCACAACATTCCATACAGTTTCCACAAACTGTTATACGACATTAACGGCAGCATCAACGGTAGCATCAACGGTAGCATCAACGTTAGCTATATCATCACCACCAGCATCGTCAATATCAGTATAGCGTCCACATCTGCAACAACAATTATTTTTTCTACGAAAAGCACGTCAATCCGTAGAGAATACTCAAGATACGTCATCATCATCTTCATGATCACCATCGTCATCATCGTCATCTTCGCCATCAAATTCACCATCGAATTCAACACCTTCATCACCATCGACACCATTACTTGCAGTGATAAGCAACTTACCAGCGCGTAGTCGATTTTTTTTTTTTTTCCTCGACCTGATCAAATTTCAACAATATCAATAGGAGCAACAACAGCAATAATAAATTTCGATAAGTATCTAGCTTTTAAAACGAATGTTAAACGATAAGGTCAGAAGATACTTATGGTTTAACATCTCGTAGGCACTACTCTGCACGTAGGTAAACAAAATTGTTAGGTACACATTAGAAAATTTACAAGACATGAGTCTTACGCGAACACCCAACCACCCCTCTTGCACCCCCACACGCTCTTACCCTCTCTCAGACTCTTCTCACTTCGGCGAAGGCGACCATCGCCAGCCTTTATTAAATCTAGAATCTGAATTAGTCAATCCATTCGATGCACCAATGCATGCCGAAATTCACGCAACATCAGTTAAATTGCCACAGTTTTGGACTACGTGTCCCGACGCATGGTTCGCCCATGCGGAAATTCAGTTTCAGTCAAAGGCAATTTCGACTGATAAGACAAAATACGAGTACCTGGTCACGGCTCTACCTCAAGAGGTAATAGTCACAGTGCTCGATTTCATTCAAAAGCCTCCTACCACAAACTTGTATCAAGGCTTAAAGAAAATTTTGATCGATCGGCACTCTTTAAGTGAGAGCAAGAGGTTCGACAAAATATTGTCTGACACGGAGATGGGAGACCAGAAACCATCTCAATTCTATAGGTCACTTCTTATGTTAGCGGGCTCAACAGTCGATAGCGACTTAATTTACAGAATATGGCTTCGTAAACTTCCCAAGAGCCTTAACATTGCTTTGACCGGATCTGGTCATAGAGAACTGGACGATCAGTTAAAACTCGCGGATAACTTGTGGGAAGTTATTTCAGAATCAGAAGATTCCAGGTTCGTCTCCTGGCAAGATCGCCAATGTAGAAATCAAGTTTCTATCATATTTTTTTTATTTAATTGAAAATGAACTTTTTTAAAATACAATTGACTTTTAGAAAATTTGAAAATTGAATGAAAAATTTACTTTTTCAATTTGAAGTAAAAAACAATTTTTCTTAAATGAATACAAATTTTAATTTTGAGAATGTGGTGTATTTGAGTTAAGTGTAAGTGTTGGATGAGTTATGTTTGGGTCCCTACATACTCATCAAGCCACTCTAAAATAACAACCAACCAAACTAACCAAGATACCACAACACACACTCAAAACACGTCAAACTTAACAAAAACACCTCAAAAACCAACCAATTCTTTTATCCTAACAACTAAACCTAAGCAACAAACACATCAGAGATCAATTACATCATACGATGATATCACAGATATCACTACCCCCGTTAACAAACATCCGGTATACTCACAATTTACAATAACTCAAACTCAAAATTTTTACAAACAAACAAAATACACTTTCAAAACCTCTCAAAGCAAAAGGAAAATCCGAACAACAACCAAAGAGTAAAAAACACAAGAACGAACACAATCATCAAACTGTAAGCGATAGCGATTTATCTATCTAAATACTAATTTAAATTATAACATAATATCTCAACCCTTTAAAGCATTATATTAAATTTTAAACCGTAAATGTCTTTGATAATTTTGCAATGGAATATAAAAGATAACTTGAATAATTATAGTGAACTTTTAATATTAATTAAAGAACAATCGCCAAACATAATTTCTCTACAAGAAACTCATATTTGCAACTCTAATGCCATACCCATACCCATAAATTTCAACATTGTTATCAACACTGCATCTAACAGATTTTGAGGCGTTGCACTCTTAATACACAAATCCATCCAATACACCTAAAAATACATTAATAAAGACTTTGAAGCAGTTGCCATAGAAATAGACTCTTTAAAGAAAATCACAATTTTTTCAACTTACATTTCACCATCAAATACTTTTACATATAAAAATTTAGAGAATGTACTTACCAATACAAATTCTCTAATAATCATTACCGCTTCAATAGCTGGCACCCCCGATGGGGATCGCCAAACAGTAACAAAAAAGGAAAAATAATAGCTAAATTCTTAGATAATTCAAATCTCACGCTCTTAACCCTTATGTCAATACGACGCACCCGGGTGTGTATTGCAGTTTTCAACAGCTAAAATGACCATCTTGCAAATATTTTAGCGGAATGAGTTTCTCAGTAGCTTCCTAATTCTAATAGTACAGTAATATAATAGCCTAAAATATATTATTGGACCCTGATTTTGGGTCTGGGGGAAGTTTTTAATTTTTTCAACTTGTGCGCTATACGTACATACCCGGGTGTGTATGCAATTTAAGTACATTGTTGTTTATCTTTTATTTTGGTGAAGCGTAAAAAAGTTCAAATTCGCATGTTAATATGATGCTAATTCTGAAAAACTTAAGTCCAAAATCAAAATTACATGCCCTACTTGATTTTTTTCACTATCAAATATGAAATGTTCTTGCTACTTATGTACATATTCAAGAATCCAGTTTATTCTGAACACAGTTGGAATTTTGCTAACTTTTCAAACTGTCCGTAAACTATTGTTTTTTATTAAATTATGTTTTGTTTTCGCAAATACTAACTATAGTGAAATAAAGATACTTATTTTAAAATTTAACTGCTTGATTTGGTTCGTAATGTTTACTTTTTTGAGCAAAATAAATGTGCATATGTACCTGGGTGTGTACGTATTGACGAAACGTTGTAAAAACTCGTATAGACATAAGGGTTAAATGACAAATCCCCAACACATTACAGTACACATAACACTTTTACACACATTGACCCGACATTTTGTTCACCTGAACTCACACCCCACATACAATGGAACACAATAAACGACCTTAGTGGAAGCAACCATTATCCCATAACCATATCAATCTTATCAAAAACCCATACCCCAAATATAAGTTGACCACACTTCAAAATTAAACAAGCAGACTGGACAAAATTTGAAAACTTAACCGAAATAATTAATAAAAAGACCCCTACAAGTACAAACATTAATAAAGAAAGTGCCAATATCAATAGGATAATACTACAAAGCGCTCATTACAGTATTCCTCAAACATCTACAAAAACGCTGAAATATAAATTTCCCTGGTGAAACAGAACCCTAACAACTCTTAGAGAAAACAAAAATAAATCCTGGCGAGCACTACAAAGAAATATCACACAGGAAAATATAGTAAATTATAAAAAATCCAATGCCTTATTTAGAAGAGAACTAAAACAAAGAAAAAGACTATGTACAATAGAATTTACATCAGAAATACAACCAACCACTCTTACAACCCGAATTTGTTCATTAAATTCATCTAAAACAATACATTGCATACATAGCACAATTATTAACCAAAAAACATCATCCAAAATAACAATAGCAAATAGTTTCGGACAATATTGGTCCGAAATTTCACAAGACCACAACTTTAACCAGATATTCGTTACCAACAAATATAAGACGACCCAGCCCAACTACTCTCCTTGCCCCCTCGCTCTGAAAATAGATAAAAATAGTTTATTCAGAACTTTTCTCAGCCACTCAATCACTTAAGGGTCAGAATACGTGAAACCGACATGTCTGAAATGTTTTTCAAAGTTTTTTATATAAATCAGTAGCTGCAAGTGGTAGAAATTAGTGTACGGAAAAATTTTTTAAAAAAAATTGTTGCAATAATTATTGCCAGTCAAAGTTTTCATTAACCTTTTTTTTAAAATGTTATATGTTTTGAACAACTTGTCTGATCGTGACGAAATGTTTTAATTTCTGTAGATAATAAGTTGAACTTATGTATTAATAGAAAAAAATTGCAAAAATCTTGCATTTTTGTTGTTAATTAGCAATTTTTTTATCGACAATTGAATTTTAATGATGTACTCCGCCTAGAAAAAATCTGAAAACAAATTACAGAGATGCAATGAATCCTTTCAAACCAGAATTCATCAAAAAAATCGTGGAGTCTCAATTAGTTTTGACGGTATAAATATTATAGTGGTACCGGGCGGACGAAAAATGTATAAAAATTTTGTTGTTTTTCAAAAAAATCAATAACACTTGCTATCAAAAGAAAAAGGATCGGGTTTCTCATTGACTTTTTTCCATATATTTTGGGGCGTAGTTTCCAAAAATGGCAACCATTTTTTTTTTCTTAAGAATCGTTGAGATACGGGCTGCCGGCATTGATTATTATATTTTCGGGTCTGCTGAACACGATGCTGATAGTTGTTTTGCGAAACTGTGGCTGGGTATTTTGGTAGCATAAAAAAACTCGCTGAAAACAGCGAAAAAACAGCGCAAATTTGGGTTTAAGTGAGGTAAACTCGAGGAATACATTTTTTTTCTTAGTCTAACATTCTTCAGCATTATAGTCCGAAAACAGACGAAGATATTCTGCCTAGTCTCGATGTTCCAGTATTTTTCCTCAGAAAAATGAAAAATCCTCGAAAACGGGCCAAAACTTAAATGAGGTAAATTTTAGTAATACATTTTTTAAAGATCGTTTTCCGAAGTAATTTTTTGCGCTGAAACCGGATTCGGCCTCAAAATCGAATCATCACATCAGACTTCCGAAATATTTGAGGTTACGCAGACATTTTTACTTATATCTTATTTAATACGCCTGACCAATTTTTTGTTTTGGCTGACCAATTTTAAATCATCATGTAACAACATATTATAAGTATAGTAATTAAAAATTAATTGGCTTACATGACAACCTGATATAACAGTCGAGGTACCCGCATGGGTTGTATCATAGAAAAGTCATTTGTATTTTTAAAAAATGTTCTATGCATGAACTCTTATAAGATTTTTGCTGACCAATTGTCAGCATTAAAAATCCTATCGATTTCTTAACTTCCTTTTTTTCGTCCTAATATGAAGTATCAAAATTCTCAGATAACCATGAAGTTTTTAAAACAATTTGAAAAAATATTCTCTTGCTGACCAATAAATCGGAGTAACTGACCAATTATGACCAGTTCGTGACCTATTAGATGCATATTTTTTTATATCAAAATTCGTCAGATGAGGTGCCAAAATCTTCAGATGACCTTGAAATTTTTAAAAATTTCTATTACTGACCAATTCGTGACCTATTAGATACGTACTTTTTTATTTTAAAATTCGCCAGATGAGGTGCCAAAATATTAAGATGACCTTGAAATGTTTAAAACATTTTTAAAAAATGTTCTCTTGCTGACCAATTAATCGGACTAACTGACCAATTATGACCAGTTCGTGACCTATTAGATGCATATTTTTTTATTTCAGAATTCGTCAGATGAGGTGCCAAAATCTTCGAATTACCTTGAAATTTTTAAAAAAATTTTAAAAAATTGAATCTTGCTGACCAATTAATCGGACTACCTGACCAATTATGACCAATTTGTGACCTATTAGACGATTATTTTTTTTCTCAAAATTCACCAGATGAGGTGCTAGCGGATCGCAGCCCAAGTTTTTTACTGTTTTCTCGAATAACTTCTACATTTTTTGTCCGATATCCGTAAAATTATACTTAAAATATTTGCAAAAGAATAGTCTTTCATTTTTAGTTCTAAAAATATGAAAAAGAAAATATTTTTCATTCAAATGGAGCAATTGAAATTTAGTGATTTTTAGAAAAGTCAGTTTTTTTGGACTTTGAGCACTTGTAACTTCATCAAATCTTATTTTTTTTTTTAAATTTTGTTTTTATTATTTCAATATATATTAATTACAAAAAATATATGAGTCCTCAGCGCCAGAAGGCTTAATTAGAGGTAAGGGCAACTATTGTATTACAATTTATATATTGATTTCTCACTTACTATTACAATATAAAAATTTATAAAAGAAAAAACAAAATAATAATAATAATTCAATTATGTATAGCAAAATTAAGCATGACAAACAATGGAAAGTCATCCATAAAGTGTATTAAAATCTAAGGAGTATTTCAATATTACGTAGCAAATAATTTTTAAGATTTGTTTTAAAACTTGACAGCGTTTGAATATTTTTAAGGGTATCTGGAAGTTGGTTGTATTCATTTGGTCCAGCATATGTAATACGCTGCTTTGTTAGGTCTAAACGACATCTTATAACCCTTAAGTGCGAGGCTTGCCTAGTTGTTCTATTTGTATGAGTTATGTTCTGACTAAACTGCAAAGTATTTGTACCAATGCCATGTAATGATTTAAAAACGTGTGTCAATAATTGTTGCTTATATAAACCTTGGACAGGAAGTATATCTTTAGCGTAGTTAATAAATAAACTGGTTGTACTATGTCTTAATGGAAGATTAAAAACAATTTTGAGTGCTTTATTTTGAGCTACTTGCAGTGATTTAAGCACAGTACTGGCTTTATATCCATATATTATAGGTAAATAAGTTAAATGCGAGTGCACTAAAGATTGATAAAGCAATAACTTAGTTGCACTATTTAATTTATTTTTAAATTTATATAGAATTCCAATTCCTGCAGAAATTTTACTTTTTAATTTGCTTATATGACAATCCCACACCAAGTTATGATCGAGAGTCATACCCAAATACTTCACACTTTTTTCTTCCGTTATTGTGCTTCCGCCAATTTGTACGCTCATAATTTCATCGTTACTTAAAGTACACGTTTTGAACCTTATTAATTTCGTTTTGTCCTTATTTAAAATCAATTTATTTAGTCTCATGAATTCTAGGAGAATTGTCGCATCATATTCAATATGAGTTTTTAGTACTTGCAGATGATTATATTTATAAAGCAGACATATATCGTCAGCGAACATAAAGAGTTTACCATTAAATCCGATATTTTTCAAGTCATTAAAAAAAATTTCAAATAGTAAAGGTCCAAGAACACTGCCTTGGGGAACGCCACATACTATTCTACTTTGTGATTCACCAATTTGTACTATTTGCTTCCTATTTTTTAAATAATCCTTAAATAAATTTAAAGTAGATGAGCAGAACCCAAGCATATTTAATTTAGATATTAATATCTCATGATTCACAAGATCAAAGGCCTTCGAACAGTCGAAAAACACACCAGCAACACCTCTACAACGCTCAGCCAGACCACTACAAATATAGTCAACAAGATTAACAACAGCCTCTTCAGTTCCCGTACCTTTCTTGAAACCATATTGCCGATCATATAGTACATTGTTTCTATCCAAAAACTCTATGAGCTGCTTGGATATTAATTTTTCAAATATTTTGTCAACAATAGACAGAATTGAGATCGGGCGAAAGTTCTGTATTTTATTGGATCCTGAACCCTTTGGAATAGGAGTTATTTTATGAACCTTTAATATATCTGGATATAAAGTTTCTATAATCATGCTATTAAATATATTCGAGATAGCGCTAGAAAATAACGATTTTTTCACAGATAACATTTTGGCGGTAATATTGTCAAATCCAAGACTTTTGTTATTGTCCAAATGATTTAATATGTTTTCTACCTTTGCTGTACTTACTGGAGCAAGACTGAAGTAATCACTTACTGGAGTAAGAGTGTTAAATAAATTAAAATTGTCATTTGGCTCTTGAGCTATATTGTTCCGCATATCCTGAACAACATTAAAAAAATATTTATTGAAACTTTCAGCCTTATCATCGTCTGTTACGATATGTTCACATCCAACAACTCCAAAGGATTTAATTTCCTTTTTCCTAATTGATTGTTTAAAAATCGCCAAACTTTCCTTAAATCACCGTTACAGATATTCAATTTATGGGCATAATAATCATTCAACAACCTTTTGTTGCAAAGTATCACAATTTTGCTGATTCTTTTTAGTTGATTCGAAACTTGTATATTATTACGATCTTTTCTCCTAGCTTTTAGTAGTTTTTCTTTATATTCAATAAGACCTATTAAGGAATCTGTTATCCATGGTTTGATTTTATACTTAACATTAGCATTTTTTTTATGCAGAGTTGTGCATTGTCCTGCAGAGGACGAAACGAAATTAATAAGACTCTGGCATTTATCAGATGCAGTAGATAATTCATTAAGATTTAACGAGTTTTGATCCAATAATCGAACAAATTTAGTATAATCAAATGTAATCTTTTTTTCTAAGAGAGTTTCATTATAAGCACACTTTGTTTGTAAGGAACAAATAACGAAGTTGTGGTCCGTCAAATCAGTTTCAATAGCATTAATTACAATACTCTGCAATAAATTACTGAACATACAGTCTAAGCATGATTTACTATCAGGTCTCGTTACAAGGCTATGACATGATTCTAAATTGAATTCATAAAATGAATCTCTCAATTGTTGAGATAGGTTGTTCATAGAAAGCATATCGATGTTGAAGTCACCAACATACAAACAAGGAGAATTTTTAACTTCTAAAAGTGTCGTTGCAAGCTGCAAGAAGAAATTATTGAAAGAGCACTTTTGTGAGCGATACAGTGAAGTAATTTGTAACGGCTTGTTGCCAATTTTAACATTTGTCAACGAGATTGTTATCATTTCGAAATAGTTCTCACTTTTATTAAGTAGTACACTGTATTCTATTTCATTTCTTACATATAACGATGTACCACCAAATCCATCATTTCTACAACAATGAACCTAGTTATAGCCTGGTATAAAGTACAAGTTGATGCACTGTTCATTAAACCAAGTTTCTTGGACAGCAATGATAGCTGGAAGAGTTGCCAATTCACAAATCTCACTTTTGAATCTATTAAACTTACTAAGTGATGAAATACTTCTTACATTTACTGACAGAATATTGAAGTGCTTAGAATGACACAGACCATGTTTTGAATTGTATGATTTCAAATTACTAAAATAATGGGAATCCATAAATTCAAGTTATAAATATCCAAGTGATAAAGCTTGTTAAAAAAATTAATAAACATAAAAGAAAAAAAAAAAAAAAATACCAATATTACACTTGATTCGATGATTCGAAATCGCCTTCAGCAGAATCAACAGCATTCCCATTTAAAGGTAATCTACTTCGTCTTGACGAGCCTGCAGCAGATTTATAAAGCAGATGGTCAACATCTTCCATTGTTTTTATAGGAATCTGCCTCGAATCATTATCTTTTCTGGTAAAAACATTTCCATTTCTAGCGTAAACAGTTTTGAAACCCACAGCTTTCAAAGACTTAGCATAATTCAGCAATTCTAATGACTCTTTGCAGAGAAAGTCATTTATGTAAACATTTTTAAATTCAGTTGTTGATTTCAGCTTGGATTTTCCTACCATAAAATTTTTTTTGGTTTTATTATTATTAAATTTAACGACCAAGGATTTTTGTTTGGATTGCCAATGCGCCCAATTAAGTAAGCGTCTTCAATTCCATTTGCACTTATATCTGCCTCCATTTTCGTTGCAACATCCAAAACAACGTCAACAGGTGTCATGTTATTAGAAATTGCAACATTGCTAATAATGCAGTCATTCTGCACTCTTACATTATTCAGTAATTTCACTGTAGTCTTTAAGTTTTTAACTTCCTCACGAAGCGTAACGTTCTCCTTTTCTAGCTTTTCCAACTTTTGGGTGCTTATTTTAACACCTTTTAAAATTTCGTCATACTGAGTCGACATAAATTGTATTGACTCAGCAATTTTATCCAGCTGATTAAGCTTAATTTTAATTTCAGCCAGATCGCTAGAAGGTAATGATGAGTCTCTAATGGGTGCACAAAGCAAACACTTGTATTCTATAGAGTCATCATTTAAAAGCTTCTCATAACCTGTTTTGTCCAGTCCAGTGCACATTGCGTGAAGGGCCTTCCCACATTTATCACATTGGATCGCATCTTCATTAGCCAGAACTTCTGTCTTGCATTTTAGGCAAACTGTTTTGCTTGGGCATATTATTGTGGTAAATATAGGTTTGCCGGCAACGGAGAAATTATGTGGTATACTTTTAGGCAAAATTAAAAAAAAAGCATTTGCTTCACACATCAGCTTCCACACTTTGACAGTAATTAAACCCACAATTTGACAGGTCGAAACTTCACAGCGCCAATTTTATTGACCAACAACAAAAGAAGAAAACAAAAATTTGCTTCAAGCTCACGATGAATCGATCGAATTAGAAAATCAGTTGACAAATCCTATGAACTCGATCATCCGCTGGATTCTGGAAAACTGCTCTTTCAGTCATGCACTCCAAACCTTCAAAACCTTTTATTTCTTAGTAAATTCCAATATTTTGCGAGATCACCAGTAACTTGTCACTTTTAACCAATGTAGTTGCCAGACTGTTTCAAGGAAATAGCATACCGTTAGAAAGGGAGTAAAAATATCTTTGGAGTGCTGAAAAGCGTTTTTGAATCGAAAAAAATTAGTCGAGATATAGCCAAATAAATGAAAAAAGTGCCGAAAAAGGGGTTTTTTTGGGGATATCTCGAAAACGATTCTTAAGAAAAAAAAATGGTTGCAATTTTTGGAAACTTCGCCCCAAAATACATGGAAAAAAGTCAATGAGAAACCCGATCCTTTTTCTTGTAAACAAGTGTTATTGATTTTTTTGAAAAACAACAAAATTTTCATACATTTTTCGTCCGCCCGGTACCACTATAATATTTATACCGTCAAAACTAATTGAGACTCCACGATTTTTTTGATTAATTCTAGTTTGGAAGGGTTCAATGCATCTCAGTAATTTTTTTTCAGATTTTTTCTAGGCGGAGTACATCATTAAAATTCAATTGTCGATAAAAAAAATTGCTAATTAACAACAAAAATGCAAAATTTTTGCAATTTTTTTCTATTAATACATAAGTTCAACTTGTTATCTACAGAAATTAAAACATTTCGTCACGATCAGACAAGTTGTTCAAAACTTATAACATTTTAAAAAAAAGGTTAATGAAAACTTTGACTGACAATAATTATTGCAACAATTTTTTTTTAAAAATTTTTCCGTACACTTATTTCTACCACTTGCAGCTACTGATTTATATAAAAAACTTTGAAAAACATTTCAGACATGTCGGTTTCACGTATTATGACCCTTAAGGGATCAACACCAGGACTTAATAGAATATCATACCCAATGATAAAAAATTCCTCAACCCCTTTTAAATATAGAAATATTAAACTATACAATGACATCTTCAATACTATCAGTCCACAAACATACAAAACAAATCTTACCATCCCTATTTTGAAACCACAATCAAATCAACAAAATTTTTCTACATTTTTCGTCCGCCCGGTACCACTATATATTACAAATTAACTCATACAGACCAATTTCTTTAAATTGCTGCCTGGCAAAAACCCTAGACAAAATCATAGCCAAACGGCTTTGGTGGTTGACAAGACAAAAAAAGCTGCTACATGAAAACCAAATAGGTTTTAAGAAAGGGAAATCAGTTACAGATGCTCTGATTTATACAGGTCATCTGATAGTCAAATCAATAGCCAAAAAAAGGACATTTATCTATTATATCCCTCGACTTTTCGAAAGCATTCGATAGAATAGGTAGGCACACCATCATTGTTCAACTACACGAATGGAGAATAGGCCCGAAAATAATAAATTACACAAGAAACTTCATGACAAACCGCAAAATTATGGTAAGAGTAGGAACACACACATCTGACATATATCCATTAGACAACGGAATACCGCAAGGATCTTCCTTATCCGTAATACTATTCCTCATCGCATGCAACAAACTGGCAAAAACCATCTCAATTCAAAGATACATTAAATTCTGTGCTTACGCTGATGATTTTCAAATAATCATTAACATCAAAAGTAAACAAAAAAATACCACATACAATTTAGATACACTCTTTACAAGCATAGAAAATTGGTGTGCTTATTCTGGGGCTTCATTATCATTAAACAAAAGTAAACAACTTCACATTCATATGTAAAAAACAAAAATGTAAATGTACTACATCCTGCAATGGAATACAAATTCCAACTGTTCAATCACTAAGAATTCTGGGCTTATTAGTAAACAACAAGTATAATTGGCAAACACATATTGACTTTTTAAAACAATCTCTCTCTAAAGACTTGACTAAAATGTTTAGCAAGCTCTAAATTTAATTCCAACACTCATACACTAATCTCAGTAACAAAAGCAATGATTATTTCAAAATTAGATTATGCAATTTTTATATATGGACACTCACCAACCTCAACTATAAACAAATTAAAAAGTCTTTTTAATGCAGCTTCACGCATTGCCCTACGTGCATACCGTAAAACACCTATAAAAAATCTACTATTTGAAGCAAATATACCCGAAATAGAAACCAAAAGAGATTACCTCACGGCTACTCTTTACAAAAACCTTCTAAATTCGCGACATACTCCTACATTCAAAATTCTGCAAAATCACAAACATATAAAATACCATCCTCAATAGTTAAAACAATAAAACGAAATACCTTTCACACCCTATCAACCATTCAACGAAGACTCTCCTTGGCTCTTTCAAAACAATCTTATTCTTACTGACCTACAAAAATTTAATAAGAAAAGCACTTCTCCCCACATCTACAATCAATGTTTCGAATACATAAAAGAACAATACAAAAATCATACTTTCATATATACCGACGGATCTAAAATAAATAGTTTAATTAGCTATGCCATAACCACAGACAATTATATTCACTAAACCCACTGTTAGTTTATCTAACATTAACAAAGCAAACATAGTCAAAATCATTCAATTTTTAAAAGAAGCCAAAATTTATCATGAAATTTAAACTTTTCGCCCATAATTCACAGTAACATCCCTTAATACATTAATTGTACAACTTAACTATACTCATACTTTTATTTAGAACTATTATTAAACTTAATATGTAAATGATAATGTTAATAATACACTTTAATATAGCTGAAGGCCTAAGTGTGCGTCCACAGTGCGCGCTCAAAGCGGAGCCGAGCGCAAAGCTGATCAAAGCTGATCAATGCGAGAAGCAATGCGAGAAAACTGGCTGCTTACAATTTCATACGAAATCGCGCATGGTGGCCACAGTGAAAGCCGAGCCGAGCCGAGCGCAAAGCGGATTGAATGCGAGAAAACAGTTTTGAAGTGTTTTTCAGCGCTAACTCGCATTGCAGATGTTGATGATGTTATATGGAATTGCTTTTTTCAAGTGAATTTGTGTTTTTTTCGTTGTTATTGTTTTTCATTATTCTTAATTAAAAAAATAAAAAGGACTGTGACTTATTGATTAGTCAAATTTTTTCTCATCCTGCTCTATGGGACCAAAAAAATAAATGTTATCGTAACAGAAATTTAGTAGAGAACTTATGGAGGTCAATTTCAACAGAAATGAATGTACCAAGTAGAGATTAACAATTAGTCGTTCACAAGGAGTTATGGGTATTTTTAGTAGAAAATTTCAATTTCAACAGAAATGAATGTACAAGTAGAGAGTAACAATTAGTCGTTCACAAGGAGTTATGGGTATTTTTATGAAATTGGTCCATTTTTTATCAATATGTTGCGAAATTTTTTTGAGAATGTAGTCAAAAGTTTCGATGCTCATTCGGGTATATTCAAAAAATTTTTCTGGGTATTTCCTCAAATCTTCATATAAATGATGAAATTCACCAAAATCGTTCCTTTTTACGTTTATTGGATGCTTTCCAAATTGTCTTTCTTTTAAAAAATAGTCCATGACAATAGGAGAAACAAAATACTCTTCATCAGACGAATCCATTGCTTTTTACTTCAATAAACACAAATGAATGAATGAAGTAAATACGAACAGCAAATACGAACATGAAAATACGAACGACAAGCAGAATTTCAGCGCCGATTCTCGCATTCACTGTGGCCACCCAAAATTCCGCTTCTCGCATGAAAAATCAGCTTTGCGCTCGGCTCCGCTTTGAGCGCGCACTGTGGACGCACACTAAGTAGCCAATGCTATAAAGATTTTTTATTACCTTAAGTTTTTATAAATTTAGCTATCAATGTTAATAAATAAATAAATAATTCTGTGTTCAGAGATAAAAATTGGAGAGAAAAAAATTAATATTTCAAAACGATAATTTTTGCAAATTAAAATTTATAAAAAGCAAAAGTTTTGAGCAACTGAAACTTTTTATTTGATGTTTTCGATGCTTTTGAAATATTTCTTTGAATTCTCCGCTTACCCGCTAAGGGCCGGTTTCACAGTGCTTAGTTAACCAATTAGTTAACTTAACCAACGGCTGTTAGTTAACTACCGATTCAGTTTCACAGTCCATTAGTTAACTAATGATAATTTTTTGTACAAAATATGGCATCACTGCACAAAACATATGTTTTTTATTTTGACATTTCATAGTTTGCGAAATGGAGTCAAGCACAAGAACCACAAATTTTTCAACAAACGAAATAAATTGTTTATTGGAACTGGTCGATGGCCATAAGAACATTGTCGAGTGCAAAACGACGCTTTTCGATGCGGACACTGCGGCAATACGTCTGAAATTTTTCCAGCAAAAACCGGCGGTGCCACAGCTATGTGCGCAGAATATTTGGGCTCACTACCTCTGGACCCTGAAATTGCAAAGGCTTGCGATACGGGGGTTGATATTACTGGATTAAAGAATGTAACGACCGAAGCGTTGGCAAGCATTTGTCAGAAAATTACAAACGCACTGTGAGAAGTGAAAATTTTTACGACTTTGTGTTTTTATTTATTGCGTTCTTTTTCGCTTTGACAGCAATCACTTATGCTTTTTTTTCGATTTGACAAGTTGTTTGTTTTGCGTTGCCAACTTTTTTTGTAAGCTAAACAGCAATCAGCTGTTAGTTAACTATTAGTTAACCTGCCAAATTTGGTTGGTTAACTAATTACTATGAAACTGAAATTGGATAGTTAACTTCTAATCTCGAGTTAACTAAGCACTGTTGTGTGTTAATTACCACACTTATATCGACATATTATGGTATATTTTTGGGATGATGATTAACATCATCCAATAACAGTAAGTTTCTGTTATTATAATACGGCATATTTTTGGGTATTTGCTTATTTGTTGGTCAGTTTAAAATGCTATGTGCAAATTCTGCTTGTTGAAAAGTAACAAGAATGAAAACACAATGCACTTAACTGCAACAACAAATCAGGAAGTAAACGCCAGGTGTGCGATCCGGAAATATCCAAACCCCACCAGGTTTGTAAGCCAAGGTTTTTGTAAACCAAATTCTGCAAGCCAGAATTAATTTTTGTAGACGTAAGTTTTTGTTATTGTATTTTTAAGTAATTATTTTATAATGTATTTTGTTGTTATAATTATGTGTATAAGAGGTGTTAAGTTAGCCGGTTTTTCGAGCCACTACTCGGAACCACACATACAAGGACTAAAAAGGACAAAAAGTTCCAGGATTCAAAACAAACAACGTTGGGACATCCAGTTTCATACAGCTTCAAAAATACAACATTGGATTGTGTGGATTTCTAACGGAACAAAATTGGCAGTACATACAACGCTGGAAAATCAAATTTTGTAAGTATCCTTAGCATATACCACTAATCCATAAACTTCCGAAACACATCGGCACTAGCCATTCCTTAGAAGAGCCTTACTTTGGCAATCAACCTAACGAACTAGGGAAAATAAACTATGAGAGATCCTCATAGTCTATTTTCTGCATCAATTATTAGGGAAATTAGGTTTCATTAATTTATTTTGAAATTTGTAACCTTATTGGAAGGTTACAAATTAAAAATTCTTTTTATATTTTCAATTAAACATCCATTCATTTTTAATTCAATTCAATTGCAACTGAAGTTTTATTGAAGTTGGAAATCTTAAACTTTGAAGCATTTGTTTTAAATTACGTTTAAGGTTTGATTTTCAGTGTTTTCTAAAAACTAAGATATTAGAAGCTATTGAATTTTATTGAAATTAAAGGATCTTAAGTGGTCGATTGTCATTTAAATTTTCAGTTAAGAGCTTAGAGATTAATTATTTTTCTATTATGAATTATAATTTAAAAATTTGCCTAGTATCTTGTGCCCTTAAAAGAAAATTTATAAGTGAACTTTCGATAAAATATTAGTTTCTCGGAAACGTTTTTATTCCATACGAAAAACAAGTCTTGTTGAACTTATTTTTGGTTCCCAAGAATATTTTAAATTCTGAGGATCAGTTTATTCAACATAGACTCGCGTTTAATTGGTATAAAATATTTTGATAACACGTATAAAAAAATTTGTGGTAGGTCGTCTTTTCCTTAATTGTTAGCGAAAATCGTTTTATTTAGTATGTCAAGTTCTTGGTAACAATTGAAGTCATTAACTTTAAAGAAAATCAAGAGTAATCAAAATTTAACAGTCAAGGTTACACAGCGTTTTGTTTACCTATAAACATTTTGTTTTTATTTAATATAATTATGAAAATTTTGCTTACTGGTGTTCAAATGTGTTGGGCTTTACGCTTTAAACAATTATAAACAATTTAAATACACCGACAAAGTTTTATATTCATAATGGGTCTCCTAGAAATCTCTAAGTTGGTGAAGAATATAGTACCTTATTTTCAGGGGCTAGTTCACCAACGTTAGAATCAGATTTACATAGGTTCTTAGAAGGATGTGAGACAGTGCGGAATGAAATTAAAGATGAAGAAGAACCTAAACTCATAGCACTCATTAGGCTTCATTTGCATGGTGATGCATTTGAGTTAATCAGGTCGCTTAAGTTTATATCATTGGAAGAGCTACGCAAGTTATTAAAAATAACATATATTAAAGCAAAATCTATTCATTTAATTCGAAAGCAAATAGAAAACGCACGTCAACTTCCTGAAGAAGAACTGCATGCATTTGCAAGACGAATAAATGCGCTATGGAACGAAGCCTTAGATATACTGAAATCAACTTATGGAAATTTATCGGATGAAATGTGCAAAGAAGAATTGAATTTGTCAGTGATAAAAAGATTTAAGACAGGAGTACATAATCAGACGTTACGGATGTTGTTTATAAATAAAAAAACAAACAACTTAGATAAGTTGTTAGAGGAAGCAATCGGAATAGAAGATTTAATGCAAGATGATTTAGAATTAAATTCAGGAATTAATACCGTGCAGTCTGGCTATGAAGAAGACCACCCAGTGAATTGAAGCATTCGAAAATTACCAATGAGAAGCTAAGAAACAGAAATATTCACACTTAGAGAGCAGGGGAGTACAAAAAAATTTTTAGCCAGAAAGTTTTCAGTCAAGTGCTCATTTTGCAATGTAAGAGGACATATTAGAGATGAATGTTTAGCTCGGAAAAATTCGCGGGAGTGTCAGGAAACCGACAAAAGGTGCACGAAGAATAAAAGGAAAACAGAAATTGATTTCAACTATCAACAACAAGGCATAGAAAGCAAAAAACAGAGAACAAAAGACACAATTTTACAGGTCCAAAATAAGGTCGATGAAAATACACCTACATGCCGTTGGTGTAAAAGAATTGGGAATGCAATGGAAAATTGTTATGCCAAAAGAGACTATGAGACGTCTCAGGGAAACTAAGAGGGGCCCAAGACCGGCCAATAGTCTGGGACGTCAAAAATCTTAGTAAATTAGGGCCAACTAAAGTAGTAACTGTAAATCAACCACAACAAAGTGCAGTTGATACGTTAACCACATCTAAAGTTTCCAACAATAAAGTAGTAACAGTAAATCAACCACCACAAAGTGCTGTTGAAACGTTTCCTACTGAAAATTAAACTATTACAGTTTCAAAGAATATTTTTGATAAAGTAGTAACTACAAATTAGCCACAACAAAGTGTAATTGATAAGTTAACTACTAAACGCATAAATAATAAAGTTTTAAGTAACAACTTAGAACAATGTAAAGCAGGAACAAATCATACGCAGAAAACTGTAGTTGAGGCGTCCCTTGCAAAACCCATAGAATGCGTAAAAAATGATAACGATATCGAAACTGGGAGACATATCTTGTATGGAAGGCATAACGAGAATTTTTACCAAGTAAATCAAAATGACGTGTTCATAGAAGTGCCCTGTGAAGAGGCACAATGTGGAAAACTTATTTTGTTGGTAGATTCCGGCGCCGATACAAGTTTGGTCAAAGAAAGTGCAATGCTGCATTTCCCAGAACTAGATATAAATAATGTAAAAGATTTGAGTGGAGCATTTGGCGGTAAGGTTACCACATTAGGTACAACCACTATTCAACATAATCAGCATCCAGATCTAAGTTTAAAGTTACACATAGTGTCACTAGATCATGGTGTACCAGCTGATGGAATAGTAGGTAGAGATATTTTGTGGAACCGAACTGTCATAAATGCCATGGATAAAAAAATAACGTTTTTCAATGAAAAACGAAAACAAATAATAGCATTCAAGCTTAAGCCAATGAATGACGTTAACAAAGTACTATATAATACAGAAACAGCAGTTGAAGCTCGAACTGTAAAAATAGTACCGTTATGTGTTAAAACAACATTAGAAGAAGTTGTTATACACAAACAAGAACTTTCACAAGGAGTTTACATGGGAGAAGCCCTAACCAAAGTGAAAGATGGCATAGTATATGTGCCAATATTAAACTCGTCGGAAAACCAGTTTATAATTGATAAATATTTCAAACCAAAGTTTTCTAATCATAATAAATTTAAAAAGGAAACAAATACAACAATAAATATTATAATGGAACAAAATGTGAGAGAAAGATTAGACAAACTATTTGAATCCATTGATTTGGATCCTAACTTAAGCAGTGAAGAGAAAGATTGCATGGAAAATATATGTGCATCTTTCCATGATATATTTTTATTAGAAGGTGATTGCTTATCATATACTCCAGTTTTGAAGCACGATATCCCTACACTGGTGGGTCAACCTCCAATAAATCAAAAGCAATATAGACTACCCCATTCTCATAGAGTGGAAATTAATAGGCAGGTAGAAGAACTGTTGGATGAAAGGATAATTACGCCTAGCACCTCACCTTGGAGTTCACCATTATTACTTGTTCCTAAGAAAAGTGGTAAAGATGGCGAGAAAAAATGGAGATTAGTTATAGACTTCAGAAAATTGAATGAAGCTACAATCAAACAAGTTTTCCCCATACTACGAATTGATGAAATTTTAGATCAATTAGGACACAGTAGATATTTTTCCACCTTGGATTTAGCAAGTGGCTACCACCAGGTATTGGTGAATGATAATGATAAGGAAAAAACAGCATTTAGTACGGGGTTAGGATATTTTGAGTTTAACAGAATGCCGTTTGGTCTGACGGGAGCATTAGCAACATTTCAACGTATTATGAATCATATACTCACAGGACTACAAGGTATAGAGTGTTTTGTTTACTTAGATGACATTGTCATATACGGGAAAAACTTACGAGAGCATGAAGATAGGCTTCGTAAAGTGTTCACGGTATAAAGACAACATAATCTTAAATTAAACACTAAAAATGCAATTTTTTGCGTCGTGAAGTTGTGTATTTAGGACATAAATGTTCAGAGCATGGTGCTTTACCAGACCCAGATAAGGTGAAATGTGTAAAAAACATACCGGTGCGTAAAAAAAAAAAAGAAGTACAGGCATTTCTAGGTCTGGTAAATTACTACCAAAAGTTCATAAAAAACACGGCAAGACTAGCATTACCAATAAACAAATTATTGAGAAAAGATGCGAAGTTCATTTGGTCAAATGAGTGCCAAAAATTATTTGAGGACTAAAAAGGGCGATAATGTCACCACCCATATTGATATACCCAGATTTTTCCAAAGAATTTTTGTTAACCACGGATGCCAGCAATGATGCAATTGGTGCAATTATATCACAAGGGGAAGTCGGTAAAGATAATTCAATAGCATTTGCCAGTAGAGCGCTAAGCGATACCGAAAAGAGGTATTCAACGATTGAAAAAGAATTTCTCGCTATAGTTTCGGCGACGAAAAATTTTAGAGCATATTTGCTTGGCAGACATTTCAAAATATATACCGATCATCAACCATTGCGTGGTATATCAAACCTTAAGGATTAAACATCACGTTTGGCACGCTTCAGACATAAGCTATCAGAATACGATTTTGAAATAATTTACAAGCCTGGGAAAAGAAAATTAAACGCAGACGCTTTAAGTAGATTACCACAAACAAATGAACAAATAACAGTGGTACAAACAAGATCAAAGGCTAAAAATTCTGCAATAGAAAAATTTAGTATTTCAAATGGGATGGATAAGGACACGGTGGTTGAAAGCAAAACAGGAAAAACAGTGGTCATACTTAAAGATCCTAAGGAGATGGAAATAGTATTAAGGGATTTTCATAGTACACCATTAGGCGGGCATCAAGGTGCAGTTAAAACGCTTTTAAGAATAAGGAAGCAGTATAGATGGCCAGGAATGCAATAAGATGTAAAGGAATACATTAAAAAATGCACCAAATGTCAAACAAACAAAAGTTCAAGACTCACAAAAATGCCTATGGTTTTAACAGATACACCAAACAGACCTTTCGATAAAGTGTACATGGACATAGTCGGTCCATTACCTGAAACGGTATCAGGAAATAAATATATACTGACATTTCAGGATGATTTTTCAAAATATATGGCGTGTACTGCAATGCCCGATGCAGAAGCAAGTACGGTCTCGAAAAAATTTTATGACGAAATCATTGCCAGATACAATATCCCAAAGATATTAGTTACTGACAATGGTACAAATTTTATTGCAAAATTGTTTTCGGACACTTGTAAGATGCTGGGAATTAAGAAATTGCACATAACACCATATCATCCGCAGGCTAATGGTTCTTTGGAAAGAAGATTGGGACCAATGCCTGCCGGCAGCCATGCATGTCCATAATAATACGGCACATACTTCTACTAAGCAAACTCCGTTTCGTACTTTGTACGGTTTCGACTTTGAATTGCCTACGAATTTGAAACGAAAATGTTCACCGCTATATAACACGGAGGACCAATCAAAAGTATTAAAATTTCAAATTCAAAGAACTCACGAACTAGTGAGGAAGAATCAAGAAAAGGCAAAAGAATTATCGAAAAAACAATATGATGTTTCAACCAACCCAGTTAAATTTAAATAAGGGGATAAAGTTTTGATGAAAAATCAGACTAGAAAAAATAAATTTTCTCCCATATGGATAGGTCCATTTGAAGTTTTGGGAGACAGAGGGCGTGTTACAACAGAAGTTGTAATAAAAGGAAAGAAAAGAAGTTACATAATAATTTATTAAAATTATTTAACGAACCTAAATAAAAAATTTTTTTTTTTGAATTAAAACATTTTGCAACGTGTACTACACTTACGGTCAAAAAAAACGCCGATTTGAATTTTGCAAGAAACTTTAAAATTTGCTGCGTAAAATAATATTTAATCTTGTTTATCTGCTTTAAGGTTGTTAGATACGTTTCCCTAGGACAAGTTTTGAGCATTTTCATCTCCACTTAAAAATAATAAATTCTAGGGACTTATTCCAATTAAATACATAAGTGGTGGTTTTATTATCAAAAATTAAATTTTATTTATATGAAAAATAGATAGTTTTTTTACAAAAAATTGATCGTAACAAGTAAGTTCTATTATTTTTGTATAATACTCCAATGATTTTTTTGAGTTTTTGCATTTTAGTGGACCGTGGAAAGCATTTTACGACAGAGTAAAGTAAAATTATTAAAAATTCCATTTTGCAAGGTAAAAATTTTAAAGAAATTTAAAATTTTATCGGATGTTCTGCGAAAATGGTTTCGAATACGATAAAATACAGAAATAAACGAAAAACACGAGGCCGAATGCATTCAATGTACCTCCGGGACGTGAATTGTTCGATACGGCTTTCGATACATAGTCCGTTTTTGCCTGCTGTGGAAATAAAGAAAGTGCTTAATATAACAGCGAGTGTAGAAAACGTTAAAAGAAATCTCAGGGAAACCAATTTGAGTGCCTAGAATCCGCAACCACTTCCATTGTTTCAAAAAATGCATATCACAAAGAGATCGGGTTTTGCGCACGGGTACTTAAAATGGCCATTTGCAAATAAGATAAGCATTGTGTGGAGCGATGAGAGTAAGATAGTTTTTTTGGAGAAAAAGGCACTCGTCAATATGTAAGACGTAGCCCAAACACAGAATATGATACTTGGAATGATCTTACCCTCACCGTTTCACTCTACTCTGCAAGTGGCCATTTTAAGTACCCGTGCGCAAAATCCGATCTCTTTGTGATATGCATTTTTTGAAACAATGGAAGTGGTTGCGGATTCTAGGCACTCAAATTGGTTTCCCTGAGATTTCTTTTAACGTTTTCTACACTCGATGTTATATTAAGCACTTTCTTTATTTCCACAGCAGGCAAAAACGGACTATGTATCGAAAGCCGTATCGAACAATTCACGTCCCGGAGGTACATTGAAGGCATTCGGCCTCGTGTTTTTCGTTTATTTCTGTATTTTATCGTATTCGAAACCATTTTCGCAGAACATCCGATAAAATTTTAAATTTCCTTAAAATTTTTACCTTGCAAAATGGAATTTTTAATAATTTTACTTTACTCTGTCGTAAAATGCTTTCCACGGTCCACTAAAATGCAAAAACTCAAAAAAATCATTGGAGTATTATACAAAAATAATAGAACTTACTTGTTACGATCAAATTTTTGTAAAAAAACTATCTATTTTTCATATAAATAAAATTTAATTTTTGATTATAAAACCACCACTTATGTATTTAATTGGAATAAGTTCCTAGAATTTATTATTTTTAAGTGGAGAGTTCTGAAAATGCTCAAAACTTGTCCTAGGGAAACGTATCTAACAACCTTAAAGCAGATAAACAAGATTAAATATTATTTAACGCAGCAAATTTTAAAGTTTCTTGCAAAATTCAAATCGGCGTTTTTTTTGACCGTAAGTGTATAATAAGCATACGCGGTCACATATAACTAACCTACCGCAACGGTAGTAGTAGAAATATGACACATTTCATTTCAATTAAAATAAGCTCAAATGCAAAACAAAAATAATAAAAGCAAATGCAGCTTGGGCTCAGCTTTGTACATATGAGTATTAGCATTCATTTGATTTGCAAAATGAAATGAAACAAAACGAAATAACAACAACTTTAGCTGAAGTAAATAAAACAGAAATAACCTAGAGAACTTAATTTGAAAGTTTTTAGAGGAAAGAATTTTTATTCTCGTTACAAGCTATGCGTAATATATATTTGGATGCATACAAAAGATGTATACACATATACAGCATACAAAAAATTAAAATTTCTGTTTCAAATCTTAGAAAAGACTAAATTTGAAACCCAGATAAATTATTAAAACATTCTGGGTACAGACTCCATAAATTATTTTCAAAACAGAACAAAACTTCTTGTTCTATTAAAATAAATGACTTTAAATAAGTAAACAAATTAGTAATTTCTAATGAATGAGAAAACATATATATTTGTATAAATACGTTTTAATGTTTATACATATATAGACGTAACTAAAACTTGTTGAATTTAAATACAATGTGAACTTCACATATATCGTAAATTAAACAATCAAGTCAGTTCAACGACTTGCTTAAATGGTATTGTTACTGAAATAATAATTTTTGCATAATTGCATAATTTGACATTATGTCATAAATGTTGGTAAACAAAGCCAGCACAATTAAAAGTAAATAAATAAAAATAAAGAGTGCTTCAAAAGAAAAATAAAACGGAGATTTAGAAGCAAATTTTATCATGAATAAAACAAAACGGAGTAAATGCCTTATATATATATATTTTTATGCATATTAGGAAGATGCATACACATATATATCATTTACACTCAGTTAAAAAAATATACAATTTTTTAAATACAATTTAAATATATAAACTTTATTAGGGTACAAATATCTTTATAATTATGTAAAGTTAAATGATCATGAGAAAAAGAGTAGATTTTGATTTTGTTCAACGAATATAATAAAAACATTGAACTTAAAGTAATTAAATGATATGGAAAATAGATAGTTAGTTTAATAAATAGCTATTTTATTATTATCATGGTCCTATACTACAGCAGTGGCAAAGGAAGGTAGAACAAATGGCTAGAAAGACACTCCATGTTCATGATTCAAGGGAGCAACTACCAAAATACTGACTGTTTTTCTGCTTACCAAAGGTCGTAGCAGAGAATCCAAAAACAGTTCATAATTGTCATATTTTAAAGAAGACAAATGCGTACCTTTATAGAAGCTTAGCTGAAGAATATTTTATAATATCCAGCATTAGAAGCTATTAAAGTAGTAGTTGTCAATCACTACGTGGTGACAACCAAGCCAAAGGAAGGGAGGGGGTTATAAGCTACAGCACAACGCCTCCCTTGTCGAGAGATGTGGCATAATCCGTTCCAACAACAATCTAAAAGGAACGTAATCCACATATATGACGTGCAGCAAGCCATACTCGTATATTAATATAAGGCCGAATATACACTAGCGTCGCTCCTTGAATCAAAACAAAGCATAATTAAGTTTGTGGAGTGACGAGTCGAATTAGCCACACAATCAAAGCCAAGCAGTTTCCAACCAAGGGGGACAAACGGTAAAATCGGCCATGAATTAGGCAGGGTCACTTAATTGATCTAATTATCATGCATTTTTAAAGAAAACAATTTTAAACCTATAAATAAACTTAAAAAATAAAAAAAACATTATGATACACAATAATGTGCTATTAAGAAAAAATTATAGTTAATTCTTAACCATAATTTTTTCTTATCCGAAGGGGTGAGGAATGTTGTGTGTTAATTACCACACTTATATCATAATGTGTTGTTTTAACAAAAACGACACATCATCAACAACAACATCATCCAATAACAGTAAGTTTCTGTTATTATAATACGGCATATTTTTGGGTATTTGCTTATTTGTTGGTCAGTTTAAAATGCTATGTGCAAATTCTGCTTGTTGAAAAGTAACAAGAATGAAAACACAATGCACTTAACTGCAACAACAAATCAGGAAGTAAACGCCAGGTGTGCGATCCGGAAATATCCAAACCCCACCAGGTTTGTAAGCCAAGGTTTTTGTAAACCAAATTCTGCAAGCCAGAATTAATTTTTGTAGACGTAAGTTTTTGTTATTGTATTTTTAAGTAATTATTTTATAATGTATTTTGTTGTTATAATTATCTGTATAAGAGGTGTTAAGTTAGATAAGATTTAACAATAAAATCAGAGTTTGTTCTGAGTTAAAAAGAAGACATACTGTGTTTATTAAGTCAAAATACGTATGAAGAAATTATACTGGTAAGTATAATTATAACCTAATCCTTCTTTTCTTTACAGATACAGCTTTCAACATCACTGTGAAACCGGCCCTAAGTGACTCAAGAAAAGTACCAGACTCAATGCACTTCATAGTTTACAATGGAGTGCGCAGATATCCCTTAGACATAATAAGTAGTGAAGACTTAAGTTCTGACCATTCGCCTCTGATTGTGAGCCACAACGCCATTCTACAGAACTACAAAATCTTGGGGAAAAAACGAATATCACATCGTTTCAAAACTGGCTAAATTCAAATTCGGTTCTCAAAATACCAATAAAGCCTGGTCCTGATTTAGATGATGCTGTGGAAAATTTTTTCAAATCTAATGCATGCAGCTTTTCACTCAACTCCACCTAAAGCTTGTTGTCAAACAACGCAAAAAAGCGTACACGTATCAGGTGAAATAAGAGCACTTTCATTGCAAAAACTAAGACTCCGGAAAGTGTAGCAAGTGAGTAGAAATCCTGCAGATAAAACAGTTTTAAGCAAACCAACAGCTGAACTGAAAGAAAAGATATTAAATTATTCAAAAAAAAAATCTGTTGCAAGTTATATTAATAGTCGTAAATTTGAACAAACTTTAGAGAGATCAGCCAGCTCTATGGAAGACGCCTATCAAAGCCAAAAAATGATATACGCTCCTATAGACCTGTAGTGTCCCGCAACAACACATTAACACTTACCCTAAAACTATTTTAAAGTTTTAATTATTTTTGTTTTTCAACAAATTTTTATTTTTTTTTTCAATTGTACAATTTTAAATTCAAATTCAAAAATATGTGTACGCCTTAAAAGGACAACAATTGAAATAAATCAATTCGCACAACGAAATAAACAATTATATCAATAACAACCACACTGGCGATCTTACCATCGAACAAAACTATATAAATAAATAAAAAATTGCTGCTGCTAGACTTTAAACAGCAGCAATAACAGAAACAGCACCATCATCATCGTCCATCATCATTTTCCATCTTTATCATCCATCATCATCGTCTACCATAATCGTCCATCATCACCAATCCACCAACAAATATATGAATGTTCCATCAATGAATGACCCATCCATGTACCTAATCTAGTAATCAATCAGCCAAATTATGTAAAACTCTTTGACACTTTGCGTGCGAGGCACTTTCAGGCACCTAACATCATAAGTTTGAATTATATAATTTTTTACGTTATTTCGTTCGCCCGGCTATGTTGTCACTAGAGTTTTAATCTTTAAACGTAAAATTTTACGTAGGCATGATGCCACCTTTTTTTTTTGTGCAAAATGTTAACCCTTTCGCGTCCGCTCCAAGGCCAGCTGTCAGAAACAATTTTTCTCTTAATTTCCAGGCTTATTAAGTCTGTATAAGGTATTATGGAAATTTTTAGCTTTCTAGACTAATCTGGTCACTAGATAATTAGTAGTTGCTTAAAAGCAAAAAAAATCATAGAAGCGTAATAACGCCATAATTCTCAAATGTTTTAAATTGTATATTTAATTCCACCTTTTTTACGTGAAACTGCGTACTTTGATTTTTGAAAAATATATTATAAGTATTTTTATTTAATTTTTATATTTTGCACCTAAATTACTGCACATGAAACTTTTTTGACTTCATCTTAATAAATGTGTCGTAATTTTGTTGATCACAACATAACGGTTGCTTTTTTGAAGTTTTTTTATCTGAGAATTGCAATCAATCGATAAGGTGTGTAATTTATAAAATTTATTGCGATTGTGTCACTTAAACAAGGCTTAGTATTGAAGTTGCTTATAAGCAACTCTGGACGCGAAAGGGTAAAGATTTGCATGATATCGAATCTTGTATTCCTCCAATGAAGACAGTTTCCTAGTGTGTAAAAATTATCAAGTATGTGGTTTTTCTAATTTAATAAAAAGTTTTAATGCAATAATGTAACTAGAAAAGCCAAACTAAACTACAAAACATAATTAACCACATAAGACAATTGACCACAATCCAAGAACTTACATTTGGAGAACAGTCTTCATGCATGCAGGTCTTCATTAATTTTGTAAACATTGATTTTTTACATTACACTTTGATATAGAAATAATGCACAATATGGCAAGCGAAGGTGTAATGTAATAAGCAAATTATCAAAATTACAGGAACATTACACAAATATCTGTAAAACAATAGACTGACTGGTCCAATGGTTAGAGCGGTGAGCTCATAATTAATAGTGCATGAGATCGATACTCAGTAAGGTAATTTATTTTATTTTTTTTTTTTTTTCATATCAATGAAAAGTTTAATTACTGGGTAATGCAAAGAATCACGCACTACTTTTGCAATGACATCGCCGTGTTAAAAATCATGTGTTATGTAATAAGTTAAAACCTTAAATAGATGAAAGCTTAGATTACTATCGATGTCCAAAATCTTCTGATTTGCAAACGCTAATGCTTTTCACAAGTGACACATTTATCCTTTTAGGCAAGTGGAAACCTAAGTATATGAAAATTCTTCTTAAAAATATTTTGCAAAACTCTTCAATACAGCAGAGCAGATCCCTTGTTGATAGTTTTTAAATGTTCAGCATATAGTACTTGTTACTTTTATTACGGAAATAGTGTGAGGGAACTGTTTGCAACTGTTGAATAAAGGATTTTAAAATGCTTTCATTGGCTTTTTCAGACTTATTATTATGAGGTATAAATTTATTTGTATTGACACAAGCTTTTTTTAAACTTTTTTCGTGTCCGGGATATGTTGAGCGTTGTAACCGTAATTTGTTGACACACTTTAAAACCATTATCATTATACTTTATGGAATAATTATAGGTTGCTGCTGTTTTTCTGTCAACGTTTTTTCGGGTGATGCATAAATAAAAAAGAACTTTCTTTTCTCGACTATGTGTAGTTTTCTGGATTTTACCTTGTAAAAAAAAGTTTACATGAAAAACAACTTACATAATTTAAAAAATAACTTTCTTTTTCGCGACTTTCGTGAATGAGGTGTAGTAGGGACTATCATTTTGCATCCCCCCGCAACAGTCAGGCATCATATGGCGATCCCATCGGCCTTGGTATCTTTCTTCCATAGTTTTTAGGTCCTCGTGAAACCGCTTCTCTTGTCAATTGGTCAAGATGACTGTAGAGGTAGTGCACTTTGATGGACATATTGCATCCTAAGTTATTAAAGTGCTCTAGCATGTCATTTACAATTTCAGAGCAGTTATTTGACTTTTAATTTCCCAAAAAGTTTTTAGTAACTTTAACAAACGACTAAACGACTTCGTTTAGAGCTGTCTATGAAGAGACGCCATTTATTTGGATGGTATTTTGAAAGACCCATTTCGAGAATAAGGCCTTGCACATCCAAAAAAAAAACAATATCATTTTCCGATTGAAAAAATGGTAGCATTTCTTGTTCTTTTGTACCTGACTCCAACAAGTTTTTTTCTTTTAATCTAAAAGCCAAAACCTCTGCAGATTCTTTAGAAAGTTCAAGATCCCTCATCAAATCATTTAATTCTTCTTCGATGCCGCTATTCATTTCATTAATGACTTCTTCAAATGATGATTCACGAATGGAACAAAATGTTGGAACAGGTACTTCCTCTGAATGTGGTAAGGGTCTTCTATCAGAATCTATGTCTGGATAAATCATTATTTTAACATTATTCCGAACCTCATATGGTTCCTTTTACCACTAATACACCGTCTCAAATGTTCATAACACATTTTACAAACAATTTGGGGTATTGTCGGGTAGTATTTATCCACAATTTTCGACTTAAAGTATGCAAAATAAGCACTTTTTATAAAATCTGTTATAGGTTTTCTGAACTTTTTCACTTTATATTCACCATTAATGTAACAAAACACATTTGGATCATTGAGACAACTTCTTCGCATGAAGATATGATATAATAATCAAGTTAAATAATCAAAACTGACGGTTAGTCAAAAATGACACGTGGGGAAAACAAATTAAAAATATTTTTAATGTTGCCAGTAAATACTTAATACAAAACCACTAACTATATCTCGGCACCAACATTTTTTTTCGATTAGTTGACCTAAGTAATAGGTTAAATTTGATGTGCTAAATCTGCAAATATATCAATTGTTTCTGCATTTCCTTTTGAAAAAGTTTCTAAAAATCGATCTCAACATAGTTAGTTCTTTAATATATCGCTCATTTCTACAATAACTTCATAACTCAAAAAATCAAATATTTCGGGGCAAGCATTTTAACTGAATTTTTACGTTTTTGGGTTATAACGTTATTGAAGAAAATTGGCGATATATTCAAATAAATCGTAAGCGCTTAAATGTTCCCATGTAAAATTTATGTTTACAATTAAATTTAAACAACAAAATAAATTTTGTAAAAAGAAAACATTTTGTTATAATATAAATAGTTATATACGATTTGATTTACAGAAGCCCTATTTATGTTAAAAAAGCCCTATTTCAGTTCGAACTTTGGCCCTTTTACAAATATGCCATCATCCTGATATCAACACTGAGAGACTTTGATTAAATAAAAAAATTAACATCACCACTACACTCAATGTCACTCAGCATATGCTGCTCTTTTTTGTTTTTCGAAACTCAGCTAGAGCTTTGAAGAGTTTGTTTCTATCAAAAGCTGACATCAGCTTCACAATAATGGTAGGGATATTCTTATTCCTCTCACTTGCTTTTGTTTTTGTTTGCTTAGTCTTTTTTTTAACAACTTAGTTTTTCATTTTCATCCGATCGGCTCCAAATTTTGTGTCAGACATTCTTAGATACAATATAAGCTTCTCAGACTCCTCCAGCGGGGATCAAAACAATTTTCGAATTCTCCCTGATCACTAAAACACCTTTGATGTACACTAATGGATTTCATTTCAAATCAACAAGTATTTAATTTTCATCAAGATTTCAAAGGAAACAACAACATTTATATGTGCACATACAAGTGTAACCCAACCCAACGGGAAATAGATGCATTTCAAAAATATTTCCTATGCGCTTCCATAGAAACTGGAAGTTGCTTTCAATGCCAATAAACATTTTAACGAAATTTTAACAAACTGCCGTAAGTTTAGATTGAAAATCCCCTTCTTCTAGCCTAATTCCATTAAGAGCAGCATCCAATACTTCCTATCGGGAAGTGTAGCTTAGTTGGATGGCAACTGGTGCCTCGCATCTTATGCTTACAGATGTGCCAATTCGTGCTATTCTGTTAATGCCAGGTAAACACAGTACAGTGGTGGCATTTGGATTTCCTGAAGGGAAAATGTCCTTTTTGTCATGTACACGAAGTATAGTTATGGCCGATATTTTCGGCAGAGTATAGGATGTCCTGGTGTTTCTGAAAGAGAGTGAAATTTCCTAAAAATTTTCTAATAGAAATCATATTCAGTAATAACGTCAAAACTTTTCTTTTTTTAAATTATTAATAATTTACGTAATTAAAAATACTTCCAGTATGAAAAATATTACTATAACGGGTTCATATGGTTTTCTACATTAAATTTTAACTAGAATTTTTCGAATCCACAGTGACGGCACTTTTGATGTCACCGGCCCCCTACCTTTACTGACACAGTAATGTACAAGAATTTTCATTGAAATGCTTTACACGGAAAAAGAAATTCTGTAAACATTCATTCGATTTCCGACAATAATTACAGTTTTTCCCTGTAATGCCCAGATAGTAAGCGAAAAACTGTAATAATTGATTGTGATTGTCAATGAAAAATTACAGTGTTCACACAGTAAAATCGGTGAAGATGATATTCATTTCGGCATTCACTTCACTTTGCTCCTTTACTCATTGAACGAATTACCGCTGCTTTTCATTGTTTTCTCGTTTGAGCTTTTGAGTAAGCTGAATCTTGTACGGGTGAAGGTGAAAGTCTTTTGTGAAACTTGAAGTTGTTGAGAACGATGTCGAATTGATTTGATTTCGGCAACACTCTCGCTTTTCTATAAGGAATGTTTGCAAGAGACCGACCGGGACGACGACGCAAGGGATACTCACTGTCCATAACTATGCGTCGGCGCCTCGTGACTCAGTTGGAAGCATTATGATTGATTATGGTTCAGTTGACAGTGTTTGTATGGGTGGACTGAGTTGGGTTATTGGGGTCGTGGAGCATCAAGTGAAAGTGATTACTATATCATGATATACATCTACATTTTATGTCGTAATTGTACAACGCAGGTGACAAAAAAGTAATATCGAATCATAAGATAAATAAATTATTATGTGATACTTATTGAAGTTTTTACAGTTTACCCTGTAAATTTTATTTGTCGATCATATGAAATTTTCAATAATTATTTAGTACTTTTTGCTAACTAACATTTCCCTGACCACATTGTATATTTTCCAGTCTGAAACTGTAATAATAAAGTTTTGGACTGTAATGATTACAGTTTGCGCATCTATTTGTTCTGAGTATTCCATGAAATTAGAAATTACAGGGTTCCTGATTATTTTGCTTTTTTTGAATATCTCACGCTATTTTTTACAAAACGTTTTTTTCCGTGTACACGTAATAATATTCAAAACAGCCCGGTCATAGGTTAATGCACTGACACGTATAGAAATAAATAGTATGCGTATGTTGGTGCAAACATTGTATGTAAGTATATGAACACTTATAACAATCCATGCATATTTTATTGGAATTTTAATTTAGAATAATTTATAGTTTTTGATCGACGTCGTTGGTTATCGGTTTGTTGTTGTTAATAATGGTTGTGATTTCACTGTGGATTAACTTTAACCACTACTCATTTTCGTTTTAATGTACGCTTAGTGAAAACAAATGCACCTTTCAATTATTCAATTACCTACATAAGTATAGGTACATACATATGTAATTGTTTTGTTTTGTGACAACGTACAGTGCAGATTCGAAGCAGGCCTTGCCTGCTGAGTACTGCTTATGAGTGAGCTGTGACCAAAGGAAGTTCTCCCAACGGGTTAGTCAAGAGCAGCGGTGGGCACAAAAATATAACGAAAGAGGAAAACAACAACATCAAGCAACAACAAACGAAATTTAAAGTTTTTTTTACTTTCATTTCCAAAATTGCCATTAGCACAAAAAAAACAAATTACACTACAAACAAAAACAATTGCTACATTCGTCGCCTTTGTGTTTTGTTTTCATTTGAATTCAAGTCAACGCTGTGCCTCGATTGAAATTCTGCGAATTTTGTGCCTCGATAGCGTTGAAATTCTGCGAATTTTGTGCCTCGATAGCGTCGAAATTTTGGGAATTTTTTTTCGCTTGGTTGTGCGTCGAATAACGGATAAAGCAATGTGAGGAAATTGATGCACTAAGTGCCCTTCACTGGTCAAGAGATTCGCGCTTCATGAATCATTATCAGAGCTGGGCACCACTACACGTGTGTTTCTCTTAAATGTTCTCCAATGCATGTGTAGTTGTGCTTTGTTCGCTTTTCAAAGCAAACTGAATTCAATTTTACGCTCTCTGCTTTATATACGTATATGAAAAGTTGTTTTCATTCTGCCGCAGTCCCGCGCGCGATACGTTTTGCCCAGTCACGATCATTATGGTCATTAATGATTCTAAGTATGTGGATGCCATTTCAGGATATTGTTGTTGTATCTAATTTTCCGTTTACACACAGAAATTCTTTACGAAAATTCTTCTTGTTGTTGACAAAAGGGGAAAAAATGAAAGAGTCGAGTACAGAAATTGTCGTAATCGGAAATTCTCTTTCGTTCTGTTTTTTCGCTGATATACATATTTTTGCATTGCTTTATATATATCGTCACTAAATAATTATGTTAAATTTTGTAGTCTCTCAATTTATCAGATTAGCTAATCCATTCTCTTGTTTATAAATTTAATCATAAATACATACATACATACATGTGCATATCCATCAGATTGGGCCTTTTAGCTGGCCTCGTTTTTTTTTTTTTTTTTTTTTTGGAGTACATCTTCCAGTTATAGTTTTTCTTGAAGCTAAGGCTATCTTGAACTCATAATAAAGGTTGTTCAATTGAAATTCAGATAGCTATTTTTTTTATTTAACTTTGTATGTAACTTTCCTTGTTTCTTTTTTAACTTAAATGCAATTTTAACTATGTCTCCCTTTGAATTTTAATTGTTCCTCCTTGAATATTAATTAAAGATAGCCTTAACTTCAAGAAAAACCATGTTTGAAGAGTCTGCTCCAAAAAAAAAAATAAAAAAAAAAATAAAAAAAAATCGAAGCCATGGTCGAGGTAAGATGACAATTTCGATTTTTTTTTTTATTTTTTTTTTGGAGCAGACTCTTCAAACATGGTTTTTCTCGAAGTTAAGACTATCTTTAATTAATATTCAAGGAGGAACAATTAAAATTCAAAGGGAGACATATTTAAAATTGGATTTTAGTTAAAAACAACATGAAATGTTACATATAAAGTTAAATAAAAAAATAGCTATCTGAATTTCAATTGAACAACCTTTATTATGAGTTCAAGACAGCCTTAGCTTCAAAAAAAACTATAGCTGAAAGATGTACTCAACAGTCTTTAGACTACAGCATAAAAACCCAATAAATTGACAATTTTTAAAAAACACGAAAAGTTTCACATATTTCTTATTTTAAATGCAATTTAAAAAAATTAGTATCTAAATTTTAATTGAACAACCTCTAATATGAGTTCAAGACAGCCTTAGCTTCAAAAAAAACTATGGCTGAAGGATGTACTCAACAATCTTTAGACTACAGCGTAAAAACCCAATAAATTGACAATTTTTAAAAAACACGAAAAGTTTCATATATTTCTTATTTTAAATGCAAATTAAAAAAATAGTTATCTGAATTTCAATTGAACAACCTTTATTATGAGTTCAAGATAGCCGTAGCTTCAAGAAAAACTATGGCTGGAAGATGTACTCCAAAAAAAAAAAAAAAAAAAAAAACGAGGCCAGCTAAAAGGCCCAATCTGATGGATATGCACATATGTATATAATTTTTATATTATTTTAATTTTCTGTTTTTTAAGGACCCCACTACCTTAAAATAAAATATATTATATTTTTAATTTGCTAAGTTTTAAGATCTACTGTATTCGTCACTTGTTCATTTTTTACAACAGAATACAGTATTTATCAATTACACTGTGGAACAAATTTAGGTTAGCAAAAGTTATGTCGATTCTGAGAGTGAGGGGTCAAAATAGAGGCTAAATTAGAAGACCTGTATCGCGGCGTTCCTTTATGTTAGTTCGAATTTTTTTTTAATCGAACTTTGTAGTCAAATGCCGATTTTCAGCATATTGTTTATATTGTTTTTTGGCTATAACTCGTCGACTAATTGATATTTTTCAATCTGTAAAAGCCAAATTATTGCTAGAGACCTGTGCAACAATTAAAATTTTTTAAAAAATTTATTTAGAAAATTTTTGTGGTGCTTATGAAGCAAAATGTTGGAAAAAGTATTTTTTTTCATGCTTTTTGAAAATATTTTTCTACAAAACTAAATCTTTTTTGCTTTCTGTTTGATCTATGATATGCTTCTCAGATTCTTCAATAAATTTCATTTGAAAAGAAAATGGTCTTAGTCGATAATTTGCGTTAAAAATCCCAAAACCATTAAATAAATAGCGATTTAGGTAGAAGTAATTTAAAAGGGAAGTTCCAAGAATTAGGAATTAATAAAAAAATTTTTTTTTTATTTCGTACAAGCGAACTAACTTCAAAAATAAAGATTCAGTTAAGACTCGAAACTCAGCTGAAGCTGATGTCTTTTAATTTTCGCTCGGTCGTGATAAAATTCGCTATTAATTTTTTTGGAACTTATTCCATTTTGTGAGTGATTTAAGTTAAGTGCATCGGTTTCATAAAAATAACAAAGAAAACATTGTATAATATATATTGTATTAAAAATGTTGGAACCAAAATGTAAAATGGACCATTTTTGTAATGTTTGTGGATGTTTCATAGCAAGCGATGAAAAATGTGGCAATGTGAGTGATTTATTTTTGGAAGCCTTTAAACAATATTTCTCGCAAGAGCATTGCACTGACGTAAACTATGCCCCTAAAAAAGTTTGCTTTAATTGCTATTCAACTCTTATGTAATGAAAAAGTGAAAAGAAGACGATGGCTATGCCTTTTGTTATACCAATGATGTGGTTAGACAACAGCCCGCATCAAGAAGAAAATTGCTATGGATGTTTCAACTACCATAAAACTTTGAATAGAAGGAAAGCAAAGAATAAAACTTATTTAGCAGTGCCAAGTGCCCAATTACCATTACCGCACTCAGAATTCGTTCCAGTACCAACATACCGAAGTATAGATCTTCAAACAGAAATCAGTACTACGACCGCCGCTGCTACATCCATGTATTTCTTCTCAGAATACGACCCTGGTGAAGGTACATCCTATGAAACATCAAAGGACCCAATCCTAGTCCCACAAAACCAATTGGATGGAATTGTTGCAAATTTGTGTTTGACTCAGAAAAAATCAGAACTAATGGCTTCATTTTTGAAAGGAAATAATTTTGCTGGCGAAAGGTACCAAAGTAACAGCATATCGAAAACGCCAAAAAGAGTTAGAAAAGTTCTTTAATGTGAATGATGCAAAAAATTTCGCTTATTGCAACGATATTGAAAAGTTAATGGAGACGATAGGGTTAACCTATAAAAAAGATGATTGGCGTTTATTCATCGATAGTTCACTAATCAGCTTAAAAGTTGTGCTTTTGCACAAGACAAATAGAATGCCTTCTGTTCCGATTGCGTATAGCACTGACACTAGTGAAAATTTCGACAATTTGAAACACATTCTGGAAGTAGTCAAATATAACACCAGTGGCGCATTTGCTGCGACCTCAAAATAGTTTCATTGATTACAGGCTTAACAGCATCTGGCCGTCCAAAATATCCGTGTTTTTTGTGCGATTGGGATTCACGATACGGAGAAGGTATTAAAGAAAGAAACCAGTACAAACAGCATAACTGGCATAGTCGCATTGTACGGAAATGGCCTTAAGACAATAGGCTACACGAAAGTCTTGTTCCTGAAATAAAAATTTTGTTGCCTCTGCTCCACATTAAACTTGGCATTGCTAAAAGTTTTTTGAAATGTATCGCAAAAAGACCAGCAGTATTCAACCGCTTAAAAGACATTTTTCCAAGACTAAGTAACGCCAAAATTCAGGAAGGGGTTGTTAATGGTCCACACATACGGAAACTAATCAGTCGTCAAGATTTTGACCAAGTTCTGACAGACCGAGAACTAAATGCATGGCTCGCATTGAAAGCAGTTATCAAAGGACTTTTGGGTAAAGAACGCAAAGACAACTACAGGCAATCTGTTGCAAACATGTTGGCAGCTTTCGATGAAATTGGGGTTAATATGTCGCACAAAATTCATCTCTTGCATCAGCATCTTGATCAACTCGCTCAACAGTTGCCAACTGAATCTGATGAGCAAGGCGAACGTTATCACCAAACTGCGCTTCCATTTGAAATTAGGTAACTATAGAGTGTGCATATTTTGAATTCCTAGATTTTTCTAATATCTTTGTCAGAGTGCACAATTTAAACATGTTAACGATTGAAAACTATTTTCGTTTCAGGTACAAAGGAAAGAAATCTCCAGATGCTATACTCGCTGAAATTTGTTGGTGGTATAAAAACACCTTTAAACAAGAGGAAGACGAGGAAGAAGGGGAAGACAAAGATGAAATTCCAGAATATCTGTTGGACGAAATTATCGGCCTATCTGATGATGAGGACGATGACCAAGATATTAGAGAGAACAGTGATGTTGATCCACACCCGCCTGCTAAACGGCGACTGGCCAAATCATTAATTTAATTTATTTAAATTTTTTACTTAAAACTTTTCATAACTAACATTTCAAAATTATATTTTTTTCCATATTTTTATAATTTCTTTTTCAATGTTTCTTCAAAACCAACACTGAACAAAATTGGTACATAAAAAATGAGAAGTAAATTAATATTAAGCTGGAAAACGCAAGTTTTGTATTATTATTGTTTTCTTTTCAAATAAAATTTATTGAAGAAACTAAAAAGCATATTATAGATCAAACAGAAAGCAAAAAAGACTTAGTTTTGTGGAAAATATTTTCAAAAAGCATGAAAAATAATTAATTTTTCCAACATTTAGCTTCATAAGCACTACAAAAGTTTTCTAAATAAATTTTTTAAAAAATTTTAATTGTTGCACAGGTCTCTAGCAATAATTTGGCTTTTACAGATTGAAAAATATCAATTAGTCGAAGAGTTATAGCCAAAAAACCATACAAACAATATGCTGAAAATCGGCATTTGACTGCAAAGTTCGAAGGTCGATTAAAAAAAAATTCGAACTAACATAAAGAAACGCCGCGAAACGGGTCTTCTAATTAAGCCTCTATTTTGACCCCTCACTCTCAGAATCGACCTAACTTTTGCTAATCTGAATTTGTTCCACAGTGTTATATCATACTATGGAATTTTGAATATGTTAATTATATAATAATTGTTATCATATATTGATTAATTGATAATAAATAAATAAATTGAAAAAATTCAAAAAAAAAATAATTGTACATTGTCAGATTTTGTTTTTATCGTTTTTGATCTTGCTTAAAACGAACCGTGCCGGCCATAGTGCAAATCTTAAAATCGCCATAAAACGAGTAAATGAGCAGCTCCGATTTTGCGGATTATGTATTTGGAATCTCCGGACACTATAATAATTGTGCATTGTCAGATTTGGTTGACAATTTAATCGATCTTGATCTTTCTTGAAGCGAACCGTGCATATGTCAACCACACAGAAAAAACAGAATTGGTAAAATCAACTAATTGCAATTCTATGAATAAAATTTCTAGAATTCAATAATTAATTTCTTTAAATCAAAGAAAAAATTTTCAAAATCAAAACACTTTGTTTGTTGGATTTTCAAATTCAAATTATCTGATTTTATAACAAAATATTTTAGCTTAATCAGCTAAATGTTTCACCGTTAGTGCAAATAAAGAACTTCGTTACTGAATTAGTAAAATCAATTCAAACTTTGGAATTTTTAACTAGCTCATATTTGTTCAAATCTTATCAATAGCATTACCTTAAAGTTTTTACGATATAATCTGTGCCTTCTAATATAAAAGCCATGTGGTGAAAATTCCTTGAGAGTCGATAAGGCGGTCTTTTAGAAAATGATATTTAAAAAATATTTTTGTATGAGGGCCACCCTAAATAAAAATGTTGTAGCCTAAGCTAATAAAATTTTTACGATCTTATCTGAGCCTCTTCATATAAAAGCATTGTGGTGTAAGTTCCATGAGAATCAATTTAACAGTCTTTGAGAAAATGATATTGAAAACATATTTTTGAATGAGGGCCACCCTAAACAAAAGTTTTGTAGCCCCAGCTATGGTGTAAATTCGATGTGAATCGATTCATTTATCTTCGTGAAAATGATATTTAAAAATATTTTTGTATTGGGGCCACCCTAAGTATGCACCCTAAATACAATTTTTATAAATAATTTCGTGAAACAGAATAAAATTATTCTGCCTGATCATTTGAGGCGCCCGAACAGGTTTCTTAGAAATCAATGTAAGAGCCTACTTATATGACTGACGTTAACCAGTGATTTGATTTTATTTTTAGCGAAGTTACTTTATTGTTGTCGATTGAAAAATTATCAGAAATAGTTTGGTCCTACTGCAATACACACCAATGTTATATATAATTAATACCTCTATAACTATGATTTTTATTTATTTCACCTCTCTAACTCAAAATTAGTTGGAATAAACCGTATCCTCTACAAGTCGAACATTTCCTGACAAAATTCGCTTAAGTTTGAGGTGCTTTATGAGGGTAAATTGTTAAATCAAGTGTACAAAAAATTCATATATTGCCAACTTTGTACGTTTCTGATTAACGCATCAAAGAAAGTGAATATATGTATTTAATAAGGAAATATTTGACCAATTACATATATCAATCAAAATGTGTTGCACTCATATAGGGTTGTCGTTGGTTTTGATTTTGAGTCGCTGAATTGGATTCCAGTACCAATCCCTTTTAAATTTATCTCTATTATAATTACTTTATATTCATTAGGTCATGCCAACATCAAAGCAGCAAAACTCAATCAAATCTAATGATATTAAATTTTTTTTACCTAAAATTAATTTTTTTTTCGACTCTACAATTTTAATTATAATGCGACCGAATATGTTTCAAATCATGCAGTCTGACTGACATTAAATTGCTGTTTTTCAAAGGAAATAGGAGTACACATATTCCACCGATTTGAGTAAAATGGAATGAATGAAGTTTTTAAATGTCATAATTCCGACAATTTTTCACCATTTAAAATTTTTTTAAAGATTCTGATAGAGAGTAAGAAGTTCAATTAGAATCAAAAGTAAAAAATTAATTATTTTGATTGGGATGGAAATATCGCTTTTTTGAAAAAAATTACGCCGATTTTTCTATTTTTAACACCTAAAATAGAAATGCGCATAACTTCGTAAAAAAAGTGTTGCATTCGAATCGGAATGTTCTCTTAAAAACAACCGATTCCGCGATTTGAAGTCAGTCAGACTGCATGATTTGAAATGGTTAGAATATCTCAAAAATCTGACGTGCTAGAGCAATTTTAAAAAATGCTTCAATAGAGATCAATACAGATTGGCTTACCCGTTCGCTTGGGGACCGTGAAAAGCTGATTTCATGTGGTTAATACCCAGAGCAGGGCACCACGTGTTTCTCTTCAATGGCCTTCAATGCATTTGTGGTTGTGCTTTGTTAGCATTCCAAATCAAGCTGAATTTTACGCTCTCTGCTTTATATACTTACGTATATGATATGTTATTCTCTTTCTGCCGCAGTCGCGCGCGCCGTACGTTTTGCCCAGCCACATCAATATCGAAAGTGTCCATGAATTGTTTAAAGTCTTTCCCAACAAACTGTGAACTGTGAGTCGATTGTTTCGGGCTGGGGAAAAATCGATTAATATCGATGTTTTTCAACATCGCTAACTATCGATAGTTTTGAGCCTTAACGATTAAAATCGAAATCTAATAATCATTGAATAAATTTTTTTATTTTTCTTTAAAAGGGTATAAATATAAAAATTTTTTAACTAATTATATACCATTTAAAAGGGAATAAATTAAGCTTTCTTAACGTGCTAAAAAAGTTATAGGTTATAAACACATTTTTAGGAAGAAATAAGGTTCTTAAAAAAAATTGGTCAACATTTCACAAAATTCGTCAGATCTCCAAAACTATAGGTCAAATTTCAAAACTTCACGCTTCATTATTGTAGGCCATTAAATTACATTTCTTACGATACCCATATTTACTATTTTCTAATCATTTTTCCAAAAGCTATGTCCGGAACTTTCGATGTCTATATCTCCGAAACTAGATCCGAGTGACACTTTTTTTAATTTTTTTTCTCGAAGAGCCTTTGTTAAGTGAGGAAACGGACATAATTCAATACTGGAATAACTATACAAATTGTGATGCATTAAGAAGAGTGGCCTTGCGATATCTGATTATTCCAGCTTCATCCACATCATCGGAGAGGATCAATTCAACAGCGGGCAGTATCATATCCAAAAAGAGAGCTTCACTCTGCCCCGAGATGGCTGTAGAACTGTTTTTTTTTTTTTCATTTCGATGTTATCGATGATAATCGATTTTGTTGCCAAAAAACATCGACAACATCGATGTTTTTTTTAACGATTTTTCCCAGCTCTATTCCTGATGTATGAGCATATTTCACTATATTTTTCGTTAGTTCAGATGGTATCCATAATTTTCACGAGTGATCTTCATTTACTGAATCACCATCTTAAAAATTCGTGCTATTACACACATACCCAGTAGGGTGGTTCAAATTGCAAACATGTTCCGATTTTTGGTGCTCAGGCCTGAAAACATATCTAGATACCTCTTGTGTCAAAATTTTACCTCAATTCGACAATGGGAAGGCGTGTCAGTGGGTCGATTTGTGTGATTTTTGTGCATTTTCGAAACGATTTAAAGCATAATTTCTTTTATTTAAAAAAAAAAATGTCAACATCGAGGTACATTTGTGGCTATAGTTTTTTATGGACTCAGTATGATGTGAAATATGTGCAAAAATTATAAATCAGAAAATTGGCACAAATTTGAGTGTTGATTCATTGATAAGAATGTGAAAAATGCTAAAAAATCTGACATACGTCACTTTGATCACTCAAAACCATACCTATTTTATATTTTTCTACCACGGCACTAAGCGCAATCGATCGGACATCCTCTTATACAAGGAAAACGAAGTTTCAAAGATTTTTTGTACCACCGATACGATCTGGAGAAATTATTGATTAAAAAAGCAACAAATTGATTTTAAGAAAATAAAGATTTTTAATTCATTTTTGTTCAAGAAAAGCTAGTATTTCGCTTTTGTTCATTTTGGAATTTTTTTTCGGCGACCACTTTGAGTAATTTTTGAAACTGATCTTCGTCCTGCGTTATCTGTTTATTAAAATTTTGCACAAGTGCAATCGCTCTTTCTGCGGTGTCGTTGACATCACGTAATTTTTGGGCCACAATCTTCGAATACTTATAGGATTCATCATTTGGCCAGCAAATTTCAATTTTCAATTTCAATTTATTTCTAGTAAATTTACGTATAACAAGAACTAAGTTCTTTTATAACACTAAGCATGTATATAAATTACAAATTAAATATATTATTTTGTTTTTTAAAAGCTTAAAATCTAATTCAATATAAAAAATACAGTCGGATAACGTAATATTTAATAAATTGAAAAGAAAAATTAATAATGAATAGAACTAGTTAATAATAGAATAGAATTAGTTAAAAAAAAAACTAAAAAAAGGAGAAAAATGGTTACATACAAATACTTTTTTTATTTTATCCCTGAGAGAAGAAGTTAAATATGAACTTTTTTATGGGGTCTTTTTCCGGAAAATCCATTGGCAATTTCAATATTTGGAAGAAACGCAATGTGCGTGATGTTACAAAGGCGCTTACGTTCAACTCAATTTTGTCGATCTTCTGAAAATCGATATTTATGCGACTTGAGTCGTCTCGAGAGAGACATTTGAGAGCATTTTCCTTTTTTGTTGACTGAAATCGCTTCATCGAAAAACGCCAGCCCAATCAATGCTTCATTAATGTACCACAAATGACCTCTGAACTTGTTGATGGCAATGTTTGCTATATTATTGCTTTCGTTCCTATTTTTAATCAACTGCTTCAGAAAATTTATGTCATTTTGTGACACAGAGGTGGCATCTGTTGCTTGGAACCAGGCTTTGATGTAACTGCCTTTGATTGCAAAAGTAATTAGGTTCAGACAGTCATTTTCGGTTTTCTCATCGATAACGTACAGGCCATCTTCGACTGTTGTTCTTCCGAACATATACTTTTTATATGTATATTACAGCCGACGATAGCGTTCTAGACTTGTTCCCGAAAGCTTATTAAATTTGATACCGTGACGAGGAATTCTGCCCAAAAAAATTATTGTAAGACTCAAAAATTCGGCATAGTCACCTCTCGGCTGGAATTTGTGTTCCTGTTGACTGCAGAATTGTAGAACATCTTTTTTCGGATGAACCAGTCTCCAGATATCTTCCTCACCGCAAATTTTGAGGTACATATATTTATAGGATTTTTTGAAGTTATGTTGAACGTTCTCAAAAATTTGGGCATTACTCACACATCGGGTGGTACTTAACAATTATTTTAAAAAAAAAAAATTTCAAATCCATTAATAATTGCATAGTAGACGGATTTTTGTCCAAAAACATTAAAAAATTTCCCACTGTGCGTCGTCCGCAAATATTTTTTTTTACCTTTAGGTTATTCATGGCCGTCCGAAATTTTGTTTGGTCTATGTTTCCCCATTTTTGTTTAAAAGAGTTGAAATCTTAAATATCAGGAGCAATGCTCTCGCCGAATACAGCATCGTATACACCTCCGAGGACTACTTCAAAAACATGATGGCGACAAGCAAGAGGCAGAAGTTCTTTCTTCATTGCTACTGGAAGCTGCGTAAAGGCACCTTCTTTACGCCTGTATTTGTTGACGTCGTATCGAACCTCATACACGAAATTCGCTGTGTCATTTTCCACTCATCCAACGACGATAAAATTTTCTCGCACATGTCTTCGCCTGAGCTGGACTTACTTTCAACTACCCCAATAAATTGTTCGATATTTGTGGCGGTCACATAAATAGCGAGGCGTTCAACTTTTTCTTGACCTTTCAGTGCAGGCAAAAGTTTCCCGTCCCAGTGCAAAGTGAAAGGATTATCACTTTTGAAGCTGTCCCGAATATTTGTTGAAGCTTCATTACGATTTTTAATACGAGCTCTTCGAATGGATGACGTTGATGAAGCAGTATTCTTAGCCGCATCCAAAACATCAACTGCATAAATAGCGGTAGTGACAATTAAATTGGCTCTGTGACTACTAATACTTGCACGATCTAATGACGACATTAAATGAGGTGATAATTTTTGCTTCTTCTCTTATTTTCTAGCCGACCCCTTTTCCTTTACTATGAAATCATCATCTTGATCATCAGCATCTCTTTGTTCATTCGTTATAAAATCTGATGGTTCCATCGTAACATGAACGAGACGCGGCCGCTTATAACACTTTTTTCGCAGATACATCGAATGGAACTTGCAAATTTCTTTGGTAGAGGTTCTTCCTAGCAGTTATCTTGACACTTTTAAGTGTCTTGAATTTTGAGATCTTACGGTATTCATTGTACTTATTCGACAGGTTAGTAGATATACTGTAATCGAAGATTGTAGCCCAAACATTACATGTTGTAATTGACCCTGCAGAAAGACCGATCGCTCTTGTGCAAAAATTCAGCAAACAGATAATGAAGAATGTTAGAAAAATTACTTAAGTGGTCGTCAAATGTAAAATACTAACGTTTCTTGAACAACAATGAATTAAAAATCTTTATTTTTCTAAAATAAATTTGTTGCTTTTTTAAAAAATTATAATGGGTCATATGGTTGATTCCGTTTCGCAACTGTTTCGCACTTTCGAAAAATTTTGTATTGTTGGTTTCTACTGCGTAAGCATTTCCGTCACTGCGGCAATACTAGTTTTTCTTGTCGGTAAATGTATTGTTGTTTCCGTATTCTTGACATTATTTGTCATTTTAATTTCGTTATTTTTTTGTTGCGGAAAAGTTTCATACCCGTATTGAAAATGTTGGTTTTCAAAAAAGAAAAATATGCAACCAAAAGTCAACTAGAAATTATGGTTGACTTAATGACAACTTATCCGACATTCCGGTGGGGTTATTGTAGAGCGCGCCTGCGGATTTAAAAATAAAAGATCTTCATCTATTAAATTGTAGTGCAAACGTACATTGTGAAGGACACAGCAAATATTTATTATTCTGGCAGCCGGGCTTGGATAATAATCTAGCCCTCGCTCGGTTTAAGCACCGAAATACTCCTTTTAATATTCTTATTGGTCGCTCGATTATAATACTTTCTTTCGAGTACCAACTGACATTCGTTTTCTTTCGCACGTCACAGGTTCTCTGAACGGCGTTAGAGATCACAGTTGCAAAGGATAACCTTTTCACCTGATATGATAAAATTTGTTCGAATTGTCTCTAAGAATGTTATGTATTTAACGCGTTTGAATTTACCTAAAATAGTCCAATTTATTCTATTTGCGGAATTCAGCCTAAAATTCTTTACCTCATTTATATCCCATATATGGGAATCGTGACAACTACTGCGAAGACACATACCATATGTTTTGGTCATATATTTGGAGATTTGTAACAACATTTCCTTACGAGCAAAACGTTAATACTGTAATATCCCTTTCTATTATAGAAGAGATGCTCATCAGGAGTAGCATCCGCTAAGGTGATAGTTGACTATCAACTTTCGAACTTTTACTCTATGTTAGGGGATTGTCAATTTGATTATAGCTTGCTTTTATGTGATAGCTATTTAGACGTCGTTTTTAAAAACTATAATCAAAAAGGCGACAGTCGACTTTCACCTTTGCGGATATTACCCCAGTTTTCGGTGCCACAATCTGACCATAGCTGCCATCAACCGCCATCTCTATCCCCGGAATGCCACACCGTCCATTTTAAATATGCAAATAAAAATTTAGTTTGGCAGCCGTACACTCCCTTTGTTTTTTTTTTTTTTTGAAATGTCAAATTTTTACACATACATATTTACTTTTTTTTAAATGTCAAACACTGTTTGAAATGACAAGCAAACAGTTGAAATTCTTCAAACAAAATAAAATTCAAAATAGTCGGTAATGTAGTATTCTGTTTCGCAGTGAATGTCACAAATTGTCGGCTGTGCCGTACATGTCGCAGGAATCAACAATAGCTATAAAATTGCCAATGGACATTTCTTTCCGCAACGAAAGCTTTTCTGTGCGGAATCAACAATAAGACCCAATGTATTTTTTGTTTAAAGAATTTAATTCAAATTTATTTAAATTTTAATTATATTAATTTCAATGATTAATTATATTTTAAGTTTAATATTTTACAAGGTGCTATTCGATGGCACACGATCTACGTTAAGAAGAAGAAGAATGAATAAAGAAAACAAAAATTCTGACTTCGGTTTGCAAACAGGTTTTCTCTTCTTTTTTCATCGACAACATACATAACTACACCATTAAAAGAGAGCATTTTATATACATATATTTAAGCGTGCCATCGACCAAAAAAATTATTAAGTAAATAATAAAGTATTCAGAAAATAGCAGTATTTTAAACTATACTTTTGATTGTTAGCTTAAAAACTGCGCTAACATACTCCCCGCCTTGGAAGCTCCTTCCAACCGATACTAACAAATAGATACTAGTCTTCCGTTGGTAGCGGAAAAAGTTTATGAATACTCCGCTTCATCAGCCCAGACTTAGCTTGCAGCGTTACAACCCTGATCAATCCAACCGATCCAGGGTGTGTTTCTACTACTCGTCCTAATAACCACTGGCATTGTCATCAGCTATTAAAACCATTGTGCCAACACTTATATTATGACTTGACGTAGTCCATTTAAATCGCTGTTGTAACGAAAGCAAATATTCACGGGACCATCTTCGCCAGAAAGTCTGTTGAACCCACAAGATACGTTACCATCTATTAATTATTGTAATCTTCAATAGGTTCTCATCGCACGGTTCTGGCAGTGAATTCAAAGGTCTGCCAACTAAGAAATGTCCGGGTGTTAACGCTTCTAAATCATTTGGATCCGTAGATAAAGCGCATAAAGGCCGGGAATTCATAATAGCTTCACCTTGAGCTACGGCTGTGTAATTGCTCATAGTTTAAGGATGTACCGTTGATCTGGTGCACTAAAAGCCTTTCAGACGCCTTCACGGCACTTTCCCATAAGCCTCCATAATGCGGCGCTCGAGGTGAATGAAATGAAATTTTACACCTCCACTAGCACACTCATACACGATGCCTCTTTTAGTGGATGCATTGAAGAACTCTTGCGCTAACTCCTTAATTTCTCAAGAAGCTCCCACAAAATTGGTGGCGTTGTCACAGAACAGATCAGCACTTAGGCCTCTCCTAGCGAAGAATCGTTTTAGCGCGGCGATAAAGGCGTTCGTGCTTAAATTGGACACTACCTCTTCGTAACGAAGCAAACAAATATGCAGAGGTATGCTTTAATTGGTCTCTTTTCTCGTACGTTGAAGTGAAATCCATACCGACACAATCAAATGGATGAACTCCTCCGTTAATCCGATTAGGTAACGATCCCATCATTTGCTTGGCTACAGTTGGACATTGACGAAAGCACGCTTAACATTTCCGGACAGTTCCACGAGCAAGGCTTCTACAGTTAATAACCCAAAATCTCTGTCGCACAAATGCGCATAGAGCTTAAGCGCCGGCGCACAGTGGGTCCTTTTTCAAAAAGTGTTTGCTAAAATCAAATTTTCGGTTGTCTGATTTTCGAAACTTTTTTTTTTATTTGACAGATAATTGACCAGAGGTTCTAAAACCGAACTTTTTTGATTTATGACAAGTATTTTGGTTTTTATGGGTGCTCAAAGTTGGATAACTTTTTATCGTTCATTAAAATATCATTTTTTTACATTTTTCGCAATATTAAAAATGGTAAGTTTCAAAAGTTTGAAAAAACATGGGAATTTGAAGTATGCTCTCTGAATTTATGGTATTTTAAAATAAATAATTTCCACAAAATTTTAGTTAGTATTTTTCATGAATTTTTTAAAAAAGGTCGTTTTTTGCATAGTTTTTCAAATTTACCTTGGCCTATAATCCACAAATCAATGTCAATCAAGGATTGGTGAATGGGAAGTGATAGTTGACATATCTGCCAACAAAAATCATATGGGTCTTATCTGCATATATTTGCCTATTTAGAAGTTATAGCTACTCATGTGACATTATATGCATAAAACTGAATTTGTTGTGTGATGACGATTTTCATTCATATTTTGACTTGAAAATTGTTAATCTGAATTTGATAGAATGTTTTTAGCGAATATAGACATCACTCAAAATAAATTAAAAATTGTAAACATGGACGTTACCACGCCTCTTTCTTAATTTATTCTTCCTATTTCCAAAACTATTTGACGCAAATAGATGCATATGTAAAGAGTACCTAGAAAACTTCTGTCCATATAATATGGGCTTTGCCCCACCTCCAAAACGCTTGATTTGTCACTTTTTCCAAATCATTTGACTCTTTTTAAGAAAATTCGCTTTTGTATAGCGAAATAGTAATACTTGCCTCAGATATTTATATCTAAGTTTTTATTGCAATTTAAAAATATCTAGTAATGTCAAATAGAATAAAGCTGTATTTTTTGTATAGAATACAGGTAGATGCACATCTGATAACAGTGAACTCTAGTGCAGGCCAACTTTATAGACACCTGTTTTATTACAAGGAATTTAGCTTATTAGGTAGTTAAAGTTTTTCGCTGAACAAGTATTATGTTTGAGGTTTGTAACACAATATTTTGTACCTGTATTTGTATAAAAGTCAAATTTTAAGCCTCAATAACTCAGACTTTTCTGACTATTTAAAGAGTGAGCTACGCAAGTTTCCAAGGAAAGTTTCTTACGAAAATTTGTTTGAAATATTTGCAAACAGCGAAAATGAAGATTCATTTGTGGTTGCGGTAAAAAACAAATACCCGAAACATATTAAGAATGAGCATACACAAAAGTTAAAAAACTTTTACTGCAACACAAAGAGATATTGGGTGTCATGTAATAGAACCAAAGCGAATTTTTATATAAAGTATGCAGACTTTCTTAAAAAGGACTTTGAGCTATCACTTGATAATATTCCTAGCACATCACAGGTCTCCAGAGGAAGACCAGCAAAACAAATTGAAAACTGTGGGGAATTTACGAAAAAGAGAAAAATAGCAGTCGCCACTGGAAACATTTCAAAAGAGAACTTAGCAGATGCACTCAGCATGAAGTACATGAAGATCATGAAATGAAAAAGGCAGAAATAACGAAAAGAGTTTTACTGGCAAGCCCAACAAGAGTCGATCGAATCAAAAAAAGTATTCCTACTCCACAATGTGATCCCATAAAATATGACGGTTTCAGTGCTTTAGCGCTTTTTCTAGATTTGGGGCTTTCAAAGGAAAAATATAACAACTTGAGAAATTCATTAAGAAGCCACAACGTAGATGTTTTTCCACGCCGCGGCGTGTGAATTGATTTTGTGCATATATTCAAACAAAGAGCTTTTGTAGGCGTCATTATTTGGCTTAAGATTAGAGTGCCTTACAAAAAATGGTCGATGGGCTTTGGCCAAGCGACCACCCACTCGAACAATAGGTACATGGCCACTTTCGTCGATAAACGGGTTATGGCACTGAATTTTTGAGCTCTTAATTATTTTTTTATATCGCAAACAATCAATCTCCGCAAAAAAGTGTATATATTGTAGATTAAAAATAATGTAGTCTAAACCATATCTTAATTATGAAACAGTCAAAGCTTCTGAAATACCAAGGCTGCCACTTATTCTTAATCGCGTACGTTTTACCCATCGAAAAATGTGACTAAACACCCTTTACAACTTTAAGAAATCATTAACAAACTTGCATCGAGAGACTTTGTCCTCCATATCATTCTGCCTTGCCACTAAGCTGAAGGTATTTTTTCGCTCTTCAGGTAAGTTTCCCGTTGGTGTGCTCCATGTAGATGAAGGCCAATAATCCTCTTTCTGACCTAAAAACTCAGGTCCTCTTTGCCACAACTGACAGGTTTTCAACTCGCTTGGGTATATTCCACGTGGCATTATTTAAGCGGGATTTGATTTTGAGTCTACCTTCTGCCAATTTTTTGTATATGAAAGCTCCTGAATTTTAGCTACCCGACTAGTGACCAATGTAACCCACCGCCTAGGATGGCACGACAATCAATTCAACACTATTGTTGAATCCGTCCAGTAATAAACTTTCAAAGCATTATGAGTCACGCAACTTTTAACTCTATCCATTAATTGAGCTAGGAGCAAAGCGCCTTGAGGTTCTAACCTAGGTAACGACGTGAAACTCAACGGTGCGAAGATGCATCGGAGAAGCCGTGCAACTGTAAAATATCTAAGCAATTTAATGACGCGATAAGATTTACACTCAGAAACAATTTTCAGCTCTTCACGGTACCCTTGTCATTAAGCGTGGAGCTCTTGAGGAAAGGATTCATCCCACTCAAATTTATGGAACCATAACTCCTGCATAAAAATCTTTCCTAATACTATAATGGGATTTAGAAGGCCTAGAGAGTCAAACAATTGTGCCAATTCAGACAGCACGGTTCGCTTTGTAATTTTGTCTGAATTTGTGACATTATGGCAAAATATCTACATATCACTACGCGCATCTCATGCACATTTTAATAAATCTGAAACTTAATTTTTTAGTGCGATCAATTCTTCGATTGTGTTTGACCCCGCTAAAACATCATCCATGTAAAAATTGTTCGACAAGACCTTGCTAGCTATGGGATACTTCTCTTTATAATCGTCTGCTAACTGGTTTAGGCAGCACACTGCACGAAAAGGTGCAGTACTTGTTCCATAAGTAACTGTCTTTAGACGAAATACATGAATAGGATCCGATCGTTTGTTTCTCCACTATATGCCTTGGTAGTTGCAGCCCTTACCATCTACTAGTACCTGCCGGTACATCTTTGCTATGTCTGCAGTCAAGGCAAACTTATAAAAACGAAAGCGTAATAAAATTTCAAATAAGTCGGGCTGTAACTATTGTCCTCCTAGCAATACGTCATTCAATAAAAAACCATTACTACGAGTAGACTTGCAAGACGCATCAAACACGACCCGTAGTTTGGTGGTCAGGCTTTTAGGACGTAAAACCGCGTGATGTGGCATGAAATATTTAATTTTTTCAATGTCGTTCTGAGCATTAAGTTTTTCAAGATGATTTAGATCACTATATTCATTTATAAACTGTGTATATTGCTCCTTGAGAGAACAGTTATTAATAAATTTGCTTTCTAGACTTAAAAATCGTTTAAACGCAATACTTTAAGATTTACCTAGCGCGGGTTGTGAAGATTTGAAGGGTAAAGACACAATAAATCTACCAGATTGTGTTCGTTTAAAATTCTTAACAAAATTATCTTCACACTGTTGTTCCTCTACAGTATATTTCTTAACAGCGGCTGACAGTGCAATGGGTTCAGAAGATCTGTATTCACCCACCACTATCCCACTTAATAATGACTTCTGAAGTATTGGTAAATGTTCCGCTAATCGAATTTGACCAACCGACAGTAACTTGAAGAAAAGGCCAGCACCTAAAAGTAATTCCATCTCGCTAGGGGAATTGAAAGTTGGATCTGCTAACTTTATATTTTGTGGAAAATTCCACCCCTCTACATTTATGAAAGTATTAGGTGAATATTGTGTTATGCTTTTCAACACATAAAACTTGGCAACCGCTGAGAAGTTTGTCAGGCGCGACTTCATCAAGGTATTGATCTGCCCTTGTATTTCAGTTTTTGACTCACCGATACCAATTACGGCCGAGTCCAAGGGTTTTAAGTCTAACTTCAATTTTGTGACTAAGTCCTCTGTAATGAAATTTAACTGGCTTCCAGAATCTAGTACACATTTGCATTCACGATACGAATTTCTACCTTTAAGCAAAATGACTGCTGTAGCCAGAAAGCTAGTTGCCGAATTCGGCAGCAAAATGCTATGAAGCGAACTGTCTAAACATTTTTTATTTTGTGCTCTCTTTTAGGCTTAGTGTCTCTGTGTAGCAACTCATGGTGAGTGCCAATGCAAAAAGAGCAACGACCGGAGCTGCAATCTTTCACTGGATGACACTTAATGCATAATGAAAATTTTTTTATTCCATAGTATCGTTGCAGTGGCGACAATTTCAAAAAACCCTGGCATTGTGATAAGCTTTGCGTACCTTTACAACAAAAACATGAATTTTTAGCATCTGTGTTAACGGATGCCATTAGCACCGAATTGCTCGACCTTTTGTGGCTCGTTTTTTGAACTTTATTAGAAGTATCACCACAAATTTCGCGATTGGCCAAAATAATATGCGATTGATCACAAATTTGGAAAGTGCTTCCCACGAAGGCATTTGCTCACAATCCCAATGTTTGTCCCATTTTTCAAGAGTAGCTTGATCAAGGTTGGCTCGCATTAAATGAAAAATCATTACCTTCAATAGTTCTTTCTCATTTTTTAAAGATTTAAAAGCTATTAATTGTGCATTTACACGATCCACCAACTGTCTTGATGTTTCAGAGCTAGCCCTAGAAATTCGAGGCAAATCAGCTAACTCTTTTACGTGAGCTTGTACGATAACTGCACGATTCTCAAATCTATCCTTTAATAATTTTAGTGTATTTTCATAGTTCCCCGCGGAAAGCTCTAAACTTTCAATAGCGCCTAATCCAACACCCCCTAAACAAGAACGCAGATGCACAAATTTCGAAAGGTCATCTAATTCTCTATCGGAACTAATTAAAGTTGTAAAGGTGTTGTACCAACTGATCCAGTCAGTATGCTTACCAGAAAGTTTCGGAAGCGTTAACTGTTGTAATTTGGAGGCTCTTGTAGGAGCTACGGAGGTTGAATTTAAAACGAGAGAAGAATCCACAGCACTCAACTTTTTACGACTTTTATTCGAAATGACCTCCAATTTTCGCCTTAACCTAACAATAAATATCTTCGAAGTATTGACGCATATTAGTGTCTTCATCACTTTCCGCCATTGTTAATTGCGTTTTACAAAGGTCTTTAAAAATTGACTCAAATAAACTTAATCTTTTTTCCAATTCCGATACCGTCATTGCGGTTGCTCATTCCGTGATTAAAGCTCGATTCCGTTTTAACGAATTAATTAAATCTTCGCGTGCAGGGTGCAAATCCGAATCTTTCTGTCCCTTCTTTCCTCCCATTACTACCGAATTTTAAGGAAGAATGATTTTATTCTGCTTCACGAAATTATTTATTAAAAAATTATAATGTATTTTTTGTTTAAAGAATTTAATTCAAATTTATTTAAATTTTAACTATATTAATTTCAATGATTAATTATATTTTAAGTTTAATATTTTACAAGGTGCTATTCGATGGCACACGATCTACGTTAAGAAGTTAAAGAAGAATGAATCAAGAAATCTGACTTCGCTATGCAAACTGGTTTTCTCTTCTTTTTCTTTTTTCATCGACAACATACATAACTACATCATTAAAAGAGCCCAGTGTGCCAAACGAATTCGTTTCTTCGTACTATTCATCCGTTTCGTATTCCGTTACGAATTCGTCTCGAACTCGTTTTCGTATGAAATTCCTCTCGAAAAAACGGACGATCCTTCCGGAAGGAATTCCGTATCGGATTCGGTTTTTGTTCATAAAACGAATTCGTTTTTTGTTCTAACATTTTTGTACAGAGCTTCTTGTTCAGTACTTTTAGTGCAAAAAACAACAAAAAAATTACAAGCGCAAAATGCATTAAAATGGGCAACGAGCTGCTTGTACTAGTATCAATGACCGCAATGTCATATCATCAGTAAGCTTTGTTAGCCGAAGTATAGTAGTTCTACAAGCCTACTATGTAATGTTTCTTGCCTTGATCTGTTAAGAACAATGGTGGGCACTAACATGCATGCACATTTTGTTTCCATGTAGTGGTACAACAACCATATGAAGTTCTACTCCGCTGAAGTAGAATTGAATCGTTGTTGTGCGCTCACATTTGTATACGTATAAACAAATGCTCTCCCGTTACTCTCAATTACGCTCTCGTTAGAACTTGCAGAAGAACTTGTGCCCACCTATGGTTAAGAATCACAGCAGTAAACAAAACAAAAACTTCTACATTTCAATGCAATTGACCTTGTAATCTCTTTGATATCACACATTTTTTGACAAGCGCTTCGTTGTCCGCTTTTTTGGCGATCCGAACGAAGTTGCAAGTGCTACATGTAAATATCGGCGAGCTCACCGAGGGTAATTTTTTTTTTATTTGTGTTTTTGGAACAAAATTTCATAATAATAACATTTTTGTACAGAGCTTCTTGTTCAGTATTTTTAGTGCAAAAAACAACAAAAAAATTACAAGTGCAAAATGCATTAAAATGGGCAACGAGCTGCTTATACTAGTTTCAATGACCGCTACGCCATATAATCAGTAAGCTTTTGTTCGTTTTTTGTTCATAATACGAATTATTTTTGTTCATAAAAAAATTAATTTATTTAAAAAAAAAAAATTTTTATTATTTAATATGCAAATTTTGAGACTTTATTGCATATAATTTTATTTTATTATCAAATTAAATTTTACTTACGATTTACAAATTTCCAAAGTCAGGCTCGAACCCATGTCCCAGCGATTCATAGTCATGCGCGCTACCTACCAGGCTACCTGTCATATATTAAAATATATGTCAAAAGCGAATGATATCTTCTCTCATTTGATACGCTTTATTTACAAAAAACGAATTCATTTCGAATTCGTTTTTTTGGTCATAAACCGGATCAGTTTCGAACTCGTTTTTTGTTTATAAAAAAAAAAAATTTTAATGTTTTAAGCGACTTAAAATTGCTTAAAAGTTCAAAAAAACTTATAAAATTTTTAACTCAAATTTTTTTGGAAAAACTTGAAAATTTAAAAAAAAAAACTAGTTTTTTTTACTTTTTAAACATTTCTAATTCGATTAAGAATACAATTTTTTTTTGAAAATTTTTCTTAGAAAATTTTTTTTTTTCCAAAAAATTTGAGTAAAAAAGTTTTTTTTAACTTTTAAGCAATTTTAAGTCGCTTAAAACATAAATTTTTTTTTATGAACAAAAAACGAGTTCGAAACTGATCCGGTTTATGAACAAAAACCGAATTCGTATTTGAAGTCCGTTACGAATTCAAAACGAATTCGTTTTTGGAAAAATTTAAAAATTTTGGAAAAATTTTCAAAAAATATTTTGTGTCTTAATCGACTTAGAAATGTTTAAAAAGTCGAAAAAAACGAATCCGAAACGGATTGTTAATTTCAGTGTTAAAAAAAATATATGTGTTTTTTTTTGAAAATTTTCCTTTGAAAATTTTTTCGGGAAAAAATTTGATCTGTTTTATGAACAAAAAACGAATTCGAAACGGATTCGTATTTGAAGTCCGTTACGAATTCGAAACGAATTCGTTTTACTTACAAAAAACAAAATTCGCAACGATTTCGTTTTATGAACAAAAAACGAATTCGTTTCGAGTTCGTCTTATGACCAAAAAACGAATTCGAAACGAATTCGCATTTGAAGTCCGTTACGAATTCGAAACGAACTCGTTTTATTTACAAAAAACGGAATGCGCACAAACGAATTCACGTCCGTTTTTGTGCACATTGGGAGAGCATTTTACATACATAAGTATGTATATGTAAGCGTGCCATCCCAATGTGCACAAAAACGGAAGCGAATTCGTTACGAATTCGAAACGAATTCGTTTGTGAGCATTCCGTTTTTTGTAAGAAAAACGAATTCGTTTCGAATTCGTAACGAACTGCAAATACGAATTCGTTTCGAATTCGTTTTTTTGTTCAGAAAACGAATTCGAAACGAATTCGTTTTTTGTTCATTAAACGAATTCGTTTCGAATTTTGTTTTTTGTAAGTAAAACGAATTCGTTTCGAATTCGTAACGGACTTCAAATACGAATTCGAAACGAATGCGTTTTTTGTTCATAAAACGAATTCGTTTCGAACTCGTTTTTTGTTCATTAATCGGATCAGTTTCGAACTCGTTTTTTGTTCGAAACGAACTCGTTTTTTGTTCATAATAAGCGGAAAATTCTTCCCTTTTTTCAAGAGGAATTTCATACGAAAACGAATTCGAAACGAGTTCGTAACGAAATCCGTTTCGGATGAATAGTACGAAGAAACGAGTTCGTTTCGAATTCGAAACGAATTCGTTTTTTGTAAATAAAGCGTATCAAATGAGAGAAGATATCATTCGCCTTTGACATATATTTTAATATATGAAAGGTAGCCTAGTAGGTAGCGCGCATGACTATGAATCGCTAGGACATGGGTTCGAGCCTGACTTTGGAAATTTGTAAATCGTAAGTAAAATTTAATTTGATAATAAAATAAAATTACATACATATATGTATGCAATAAAGTCTTACAATTTGCATGCATAGAAATTTTTTTTTTAAATAAAATTAATTTTTTTATGAACAAAAAAAATTCGTTCTATGAACAAAAAACGAATTCGTTTCGAATTCGTATTATGAACAAAAAACGATTTCGTTTCGAATTCGTATTATGAACAAAAAACGAATTCGAAACGAACTCGTTTTTTGTTCATAATAAGCGGAAAATTCTTCCGTTTTTTCGAGAGGAATTTCATACGAAAACGAATTCGATACGAGTTCGCAACGAAATCCGTTTCGGATGAATAGTACGAAGAAACGAGTTCGATTCGAATTCGAAACGAATTCGTTTTGCACACTGGGATCGACCAAAAAAATTATTAAGTATTCAGAAAATATTAGTATTTTAAACAATACATTTGATTGTTAGCATAAAAACTGCGCTAACAATGTACATTGTCGGCATATTCTTAATAACGGTATCTTATTTTGGTCGAGCTATAGAGGTAATTCGTTTGAAATAATCGAGTTGTAAAGGTTTTTCATTTCATTTCTCATTTATTTGTTAAAAAGATATTAGCACATAAGAATACAATTCTTTTAAGTACATTAACTTATTTATATCTAATAATAAACAATTAATTAAATAAACTTAATTTAAATGCAACATTTATTTTTGTCATATAAGGCTTAGGGATAAGTATGAATCAGAACCAAATAGAGACAGAGAAGAGCATAAGAGAGAGAAAGAACTTAGAGTTCAAGAAAGGTGTCGAAAAACAAGATGCTTGAAACTTCTGCAGTTAGAAACACATTTTAAATGACGAGGCAAAGAATTCCACAAACGAATAGCACTAACGAAAAACAAGCGAGACGAATTTAAGTATTTGAAAGGTGGAATTATAAGATTTAAACTTCTGGACGATTGACAAAATTGCAATTTAACAAACAGAAATATTGCAGTTAAGGATGCTTTTCCTAAATGCTGAAACATGATCAAGTCTTTTCAAACCAAAGACATAACGGGTAATGTTATTAAAGGCCACCTGGAGTTTATGAAGTGAGCTTGCATCAAGTTTACTGTAGACAACTTCTGAGTAAGTTATAAGCGGTATTACTAACTGCACTGCAAGACATTTTCTAGTACTCTCAGGTACAATTCAGGTTGTCAAATCAAATATTGCTATATTCGAGATGCAGAGGTCAAATTTATTATTTCGAGATATATGTAGAAGGAAAATATGTACTGATTTTACTTGTAGGGACTCACTAATTATTTCGACGTATAGAGGAGTCAAATTTCGAGCAATGGAGGTTTTGAGGCTTGAAGGGAAGGGAACACAACATTTTTTTTGAGCTTGGGAGGTTTTCGACTTATTGAGGTTCGACTTAAAGAGGTTCCACTGTAGTTCCTTTTATATTAAATTTCGAAAGTGTCTAATGTCACGCCACATTGTGAGTGATTTCCTTGCATGATATTTTGTTTATTTTAAATTTTTCGACTTTTAACCTGTTTTGACGTTTTTCAACATTTTCCATATTTTATCAAACTTTTTCAACTTTTTAACTATTTTCCATATTTTTTCTACATATTTAACCTCATATTGCGTCCAAACGAAAAACCTGTTACTCCTGTTACTAATATATAACAGCTAAAATTAATGTTTTATTTACGTTAAATAATTTTTTTAAGACGATCTTAACTAAAAATGTTCCAATGGAAATTTAAGTTACGTCACGTCAAATACTGAGGCTAATAAAAAATAAAAGAGAAAAGTTTTTAAATTTGATAACTTGGAAAATAAACTTATATATATAAATCCTTCTCAAAAAAGTTATATACAAAAAGTCTTGCCCAAATCGTAGAGTTTTGTAATCAAGTCAAAGCCCACTTCTGTTTTTTGTAACGTCACGCCAGCGCATACTTTTGCTTATATTTTTAAGTCCTTATGGTCAGTTTTTGTCATTTTTATACCCTACACCGAAGGTATATTCACTTAGTCTCTCCGTTTGTAACACATCGAAGGGGGCGTGGCAGGTATGGAAAAGTATATATATTCTTGATCAGCGTCACCACCTGAGTCGATTCAGCGATGTCCGTCTGTCTGTCTGTCTGTCCGTCTGTTGAAATCAGGTTTACGGGAAAACCAAAAAGCTAATTGAATGAAACTTTCACATACAGGTCACATCTTCTTGGAGGAATCTTGCTATTGAAAGTGGGCGAAATCGGTTAACGGACACGCCTACCGACCATGCTCTATGTAAATATACCCAGGCCAATTTTGAAAAAAGTTGCGGCGATTTTGATGATATTTGGTGATTTGGTGCATATATGAACCAAATTAGGATTAGCCTGGGTTTCAAGTTACCAAAGAGTCGTACATGGGCGTGGCACAGCCCTAAATTTTATTATATATACCACCATATCTTGTAAGTCGGAATTGAAAAAAAGTGGGCGTGGAACTTTTCAACTGTTAAAAATTTTAATTACATATATCCCAAAATTGGCACAAACGATTTTCATAAAAATCTTGGAGATGATGCCGGTGAAAGAAGTCATCAATACAAGCTCAGCCTCTTTATTGAAAAGCTCGTTGAAGGGCGTGGCACCGCCCACAATATTTATAATTGTTATATTAAGAGAACGAATAACGTAATCTTGATGAAATTCAATGAGGTAGATATACTTGCTGTAAGTTCTTTTATTACAAAAATTTGGTACAATAGTACTTGTGGGCGTGGCACCTCCCATATAAGCAAAAACTGTTTATTGTTATAGATACTATGCAAAGAGAGTAATCTTCATAAAATTTGGTGTATAGATGTCAGTTAATATAGGGTTTAAAAATAAATTAATTTTGATAGAATTGCATCAGTGGGCGTGGCACCTCCTATGTTAACATAAATTTGTAAGCGTTGTTTTAAGTGAACTAATGCAGCAATTGCTATGAAATTTAATGTAAGTGTTTCAGTTGCTATTAGAGGTCTGCACGGATACCAAAAATTTACTCGTTTCAGTATTCGTTCACTTTTCTGTTACTCCAATTACAAGTACACATTTCCTTTGAGTACCATAGCGTAAAATAAAAAAAGTTGAATAAGCTTCGTGTATGTATACGCACAACAAAACTGAAGGTAATGAATCGAACTGAATGACGTGCTTTAAGCCCAATTTCCATGTGATCTTATCTTATCTTATTTTATCAAATATCAGGGAGGACATCACATGCTATTAAGATAGCAAATGTATGCTATTCACTCTCGCATTCTCCAAGCGCATTAGGTTCTGTTCGCATGCTTTTTCTTTCTTACAAAAATTTGATTTGATATCCCTGATATGGGATAACGAAAGATAGCATGGAAATTAGGCTTTATTGTTTTACTTATTCGATGAAAGTGAGGAAGAGAGAATTCATTTGTGCATCAAGGCGTTGCCAGAAGATTTACATGCGCAACTTTTTTATTTATTTATCTGAAAACTAAAATAAAACGAATGTCCGGGATTATATTAATTTTTTAACATCATTGTGGATCTGTTTAAAATACTTTTTGGTAGTTTTATCTTTAGAATGATGCTAGAAAAATGACTATAACTACTGCCCTATGTTTACATTTACAAAGTCCAAAGTTTTTTTAGTATAATTTATTAATAACAGCGATAAATTAAAAATGTTAGTTCAGTCCATATATAATAAATAACAAAATATGTATATAAATAAACATAATTCATAAATAAATCACATACTGATACCGGTCAATTTAGTTAAAATAACTACACATTTTTTTTTTGAGTTATTTGAAAATTTTTTGTAACGAAATATCTCAAAAACTATAGGAAATAGAATAAAAAAACCCGGCATCTTTTTCGTTTTCAAAAACTGTTTTTATAATATAACATAAATTTATTTATAAAACAAAGACCTCACTGCACACATCAAATTATCACTGATCCTGACTAAACATTCTTACGCATGTTAAAGTGCATTACTGCGTAGTACAAAATATCAAATGCGTAGTAATCGCGGCACTCGTTGTACTCGCAGCATACATGCATATTATCCATACACATGACGCACAGTTGGTTACGAGTAAGAAGAGAAATTTATAATGATGGTAACAGTAATACAAGCAAACGCTATGTATACGCATTCAAATCAATAAAATTGACTTCGGTAACACTTTCGTAAGTTAATGATTATACTTATGCAGACCTCTAGTTGCTATAGAGTATATCTGAATCAAAAGTGGCTGAAATAGCACCAGTGGGCGTGGCAACTCCCATACAAATAAAATACAGTAAGTGGCATATTTATCGAAATATGTGAGCAATCATACTAAAATTTGGAGTTAGGGGTTTGCTTATGAAAAGCTATTTCTGGATCAAAACCGGGCTGGATTGTACCAGTGGGTGTGTCACCGCCCAAAATTTTAAATTTAACTGCAGCATATATCGCAAACTATACAAGCTATTGTGCTGAAATTTATTATGAGGATGTCGATCACAAATATAATTTGTTGAACCAAAAGTGGACGGAATTGGAGAAGTGGGCATGGCATATTTTAAATTTTTCATTTTTATTCGATTTTTTCAACAATTTCCATATTCTTTCGACTTTTTCAACCAATTAACTTTTTCCAATATATCCTATATGTATTTGTTCGACTTTTTCAACCTCTTTCAACTTTCCTCATAAGTTTCTTTATTTTTTCGACTTTTTCATCAGTTTTGAATAGTTTCAAATTTTTTCAACTTCTTTCATTTTTTTTAGATTTTTTCAACCTCTCTCAACTTTTTTCAACATTTTGCATATATTTACGACTTTTTCAACATTTTTCAACCTCTGTCAACCTTTCTAACATTTCACATTTTTTTCGACTTATTCAACTTCTTTAACGTCTTTTTAAAATTTGATGAAAAGGTACTCTCAGTGCAGTGTAGGGTATGTGAGTTTCGGCCTGGCCGAAAATAACACCTTAACTTGTTTATACTTAATATAGTGCTGCTTAATTAGTACGCAAATATTAAAAACCTTTTTAAAAATTTAGTCTTTTAATTTTTTTTAAAATATTTTTCCGTACATACATACATACATTGTGTGAAGTCACTTCACAATGGAATGCCCACATGTGTAATACTCATAGATTTAATAAAGCATGAGAGCTGTCATTCGACGGTGTGATTTATTTGAAAATAATTTAAGTAAGTTTAACCTGTGAAATTGGTGGAAAAAAAGACCTGCTGTGATTTATGTTCTTCACACTTTTACGTCGCAGATATGAATTTAGCCATGTGTATAATTACTTTTTAGCACAAGATTATGGAAATAATATTTAGTTCATTGATTTTACAACTATGCGCTTTTTAACTGAGCTCTTTTCCCGTTTATTTTGTTTTTCAATGAATTTCCTACTGCCCACTTTAGCTACGGAAGTTGATTTCTTTCCACACAAAACGAATGAAAAAAGTTTCGAATAAATCAGCTCCACATGACCATTAAAAATATGCATTAAGGTACATCGCTCCCAGCAAAGGACAAAGAGTTTGGCCCTTAATGTCTAGTTTATGTTTGTTTAAGCTCTAAAGTGGTTGTAATAGCAGCGTTAAAAAAAAGCAACTAACAGAGTGTAAACAAAAAAGTTCTTTGTGCATTAAGCAAATTTTGTTCGGTGCAGTGAATACCGGATACGGAAGCAGTGACGTAAAACAGCGAAGTATTTTGTTGAATATCAAATTTTATTAATTTTTTAACGTAATGTGTAGTTATTTCTTCTTTCTAAATTGTTATTTAAATTGTAGACTTGTAGATTTTTGGGAACAATACAATAGTAAAGTATTCCCGCAAATCAGAATATTGAATCCGACAAAATCTATTGAAATGCGGTCAAGTAGATAATGTGTGCTCACAAGTAAAATTAAATAATAATTAGCCATTTTAAGTGAACCTTGAAGCTTCCATCCAGGGTTGCCAAGTGACTGGGATTTCCCGGGAATTTCATCTCAAAACCGGGGGCCTGGTAGGAATTCAAAAATTTTTGAAATATCTGAGAATTTGTTGTTGTCGTACGATAAACACTACATTATCGCTGGGAACGATATATCGGCCAGACCTTTCTCATTAAACAGCATAGATACTGTTACCATACTGTTTTACAAAAAAAAAAAAATCATTGCCTACTTATTATTATTTTAAAAAACTACGATCGATGTTCTTTTTATGACAAAGAACGTGAAGACGCACTAGATCTACATATATAAATAAAATCATAATTAGATCCGTCGACTAGGGCGCATCACACAAAAATTACTGATAGATTTGGATCATAAAATAAAAAAAATATGTATAAAAATTGCCTATCTGAATTTGATCTACAGACCTGGAAACTACTGAGCTGATTGAGCTCAAATTTACTGGCTATATTTGGTGTGATGACGAAAAGGCTTAGATCATAGTATGACATAGTAAATTTAAGCAGTGTTCTACTACGACAAATGCGTGGGAAGTGTTGCGTGTACAGCTAGTAATGAATACATAATATATTAAAATATAATATAATATAATATAATATAATATAATATAATATAATATAATATAATATAATATAATATAATATAATATAATATAATATAATATAATATAATATAATATAATATAATATAATATAATATAATATAATATAATATAATATAATATAATATAATATAATATAATATAATATAATATAATATAATATAATATAATATAATATAATATAATATAATATAATATAATATAATATAATATAATATAATATAATATAATATAATATAATATAATATAATATAATATAATATAATATAATATAATATAATATAATATAATATAATATAATATAATATAATATAATATAATATAATATAATATAATATAATATAATATAATATAATATAATATAATATAATATAATATAATATAATATAATAATAATATAATATAATATAATATAATATAATATAATATAATATAATATAATATAATATAATATAATATAATATAATATAATATAATATAATATAATATAATATAATATAATATAATATAATATAATATAATATAATATAATATAATATAATATAATATAATATAATATAATATAATATAATATAATATAATATAATATAATATAATATAATATAATATAATATAATATAATATAATATAATATAATATAATATAATATAATATAATATAATATAATATAATATAATATAATATAATATAATATAATATAATATAATATAATATAATATAATATAATATAATATAATATAATATAATATAATATAATATAAATATAATATAATATAATATAATATAATATAATATAATATAATATAATATAATATAATATAATATAATATAATATAATATAATATAATATAATATAATATAATATAATATAATATAATATAATATAATATAATATAATATAATATAATATAATATAATATAATATAATATAATATAATATAATATAATATAATATAACCCTCTAGCAGGCTAGTCCGCCTGTAGACTGAGTATCATTTAGTGACCCTAAAATTCAAAACTGAACGGTTTTTGCTTAAGTTCGTTAAGTAGGATTTGAAAAATTTTTCGATGTATTCGCAGAAAAACGTTTGCTTATCATAGTGACCATATTTTCAACGCTGTGATCATTTAAATCTGAAAGTGTGTGTTGAACAGTCGTTAAAATTATTTGTGAAAATTGGTGATTTTTTAAAATTTTTTAAAAATACTTAGAAGCATCGGAATAAAGTGAAAAAATTACTGGTGAGTAAGTAAAAGTGTTTATAGCCTAAAACTAGTTTACATAAAAGTGTTATATGGGTGAAAGCATAGAAAAAAGCACTTCAAAGGCAGATCGCCTACAGGGGGACCTGCCCGGCTACGGCAGATTCTACGTTATGACACTAATAAAAATATTGTGTTTCCATTGATTTAGATATGCCGCGACAACAAAGTAATAATGTTTCAAAATTGTCTGACGAACAAATTCAAGCAATAATTTAAGTTATGCATTGCGATCTCGAGTCCGATGATGAATCTGAAGGGGATTTCAGCGATGACGATATCGGTGTTGAGGTAGATAACCTGTTGACTCCAAGAATTTAAGAACAAATTGATCAGTGCATTGCAGCAGTAGATAGCATTCCATCTGTTGATTTGATCTGTACAGTGATTGACCAAGGCTTGAATGTCAGTAGCCTAAGCAATATATCTTCAGCACCAGCTTCACCATCAGGCAATTGTCAGCCAGAAATACAAACATGTGCAACTTCGGTTGAAAAGCCACAAGTCAAAAAAGAGACTTCAAAAATTCGATATTTGTCAACTAAACCGGCAAAATGGCCACGTTCTCCAAACTCTCAACCAAACAAAGCTGTAAGATATGACAAAACGCAAAAAAAATATTTCGAAGTCGATTGTCCAAATGTAATAAAAGAATATAACTGTCTAATGGGTGGAGTAGACCTCATGGATGGCTTGTTAGGTCGCTATCATATACGCTTGAAAACAAAAAGTTTTTCACTCCGGCTATTTTACCATTTTATTGATATGGCATTAGTAAATGCTTACCTACTGCATCGACGTATCTTTGGATCGACCGTGTTCGAACTTCCCAAATCACGTAGAGAAGTGGCAACGATTTTATGTCATAGGTCACCGGCACAGCAAACACCAGTGGGCAGGCCGTCCAAAGAAGTTCCGAAGGAGCGATTAACACTTCCGAAGGGAGCTTATATACCACCTCCAGATCTACGCTTCGACGGAATGAATCATCTACCAGAATTCTTGGATCGTAAGGGTAAACGAAAAAAATCCAGGATCCAAATCGGAGATCCAAGTCACTTGCTCAAAATGTAAGCAGAACCTGTGTTTTACACCAACCCGAAACTGTTTCCTTGAATTCCATACTATATAACATAGTAACAATTTGCTACGAAATAAAAAAATGGTCCTTATGCTATAATTTAGATCTAAATTTTAGATTTAGTTGTTTGTTACACTTTCTTTACTGATTTTTTGTAATAAACAGAAAAATATATTAACGATATTTGGTTTTACCCCTTCACACCTAAACTGGCAGGTCCGCCTAGAGGCGGGGTATCTTTTTTTCTATCTGGAAGCTCAACTACTCATCAATTGGAAAAAATTACTTCATTTTCGAATTTTCCGATGCATAGTTACCATGCCTATAATTTTTTCATTTAAAAAAAAAATTGGCCTGCTAGAGGGATAATATAATATAATATAATATAATATAATATAATATAATATAATATAATATAATATAATATAATATAATATAATATAATATAATATAATATAATATAAATATAATATAATATAATATAATATAATATAATATAATATAATATAATATAATATAATATAATATAATATAATATAATATAATATAATATAATATAAATATAATATAATATAATATAATATAATATAATATAATATAAAATATAAATATAATATAATATAATATAATATAATATAATATAATATAATATAATATAATATAATATAATATAATATAATATAATATAATATAATATAATATAATATAATATAATATAATATAATATAATATAATATAATATAATATAATATAATATAATATAATATAATATAATATAATATAATATAATATAATATAATATAAATATAATATAATATAATATAATATAATATAATATAATATAATATAATATAATATAATATAATATAATATAATATAATATAATATAATATAATATAATATAATATAATATAATATATATATAATATAATATAATATAATATAATATAATATAATATAATATAATATAATATAATATAATATAATATAATATAATATAAATATAATATAATATAATATAATATAATATAATATAATATAATATAATATAATATAATATAATATAATATAATATAATATAATATAATATAATATAATATAATATAATATAATATAATATAATATAATATAATATAATATAATATAATATAATATAATATAATATAATATAATATAATATAATATAATATAATATAATATAATATAATATAATATAATATAATATAATATAATATAATATAATATAATATAATATAATATAATATAATATAATATAATATAATATAATATAATATAATATAATATAATATAATATAATATAATATAATATAATATAATATAATATAATATAATATAATATAATATAATATAATATAATATAATATAATATAATATAATATAATATAATATAATATAATATAATATAATATAATATAATATAATATAATATAATATAATATAATATAATATAATATAATATAATATAATATAATATAATATAATATAATATAATATAATATAATATAATATAATATAATATAATATAATATAATATAATATAATATAATATAATATAATATAATATAATATAATATAATATAATATAATATAATATAATATAATATAATATAATATAATATAATATAATATAATATAATATAATATAAATAAAAATGGGAACAACTGAGGAAACTTAGTGCGAACGAGACAGCATCGATTCAAAATTTCTAATGCGAGAATGAACTTGACACGATAAGGGTAATTCCATGGTAACTCGCGTTACATCCAGAAAGTAAAATTAGATTCTTTGTGAACACATAACATTTCTCTTGTCCTACATTAGTCTAAAAATTCAGTGTTAAAATAGTATTTATCCAGTAAAATAATAAATTGTGTTGGTAACTCGTGTTACCAATTTTGGACAACATGTTCAGAGAGTAAATTTCATTTGAAAGTTTCTCCGAAATTTGTGAGTAGACTGCTTTATATTTGACATAAATAAATGAGCAATATATCAATAAGCTTACCATTATTAGAAACAGCGATAATGAATCGAAATTTTTAAATTACTTCAAAAATTATGTGGTAACTCGCGTTACAAAAGATTGGTAACTCGTGTTACCAAATACTTTTATACCAATATAAGGAGCTTTTTCTAGCTGTAATACACAAGAATAAAAATAAAACCAAAGTTTTATAATAATAAGGAACTTTTTCAGTCTTTAATGTGCAAAAGTTAAACAAAAATTTAGATTAAGCAAAAATTTAATAATAAATCAAATTACTCTAGAATGCATAACTCGGGAATGCTGTGAATTATGATTTAAGTACAGATAATGGTATATTATCCTCAGAACTATAAGTATCACTACTACATCCATACACATCTTCATAATATAAATGTTTTGGTAAGATATCCATGTTTACTTCTTTTGATGTTTGGGCCATTTGCAGTTTCTCATTTTGCCAGTAAATCAAATGGGTTTTGGATATTCCAACGTTCATGACGTATTATTTCTTTCTTTTCTGCTTCTGACAAACTATCAATTTTTGCTCTATTCTTTCGGCAAGCTTCCCTATATGTCTTTTTGAAATCATCGTATTTTCCCTCGACTTTTAATTTTTCCCTCCTTCTTTTCATTTTTAAGATAGCCGAGAGCGGCATTTGGTCCTAAACCAAAAAACAAATTTCATTCAAAAGAAGATAGATAAAAATTATCAGAAACTCTTGTTAAATGATGAAGATGCGAGTTACCGGTAACTCACGTTACAAAAAGTACTTACATTTAAAAATCAAACGGAGTATATTTTTGCCGTTATTCGATACAAATTGAAACACAAAAAGAGAATCTAAGTATTTGTTTGAATTAGACAACAAACACCTAAAAAAACGGGTATTTTTTTTAGAGGTTTGTTTTTCGAATAGAGATAAAACTGGCATTTTATAGTCAAATCTGGCATCTCTAATGTCATTTATGTTCAGTTTGGTTTGCCATTTCATCATGAACAGGTTGACAAAAGAACAACGCTTGCAAATCGTGCAAATTTATTTCGAAAATAATGGTTCAGTTCGCGAAGTTTACCGCAAGCTCCGTCCATTTTATGGTCGACATAATCGTCCATCAGAGCAATTAATTCGGTTAACCATGGGTCGTTTTCGCACTACGTTTACTCTATGTGGTAATACGCATCCGCAGAGACGTCGAACAGTGCGCACCGAAGAAACAATTGCCGCTGTAGAGCAAAATGTTGAAGAGGACCCGAATGAATCGATTCGCCACCGTGCACAGCAATTGGAGCTTTGTCCATCAAATTTATGGAAGATTTTGCGCAAAGATCTTGGCTTGCAACCTTACAAGATCCAGCTTGTTCAAGAATTAAAGCCGCGAGACCATGCAATGCGTCGTGATTTTGGTGTATAGGCCGAAAATGAGATTGAACTTTTGTTCAGTGATGAGGCTCATTTTTGGTTGAATGGCTACGTCAACAAGCAAAATTGCCGCATTTGGAGTGAAGAGAATCCACATGAGACCCTTGAGACGGCATTACATCCACAAAAACTGACTGTTTGGTGTGCTCTATGGGCTGGTGGAGTCATTGGGCCATACTTCTTCCGAAATAATGCTGGAAAGTCAGTTACCGTTAATGGAGACCGGTATAGAGCCATGATAACCGACTATTTTGTTCCCGAATTGGATGGCATGAATGTGGATGAGTTGTGGTTCCAACAAGACGGCGCTACATGCCACACAGCGCACGTCACAATCAATTTATTGAAGGAAACATTCGATGAGCGCATAATTTCGCGGAATGGACCTGTCAATTGGCCACCAAGATCGTGTGATTTGACACCATTGGATTATTTTCTTTGGGGATATGTGAAGTCGCTCGTCTACGAAAACAAACCAGAAACGTTAGGGTACTTGGAAGCCAACATTCGTGGCGTTATTGCCGACATACGGCCCCATATGCTCGAAAAAGTGGTTCAAAATTGGACCAGTAGAATTGGCTTTATTCGAGCCAGCCGCGGCGGCCACAGGCCCGAAATCATATTTAAACATTAATGTCATAAAATTATCCTTCCAATAAAGCCAAATTAATGGACATTAAAACGATTTTCTTGTGTTTTATTTCAGTTCGAAGCTCTATACCTCTAAAAAAAACACCCTGTACTAGAAAAAAATGTACTTTTTGGTAACTCGCGTTACAAAAAACAAGGGTATCTTTTTTCTTCATTTTTAAGCACTCAGCTTTCTCAAAACGAGTGTTGCAACGCATTGTTGATAACATGAATATATGTAATATTAGGTACATGAAACTTTCTTACCAATTAAAACAAGAAACTCAAAACACAGAGATTTAAAAAATGATTTTTTTTCAAAACTGAAAGCACGCGTTCATACAGTAACTAGAACAAAAAATAATGACGAATTTTATGGTCAAATCTTAAATTTGACACTTGGTGGCAAAACTACTATTATTGAACATTAATTTGGATATAGTTGAAGATTGAAAAGCTATAAAAAAATAATCCAATACCGTGTCCCCATTTACATGGAAATACCCATAAACTTGGCACCACATGGAATGCATTAAAGTTAATCATCCGCCACAAATATTCATTTCATTCATTTACACACATAACATGCAAACTTGGAAAATTTGTGGTGTTCAGCCGGAAAAACAGCTGCACCTACTAAAAATGAATTCTGTCCAATGGCAATGCTCCCTCACTACAGCAAATAAGACCTCGTCCTAATTTTTCTGCAAAAACTAAAGGTAAAAATATAAACAAAATAAATTTAGAGCGTTTTCAAGCTTTCCACAGAATTGCTGGATGCACACCATATTTTCTGATGCTATACGCTAAGTTCTGCAGGCTACATAGTCTGCACGAAGTCAATTTAATCGAATCCTTTTTGAGTGTTCACCATAAACGCTGTGAGGAGATGCGACTGCCGACATTGGCAGTAAAATTAAGAAGAGGCTATAACGTCACGGTGGGCTTTAACCAACTTTAAATGACAAGTTGAGTACAACAAAAACTTGAATGTGGAATTATTTGGGATGTTAATCAAAGTAGAAATGCATCAAAAAGAAAATAATCCTTAGAGCTTTTTTTTTAATTCCATATTTACTGTTTTTTACTAATATTATCTAGTATAACATGTGTATAACGTACGTATGAAATTTAAAAAACATCCGATTGTGCTCAAACTTTGACACGTTAAAGAACCTAAAAAGACAGTCTCACAGCCCAAATTTCAGCTCCATAAGTATTCGATGTCTTGAGTACTGTTAGGTGAAATTTCGAAAAAACGCAATTTTTGCGAAAATAGCCAAATTCAATGTTTGATATATCTGGACCTGGTCAACCATTTTTACTATATGGTATCTCATTTAAAAGCGAATAGATTGAGAAACATAATAAGATCAGTCTTCAGTATTATGAATAAAAGTACAATTTAGGACACCATTTTCAAAACTGTAATTTTTTACAAAGATAGGTCTTAAAATCTAGAAGCTCACATTTTTTAAAAGCATATAAGATGACATAATAAAAAAAATACAGATACATAACTTTAAATTTGAATTTGTCGACTTTTAGAACTAAATTTTTTGAAACGGACTAAAAACGTATATTTCCAGGCCAAAAAATGACTATTCCTCAGGATCCCGACCACTGAAATTTGTGCCATCTATTAAGGTTCTTTGACGTACCAAAATTTGAACAAAATCGGATGTTTTTTAAATTTCGTCGGTATGTTATACATACAACAGTAAATATGAAAAAAGCTCTAAGGATTTCTTTTGTTTTAGCATATATCGACTCTAACTTACATCCTTAACAATCTCCAATTAAAGTTTTTATTGTGACTCACACTTTTATTAAAAGTTGGTTAAAGCCCACCGTGACGTCCGTTCGTTAAACATATAGCATTTATTTCTTTCGTTTGTTTGTCAATAAAAAATGGCGTAAAATAAGTAGTTTAGAGTTCTGACTATGATTACAATTAAGTTTGATATGTATACTAATAGACTCCATAAAAAATACTGCGCAGCACCCATATAATAATTTTCAATTTTTAAAGATGACCTCTGAAAATCCTTGCTGCCAAATATTTGAGTTATGGCTTGAAAATGCAGTAAATAAATGATAACAGAGATAACAGAGGACAATTTTGTTTTCATCTGGAAATTTTTTCGGTTTTTGGATCCAAATCAGGCCCGTGCGCAGGAATCATTCATGGGGGGGTTTTTAACTCGGACATTTCATGTTAGATTATGTTCATAAAAAACGTAAAAAAATATTTACTTTTAATATAGACATTAGACCTAGTCGATTTGTATGAAGCAAAATAAAGTCAGCTAGACACCGACTCAAAAGTTAGAAGGACCTTGAAAAACGATATTTGCGTCATTTTGTTTTCGTTCCGAGAAAAACCGATGAATGACTTTTGATTCTCCTGAAAGTCTTTTTTGGCTAAAAAACGTAAGTATTTTTTGCTTCTAACTTTTATTTTTTCACAGAATGGAGCTTTCTTGAAAAATAAAAATTGCGTTATTGCAAAAAATTTGATGTTAAAAATTTTAAATTTTTCTTCTGTTATAGATATTTAGTCCCAAAAGAAGAAAAAAAAAAAATTGAATTTTGGGACTGAATATTATCTATAACAGAAAAATAATTAAAAATTTTTGAACGTGAAATTTTTTGCAAGAATGCAATCTTTATTTTTCGACTGAATTCGGGACCTTCAAACGACGCAGATATCGTTTTTAAGGGTCCTTCTAACTTTTGAGTCGGTGTCTGGATGAATCTAAATTTCGACCCGGTCTAAAAGACATTTAATTATAATTAAATACATACATTTGTATGTAAATGTGTTTATGTTATGATTCGATATTTAGTTATCATTACGTAAGTGGCTAATTCTGCGAGGTACTTGGAAAAACTCGTCCAAAACTCTATCCACATTGATTTCGATATCGCGATGTATATTAAGCGAGGCTAAGCTGTTCAGCCGATCTTCGGACATAGTTGATCTGAGGCATGTCTTTAGACGACGTAGCACTGAAAAGGAGCGTTCATTTGTAGCTGTTGTCACAGGCAAAGTTGCCATAAAACGAAGCATTTTTGATGTCTTGCCCGGCGATGCGTTGACGCCAAAGTTGAACTTCATTTATCCATATCGTGAACTATCATGCTGTGCTTAAACGCACATTGAAAAAACGCTCGTGCTATTAAGCCTTAGCGACGCGCAGTAGTCCTAAATCGTGTTTTTTGGTTCAAAAATAGCTAGAAAGCGCAAATCTTGTCAAAAATGAAAAACTCGAGCTCCGACGATTTATTGGCATTTTATTTCTCTCATTAAAAAAAAAAAATTTGTTGTGTCTTGTAACGAACCTACGGCTGGTGGGTCTTGACTCGCCGGAGTCCAGAGGTTCGGTCACAAAAATTTGTATTTATCAAGGAGCGGCTCTTTAATAAATTAAGGGGATCGCACAGTGAGTTCGGTTTAAATATTTATTTTAATTTAGCGATACATAAATATATATATATATAAAAATAAAATTAACAATGAAACTTATACTGTTACCACGTCAGCGATACCTCTGCCTATGCGGTGCCCCAGTTCTACTTTCTCATGCTTCTGAGCTAATTTAAACCTTAATGCGCACCGGGTCCCTGGTCACGAATGTACGGCAACGGGGAGCGCATACACCCGCAAACCAACAATCCGATGCTCACGACGGCTTTTGATTTTATGTCCCTTTTACCCGCTGCAGAGCTCTCAATTCCACTGTGACCACACATGTGAAAGTGCGAAAGCACCGTGGAACCTAGAGTTTTAACTGGCCGTATGCGTGTCAGCTTCCAGGCCACGAATGTACGGCAACGGGGAGCGCATACACCCGTAGACCTAAAATCTGACTCTCACGACGGCTTTTACGTCTCTTATTTTCCGCTGCCGAGCTCTTAGTTCCACCGTGACTGTCGAATACGAGAGTGCGAAAGCACTGTGGAACCTCGAGTTTTAGCTGTTCGTATGCGTGTCAGCTTCCAGGCCACGAATGTATGGCGACGGGGAGCGCATACACCCATAGACCTAACATCCGACGCTCACGACGGCTTTTACGTCCCTTATTTTCCGCTGCCGAGCTCACAGTTCCACCAATGCTAACGAATACGGGAGAGCACCGTGGAAACCTTCGAGTTTTGGCTTGTCGTATGCGTGTTGGTCCCCAGGTCACAAATGCACTGATACAAGAGCGCGTACATTCGCAAGTCTCAGACCCGACGCTCGCAACGACTACTCACACCGCTCTACTCTACTCACTACGGTAAAAGTTATATGGTATATAACAAAATCTACCTGAGATACTCACTGCTGGTAGTACTTCTGCTGCTGCCTCTCTGCTTTCTCTGCTTCCACTGCGATCACTGCTGCTGGCTGTTGGCTTAGCTACACTTGCGTCGGCGACTCTTCACAACTGTCCCGATTTTTGGTTGTGCAAGCCTTTTTATAAACCATAGCTGCGATCAATTTTCCATCGCGTGGCTGTAACAGCTAATCATTCTTACCAGTGGCTGTGTTTATTTTTACCACCGCGATGACATAGCTGGTACTTGACATCGCTGGTGCATTGACGTTGCCGACTTAGGTTACCACCTGGGTGTTCGATGCAACTTAGGTCCGATGCTCGTATGAATACATACGATTTCATTATCTTAATAAATTTTCTAAGCTTAATACTTAATAATTAATAACAACATCTTAATTAAGGTGCCTTCATGGCTTTTAAACTAGGAAATAATTACTTCGAGGTGTATAAAAATTAATAAATAAAAGGATTAATAAAAAATGAAATTCAGTTCTGTTGCCGCTGCTGTTGGTTGTTGGCGAAAACAAGGCCCTGTCGACTTTCGTCATCACAGTCTTTTTGATTTTTCATTCAAATGCCAATAAAAACCTATGTGTGAAAGTTTCCAATGGGGGGGTTTGAACCCTCGAAAGCCCCCCCCCCTTGCGCACGGGCCTGATCCAAATATTTCTAATATACGAGTAAGCTCTTTCTTTATTTCAGTTTCAGAATAAAAAAAAGTATGGCAAAATCCATTTATTTTCACAAAAGAAACGGCAGATTGGATAATTCAGGAAGTAAGAAATATTGATTATTAAATATCTACACTCACTTCAACAATAATAAATATAACAAAAAATTCAGTGCAAGTAAAAGAAAAGCTTATTTTGTGCATGATCGACGGAAAAGTGTGTAATGCATTGTCAGCAAGCAATTCGTCTCAAAAATTCTACAATTTGAGTGATTTACTTCAAAAAACAGATGATATTCATATGCTTGCACTGGGACTATCACATTTGCATGACTATTTCTGTGGCAACAAGGAATAACAGCTACGATGACAAACCGAAATAGTATAAGTCACCTGTTTATACACAAAACTTATGTTGTTTTGCCTTGTGATCATATATCGACTTAACCCTGCTGTTAGGTTAGGACCATTTTGATCGAATTTTCGCATATTTTAGTTATGAATACTTTTGAACGGTGCAACATAATGACTTAAGTCAACAGCTTATGTGGTATTTTTATAAAATAAGTTTATTATCTAAAAATCAAGTAGCATTAAACGGGAGGGAGAAAAATAAAAATTTACAAATCTTATGTTAAGGGACAATTTCGATCCATTGTACATATATTTTTCATTGACTACAGGCAAACTACAAGGTATTTCTGTAGTAGCTATATAAATTAATATGGACCAAAACGCAGACTGTTACGTTACATTCGTATGCATATTTTGATATAAATTGTTCCTAAAATACATGAAATGGAGTACTTTAAATATTTTTTATGGATGCATCTAAGAGTATGCTTCTGTAATACCATTTTGTATCATAATAAAAATGTTTGTATGCCTTGTCATTTAGGAGCTATGAACGTGTCAGCATGGACTGTTACGTTACATAATTTTGGAAGACGATTTTAAAGTTGCCTTACATTATTGGAAAAGTCTGCTCTTTTGGTGGACTGTTTTCAACATGAAGCTTATAATTGCTAAGCTTTAGAATGATAGTAATTAATTAAATTTTAATTTCATAAAAAACATTGTTTTTGAGATCTATAGAAGCAAATATGTTCAGACTGTTACGTTACACGAAAAGACTGTTACGTTACCTTTGCGATCTACGTTGGTATAAAAAGTAAAATAAAGCATTAAAATGGCTTAAATTGTTTAATTCCACAATATATCATTAATTCAGAGGTCTTACGATTAGACATTTAAGAAGCTTCAGGTAATTGACATGGAATCCAAAAGAACCAACAAAGCTCTAATTATTCACTGAACTCATTAAATTTTATTAAAAATAATTTACAAAGTGGAGATCAAAAAATTAAAAATCGTATACTTGTTTCGAAGTGGTAAAAGTGATGATTGTTCACATGAATTTGGTGAGCCGACTCTGTATCGCAGATACTTTTAACACTAGCGAAAATCGCAGGCGCGTTCAAAATGTAATTTGTATTGAAGAAATCGCGTTCATTACCTTCCTCGATGGCGATTCACTATTCTGTACGATGAAATGCAGTAACAAAGTCTGAAGCATAGTTCACGATACATTTACGAGACAAAACATGCTTCATCACAATAATTTTGGTAGTTGCGCCTATACCATCGATACAACCTTTCCCGTGAGAAGAAGTTAAATAGTCTTGACAGCAAAATTTACATGTAGGGAATAAGAGTAACAGATAAATTTTGTGTGCATTAAGTTGTCAGATACGAAAACCTTTGATTGAAATTTTTCGCTGTGATAGAAGACAGTAGTAAGCAAAGTTAGCTGTTTTTGATACCAATGTGCACTTTGCACTTCGTCTTGTCTCTGCAGGCGAAATTTTCAGCAAACTCAATTTGCAGCGTTCCCTCCTTGTTAAACTTATCATTTGATGCTCTAGGGCGATCTAAAGATTCTCAGTTCGTTCTTCTAAATATTATCGATGAAAAAAGACTGTTACGTTACAAATTGTTTTTGGCTCTGGACACACACATAAGCAAATGACCTCTAATTTCTAATTTTTTTTAGAAAATAGACTAAAAGTGCTCGGAGAAAATGCGGTCAATCTCTTTTGTTGACGTGCTAGATTTTGCACCAAAAGACTTTTTGGGATTTTTGACTGTTACGTTACATCAAAAAATGCGGTCGAATCCTTTTTCATACAAAATGCTGATACCCTATTTATTCCTTCAAAAATGTTATTTAGTTACTTTCACTATACCTAGATCTACCTCATAAAAACGGATAGTACGTATAAAATAATATATATTGAATACAACGTATTTTTTTGATTCGTGTTGTATTTTTGTCAATTTTTATTCATAAAGAGGCAACAAGGAAACAAGTTCAAATTCTGGCAGCAAGCAACAGATTTCGGGTTGACATTTGTGTTTCTCGATGCTTTGGGATATGTACAACCAGAAAGTAATGAAAAACCCTCGAAATTCAAGAAAAAAAATTTTTCTCCGTAGTTTACTTTTTTGCGTTTTGGTCCATATGATTTTTGCTGTTTTGTTGAAAATGAAATGTTGAAAAGATGAATAAATTACACAGGTCAACAAAATGAAAAAAAAAATTTGGTGCCGAGATATAGTTAGTGGTTTTGTATTAAGTATGTACTGGCAACATTAAAAATATTTTTAATTTTTTTTTCCTACGTGCCATTTTTGATAAACGGTCACTTTTGAATATTCGCTGTAATAAGTACTTCCGTGTGCATGATTTGCTATTTTATCGATAAATTTCTAAAAATAAATTGATTTTTATATCATGTCTTCATCGCGAAGAAGTTGTCTCATTGATCCAAATGTGTTTTGTTACCGCTGTGGTGAATGCACGGTGAAAAATTTCAGAAAGCCTATAACAGATTTTATAAAAAGTGCTTATTATGCTTACTTTAAGTCGAAAATTTTGGATGAATACAAGCCGTGGATACCCCAAATTGTTTGTAAAATGTGCTATGAACACTTGAGACAGTGTATTAGTGGTAAAAGAAACCATGTGAGGTTCGGAATGCCTATGCCATGGAAAGAACAAAAAAATCACTTTGTTGACTGTTATTTCTGCTGTATTAATTTGTATGGTGTAAACGTTAAAAAAATGATTTATCCAGAGTCAAACTCTGCTAGAAGACCCTTACCACATTCAAAGGAAGTACCTATTCCAGCATTTTGTTCCATTCGTAAATCATCATTTGAAGAAGTCATTTATGAAGTGAGTAGCGACAGCGATTTCGAAGGAATACCATCTACAGAGCCAAAACCTTTTTCCCAAGAAGAATTAAATGATTTGATAAGAGATCTTGAACTCCCTAAATAATCTGTAGAGGTTTTGGCTTCTAGATGAAAAGAAAAAAACTTGTTGTCGTCAGGTACAGAAGTGACGTTCTATCAAACAAGAGAGCAAGACTTGCTACCTTTTTTTCAATCGGAAAATGATATTGATTTTTGTTTGGATGTGCTAGGCCTTATTCTCGAAATGGGCCTTTCAAAATACCATCCAAATGACGTCTCGTTATCGACAGCTCTAAACGAAGTCTTAAGTGTGCCCTTCTACACAATGGCAACAAATTTGGTTCAGTTGCTATTGCTCACTCAACAAAAGTCAGAAAATTACTCTGAAATTGTAAATAACATGCCAGAACACTTTAATAACTTCGGATGTATTATGTCAATCAAAGTAAAATACCTTCACAGTCATCTTGACCAATTCCCAGACAATCTTGGATCCTATAGCGAAGAACAAGGGAAGCGGTTTCACCAGGACCTAAAGACTATGGAAGAAAGATACCAAGACCGATGGGATCGCCATATGATGGCTTACTATTGCTGGGGGATGCAACGTGATAGTCCGACTACACCTCATTCGCGAAAAAGTCGCGAAAAAGAAAGTTTTTATTTAAATAATGTAAAGTGTTTTTCATGTAAGCCTTTTTTTTACAAGGCAAAATCTAGAAAACTACACGTAGGATATCAACATTTTTGATAATAATGTAATCAGTATAAGGTCCTTAGTTAAAAAAAAAGTACAGCTTCTCGTCACCAAAACTAGTGTTGACCTGTGTTATTGTTCGATTTGTAAATAAATTTGCCGTCAGTAGCAAACTTACTGTCAGTTTTGGATTTGCAACAACTTCAAATGACACATTTTCTAGCAGTTGAGTTTGCTGTAGTACTCCTTGGAGAGGCTACGGAGACTGAGCACGATGCTCTTTTCTCAGCGAATAGGACTGCTGGAAACTGCTGTTTAGGTATTTCGGATCGTATCATCTTATCATATTCACTAGCCAAAAAAAGTTCCAATTGCCGTAAAACTTGTGGTATTCTACAATTTGGATATCCTGGGGCCCAAAAATATCGACTTCAGAGCAAATTACAAACTCATTCAATGCGGATATATCTATCATACTTGCAAAGGAAACATTCAGTCATCGATTGGCTTTCATTTGGTACCAGAATAGCCAATCAGTTAGTTGGCAGTATGTACGCCGCCCAAGAGAGAAGATAAAGTGAGATATTATAGAATTACACAAAATAATAAATAATGACTATAAGTTTCAAACCTCTTCTGCTCTCTTGTGCTTTGTCCTTATCTTTATTTTTGAGGCCAATATATGAAACCAAAGCTCGAATTTCATTGAAAACAAATGTTGGCCTACATACATATATAAACAAACTTTTTTAAAAAGAATCGAACTGTTCCCACATATGAATGTCAGTTTTCTTTCCAAAAGTCCTTTATTCAAATCAAAAGATGAAAGTAAATTATCGGCAATAATATGTTACCCTTTCAAACTTTTCCGTCAAGTTCAATCGAAGCCGCTTTCCTTGATTTTCTCAGGCTATTCATTTCTTGGATTTCCAAAACACGGCTGTATCTTCCATACCTGATTTGGTGTTGACAGAGACAACCAAAACTATGAGCCACAGTTGGCAGATTTTGAGAGCATAAATTGTTTTAAGGAGCATCGTCTTTTGAAAGCTAGCAGTTATTCATCAATAGTCTCATTTTCATGGTAAGTAGTTGTAAAACGTTGCAAGAAGGACTTCCCAATGGGTCCACAAATCACTAATAGAACCAAACTTATCGCTACTTCGCATTTGTCTGCGGCTCGTACCATTATCGAAGCGGAGGGCAATTCGTTTTTGCAGTACAACTATATGGATCAGCAGAATCTTTGTTCTCGGTATTTTTATATTTGGTATTTTCATATTTAATATTCGAATTGAAATATCCGAATCACTTTCATTTGGCATTCCAGCAATATTATTGGTGTCCAAATTACGATGATTTTGCATTTTATCAAGAAAAGAAATGTAATTAGGAACATCGTAAAAGTAGTTTTGAACCTTCTGTTGATGGCATCAAATAAAATTTTTACGTCTTGTAGTAAATGACATTCTTCAACACCTTATGAATGAATAACTCAAATGATTTGTTGCGCATATAATTTTTTTTCAATTTTTTTTGCGTAAATATTGTTATATCGAAATATTAAAACAAAATAGTTATAAAAAATAAGTTTAATGTGATTTATTTATGAAAGATATAGTAAGGACCAAAATGGTCCGTTAACCTAGAATTCGTAAGTTTTTTCTAACTTAACAGCAGGATTAAGCTGTTATTGCTTGCAGCCACAGATTTATAGGTTTTATATAAATTAGGCATACAAAAGTGCCATGTTAGTGGTGAAAATAAGGAGAAACCTCGTGAATAACAATTACTGATTCAAGGTACTTTTTTTTCAGCTGATATATTTTTCAACTCAATTTATTGAAAGATGAAGGAACAACTTTTTTATCGCATAACTATATTAATAAAACGTAAGCTATGTACATATGTTCATCGATGTCCGCGCATCACACAAAAACTACTGCGTCGATTTTAATTATTTTTTTTAGTTTCATTCCTTAGACGCTCGATAAACTCCAATAAAAATGATCACGGCATTCGTATTTATTTATTTACGTCTATGGTACAAATTTAACTTACAGACTAAGCATATGGTATATTAATTAATACAAATATATAGAATCAAAATAAAAATATATACATAGAAGTTTGATTAAGTGCTATTCAATAACAAAACTATAGACTTCTTAAAATAATCTTTTGGCATGCAAAAATCAACTTTGCTGCTATTATAAATCTTATTTACGGCTATGAGAACTCTATTCATCGGCTCATTAATAGCATAGTTTGTTCTATGAAAATTTATGAAAAAGTAATCCGAATTTCGGAGAAATCTTGACGGAATATTAAAAGATAATAGTTCAAGAAGCTGATCGCAAATGATAATCCCATTAATAACATCATATATGATCATAATACTATGAAGTAATCCCCTATTTTCGAGAGTGGAGATATTAACAAGTATACAACGCGATTTGTATGACGGCACAGGCTCTACAAAGTTTAACGAACGCAAAGCAAATTTGAGGAATCTTTTTTGCACCGATTCTAAACGAGTTATGTGAATGGAATTCCATATGAAAGATGCATATTCTAAATTTGATCTAACAAATGAAGTATATAACCGAATCAAAGTGTAAGGATCAGAAAAATTAGTATTGTTTCGTTTAGCAAAAGCTGAAAGGGAGTAAGCCTTGGGGACAATGAGATTCAGCTGCCTATTAAATTTTAGTTCAGAATCAAAAATTACACCCAGATCACGAATTTCAACAACACTTTTTATATTAAAGTTATCAAAATTATAATTAGTAGTGATTGGCGAGTTCAGTAAAGAATAAGTAACAAGGAAACATTTATCAAGGTTTAAAGATAGGTTATTACATTTGAACCATGTATAATCATTGTTTAAATCAGACTGCAGTAAAAGAGAGTCATCATGATTGTTATTTTATAGAAAACCTTTAAATCATCCGCATAAAGTAAAAAATTTGCAGTCTTAAAACATTTTGAGATATCATTTATAAAAATAATAAAAAGTAGGTTGCCAAGGATGTACAAGAGTACACCCGAAGTCGCCACAAAAGGATGAGATTTGAATTTCTCAATGACAACATGTGATATCCTATTGTAAAGATAAGATTCTAACCAAGACAGGAACGTTGAATGAAAACCAAATTTTGCAAGCTTTAATAGCAGTATGTGAAGGGGAAGTTTATCAAACGCCTTTTATATATCAGAGTAAACGACAACAACCTGATATCGCTGTTCAAGCAGTGATGTACTGTAATTAAGGAACACAGAAAGATTCGTTGTGGTAGACCTACCCGAAACAAAACCATGCTGGTGAGGGCAGATAATGTTTTTTATAGCAAAATAGATTTTTTCTTTGACAATTTTTTCGAAAATTTTCGATATGTTTGTTATCTTGGAAATCGGCCTATAATTGAGAACATTATGTTTATTTCCAGATTTAAAAATAGGTTATATAAGGGATATTTTCCATTTATCAATAAAATAACCACAACTAAGCGATTTATTGAAAATTAAACATAAAAGCACAGAAATTGTATGGACACATTTCTTAAGGAAAAAAGGACAAAGACCATCTAGGTCACATTAAACGGAGTTCTTAAGGCAATCGATTGCGGACTCAATATTTATCGGTAGTAGTAAAAGATCACCGAAGGATAAAACGGAGTCCAGACACCGAATCAATTCAAAAAGAATATATACATATATATATTCTTTTTGCACTATACAGTCATCCACAATTTCGCCCTAAAGAAGACAAAGAAGTCTTTCAAAACGTGGATCTGTATTGTCTCCAATTTACTTTTTATGTTAAAGTTTATAAATTTCGTATCGAAGATAATGTGATATGGTGGACCCAATTGTGTGTTGTATGGAAGAATAGTGCGGAACTTTGTCGTGCTTCATGTACCTTGATAGGTTAAGGATCTTTACGCTTTTTATTATTCTTCCGTAACGACTCTTTGATGTATATGCCGGCTTCTTTAATAAGTTTGCTTTTCAGTGAAGAAAAAAATCTGTCCGATGAGTTTTAGGTCAGCGTCATGACCATACTAAGCAACGACCAGTCGGTACGACTAACCAGTATCGTTTCGGTGTTGTTGCTAAAGCTGAAAATTTATTGATTAAAATTGGAATAACATTTTAAGTATTATTTTTTACCTTTTTATTGAATTAGCCCAAAAATTTTCTGCATAATTGCAAAAGCCAAATTAGAAATGTCAAAAGCTGTGGTGAGCTGTTTCGAAATTCAACACGGTTTACAGTCGCTCACCATGGCTGCATGACACTCTTCTACCCTTAGGTACCCCTCTGTCTAGTGGGATCCTGCCCACCTGCACCCGCGATTTCCCCTTTGTCTACTGGGATCCTGCCTGTCTCCGCTTCACCTACCCTTGTCCACAAGAGGCAAACTTGCGCTAACCACACTAAGCCACTTGTTCAAACAATTGTGAGGAAAATCAAAACGAAGTTTTTCCCCTTACAAACTCTAATAAAAGTTTGATTTTCATTTTGTTTACAGAAACACTAAAGTATTATCTTGAAACAAGTTGAGTCGCATAATCTTAAGCAAGTATTCGTAAAAAGTAGTTCTAAGGCAAATATATATGTAAGTAAAATCACATTTTCGATATATCACACCGAATTATAGCGTTCATAATTTAAGAAAAAAAGATTTCGATTGTTTTTTTTTTCACTTTTTGATGGTTAACTCCGAAAGTATGATTTAATTTGCAAAAAGTATATTAAGTCTAAAAATTGTAGATTAGAATAAGTACATCGGTTTTCGATAAAAATCAGCATAATGACTGAGTTAAATTGCTTTGTAGATAATATCTTTAATAATTTCCTAGTTTTTGATTCTTTATTAATCAACTCTTATTGAATGGAAGTTTTTGGCAGCAGTTTGAAGATTCTCCTCAACAATTTTAAATGATTGTACACAGGCGCGGATCTAGAATTTTTTTCTGGGGGGGGTCACAGGATAGAAAAAAATCAAAAATAACAAGAATAACCAAATAAACAAAGCAAGCCGAATTTCTTCAATGAATAAAAACTAAGCCAGAATTCACTCCTAGTCGTGAATTGAAAAGGTGCGGACGTGTTTATGCTGAGTCGAATATTTTATTATATAAAAAACTTAACATCAATGCAATAACTTAGCTAATTTTACTAAATATTCATCCGCTCAGCCTAACAATCAGTTAGGTAAAACTTCACAATTTCGGATTTATTTCCAAAATATGTCTGGGATCAGAACTAAATCCAATTCCATTTATTATTATACCGCGGCTGGAGATTTTGATGTCATCGTATTTGTTGAGACTTGGCTAAATGATGAATTTTTCGATGGAGAATTCTTTGATACAAATATATATTAAGTATACAGAAAGGAACGTGACGCTATAAAAACAGGTTGTAGTCGAGGAGGTGGTGTTCTAATTGCCATCAAACGTTTTTTCTGTACAACAGCTTGCATCCTTCAGAATGCGGACAGTTTGTACGAACAATTAAGTGTCTCCATTTCTGGCTCATCAGGCTCTTTATATATTTGTGCCTCGTATATCCCGCCAAATAGTTCTGATGAAATTTACGATGCACATGTAAGTAACATTTTATCGTTACATTCATCGTTGGACCATAAAAGTCAGCTTTGCATATTGGGGGATTTTAATTTAAACAAAGTAATGTGGACTCACCTCGCCGATGACTTGACGCCAACAAATATCAATCATCCTCATGAAATCAATCTTATTGATAGCTTCTTAAGTATTGAATTAGTTCAAATTAATAAAATAAGTACTTAATAATCTTGGCAAAATATTGGATTTAATTTTTATTTCGTATAATATTAAATACAATTTGTCTGAATGTTTTTGCCCAATTTCGCCATCTAATATGCACCATGTTCCAATTGTTCTCGATATAGAATTTTATGAATTTATTGAGCCTCAGCCTGCTAAACATGTATTTAACTTTAAATTATGTGATTTTGAATTTTTAAATAAGTAATAATATAAATGATATTAATTGGAAAAATTTATTTAATGGTAAAAATGCCGCAACTTGTTTTGATTTGTTTAAGTTTAATGTGTCACAAATCTGTCATGACCATATTCCAATTTGCCCTCATAAGGTATATAAGCTTCCATGGTATAATTCTGGCCTTAAAAAACTGAAAAAATGCGCAATAAATTTCTAAAACTTTTTAAATCCACTGGGAACTTAGAGTATAAGGAGAAATATGTGCATTACATGAGAGAATTCAACTTTTTGAATAAGTTTTTATACAAGCAGTTTATTTTGAAAACGGAAACCAATATCAAATTGAATACGAAATCGTTTTGGAATTTCGTACAATCGAAAAAGTGTGGATCTTTCATCCCCACTTCTATGTTTTTCAATAATATTAGTTCGTGTACAATTGCAGACACAGTTAATTTATTTGCCGACTATTTTAAATCAAATTATACTGAAGATGCTCCATGGTATGAGCCCTCTATCCTGCAAAACATCAATTCTTTCGTGGATGTTGGTTCTATTACTTTGAGTGAAACAGACGTTTTTAACGCATTATAAAAGTTGAAGATTTCTGCTAAACTGGATGTCGATGGATTATCCTCTATAGTATTATTAAAATGTGCTCAGGCTTTGTGTAAGCCACTGTGTCTGATTTTCAATAAATCTTTAAATTCCGGAACTTTTATTGAGCCCTGGAAGGTAGCATGTATTACCCCTATTTTCAAAAATGGGCTTAAAAATAATGTCGCGAACTATCGTCCCATTTCTAAATTAACAATTGTCTCTAAATTATTTGAAAGCATTATAAAAGATAAGCTTTACTTTTTAATTAAGTGTCATATTTGCCCAGAGCAACATGGCTTTGTATCTGGTCGATCCACAATAACAAATTTATCATTATTCTCTAATTATTGTGTATCCTCTTTTGAACGTGGCTATCAAGTGGATGTGCTCTATGCTGATTTCGCAAAAGCCTTTGATAAGGTTAAGCATAGTTAAACAGTTGCTAAACTAGCTAAAATTGGATTTCATGGTTCATTTTTGGATTGGATTAAATCCTATCTGAGTAATAGACTGTGTGTTGTACTTGTTAATAATACTAAATCTTATAATTTTGTAGCGTCGTCTGGAGTACCTCAGGGTAGTTTCCTTGGACCTCTGTTCTTTATTTTGTTCATGAATGATATTCATAGTAGCTTTCAGAGCTCAAAATTTTTGCTTTACGCAGATGATTTAAAATTATTCAGTCGTATACGGAATGTAGGTGACGTTGAATCCTTACAACGTGACTTGTCCAATGTGAGTAACTGGAGTAAACTTAATCAGTTACCTTTAAATATTGGGAAATGTTTTCCCTGCACATTTGCAAAATCAAATAATATACTCGATTGTTATTTCTCAATTCAGGGTAAACTTCTTAAGTCAATCAATCTTATAAAGGACTTAGGCGTAGTTTTCGATGCTAAGTTTACATTTATTGAGCATTTGAATTTTATCATCCCTAAAGCTTATGCAATGTTGGCTTTTGTTCGTAGACACAGCTCTGATTTTATGGATCCACATACCATTAAGAGCCTTTACTTTGCATTTGTAAGATCTAGATTGGAATATGCCTCTTTTGTTTGGAATCCGTTTTATGCAAATCATTGTGCTAGAATTGAACGAATTCAGAAAACTTTTTCTAGATTTGCATTACGTTCTTTGTATTTTGGTGATTCAAGGCCATCATATAAATCACGTTGCCTGCTTTTGGGCATAAATACCCTTGAATCGAGGCGGAAGGTTATGTCCTTAATATTTATTTATGATATAGTTAATAGTAATATTGAATGTCCGGAGTTACTTCAGTTAATTGGTTTTTATATCCCACCTAGACAGTTGCGTTATTTTGATTTATTCCTCATAAAAAAACATAAAACTAATTATGCTCAGAATGAGCCTATATTAAGAGCTCTCTCATTATTCAATAGATTGTCATCCATAAATGAATTTGATTTTTCGATGTCTAAAGCAGGGGTCGGCAAAATTTGATTTTTCATAGCTCAATTGAGCTGAAGTACATCACACACATTGTGTTTTGCCGACCCCTGGTCTAAAGACTCTTCTAGCCTGTAAGGAAATGTAATCCAAAGGCTTAATAAAGAAATGAAATGAAAAATGAAAAACTTGTCCAATTTGTTTTACTTGAAAATTCATTACATGTATATATATGTATATTTATTGTTTATATAAAATTATAAACTTTTTTATATAAAAAATGTACTCTTAAAACTAAGAAATGTCTTAGCTGATGAATATTTTTATTTCGAATTTTCATTGGACATCGATGCGATCATTAACAGATTTGCGAAACAAAATAGAAGATTGGATTTTGTTTTATAAATGATGCTTTTAGTTGGAACTTGTAAACAGATTGTAAACAGATGATAGTATATCAAGTAAAGCTACAATCCAAATATAGAAAAAATAATAAAAAAGTCAGTCTTGTTTAAGAAAATTAGTCAAATTTGTTGATTTAGTCATGTTTTGATTCCAATTTTTTCAGAGTGCAAAAAAATAAGTTAATTTTGGTCGTTTGGTTAGTTTTAGGTTTTTAAGTTTGCAAAAACTCGGTTTTGTTCGTTTGTTTTTTTTTTTTTGTTTTTCGGTTTGCAAAATATTGTTTCAACTCTATTTTTTGAAATGCGGGCTGTTTTGGGGGGGGGTCATGACCCCCGTGACCCCCCCCCCCCCCCTTGGATCCGCGCCTGATTGTACAAAATTGCACTAGTTAAGTCAATAAAATCTAATGTTCATGTTTTTAAGATATCTTTGCCGTCAACTTTCAGTAAAAATCATTTTAAAAAATTACCTGCTTCCTAGGTAATTGTGAAGTCAACTTAGACAACTTAACCAGTTGATTAATACGCAAGGTACATAACTCTAAAAAGCATAGCTGGGCATTAACTCGTTAATCCGTTAATCGTTAATTCGACTAACGGATTAACTTTTAAGTTAACTTGAAAACGTTAACGTAATCGTTAACGATTACGTTAACGTTTTCAATCTAAAAATATTATTTAGTCTCTTTGATTATAGCAGTCGAGTGGATGTTGTAAAAAAATTAATGAAAAAAAAGGTAGAAGAGGCGTTGCGACAAGAAACTGCCGAAAGTTCGAAGAATAGAGATAGTTTAAGTGGCAGAGGCAGCAACGCGAGTAACAACGACGATGACGAGGAAGACTTTTTGAATTCTGTCACTCAGCTTAAAGAAAAATCTAAGAGTCACAAATCTTAAAAGAATATAAAGCTCAAAACCTCGTCAAAATGTGGCAAGACAAAAAAAAAATCCTATGGCTGCTACCAGAGCTGAAAAATTTTAATTTTAATTTAACTAATGAAAATTTGATTTTTTCTTATTTATAATATTTTTTTTATATATTATATATAATGCATTCACCTTAGTACACTATAATTTGAAATTATCAATCGCACTGCATGAATTTCCATTAAAAAAATAAGCAAGAAAAAAATTTTTTTTTCATTTTTGGTCCAAAAATGATCAAAATTATTTTTTTTTTCTTAATTTGTATATTGTATTATATATTTAGTAATAACAATTTGTTTTAATGACAAAAACCAAAAAAAAGCATAAGTTTAAAAATATTTATTTGTAATTAAATAATTTCTGAATTAAAAATTATTGTAGCCATTCTTTCGTTTTTGTTATTTAATTTTTAATTCACAAATTATTTAATTACAAATAAATATTTTTAAGCTTCATGCTTTTTGTTTTTGTTTTTTGTCATTAAAATAAATTGTTATGTCTAAATAAATAATACAATATCTATTATTTAGATGGAAAAATTATTTTCAGTAACAAACTTTAAAATAAAAAAAAAAAGTAGTTTCTATCATTTTTGGATCAAAAATGGAAAAATTTTTTTTTCTCATTAATTTTTTTAATGGAAATTGATGTAGTGCCATTTAAAATTTAAAATTATAGTGTATTAAGGTGAATGCAGTGAAAACAACAGAGGATTTGAGCTGTGACACAAGAAACACCAAAGCTCTACTCGGGGAGAGACCACAGCTTTTTTCCTTATATATACATATATAGCCTTAAAAAATAGCGGAAAGTTTTTTTTTGATACTTCCTTATGTGTACGTAAGGAAAATCGAAAAAAAATTAAAAAAAAAATTTACAAATAAGAAAAAAATCAAATTTTCATAATTTTTTTGGCCAAATTCCAAAAAATTAAAATTTTGCAGCTCTGGCAACCATAGTATTATTATTTTTTTATTTTTTTAAATTAGGAAATACTCGAATATGAATAAATTTTCGAAAATCGAGTGTTCTTGAAGTATTCTAGAACTTTTTTTTTTTGAACATGTCTAATGTACATGCTTTACCCTCAAGCGCTGCGGCTGAAAATCTTTTTTCTACGGGCAAAGAAATTTTAACACTGAAAAAAACCTCGCTTTAAGACGAGAGCTTCAACATATTAATGGTCAGGAAGGGGAGTTTCCACATTGTGTCAGATGATTAAATAACACACTGCATTTATACACGTCTATTTTTTTCCTAACCTGTTAACTTCCAGAACCCAATCCAATAGTTTTTATAAAAAGATCACTAACGCAACTAACTATATTAAAAAAAAAAAAATTTATCACGTGTTAACGGATTAACGTTAACTTGCGTTAAATCGTCCAAAATGTAACGCTTTAACGTTTAACGAAGTTAACTTTTTCACTAACGGATTAGCGATTAACGAAGTTAACTATTTAATTAACGGTGCCCAGCTATGCTAAAAAGAAAGCAAAAGATGGTTTCATGACTTTAAATTTGATTCAAAAACCATTTTCGGACTTCTGTACCTATTTGCATTATCTTTAAGAGTTATGTAAGCCAAAAGTGACGTTTAAAAACTACAAACAAAAATATACCGTACAAACAGGACCTAGGCTTAACTAGAATAAGCAGAAATATGCGCACTTGTGCACAACTGGGGCAGCAAGCAACAAAATATACTGAAAATTAGACCAATGGATTTCCACTGCATTATTGCACTGAATCGTGTTAAATGCATTTATCGTTTATGCATCGCGAACTATTCTTAACTGGTTAAATTTTCATAAATATCCTCATACGTATCCATTTTCACGATGTTCTGGTTGATAAATGCTATTTTTGGCCATCTCAAAAAATATTTTCACACTGACAAATATGATATGATCGACTTTGTATTAATATATATGTTCATATCTGATATTTCAACTGATCTTAAGTTCAAAACAATAAACATTGTAATGAAATTGTAGCATAAGTATAATATATTGTAAGCATATGGCAACACAAGTAATCAGCTGTTTTTAATTTTGACATTCCTTTGTTCTTATTTTAACTTCCTTTTTCTCTCTCTTGTAAAAGTTTTGTAAAAGCAAGTAAGACCAAACAATAAACGTGCCTAAACAAATCTGAAAATATAAAAAATTAAAATAATCATCGACTTATTTCAACATCAGAAGTGGGATATAAAACGGCATTTTTTAAAATTTAACTCTAGGCCCGCCTCCTTAAGCAATTTTAAAATATCACCCAAGACTTCTAAATGTGACTCAAAATCTTCTGTTGCTATGCATATGTCATCTAAGTAAACTACACTTGACCTTTCTTCCTACTTGACCTACTTTCAATCAATGGTTTCAACGTTAAGTATATATACCTCTGGAAGACCGCGGGGGCATTTTTTAAACCAAATGGCATGCGTTTATATTCAATCTGCCCAAAAGGCGTGACGAAGGATGTGTATTTAATTGAATCTTCGTGCATTTTAATATGATGGAACTCGTCTCTCAAGTCAAGTGTACTGAAGAATTTTTTATTCGAAAAATATTCTAAGCAGTCCTCTATCAAAGGCAAAGGAAAGTTGTCTCCGATTGTAAGTTTATTAAATGCACGATAATCTACACATAACCTTATTTCACCATTTTTTTTTTTACAACAACGATTGCGGAGGCATAAGGAGAGCTACTTGGCTCATAGTAAGAGAGGCGTCTGGGTGGGCAATGAATAGGGACATCATGTCTTAGTCGAATTTGCATCGAATAATCTGATAGTATTCGCTTCTCTTTGGAAGAAATATATTTTTCATTTATTAATGACTTCAGACGATTGCATTCGCTTTTCTTTAAATCATCATTGTATATAACCTCAGGACACACTTTTGGCATACATAAATCTTAAAGATAATGCAAATAGGTACAGAAGTCCGAAAATGGTTTTTGAATCAAATTTAAAGTCATGAAACCATCTTTTGCTTTCTTTTTAGAGTTATGTAAGTACTTTGCGTATTAATCAACTGGTTAAGTTGTCTAACGACTTCACAATTACCTAGGAAGCAGGTAATTTTTTAAAATGATTTTTACTGAAAGTTGACGGCAAAGATATCTTAAAAACATGAACATTAGATTTTATTGACTTAACTAGTGCAATTTTGTACAATCATTTAAAATTGTTGAGGAGAATCTTCAAACTGCTGTCAAAAACTTCCATTCAATAAGAGTTGATTAATAAAGAATCAAAAACTAAGAAATTATTAAAGATATTATCTACAAAGCAATTTAACTCAGTCATTATGCTGATTTTTATCGAAAACCGTTGCACTTATTCTAATCTACAATTTTTAGACTTAATATACTTTTTGCAAATTAAATCATACTTTCGGAGTTAACCATCAAAAAGTGAAAAAAAAACAATCGAAATCTTTTTTTCTTAAATTATGAACGCTATAATTCGGTGTGATATATCGAAAATGTGATTTTACTTACATATATATTTGCCTTAGAACTACTTTTTACGAATACTTGCTTAAGATTATGCGACTCAACTTGTTTCAAGATAATACTTTAGTGTTTCTGTAAACAAAATGAAAATCAAACTTTTATTAGAGTTTGTAAGGGGAAAAACTTCGTTTTGATTTTCCTCACAATTGTTTGAACAAGTGGCTTAGTGTGGTTAGCGCAAGTTTGCCTCTTGTGGACAAGGGTAGGTGAAGCGGAGACAGGCAGGATCCCAGTAGACAAAGGGGAAATCGCGGGTGCAGGTGGGCAGGATCCCACTAGACAGAGGGGTACCTAAGGGTAGAAGAGTGTCATGCAGCCATGGTGAGCGACTGTAAACCGTGTTGAATTTCGAAACAGCTCACCACAGCTTTTGACATTTCTAATTTGGCTTTTGCAATTATGTAGAAAATTTTTGGGCTAGTTCAATAAAAAGGTAAAAAATAATACTTAAAATGTTATTCCAGTTTTAATCAATAAATTTTCAGCTTTATCAACAACACCGAAACGATACTAGTTAGTCGTACCGACTGGTCGTTGCTTAGTATGGTCATGACGCTGACCTAAAACTTATCGGACAGATTTTTTTCTTCACTGAAAAGCAAACTTATTAAAGAAGCCGGCATATACATCAAAGAGTCGTTACGGAAGAATAATAAAAAGCGTAAAGATCCTTAACCTATCAAGGTACATGAAGCACGACAAAGTTCCGCACTATTCTTCCATACAACACACAATTGGGTCCACCATATCACATTATCTTCGATACGAAATTTATAAACTTTAACATTAAAAGTAAATTGGAGACAATACAGATCCACGTTTTGAAAGACTTCTTTGTCTTCTTAAGGGCGAAATTGTGGATGACTGTATAGTGCAGCGTGTCAAGCAACATACGTGTTATATTGTCGCTACCAGTTGACTCTATGGCGCTGATGCTTTTTGATTTTTCTTCTTCTTCTTCATATTTTTTCTTCGATTGCAGGTAGTGAAGGTTTACACGAGGAAAGTTTTCCGGCAAAGTTTCCTTGTTTGTTGGCAAGAGGGGAAAAACGAAAGGGACGAGGTAAAAAATTTGTCATATGTTGCAAACGCGAAACGAAAATCACAAAAGAGAATGGACAAGAATTTGTCTCTCCGACTTTCCTCGTGTAAACGTCGACGTGGAGAAGCAATACTTAATATTTTTTTAAATTTTCTTTATACATATGCGATGTTTTAATTGCTATTCTATTTATTAAAAAAAATTAAAGAGGATGTTATGAATTTATTACAAAAGTATAAGCTACATGTAAGAATTTTATATCAAAGTGTCCGCTTTAAGAAGTCAGGAAACACTTGAAAATATATTACTCGAAAAGTTGAGCCCGAACTTCTGTGAAGCGGCCATTGGAATGTAATACTTTTGTAATGAACTATAAAATTCTCTTTAATTTTTTTTAATAAATAGAACAGTAACTAAAACATCGCATATATTTAATTTAATTTTTTAATTTATTCATTTTTAGTATTGTACATTAAGTCTTAAACTTTCATAGTACATCAACGATATCATTATAGTTATATGCATATAAATTAATTAAAATAATTGCAACTTAGCTAATAAAGAGAATATAAAATTGAAATCAATATAATTATTCAACAAAACTTAAGAATTAATACAACTAATAAATTTGTGGTATAACATGTATGAATTAATTAATAATACTTATTAATTAAAGTTAAAAGTTATTAATTAATAACCCTAATCAAAAAAGAAATATGAAATTATAGCTAAACTTAATCAAAACAATAATAATAATAATTATAAATTGCATACTTAAAGCTACTGAGCCTTACAATACGTTTAACATTAGTAGGTAAAGAGTTCCATAACTTAACGATGCTGATGATAGATGATAGAAGATAGTTGCATCTTGGAATTTTCAAGTGCAACGACCTTACGGATTGACAAACAAAAGCTTATTTTATCATACAGATAAGCAGGAGTCTGAAAGTGCATGAGCCTGTGTAAAAATATAATATTTCGCATATCTAAATAGTCTTTTAGACTGCAACCCAAAATACTCCTGCTCCATTCAGTTATGTGTTCAAACCTACCAACTCCATAAACATATCTAACAGAGCTATTAAACGCAACATTTAGTTTATGCAATGACTGAAAATCAAGCTCACCAAAAACTGCATTAGAATGTAGTATGTGAGGCATGATTAGCATAGTGACAAGTCTGCGTCTGGTGTTAATGGGCGTGAAGCTTACTGAGTATCGTAAATGGCGCAAGGCACCATAAATCTTACCAATAACAGAGTTGGAATGACCCACACACGTTAACTTAGAATTTAAAATAATGCCAAGATTCCTAACTTTATTCACAAGAATCCCCTGCAAGCTCAAATTGCTTCTACTTATTGGCAAAACTTTTGATTTGCAAGGACTTATAACTAAATAATTATCTCTAGCCCATTTGTTAACAGCAAATAGGTCTGCATTAAGCCTAAACATTAAATCTTCAACCAATCCAATGGGTCTAGAGAGGTAAAGCTGAACGTCATCAGCGTAAGCATGAACCTTGGCGTATTTGCAGACCGAAAAAATGTCATTAATGAACATGGAGAACAACAACGGACCTACAATCGAACTTTGCGCAACCCCTAAGCTAACCGCCCTAAATGAAGAAAACGTGTTCCCAACTACAACCCTTTCAAATCTGCCTTCTAAATAATTAGACAATAATTTGACTGCACTGTCACTAAATTGGAAAAAAGATTTCAATTAAAAGCACAATAGGGGGTGATCCACTGTATCAAAGGCTTTGGAAAAAACCAAAAGGCAAAGAAGAGACAGTTGATTCGCATCATAATAGGGCCGAATATCCTCAATTACTTTCATAACTGCAGTAGTGCAGCTATGACCAGCCCTAAAACCAGACTGCAAGGGAGACAAAAGGGAATATGTGTTAAGGTGGTAGGTGATTTGTTCTGACATTATCTTTTCGCAAACTTTACCTAATGCAGGCAAAATACTTACTGGCCTGTAATCACTTAGTGTAGAAGGATTGGCAGTTTTAAAATATTCTTTATTATTTTGGATATCTAAGAAACTTAAAACAGTACTACAGAATTTATCAGTCAGTTCTTTTCGTGATCTAACGTGCCTAAGTGTTGAAATCAAAGGATCTGAAGATGCTGAAAGTACATTGAACAAGTCCTCATTCTGTCGAATACGTGAAATTTTACATGTATTGCTATATCTGTACTTCTTATAATCCTTGTTTTTAGACTTTCGGGCTTCTTCTGATAATTCTCCTATTGGTAAGGCTTGATAATTGATAATTTTTCCACTATGAGATAAGATCTTATGGACAGAGGGTGTCAGTAATTTTTGGCTGTATTTATGTTTTAATATGTCTGCAGTTTCCTTGGTATACTTTTCAAATTTTTCTACATTAACGGGTTCTCTATAGGATAGTACGTTTAAAATAACTTGTAATATTTTTATCACGTCCTCATCGACTCCCGTTATTTCTGAAGTTGTTTCTCAAAAAATCGCCTTGCTGTGTTTCCGTCATTTGTGTTACCAAATCCTTGCTACTATAATATCCAGTTTTTCTCGAAATTGTTCTTGTATTATTTTTTTCTTAACTTTTGGTTGCTTGTATTATCATCATTTCCTATGCTGTAGGGTAGTTTCAGAATAAATTCCATGGATCTTATCCTTGCATGTATTGCATCTATTTGCGTCAAATAGTTTTGGAAATAGGAAGAATAAATTATGAAAGGGGCGTGGTAACGTCCATATTTACAATTTTTAATTTATTTTGAGTGATGTCTATATTCGCTAAAAACATTCTATCAAATTCAGATTAACAATTTCCAAGTCAAAATATCATAGACTGAAAATCGTCATCACACAACAAATTCAGTTTTATGCACATTTCTGGTTTTAAAGCTGTATTTTTTTTTTTGTAAAAAAGGTTTTAAAATTAAAGTATGCAGAAAACTTGCAAATTCTTTATTCTAGCTAAAAAAAATCAAAACTAGAATATTCCTCGTTTTGTTTAACTTGTTATTTTTATACTTAGTCTTTTGTGAACAGTTTTGTAACTTAAAGTAATAAAAACATTTTAAATAATTTTTTAATATTGTTACGAAATTTCTGTCTCTTCGACGATAATTTCGATCTCTCACACTTTTCTGAGTTCGATCACTGGATTGTGTAACAACTAAAAACACACAAACTTATTTAGTTATAAAATGGTTTATTTTATTAACGTTCAAATTCTAATATTAATTTAACACTGTATAGAAAACTGTTTTACTTTACTACGGATCACACTGTATTCACTTTATTGCTGTGAGGATGGAAGTCATCGAAGACTCGTTTCCACCCACAACTGTCACAAACAGCGCATCGAAACGCACCAATAACGAAACTTTTATTTTTATTATTTATATATTCGCCTATCATTGAACACAAAAGTATTTGAAATCATTTTTTTTTTATTATTTCCTTTTTCATAATAAATTACTAAGCTACAAAAGAAAAAAATAACAACCTAAGCGTAGACTAATTAATAAAAATAAGATTAGTTAGGTACAACATAAGTCATAGTACACATAAGTCATAGTACACATAAGTCAAACTGACATAAAAAGAATCAGCATGCAGTACCCCTGCTCGACTAGCTGTCATGGAAAAGTTCAGCGAACAGCTGTTAAAGCTTCATATCAGAAAGCTGTTATGGAAAAGTTCAGCGAACAGCTGTGAAAGCTTCATTACAGTAAAAAAAGCTACAGGCAAAAAGGTTACTTGCGACAGATCGCGTCTCAGAATTTTAATTCTTCGGAGGACCACAGCAGCGGGCAGTTCACCATCATCCTAGCAGCAGTAGTAAGAACATCAAATACTAATCCATAAATTCTTTCTTAGGTTTCAGCAGTGAATTTAGGACACAAGTGCAAGTCGCTCTTGCGTGGTGCTTGGATTCTCCATTCAATCAGATAGCCGCGGTCACACAAGTGTATCGTCGCCTTTGCGTGATACTTGTGCGCCGCCGTTGAGAGAGAGTAGGCCGACGAGTACGTTGGGTTAACGTATGCAAGTGCAAGTCGCTTTTGCGTTGTACTTGTATGCGGTGGCAAAACAACGTCGAGAGAATAGGCCGACGGCTACGTTGAGTTAACGTATGCAAGTGCAAGTCGCCTTTGCGTTGTACTTATATGCAGTAGCAAAACACCGTCGAGAGAATAGGTCGACGGATACGTTGGGTTAACGTATACAAGTACAAGTCGCCTTCGCGTTGTACTTGTATGCAGTAGCAAAACACCGTCGAGAGAGAGTAGGCCGACGGATACGTTGAGTTAACGTATGCAAGTGCAAGTCGCCTTTGCGTTGTACTTGTATACAGTAGCAAAGCACCGTCACGAGAGTAGGCCGTCACAGTCAGCGCATCCGTCGAGCAAGTATACTGTCGCTTTTGCGTGGTACTTGTGCGCCGTAGTAAGACGCCGCCGTCGAGAGAGTAGGTCGACGGATACGTTGGGTTAACGTATACAAGGGCAAGTCGCCTTTGCGTTGCGCTTGTATACAGTAGCAAAGCACCGTCACGAGAGTAGGCCGTCACAGTCAGCGCATCCGTCGAGCAAGTATACTGTCGCTCTTGCGTGGTACGTGTGCGCCGTAGTAAGACGCCGCCGTCGAGAGAGTAGGTCGACGAATACGTTGGGTTAACGTATACAAGGACAAGTCGCCTTTGCGTTGCGCTTGTATACAGTAGCAAAGCACCGTCACGGGAGTAGGCCGTCACAGTCAGCGCATCCGTCGAGCAAGTATACTGTCGCTTTTGCGTGGTACTTGTGCGCCGTAGTAAGACGCCGCCGTCGAGAGAGTAGGTCGACGGATACGTTGGGTTAACGTATACAAGGGCAAGTCGCCTTTGCGTTGCGCTTGTATACAGTAGCAAAGCACCGTCACGAGAGTAGGCCGTCACAGTCAGCGCATCCGTCGAGCAAGTATACTGTCGCTCTTGCGTGGTACGTGTGCGCCGTAGTAAGACGCCGCCGTCGAGAGAGTAGGTCGACGAATACGTTGGGTTAACGTATACAAGGACAAGTCGCCTTTGCGTTGCGCTTGTATACAGTAGCAAAGCACCGTCACGGGAGTAGGCCATCACAGTCAGCGCATCCGTCGAGCAAGCATACTGTCGCTTTTGCGTGGTACTTGTGCGCCGTAGTAAGACGCCGCCGTCGAGAGAGTAGGTCGACGGGTACGTTGAATTGGCGTATACAAGTACAAGTCGCCTTTGCGTTGTACTTGTATGTAAAAATAAAGCGCTGTCGGAAGAATAGGCCGTCGTAGGTACAATAGGACGTTGCTGACCCAGCAAGGAATCCTCAGTGGAAACGGGGCAACGGAAAATCTAGGCAAAGTCTAGGAAAAATAAGTATTTTGAACGTATCATTTCTTTCTTGCTAAATAAATGTTAATTTATACACCGGTGAATTTATAATTTTAAGACTATTGAAATATTTGAAAACTAAAACACGCAAACATTTTTCTATTAAACTCCCGGAAAAGACCCTTGTTAGCCACCTGCAAAATATAAATTTTTGTACCCGAACCTTAGATACCGTCGAGCCAAGACCCTGGCGGAAAGATTCGTTACAATGGCGCCCGAGCAGGGACTCAGGCTAAACATATAGAAATTAATAAAAAAAAAAAAAAAGCGCGGCCGGGAGTTTCTTTCATGTGTATTACAAATCCACTTTAGAACAATAGCATATACATATATCAAAGAGAATACACGATTCCTCGAAAAGAGGAAAATTAAAAACTTAATAGTAATTGCAAATAACCACTAATGAAGATAAATAGAAATATTTATCCATATAAAATTCTACAGGCCATTAGCGTAGCAGCATAGCAGCATAGCAGCCATCAGCACACAGCATCTCCAGTGAAACATACAGTGCATACAAATCCCATCCATAGTGCGCGAAACTAAAAATAAAAACTCAGTGAAAAAAAAAAATAAACAAAACTCAACCCAGTGAAATCCGTCGGGGAAAAAAAAAAAAAAGAATTATTAGTGTTAGGGGAAATTAGACAATCGAAAAAAATATGTTGAGCGTGTCGTGGTGTCATAGCCTTAAGAAGGAGGAGTTGGTCACGTATGGCGAAGAATTCGGCCTCGACGTAACGGGAACCGTGGACGAGCTAAGGAAGAAGTTCAAAGTTTTTATGGCAGAAGATCATACACCAGAAGTGGAGCAACGCTGGCTCGAGCTTCAGACTCGCCACAAGAGACCTCCGTCACCCTGCCCTCCACAGAAGAAATTACAGGCAGATGGCATGGAAGAATCGTCATTCACAGACGACAGAGCTGAGCCCCACACCAAATCAGACACTATTGGGAACAAATAGTTTCAACCGCTGGGCCAGGGCAGCCCGTGGAAAATCGCGACGAGATCACCTATCGGTTTTCAACCCAAGTGACTAGCTCACCAAATGATGGAATCGGCCCCTACAACCCCATCATAATGGAACAAGTTCGGAAGTGGGCCCTAAGATACGACGGAGTCAAGGAACCATTAGCCTTCATAGAAAGGGTAGAAGAGCTGGCCGCAGCTTATGGAGTAACCACGGACCACCTTCCCCGGGCGATGCCGGAATTATTGAAAGACAAGGCTTTAGCGTGGTATCGGAACAATCACCAACAAGGAACCTCCTGGGGCATGTTCAAGGAAAATTTCCTGAATTTCTTTCTTCCCCCACGGTACTTCGAAACGTTAGATGACGAAATCAGGAAGCGTTGCCAACAACCACGGGAGAAATTCAAGGAATTTTTGCTAGCACTACAAACAATGATGAGGCACGCGAATTTTACCGAAGAACAACGGTTGGAGCGAATTTTTAGAAATTGTCGGCCGGAGTACCAATGGTATATCAAGCGTAAAGATTTTTCGACCCTGGAGGACCTAATTAGCAGAAGATCTGGAGGGGATACAACAACGAGAGCCCGAGCGACCGGCCGCGACTAGAACCCGCACCGAACAATATCGCATAGTAGGCCCAGCTCGAGGCGAAGAAAGAGTCAACGCGTGAACCGCTTGCAGACGATGCGGCCAAGAGGGGCATTTCGCCTGGAATTGTCGAAATCCACAGCGGTTATTTTGTTGGATCTGTGGCAAAATCGGGACTCGTACCATAGCCTGCTGCCGCCCACCGGGAAACGACGACAGAGGCCACCCAGAGCGAGGGGGGGCGAGTACTCCAGAAGATCCCCCTCGACAACCCTAAAACAGTATCAACCCCAGAGCCTCTGCAGTCGAGTTTTCGCCAACGTCTTCATTGGTAAAAGAAACATAGCTGCTACTATCGACACAGGGGCAACCATTAGCTTCGTTCGGGAAGCATTCGCTGAGGAATTGGGCCACCATGCTGAGAGATCACTATATGGTGGCGAAGTAGCGTTAGCAGATGGTTCAACTAGGCCACTTGAACACGCGATAGAAACCGAATTAGAATTTAGAGACCTGAAGAGAAAGTTCTTGTTTGTTATCATGCCAGATGCTACTGAAGACGTCGTACTAGGGTTGGATTTCCTCACGCGGTGCGGTGCCACAATAAATATCAGGGGCGAAACTATTACAATCGGAGCAGATGCACCACGCCAACCCGAAAGGTGTATGGTCAGCTCGATACACAACAAAAGGCATCATTCCGAAATTCAAGGCACTGGACCCGATTCCGAGCAACCACAGGGCCATCAAGAAAATACACGGCAGCAGAAAATTCGAAAAACTCAACACGTAGACCACCCCCACACTCAACAAACAAACACAGTCAAGAGAATCACGGCAGAGGCTTCACTAGCCACCACAGCAGAGAATTCAGCGGCAGAGCCACCACCAGTCAACACAGCAGAGGCTTCACCAACCATCACAACAGAGAACCCAGCGGCAGAGCCCACATCTACATTACCGGCAGAGCCCACATCCACAGTATCGGCAGAGCCAACAGCAGAACAGAAATCCTGCTCAGAAGAGGTAATAAATCAATTTTTAATAGAAGAACTTCCGAAATTTAATAGGTTACAAGGAGTTACTCATATCACCAAACACGTGATAATCATGGCGGACGATCGACCGATTAAGCAGAGGTATATACCGCGAAACCCTGCCATGCAAGCAATCATCGATGAGGAAATTAATAAGCTGCTAGAAAAAGGATGCATCGAACCATCTCACAGTCCATATAGCGCACCGATTGTCTTAGTTCGGAAGAAAATGGGTGCCTGGCGACTCTGTATAGACTATCGACAACTCAACGCCAGGTCAGTGCCGGATGCGTACCCCTTGCCCCGGATCACGCATATTTTGGACCGGCTACGAAACGCCAGATTCATCAGTAGTCTGGACTTGAAGGACGGCTACTGGCAAATTCCGATGGAGGCCGATAGTAAACAATTTACGGCATTTACCGTACCAGGCCGTGGCCTTTACCAATGGAAGGTCATGCCATTTGGACTTCATTCGGCGCCCGCAACCTTCCAGCGTGCTTTAGATCGAGTCATCGGGGCAGAAATGGAGCCGTATGCCTTCGCTTATTTGGATGACATAGTCGTCACCGGTTCCACCTTGGAGGAACATATGCAGATCTTGCGGGAGGTGTTCCGACGGCTACGAGCAGCCAATCTAAGGATTAATCCTGAAAAATGTGAGTTTTTCAGGACCAAAATAAAATACTTGGGGCACGTCGTCGGCAGCGAGGGCATTCAAACTGATCCAGAGAAGGTTGCAGCTATTAAGGATTTGGCAGCACCAGAAAACATCAGAGGAGTGCGACGGTTCTTAGGCGTTGCGTCATGGTACAGGCGATTCGTGCCAGATTTCGCGGCAATAGTGCAGCCATTGACGGCCTTATTAAAAAAGGGTAAACATTGGAGATGGGGCGATGACCAGCAGCGGGCCTTCGAGACAATGAAGGAAAAGCTAACAGAGGCGCCTGTTTTGCGGCTGAGGTTCGTTTACCTGCCTATAACTCTAACGTAATCCCGGCACTTGAACCAGGACTATGTAGGTTGTTTGGTTGTTACTGTAGGCACATAAACCCACAATAACAGCTAAGTATTTTGATGATAGCAGGACACCTTACCAGGGGTCGGGGGTGTCTTGCTATGTGTTGCGGCTACTAAAACCAAGAATTTTAGTTAAGAAAGAAAAGATACTGCTTTGCTTAATTCTTGCAATATAATGGCAAAGTTTATTGAAATTATATCTACTATATATACTTAATTGATATATTAAATTTGTTGACTTAATAATAATTACAAGCTAATTAAAAAATGTAACGCATGTAAAAATTATGACCTACTTAAATAAAACCACCATAAACAAAACAAAAGCGAACGTTGACTTTAGCTAAATTGCAATGTTTACATTTTTATCAATAAGACAAAAATGAACATTGACTTTAACCAAATTGCAATGCTTGCATTTTGTCAACCAAAACAAAAGCGAGCATTGACTTTAAACAAATTGCAATGTTTTGCATTTGGTCAACATTCATCACTTTGATTTGTTTAAGGGGCTGCATATGTTAAATAAAGAATGTAAAACTAAACATCCTCCCCCCGTTGAATATAATTCAACTACTGCTGTCCAAATTGATAGCGAAGTCGGTTCTTTGCTGCACAGTTGAACGTGGCTGGGGCGTAGGTGTTGTTGTTGTTGTTAATAGGAATCGTTTTACTATGTGCTTTAACACGATGAATAATATTATTATGCCTGCCAAAATTAATGCTATGCTGGAAAGTGCGGTATTGCGAGTATTTTGGTGTCGAATTTTATGAGGCAGCATAATAAAATTTTCTGTTGCTAATAGCTTTTGCAATTCCGTAAGATTTTTTATTTGGTCATCATAAATGATACTGGAATGATTTCTTAATACGGTTCGTACATGTTCTGGTGTGGATAATCTTTGAACACTTCCAAGGCCAGTGTAGGAAGTGCGTATTGCGCTGGATATTATATGGAATCCATCTAGTGCCAAGAAATTGTTTTTGGCAACACAATGTGGTGCGATTGTGAGAATCCCTGATCCTGCCAAAGATACTTGTTGTGAGTTCTGGTTACACACGATCGTTAACCGAGTAGGAAATTTTAACACAAAGATCCATTGGTTTTGTTGTTCCGTTTGAGTCCATGTTGAGTTTTGTTCAATCTTTTTTAAATTGCAGGTGGCATGCGTTTCATTTTGGAGAAGTCCAAGTTCACAGGAACAAACTTGAGAATCCTTGTGGTACCTTGGACGAGTAGTGCACACAACCTGATCCTGTTGAATGATAGTACAGGATTTAATATCATCTTGACTTAAAGGTATATACTGATCCATGTGTTTATCAATTGCGCTTGTTTCGGCGCAAGGTGCAACAGTTATTAGTGTATTGTTAATTATAGTTGGAATAGGCGTCATTTTTAGAATATCAAATTGTTCTTGAATAGTCAGTGGAAGTGAAATCTGAAATACTGCCTTGTCATTCGTTACGCCTCCCTTGACAGTCATGATTTTATATAACTATATGGCGCTATCATCTTCAACTGGTACATCCAAGTTAGCTGGCATGTGAGCCTTGATGTTTCTTAGCTCCTTGCGAAGTTGTATTACAGATAATAACGTGGGACTTATTTTTCCATGATGTGTATCGGTCAAGACGTCGAGGAGTGCACCTTGCACCCGCTGTATGTTGGTTATTATTAGTAGCAGTTGATCAGATAACGATGTCAAAGTTTGGAATAGAAGAAATTGGTATTCAGACTGTTGTACGGAATCTATTGTTTTAGTCAAGCTATTTAACTGACTTTCCACTTGCTCGAATTTCACCTTAGTAGTGTTTCGGTCTACTTTTATTAAGTTAAGAGTGGAGTCTATGACTGATGTTTTGTTTCTTAGCAGTCTCAATAGATAATCTTCATTGTCTTTTACTTCCTCTATTGTATGTGACATTTTTTCAGCGTAATCGGAGTCCAGTACTCCAAAAAGTGAACTTGCCACATTTCCTACAAAATTTAAAGCACCTCTTTTTACACGTCTTGTCGGCAAAAAGGAGTTGTCTAATTGAAGCACGTCAGCCATATGTTGAAAATGAGACAGAGTGGTATTGCAACTACATTGTCTATTTATTTTGTCACATATATGATGAAGGAATGAAATACCATTTTTTAGTGCGATGATGTCAGATCTTAATGGTTCTAAATCATAGTAAACAATGAGATTCCATTGGCTTGTAGCAAGTTTGAGCCTTCCAATCTCTTCAAAATGTATGCCAATATCTGAGTTGAACTGTTGTATTTTAATGTTTTTGCTAACGCTAGTGGTAGCATTAGCAGTGCAATCATAAAAGTGGTCAATATGGTCTTGCTGGTGGTGACTGAGGCCTTTCGTGCGCGTTTTTTTGGTAAGTCATCTCTTTCCCCGAGATTGGCCTATGCAGATTTTTTTGTGAACTCATCAACCTCTCCGGAATCGGACTGTATAGATTCCTCAGTTGATTCAATTGGTAGTGGTGCCAACTTATGTATAGGTCTTTTAAGGATCCCTGAAGCTGTGCGAACATCTGCAACCCGTACAGCTCCATCCTGACCATGATATACTCTTTCAATTCTTCCTAAAGACCACTGTAATGAAGGAGCATTGTCATCTTTTATGATAACCATTTGACCAAGCTTTGCATTTGAGCTTTCTTCTTTCCACTTGTGACGATACTGTAGTTCATTCAGATACTCCAAGGACCATCGTTTCCAGAATTCTTCTTTAATATGTGTCACCAGTTTCCATCTTGTTAGCAATGAGTGATTAGAGGGTGTGGACGATGGATTAATTGATGAATTAATTGGTTCTCCAATCAAAAAATGACCTGGTGTTAGAGCTGTTATGTCATTAGGATCATTCGACATAGGAGTTAGAGGTCGCGAATTCAAAATGGCTTCTGCTTCAATCAACGTTGTTTCGAGTTCTTCATACGTAAGGGATGCCGATGTCAAGATTTTTATGAGCAAACCTTTTGCAGATTTAACAGCTGCTTCCCATAGGCCTCCAAAGTGAGGAGAACTTGGAGGTATGAATTTAAAAGTAATGCCTCTATTGTTGCATTCTGTGGCTATTTTTTCGTTAGATCCTTGTGATTGAAGAATATTTTTTAGCTCCTGTAATTGATTACTGGCATCAAGGAAATTTGTTGCATTATCGCAATATATAGTTTGGCAATGACCTCTTCGACCAATGAATCTTTTTAAAGCTCCTATGAATGCATCTGTCGTGAGGTCGCTTACCAGCTCCAAGTGGACAGCCTTTGTGGTGAAGCAACAGAACACTGCTACATAAGCCTTTTGGGGACGTTTTCCTCGAATCTTGTAGTGTATCCAGACTGGTCCGAAGTAGTCAATACCGGTTGTAATAAATGGTCGATTAGGTGTTATTCTGTCAGCAGGTAAGTTTCCCATTATTTGGGAGTACATCTTTGGTTTCGCCTTGCTACATTTAACGCACCGTTGAATGATTGCTCTAGCCATAATTTTTGCTTTAATTGGCCAGAATTTTTGTCTTGTGAACGATATTAGTGCTTGAGGTCCACAATGCATATTTTCCTTGTGTATCTTTTCCATTAGAAGCTTCGTCAATATATCATTATAGGGAACTAAAATTTGATGCTTGGCGTCATAATTTAATGATGAGGCTTCCAGCCTTCCCCCAACACGAATGACACCTTGTTTGTCTAGGAACGGAGAAAAGGCTGCTAACGGGCTTTGAGCCTTTACCGTTCTTTCTTTCTTTAACTCCTTGAGCTCTTCGTTGAAATCATTTTTTTGAATGACCTTGATGATTGTTAAAAAAGCGTCATTTAGTTCTTGTGTGCTTAGCGTCAAGTTATTACATTTGGTACCCTTCAAGCGTCGTATAAATCGAAGTGTGTAACCTATGACTCGTTGAAGTGTGTTGAATGAGTTTCCATGATTGATTTTGTAAATCCAATCCCTTTGTGAATCCATTGCCACTGAGGTAACATTGGATGTTGTCTGTCCATCATCTTTATTGACACTAATTGTTTCAGTTATGTTGAAAGATTTTTGTTTCATTTCTGGACACTGTGGGTTATAACTTAGTTTGTTGAATTTATTTGGCCATTTGTTTTCATTTCCATGCAAAAACAACGGACCAAAAAACCACAAGTGATTGGCTGGCAATTTTGAAGGCATTATTCCTCGTGATAATGAATCTGCTGGGTTGTCTTTTGACGAAACGTGTCGCCATTGATCTGCTACTGTCAGTTCTTGGATCTGATTAATCCTATTTGCGACGAACGTTTGGAGTGTAGATGATTTTGAATTTATCCAATAGAGCACAATTTCCGAATCGGTCCAAAAGTGTACTTGTCCTTTATGGTTAAGATCGTTCTTCACCCTTTTCATTAATGTTGTGCTGAGGACTGCTGCACATAGCTCCAGGCGTGGAATTGTTTGTTTTTTCAGAGGTGCCACCCGAGATTTTGAACATAGTAGTCTTACGATTGTGCGTCCATCCTTTAATGTTGCACGCACGAAAATTGCAGCTCCGTAGGCCTTTTCTGATGCATCGCAAAAAGCATGAAGCTGAACGGATGATGCTTCATGTTGTCCAAAAACGTGCCTTTCAAAGCTAAAATTGTTCAGCGCTTTTAAATCGTCTCGGAAAGTAACCCATTTGGAATGTAATTCGATTGGTATTGCCTGGTCCCAAGAAAGTTGTAATTGCCATAAGTCTTGTATGATGATCTTGGCTGTTACTATAACTGGCCCCAGTATCCCTAGTGGATCAAATATTTTTGCAACTTCTGACGTGATTACGCGTTTCGTGATTTTGTTTGTTACATGAGACGTAGATCTGATGCAAAATTTATCCTTCCTTGGTTGCCAGACTAACCCAAGTGTTTTTATGGAAGTGTTGTCGTCATTTTCAAAGTCCAAATCGATTTCCTGGTCATCCTTATCGATATCTTGTAGTATTTGTGGGTGGTTTGCACACCATTTGCGTAGCTTAAAACCAACAGGTTCTAGTATGCGTTTGAGTTGATTCTGCATCTCCAGCACCGTTTACAGTTTATTGGATCCACTGAGACAATCATCAACGTAAAAATTATTTTTTAAAACTTGTGAACCCAATTCAAATTTTTCTTTATTTTCATCCGCAAGCTGTTGTAGGCATCTTGTTGCTAGGTATGTGGCGGATCTAGTTCCATATGTCACGGTGTTTAATTGATAATGACGGACAGGCTCACCAGGATTATTTCTCCAAAAAATAGTTTGGAATTTCCTATCTGCTGGATGTACCGAAATTTGTCGACACATTTTTTGAATATCGGTGCAAAAGACAAATCTTGGTAATCGAAAACGCAGAAGAATTGAAAAAAGTTCGCTCTGCACGGTTGGACCAGTAAATAAAATGTCATTCAGTGATATGCCAGAACTGGTTTTACATGAGGCGTCAAACACTACTCTCAGTTTTGTACTGCTGCTATCTGGTTTCAGTACACAGTGATGTGGGATAACATAATATGGTGCTGATACGTTTTTAGCAGTTATCTGCTCCATATGTCCCAATTCTTCATACTCGTTCATAAATTTGACGTACTGCTCTCTGAGATTTTGATCCTTAGATAGTCTTTTTTCAAGGGAAAAGAACCTGGTCATTGCTATTGTTTCTGAGTCCTTAAGGGTTTCAGGATCTTGTTGAAATGGTAGTTTTACCATGAAACGTCCTAATGAGTCCCTTTGAGTGTTGTTTTGAAAATGAGTCTCACATAACTCTTCGGCCATAGTTAAACTTGAATTTTTGGGTTCTGTATCATCCATTTGCCACAATCGTTGGATCATTTTGTCTAGATCTTCCTCATTTTCTGTACATATGCCACACGTTGCGTCGAACTCGTTAGAAAGGTAGGAGTCGCCTATTTTTCCTGAGAAAATCCATCCAAAAACGGTGTTTTGAAGTAACAGTAAGTCACTTGATAGTTTGATTTGCCCAATGGTCAATAATTGATGATAGAACTCTGCTCCCAGCAGGATGTCAATATTCGCCGCTTGGTTGAAGTAAGGGTCTGCTAATTCAATATTTTTTGGAATTGACCATGATGATGTATCCAATGATTGCGAAGGCTGTAATGTAGTTATTTGTGGCAACACGTATGCTTCCAATGGTTTTTGGTATCCATTTATGCGGGAATGAATGTTAATGTAGGCCCGCTGAGTTGAAACCTGCCTTTTTCTTCCAATTCCTTCTATGGACATTGAGGTTGCCTGACCTTAAATACCAAGACGCTTTGCTAGCCTGCTTGTTATGATGTTGATCTGGGAACCAGAATCTAACAGTACTCTGCAGTTTATCATTTTCCCGCTGTTTGTATTTACCTTAATTAAAGCTGTGCTAAGTAGCACATAGCCCTTTTTTTGCGTGCTGTTATTTGTTGCAAGAGTAACAGGAGAACTTGAATTCTGTTCTTTAAACGGTGGTACCGTTGCATTTTGACCGTCTTTTTCCTGATGTAACAATGTATTGTGTTTTTTTTGACATCTGGTGCATGATCTGCTACGGCAATTATTAGTACTGTGCCCACTTCTGAGACAGTTTGTACAGAGTCGATTTTTGATCACATGATTCATTCTGTCCTTGACTGAAGCCTTAAAAAACTTAACGCATGTATACAGAAAGTGTTCTTTTTCGAGGCAGAATTTACATTTTTGATTAAGTGTTGTTGTAAGTACTCTGATGGGCCTTTGTTTGGTCTCAATAGCCTCCATCGTTTGGAATCGAGCTTCCAAAAAAGTGAGAAATTCGTTTAATTTTGGAATTTCTTTATGGTTTGCGATAGTTTGCTCATATAAAAGATGAGTTTCGCGATCCAAATTTTTTATTAAGATTGGAAGTAGTAGAGGATCCCATGAGTTCGTCCCTACTCCCAGATTTTCCAATGCTAGTAAACATTCTTGTGTTGTATCGTGCAGCTCCTTGATTGTTTTGGGTGACGCTACTGATAATGTTGGTTGTTCCAATAATTTTGACACAAGAGTGTTTGTCAGGACTCTTTGATTGTTATAACGATCTTGAAGTAACGTCCAGGCTGTTGTGTAATTCGTCTCACTCAATTAAAGATGTCGAATTAGCTTTTCTGCTTCTCCAGTGACATTTGACTTCAAATACCACATTTTTTGCACATTTGGTGGTGCTTGGTTGTGAATCATTTGAAGAAATAAGTCAAAAAATTGACGCCACTTCATATAGTCCCCATCAAACTTTGGAATAACCACCTTTGGCAGTGGTAGAGCTCCCTGCGAGCTGGCTATGTTGACTTGCATTGCATCTGATACCCCTTTGGTAGTTTTCTAGCTCTTCAGTTAGTGATATCATCTTTTGGAGTACCTCTTCTTCTAATTGAACGAACGTAGATATGTCGTAACCCTTGGTTGATGGGTCTTCCATTTGCTGCCAAATTTCATAATTATTTTGCTCTATATTGCTCCAAAGCTGCTTGATAGTCTTCAATTTTAACTCGCTAGAGATACGTGAATGTGCAGATTCGGTGCTGGCCAATCGCCTTTTTAATGTTGACATTTGGGCTTCAAATTTCCGAATAAGTCCTCTTTGGTGCTGGTCAGCATCAACTGTATGTGTATTTTCTGGAATTTGGTTGGCTGTGGCTTCGTTTTGATTTTTCTGCGTATGTTGCTGATTACATGTTGTAGTTGTATGTTGAATGGTCACAGCCCCTTGTGGTGCAATCGATTTGACTGAGTTAGTCGCATCTATCTTTGAAGCTGATTCCTCAAAGATTTTTGTATATGTTTCGACTACTTCGGCTATTTGAGAGTAATAGTCCTTGGAAAAATAGTCATGTTCCAATGGGAGGTCATTTATTATGCGGATTTTTGTATCTGTTTCTTCAAACCTTTCCCATGCTTGGTTTAACCGCCTCAAACGATCTCGAAAGTAATCGGATGTACCCTTCCGTTCCGAAGAATCCTTTTTAAAGTTTCTCACTACATTTTGGATTTCTTCTCCAAGAGATTGTTGGATCTTTGCTAAGTCGTTGAACGCCATCATTAATAGACTGGAGTACAAAAAATTAAGTCTTGTTGACAAATTGATTACTCCTAGCTCTTCCTGAAAGGGAGTCGATTGTCGTCCCTTTGCTCTGCTACGGCGGCGTCTGTATTATTTGATGAAAGGAGCTGTGTGTCGTCCTTTTGCTGTTTTTTTGCTACGGCGGCGTGTGTATTTGACAAAAAAGGAGTCGTATGTCGTCCTTTTGCTGTTTTTTTTTTTTGCTACGGCGGCGTGTGTATTTGACAAAAAAGGAGTCGTATGTCGTCCTTCTTGATCACGTCGGGGTCACCAATGTTTTGCGGCTGAGGTTCGTTTACCTGCCTATAACTCTAACGTAATCCCGGCACTTGAACCAGGACTATGTAGGTTGTTTGGTTGTTACTGTAGGCACATAAACCCACAATAACAGCTAAGTATTTTGATGATAGCAGGACACCTTACCAGGGGTCGAGGGTGTCTTGCTATGTGTTGCGGCCACTAAAACCAAGAATTTTAGTTAAGAAAGAAAAGATACTGCTTTGCTTAATTCTTGCAATATAATGGCAAAGTTTATTCAAATTATATCTACTATATATACTTAATTGATATATTAAATTTGTTGACTTAATAATAATTACAAGCTAATTAAAAAATGTAACGCATGTAAAAATTATGACCTACTTAAATAAAACCACCATAAACAAAACAAAAGCGAACGTTGACTTTAGCTAAATTGCAATGTTTACATTTTTATCAATAAGACAAAAATGAACATTGACTTTAACCAAATTGCAATGCTTGCATTTTGTCAACCAAAACAAAAGCGAGCATTGACTCTAAACAAATTGCAATGTTTTGCATTTGGTCAACATTCATCATTTTGATTTGTTTAAGGGGCTGCATATGTTAAATAAAGAATGTAAAACTAAACAGCGCCTATACTGACATGCCCAGATTTCAACCGGACATTCACCCTGCAGACCGACGCCAGTGATTTAGGCCTAGGAGCGGTCTTAACCCAAGTCATGGAAGGAGAAGAACGCGTGATCGCCTACGCTAGCCGAAGTCTTAACAAAGCGGAGAAAAATTACTCTTCGACAGAGAAGGAATGTCTAGCGATTGTATGGGGAATCAGGAAGATGCGGCCCTACCTGGAAGGGTATAAATTCATTGTTGTCACGGATCATCTTTCACTCAAGTGGTTGAATTCAATTCAATACCCACTGGACGAGTAGCTCGTTGGGCCCTGGAGCTCCAGCAGTATCAGTTCTCCATACAATACAGGAAGGGAAAAAATAACGTAGTAGCTGACGCATTGTCTAGACAACCCAGGGAAATTATCCAGATGGCAGTGGTGAATAGTAAAGACGACGAAACTTGTGCTTGGTTGAGGAGGAGGAAGGCCGAAGTCCGTGCTGAACCCGGAAAATACCCAGACTTCTCCGAAGTGGAGGGACAGCTATGCCGTCATCTACCAGGCCATCCAAGTGATGAGGATTGTGCGCAATGGAAGCTGTGCGTAGCGACCCCGCTCCGAAAACGTGTGATGGAAGAGAATCATGACAGCCCGAGCGCGGGCCATCTGGGAATCCGGAAAACCATCGCCCGCATAGCCAACCGGTACTACTGGCCGGGTATGTTCCGGGACATAAGTCGCCATGTTCGAAGCTGTGGTTCCTGTCAGCGATATAAGGCAAGCCAGCATGCACCAGCGGGTGAAATGTTGACAACCATTCCGGAGGAGCCATGGTCGACTGTATGCGCAGACTTTGTCGGACCGTTACCACGATCCAAACACGGAAACACCGTGTTACTCGTTTTTGTCGACAAATTTTCAAAGTGGACCGAATTAATACCACTTAGGAGGGCAACTGCGGAAGGGGTAGTCAAAGCATTCCGAGAAAGGATCCTAGCAAGGTACGGAGCTCCGAAGACCTTCATCACAGACAATGGGACCCAATTTAAGAGCAGAATCGTAAAAAAATACATGGACGAGATTGGCGTACGGCAGCGGTTTACAGCGCCCTACACACCCCTAGAGAACCCAACAGAGCGAGTAAACCGGACAGTAAAAACTATGATGGCTCAGCTGGTCAATAATAACCACAGGGTCTGGGACGACAACCTGCCAGAAATCTCGCTAGCCATCAATACTTGTACATCGGAGTCTACCGGCTATAGTCCAGCATTTCTTACCCAGGGACGGGAACCTCGGTTACCAAAAGCCCTGTACGACGAGGTTACACAGGGTACCGGCATGGATGCCAGGAACCGGAGTCAAGAGCAACACAGCTTCGGGAAGTTTTTGAGATTGTCAAACATAATCTGTCCAAAGCAGCACAAGACCAAGCAAGACACTACAACTTGAGACGTCGACAGTGGAAACCCAAAGTTGGTGACCTGGTGCTGGTAAAACAGCACCCACTGTCCAAAGCCATCGATAGTTTCGCCGCCAAACTCGCGCCAAAATACGCGGGCCCCTACACTGTTGCAGGCTTCACTTCCCCTGCAATATGTAACCTAAAAGGAGTCGGAGCCAAAATTATCCGCACTGCCCACCTGAGCGAAATTAAACCATTCATTCTATAAAAAAAAAAAAAATATATATGGGTAGTTCTTTGTCAAAAAGGCCACCCCCTCTGCCCATTTCAGTTTTCAAAAAAAAAATGTTCAAGCATATGAAAAAATCGGAAATTTTCTCAATTTCTTGATGCCGTCTGGTCTTTTTCGAAAAAATAGCTTTCTAACCTCAAAAAAAGTGTTTGAAAAGAAAGTGCTACTAAAAAATATACATAAATAAGCAATTTCTAAACGGTTGCACCACTTTTTCTCAGCCATAGCACAACGTAATCACTTTTTTATCTAACAAAATTTTATCAAAATCGGTCTGCTAGTCTAGTAGTAATGACGTATTTTCCTGTAAGAGGCGTGGCACCGCCCACCAAAAAATACATATTTTTACTTAAGATCCAATCTATCTACATACCAAATTTCATCAAAATCGGTGCAGTGGCACAGCCGTGATAGCGTTTTTTCACATTTGAGGCGATGCCACGCCCCTTTTTAGAAATCAGAGTTTTTAATAATCTTTCTTAGGATTCAATCTATCTTCAAACAAAACTTTATCAAAATCGGTCCATTAGTTTAGCCAAGGAAACGTTTTTCCTTTTTAGGGGCGTGACACCGCCTACTATTGAAAAACAAAGTATACATGTCCCCCCTTCTCCGTACAACCTTTCCAACAAAAAAAAAATTGAGCGATTACGTTGTGCTATGGCTGAAAAAAAGTGGTGCAACCGTTTAGAGATTGCTTATTTATGTATATTTTTTAGTAGCACTTTCTTTTCAAACACTTTTTTTGAGGTTAGAAAGCTATTTTTTCGAAAAAGACCAGACGGCATCAAGAAATTGAGAAAATTTCCGATTTTTTCATATGCTTGAACATTTTTTTTTTTTCAAAACTGAAATGGGCAGAGGGGGTGGCGTTTTTGACAAAGAACTACCCATATATAAAAATAAATCTCCGTTCCTACCCAAAAACTAATTCCTTTTTTTTTAAAATTTCAGTCGCAACCGAACAAGGAAACAAACAAAAATAAACATGGCACATCCATCCAAACTCAACTTCGAAGAAGAGCTCTCTCGGCCGGACAGGATACCGGCCGCCGAAAAAAGGCGTAGTCGCCCTCCAACTAGGGAGGAATTCCCTCGATTCAGGCAGCGGATGAAGGAAGAAGACGCCCGAAGGCCGCGCATCCAGACGTTGAGCAACGAGCACGTGGGGTGGCTCACGCGCCAAGGAAGAGGCATGCACCAGAAGGGGGAAATGGTCACGCTCCTCTCCACAGCAAAAACACTCACGAGGAGCCAGCGAGAGTACCTAAAGAACCATCAAGAGCCCGAGGTACACCAAAAAACTGATACCGGGCATACCATCCATGCGATAGAGGGAAATCGGCGACACATTGTCAGGATCGCGCGCGCCTTTCCCCAGCCGATGCCAAGTACTTCAAAGATACACCACTACGATACCACTGCCCGCAGGCAACCACCCCCACCAAAGCCGCAGAAGAAACCGGGCGACGATCGGCGCTCAATCCGCAAATCCCGGACGCCACCGAAACCAAACACGGGATGGAATGAAAAGTGTTCCCCGACAGTTCCAAAAAAACAACTGCGCGTTCCAATGTGGCTGCCAAAGTCGGTTGATGTGCCACGAAGGTGCCCCCACGCTCGGACACGAGAAAACCAAACCACCAACAGCAGGAGCGATAACCCTTGCCAGAGCAAAACACCCAAGCGCATTGGTGAGAACGCCCAGGTTAAAGAGCCGAATGTGGTGCCCATGGCGGTGGACGAGGAAGTACTGGGGGCTCTGAAAGAGATAGAAGCAGCCTGGAGCATTGAAGGCACCGACGGATTGTGGGAGCTTGCACCGAAAGTAGATTCACAGGCGCCAGCCCAACCCGTTGACAACGTCAGTGATACCAGTGCGAAGCGAAACACAGGTGACACCGACAACGACACTGACACCACCAGCTCCAGCAGCAGTAGCGAGGACAGTGACAGTAGCTCAACCTCCGACAGTGAGGACACCTCCTCGGCAGAGTCGCCACATTTGCATCTGGTCCTACAACATCGCCGAGGCAATGCGACGCAGGAGGAATTCGCCAAAAATACTCTACAGCAAGAGCAGAGCATCCAAGAACTACCTGGGCTGCCAGTTCCAACGACACCACCGATGGACCGCCTGGCCGGAGCCAATCTAAGCTCACTAGATAGTGCCACAATCGAAGAGCTACGACGGAAGGTGGACGGATTTCCCATGGGGAAATATTTTGGGCATCTGTGCGAGATAAGAGGCCAACACTTTAGGCTGCGGTGCCTTCGTAGCGGGCTGGTGCAGGTCCGTCCATTCTCTCCTCGGGAGTAAGAGGGAATTGTGAGGATGGAAGTCATCGAAGACTCGTTTCCACCCACAACTGTCACAAACAGCGCATCGAAACGCACCAATAACGAAACTTTTATTTTTATTATTTATATATTCGCCTATCATTGAACACAAAAGTATTTGAAATCATTTTTTTTTATTATTTCCTTTTTCATAATAAATTACTAAGCTACAAAAGAAAAAAATAACAACCTAAGCGTAGACTAATTAATAAAAATAAGATTAGTTAGGTACAACATAAGTCATAGTACACATAAGTCATAGTACACATAAGTCATAGTACACATAAGTCAAACTGACATAAAAAGAATCAGCATGCAGTACCCCTGCTCGACAAGCTGTCATGGAAAAGTTCAGCGAACAGCTGTTAAAGCTTCATATCAGAAAACTGTTATGGAAAAGTTCAGCGAACAGCTGTGAAAGCTTCATTACAGAAAAAAAAGCTACAGGCAAAAAGGTTACTTGCGACAGATCGCGTCTCAGAATTTTAATTCTTCGGAGGACCACCGCAGCGGGCAGTTCACCATCATCCTAGCAGCAGTAGTAAGAACATTAAATACTAATCCATAAATTCTTTCTTAGGTTTCAGCAGTGAATTTCGGACACAAGTGCAAGTCGCTCTTGCGTGGTGCTTGGGTTCTCCATTCAATCAGATAGCCGCGGTCACACAAGTGTATCGTCGCCTTTGCGTGGTACTTGTGCGCCGCCGTTGAGAGAGAGTAGGCCGACGAGTACGTTGGGTTAACGTATGCAAGTGCAAGTCGCCTTTGCGTTGTACTTGTATGCGGTGGCAAAACAACGTCGAGAGAATAGGCCGACGGCTACGTTGAGTTAACGTATGCAAGTGCAAGTCGCCTTTGCGTTGTACTTATATGCAGTAGCAAAACACCGTCGAGAGAATAGGTCGAGTAGGCCGTCACAGTCAGCGCATCCGTCGAGCAAGTATACTGTCGCTTTTGCGTGGGGGCCGTTCATAAATTACGTAAGACAATTTCATGACTTTCTGACCCGACCCCCCCTTCCCCGAGTAAGATTTAGTAAGATTCTCACTACCCCCCCCCCCCCCTTCCGAAATCTTACGTAAGATTCATAATTAAGGTGAAACTAGTCAAAAAATTTATTTTTTATGTGATGTACTATATTACTATGCATATTTAATTTTAATATACATATGGTACATATTAAATAAATATTACGAAATTACAAACTACACATTTGTTTTTCAAGATGAATAAAAAAATTCATCGTAAGTCATCGTTAGTCCATGCGCTTTTCAACCAGTCTGATAGTGAACCTACAATTGGCACACCCGATTCGTCTGTTGAATTTTCTGATTCACATTCAAACTCTGTAACATCAATATCCTCGTCGTCATGCCACTCTGCAACTTGACAAATCTCCGATTGTTTTAAAATGCAAAGGCTTTTCCCTGTCCACGTTTCAAAATTGAAACTGGTTGAATCATGTGAGTGCGACTACAGTCTTTTTCATGTAGTTTTTTGTGCATTACAGTAGCTTTTTTCGAGGCAAAGTACTGGTCACAAATATTACAAACTCGATCAGCTAAGACGTTTGCAAGCGAAGGACAAAAAAAATCGTAAGGCATGATTTTGAACTGTGGATGTACTTTTGACCAATCGTAATTTAACGCTAAGCGAAGAAATAGAGGACAAAACTGATTACTGTTTTGGTCTCCTGTTGAAGAAGGAATCAAAAGCGAATCTTCTTGTGGAGGAGGACAAGTGCAAGGGGGTGGTAAAGAACCGGGACAACATCAACAAAATTTCAAAGTCGACGTATCTGCGTGTAAATGCCTGAATAATAGCAAACTTGTGAGACGTTGTTACAAGTCGACCCTGCGTGTAAACAACATTTCATTACTGTCACAAATGACGATGCGTTAATTCAACTTTAGTGTATGAATACGCATTTTAAATCTTACGTAAGATGATCATTCACTCCCCCCCCTCTCTCGTAAGATGTAGTAAGAATCCGCCGACCCCCCCCCCCCCCCCCCCCTTAAACGTCTTACGTAATTTATGAACGGCCCAGTGGTACTTGTGCGCCGTAGTAAGACGCCGCCGTCGAGAGAGTAGGTCGACGGATACGTTGGGTTAACGAATACAAGGGCAAGTCGCCTTTGCGTTGCGCTTGTATACAGTAGCAAAGCACCGTCACGAGAGTAGGCCGTCACAGTCAGCGCATCCGTCGAGCAAGTATACTGTCGCTCTTGCGTGGTACGTGTGCGCCGTAGTAAGACGCCGCCGTCGAGAGAGTAGGTCGACGGATACGTTGGGTTAACGTATACAAGGACAAGTCGCCTTTGCGTTGCGCTTGTATACAGTAGCAAAGCACCGTCACGGGAGTAGTCCGTCACAGTCAGCGCATCCGTCGAGCAAGCATACTGTCGCTTTTGCGTGGTACTTGTGCGCCGTAGTAAGACGCCGCCGTCGACGGGTACGTTGAATTGGCGTATACAACTACAAGTCGCCTTTGCGTTGTACTTGTATGTAAAAATAAAGCGCTGTCGGAAGAATAGGCCGTCGTAGGTACAATAGGACGTTGCTGATCCAGCAAGGAATCCTCAGTGGAAACGGGGCAACGGCAAATCTAGGCAAAGTCTAGGAAAAATAAGTATTTTGAACGTATCATTTCTTTCTTGCTAAATAAATGTTAATTTATACACCGGTGAATTTATGATTTTAAGACTATTGAAATAAAGTGGATTCTTTTGAAAACTAAAACACGCAAACATTCTTCTATCAAACTCCCGGAAAAGACCCTTGTTAACCACCTGCAAAATATAAATTTTTGTATACGAACCTTAGATACCGTCGAGCCAAGACCCTGGCGGAAAGATTCGTTGCATTGCTTTTAATTCAAGTGTTCCACTTCACTGTTGAAATACTACTGTTCTGTTTCGCTATTTTAATTCTACTGTGTCCGAAAACTCAAATGACACCCTTTTATACTACAGGCATCACTTTCTCGAATAATCTACTAGCTGCCAGATGGCGTATATTCTACCATTATCTACAATCTACCAGTGCTACTTTGTAGCGTGCATTCTACCACTATCCACAATTCACCAGCATGGCGCACTGACGTTGTGCTAGCTATTATGCTAGATGGCGTTGTACGTTGTACGACGGCGATAATTTCTCTCGGTTGTTGACTTTTTATTGTTTACTGCAGCGTCTGTTCGGTTTATTATTTTTAGCACTTTGCGCTAGATGGTGCTAATATCGTTTAGTTTCTTTTGTTGGTATTTATTTCAAGAGTTTTCTAGCATAAACCAAATTTCGCTACACTGCCCTCCGCTTAACCTTGTTCGTCCCGAACAAGAGTCTCTCCGTTTCTAGTATAAGGTGCCAGCCTTTCGATGTGGACTACCTTTAATTTACTTTTTCTCCCGGGGTATTTTTGGATTCGATACACAACATCATTAATCCTTGTGACGATCCGGTAAGGTCCATCCCAGTGAGTCCGAAACTTAGGAGACAAGCCTCGTTTCCGTTGTGGGTTGTGTAGCAGCACTAGTTGACCTTTCTTGAACCTTTCAGTATTTGCTCGCAGGTCACACCGAGCTTTCATCTTGTCGCGATCTTTATCACGCTCTTTCTCACGTTCCTTTTTACGCGATTTAGAACGACGTCTAGAAGATTTCTCCCGACTTCGAGAACGTTCTCGGCGTGACTGCTCTCGTTCTCGCTCTTTCTCATGTTCGCGTTCCCTTTCTCTTCTTCTGCGCTCACGATCTTTATCTGGCCGTTCTGGATCCTCCTTTTCAACTTTGTCTCTTTCAGCGCGCTCTCTAACCTCCTCTCGTTCACGTTCTCTTTCACGTTCTCTTTCACGTTCCCGCTTTCGTTCTCTGTCGCGTTCTTCATGCAGTTTGCGATCACGCTCGCGATCTCTTTCACGTTCTCTCTCCCGTTCTCGTTCGCGTTCCCTTTCACGCTCTCGTACACGATCACCACGATCCCGATCACTGCGCTGGTCCCGTCTTACTTCCTCTTTTGTCCACTTTTCTTCAAGCAAAACGTTCAAACGGCGCACATCAATTGTTCCAGCTTTATTTTCCGTTCGTGAACATTCAATTTTACATAGACGACGGAAAAATACATCCGCATTTCCATGCTGGCTTTCTTTGCGATGTGGTAGTCGTTTCTCAAGCTCCCTCTCCGGGATCGAACCCTGATTCCCCGTACGCGCCTGTTGCCCGCTACCATTTTCCCCACCGTCCACCCTATTTTCAATTCCTCTTCTTGGTGAATGTGATGCAGATCGTTTACGCCGTGATTTGCAGTCACGTGCCATGTGTCCCTGTTTACCACAGTTGTAGCATTTTCCGCTGAAGCTACTGCTGGCGAACGATGAATTTTTCATTTCAGCCTCCACCTCCATCCGACGAGTTTTCAGTGATGGGCGGCATGTCAACGCAATCATCTTTTGAGTGAGGGCAACCATTACTGTTTCGTTAAATGTTGTCTTCGGGCTCCTCATTGTCTCGCGTTTTGTATCTAAGTCAATAAAGGCCTCTATTTTGAATTTTTCTGCTACGACACTTAACTCGTCAGGATAGGAAAGGTGTGCCAATCGCTCAATATCCGCAGCATACTCCTGCAAGGACTCACCAGACTTCTGGATACGACTTTTCAACTCCAATCTGTGAATCTGCTTCATGTGGTCACTGCCATATTTTCGCTGTAAGGCATCCATCACCGCCTTGTAGTTTTTCTGCTCCGCCACTGGAACCGTTTGCAATACTTCTGCAGCTGCGCCTTTTAATGCCACAATTAGCGCTGCAGCTGCGCTTTCGTTATCCCAACGGTTGTGACCAGATGTTGTTTCGAACTGGAGCTTGAAAACACTGAATGGCGTTGTTTCATCGAATGAGGGTGCCTTAAGCCTCTCTGCGCTGATTTCTCTTATAACTTGAGTGGTTGGTTCACTTATTTCCAACTGTTGAATCCTTTTATTAACGTCCTCAAAATTATTTTGAACTTTTTCAAGATTATTTTCAACTTTTTCCTTGAATGATACAACGTCATCTCGTAAATCAGTCATTTTTGCATCGAGGCCATTTACCATTTTGGCAACCTCCGTTCGAACAGCTTCTATGTTTTGATTCATTGCGTGGATCTGCGTCGCGTTCTGACTTAACTTTTGGTCTATTTGCAGTGCATTTTGACTTAACTTCTCGTCTATTTGCAGTGCATTTTGACTTAAGCTCTGATCAATTTCTTCTCGAACCGCCTGGATCTGCAGCGCGTTCTGACTTAACTTCTGGTCTATTTTATTCATCTGTAGTGCATTTTGACTCATTGTCTGCGTCATCGCCATTAACATTTTCTCGAACTTTGACATATCCACAACTTCACCACTTGCCGCTGATCCAGAAGCTTCTTCCACTTTCGCTGCTGATTCTGATACATCACTATAAAATTCATGCTCTTCCAGGTTTACACCTTGAGCCTCAAGAGCCTGCCGTAAGCGTTTCTGTAACTCCACCTTTCCGCCAGTAGATTGCAGACTCAGCTGCTGCAACTCCTTCTTCAGTTGATCCACTTTTAGTTCGTCAAACTTAACCATTTTTATTTATTTTTTTTTTAATTGATTGTTAATTTTTTTTACACAATCCCACATCTGACACCAATTGTTACGAAATTTCTGTCTCTTCGACGATAATTTCGATCTCTCACACTTTTCTGAGTTCGATCACTGGATTGTGTAACAATTAAAAACACACAAACTTATTTAGTTATAAAATGGTTTATTTTATTAACGTTCAAATTCTAATATTAATTTAACACTGTATAGAAAACTGTTTTACTTTACTACGGATCACACTGTATTCACTTTATTGCTTTTAATTCAAGCGTTCCACTTCACTGTTGAAATACTACTGTTCTGCTTCCCTGTTTTAATTCTACTGTGTCCGAAAACTCAAATGACACCATTTTATACTACAGGCATCACTTTCTCGAATAATCTACTAGCTGCCAGATGGCGTATATTCTACCATTATCTACAATCTACCAGTGCTACTTTGTAGCGTGCATTCTACCACTATCCACAATTCACCAGCATGGCGCACTGACGTTGTGCTAGCTATTATGCTAGATGGCGTTGTACGTTGTACGACGGCGATAATTTCTCTCGGTTGTCGACTTTTAATTGTTTACTGCAGCGTCTGTTCGGTTTATTATTTTTAGCACTTTGTTGGTATTTATTTCAAGAGTTTTCTAGCATAAACCAAATTTCGCTACAATATTTTATGTGGCCGCTTTTTGCTTTAGTGGTGAAGTGTATTTTCTTAGGCGTACTCGCTTTCAATTTGTCTAGTATTTGAGTACTGATCACGGACCATTGTCCATTGGCGACCTTCCATAGCTCGTCCAGATTTTGTGGGGTTATTTGGCTCGTAGGTATTTTTTTAAAATAATATTTCACAAATTTTCAATGGGTATAATTTCCGGTGACTGTGCTGGCCAATCCAAGCAGGTAATATTTTGGTCTCGAAGCCTTTTCATTGTAATTTTAGCCATCAAGAAAGGTCGCCACTTCACCACTAAAGCCAAAAGCGGCCACATAAAATATTAAAAAATGATTTAAAATGTTTTTATTACTTTAAGTTACAAAACTGTTCACAAAAGACTAAGTATAAAAATAACTACCCAAGTTAAACAAAACGTGGAATATTCTAGTTTTGATTTTTTTTAGCTAGAATAAAGAATTTGCAAGTTTTCTGCATACTTAAATTCTAAAACCTTTTTTACAAAAAAAAAAAATACAGCTTTAAATCCAGAAATATGTTTTTTTGTGAACACTTTTGTAAGTCACTGTAAGTAGCTACATATATCTTCTAAATAGGCAAATATATGCAGGTAAGACCTATATGATTTTTGTTGGCAGATATGTCAGTTATAATTTCCCATTCACCAATCCTTGATTGACACTGATTTGTGGAATATAGGCCAAGGTAAATTTGAAAAACTATGCTAAAAACGACATTTTTTAAAAAATTCATGAAAATTACTAACAAAATTTTTTTTTCTACTACTTGTAGAAATTATTTATTTTAAAATACCATAAGTTCAGAGAGCATACTTCAAATTCCCATGTTTTTTCAAACTTTTGAAATTTTCCATTTTTAATTTTGCGAAAAATGTAAAAAAATGCTATTTTAATGAACGATAAAAAATTATCCAACTTTGAGCACCCATAAGAACCAAAATACTTGTCAAAAATAAAAAAAGTTTTCGGTTTTAAAACTTTTGGTCAATTATCTGTCAAATAAAAAAAAAAGTTTCGAAAATCAGAAATCGAAAATTTGATTTTAGCAATCACTTTTTGAAAAATGAGCCACTGTGCGGCGGCGGTGGCCACAGAGAACTTAGATTCAACTATACAAATTGCACAAGCTTGAGATGAAAATATTCAGAATTTAAAAAGCATGCTAGAAGTTAAAGAAGTTAAAGGGTATTTGTTGGAAAATGGTTTAATATTTCGAATCGATCAAAACAAAAGAAGACAGTTACTGGTTCCGAAAGAGTTGGAGGAGAACATAATGCATCAGACGCGTGAGATGTGTGGTCACTTGGGTATAACAAAGTGCGCCAATCAGATAAGCAAACACTATTGGTTTCCGAACATGAGTGAAAAATTAAACAAATTTATCAGAAATTGCTTGAAATGCATTTACTATTCTGCCCCAATGAGAAAAAACGAACGTAATCTACATAATATCCTGAAAACCCCCAGACCTTTCGACACTTTACATGTCGACCATTTTGGACCCCTTCCGTCAACCGAGACTCATCATAAATACATATTTGCTGTAATGGATGCATTCACAAAATTTGTTAAATTATACGCAGTTAACACTCCGGGAAGCTTGTGAATCATTGTCAAAATATTTCTCTTATTATAGTCGGCCTCGGAGGATCATAAGTGATCGTGGTACGTGTTTTACGTTGCAGGAATTCAGCAAATGTGGCATCCCCACAATCTAATGGCCAAATTGAGCGGGTAAACCGTGACCTTAAGGCTATGCTTGCAAAAATGTCGGATTCTATAGGTCATTCAGATTGGAGAAGGAAACTTGAGGAAGTCGAATATGCGATGAATAACACTGAACATTCTTCCACAAAGGTATCGCCGAGTAGATTGTTGTTCGGAATTCAGCAAATGGGAAAAATAGTTAATGAGTTAACGGAATATATGGACGAGGCTTATGGTAATAAGGAACCAGAGGACTTAGAACAGATTAGGATAAACGCTTCTAATGCACTTCAGCGAGCTCAGGCACACAATATGAACTACTTTTTAAAACATCATACTCCTGCGAAAGTTTTAGAAGTTGGTGATTTTGTCGTGATAAAAAATGTAGGCGTGACAACCGGTAACAAGAAACTGATTCTAAAAAATGGGGGTCCTTATTTAGTTAAAGAAAGATTGAATAACGACAGATACGTTATAGAGGATATTGAGAACTTTCAAGTGACTCAAATACCATACCACTGGATTTTAGATTCGAGCAGATTACGAAAGTGGGTGAATCCGGGCGATGTGTTGGATGAAGAAATGATAGAGTACGAAAGTAACACAGACCAATCGGGGTCGATTGAATAATCAAGATGGCCGAGATTGTAATGAAATTTTAGCATAAGTATAATATATTGTAAACATATGGTAGCACAAGTATAGTTTATTAATATGGCAACACAAGTAATCAGCTGTTTATAATTTTGACATTCCTGTGTTCTTATTTTAACTTCCTTTTTCTCTCTCTTGTAAAAGCAAGTAAGACCAAAAAATAAACGTGCCTAAACAAATTTGAAAATATAAAAAATTAAAATAATCATTGACTTATTTCAAAGGGGAAGTAAAAACAATTTCAGCCAAATCAAAAATGTGTCGTCCGAAAAGTGTTCGGCTTGTAAAAGAGTGTCCCATACATGAAAAATTAAAGCAAAGCAATAAATTTATGATATTTTAAACAGAAAAAGTAGAGGCCCAATTGTTATAAATAATAAACCCAATTTTTTACAAAATGCAAGTATATTTGATACGTTTGCTGAAGTTATTATCCAAAGTTATTATTGTTCCAGTGACTTCAACAGTAATATAATTAATATACATATTTAAAAGCAATAAAAACTCTCAATTTATAAAAACAATAATAAATTTCTAAAAAACGGAAAAATAACAGAATTATAAAAATAGAATTTATGTATACTATTCAGAGGCTCTGAAATAGCTCCTTTGTACAGTTATGCCTAATAATATTAGTTTTATTGAAATACTAAAATGCCACAATTGCAAATTAGGAAATTTTATTTTGTTTGACGACACGGATCAAAATATTAAATTTGACTTAAAGCAAATACCGACTTTATTTTCAAATAATCACAATACAGAATATATTCCTACTGGAGTAGTAGAAAAAGCTTAGGAATTATGCAACCATATATATATGTATATATAAATATTGCGTATTGCCGTTCGGTAAATGGGGTCTGGTACAAGAGGAAGAGGATTCAAAAGTCTTAACAGTCAAAACTTCAAACCGTATTATTAACGTTTCCTACTCCATGTAAATTAGTCAAATAACGAAATAAGCAGAAACGTTTCATTTTAAAATTTCATATTCAGATTAAATTTCACAATGTTCAATTAAATTTTGGTAAAATAAAATCACACATCTTTCAAATTAGTTGAACTATTTTCAAGTTGAGCTTCAGTATTTTTGAACACAAAATAGATGGTAATTTTAAAATTTCAATGTTTTCGTGTCACTTTCAGTTTTGATAAAATTATCTTAAACCAGATATGCCGACGGGCGCGTTGACGCAAAAACCTTCGTAATTTTTCCTAATTTCCTTTGTTCTGACAGAACTGTTCTTACAAAACTGAAGAAAAAATTAAAAGACAAATTATTTCAACTTGGATTTTGAGTCCTTACTAAATGTAGTACGCTCGGCACGTATTAGTAGTAAAGGAAGTATTTTTTTTTTAATTCAAATTGTTTATTATTCAGCAATGTTAATGTACTTAAGTATGAAAAAAAAAATTATGAGAAAAATTATTTGGTGGTGTGGTAATCCTTAATAAATGAAGCGACACGTAGCATTCATCTTCACACTTTTGCTAATTTCACAAAACTGAAAACTCCGATGCAAAAAAAAACATGCAAGAATTACTCTACCCACTCGGCATGAAACGTTTCTGAAATCTTTCAGAAACCTTTCATATGAAACCTTACATCTTTTAGAAACGTTTCTGAAAGGTTTCATTTTCACTTCAGAAGCTTTCTGCAACGTTTCAATTTCCGATTTTTTGCTTTCATTTGAAACGTTGCAGAAACCTTTCTACAGGGGGGAAATGAAAAAAAAAATTATTGTGTTTTGGGGAAAAATTTTTTATCATTGAATGCTTTTTTCCACGTCTTTCGGTGCAGCGCCACATCATAATGCATATTTTTATATGACTTTTATTACCCATCATACTTCCCCGTTAATATATTTGTTGACTTATTTTAAATGAATTTATTTTTGTGACGTTTATTTATTTATACTGTCAGTCGTCATTCATACATAGAGTTCATATTAATTCATATTTTGACACAACATCAAAGTATAGAGTCACCCAGGCAACATTCACATAGTTCATCACTATGTTTCTACATTTGATGTCATATATATACAATTATGAAAACAAAAAAGTAATAACGAATCATAAAAAATTGTTTTCATTTATTAGAAAAATTCAATGTTTACATGCGCTGCCACATTTGGTAGATTTCCCCAAATTTGGTAGAAAATTTTTGGTTTGGTAGAAAGGAAGATTTTTTTCATTTTGGTTGATTTTTCTTTGACAGTTAAATGAACCGATTTAAATTAATGTTCGTTCTGATTTGAAAAGTTGCTTTACTTTATTAAGCTTGTTTTTCAATGCTTTTGTGTGAACTGTCTTTTAATTTGAGAAAAAACATATTTATAATACAAAGCTGACGCTTACTTGGGAAACCGAGACCTCTAAAATACCATAAATATTGGAAGGCGACCGAATTCTGATCATTTCTGATATATTTTGGATATTTGTGGTTTTGCAAAAAGTTTTTAGAAATAAATTGTAGAAACATTTTTTACTTCTGCACGTTGCTATGACTATTTAAGTTAGTCCAGCTTTTGAACTACTTTGAGCTCCAATTCGAGAATATATATTTCACATAATTTGCGGCATCTTGCAGGTGATGGAAAAAGTTTTGGATGAATTCGATGCAATCGGATTTCAAAATTGCATTGGAATTCTATCAAAAATGGCTAAAAAAGGGAGGTTCCATTGCAACAAATTTATCGCAAAATAACAACAACGAACAATTTTTTTCAATGACCAAAAATAAATAATACAAATAATGTTACATTGAGCATTGCAATTTAGTGAAAGCGGTAAACTGTATGATACAATGAAATCTTACACAAAAAAATATTTACTTTATAATTGTGACATCATTGTTAAATACATAAGTAAAACTGATATTTTTAAAAAATTCGGCACTTCATAATTCAGTCATATAACCACTCTTTCGTCTCTAATTTTTATTCTATTTAGCAACAACTTGCATAACTACATTCTTGAAAAGGCTTTTTTGTTTATACATACATACATATATCAGTTTTGTATTAAAAACATGTTGAAACAAAACTGTTTTATAAATAAATAAAAAATCATTGCTACAGTAAGCTTATGTTATTTTAATATTCTAATTCTAATTATCGAGCAGCTACCACATAAATTTTCAGCAAAAAAAAAAATTAACAAACATTACAAAAACATTCAAATCTGGGAACTCTGATAAAATGACAATTTAAATATGACGCGGTTAGAAAAATTATTATTTTTATTATTTGCTTTTAGTGAGTCAATACACAATAATGAGTTTGGCTGATTGCATTAAGCTGCGCAAATAGCGACACGGAATGGCCAGGTTCAACTCCAGGGCAGGAAAAGTTCTTCGAAATTATTGTTTTTTAATTTGAGTTCGCATAATAATGTTAAAACATCAAATTTATAAATATATAACGGTCAATATTCATTAAAAATTTTAATGAAATGATGAAAATCAAAGTTGAAAAAGTTCAGGAAACGTTGCATCTGAAACCTTTCAGAATGATTGAAACCGAAACATTACATTTGAAATGTATCAGGAAGATTTCTGTAACGTTTCATTTGCAACGTTTCAAATGAAGCGTTTCTTTACCGTTACGAAATATTTCTGAAACTTTCGGAAACGTTTCATGCCGAGTGGGTAGGCAAAACTTCTCAACACACAGTTTGTTGACTGCTATGTTCGGTAGCACCACAATAAGTTGGTTAGAAAATTTACGTTAAACTTAGTTACTCAGAAACCTGAAAATAATAGGTGTACTACATGTAGTACGCTCGCCATATCCGGATTAATATCGAAAGCTTATATTGAAAGTTTTTTTTGACTACATGAATTTAATATGGCTTGAAGCCAAGTTTTTTCTATCAAATTATCGACAGCAAAAAAAAAACAAGTACATTTTTTATTAATAAAAATAAAGCTTTAACAAAACAACACAATCAGGGCCTTATTTAGACTTCGGACAGCCCTAGGCTAACTATGAATATGCGCCCCGGCCCATCCTGCTTGTGCCTGCCCAGACTACAAATATTTCAGTTTCTATAGTAAAAGCTATCGCTTCGAACTCAAAAGCATAAAAGTTGTAATTTATGCTGCAACTTTTACGATTTATAAAATAACGAAAATAATACAACACGAAACTGTAAAACTTATGGTAAAAATGTATATATAGTTCGATTGAATTGTAAAATATTATAATACTTTTTACTATTATACTTTTTACTTTTCACCAACTTTCGCTTGTAGAAACTGTAAAGATTAAAATTTTTCAGAAATGTATTTATTACTTTTTTGAAAGATAGTTCTTAATTACTATTTAAAAAACAAACCGAAAAATTAAAATTTTTTGAAGTTATTATATCTAAGATCATGTATACTACACTCAAAAAAAAAACTATGATTTTTCAGCATTAAAAATGAAAAGTCGTCCATGGGGAAACTCATATTAATTTGCTACTGATTCAGTATTTAAATTATATTTTCAGAAAAAAGTAAATTTTTTACAATATTTGAAACGTCAACAGATAGATTTGAGAGGACTGCAGTTTCATTTTAACAGCTGTTTATTTTTTGCTTAGATATATTTTACATACAATTAGTTGTAATAGATAGTTGAAAATGATTATACAAACACTGCTCTTAAAACTTAACAAAACATAGCACTACAAGCCTGGCAATATCGTCATCGTTCTTTACTTCTAAACACTTTCATACATACTTATATACATTTGATATCGTATATGTACAATGTATGTAAGTAACAAAAAAGTAATATCGAATCATAGCACTGAAAAATATGAAACTGATTAACTGAGCAAAACAATATTGAAAACCTATTACAACAATACTTCTTCTGCTTCAGATTGATATCGATTTCATTATAATTTTAATGTTTTTCAGAATAAATTTGATAAGAAATTGTGATTGTTTAGGTACTCCAGGAGTTCAAAATCCGCATAATATAATTCGATAAGGACTTCAGTATTATCACTATCCTGAATTTTTTTTTGTGTGTATATCAAAATTGTGAACAAATACCTTCGTCATTATCATTGATAATCTAAAAATAAATTTTTCGTTGAGTAAAAACTATTTTTGTATGTAAAATTAAGACTAATCTGGTATAAAGCTAAAAATTTGCAAAATCATACAGTGGTAGGAAACTTTGAACGAATGCATCACAACCAATTTTCATCAAAAATTATATTTATGAGTCACCATTTTGACGAAAATTACATCATATTTTGATGAAAAAATAAAGTCTTTGACTTTATAAAGTGCCATTTCGATAGGAAATTTTATTCCCTACAAAAAATCTCGTTGTGTATATACCGAAAATGTATAGTTTTTGAGTCATAATTAAAAAAATAAAAAAGGAACACATTCGCACTGTCTTCAGAAGTCCAAGCCTAAATTTAACAGCATTTTTGGATTTATCACTTTTAGGGTACAATGTACAGTTGAACATATAAGACAATAAAATACTTTTAACGAATTAGTTCCTTAATCAATTACATACATAGTTTATGGCCTATATACGGGAATGCATGAGAATATCGAAATTACCTTTTTTCATTGATTTTTGAACAACTTTAACCTTTTTATCCGATTTGAGCAAATATGTACTTAAAATATTTATAAAATAATAGGTTTTCATCCTAATTCTCAAAAATATGAAAAAAGATTTCTGGGTCCAAATGGAGCAATTGAAATTTTGTGACTTTTAAAAAAGGCTAAAAATATCACTTCAGCGTGCAACTGATTTAGGTCGAAATGGGTCATGGATATATGGCCAAATAAATGAAAAAAGAGCAGAAAACGGGGTTTTTGGGATATCTCGAAAACGATTCTTAAGAAAAATATGGTTGACAATATTGGAATCCACGCCCCAAAATATACAGAAAAATTTCTATAAGAAATCAGATCTCAAAATGAGGACCATATAAGTTAACACATGCTCCTCTAGTTATAAAAACGGCAACATAAGCAAATTCTTCAACAGCAACAATAAGAATCCAATGGCAACATAAACAACTGCAGCTGCATAGGAGTATCTTTTTTCAACGGCAACATAAGCAAATTCTTCAACAACAACAATAAGAATCCAAACGCAACATAAAGAACTGCAGCTGCATAGGAGTATTTTTATTATATATTTTTCCTAGAATTAAGGCTATGCATAAAATTGTAACTAAGCTTTAAAAGTTTTAAAGAAATAAAAATCAGTCTGAATTTGACAAGCAACAAGAGTAGTAAAAAGTTAAATAAGTTTCGGACTCATCAAGTTATATGTATGTAAACTAGTGTTGTTGTTACATAAAACTCTTCTCTTTAATGTTTTGTAAAAAACATTCTCAATAAATAATAGTGCAAGTGCAGTAAGTTTCTGCTGGCGAAGAGCCGAGCGCAAGTAATTTCTTACACGTTTTAATGCAGAGAAAGATCTTTTACCGCTGTATCTTGTGGTGCTTATCGTTAAAAAAAACTCTTAAAAATTTCTACATTCGGAAAAATAGAACCAATGCTTAGGCTTTTTAATACTTAATTGCAATTTTTAATTAGATCAACAAATTCTTTATCTTTTAAAAACTTTTGCAAATGGAAACACTCGTCAGAAGACGTATCTTCCATATTCAAGTCATATAGTTGTAACAACTCTTTAGCCTTGGTTTTTATAATGCTATTGTCATTTATTTCAGAAAATTTCCATAAGAAACCAAATTTTGAATTCGCTTCGGTATAAATTATTTGTTGACTTTTCAACTGATTTTTGAGAGAATCAGCAGCAGTGTAGTATTTATCTATAACGCAATATTGTCTTCCTTCGAATTCGGCTTTGCTTCATCAGAATAAAATTTTGTTTTCTTTTTTCTTCTTAAATCTTTTTTGTACACAGTGCGTTCGCTCCTATCGATTTCTCCAGACTTAAATTTTTCTTCTCTTTTTCGTTACACAACGTATTAAGATCAGTGATGGCAGTTGGGTTTTGTGAAAATGTACTGAATCGAGACTTCAAATGTACTTTTAAAAGCCGAATGTACAAAATTTTAAGTGTTTTACTTAAAAAAAAAGGTCAGCAAACCATTACGGCAGGTTTGCACGCATATTTCACCTAAATTTACTTAAAAAATTGTTATTTTTCAGAAAAAGTCCAAATGTACTGAAAATCTACCGAATGTACTGAAAAAGGGTCAAATGTACCGAATCTAATTAAAACTTGTTGAATTTACTGATGACGATTTTTCACCGAAAATGCCATCACTGATTAAGATTTGTAGATAATAACTTACATATATAGAGCAACAACGTTTGACAAATCAGCATTATTTGCTGAAAGCTGTCCACTAATGATGTGAAACTTGACCAGCACAGAGTTCCAAACACACAACATTATCGTGTCATTTCCAGGGTTTTCAATTTTTCTGCTATTCTTCCTAGCCCAAGAGCCGGCTGTAGAAAAGTCGAGTGTATAAGATTACACCATGGGACCTATGCCAAATGATAGAGATCGATGAGCCTAAATAGAATATCTAGGGTTGCCTTGCCAAAGCCTGTCCCGATGGCCGAAAAAAACCCACTTTTGGCCGACTTTTTTCTTAATAAAAAGTGTATAAGATAACAGCATGAAATTGGTGTCAAAGGATAGAGCTCGATGAGCCTAAAAATAAAATATAGGGTTGCCTTCCCAAAGCCTGTCCTAAACTAGGGTTGCCTCGCGTTTTTTGGGCCAATTTTTTTCAATGAAAAGTGTTCAAGATTACAGCATGAAATGGGTGTCAAAAGGTAGAGCTCGATGAGCCTAAATAGAAAATATAGGGTTGCCTTGCCAAAGCCTGTCCTAAACTAGGGTTGCCACCCGTTTTTTGGGCCAATTTTTTTTAATAAAAAGTGTATAAGATTACAGCATGAAAGTGGTGTCAAATGATAGAGCTCGATGAGCCTAAATAGAATATATAGGGTTGCCTTGCCAAAGCCTGTCCCGATGGCCGAAAATGCCCGAAATTTAGCCAATTTTGCTATTCTAATTAAAACTGTAGTACATAACAGCTCCAAATGTATGCCAAAAGATAGAACATGAAAAGGCCTAAATATAATAACTTGGATTGCATTGTTGAATCCTGTCGCAAACATGGGTTTTCACCGGTTTTTGGGTCAATTTTTATTAATTAAGATAATAGCATGAAATTTGTGCCAAATGATAGATATTGAAAACTTTAAAAAGAATATATAGGGTTGCCTTGCCAAAACCTGTCCCGATGGCCGAAAAAAATCCACTTTTGGCCGACTTTTTTCTTAATAAAAAGTGTATAAGATTACAGCATGAAATGGGTGTCAAAAGGTAGAGCTCGATGAGCCTAAATAGAAAATATAGGGTTGCCTTGCCAAAGCCTGTCCTAAACTAGGGTTGCCACCCGTTTTTTGGGCCAATTTTTTTTAATAAAAAGTGTATAAGATTACAGCATGAAATCGGTGTCAAATGATAGAGCTCGACTAGCCTAAATAGAATATCTAGGGTTGCCTTGCCAAAGCCTGTCCTATACTAGGGTTGCCTCGCGTTTTTTGGGCCAATTATTTTTAATAAAAAGTGTATAAGATTACAGCATGAAATGTGTGTCAAATGATGGAGCTCGACGAGCCTAAACAGAATATCTAGGGTTGCCTTGCCAAAGCCTGTCCTAAATTAGGGTTGCCACCCGTTTTTTGGGCCAACATTTATTAGAAAACATTTTATGGTTAAAGATTCCAGCTTCAAATGGGTGGCAACCCTAATTTAGGACAGACCTTGGCAAGGCAACCCTATATATTCTATTTAGGCTCATCGAGCTCTATCATTTGACATACATTTGCAGCTGATATGTACTACAGTTTTAATTAGAACAACAAAATCGGCTAAAATTCGGGCATTTTCGGCCATCGGGACAGGCTTTGGCAAGGCAACCCTATATATTATTTTTATGCTAATCGAGCTATATCGTACATTTGAAGCTGGAATCTTTAACCATAAAATGTTTTCGAATAAATGTTGGCCCAAAAAACGGGTGGCAACCCTAATTTAGGACAGGCTTTGGCAAGGCAACCCTATATATTCTGCTTAGGCTCATCGAGCTCTATCTTTTGACACCCATTTCATGCTGTAATCTTATACACTTTTTACTAAAAAAAATTGGCCCAAAAAACGCGAGGCAACTCTAGTTTAGGAAAGGCCTTGGCAAGGCAACCCTATATATTCTATTTAGGCTCATCGAGCTCTACCTTTTGACACCCATTTCATGCTGTAATCTTATACACTTTTCATTAAGAAAAATTGGCCCAAAAAACGCGTGGCAACCCTTGTTTGGGACAGGCTTTGGCAAGGCAACCCTATATATTCTTTTTAGGCTTTTCAATATCTATCATTTGGCACAAATTTCAAGCTATTATCTTCATTAATAAAAATTGACCCAAAAACCGGTGAAAACCCATGTTTGTGACGGGATTCAACAATGCAATCCAAGGTATTATATTTAGGCCTCTTCATGTTCTATCTTTTGGCATACATTTGGAGCTGTTATGTACTACAGTTTTAATTAGAATAGCAAAATTGTCTAAGTTTCGGGCATTTTCGGCCATCGGGACAGGCTTTGGCAAGGCAACCCTATATATTCTATTTAGGCTCATCGAGCTCTATCATTTGACACCACTTTCATGCTGTAATCTTATACACTTTTTATTAAAAAAAATTGGCCCAAAAAACGGGTGGCAACCCTAGTTTAGGACAGGCTTTGGCAAGGCAACCCTATACATTCTATTTAGGCTCATCGTGCTCTACTTTTTGACACCCATTTCATGCTGTAATCTTATACACTTTTCATTGAAAAAAAATTGGCCCAAAAAACGCGAGGCAACCCTAGTTTAGGACAGGCTTTGGCAAGGCAACCCGATATTTTATTTTTAGGCTCATCGAGCTCTATCATTTGACACCAATTTCTGCTGTAATCTTATACACTTTTTATTAAGAAAAAAGTCGGCCAAAAGTGGGTTTTTTTCGGCCATCGGGACAGGCTTTGGCAAGGCAACCCTAGATATTCTATTTAGGCTCATCGAGCTCTATCATTTGGCATGGTGTAATCTTAAGCACTCGACTTTTCTACAGCGGGCTCTCCGCCTATCCTGCCTCTATTTTAAATTCAGCGATAAAAAATATCGTTTTTATATTTAAAGTGATCGGTAGGTATCGCAGTAGTATTATTTTAGAATTATTTTGAATTTAAAATTAATGTAAAAGCATTAAAAAAAGAATGTATAACTATTTAAAACTGAATATATATGCGAAAACAAAGTGAAAATCAACGTAAATTCTCAGCGCCCCCTCGGACCTTGCGCCACAAGCTTAAGCCTTTTTAGCCTATGGGTAAATCAGGCTCTGAACACAATATATTATAGTACTTATATTGCATATTACTTATATTGGTTGAATTCTAAAGTAAAACTTAGTAAGTTGTATTACCATAGCACATTAGTTTATAAGTTTTTATTTTTATTGAATAAAGGAACGTAAAAAGCAATTAATTTTTTTGTTTTTGTAACTTGATGGCTGGACAAAATTTTAAGCTAATATTTTCTGGATGAGCAAACAAGGCTCAAAGGCTGAAAAATTAACTTAAAATGAGTTTTTTAATTTATCGATCTACAACTGTCAGTCATGGCATGTCACAATGATATTAAATTTGCGACGGTCACACGTCGTAAACTGTCGTAAATGTCACAAAAGTCGCAAACTCCAGATCAACCTCGTTTTCACAACTATTAAAATTGTTTGTTAAACAATTTGACGAACAACAAATTATATTGCATTGCATTTATTTAAAAGAAAATTTTTTTAAAAAATAGCATTTTTCAATAAATTATTACTTTAAATAAATACATAACTGCTAATTTCAGAGCAAAGTTCTCAGTATAAAAAAAACAACCAGAATTTCAGACTGTGCTTTGCCACCTACCGAATAGAATTTTAGACTGTCCTTTGTCAATACTACCGAATTCCTTCCTGTCACTGAATTATAAATAAATAAAATTTTATTTTATTGAATGAACAGTGAAAACTACATTAAGTAAATATGTTATTCACAAAATCAAAAATATAATATTCAGCTGTCTAAAACGAGAACCACAATAGTACTTTTCTGAATTCACAATGGCACAAATCTGTAGACTAAGTTCCAGAATTTCTATCAAAATTTAATAGAGATCATGGTATTAAAATTCAAAGTTTTAGCGGCGTAATGACATGTTGAATTTAATTTTAATAAAATTTATTTTATCTATTTGCTTAGAGCAGTTTATCTCTAAACGTTAAATTAATAAGTTAATACACAAATAGTTTTTCTAATATATATATAATTTTTAAATAAACTTTCTTAACACCTATAAAATTTCTAGGTAGATTAATACTTAGAAATATAGAAAAAACTTATTGTTTTGCTTAAATGGAATTCTTACGATTTATCTAGTTTTTCTAAAAAAATTTAAATTGTTACACAAATTTTAGTGAGTAATGATTTTCGAAAAAAAAAATTTAAATAATTAAATAACACTGCAGAGCCAAGCCAAAAGTGCGAACATCTATTAAAGGCGGTTTGAAGAAAAACATATTTTCTTAATTTCTTTTTATACATACTCGTATGCGATTAATAAACAATCAAATTCACGTACTTACATACACATAGTATAAGTATTTATTTTTGAGGTACCGAATTTTGAATGGTTTTTCGACGCCTTTGTATACTTTAAAGCAAAACAATGTAAGAAAACTAAGTTTCGTATTTTGAACTCATGCCCATTTGGCTTAGCGCAGCAGAATAGTCCTAGTTTTGCATTCAACGGATTACACTTAATTACATATGTCTTTAAACGTTCCAGGTATGTGTGATTGGAATGTGTGCGTTAGATGCTTTACATTTTTTAGAAATTACTTTTCTTTTATTTTGCATTCATCAATAAGCATTTTAGTTGTCTTTAAGAAGTTCACTGGAAATCATTTCAATTGGGTCGCCGAGAAGATTTTGCGATTCTTGATCTTCCTCTTCATAATCTGTGTCATCATTTTCGTCCATGTCATTATCTTCTGCATTTGTGTCTTCTTCATCCAACCCGTAAATTTCTTGATTTTCTTCATTTTGAACTTCATCATTTTCTTCTTCGTTTTCATCATCATCTTCTAATTGATGGTCTGTTTGGTCTTTTCTATCACCATTTGGCGTTTTGATCGTAGGTATCTTAACTTCACCCTTAGCTTGAGTTTCACTTGGCTTTTCTTTTTTATTATTATTGCCTGGAAGATCAATGCCAAGCAGTTTTTTTGCTGATTTCATTATCAATTGTGCCTGCTCATCAAAAGCCTCCATTAATAGTGCATCCTGCTTCGACTGAAATTCGTGTTCTTCCCGAGCAAGTTCCATTTGTTTTTCAAAGAATTCATCAATCAATTCGCGTTGTATACTGCGTAGCGACTTGCCCAGTCCTCTGAGGGATGCCTCAAAACTTTCTTCTTCCTTTTTCAACTTTCTCGCCTTCTTTGTCTGTTTTTGTTGCTGAAACTGCCTAAATTGTTGATCTTGTTGATGTTTTGCATTCTGGAAACTTTGTTTCATTGGTTCCAACATTGATGAGTTTTCGTCCTGATACTCGCTATCATCATCATCATCATCTTCATCATCATCGTCATCGTCATCACCTTGATAAATGTCTGCTTCGTTAACTATTGGTGCTTGCTTGACGTTAACATAAGTTTTGGCCAATTTGGTTGGTCTTGGAGGATCTGAATAAGGCATTTGAAAACGACGTTTTTGATTAATCAGTGTCGGCGTTGACATTCTTCCCAGGGCTGCTTGTTGACTGGTTGAAGCTCCTCCGTTATTTATGAAATTAATTGCAAAATGCTGTTGCTTTTGCTGTTGTAGCATTATGTGTGAGTCTGTATCAGGCAGTACGGTTTCAATACGTTGCGGGTGAAAAGCTTGCATGTTTCGCATCGGCATTGTTTTGAGCCGTGGCATCGTAGGTGCTGAAGGCAAGGAACGTCTATTATGAATTGTGATATCTTTTGGAATGCGCATTGGTGCTGCTGATGGTGATGATTGACTTTGTTGCTGTTGTTGGAGTTGTTCTGGCTTTGGAAGCAACATTCGCAAGTGGCTAGGATTCTTATTATTATTAATTGGGATAGTATGACTTTGACGTGTGTAGTGTCGATGAATTTGTTGCAGTTGCTGTCGCTGCTGTTGAACTGAATGCATTGAAAGGGGTGGTGGTGATCTATTGATTAGTGGTGGACGAGTTTGCTCTTGTTGTAAATTTGTATTGTGCATCGGTACTTTTGCAAATGGTGCAATGCGAAGAGGAGGTAATTTGGGCGCTGGCGAAATTGATTTTTCCTCTGGAGAGTCTTGTATATTTTGCGAATGTTTATGAGAACTATCTGAATCATCCACCTCCTCTTTAATTTCAGTTTGAAAATGTGTATTTACAGCCGAAGAACAAGATGAGTTGGCGTTGTTATCATCAAGAGGGTCATCAGTGATCATATTGTTGGTAGAAGGTTCCAAATCTGTAAAATTATATATATGTTTAAAACAGCTCTAATAACTTCACATGCATAGTTTTTGAAAACAAATAGAAAACTACTTAATAAAATGAGCAGAATTTTTGTCGCCATAGTCCAAGTTAAAAAATTTTTTGTTATTATATGTTATGCAATGTTTTCAAAATAAAATTCAGTTTTTGTACGAACCTTTGAACTTTTTTTTTCATTTACAATTACCGTATGAGCAGTCTATATACAAGATAGTATCGAACCCCATACAAAAAAAAGTTCGAATGACATCCCCCAGTTTTAAAGCTAATATTCAAAGGAAAAAACATTTTTTTTCGGCCTTTAAGATCGATGCTATTTTGTTTTTTCTTACCACCATTTGACGTAACATCAACAAGTATAGTAAGTATAGCCGATGTAAATGTCTAAACATGGGCTACATTTCATTCATAGAAGTCATTTATCTCAGATTTTTTTTTCGACTACTTGTATACATTATCTCAGCTTCTACCACCCTAACGTGCCAAGGGCACATCATTAAATTAAAGTCCGTACAAAATCATAAAATTCATCTCTACAATGTTTCCTCAAATTATTGAAATTTAAAAAAGATCAACGTACGTTTATGCTAGTTTTAAAACTTTTATTTCAATAATTTTAAATAATAATCGTTAAGGTTTTAGTTATATCAATTAAAATTTTTTAATTTATTCATTATATCCGATTTTTGCTAGCGTGCAGTTATCCCATTTGATTTTAAAGGATAGCAATGTGAACTAATAACTAAAACTATCACATATTTTTTCGTAGACTTCTATCTACATATATCCGTACCAAATTTCATCAAAATCAATCCAGTTAGAAAGCAATTTCTTTACTTAGATATGCTTCGAAATAAAAATAAGAAAAATAATAAGTGTTTATGAATACTTAGAATTAATGGGCGCTAGACTGATCAAATAAGAACGTACTTGTTTTTTCATTTTTATTTAATTCTCTGAAGTAAAATACTTTTTCAATTTCTTTTTCTTTTGAATAATCAATACTGATTATCTTAGTCTTAAAATCCTCTTTACATACAAAAAATTTTACAATATAGTAAAATCTATTACCTGACTTAAAATTTATGGAGAAATCCAACTTATATTCAGTGCGAAACCCAAAGGACTTAGTCCGTCGCACTGTAATTAGGACATTCAATAATTAATCTACCAATCCTTAATAGCAGGTAACTCGCGGGTTGCTGTTATATTGTTACTTACAATTGTAAGTATCCTAAAGTTTAATTTTGTTGGTGGAGCGTATGTGATGATCATAAAGTTGCAGAATACACACAACCTAAGTTTTAAGGACTAAGAATATGAAACTGCTACAAGCAGAACACGTACGTTCTTATTTGATCAGTCTAGCGCCCATTATTTCTAAGTATTCATAAACACTTACTTTTCTCATTTTTATTTCGAAGCATATGTCGGTAAAAAACATGCTTTCTGCCTGGATTGAAATTTGATACGGATTTAGATTGAAGTCTATGAAAAAATATGTGATAATTTCAGTTATTAGTTCACGTTGCTATCCTTTAAAATCAAATGGAAAAACCAAATATAATTAGTAAATTAAAAAATTTTAATTGATATAACTAAAACCTTAACGATTTTAATTTAAAATCATTAAAATAAAATTGCTTAGAACTAGGATAAACGTATGTTGATCTTGGAAGAAGTTGATTGGATAAAGTCATTGCCTAGTTTCAGGACTTAAGTTAAATAGGATTTTAGTATTTTGATAAAATATTTGCACTGAAATTTTAGAATCGCTGTAACTTTTTCAATTTCAATAATTTGAGAAAACTTTGTAGAGATAAATTTTATGATTTTGTACGACCTTTAATTTTATGATGTGCCTTTGGCACGTTAGGGTGGTAGAAGCTGAGGTAATGTATACAACTAGTTGAACAAAAAATCTGAGATAAATGACTTCTATAAATGAAATGTAGTCCATGTTGAGAGATTTACAACAATATACTATAATTGTTGATCGGATGTCAAATGGCGGAAATATAAGAAAAAACAAAATAGCATCGTATTTAGAGGCCGAAAAAAAAATGTTTATTTCCTTAAAAATCTTTCAATATTAGCTTTCAAACTGGGGGATGTCATTCGAACTTTTTTTTGTGATACTATCTACTGTATACCTAGAAAAGAGACCTGCACTAAAAAAAAAAACCAACATCATGTCTCAAGTGGTCTATATTGAGGGTTAAAGTGATTTTAATAAAAAAAGTATACATAGTTACTTTTATTTACTATATTCATATACACAAATGGCCCTATCTGAAAAAACCCATTTAGTGTGCAAAAACTTTCTGAGTAATCCCGCGCAATACGTCGAAACACGTTTTTTTGACAACTAGGTGGGTTTTATCAGCATATATCGCATACATATGGACAATTGCCCATACAGACTTAGCACTTAAGAGTTTAAATTATAATGTAACAGTTAGAACCAAGTATATATCAATATTCAACAAAAAATATGATAGCATTTTTAAAAGCATATTTTATATACATAGATCTAAAAGAACTCTATTTAATGGCTCATTAATAGCTTAGTTTGTTGTATGAGTATTTATGCAAACATAGTCAAAATTTCGGAGAGACCTTGATGATGAACGATAGTAACTCAAGAAGCTTTTCACAGAAAATGTTACCGATTTCCAGATCATATATGATCATACTACTGTTAAGTAATCTCCTAAATTCAAGAGTTTAGAGATTAATGAGCATACAACGGACTTTGTATGACGGAATGGCCTTAAAAAAATTAATGAGCGCAAGGTAAATCTCAAATCTCTTAAATTCAAGAGTTTAGAGATTAATGAGCATACAACGGACTTTGTATGAAGGAATGGCCTTTAAAAAAATAATGAGCGCAAGGTAAATCTCAAAAATCGTTATTGAACACATTCCAAACGCCTTATATGCACCGAATAGAAGGAGCTTAAAATAAAAGATTCATATTCGAGATTGGATGTAACAAATGACGTGGAAAGCTTCTGTTTTAAGTGTATGATTTAGAAAAACAACGAAACTTTACGAATGATAAGGCGGGGAACAAGGCGATTCAAGTGAATATAAAACTTAAGCCCTGAATCGAATATGACACCCAATTCTCGTATTTCACCAACCCGTACTAATTTTGTATAATCAAAGTAGCATTAGGAGAAGTTTATTTTAGAGTACGTAACTAGAAAACATTTATTAAAATTTAAAGATAGACTGTTGTGACTAAACCATTAATAAATATTATTCGAATCAGACTGAAGTATTAAATAGACATTGATAATACTAGTCTGCAAGAATTTTTTTTTTAACTCCTTCAAATTAGATGTTATTTTACTTATTTGAGGTCGCTGGACACGCATATGTATGTAAACCAAATTTTCATATCAGGTCTAAAATTCAAGATATTTAGGTTTGTATGGTATTGTCAAAATTGTCAATTTCTGAACTTCGATTACTTATGTATATTAGGCTATCCTGCGTAATTAATTTCAATTTACAATATTTTGGAGAAAAAACTAAACTTTGCAGCTGTATAGATAAATATATACCAAAAAATTTGGCGCCACTAAGCTAAATATACCAACTTGACCAAAATCGTCGATTTCGACATAAACAACCCCATAAATTTTGTAAATTAGACCTGATGTGAAAATTTGGTTTACACATTCATGTTCAGCTATGTTGAATTAGCTTAGTAAAGTATGATTTATTTCAAGAAGGGACCTGTTGCAGACCAGTGCAATAAAGCAAGAAATTTGCGATTTTGAAATATAATTAATGAACATTATAAAAACTGAGAGGCCAAGGATACTATCCTGTGGCACCCCAGATGTTACAAAGAAAGGATGAGGCTTAAAGCCAAATTATGAAAAGTCAGTGACACTTTGCGCTCCTAGCGTCATAAATTGGAAATACACCTAATTCTGTTTTTACACGGTAAATACGTCCCAGACAAAACCGTGTAAAAAAAGACATGGAGTATGTTTGTACATGCATAGAAAAAAAGGAGATTAGTTCCATATCCTTCAAACCTATTAACCTAACCCAATTCCCTAACTAAATTTCTAAAAGATTACGACGAATAAAAATATTTTTTTTTAAATTTTCAATCAATTTTTTAACCGTGCTAAATCGATGAATCTAGACCGTGTTAAATCAAAACCGTGTGAAAAAAGACCGTGTAAAAACAGAATTGGGCGTATATAATTTTTTATGTCATTTCGTTCTTCCAGTTATGTAGTCACTAGAGTCGTCAGCTATAAACGGAACATTTTACTTTGTCATGATGCAACCTTTTTTTTGTGCAAAATGTAAAAGATTTACATTTGATAAAATTATGTATTCCTCCAAAATGATCAAGTTTATGGTTTTTCTAATTATATAATTCTTAAGAGTTTTGATGCAATAAGAAATTAGAAAAACCGATGCTGGATAAACTAAGCTACATAACTCAATTTACCAGATAAAACCCTTGATCATAGTCCAAGAGCTCACATTTGGAGAAAATCTTTCATTCATTTGTATGTACAGTAGGGTGGTTCAAAATGTTAAAGTTGCTCCAAACTTCGCTCCCCGGGCACCAAAAGTTTCGTATTGGTGCCAATAAGAACCACGTAAAGTTTGGTCCATTTCAGGATAACATTTAATGGACCCGCCACCCTTTTGAAAACTGGGAAATGGTCCTCAATCTATCAAAAATGATTAATATCTGTCCGAAGCTGCCCCCTAGAGGGATCAAATGTATCACAAGGTCCCATTATTTTTCCTTTTCCAACATTTTTTCTGTACTTACTTACCCCCTATCGCAACCCCTTAGGGGTGCTCCCCTGCAAAAATTACATTCTTGTGAAATTATGAAATTGACTTTCCCCTCTTCTCAGATGCCTCAGAAGGGGTAAAACTCAAGACGAACTCGTATTACTTTTACTCTCCCAAGCTTTTCTCTGCAAACATCTACCCCTTTTGGGGGTCTCCCTACAAAAAACACAAAAAATTTCGAAAAATAGTTCATAGCTCCCCCGGAGTGACCCAAAAAGGGTTGATATGTATAACTAAGTCCTATTATATTTTTTTTCCAATATTTTTCCCGAACATACCTACCGTCTGTCTATCTGCTACCCTTTTGGGGTCCCCCTACAAAAAACACAAAAAATTAAAAAAATTTCTAAAAATAGTTCATAGCTTCCCCTGAGTGACCCGTAGAGTGGTCTAATGTATATAATAATAAATAATAACTACGTCACGCAGGCCGCGTAGTGCCGCAGCACAGGAATAAATACTGTCGCATATTCGTACTCGTATATTGAGAAGTAGTTTTGTGCAACGAAAGCACATACATACATACATATATGCATTGCCACAGAAATTATCATTTTAGCCGGTCATGGTTTCGATTTTTTTTTTTGGAGCACACCCTTCAACCATGGTTTTTTGGCGTTGATTAACGCTTTCTTGAAATAATATTCAAGGTGAAACAATTAAAATTCAAATACCTACAATTTTAATGTAACTTTTCATGTTTTTTTAATTTAAATGCAATTTTAACTATGTCTCCCTTTGAATTTTAATTGTTTCGCCTTGAATATTAACTCAAAATACCCTTAATTTCAAGAAAAACTATGGTTGAAGGGTGTGCTAAAAAAAGTCGAAATCATGGGCGGGCTAAAATGACAATTTCGCATGGTTTCGATTCTTTTATTTTTTTTTTGGGGCACATCCTTCAACCATGGTTTTTCTTGAAGTGAAGGCTATTTTGAGTTAATATTCAACCATTAAAATTCAAAGACGCAGATGTGAGTGATTGAGTTTACATAATACGAAAATAGCTGGTCACGCGAATATATGACTTGCAGCGTCATTTTGCGTCTTACATAATCCGGCTGTTAACATTAATGTAAACACCCCTATCAATACATACGCGTAAATGATTGAGCAATGGCAATTTGACAGTTCGATCAGTGCTACCGTGCTGCAGTGTTTTAGTCAAAAAGTCGACTATTACAGTTATGAAAAGTAATTAAATTTTTCATCAAATTCTTTGTCAAATAAAATATAATCCTTAAAATGCCGCAAAATAGTGAAAAAAATAAATTGATTCAATTTATTGAAGAAAATATTATAAACAATTTACTTATGCCGTTTCGACAAACGGCAACACTGATTCACTTTCCGACTTTTCGAGGCTACTTGCTCAACTAATTTGTCTCGAAAGTTTTCGAGAGTTGAGCAAACTTGTCCTCATACAAATTATTTTCGAGGCTCGAAAATGTGCTCAGTTTTCGAGGCTTTTTCGCGTTTTCAGGAATACCCTCATTATCAATTACAATGTATAATACTCTATTAGAAAAATAGGATCGCATCCAATAATGTTGCTACTACAGAAAACTTTACTTCACAAACACTTTTGCTATTGCATCTGGGATGCAAGTTCATTATCAAGGCTCAACACAAAGTTTTCAAATGCTGAGTTGTACATAGCGGGAAGCTTTCTGCTTCTTTTAAGTCTGTCTCAGGCGTGCGCAAAGTTTTTCTGCTGTCACCAATGTTGTTTCTGATAGTACTAAACGATATTCTCAAGCTCTAGACTCTATAAATTGTGACATACAATGGACTTTCAGTAAGCATCTGGTAGGCTTCGGTTTACCGATTGATTATGCCTCTCTACCACCAAGCAGTCAGAAATGACTGAAAAACTCACTGTCGTCAGATCTTCTTCGGAAGAAGTTGGTCTGAAAGTCAACATAAATAAGCCAAAAAGCATGTTAATTTGCACAACTGGTGCCAGCAATAAAAAAAACAGCATCGAAGAATTGGATTTCTTTATTTACTTTGGCATGTAAATAACACCTTATGGCGATACCAATAAGGGTATCTATGCAGTGGCATTCCTCGATCATTTCGCGCCCAGGCGAAGAACTAAACCTGCCTTGGAGGAAATTCGAATTTTTCAGAAAAAAAAAAATATTAACTAAAACAAAAAAAAACGTCCTACGGATTTTCTTAAGCATGTTCCATCAAATATTAAAAAAAATGTGGATCATCATATTAAAATTTACTAAGAAATCATTCGGATTAAATTGAGTAACATTTATAATCAATACAAATATTTACTATTAATTGCAAATCTCAATGAATATCGAGGAGTATTTTGGCGCCCCCAAGCCTCTGCAACCTGGGGTTGTTGGTTTCCCCGATGTAAATGCTACTCGTTTTCCCCTGTCTTTATTTCAACGTAGTGCTGGTCACGTGCATTGCTATGCAACAATATATACATAAGTGCTATTGCCTCATTTGTTTACTTAATGCGGAGGGCATGTGCCATTGGAATAGATAGCTTTTCTTTTCCATTATGCAGTAAAATAATTTTTGAGCTTTCCTTGCTGCTGTCGATGAATAAACGCCAATTTTCTTTATAAGGCTCCCTTAATTCGTCGAATAAAGCGAAAATGTCGTGAAAATAACAACTATTATCAATTGGTTTATAGTGATGGGCGAACGCTCGTGACGAGTTTACGTGTGGAACACATATGTAAATTGGGTTTCTTCATGCTGGATGTCTACCACTTCTATTTTTCCTTTTTGAGGTCAAGCTCTTAAAACCAATCATTCAATAATTTTTGTGTCATTAGTTTCGGATTTTTTCACTACTTCATAATCAGAACAAACTATCTTTATATCTTCGTTTCTGCAAGTGGCACGAGAAGTGCAGATGGCTGACAGTGTTGGCGAAAACGATAAAAGAATGGAATCTACCGATGGGTATTCTAATTTCATGTAACGTCCAATACCAACTTTTTTTGTCAGGCAAAAATTGCAATCGCTTTGATGGTTTGAAGGCGCTAGTAACCAAATCATCGGCAAATGGAAGCTGTGTTTTCATCTAAAATGAAAAAAATTTTTGTTTAATAAATACCTTCTATTCATGCTACAAAAATATATTTATGTATGAACAGTTATTAATAAAACCAAGTACCTTTTGCTAGTAGACCATACACTCAACGTCTGTTGACATTGAAATTGGAGTCCATGACTTTTCCACGTTCTGAGGCCTCTCCAAAGTAATGATAGTATGCAGTTTGTAGCGAGTCCAGAAATAAACGTTGATTTCGAGACTTCTGAAGGACATATTCCCCGCACACAAAACAAAAACAATTTGGATGATTTCTATAAACACGGTCAAACCTTATCGTATGGAAATAATTCAAGAATGATGTCTATGTAATATATTTCTCTATTTACATATATCTTACTTTCTGAGTTAGCGAATTTTTTTATCGACCTTTCACAACAAAGCCTACCACAATTCTGGCGACTGACACTTTTGCCATTATAAGCCATATTTACTCGTATACTATCAATAACAAAAAAAAAAAATAAGCAGGAAGAAATGACATTGAGCAATTCAACACTATCCTCCCGGACTATAGTTAAGATTAGTTTATTGCTCACAAAGTAAGCTCAAAAATGTGTATAGTGAACTTGTAGGTAATATTGTATTGCACTAAAATATATACATATGTATAATAAAACTTCGTTTTTGGTATTTTTGGAAAAAACTGTAATTTAAAAAAAAAAATAACAATTTGAATTTGTTTTTGAAATTAGAGCGACAATTCCGAACTCAAAACACGATTAGCAATAATGGTACTATGTATCACAAAACACAAAGCACATGTGGATACATCCTGATAATATTTGCCTTTGGGTAGATCCAGAACCCTTAAAAATACAGCAATCGCAACGAGAATTTTTTAGTAAACTCTTTATTAATCTTAAAAATAAAATATATAAGTACATATTTTAGTTAATATAATGAAAAAACTCAAAGTACAGTAATCCTCGCTTAGTTAAACATTCCAAAATGTTCGCACTTTTGCTCAATTAACCGGGAAATTCAATTAACAAAATCCCGCTTAATTACACTAAAATCCGATTAAAGAAATCCCGCTTAGTTGCACTATTGTTCAATAAGAAAAATACCATTTAATTGAACTTTTGTTTAATTAAGCAAAACAGCTATTTCCATGGGTAAAAAAAAAATTTTCTATTTGTGTTTTTGGAACAAAATTTCATAATAATATTTTTGTACAGAGCTTCTTGTTCAGTACTTTTAGTGCAAAAAACAACAAAAGAAATTACAAGCGCAAAATGCATTAAAATGGGCAACGAGCTGCTTATACTAGTTTCAATGACCGCTACGTCATATCATCAGTAAGCTTTGTTAACTTAAGTATAGTAGTCTGCAAGCCTACTATGTTCTATTTCTTGCGTTGATCAGTTAAGAATCCCAGCAATAAACAAATCAAAACTTGTACATTTTAATGCAATTGCTTTTGAAATCTCTGTGATATCACACATTTATTTTCGTCAAAAAAAAAAACAAAATATGATTTCTTAACAAAAACGAAAGAAAATAAATTAAAAATATAATATAAATAACGAAAAATAAGGTACATAGTAAGTCTCTTCCATTACTTGAAAATTCGTACATACTTAAACGTATTCCCGTAATTTTTTTTTTTTTGCCTATCCTCACAAATTATGCAACTTGCAAGTTTCTGCTCCAAAAGTTACGGAACAGACCTAGTATGTACTTAATTCATTTAAATGTTTGTATTGTAAGTCTATAGCTCGAATGTGAGGCTCATTTTTTTTCTTTCGAAGAAGCTCGTTATTATTGCCAGTTTTACATGTTTTATCTTTTGAGAGACAACGTGAGTGCACATACATATGCTCTAATCCTTTGGAAAATGTGTCTCCAGTGAGAAAATGCTGATTCTAAAGTTCAATCGCTGTTAGAAGCTTCCCCTTCTATATCTGATTGATCCGAGGTCAAATCTGCTATAACGGTATCTGCAATTTCTTTATCGACTAAGAGTCCATATCATAGCTCGCCAAAACCAGTCAATAAAGTGGGATTTTTTATAAAAATTTTTATATCTCGGTGAATTTTTTTTATACATTTAACCGGGAAATTCAAATAAGTGGGATTCAATTAAACGGGAAAAACGCTGTACATTTCTTTTGGGAGTTTAATAATGACACAACGCTTCGGACAATTAAGAGAGAAATTTAATTAAGTGTGATTCAATAACTGTATGCACTTTTGCACGTTCAAATATTAAGTGCTGAAAATGATATTTTTAGTGTTTAGTATCAAGGCCCTTGGCTTTCATGACACGAGTTTCAACCAGTTTCTCGATGAATTGGTGCGAAATACTGACCCACTTAGTTTGAACTGTGGACCAAAGCTCGTCTAAGTCCCTTGGTAGATTATCGTACCGTGGCTGTTGTTTTTTAACAAAAGTCAAATTTAACTTTACTACATCCACGCGATACCCTACGTTTAATAACCCACTGCTTTTTTCATTTAAACTTTTATTCTGAATAAACTCTTTGCAAATAACTTCCTCAATCTTCATTAATTCCAATACCAGTTTCTTTTCATCTCCGACTATACTTATATTCTCATCATCTCCTGGTACCTGCTCTTTATACATTTTTGGATCTTTTAATATTACTATAATTTTGTCTGCTCTTTTTATTATCCATTTCAAATGCCTCTTGCTTAACATTTGCACTATTTTCTTTTTTTTATTAAAAATTTATTTTACTATTTTTTTTTTTTAATTTTTTTTATTTCGTGGTATTTCACTAAATTATTTTAGTTGCTTACAGTTTTTCTATCAGCTTCACTGCTGGAGTCAATGAAATATTTGACATACAGTTGAATCTCTATTATCCGAACTTCGATTATCCGGACTAATTCTTCGCGGCTCTAAATACCGATTTAGAAAGATATTTTGAGAAGCATTCTTATATCGTTTCAGACGTTCCTTGGTAATTGCTAGCTGTCTTGCTGGTTCGAAATGACGCCAGGTAATATCGAATATCCATCTGAATTTGAAAATGTACGAGTTCTCGTAGACTTTTAGCATATCGGGCATTTCACGCGAAGCGGACAGGGGAAATGGGGTTCATGTTTCCAATTTCAGATACATTTGAATATGTTGTATTTGTATATGTCCTCGACCAATAAATGAAGTATAAAATTAAGTAGTTAATTCATTTTACCAGATTTTTTTTAAGCTGAATAATGACATTTGAAGTAGTACATACATACCTTACGATTTTGTAAACAGTGTTGCCATTCTAAAAAAATTTTGTTTCTGTGTCGAGGACATATACAAGTACAACATATTCAAATATACCTGAAATTGTGTATATGCTGGTAGAAGCGTGGAACTCCGTGGAATCTCAAAACATTAAAAAGAGCATGGAATAAATGGAATCATCCAAATCTTCAATTAAACCACACGACGATTTCAAAGAAATAACAGAAGCAATGAAAATTCTTAGCATTGGTGAAGGGTGTGATGAAGAGAATATCAAGGAGTGGCTGAACTCCGATAGTGAAGATCCTGCATTCCAAATTTTAACTGATGAAGAAATCATTGAAGATTTGAACAGTAACGAAAATGAAGATGAAGAAGAAACTGAAACTGGTGATGTATATCAAGTACCATCTCACACAGAAGCTTTTGAATCTCTAAATCAGTGGTTCCCAAAGTGTGTTCCGTGGAACCCTGGGGTTCCACAAAAAAAATTTAGGGGTTCCGCGTGACAGCATTTATTTCATCAGGAAAAAGAATAGTGTTTAATATATTCACATTTTCCTCGGAAATAAATTAAATTTAAAATTGTTAAACAAGGCGATTCGAACTTCACCGCTTATTGGTTTGTCGAAGAGTCTGAAGTGGATTTAAATATGGAAATCCGTGATGGTATAAAAATACACATCTGACAATTACTGGGTACAAAATCCTTTCAAAATAAAAGAAAAACCGAAAGGGTTTCATTCCATGAATTATGAAAATTTGATTGAATTGAGTTCGGATACACAATTAAAAACCAAATTTAGAACTGGTTCATTAACAATATTCTGGTCAGATCTATTCGATGAATATACAAATTTATGAGAACAAGCTATTCGAATTCTATTGCCATTTGCAACCACTTAGTTATGTGAAGCTGGGTTTTCAAAATATGTTGCCGCAAAAACCAAATGTTGTAATAAACTTCATGCTGTACCAGATATGAGAGTTCAGTCATCAAACATAATTCCCAATTTTAAGAGAATCATGGAATCAAAGAAGCAGATGCATTCTTCACATTGAAGTCTTTTCATTTATTTTAGTTAATGTTTTGTATTTTTATTAATTACACTACTCTACAAATTTACAAAAACTTACACCACAACGAATGGCGATAACATTTTCTATAGTGAAATTTTCCGTAGAATCCGAATATCTGGTTTTTTTTTATTGGCCCCAATTTTCCATATAAATGGCAAAACTAAAAAAAATCACTTTTGAGAGCATATACTTACTTCACATAAATGCTTGTAAGAACTTTAATTCTCATAATTAGTATTGTAGCGAAATTTGGTTTATGCTAGAAAAACTCTTGAAATAAATACCAACAAAAGAAACTAAACGATATTAGCACCATCTAGCGCAAAAAGCTAAAAATAATAAACCGAACAGACGCTGCAGTAAACAATAAAAAGTCGACAACCGAGAGAAATTATCGCCGTCGTACAACGTACAACGCCATCTAGCATAATAGCTAGCACAACGTCAGTGCGCCATGCTGGTGAATTGTGGATAGTGATAGAATGCACGCTACAAAGTAGCACTGGTAGATTGTAGATAATGGTAGAATATACGCCATCTGGCAGCTAGTAGATTATTCGAGAAAGTGATGCCTGTAGTATAAAATGGTGTCATTTGAGTTTTCGGACACAGTAGTATTTCAACAGTGAAGTGGAACACTTGAATTAAAAGCAATAAAGTGAATACAGTGTGATCCGTAGTAAAGTAAAACAGATTTCTATACAGTGTTAAATTAATATTAGAATTTGAACGTTAATAAAATAAACCATTTTATAACTAAATAAGTTTGTGTGTTTTTAATTGTTACACAATCCAGTGATCGAACTCAGAAAAGTGTGAGAGATCGAAATTATCGTCAAAGAGACAGAAATTTCGTAACAGTATTAATTTTAGGGCTGCTATGATCGAAAATAGGTAAAAAAAAAACCTTTTTTTTCGTTTTTTTTAACAAATTCTAACTTAGGAAAAAATATTGCTTGCATATTCCAATTGCTTCCAATTTGCACTATAAAAAAATTTAAAATTGGTTGGCTGACAATTAAAGTTCTTACAAGCATTTATGTGAAGTATAAATATGCTCTCAAAAGTGAATTTTTTTAAGTTTTGCCATTTATATGGAAAATTGGAGCTGATCGAAAAAAACCATTGCACTATTCGGATTCTACGGAAAATTTCACTATAGAAAATGTTATCGCCATTCGTTGTGAAAAATCTTGTTGAGTAGTGTTATTCCTATGATGAATTTTTTTTTTTTAAGTTTTGTTTAATTCAATAAAATCTGAAATACAAAAATAATACTTACTTCATTTAATATCAGATATTAAATTTTGAAAAGTTGTTGCTTAAGAAATATTCAGGGTTCCGCAATCAATGGCAACAAATTTGAGGGTTCCGCTACCAAAATAGTTTGGGAACCACTGCTCTAGATGTTGCTTTTAAATGGTTTGAAAGGCAGGACGAATCTGATCCCATACAGTTGTTACAACTGAAGCGCATCAGGGACTTGGACGCAACAAAAAGATGTGATTCATTGCGTCAAAAATTATTAACTATTTATTTTCAAACAAGGTTTTAAATTACATAAGTGTTATGTAATTTTGTTAGATCGTATTGTCTAAATGACGTGCGTAAAACCCCTTTCGTAATAAAAAAAAAAATTATTTAATTGTTTGATTTGACTTTGAAGTCGATTGTCCGGATTTTCGATTATACGGACTACCCCTGGTTTCAATTGATTCGGACAATCAAGATTCTACTGTACGTAAGAATGTCAAATGAAAATATAAAAACTGAGTACGCCACGACATGAATGGATCTAAAACCTATCTATTTGGAGTTTGCGAAAGGGCAAGGTTTCAGGGACCTGAGAAAATTCTAGTAGAAATGTGTATCCTGCCACCAGCCGAATCACAGGGTGAATTCTTAGAACACAAAGAATGATATGGAAAATAAAACAAGCAAAGGTGTTATCTTCGGCCAGGCCTACACCCTACACTGCATTAAAAATACTTTTTAAATAAATGTTAACGAGGTTGAATAAGTCGAAAAAAAAAATGTAAAAAGGTTGAAATAGATTGAAAAGAAAGAATGAAAAAGTTTAAAAAATATGGAAACCATTGAAGAAAGTTGAGAGAAATGGAAAAAGTCGAAAAAATATTGAATAAGTTGAAAGCGGTTGAAAAATTAAAAAAAAAAAACTTGAGAGAGGTTGAAAAATGATGAAACTGGGACGTTCCATGTCAACCGGGACAGTGGTCTACCAAATTGAGCGCAGAGGAAAAACTTTTTAAGGTGTCAAAATGTTCGTATGCTCAAGAGCTTTTATATAAGAACGGGTGTTTTCTAATTTTTTATTTTTAAGGAAATGGCGACCATAAAACGGCGTCTACATAGAGATATCTATGTATAAATAGGCAGTTGGTAAACAGCCATAATCATAATCGCTCAATTTTTTTATTTTTTAGGAAGGCTGTGAAGAGAGGAAGTGTATAGTATACTTTTTTTCCAATAGTAGGTAGTGCCACGGAAAATACGTTGCCACAGGTAAACTCATAAACCGATTTTAATAAAATTTGGTTTTGAGATAGACTGAACTCAAAAAAAAAAAAATCGAAGAGCTAAGATGAAAATTTCGATTTTTGTTATTTGTTTTTTTGGAGCAGACTCTTCAAACATGGTTTTTCTTGAAGTTAAGACTATTTTGAATTAATATTCAAGGAGGAACAATTAAAATTCAAACGGAGACATAGTTAAAATTGCATTTAAGTTAAAAAAAAACATGAAAATAGCTATCTGAATTTTAATTGAACAACCTTAAATATTAAGCCTTAGCTTCAAGAAAAACTATGGTTGAAGAGTGTGCTCCAAAAAAAAAAAAATTAAAAACGAGACCAGCTAAATCGCTAATTTCGGCGGATTTGCACATACGGACAAAACATAAGCACGGAGTAATGACTACTTACATTTTGGTTAGTAAAAATTTAAAGAAGAAGTACTAATTAATTTTTTTAATTTGTTTTCTTAAGTTACTAATAATTATTAAAAAAATCACATTTGTATTAAAAATTATTTGTTATTAAATAAATTACGATTTTAAAAAGAGCAGCGCCTTCAATATTGGTGCGACAAAACAAAAGCACATTTTTAATGAGTAATTTATAAAGTACAAGAACTAAAAAATAACGTTAATATTTTGTAGAAAATACATTTGATTTGATAACTGCTGTACATCTTTTTGGCATAGATTCTATTAGGTTGCTGATTATGTCATTGAGAATATTATACCAGGCTATATTTGTTTGCTCAAATAGGGAATCTTGATTTTTATAATTTTGTCTATTTATTTCCTAAAGTCTACTACTTCGATTGTTTTTTTTTTTTTTTGGAAATAAATCATCAGTGGTTTTGTTTTGAGTTTAACGTCAATTATTTTATCATATCTGTGTTTCTTATTTTTTCTAAATGTGAAATGGAAGAAATGTTTCTTTTTTTGTTCCATTTCTCATGTTTCTTATTGGAAAATTTCGTATTGAAATTGAAAATCGATTTTTTTTATTGTTTCTTAAATGAAATTTTTTTGAAGGGGATAACGAGATAACATTGATTTTCGGAAATCGAAAATTATAAATTCAAAATTATAATTTTTTCAAAATAAAGTGTAAGGTAATACAGATAAACATAATTTAATCAATGGCCGCACAAAAAAGTAAAACTGGCCGCACTTTGGGAACCCCTGATCTAATATATAAAAATCTCAAGTCACAGTGTTTGTTACCGAACTCTTGCGAAACGGCTTGACCGATTTTTATAAAATTTTTTGTGTATACATATTTGGTAGGTCTGAGAATAGGTTGTAGGCTATAAAACTTTTATTTAGGGTGGCCCTACACAAAAATATTTTTAAAATAGCATTTTCACAAAGATCACTTCATCGATTCACAGCGAAATTACACCACATGTCTTTTATATTAAGAGACACAGTTTGGCATATAATTTTTTTATTTCGGGTGCATACTTAGGGTGGCCCTTTTACAAAAATATTTTTAAAATAGCATTTTCACAAAGACCAGTCCATCGATTGACATAGAGTTTATACCACGTGTCTTTTATATCAAGAGACATAATTGAACCTATAAAACTTTTATTTAGCGAGGACACATGGAATTTACACCACGTGTCTCTTATATTAAGTGACATTGTTTGGTATTTAAAACTTTTACTTAGAGTGCATATTTAGGGTGGTCCTCATACAAAAACTTTTTTTAAAAATTCATTTTCACGAAGACCGGTTTATCGATTCACAACGAATTTACACCACATAGCTTTTATATTAAGAGGCATAGTTAAGCTTACAAAACTTTTGTTTAAGGTGGTCCTCATACAAACATATTTTTAAAATAGCATTCTCACAAAGACCACTGCATCGAATCACAAGGAATTTACACTACGTATTTTATACATATATTAAAAGGCACAGCTAAGACCTTGCAGTATCACGCATTCCATATAAAAAACTACCAAGTCTCATAAGATATGCTGCTGAATTTTTCAAAATAATGTGTAAAATGTATATATACTAGGGTTGTATCGGAGCTCCGCATCCGCATCCGCAAGTGCGGAACTTCCGCTTGATATTGTGCCTCCGCTTCCGCATCCGCAAGTTTTGATGAGGTAAATCGGAGGTATAACGGAAGTTATAAAATCAACATTAGAGCTCACAAAGTGGAAAATTCTGTGTTTAAGCTAATTTACATTTTATTGTTTTGTGATGGGCTAGATTCGTAAGATATGGTTATGGGTACAACCCAGTATAAATTTCGTTTGCACAGATTTCAAAAGTAGTCCATTTCAAAAACATCGTTTTGAAACATCGCTCTCTAAGTATATTTTTGCAACTTTATTTGAGTGCACTCTCCGGTTCAATAAACAAATATTGAACGCTTTTCTCTCGAATTCACTTTTTTCATACGGTGCTAGCAGTCTTTTCTCCAAAATTACTGAGCCGATCCTTATGATATTTTATTAACATATTCGTCACATTCATGGGTATCGTATGAACTAAAATTGAGTCAAAATATTGATTTTTTTTTTCAAACAGAAATTACCCATAAAATCCTTATTTTTCCAACATTTTTTTTAGTTAAAAAAAATTTATGGAAATATGACCAAATAAATGAAAAAAGTTCAAAAAACTGATTTTTGGGTAATAACTCGAAAACCATTCTTAAGAGAAAAAAATGGTGGGCATTTCTAGAATTTATGACTCAAAATACATTAATAAAGTATGTGAGAAACTATATCTTCTGTTGTTTAAACTAGTGATATATGTATGTATATAATTCCATCATAAAAAACAAATATAAAATTTTCAAAATTCGAAAAAAAATTAAAAAAATTGTCAGCACATCTTCAACTACAGCTTGAAAGTTGCGCAATATAGAGTAGAATTTTGAGAGAGTTTTTAAGAAAAATCAAAGGTGTCGCACTTTTCGAAAATGTCGATTTTTATCTTTAAACGTTAATAACTAACTGATTATTACTGCGATTAATTTTTTTTTTCAGAAACTACATTCAAATACGAAAAAAATTATATCCAACTTTTTATTGATATCAATATTTATAACTAGTCTATCGTTTTTTGTTTTAAAATTTAAAAACCCGATTATTCAATAACGGTTTCGAATAAAAGACTGGAAATTGGTGTGCTTGTTGGTTTTAATACGCACTAAAACATATCAAAAAATTAGCGAAATCGAAGAGGGTTGGGCCAAAACCTTGGTGATTTGGCATTGAATGCCCCATATATATTATTTTAAATGAATTTAAAAAAAACATTGTTCGTGTATTGCAAAAGTGTATTTGTTGATCCTGAAAATACGAGTAATATCTCCTACTGAGGGTTGCATAATAAATTCTGAAAAATAGCTTCTTCAGCTGGAAATCTAGGATGCCTACTAGTGTTCATTTAATACTAACACTAAATTTTAAATATTTTCAAATTGTTTTTCCACCTCCGCTTCGCTTCCGTTAAAACTCCGCATCCGCGGAGATCAATTTCTGAACTCCGCATCCGCCTCCGCATAGATGACTTCCGTTACAACCCTAATATATACTAGCTGATGCCCGACTTTGTACGCGTAGCCTGTCACTGTGGGCTTTAACCAAGTTTTAATAAATGTTCGAGTTACAACAAAAACCTGAATTGGGGAATATTTGGGATGTAAATTAGCGTCGATATATGCTTAAACAAAATAAATCCTTAAAACTTTTTTTTATTACATACAAGTTTTCCGGTTTAACGAACATTCGTTTCTACGAAAATCGCATTTAACGGACTAACAAATTGTTTCCATTAAGTACCTTGAATAACGAACAAAAGAAATTTGACTGTACTCAGTTTAACAAACAAAAAAAAAAAAAAAAATCTGTAAATATACATGAGTAATTGAAAAATGAGTGTCAGAAAAAGATTGTACATAAGTGACAAACTAAAAATTGTAGATCAATATAATAGAGGAGCACGTGTGCCACCTTCCTATAACTGGAACAACATTGCAACATAAAGCTACTCCAAAAAATGTATGGAGGAAGTCTTAATGATAACCATGGGTGTCTCACTCAATTTATAAAGGATTTGGTATACGGCTTTCAAAGTAAGGCGGCAAAACTCATCCAATATCGAAAAAGTTGAACCATTCAAAAAAATGCTTCACGAAACCATTATAAAAAATGATTATTCAAAAAATACAATTTTTAATCCTGACGAAACTGGGCTGGACTGGAACTGGAAAGAGTAACTGTTCTCTTATGCAGCAATGCCAGTGGCACAAAAAAAAATCAAACCTTTAGTGGTAGGAAAATCTCAAAATCCTGGAGCATTCCGCAACAAAATTGTACCTGTTGACTATATCCATTCAAAAAAATGCTTAGATGACATGCACCATATTCAAAAGTTGGTTTTACGAAAAGTTTGTTCCTCAGGTAGGTCCTGGAAGTCCATCACTGAAGAATCGCTAGCCAAATGCTGGAATAAACTTCTTAAAGAAAATTATAATATCGATGAAGAGGACGATCTACCTCTATCATCGTTTTTATATCAAGATAAAGATGCTTTAGTAATGAGAAATGAAGTTGCTAAATTCAATTTTTACAAATGTAAGATTTAATTTTGTTTACTTTTTTTTCAAATGTAAGATTTAATTTTGCTTACTTTGTTTTAACGTCTTCCAATATTATTATGATTTCGATAAAATTGAAGTTGATCAGGTGGAAAACGAAGATGAAATGTAGGGCCAAAAATAAAGCAGGAAGATGCTACAAAAAATTTTTGAATCTACATCTAATGGGCCAAGCAAAACAATGTTGATTCTACAAAAATGATGCTTTAAGCAGAGCTTCAGGTAGATGCTACTTCCTGTCTTCCAAAAGAAACAAACAGTGACAAATGAGTTTTTCAAACTGTAAATATGTACATACACATTAGTAATTTTATATTACCAACTAAAATGTTTCATGATCTCATGAAAAATTTACTATGTGATTGGAATTGCTACTTTTTATATTTCAAATGATTATTTCAATAAAATAAGTTATGAAAATTTTATTTCTAGTCATTTAAGTCACTCTTATAAAAAGAATAGGCCATTTGATTTTAGTACTGGGTTTAACGAAAAAATCGATTTAACGAATTGGCCTGACAATTATTATGTTCGTTAAATCGGAAAACTACTGTATTTACTGTTTTTTAATGATGTTACATACACACGGTTCGCTTCAAGCTATGGTCGAGCTAATCTTATTTTAGCTACTTACCAGCACAATACAGTGGTGTGCCATATTATTAGACCCATGGCGGAAATTTTCATATAACAATATTTATATTGCTATAAATTTTAATATGGCCATGTAAGTGGTATTCAATCATTTTATTATTAAGTATGGAATCATAACGTACAAAATTAAACATATTTACTTGATCTAAAGCATTTAATTATATTAGAAAAGAAATAAATTCAAAAAATAGTCTATTGTTTATGAAAAATCGTTATTTTGCGTTTCGTCCTTTTGCTGCGATGAGAGCTGCTAATGTATGCTATCTGCGCAAATTTTTAGCACTTTCAGAATATGTGCATTACGATACCTGACGTCAATCAGCTTCTCTATGGTATACTGTTTTGTAGTTATTGCCGTTTTACTGATCTCGCGCTTCCATACTCTTTCTATAGGGCTCATTTCTGGCGAATCACCAAACCAGTCCAACGCAGTGATGTGTTTATCAGTTAAAAACTTGGTGACTATTTTGCTCTATGAGACGGAGCTCCATCGTGCATAAAAATTGGTTTCTTTCCATTACTAAAGCATCCAGAGAGCTGAAGAAAGGGTAGCTCTTATTAGATTTTTTGAACTGGGCTTGGGAGAAAATGTATAGCAACCCCACGAATAGAATAGACATAAAAATGAGTGATGAATGCCTAGAAAATCGAAAAATCCTGATGCACATATTAGCTAAACATATCTATGACGAAAGAATTCAAGTTTCACAGCGTACCTTAAAGCGACGACTTGCAGAGTTTGGTTTGCTGGCAAGAACATCACAATGCAAACCGAAGCTTATTCAGGCTATGATCAAAAAACGGTTGGAATGGGCCCGGAAGTACAAAAACTTTTCAGCATATGGTTGGAAATAGGTAAATATGAATTGTGTTAGTTACTATTTTCTATCAATGCCAAGAAAATTTAAGTCTTAAGGGATATTTTTCGTTTTCCCCAAGACAAGAAACTCATTCTGATTGTATTGTTTCGACAGTTAAGCATCCCACATCTATCCTGGTATCGTCTGTGATACATTTAAGAATTACTGGTCGTCTACAAATTGTGCGAGGCAGTGCCGTCTTTAACCTATTGGAGGCCCTGGGCATATGAGGATAATGGGGCCCCTATGGCTTTGACAGAACACTATTTTGTTAGAATAGACAAAGAAAGTAGATAAACAAGGTTCTAGAAATATTTTTATTGACAGTCACATTAAATGAATAGATAATGTAATATAATCCACAAAAGTAATTCTTTTAGCATTCACAGATTAGTGCTTAAAAATCTATATTGATTGAAGAGGAACCCTTCTAGATTAAAGATGAGCAAAATCGTTAATGACTTCTTCAAAATCTATATTTTTGAGCAGATCGCATTCTAATGACATCAGCGACAAACTGGTTAATCTGTCTTGAAGCATTGTACTTCACAATTCATTTTTAATTCTATTCAATTTGGAGAAGGAGCGTTCCCCACTGCAGTTAGTTACCATCATGCTTAAAAAGATTCTCAATGCGATTTCGACATTTGGAAATGTGTATTCAATTTTGTTTTCTTTCAAAAGTTGATATATTTCCAATATACTAATACTTCCCTCACTTTGTTCACTGTCAACAATTTTAAAGTATTCTGTTCAATGCAGACATTCCATTTCTAACTCTTTCTCATTAACATCTTCATAATAAAATTCCGCAAATTCTTTGCAACTTTGTCTCAACTCTTCAGAATTCAGAGTCTTAAAGCGAAAAAATAAATCAAAACGTTTACAAATGTTCTTATACGGACTTAATCGCTGTTTTAGATGAACGCTCAGAGTATCAATTATGGGACGAAATGTCTCGACTTTGAATTTCTCTCTTCCATTCAGCTGGACTGATAACGCCGGGCCATCAAAAAAACTCTGGCGAGTGCTTCTGTATTTTGTTCTTTGAGATAGGTCCTTGTAGTTAGATTCTGGGTTTCTTTCTTTGGCGGACGATTCGAAGTAATCAAATCTATCCCTGAGGTTAAAAATAAAATCATCAAGTGAAGTAAACATATTAGTTGCAACGTCCAGTGTTATGGCTTCTTTTTGGAGATAGTTATTTATTTTGTTTATTCTTTCCAATATAGAGTTCCAAATTTCTATTAGTATAATATATTCTAGCTCATTTATAATTTTTTTAGGGGCTGTTTTCCCATTACGTCAATAAACTCATTACAAATATTCGCTGATAAATACGAAATGTTACCTTTTCCAGGATTCCCAAATTTTTTTAAGTGATCTGAAAGAAATGGATCAAATTCACTCAATAATTCCACACATCCCAAATAATTTCCATTATTGGGAGATCCTAGGATTTCATTGTCACCACGAAACGAAAGCCCTCTCGATGCCAAAAATTTTACAACAGCTACAATCCGTTTAAGTACATTTCTCCAGTAATCTACTTCATTTTGATGTTGAGATAATAAGTCAGTATCTACTCTACCAACCACTTTACTTCGTGCCAGATAAGTCATCATAGATTGCCTATGTGCTGGGCTATTTTCATGTGTTAAAATTAAGTGATTTATGTGCTTCCAATCATTACATCCACTCGGAGAGCATAGATTTACATCAGACGGGTTAAACACAAAGCAAGAAAAACAAAATACAGAGTTTTTGGAAGGCAAGTACAACAACCATTTTCTTTCGACGCTTTCATTGTTCTTCAATTTGCGAATATATAATACTTTGTTGAAATACCTAGTTACTGATTTATTACCATCTTTGTAGGTTCTGGATGTCTCGGAAAAGTCAGAATCTTTATTTTGAAAATATGAAAGTCCCTTACGAATCAAAATTTCGCGATTTTTTTCTGTAAAATTTTCATGTCAATAATCGGCGGGGTCGTGTGATATTTCTTCCGGCTTGGAAAACTGTTGTTCAACTGACGCAGTTGTCGCTATTCGTGAAGTCACTGAATTTGTTTTACTTTCGTCAAAATTGTTAGAAATTGGTGTAGAACATGAGGATTCAGAAATTCCCGCGATTTGTGATCGACACAACTCATCATGTGGAAGATTTTTTGTTAGATTGCTACTTACAGAAGTTTCTCAATAAGAATAAATCAGTCATATTTTCATATGAGAAGACAAAATATGAAATTAGCCAAATACTTTTTGGTTGGTATTGTAGTCAGTAATTTTGGTTCGATTTATTCGAATTAAATAAGTTTTTGGTAATAAATATAGGTTATCGTTTGGTGATCTGGCAGGAACTAGGGGTTCGATCGCGGGGCCCTGGGCACGTGCCCAGAGTGCCCAGTGGGAAAGAGGGGTCTGGTGCGAGGTACTATGAAACAAGACCAGTACAAGAAAATCTTAGAAAAGCGATACTTGCCTCAGCTCTGTAAATGGTGTGGTGATGGAGAGGAACTAATTTTTATGCACGATATAGCTCCTTACCATAGAGCAAGACAGTCTGGAAGACGTGGGGTATCGTAGTCCACATATTCAGGAAGTGGTAAAAATTTGCGCAGATAGCATACATTAGAGAATAACAGCTTTCATCGCAGCAAAAGGACGAAATGCAAAATAACGATTTTTCATAAACAATAGACTATTTTTTTGAATTTATTTCTTTTCTAACATAATTAAATGCTTTAGATCAAATAAATATGTTTCATTTTGTACGTTATGATTCCATAATTAATAATAAAATGATTGAATACCACTTACATGGCCATATTAAAACTTATAGCAATATAAATGTTGTTATATGGAAATTTCCACAATGGGTCTAATAATATGGCACACCACTGTACATTAAAATGTCAATTAGCTTAAGCACCGAATTTTCCACTTTTTAACCTCTAAAGTTGATTTTAGAACTTCCGTTACACCTCCGAATTACAGCATTAAAAAGTGCGGAGGCGGAGGTTCGATATCAAGCGAAAGTTCCGCACTTGCGGATGGGGATGCGAAGTTCAATTACAACCCTAATATGTATATTAGACATGTTCAAATAAATGGCATGTTCTAGAATAATTCAAGAACACACGATTTTCGAAAATTTATTTATATTCGAGTATATCCTCATCTATGAAAATAAAAAAAAAAATAGTAATAGGGTTGCTATCAGAGCTACAACATTTTAGTTTTTCGGAATTTTTCCACAAAAAAAAAAAGAAAATTTGAGTTTTTTTTATTTATAATATTTTTTTTTTAATTTTTTTTTTTCGATTTTTCTTATGATCACTTAAAGAAGTATCAAAAAATAAATTAACGTTATTTTTTAAGCATGTATGTATGTATATAGGGAAAAACTGTGGTCTCTCCGCGAATATAACTTTGGTGTTTCCTGTGTAGTAGCTCACATCCTTTGTTGTTTTCACTGCATTCGCCTTAATACACTATAATTTGAAATTGTTAATGATACTACATGAATTTCCATTAACAAAATAAATGGGGAAAACAATAATACCTGAATTTTGGTAATTTCGATATTTTGCTTCAATAATCTGTCACTCTAACTAACACAGCATGCATTACTTCAAGATAAAAAAATAATTTTAAAAAAAAATTAATTTTGATAATTTTTGGACCAAAAATAAAAAAATGTTTTTTTTTCTCATTTATTTTTTTAATGGAAATTTATTTATTGACAATTTCAAGTTATAGTGTGTTAAGGTGAATGCAGTGAAAACAACAAAGGATTTGAGCTGTGACACCAGAATCACCAAAGCTCTACTCGCAAAGAGACCACAGTTTTTTTCCTTATATATAGGCTTAAAAAATAGCGATAAATTTTTTTTCCTTATGTAAAAAAAGGAAAATCAAAAAAAAAATTTTAAAAAAATATATAAAAAAGAAAAAATCCGTAAATTGAAAACTCTGCAGCTCTGGTATAGTAGCAACCCTAGGACTATTCTTTTTTTATATCTTTAAATGAGGATATACTCGAATATGAATAAATTTTCGAAAATCGAGTGTTCTTGAAGTATTCTAGAATATGCCATTTATTTGCACATGTCTAATATTCATACATATGTACATACATATAAATGACATTTTAAAAACTTCCGATTTCGCTCAAATTTTGACACAACAAAGTATTTTCATAGGTTAGATACATATCGGTCATTCTTTTAATAACTGTACATTTTGTTTTTTTGACGTTTTTGAACATTTTTTGAAACGAAATGTCTCAAAAACTTTAGTTGATAGGATAAAAAATTCTTTAATCACTATAACTTTACAAAAAAAGTTAAAAAAATTTATATAATTTTGTTTAAACACTAATTTTTTTAATTAAAAAAATTGTTCTCAAAATATTTTCAATATAACATATTTTTTTTGTTTTGATTTTTTTATATGTTATTCCTCAATCAATCTTAAGAATGCATGTGATTTCATATCGAAATTCCCGCCATAACTTTGGAAACTACGAATTTTTTACTGATGACTCGCACCATGTTTTTTCAACATAAAATGGAAAATAGCATACAATTCATACAATTAGACTGATGCGCGCCTTTATAAAAACTCGTATTTTCCAAAGTTTTGTCGAGAATTTCGATTTGAATGAAGATACATTCTTAGGATTGATTGAAAATAACATTACAAAATATAATTTAAAGAAAAAATTATATGTTGAAAAAATATGGTGTGCGTCATCAGTAAAAGATTCGTAGTTTCCAAAGTTGTTGCGGGAATTTCGATCTGAAAGCACATACATTCTTAGGATTGATTGAGGAATAACATAAAAAAAATCAAAACAAAAAAAGTATGTTATATTGAAAATATTTTGAGAACAATTTTTTTAATTAAAAAAATTAGTGCTTTAACAAAATTATTTAAATGCTTTTAACTTTTTTTATAAAGTTATAGTCTTTCTTAACAAATATGATTAAATAATTTTTATCCTATCTACTATAGTTTTTGAGATATTTCGTTTCAAAAACGTCAAAAAAACAAAGTGTGCAGTTATTAAAGGAATGACCGATATACATACAATTTTAGCTCGTTTAATAATTATAATAGTTGATATGCACTTACCTCCATCCTCAGGCTCTTGTTTAACTAAGCCAAGACGAAACCCAAATATCGGATGAGCCAATCCACTTTCATCGTCTGCATCTCTATCGTTATCAATTGATGTTTCATTTAAATTGTGTGGACTTCTTTTTCCTCCTGACCCATTAGTTAAGCAACCCGATTCTACATTTGAAATAACGAGCCCTCCATCTGAGTTATACTCATCCAACGAAGAGCTAGCTCTCCCATTAACTCCCGAGTTACCCAAAATCTTATGCAATACTTGATAAATTTTGAAAGGTACAACCTTTGGTAGTACACCAGCACGAGTTGATGTCATATATGTTGACTTTAAAAACTTCCATTTAGTCCATATTTGAGTGTATGACTTTTTTCGATAGCCACAATTATACATCAGCTTTTCAACGTTGCGAAATACTTTCTCGCTTTTAACTGTTTTGTCATTTAAGAGTTCTAGAGCATTAGTCGAATGTATGAAATTCAGCATTTGAAGCATTTCGTCCTCGCGCCAGAGATTTCTCTCAGGCTTTGACTCTGTTTTGACTATCGGTGTCATTTGTATAGGCGTTAGCAATGCATCTACATCTCCAACTATACCCGTTCCGGCCGCTGCTGTATTTAACAGCTGACTAATAGGGTTTTGCTGCCTTTGTACAGATAACGACATTCTTTTAATAATAATAATAAGTGTGAAATGATGTTACACCTTTCAAGTTAACCTTCCATATCGAGCTGTAAAAGAGAAAAAAATTATGATATCGTCGCTAAGATGGTAAGCTAGTGGAAGCCAAAATCTCATTTTCAAATTTGTTGGCTTACAATATTATTCTTTTCTTGTATCAAAATATCAAGGCTATACCTTTAACAGAAAGACTGAAATCGGTCAAATCAATGTAACAAACTTGCTATGTTATTAGAAATTTTTTATGTATATTACTTAGATCAGTAAAATTGTATGTTCGATATTTTGAAATTAGTTTTTTTGAAAAGTCAGAAAGCTGTTCAACAAAAAAAGGCTTATTGTACATTTCCGCTAAAAAAAAAAAAACGGCGGGTTGCACTCCGGGAGTGCCGACAGAAGTGAAAACAAATCGTTTAATCGCAAGTTAGTGTGTTAGTTGGTATGTGTGCGTTTTCTTTTTATATGGCAATGCAATGGAAGACAAAAACGGAATATGTATTCAAATTTTACTCTCGCTCTCATTCTCAAATTGTCAACGCAACAACGCGGAATTTGAAAGAAACAAACATGTAAGCATAACAATCGTTGAATGTGAATGGAATGTGTCAGTTAGTGTGTCTGCTTTGCTTTTTGTCTTCCACTTGGAATATTTATTTGAAAGAAACAATAGAACATTCAAATTTTACTATCGCATTCATGATGGGGAATCCCGATCGGTGTCGCGAGTTTATACTTTTTTCTTCAGCCGCACAACGTGCCATAAGAAGTTTTCACTTCAAAAATTGCTGGAAGAAGTATATTCGGCTCAGTAGCCTCAACTGTGAATAATTAAATTTGATCTAAGTATTCCTTATGTTTGAGAACAACAATTTATTCTGATTGCATTAAGAAACATCATTGCGAATTATGTAAGTATAAGAAAAAAATCAGGTTAAGAAAGTACCTGTACCTGTGACTAAATAGCTTAAACATAATTATTCTGAAACCTAACATAAAAATCTGCTTCTTCCTACAGACACTATGACACCACATTTATCAATATCGGCTTATTCCTTGCCGAGTTATGGCTGTTAGAATATTCAAACTACTTAAAACGCCATCTAGTGACAGTTTATCAAAATACAAATGACTTCAAAAAAATCTGCTTGTCCTTAAAAAAACTATTACACATCATTTGTCTAAATCGGTTTAGTAATAGCCGAGATATAACGTTTTAAAGTTTTTCAAAAAACCAAATTTGCTTGCTGCTGGTTCATGGTGGCCTGGTATTTCAGATTTTTCTCTGCTTTGGGCTGCTGGCTCTACTTTCGGCTGCGCTAGCAAAGAAGAATTTGCTGACTGAGCAACAGCTAACCGGAAGTCAACATGTGCTACAAATTTAAAAATTTTTTCCAAAAAATTGCATACTTTCATGGGCCAATTTTTTCGAAAAACGTTGCCTACTTTTAGGCGCTATTAATAATTTGCCCCTAAAAGTATGCAACACTTTCCGACGAATTTCAAAATAGCGCCTAAAAGTAGGCAACATTATCTGAAATTTTTAAACCGTTGCCTACTTTTAGGAGCTATTTTGAAATTTGTCAGAAAATGTTGCATACTTTTAGGGGCAAATTATTAATAGCGCCTAAAAGTAGGCAACGTTTTTTAAATTTTGTGAAATCGAGTTCGTTTTCCAAGTCTTCAAAGTTCTAAAATCGAGATCGTTTCCCAAGTCTTCAAAATTCCAAAATCAAGTTCGTTTCCCAAGTCTTCCTAATTTGAAATCGAGTTCGTTTCCCAAGTCTTCAAATTTCTGAACTCGAGTTCGTTTCCCAAGTCTTCAAAATTCTAAAATCGAGTTCGTTTCCCAAGTCTTCAAAATTCCAAAATCGAGTTCGTTTCCCAAGTCTTCAAAATTCCAAAATCGAGTTCGTTTCCCAAGTCTTCAAAGAACATTCAAATTTTACTATCGCATTCATGACGGGGAATCCCGATGACGGTCGGTGTCGCGAAATTATACTTTTTTCCTCAGCCGCACAACGTGCCATAAGAAGTTTTCACTTCAAAAATGTTGGTTGTAATAATGCAGAAAATCCGAAATCGGAAGAAAGTCATAATCCGTTAGTAAATCCAGTAGCGGTTAGCTAGCAAACACCAAAGGCGATAATTTTCGAGAGCAATTTATAGCTTACCCAAGTAGAAATTTTAGTCCGGATTGCATACGGTTGGTCCTTATAGAGATTCGGTACGGACTTGGCAATCGGATCAAGTTCGAATAGGTTAGGTAACGCATGGACTCAAGTAGAAATTTGTAACTTTTAAGGTCGCAAAATTTGCGTGCGAGCCACAGCGTGGTTATTGTGACCAAATTTTGTGTAAATAAAGTCACTATTCCTGTATTGAGACAAAAACCAAAAGTCAGTACAAAATTTGTTCCTCAGAGTACCGATTCATCATTTCTATTTAAACCTAAACGCGCCTTTCAATTTCTAATTTCATATTCGATGTCATATTAAAAGCCTTCTAAGAAAAGTATGGTTTACCAAACAAAGGAGGTGCAAATTCACAAGAACAAATCACCACATATTATCAATAACACTAGGCGACACCAAAAATGTCCCATGACATTTCTTAATTTTTTATGATGTAATTAGGTCCCCGAAGTTCATAAAAACTTTTGATAGATTTTTCTCACAGTTAATGTTTTTTTTAAATTTTCTTAGTGTATTTTCAGTTTTTAGGCTATATCTCATCCAAATATAAACTGATTTTCTTCAAATAAATTTCGAAAAAAAGGTAATAAATTTTCCCACAACTTTTGTAAAGACAGGATTTGGTTGAGTGTACAGGCTACGAGATAAAAGCTGACACATTTGAAAAAGTTGATTTTTTCATATTTGTATCCAATTAAAAATAACTTTAAAAATATAAATATTTAAAAATTCATCAATTCAGCTCTTTAACTTACTTACTTACTTACTTAGATGGCCATAACAACCCGTTGTCAGGTTACGGCCGACCTCATTAGCTCTCGCCAGGCGCCTCTGTTTTGCGCGCGCCTTCTCCAATCGTTAATGCCAAGCGCGGTTAGGGCTTCCTCAGCTTGGTCTATCCACCGGAGGCATGGTCTCCCTCTTTGTCGTTGACCGGGGACCTTCCCTTCGAATACCTTTTTCGCTGGAGCTTCTTTATCCATACGATGGACATGACCCAGCCAGCGTAGTCGCTGTATTGTTATACGCTTAACTATGTCAATGTCGGCGTAGAGCTCATACAGCTCGTGGTTCATTCGAATGCGATAGTCTTTGCCAACTCGCACAGGACCAAAGATTTTGCGGAGAACTTTCCTCTCGAACACCCCAAGAACGGCTGCGTCTGTTGTCGAAACTACCCATGCCTCAGCGCCATAAAGAAGCACAAGTAGAATGAGCGTCTTGTAGAGTGTTAGCTTTGTCGATCGAGAGAGAGCTCTGCAACGTAATTGCTTACTGAGACCGTAGTAGCACCTATTAGCAATTGTTATTCTCCGCTGAATCTCCAGACTGACATCATTGTTGCTGGTTACGGTGGTGCTAAGGTAAATGAATAGTGTTTCACCGAGGCTACGAGGCAGCCTCGTTTTTGACTACGAGAACGAGGCGAGACCGAGGCGAGAACGAGGCGAGATGGAAAAATAAATTTTCCTCGCTTGACCGTCCTAGCCTCGTTTTGGAAACCAAGAGCGAGGCGCGTTTTGACCAAATCTGAACTCGTAAGACCCATATGCAGATTCAAAATATGAATGTAATTTTTATATTAAAATCTATATTTAACTAATATTTTAGTATTTAATTTTGAGCAAACTACTTTGTTTTATTTTTAACCCGCATGTGCTTCTTACGAGTTCAGATTTGGTCCAAGCGCTAATGCACAAAAATCCTTGGATTGCATCAGATTTTATGCGACTTCGCCTCGATTGATCGATTAGGGAAGCATGTAAGGCTATGTATGGCTATAAGCAAAACTGCATGATTGACAGCACTGCATTGAAATTGATTTATTCTAACAGATTTTCTAAGAACCGGTAAGGTGAAGCAAAACGCACAGGGTAATGCTAGTATATAAATAAAGTTCAGTATATGTATGTTCGTTGCTAATGGACTCCTAAACCGTTCAACCGACCGACGAAAGATTTGACATACATATATGTTTATTAAGATTTGGGATGCTCCGTTACATAGCTTACGATAAATGGGTGATGCCACCCCCACATAACAGAAAAACAGAATTCATCATATATTATCAACTACTTGATGCAGATTAATAAAACTTGGTATATTTATAAAAGGTAGAGGCATAACTAAGATTCAATTAATAAAATGAGCGGTTCCATACCTTCAATATAAGAAACAAATTAACTTTATCGTATTTCAATATCTATTTGACGTAAATAAATAAGATTTGGTACATATCTTTCTTATAGTTTGTAAAACGTTCATAGCTTAGTTTGGTTTGGAAAAATAGGCAATGCCGCTCCTTCCCATATAAGAAAAGAATTAAATTCATCACATCACATCACATCCAATTCACCAAAAATAAAAACAGATATTTTATTTTATTTCTTGAGGCTTGATGAGCTGTCAGCCTTGATACATGTATAATTTTTTATTTATTTTAATAAAAACCTCGCTTTTTTACCGAGGTGCCTCGGCCGAGAGCGAGGCGAGGCGAGGCGAGGCGATGCATGTGATGGCAAGACCTCGTCCGAGGCCGAGGCGAGGCGAGACTTAAATTTATAAAACGAGGCGAGACCGAGATCAACTAGAACCTCGCCTCGCCTCGGCCTCGGTGAAACACTATAAATGAATTCCTTGACAACTTCTAATTTACAGTTGCCCGCTGTAACATGAGAGTCTGGATCCCGCACACTCTTCTTGTTGTTAGTAGACATCATGTATTTCGTCTTGCCCTCGTTTACCGTCAAACCCACTTTGGCTGATTCCTTTTCAATAGCAGTGAAAGCAGCAGTAGCGTCTCTCTTACTCCGACCGATAATATCAATATCATCAGCGTACGCAAGGAGCTGAACACCTTTGAAGCAAATGGTGCCATTATGATGCACACCGGCTTTTCGTACGATCCCCTCCATAATGAAATTGAAGAGAACGCACGAGAGCGGGTCGCCTTGTCAGAAACCTCGCTCGGTATTAAAAGTTCCGGAGAGGTCATTCTCTACCTTGACGGAGATACACGTATTGCTCAACGTCATCCTGCAGAGCCTTATCAACTTTGCAGGTATACCGAACTCAGACATTGTTGCGTATAGGCAATTCAGCACTGGGCTATCGAACGCAGCTTTATAATCGACGAAGAGATGGTGAGTGTCGATTTGATATTCATGGGTTTTCTCCAGGACTTGGCGTAGTGTAAAAATCTGGTCTATGGTGGATTTACCAGGTCTAAGGCCACACTGATAGGATCCAATCAGTGTTTCTGTATGCGGCTTCAATCTTTCACACAATACGCTCGAGAGGATCTTATATACGATGGAAATAAGACATCAGTCTGCCCTGTAGTTGGCGCAGATTGTCGGGTCACCTTTCTTTATTACAGGACAAAGCACGCTGAGATTCCAATCGTCGGGCATGCTTTCCGCTAGCCATATTTTGCTGATGAGTTGATGCATGCACCTTATCAATTCATCGCCACCAGCTTTAAACAACTCAGCTGGCAGGCCGTCAGCACCCGCTGCTTTGTTGTTTTTGAGTCGCTGGATAGCAACTCGAACCTCTTCATGGCTAGGTGATGGTACTTCCACTGCGTTATCATCGATTAGTGGTATCGTACTGCAATCTCTCTGGGCGGAATTGGTGGAATCATCGCCCGTAAGTAAGTTGGAGAAATGCTGCCTCCATAACCTCAGTACACTCTGTGTATCTGTAACCAGATTTCCATTTTCGTCTCTACAAGTGGATGCTCCGGGCTTGAAACCTTGAGTTAGACGCTTAACTTGTTGATAGAATTTTCGTGCATCCTTCTTGCCCTGGTACACCTCAAGTTCCTCACGCTCACGCTTTTCCTGCTCCCTTTTTTTACGTCTGAAAATGCGCCTCTCTTCCTTCCTCTTTTCACGGTAGTTTTCTCGCACGGCTCGCGTTGCGGCTGACTGCAGCGTCTTCTTGTATGCGGCGTTTTTTTCAGCAGTCGCATCGCGACACTCCTGGTCATACCATTGGTTTCGAGGTTGTGGGCGTCGAAAACCAATGACTTCCTCGGCAGCAGCGCGCATGGAGTGGGAGATGTGTGTCCAAAGTTCACCGGCGTCGTCGGTTCCAGAGGTTGGTTGGTTGAGCTTAACCGAGAGTTGAGCGGAGTATGCCTCGGCAGTCCGTTGTGATTGCAGCCTGGCAACGTCCAGCTTTCGTTGCATGCCCGTGCGTACATTCTTCGCATTGCATAGCCGCATGCAGATCTTAGCTGCAACAAGATAGTGGTCGGAGTCAGTGTTGACCCCCCGAAATGTACGCACATCCAGAACGCTTGAAGCGTGCCTTCCGTCGATCACAACATGATCAATTTGATTTTTCGTTTTTTGATCCGGGGATAGCCAGGTGGCCTTGTGAATGTCGAGGTGTTGAAATCTGGTACTACTAACAACCATGTTTCGCGCCGCGGCGAAGTCGATCAGTCTCAGACCGTTGTTTGAAGTGGTCTCGTGGAGACTGAACTGACCGACTGTAGCGCCAGCTCTTTAACTACAAAGAAGAAACTCTTCAAAAGGAAATAATACCAAGTTTTTTCAAAATCCGTTCATTAATGCCGAAGTTATAGCCAATTTAGTATAAATTATCATAATTTCATTTTACCAATTTTTCAGTTTCTTCTTATTTATAGGCTATTAAGTCCAGTAGAATTAGTCGTGAAAATGAAAAAAAAAATAATTCGTTACAGCACTCTGACAGCTGAATATTGTTGAACAAGGTCTTGTAAAAGAGGGCAAAAGAAATCGAACCAACTGCAGCTATCCGGGGTGGAATGGGTGCATTTTTAGAGGTCGAACACAGCTTTTGACGATATCTGGCTAAATTGTGCATCCTATCAATAAAAGTTCAGAGGAGAAGTTGTAGGAAATAAAATGATCTACAACTTTTGCATTAATCATTTTCATCTTAAACTCAAAATTTTTCGAAAAAATGGCTTTTTTCTTTGACAAAAAAGTTTCTATGAAGCTGAAACTTGGGAAAAATATACTTTTTAGTGTTACAGTGTTTTCAGACGGAAATATTAAGAGGTTGCTGTTAAATTTAATTTTTAAACCAAAAAACCGAAATTTTCAACTGCGATTCCTCTTAAAACTAAGCCTCTTAAGGAGTTCTGTTTTGGCTCACTTACTCGCTGTTATGTCTTCTTTCGATAAATGGTAAAAAAATTATACGGCAATATCTGTGGTCTCTCCGCGAGTAGAGCTTTGGCGTTTCTTGTGTAACAGCTCAAATCCTTTGTTGTTTTCACTGCATTCACCTTAATACACTATAACTTGAAATTGTGAATGCCACTACATACATGAATTTCCATCAAAAAAATGTATGAGAAAAAACAAATTTTTAAATTTTGGTCCAAAAAGATTCGAAGTATTGTATAAGCAAGTACTTACTTACAATATTTTGCTTAATAATAATATAAAATTTAAATATAAAAAACAATGTAACTTAGATAATTTTTCAGTTGAAAATTTCGGTTTTTTTGGTTCAAAAACTAAGTTTAACAACAACCTCTTAACATCTCCGTCTGAAAAAATTACTGCGTTTGTGTAACACTAAAAAGTATATTTTGCCAAAGTTTCAGATTCATAGAAACTTTTTTGTCAAAGAAAAAGATTACTAACCAAAAAATCGGTTTTCAGCCATTTTTTCGAAAAATTTTGAGGTTAAGGTGAAAATGATTAACACAAAAGTTGTAGATCTTTTTATTTACTATAACTTTTCGCCTATTTTTTTTTTGATAGGATGCACAATTTAGCCATAAATTGTCAAAAACTGTGTTCGACCTCTAAAAATTCACACCATTCCACCCCGGATAGCTGCTGTCGGTTCGATTTATTTTGTCCTCTTTTACAAGAGCTTTTTCAACAATATTCAGCTGTCAGAGTGCTGTAACGAATTATTTATTTTTTTTTTTTTTTCACGACTAATTCTACTGGACTTAATAGCTATAACTTTGGCATTTATGAACGGATTTTCAAAAACTTGGTATTACATATTTCCTTTTGAAGAGTTTCTTCTTTGTTATATTCTTAAAGTTATTTTTAGTTGGATACAAATTTTAAGAAAATCAATTTTTTCAAATGTGTCAGCATTTATCTCGTAACCTGTATAATCAAACCAAAACTTTTCTTATTATACAAAAGTTGTGGGAAATTTTATTACTTTTTTTTCAAATTTTATTTGAACAAAATCGGATCATATTTGGATGAGATGAAGCCTAAAAACTGAAAATACACTAAAAAAAATTTTAAAAAAAAACTAAGTGAGAAAAATCGATCAAAATTTTTTTTGAACTCAGGGGACCTAATTACATCATAAAAAATTAAGAAAGTTCATGGAACAAATAAAAAAAGTAAAATAAGTCGCCTAGTGTAATAGAAGATAAATTTCAAGAAATTAATATTTAACACCCAGAATGGAATGATACTATGGATGTATTGTTTCTTGACTTCGCGATCAAATCATGTTTTTATTTTTGTTTTAAGAAATATTAGCCAATGTCTCAATGAGACTATAAGATAGGTGTACATTTTAAAAAAATGTACATATGTTCACATATAAGCTGCATTAAAGTTACAATACATCCAAACCTTATTCCATATTAGGATACTGTTAAAAAAGTAAATTAAACGATTTTCGAAAAATGTTATCAATAGATTTTTGAGCCACAATTCAGAGTTTTGAGATTGAACATAATTTGTAAATGTCAACGAGACTTAATTTACTAATTTATATAGTCTAAATAGGCTAAAACGATTCAATTTAGAAGATCTTATATTTCATAGTATTAATTAACAGATATTATTATGGCAAAAACCAAGATGGACTTCGGCTGGTTTTTGATTTTTGCGACAAATCAATGTATTTTCAGAAATACATATTTGTCATACTCAGTTTGCTATATCGGTATTAATCCTTATTAATTCACTTGATTCCAAAATAATGAGATGAAGCGTTTCAGAAGTCGCAGTCGACTGTTTTTCTGCTTAGTTTTATTACTGTGAAACGTAAAAAGAGTTGCCAAGTACTTTTTATGGTACATTTTAGCCCAGATTGGTGGGATTAGACAACTAAAACCACGGATATATGCGAAATAAAATGTGTATTTCGTTTCAAAGATTAGCGCACAACAAAGTATTATGAATTTGGCTGAAAGTCATTGCTACGAATTTTCACAATATTCTGAAGCAATTACTGCAAATTTAAAGTCATTATTGCAGAAATACCTGATATGAACGGCCGCTTAAGTAAGCCAAAAATATGTTTAACATATTTCAATCAAGTTTTCAATGAACATTTTCTGTTTATCTTGTCAAAAAAAAAAACTAGTAACGTCATTTTCACAACTACCATGACGTACATACCCAGCAGGCAAATGAGCAAGGTCTTACTCGGAGAAGGCCTGCTAGCACTGCTGCGATTATATAAGGACTTCTCAAAACTAGATTTTCATGCAAATAAAAATACAATCACAGAAGGCATAATATGCCTTGCCACAACAGACGTGCTATCAGGCCTGATATTAGAAGGCAAAGAAGAAGGACTCCATTTACTTTAGCGCTTTTCTGTTTCTATTTTATTTCATGTATTGCAATATTTTATGATTCAGCATAACTTTTTTGTCACATGCATTGTACATATACGACATGAAAAGTATACAAATGGTTAGAAATTAAGAGAGGTGTGCAGGCTAGTCTTCTGTTGTTTCATGTTATGTTAAGGAGGTAGAGTTTTGTGTATTCTTTGTCAAATTGTAAAGTCATTAAAAAAATATCAACGCAAGTGAGATGGCGCGGATAAAAAAAAGCAATTAATATTTAGAGTCTTTAAATTTATTAAAATTAAATTTATTAAAATTAAATTTTTGTCAAGTACTTCTGAGAGTCCTTCTACGGTAAGCGGTCTTAGAAAGCCTGCTTAGGAAGGCCTGTTTTCTGCGGCCATTTCATATAAAAAAGAAAGTACGTTTGAAAGGAGAGTGGATGGCCTTATACTTACCAAGGAAGGCCTTCTAGAAGCACTGTTAGCTCCTGCCCTTGCCTACTGGGTATTTTTTTTTTTTTTTTTTTAAACTTCATTTTCTTTTATTGTATCTTCTCTTAAGAGACTAACAATAAGTTTTAAAATCTTAAACTAGAAAACATTATTATACATTATTATTGTGAATAATGAATATATAATTTAATAATGAACTTGTCTCCAGAAACAAAAGTTAGCAGGGACTTATACTTCTTGTGTAGTAGGTGCAGTTTGTGTATGGCTCAGCACAGCGAGTGCACAAGATCGAATAACTCATTGGAGCATAGGTGTGGATGCAGCTGACGATCGCTTCTCCCCATATTCTTTGCCACCCGAGACGACCGAGGTCCCGGTCTTGGCTTGGTAGCTGAGACGAACTAGGCCTCAGTCTACCCGAATGGAGGTTTTGAGTACCACAAAAACGATTGTCTTCGTGGTCGCCGAGACGAACTTGGTCCCGGTCGACCACTTTGGGAGTGATTAGTGCCTCTAGGACGTTCTTGAGGTGGTAGCCGAGACGAACTAGGTCCCGGTTTAGCACCCAAAAAAGACCGAGAAGACACTGTTTCAACTCTCTTCCTGCTACTCTCTCCAATTCACCGGAAAGTGGCCGAGACGAACTAGGTCCCGGTCTTACACCCTCAACGGAAGGGGAGCTGGCGGCGATAAGTTGCCAAGTGTGCCCAAGACGAGCTAGGTCCCGGAACAAAGTCCTCATATGATTCTTGATGATTACGTGTAGTGCCTCGGGGGAAGGGTAAACGTTTGAGCTGTTTAGTTTGGTTCGGTGTAAGTGACTTGCATAGAAGGGCGATCCTTTCTTTTTAATCTGGAGCGACTTTCTATGTTTGTTAAATTACGAGCCAATGGATTCGGATGATGCAGCAACCTTATGGCGTAGGTTTGTTTGATTCTGTTAATTTCATCTTTTACCATGGGGATGCATAGATCTCTGTGAATGTTTTCATTCCGTATATACCATGGGGCACCTGTAAATATTCTTAAGATTTTGGACTGAGCCCGTTGTATTAGTTCAATGTTTGAGGAGCTGGCGTTACCCCATAATTGGATACCATATAACCAAATTGGCTTAATGATTGTTTTGTACAAAAGGATTTTATATTCAAGCTTCAAATGGGAGCGATGATTAATTAACCAGTGAAGACTGGCGGTTTTTAACTTTAACTGCGTTTTTTTGGCTTCAATATGCTTACGCCATGTTAATCGTCGATCTAATTGAATACCTAGATATGTAACAATTTCACCCTGTGGGACTGAAATATTATTTAGTACAATTGCAGGGCATTCACCACGCCTAAGAGTAAAAGTAACTTGCTTGCATTTTTGCTCATTTAATTTTATGCGCCATAGCGATAACCATTTTTCAATTGATTTCAAATGAAACTGGAGGTTTCGAGAAGCTTCCAAAGGGCAACGGTTACAACTTAAGACTGCGGTATCATCTGCGAATGTTGAGATGGTAGTGTTGGCACTGATTGGTAAGTCTGAGGTATACAATACATATAGAAACGGTCCTAGTACGCTACCTTGAGGGACACCTGCTCTTATATTGAAGTGAGTTGAAATAAAATTCTTGTATTTTATTTTAAAAAGCCTGCTTTCGAGGTAAGAAGTAAATATTTTATGAACATTAAGAGGCAATAGGTGTTCAATTTTTTTGATAAGGCCTTCATGCCATACTTTATCAAACGCCTGTGCGACATCGAGAAATATTGCAGTGCAGTATTCACTGCGCTCATAAGCCTTTCTTATTTCATTTGTGATCCTATTAACCTGTTCGATTGTGCCGTGTTGTTTTCGGAAGCCGAATTGGTGAGGCGGTAATAAGTTTTTATCAGTAATATATGGCATTAATTTTGCTAGAATTAATTTTTCAAATAATTTTGACAAGCAAGGTAAAAGGCTTATGGGTCTATACGATGACGGTAGTGTACGATCTTTCCCATGTTTTGGTATCATGGTTATCAACGAGTTTTTCCATTCTTTTGGGTAATATCCGTAATGAATTATAGCATTAAAAAGCCTGGTCAGAAAGATGACACCTGAGTGAGGCAGTTCCTTAATCATTTTGGGAGTGATGTTATCACACCCAGGGGCTTTTTTAGGACACATTTCTTGAATTAAACTGATTAAATTACTGCTATGGAAACTCATTTGGATAGTATCGGTGTTTATAGGCAGTTGGGAAGGCATGAAACCTTGAATATACGGATTTGGTTGAAAAACTGTACTTAAGTGATTGGCAAAAGCCTCAGCTTTTTCTGCATCACTTCTAGCCCAATTTCCATGTAGGTCTCTTATCGGAGATTCACTTTCAGTGGGTGATCTAATTTTGTTGGTGGCTTTCCACAAGGATTTTAATCCATTAGCATTTGGGGCAAGTTTTGAGACATATTTTTGCTGTTCCACGTCTTCCTTGTTTTTTAACGCAGACCTAAGTTTGTATGTAGCAATTTTTAGGTTTGCTTTAGAAGTTGGGGATCTATGGACCTGCCACTCTCGCCTTAACCTACGCTTATCTGCTACAAGAATTTCAATTTCTCTGTTAGTAAGGAAACGGGTTTTTGTATTTTTCTCAGCCTGATCAGGTGTTGAGTGCTCAGCAGCTGAATACAGTATTGTATTAAAAACGGCAACAGCATCGTCAATGTGCTCGTTGTGTTCTATCGAATACTATAGGTTGAGTGGATGTGTGAGCTTATGTATTTTTTATACTTTAGCCAGTCAGTCTTATGCGATGTTAGTCTCATAGGGGGCTTAAGGTCAACTGATTTCTCTAAAAGGCAAAAAATGATTGGAGAATGATCTGAAGAGAGTTCAAAATTTGTCTCGGCTGTTAATAAGGTTCTATCGATACCTCTTGTGATGGCAAAATCAATGAGGTCTGGGATTTTGCTTCGGTCGGCTGGCCAATATGTTGGTTGACCAGAAGAAGCACAGTCGAACGTGGTGCGATGTTTCATTAACATATTATATAATTGTTTGCCTTTAGGGTTTATAAGACGAGATCCCCAGTATGTATGTTTGGAGTTATAGTCTCCAGCAGCTAAAAATCTAGTTCCCAAGGTATCGAAAAATTCTTTGAATTTTTCCTCACTGATTGCGAATCGAGGTGGGCAGTAGACTGCCGAAACAGTAAGGTTTTTGGAATGGTTTTGTAGGCAAATAGAGGTAGCCTGAAGATAATTTTTGGAAAAGGGTTCTAAGCAGTAGTGTTTAAGGCGATTTCGAACTAAAATTCCTGAGCCCCCGTGAGCTTTGCCATCAGGATGATTGGTTTTGTAGAATTTGTATCCTGGTATATGAAAATTATGCTTGTCTGTCAGATGAGTCTCTGAAACAAGCATTAAATCAATTTTTGCATGGGTTACATAATGAAAAATTTCATTTTTATTTTGGCTGATGCCGTTTGCATTCCAAGCACAAATTTTTAGCTGACTTATTTTTGCGCAATCAAAATTTGAAGTAGCTGGTTTTGCGTTTTAACTAGATCTTGTAGAGTTGATTGCATTGAAACCATAAATTGATTCAGGGTTTGAGTTAAGTTTGTGATCTGTTTTTCCAAGCTACTTTGTTGAGGGTTCGTTGCTCCTGATTTGAGCGCATTTGCATATGAAATAGCTGGATTAACTGGATGCGCAGTGCTTTGTTGCTGGACAAAGTTATGGGTTGGGAATATATTTTGAGTTGGGTTTCGGATTATTTTCCTTTTTTCAGAGATTCTAGCTTTTAGCTCTTTATAAATAGGACAACCCCTGTAGTTTGCAGTGTGATCCCCTTGGCAGTTAGCGCACTTCTTTAAATTTATATCTTTTTTCAACTTGTTTGAACACTTAGAAATGTGGTGAAGTTCTCCACAAGCGACACAGACAGATTGAAGGGTACAGTATGTTTTTGTATGCCCATACTCTTGGCAGTTAGTACACTGTACCGGACCGTTTCTTTTATGAGGTTCCTCTACCACCACACGACGGTGAAGCAAATATTCAAGTTTATAAATTGGGTGGACCTCATTCTTTTTTAATTTAGTAGAATCAGGATAAAGATCAACCTTAAACATAGGTTGTGGAACCTTATCCTTGTTTACTATATTTATTACAGCTTTAGCATCGAAATTTTTCAGACCTAAAGCTTCTTTGATTTCAGCAGGGTCAACAGAGGATTCAATACCCTTAATAACAACTGTAATACCTTTACTGCTTTTAAGCTGGTATGTGTAATAAGATTTATTACTGTCGTTAAAGTTTTTCGCAATAATGCGGAAATATTCCTCGCTTTTTACTTGAATCTTCGTTTCATGAAGATTACCTCTAGTTAAGGGAACAATAAAAAAGGTATCTTTCCCTATAAGCTGTGTTAGCTTTGCTACTAAAGCGTTTGAGCTTCGCTCACGCAAATAAATTGGAGGCGGCTTAAAAGTTTTGGGAGGTTCACTAGCATTGTTTTCATTAAGTTCGCTTAATGGTGCAAATCGATTGCCAGATAGAACATTTGAAGGTGTAACGAAATTGTTAGTTTTATTTATCTTTGAATTTCCTACATTCCCTTTTTGAGGGCTGAGCTTTCGCTTAGAATTCAAAGTTATGTAACGATCTATACCTGTTTGAACTTTATTTTTTACTTCAGTTGATCGTGCCTTAGGAATAGTACAGGTAGAGGTTGATTGTGATGTTGAATCATTATTTACAACCACCTGGGTCGAATAGCTATTTTTCTTCGTAGCAGGAGAGCTAGATTTTTCAGCTTTTTGCCTGCTCTGTTGCTCCTCTTCTTGTAGAAACTGTTGTTGTTGCGACGATTGTTGTTGTAGCAAATGTTGTTGTTGTTGTTGTTCTAACAACTGTTGTTGTAGTAACTGTTGTTGTTGTAGCAAGTGTTGTTGTGGTAACTGTTGTTGTTGAAGCAACTGTTGCGGTTGTTGTTGTTGCTGTTGTTGACTCCCTCCAGATGGAGGAGAGCGGCTCAACGTCATAATGTAATAAAAATAATATTACTATTAGGATTTTTTTTTTTTTTTTTTTTTAAAAGTTCCAGTACCCAATATTATGTGAATAAACAGAAGTAACTTTTTTTTTAGCCACTTCTGTCATCCACATAATTTGTTGCAGACTTTTAGGATCTGTCAACAAAGAAAGAAAAATTGGTTTCCCTGGTACTTAAAAGCGTAGCCTGGAGCTTTTTTTTACGAACAGCTGTTTTTGGCGGAGCGCCAATTCTCAACACTTAGTTAAATTTGTTGTTGCAGTTTAAATGCAAAAGTTACCTGCTTGTTTGCTATATTAGCACCACAAAAAACAGCAAACTTTCAGCTTGCCTGCCAATCGCTGAGCCTTAGCAGTCAATAAAGCTGCGAAAACGCGTATTTTAATATGAATTTATTACCGAAATTAAATTAGAAAAATAAACTTCGCACAAAGAACTGTCACCACTTATAGTGTTGCCACACTATATGGGTATGTACATTGTATGTACATACATACAGTCAGCAAAAAAGCTATATGTGTGTACAATATTTTTATATGTATATCAGGATAAAAAGTTACTATGGAAATAAAGGTAAAAAGTGAGTATGCAGAAAGCAAGAACGATTTGTGAAAAAGATTTTGCAATGTTACTTTTGTTATTTAATTTGAAAATAGTACCGTTATCAGCAAGTGTTCTATGTCGTCATTTTTTTATCGAAGGAAATAATTATATGTGCAAAACAAAACTTTTACTTATTTCCATTGTTTAACAAATTAAAAACGACTTAACTTTATGTTAATAGTTTGTGGGTACACCCTTGTTGATTAAAACGGCATTCATACGCAGTGGCATTGAGTCCAATAGTCTCTGGACAAAATTCTCTGAAATTTTCGTCCATGACGGCACATTTAAGATCTTTTAAGCTGTGATATTGCCTTCCATTTGTATGAACTTATTGTGCAAGAATACCCCACAAATTTTCCATCGGATTTAAGTTCGGACTGACCGCAGGCCACTTCAGAGCTGGTATTTTCCTGCCTTCGAAAAACTGCTTAGTAAATTTTCCAGAATGGATTGTAGTAGCAAACCCTATAAGCACATTATCAAGAAGTTCAACATAATATTCAGAATTCATTTTATGGGATACAAAGCAAATTGGATTCTTTCCACGGTGGACACATGCTGCCCAACTTATAAGCGATCCGCCCTGGAAATTGCGTGCTGATCGCGTCTGGCGCGGAAGCTTTGTAACTTTCAAAATCATGGCCATTAGGGCCATCTAAGTTGAATTTTCTCTCATCGGAAAAAATAGCTGATTGCTGATTCATCGTCCCAAAATTTGTGTGTTTCATCATATTCCAATCTGGCCATCTTGTGCTGGTTTAAAAGCAGTGGTTTAGCCAATCGTTTTTAGTTTTTTAGGTGTTCGGTTACACTTAAAATTTTTTGAAATCTTCTTTTTTAAATCTGTAGATGTAACTTATCTCTTATTTAAGCTGCACTCGTGCCATTTGAAGCAGCTAAGCGACGTACCACTTTACTCTGTCGTGGACAAGTGGTTTGCGACCAGATCTTCAAATTTCTAAATAATTAGTAGGGTCTTCGAAAAAGTTTACTATGGTATTTCTATGCCTGTTATTTTTTTTAGAGATTTCAATATTATTAGCTAACATTTCATGATATTTTTTGTTTTTATCTTGTTCCGTTTCACTCAGTAAACACCCGCGTGGCACATTTTTTTAATAAAAATATTTGAGTTGTTTATCTATACCAGTGAAGGGCACTTAGTGCCTCAATTTCCTCACATTGCTATAACCGTTATTCGACGCACAACCAAGCGGAAAAAAATCCCAGAATTTCAACGCTATCGAGGCACAAAATTCGCAGAATTTCAACGCTATCGAGGCACAAAATTCGCAGAATTTCAATCGAGGCACAGCGTTGACTTGAATTCTAATGAAATCAAAAACAAAACACAAAGGCATAAATGACGGCGCCGCATTGTGTCTTGACGAATGTAGCAATTGTTTTTGTTTGTAGTGTAATTTGTTTTTTTTTTTTTGTGCTAATGGCAATTTTGGAAATGAAAGTAAAAAAAACTTTAAAATTTCGTTTGTTGTTGCTTGATGTTGTTGTTTTCCTCTTTTGTTATATTTTTGTGCCCACCGCTGATCTATACTATTATATAAAGAGGTAAGGTTTGTTTGTTTGTATGTTCCGGGTAATCTCTGGAACTACAGAACCGATTCCAAAAATTTTTCTACTAATAGAAAGCTACACTATTCCTGAGTAACATGGGCTATATTTTATTTTGATAAAAGCAAGGGGCGTGGCACTTTACATGCAATTAAAACCTTGAACTCGCTATATCTTGGTTCATATGATAGCAAAAGTCTTGAAATTCGGTGTCAGGATGCACATAGCCTATGTTAAGCACTTCACAAAATATGAACGGGATTAAACACCAGGGGCGTGGTGGCTATAGGGCTTTAATTAAGGGTGGCCCTCATTCGCAAATATTTTTAAAATAGCATTTTTACAAAGACCACTTAATCAATTCACAAGAAATTTACACCACATGTCTTTTATATCAAGACGCATAGCTAAGACGTAAAACTTTTATTTAGGGTGGCCCTATACACAAATATTTTAAAAATAACGATTTCTCAAAGACAGGTAAATCGATTCTCATGAAACTTACACAGTATGACTTTTATATTAAAGGGCATAGATTAGATTGTAAAAATTTTATTTAGGGTGCATACTTAGGGTGGCCCTCATACAAATATATTTTATAATTTTCACGAAGACAGGTGAATCAATTCAAACTGAATTTACACCACGTATTTCTTATCTTAAGAAGCATAGCTTAGGCTACAAAACTTCAATTTAGGGTGGCCCTCACACTAAGATATTTTTTAAAAATCATTTTCTCGATACCGCTAAATCGATTCTTATGTAATTTACACCACACGACTTTTATATTAAAAAGCACAGATAAGATAGTAAAAATTTTACTTACGGTTCATACTTAGGGTGGTCCTGATACAAAAATATTTATAAATATCATTTTCTCGAAGACCGCTCAATCGATTCTCATGGAATTTACTCCACATGGCTTTTATATTAAGAGGCACAGATAAGGTAGTAAACCTTTTATTTAGGGTGCATACTTAGGGTGACCCTCATACAAAAATATTTTTAAAAATAATTTTCACGAAGACAGGTTAGACGATTCACACCGAATTTACGCCACGTATCTCTTATGTTAAGAAGCATAGCTTAGGCTACACAACTTTTATTTAGGGTGGCCCTAATACAATAATATTTTTTAAATATCATTTTCTCAAAGACCGTTTAATCGATTCTCATGGTCTTAACACCACATGACTTTTATATGAAGGGGCACAGATTAGATAGTAAAAATTTTACTTAGGGTTCACACTTTGGGTGGTCCTCACACAAAAATATTTTTAAATATCTTTTTCACGAAGACAGGTTAATCGATTCATACCGAATCTACACCAAGTAACTTTTATATTAAGAGGCGTAGCTAAGGCTTCAATACTTTTATTTAGGGAGCATATTTAGGGTGGCCTTCATACAAATATATTTTTTGAACATAATTTTTTCGGAGATCGCTTAATCGGGTCTCATCGAATTCACACTACGAGGCTTTTATATAAACAGGCACAGCTTAGAATAGATTGACTGATGCCACGCCCCCTTATCTAAAAAAAATAAGATTTATCATATCTTATCAACTATTTGATGCAGATAAATGAAACTTGGTACATATATAAAGAGTAGATAAAGAAGTAAAATTCCATGCAAAAATGGGCGGTACCACGCTTCCATATGAGGAAAAATCAACTTTTTATGTATCAACAACTATTTGACGCAGATGGATAAGATTTGGTACATATGTTTCTTATAGTTTGTAAAAATTTCTTAGCATAGTTTGGTTTGGAAAAAATGAGCCAAAAAGAAAGAAAGTAAGATTCAATGAAAAAATGGGTAGAAAAAAACTATGACTATGAGACTCGGTACTATATAGAAGACAAGGACTGTAACCTAATTAAACTCATGCAAATGTGCTGATTCTACGTATTCCAATCATTATCATATATGAGACAAATAGAAAAACCACTCTTTATCCACTCGCAATAAGATAAATATCAATAAAAATAGTTTTTACTTATTTAATCCAACTAAAAAAAATTATGTTTTATTTATTGAGGCGTAGCAATGCGCGCCGGGTTTTGCTAGTAATTTATAAAAAATTAATTATTTTGCCTCTTATTTATTTTTTCACCTTTTAAAAACAAAAATTATTTAAATCAACAACTTATCGCTTTAACAAACAATGCACATATAAATTTTTTTTCTTTGCTAAAAAAAGACGAGAGAGGACACTTGCTAATAACGGTACTCTTTTCAAAGTAAATAACAAAAGTAACATTGCCGAATCCTATTCACAAATCGTTCTTGCTCTCTGCATACTTACTTTTTACCGTTATTTCCATACTAACTTTTTGTCTTGATACATATATAAAAATATTTAACGCACATATAGCTTTTTCGATGACCGTATACAGTGCCAGCTAGCTAGTCCGAACGGTGTGTAATCCGAATTATGCAGTAATCCGAATTCAATATATGACGCGTTGCATACTCTATATTCCGCATTGATTTCAGCTCGCTAAAATGAATTTTTATTCTTTTGTTTTTTATGGCTGTGTCTAGGTTCCCAATTTTTTTTTTTTTTTTTATAAAACCGTGAATGTAATTTTTTCTCTAATGGGATATCATTGAGATATAACCTCAATTCTCAAAGATGGACTTCAAGAATAAGATCCCATTATCATAATACCGACAAGAATCATCTGAGAATGACTTTGTGGATTGTTTTGAAGAATCTGAAAAATTGCGTACAGTAACAAACTTATTTTGCCACAGTAATGACGTGCAAATTTCTGAAAATGAAATTCTTGGCTGGATTAATGACTCTGTCAATACTTTGTGTAGTAGTTCAGAATCAGATACAGAAGCAGAGCCTGCCACGTTAAAGCATGAAGGCTTTAAATCAGGGACATAACTATTATAAGTGTTATGTCAAAAAATTGGTTTATAATTATTATGAATAAGAAATATTTTATTAGTTGTCAATAACTATTATTTTTCAATGGATTTTTTTTACGTTGAGTCATAACTATTATGCATAAGAGATATTTTATTAGTTGTTAATAACTATTAATTTGGAAAAAATATTTTTTTACGTTGTTTTGGTTGACAATGGGCTTTGGCCATCACCAGAGTTGGTCCCAACTAAAAAAATGTTCGATTTTGGTCTGTTTTGAAAAAAAAATTTTGTACCAATCGTTGGAAAGAGGTCGAAGTCGAAAAAAAGTACCAGAAAGTGCCCGATTTTGGTCCATTTTCGAAATTTTGTTTGCACCAATCTTTGGAAAGAGGTCGAAGTCGAAAAAAAGGGTACCAAAAAGTGCCTGATTTTGGTCCATTTTCGAAATTTTGTTTGCACCAATCTTTGGAAAGAGGTCGAAGTCGAAAAAAAGGTCCCAAAATGTGCCCAATTTTGGTCCAATTTCGAAATTTTGTTTGCACCAATCTTTGGAAAGAGGTCGAAGTCGAAAAAAAGGGTACCAAAATGTGCCTAATTTTGGTCCATTTTCGAAATTTTATCTGCACCAATCTTTGGAAAGAGGTCGAAGTCGAAAAAAAAGGTACCGAAAAGTGCCTGATTTTGGTCCATTTTCGAAATTTTGTTTGCACCAATCTTTGGAAAGAGGTCGAAGTCGAAAAAAAGGGTCCCAAAAAGTGCCTGATTTTGGTCCATTTTCGAAATTTTGTTTGCACCAATCTTTGGAAAGAGGTCGAAGTCGAAAAAAAGTGTACCAAAAAGTGCCTGATTTTGGTCCATTTTCGAAATTTTGTTTGCACCAATCTTTGGAAAGAGGTCGAAGTCGAAAAAAAATGTACCAAAAAGTGCCCGATTTTGGACCATTTTCGAAATTTTTTTATGCACCGGTCGATGGATGGATACATGTCGAAAATAGATTTTGGTCATCATCAAAGGTGGTTCCGAGCCCCAAAATGTGCCCGAGTTTGGTCCATTTTCGAAAATTTTTTTTTTCACCAATCATTGATGTTGGTTATTTTCGAAATGCCGTGCGTTGTCATCTGCTCTTATGTTCGCGTGTGTTGATTGGACCAAAATCGGGCACGTTTTGGGACTCGGAACCACCTTTGATGATGACCAAAATCTATTTTCGACCTGTATCCAACGACCGGTGCATAAAATAAATTTAGAAAATGAACCAAAATCGGGCACTTTTGGTACCTTTTTTTTCGACTTCGACCTCTTTCCAAAGATTGGTGCAAACAAAATTTCGAAAATGGACCAAAATCAGGTACTTTTTGGTACCCTTTTTTTCGACTTCGACCTCTTTCCAAAGATTGGTGCAAACAAAATTTCGAAAATGGACCGAAATCGGGCACTTTTTGGTTCCCTTATTTTCGACTTCAACCGCTCTCCAAAGGTTGGTGCAAACAAAATTTCGAAAATGGACCAAAATCAGGCACTTTTTGGTACCTTTTTTTTCGACTTCGACCTTTTTCCAAAGATTGGTGCAAACAATATTACGAAAATGGACCAAAATCGGGCACATTTTGGGACCTTTTTTTTCGACTTCGACCTCTTTCCAAAGATTGGTGCAAACAAAATTTTGAAAATGGACCGAAATCGGGCACTTTCTGGTTCCTTTTTTTTGACTTCGACCTCTTTCCAACGATTGGTACAAAATTTTTTTTCAAAATAGACCAAAATCGACCACTTTTTTAGTTGGGACCAACTCTGGTGATGGCCGAAGACCATTGTCAACCTCTTTCCATCGAAATTTTGCAAAAAAAAATTTGAAAATGGACCTAAATATATCGCTTTTAAGGATCGGTTCCACTTCTAGAGATGGCCAATATCCTTTTAAGACCTCTTTTCATTGATTGAAGCAAAGTTTTTATGACCACCTCTGGTGATGTCATAAAAACCACCTCCCCATCGATTTGTGCAAAAAGATTCACAAAAATGAAAATCTGTTGAACACTTTTTTCATAACAACGTAAAAAAATATTTTTTCGAAATTAATAGTTATTGACAACTAATAAAATATCTCTTATGCATAATAGTTATGACTCAACATAAAAAGAATCAATTGAAAAATAATAGTTATTGACAACTAATAAAATATTTCTTATTCATAATAGTTATGACTCAACGTAAAAAAAATCGATTGAAAAATAATAGTTATTGACAACTAATAAAATATTTCTTATTCATAATAATTATAAGTCAATTTTTAAAAATAATTATTAAAATTGGGCAATTTTTTCAATCTGAAAAAAGAAAATAATAGTTATTTTGGGTCCCTGCTTTAAATACTTCTATAGATTGGGCAAAACAACAAGGCATACACACAAATCACATACTAATGCTCAAAGGATTGCAGAATATAACTTTCGAAGCATGTGCATTGAAACACCAGCAAACTTACATTACAAATTTCGTTAAGAAAACAATAATTTTAAATGCGTAAATCGTTACCTTAATATAGAAAGGCCCTATCTTACATTTTTATTATTTTACAGGAGAACGAAAAAGCTTAATAAAAATTAAAGTTTTTGTGAGTTTAAGTGAGCAATGGCTTTTTTTTATTTGCTTGTAATTGATTTATTTTCAATCCTAGCTCACAAATTTTTTTGTCAATGGTGTATTAGTGGGTGACCTACCGAAGTCTATAAAAATCTCGATTTTGAAAAAAATGTTAGTTAGGGCCTTTCTATATTAAGGTAACGAAATATATTAATTTTTTGATTGATAAAAAATTTGTTTACAAATCGTAGCTCGTGTTTTATTTTCGAATATGATATAATGCGAATTATTATACATAATATAGTAATAGCCTATCCACTAATCCGAATCAGGGTATGCAATCATTAAATCGGTTTAGCGAGCTGGCACTGTATTTCATTACGAGTATTTTTTCGACTACCTGGTTTCGATTGTCTCCTTCAATATTCAAAATTTACTTATGTATTTTATGTGCCGAAAAATAATTTTTAAATTGGCAAATTTAATATTGTGCTCAAAAATTATAACAACACTTTTCTTAGAATTTTTCGTGAAATATATTTTATCGATTTTTCTATGACTAAAAATTTGTTATGCGAGTAAGAAATATTAAAGAATTCATCAAAACTTTATTATGTAGCAACAGCAAAAATAGTTATGGAATCATAATAATCAAATCAGTAGATAAAAAAAAACACTCGGCATGACGACAAAAATACAACAATAGAAACTAAGCACTTTTGAAAAAGTTAAAAAGAAATATTCAGAAAAGAAATTGAATTAGTAAAGCAGTAAAAATAATATACGAGGGAACGTCAGTTATCAACATACCCGCATTTAATATCGCAACTTACCCCGCTTGCTCTTACGAACTCAACAAACCAAGGCAACGTCGACAACAACGAAATGTAAAACGAACAAATGTATGGGCAACGACAATCCAACAATTTTCCTGCACAGTTTTCAAAACTCAAGAATAAACTTTTTGCGTTTTTTGCTTTTGTTTTTGCCTTCGTTTATTTTTTTAAACACTTTGCAACAACAAAACTTTGATGAGAAGAGATTGAGAGCGTAAACTCCCGAAGAGCGTCAAATCACAACGTACAAAATAACAAATTAACGCACCAAAGCAACCAACGTCGTCAACGTTAATTTCAATACTGACCGTATTCGGAGTGTAGAAAATACCAAAAACCTTAAAATCGACGTATAAACGAAGCGATGGCAAAATGAAACGAAACGAAAAAGTCGAAAAAAAAAAATTCAAAACAGAAAAACACCCTGAATCAAGAAACGTTTTAAGGGGGACATGAAACTCAAACACAGAATATAAAAAAAAAACGTGTTGATGAATTTGATGTTTGTAAGTAAGAGGTTGCAGCTGTAGTAAAAGTGAGGGCAATCATAAGAAATTTTTATGTAATTTAGCAAAATTATAAATAAAATTTGTCGTAAAGCAAATACATGTGTAAATAGTTACCTAACCGGAGTTATAATTTGTAATGCAAAATATATTCTCAATCGAAAAATATTGTGTCATTTAAAATTGAACGTAAAGAAAATTAAAAAATGAAAATAACTCGAAACCGCAGCAACTACGATACAATCCAATGCGCACATAAATGTGTACAAGCATACTTGTTGGCATGTATTGCATATACCGACAAATGTTCGAGTATATAACCATTTGTGTTTGTCACCAGAGCATGTTTTTTCTCTTTCACTACTTGTCATGATGTTTCATTTCAATTCACTTTGTTCCATTTTCAATTCGGTGTTGAAATTCAATTTGTTCCAATTCAACGCATTCCTGTAACGAGTCGCATTATGTACGAAAAAATCGTTGGAAACCCCCTCACCACACGCCATGCTTTTCAGTTATGTAGTTTGGTATTCGTTTTGTTATGGGTTGATAATCAAGTTTTTCTCTATCTTTGCTTTTATTTATTGGTAGTTAAGTATTAAAACAAAAAATGAATGTATGCATGTGTTATGTTTATTTTTCTGTAATCGTATCTTCGAAATGGCTCTTAAAAGTTACAAATATGTATGTACAGTGAATTCTCGTTTATCGTAGTTAAAAGTCAAATTTGGTATTTAAATTGTTTAATAGGATATAATATATTTTATGCATACATATGTATGTATTAGGGCTGGCAATCCCGGGATTTGCTCTAAATATAGGCTAAAGTAATCCCGGGATTACAAAGAGACAATCCCGGGATTAGAAAAAAATTTTATATTATATAATAAATATTCTTTTATATGACATATTCAAGTACAAAGTCTGCAAAATAAATACATATGATGTGCATGAAACATTATTGCATCAACCTGCAAAATGCACTTCATTTGTGTCTGAACCTTAAATTGAGTAAAAATATTTTTTTTTATTGTAGCAATTTTTTGTTTAAGATTTTCTTATTAAAAATGTCATATAGCAAAAAAAAAATATCTTTTTTAATACTTTGTCTAATTTTAAGAATTATTTACTTAGTATTGAAAATTGATAGTTCATGAGAAAAATGATAAAATGTGAAATTAAGTGTGTTTGTTTACTTTCCCAGTAACAAATATCCAGTAAAGGAATTTTAGAGAGTTAGAAGGTATTTGCTCACAGAGAAAAAAATTGTCATAAAAGTAAACAAACACAATCCAGTAAATATTCGTACAAGCTGACAAGTAACAACTGTTACAAATTTGTACAAATTCGTACAAATTTTCAGTTAACAAACAGACCTATTTAGACTAAAATTATTTTTAACAATAACGGAAATACTAAAAATGCAATAGAAAAACAACATAAGCAAAACGTATATATTTCTTATAATAAAATACAAATCTGAAACAAAAAATATAGGTTTGTCTTCAAAAAAAAAACCACAGTCGACCTTGATTTGACATTGAAATTTTGACCCATACCTAGACCTACGAAAACTTAAGTTCTAAGATATAATTAAACTTTTGTCTGAAGCTTTTTTTCTGAAATCATCATCTAAAGATTTTGACAACTTAAATGAAGAACACTTATGGGTGCGTCTACTGAGAGCGAGCCATTCGGTGCCACTAAATGCCATCACTGTCACATTTGAAGAAGGTGATAAAGTATTAATCAAGTACAAAATGTGGAACACGAATTTTTAAATGTAAAAATGAAATTAATAGTTTGATCATAAATGCTTGATTATCCTCTATCATCTCCTTTTAATAGTGGCTATCTTCTACTATTTAAACTTAGTAACTAAATGTGATTTAGATGTATTAACACTCGAAGTGTTCTAAGTCAATTTTTAAGCTATTATTTTTTCTATTATTTTGCGTTCTTATTCTTCATTGTTACGCTGTGAAATAAAGCAATTTTAATTTAGTATAAACTTCTAGTTTTTTTTTTTTTTTGTAGTTCTGTATGCATTTATCACGAACTATCAATCCCGGGATTGGAAACTTCGATCCCGAAAATTCCAAAACTCAAAAAAGCTCCGGGATTGCCACCCCTAGTATGTATGTATGTACCTACAGTCACCGACAAAAGTCTAGATACACCTCTATTTCTGCTAGTTCGAGAATCTGAAAACATAATGGAAAAAAGTAATCATGCAGTTTTGTTTGAAACTCTTCTTTAATGATGATGAGGGAACAAAATTTTCTTCAATATAAATTTAAAAAGTTATTTGCAAAAAACGAGTGACAGAAGTCTACATACACTACGCAACTTATGCCTTGAACTATTGATTAATTTTTTTAGAAAACGGTGAAGAACCGTTTTCTTATTTTTTATATCTAAGTATAATATGAGTCATACATTGGTATAATGTACGTACTTAGTTGTGGTTTGTACGTGATATTTGATTGATATATCGACTCCGTGAAAAGAAATTTCAAATAATAAGAGAAATTTGGTTGTTAAATTTGGAAAAGAAAATTAATCCTGTGATGAAATTTTAAACAGATTGGACTTAAGTCGATCAACAGTTCACATGATCATTAAAAATTATGAGGATATTGATTCCATTCAAAACAAGCCTCGTAGTGGCCGCCCAAAAATACCTATCTCGTAGAGATATCAGCTTGATTTTGAAGAAGTGGGCAAAAACACAAAAGTCAGTGCCTTGAAATTGATCAAACACATAGCTAGTACATCAGATCAGTGTGTGAATCCACACACATTTCATTAAAAGTCGAACTCCACACAAAAAACCTTTTACTTCTAAGGAAAAGCCGCAACGAGAGCTCCACAAATCATCATAGTGCCACCACAATGCTTTACGCTTGAATTAAATTCCTTAAATGCATTGCCGTATTTTTCTTTCTCTAAAATGTTGCTCTTCCACACTTAATCTATCAATTGTAAAAAAATAGACGGGAGGAAATGACTACGAAAAATGCAAAGCTACCTCTTATCATAAAAAAGTAAAAACACTTTCAGCAGACCATTGCAAAAAAGGGCTGGAAATCGCTTCGCGATGCATATGAGAACAAACTAGCTTCTTCTGGCAGCTGCGCACCGCCAGCAGGAAAAAAATAAATATTGGGGAAACATTATCTTTCTTATATAATTGTGGGAACTCAAGATAATTTTTTTTTTGTTTAGCTAAGACGCACTCAAGATTAAAATTTCACTTTAATACAATCAAAAATATTTCAATACAAAAATTACTTTCTTGTAACCGTAAAATGACTGCTGAATTTGCGAACGAATTTTACGTTTTACCGTTAAACGGTTTCAACGCTGGCTGTATTTTCGTCTTCCGTCCGAATTGTGGGTAGGCCATTAAGTGCAATAAATTTTTTAAGCAATTTTGAAAATTTTAAGAACTTCATACATATTTAAAAGGAATATCGTAATAATTTTTAATGGATTGATTGATAGCCCATATATACGGAGAGCCGGCTGTAGAAAACTCAAGTGTATCAGATTACAGGATAAGTGTACAGGAAATATAGTAGTGCATTTTGGTGAAACTAACCAAACATGGTTGCCAAGCCCGTCCCAATGGCCGACAAAAACCTGACTTTTGGCCGAATATTTTTTTTTTTCATAAAAATTGTATAAAATAACAGCTTGAAAAGTATGTCAAATGATAGAGCTAGAAGAGCCTTAAACTAATATATAGGATTGCCATGTTGAATCACGTTCCAAGCATGGACAGCCACTCGATTTTTTGATCAATTGATTTAAATTAAAAAAGTGTATAAGATTACAGCTTGATAGAGCTCGAAGAGCCTAAATATAAAATAAAGGGTTTTCTTGTCGAATCCCGTCCCAAACATGGGTTACCACCTGTTTTTAGAAAAACTTTTATGGTTTAAGTTTCCAGCTTAAAATGTGTGTCAAATGATAGACCTTGGTGTGCCTAAATATAACATATGGTGTTGCCTTGTCGAAATCTGTCTTAAGCAAGGGCTGTCACCTGTTTTTTTTTTTTTTTTGGACAAATTTTTTTGTTAAAAGTGTATGGTGTAAGATTCCAGCTTTAAATGTGTGCTAAATGATAGACCTCAGAGAGTCTAAATAAATTATTTATGGTTGTCATGTTCAATTCCGTCTCAAACACATGTTTTTGAGCCAATTTTTTTTTTAATAAAAAGTGTACAAGATTGCATATTGAAATATGTCATATTATAGAATTGTACATTCATACATAGGTTGCCTTTTTTAATATTGTCCCAAGCATGGGTTACCACCTGGATTTTCTTTAAAATAAAGTTATTTAAGATAATTTTATCGATTTAAGATTTCAATTTATCCAATATGTTGGGTATCACCATTTGTTTTAAAACAGTGGTCGGCACCCCATATGCTCGCGAGCAAACGAAGAGAATAAGCGAGAGTAGGCAAACTACAAAACGAACTGGTTATTTCGTTAATGCACTGCAAAAATGTTTGAAATCCAATGCCAAAATAAAAAATTTTTTGCTGAAAACTTTTGTGGCAATGCGCAATGCTTAATCTGCAAGCGAGTTTTAGTGATAGTTCATAAGTTTCATACAGAAAGCCATTTCATAACTAAAATTCAACCCCTGAAATAAGAAATCATATGGAGCGTAAGCAGCAAAACATGCAAACATTTTTCGCAGTGATTGGTTGGATCTTGTAATTTCCCTCTCTTTTGAGAGTAAGAAAATATTTGATATTTGCGGTCTGCCGACCACTGATTTATTATGTAGTGTAGCCTTTTTTATACCATACACCGAGGGTATATTCACTTTGTCCATCCGTTTGTAACACATAGAAGGAGGCGTGGCAGGTATGGAAAAGTATATATATTCTTGATCAGCGTCACCACCTGAGTTGATTTAGCGATGTCCGTCTGTCTGTCTGTCCGTCTGTCTGTCTGTCTGTCTGTTGAAATTAGGTTTACGGGAAAACCAAGAGAGCTAATGGAATGAAACTTTCACACACAGGTCACATCTTCTTGCAAGCATCTTGCTATTGAAAATGGGCGAAATCGGTTCACGGACACGCCTACCGCCCATATCCTATGTATATATACCCAAGCCAATTTTGAAAAAAGTTGCAGCGATTTTGATGAAACTTGGTGATTTGATGCACATGTGAACAAGATTAGGATAAGGCTAGGTTTTCAAAGCTTCCTACAGGGGCGTGGCACAGCCCTAAATTTCAACCTTTATACCACCATATGTCGTAAGCCGTGCAAGATATTGTTATTAAATTTGGTAAACGGATACATATCAAATATATCTTGAGTTGAGATAAAAGTGGGCGGAATTGAAAAAGTGGGCGTGGCACTTTTCAACTGCTAAAAATTTTGATTCCATATATCTCAAAATTGGCACAAACGATTTTCATAACAATCTTGGAGATGATGCCGCTGTAAGCTGTCATCAATACAAGCTCAGCCTCTTTATTGAAAAAACTCGTTGAAGGGCGTGGCACCGCCCACAATATTTATAAACGTTATTTTAAGAGAACGAACAACGTAATCGTGATGAAATTTAATGAGGTAGATATACTTGCTGTAAGGTCTTTTATTACAAAAATTTGGTACAATAGTACCTGGGGGCGTGGCAACTCCCATATAAGCAAAAACTTTTTATTGTTATAAATAGTGTACTAAGAGTAATCTTCATAAAATTTGGTGTTTATATGTCAGTTACTATAGGCTTTAAAAACAAATTAGTTTTGACAGAATTGCATCAGTGGGCGTGGCACCTCCCATATTAACATAAATTTGAAAGCGCTGTTTTAAGTAAACTATTGCAGCAATTGCTATGAAATTTAATTAAAGTGGTTCAGTTGCTATAGAGTATATCTGAATCAAAAGTGGCTGAAATAGCACCAGTGGGCGTGGCACCTCCCATACAAATAAAATACGGTAAGTGGCATATTTATCGAAATGAGTGAGCAATCATACTAAAATTTGGTGTTAGGGGTTTGCTTATGAAAAGCTATTTCTGGATCAAAACCGGGCTGGATTGTACCAGTGGGTGTGTCACCGCCATAAATTTTAAATTAAAATGCAGCGTATATCGCAAACTATACAAGCTATTGTGCTGAAATTTAATATGAGGATGTCGATCACAAATATAATTTGTTGAACCAAAAGTGGGCGGAATTGGAGAAGTGGGTGTGGCATATTTCAAATTTTTCATTTTTATTCGATTTTTTTAACACTTTCCATATTCTTTCGACTTTTTCAACCCTTTAACTTTTTCCAATATATTCTATATGTATTTGTTCGACTTTTTCAACATCTTTCAACTTTCTTCATAAGTTTCTTTATTTTTTCGACTTTTTCATCAATTTTGAATAGTTTAAAATTTTTTCAACCTCTTTCATTTTTTTTAGAGTTTTTCAACCTCTCTCAACTTTTTTCAACATTTTACATATATTTACGACTTTTCAACATTTTTCAACCTCTGTCAACCTTTCTAACATTTCACATTTTTTTCGACTTATTCAACCTCTTCAACGTCTTCTTAACATTTGATGAAAAGGTACTTTCAGTGCAGTGTAGGGTATGTGAGTTTCGGCCTCGCCGAAAATAACACCTTAACTTGTTCGTTTTTTCTTTAATAAGTGAAAACTATATTATTACGGTTTTTGGAATTTAAAAAATTATGATCGTTTTTTTCTTTTTAATATATGTATTTAAAGTGATTATTTAGTTCATATATTATATACATAGCTATGTTCTATTTAAAGTTGTTTTAATGTCGTTCGTATAGTTAATAGAACAAAATTATTTCATTACAATTTTTCGTATCAAAAATAAGATATATCAAGCTTAATGCCATATAAAATAACATAATTTAACTTAGCCAGCCAAGAACAAGCGTAAAATATCATACGAGTGAGACCAATGACCGTCAACAATTTTACTGTCATCAGACAATATAAACAGTTTTTTTTATAGGAAATTGTAGAGTTTTCAGAAAGCTATGCAGATTAAAAATTTGAAGGAAGAGAGAAGGAGATCAATATACCTGAATTTTTCTATATTGCTATAGAAAATGGTTGAGAAAAACTAGTGCTGCAAGCGACGTCACGGTGACGTATAGTACAACCAGGTAGAATGATTAAAAAGTAAAATAAACTGCAAAAAAAAATTGAACTCACCGGCAAGATACGCTTGTATCTATATACAAGGCACAAATGCGGAATAGAAGAACAATTTCCAACAAGCAGCTTATTAAATGATGAGAAAGATACACGATGAGACAAAAGTAGACTCCGAACTTGCTTCAGCAGCAACAAGAAAACTGAGAAAAATATTTGCGAATTGAAGATGCTTTCAGTGCTGTTCTAGAATAGAAATACATACATATCTATCACTAAGATACAAGTTTTCCGAAGGTACAAAAACGAAAGCATAAGAAAACAAAACAAAAGGCGACTTAAGTTAATAGAACTCGAGAATTAAAGCAAAGCGGAATAATGCGAGACTTGGAAAATTGAATAGGTCTGATTGGAATTGAATCGTATTGAACTGAGCTACGACAACATCTTTCAAGATGGGCCAACGAATTGAAACTAATTTTGGAAGAAAAGCTTGTCAGTGTTGAAGCGAAAATTCGAGACACAAAAACAACTTCAGAAGCAAAATAGAGACGAAATGGAAAAAAACTCAATCCGCCCATGATATCGCCATAAGAAGTGAAAACTTGTTAATTTTTTTTTTGTTCTCATATTGCTTTTAAAGTCAGAAAACTCCAATAAAATGTAAAGTTGTGATATATGAATTTTACTTTTTTTTCTGTTTCATGTTACTCAGCATGAATAAGAATATTCAGAATCGGTAATTTCACTTATGTAAGTTTGATTTAACCCATTGTATGCTTTGCATTTTTCTGCATGAATAATTTTGTCATACGACCGCTACTTAATGGAAGATTATTAAAATAAAAAAGTTATTTAGCATCAACCCAAGAGTGCATTGTAGCATAATTTCACTACAATTACTTGCTAATTTATCGATTTAACATGACAAGAAGCAAATATTTTCGGCGTACATAATTCTTTGTCAGAAATATTAGGAACAGTATCGTAGCTAAGATGGTGAAAGGAGGGTGGCAAAATGGTTGTCATAATATTAGTTTAAAAATTTGTATTTTTTTCTAAGCTTAAGGTTTTTTTGGTTGAGAATTTACAGAAACTCAATATTACACTTATAATTCCATTTAGATTTGAAAACTTCACTTTCCTTACTTTAATTAGATTTTTTAGACTACTAGAGGAAAAATTTATCTTATTCATTACTTGGAACTTCGATTGACCTATTTTTTAAAATATTTTTATTTTGGGTTGTATACAAATTTTGTTCCAAGGCCGGGGTGGCATATCAGTTCTTCGCCCCGGGATGTGCAGGAAATAATAAATTTCACTTTGAAACTAATAAATTCCAATGCTTGATGTACATACACATATACATAGTATATATGTTATATAGTATATACATTAGGGTGATTCAAATTTTTTTTTGTTTGTTTTTTTTAAGGTGCTGTTGCTTAAAAAGTAAGTTTATGATATGAAGAAAAAGTTCACGAAATTTCAGCTCTGTAACTCAATTTTATAAGGTGGCGCCGGAGCCTGTTAGTTTTACATGTAAATTGTATGGAAAAATTATTTTTTACAAAAAAGGTATCTAAATGAATAGGTGATTAGTGTTGTTGAGCTGAAAAGGGTCGTTTTTTGACGTAATTTTTTACGCTGAATCCGAATCTGGCCTCAGAATTGACCCATCATGTCGGAATTCTGAAATATTTGAGGTTAATTACCTGAAACATGATGTTTTTTGTCTACTTTCGAGGTCATGTATAGGATTCAAAGACAGTTGATCAGCTTATTTTTAACAAAAGCATTATTTAGTACCATCCTTGCCCTTTAAAATGAGCTTTCAAGTGGTGATCTGTGATGTTTCCTTGCAAAGTTATAGCCATTTTAAAGTGACATGAATTGGATACCCTACAAAGGGTTGCAACCCAACAATATTAACCAACGGGTTTCAAATTCATGTCACCTTGAAATGGCTGCAACTTTGCAAGGAAGCATCACAGATCACCACTTGAAAGCTCATTTTAAAGGGCAAGGATGGTACTAAATGATGCTTTTGTTAAAAATAAGCTGATCAACTTTCTTTGAATCCTATACATGACCTCGAAAGTAGACAAAAAACATCATGTTTCAGGTAATTAACCTCAAATATTTCAGGATTCCGACATGATGGGTCAGTTCTGAGGCCAGATTCGGATTCAGCGTAAAAAATTACGTCGAAAAACGACCCTTTTCAGCTCATCAACACTAATCACCTATTCATTTAGATACCTTTTTTGTAAAAAATAATTTTTCCATACAATTTACATGTAAAACTAACAGGCTCCGGCGCCACCTTATAAAATTGAGTTACAGAGCTGAAATTTCGTGAACTTTTTCTTCATATCATAAACTTACTTTTTAAGCAACAGCACCTTAAAAAAAATTAAAAAAAAAAATTTGAATCAGCCTAATATACATATATACATATGTTACCGGCTAGTTCACCCAAAGCATATTAGGATGAACCAGCTTAGCATAGGAAGATTTTAGGCTAAGAATGCGGCCTCACGCCGCGACTCAGGACTTACTTCATCCAATATGTCCAATTCCGGCTAGCAGTGGCCTGGGGCCTCCGTTCAATATACCACAACACGGGCTTCGCTATCACACCGGCGTGTGTGAACCGCGTTTCTTATTGCAATTCATGTAGAAAAACGAAAAAGCAGAAAAACGAAAAGCAGATTTTGTTTTGCGTTTTATTAAAAAAGTCGTTGCTCCCACATGAATTGTACACCGTTCGCAGGTTTTATCTAGGAAGCTAAAACCTGATTATATAATATAGGCATATAGTAATTGAATTTGAAAAAAAAAGCATATCTGGACATACGAAAAATTAGGGCGTGGTTTGACAACAGTGGCATATCCCATACGACTAAAATACCTAAACCGCTATATCTTGGCACCTAAAGCAGACTTTAGACTTACGTTTTAGCAAGTCGGTTTTTTCGTAAAATTTCAACGAAATCGGACATTAACTGTCCGCGCCATTCACAAGTTTGAGCTAGGAAGCTTAAAAATTAGGACAATTATTTTCAAGTTTCAAAAAAAAAAAAAATACATACACAAAACTTTTAAGATAACACCCTATTACATATGCTACAACGTCAATGTAAGGTTCAATATAGGAAAAAAAATGATTTAATGGACTTTTCATGACAAAAATGTATAATTTTATAACAATTTTAATGAAAGCCATACATAGTATATAGGGCTGTTCATATAATAACGGTAATTTTAAATTGTTGATTTTTTTTTTCAATAGTTTTAGTGAAGAGTAATTAAAGAAAAATCACACTGGCTAACTTTTCGTCATTATGGCATTACGAATACGGAGTTCAGTCCCAAAATACTGAATTCTGAGGTCCGGGACCTATTTTTGGTCCTGAAAATCACAATATTACTAATCAAAAATGTCTAGGCTTTATGTTTTTAGCTTTTCAATTTATTTCCTTTGCACGATAAAATTTCCAACGAAACTAGCGATTTCAACTTAGTGTTAGTTACTTCTGTTTGAATACAGAAGAACGACTATGAGATTGAAGAGGTGTACAATACTATCAATAAATTGTCCAATGACGTCGGTTTTTTTGTTTTTCATTTGTTTTCGTTTAATTTAAATTTTTCTGTTGGTTGTCTGAAATTGCCTTGTTCCTCAGTAACACTATCATAAATACTGTCTTCAAAACAAGCTCTTGCGAAAAATTATCATAAATGTTAACAAAATATGTTTTGATATTCTGGTACGACTAAGGCATTGCTACAGATTAATTTTTTTAGATTTGTTGAGTTAATCTCCTAAAATAAGGTAAGTTTCAATGAATTTTTTTCAAATACTATGTACGTATATACAAAATAATATGTATTAAAAAATAACATTAATACTTCAAATCAGAAATCGCAGACCACATAACTTTGAAATGCTGTTTTTCCTTTTGGGCCGTCCATAAATTACGTGAAAGTCAAAATAGGGGGAAGGCGGTCCGGCAAAGTCCCAACAAATCTCACCAAGGGGGAGGGAGCGGGCCAACCAAAAACTCACGACAACTTTTTAATGCAGAGAGTATACATTATTATAGCAGATTACATCTAAAAATTAGAAGGCAAGTCTCACGGAAGGGAGGGGGGGTCCCGCCAGAACTCAACAAGGAGAGGGAGGGGGACCGAATTTTTAAAAAACACCTCACGTAATTTATGGACGTCCCCTTTCATGTTTTTGCTGTTAAGAGACATAAGCCCTGAGATAACGGTATGTAGACAAAGTTAAAAAATGTTAAAAATTTTTATTCCCACATCGCATCTCTGGCGCATTATGGGTTAATTGTCAAAAGTCATAGTATTTAACTTTATGTACAAAGTGTATCAACAAAAAAATAAAAACTTCTCACTAAGCATAGATAAATTTTTGAAAACATTGTTGCGAAAGCTGTTACATACCAGATACAAATATGTGGATGCGTTTTTAACCCTGGTGAAAAGAGCGCCGAAAAATTTAAGTGAAAAATGGAAAAGAACTTTATCTAAAATTTTTACATATTAGGCTTATATATTCTTGCGTGTAAAAGTAATGGCATGCTACACGCTTTGTTTCGTTTTCGAGCTTTCACAGAGCCCAGCAAACATTTTTAATTGCAAATGAGACGATTGCCGAGACGATGGTTTCAATCGCGCTCAAGCTCATAAGTTGATGCTACGCAATAGTTTGCTCTTGAAAAACTTTTCTCCGTCCTCTAAATTATTGTCTTGCTTTATGCGCGTCACTTGCACTGATATTTAATTCATACATAGTTATTTTTTGTGATATTTTATAATTCATTATCGAAAATTATTACTGACAACCATACATGTATAAGATTAACAGAGCCTGGTCCAGGGCTGTCGTCTTAGAATTTTTGACCGCAGTGAAAATTCCGAAAAATTCTGGAAAATTGAAAAGTTCGCAGCGTTTTAAAAACAAAAGTGCAGTGAATTTCGCAGTGTTATAAGATAAAGGACCAAATCCATTTCAAACCCTGCAGTCGGATGTCTTATGTTACGGAATTGGTTGCCGATTAAATATGTTGTTTTTCAAAGTATTTAAGGGGATCCATATTTCCCCGATATGATTAAAAAAAAATTTACGAAGTTATGCCCGTTTTAAGTTTTGGTGTCAAAAATTAAAAAACCTCTAAAAATTTTTTTCAAAAATGCGTCATTTCCATCTAAATCAAAATAATTAACTTTTGTCTTTTGAATAGAACTTCTTATTCTCTGTCAGAATCTGTAAAAAATTTCAAAATGGTTGAATTGATAGAGCTATATGGCTTTTTATGAGAAGAAAACAAAGCTAACTTTCTGAAAAACTCCATTTTTTTTTCGCTTTGAATTTTATTTTGGATTTGTACTAATATAAGAAAGAAATGACATGAGTTTAATGCGCGCTTCAAGACATTTAGGCCAGGAGAATTTTTTTCTCAAAATAAAAAATTAAATTTTTGTTTCAAGATTGCCAAGCCATCTTTCAACATATTTTTAATAACAACATCATCTAGTATCGTTCCTTTTCTTTAAAATGAGCTTTGAAGTAGTAATCTGCGATGTTTCCTCGCAAAGTTACAGCCATTTGAAAAAGACATGAATTTGATCACTTACAACCAAGATGAAATAAATTTGTAACCGGTTGGTTAATATTGTTTGGTCGTAGGAGATAAAATGCATGCATGGATGGATGATTTGAAAACATTTTTAGTGGTATTTTAATTTTTTGACACCAAAACTTAAAATGGGCATAACTTCGTAAAAAATGTTTTTTAATCAAATCGGGGAAATATGGGTCCACTTATATGTTTTGAAAAACAACATATTTAATCAACAACCAATTCCGTAATATAAAATAATCCGACTGCATGGTTTGAAATGGCTTTGGTCAAAGGTATATTTTTTTTTACTAACATGAAAAAAAAACACATTTAATTTTTTGTTAAAGTTAAATAAATCACTTTGTGTCATTTTGTGCCTCCATAGCATATTTCAGTACATTTTGTAAAAAGTTTAATTATAAAAGTTTATATGTACATCAGTAATGGCATTTGGGTTTTGTGGAAATGTACTGAATGGAGAGTTGAAATGTACTTTTTAGCTCGTTCATTGCTTTGCACGAAAAGAGTTGAAAAGAAAAGTTAAAACAAAATGTCAAAAGCTGACGAAATTTCAATAATGTTAAAGTAAGATTAATTAAAAGTTCAGTTTTGTCAACTATAAAATGTAAATAATCCAGGAGTTATTGTGAAAATTTATAATTTGAAAATTTTTTACCAGATTACTTTTGCAACATTTTTTTTCTGAAAATGCAGTGTCGTACTTTAAAATGCAGTGAAAAACTGCGATTGAAGTGACAGCGACAGCCCTGGCCTGGTCATTCCAGCCATGATGTCACATACAAATGTATGTACAATACAAATAACATAAAATTAATATAGGATCATAATGTTTTGAATTATATGAAATTTTAAAAGTAGTTAAAAGCCAATTCTAGAGGAGTCATAATTACATCACTTGGAATATGGAATCATGTACACCCCTATCATTAATATCCGGATAAAAAAGATTCTCTCGGATTTTTTTTTTTCTAAAGAGTATTTTGCGATCATTAATAATTGAGGAATGAAAAACTTCATATCCAGTCAGTGCTGCCAAAATATTATTAATTACTTCCAATCAGTGCAAAATCACAGTTGCATTTTTCATATTTGACATAAGCTTATCAGTAACTTTGCATATTTGACATTAGCTTATCTGTCAGCTGAACATCTATTATATAAAATTCATTTTTTGTCTGTCTGTCTATCCGTCCGTCTGTCTGTCTGTCTCTTATGCACGCGGAAACTAACCAACCGATTTTGATGAAATTTTTACAGTATGTAAGTATCGATCGGGCGGGTGTCATAGGCTATAAAACTTTTATTTAGGGTGCATATTTAGGCTGGCCGTCAAACAAATATATTTTTAAATATCATTTTCGCGAAGACAAATAAATCGATTCACACCGAATTCACACTTCGTATCTCTAATGTTAAGAAGCATAGCTAAGGCCACAAAACTTTTATTTAGGGTGGCCCTGATACACAAATATTTTAAAAATAGCATTTTCTCAAAGACTGCTTAATCGATTCTCTTGGACTTTACACCAAATGGATTTTATATTAAAAGGCAGAGACTAGATTGTAACAATTTTATTTAGGATGCATACTTAGGGTGGCCCTCACATAAAAATATTTTTAAATATCATTTTCACAAAGACAGGTTAGTCGATTTACACCAAATTTACACCACGTAGCTCTTATGTTAAGGGCAAAACTAAGGATACAAAACTTTTATTTAGGGTGGCCCTCACACAAAAAAATTTTGTAAATATCATTTTCTCGAAGACCGCTTAATCGATTCTCATGAAATTTAAATCACGTGGTTTTCATATTAAGAGGCACTGCTTAAGTTGTAAAAATTTTATTTAGGGTGCATACTAAGGGTGGTTCTCATACAAAAGTATTTTTTAGATAGAACTTTCACGCAGACCGCACATCGAATCTACACAACGGTTGGGGTGAGGCGATGCGCACAGGGTAGTGCTAGTTTTATATATAAAAATTATGTGCATTTATCTATATTACAAAAAAAAAATCACCTAAAATATAGTAAAGCATAACTTGATAGTTTGCCATCTACTCCTTTTCATGAAGACTTTTACTGTATTCCATGTACTGGACCAATATCAGTAATTGCTCTTTGTTTGTGTTGCTAGATCTTGTAAATATGTTAAATAAATCTTTTTATCAAATAAAATAACAAAATATTGCTAACATTGACTTTTTCCTAATTAAACGCATTGCTACGAAGTTAGGGAAAAAAGTTTGCGTGAAACGTCAAAAAATGTTCCCAAAAAATGTTCGATCGCAAAACAGGGGATTGGAGTAAAAATCCGAAGGAATGTTTATTAATGATAGGGGTGATAGTATTATAGTTTAGTCGCCATATAATCGGATGGATGTTTCAAAATCAATTATTTAATTTAGTTGTGTGTTGTTAATTGTAATTGTAATGTTGTTAATTTCTAATAAAATGTTTCAAATTCTTATTGACTCTGATTTGGAACTAATGTGTGTCAAATGGACTATGAATAAATCATCTATAATTGAAATTTTGTAAATGGTAGAAAAATCTATAGAATAAATCAAATTATGCCAGGTCTGTTAATTTAGAAAAATGCAGATATTTCGGGTTCGAAATAAGAAAATGATCTGCGGTTTACGGTATTCTTTTAAGCAAATAACAATACATTAAAATTGATGTAACACGGGATTGGCAACAAAATAGTATGGGTTGATTTTGTAACTTTAAAGTACAAAATCGAAGTTTTTTAATTTTTTTCCAGTCAATTTTAAATTTTTTTATAAAAGAAGAAGAAAAACTTATCACGGATTCGTATTCCTCGATCAATAATAATTGTTTGAAACAAAAACGAAACTTAAATCACCTTAATATATATGTAAATTTGTCGACTCCGATTCGAAAAAAATAAGGTCTGTTAATTTAGACAAATGCAGATATATTGGTTTTGAAAGAAGATAATGATATACGGTTTCGGCATTTTTTAAAGCAAATAACAGTTCATTAAAAATTATGAACCACGGGATCGGCGGTAAAATAATATTTGAGGTGTTGCAACTAGAAAGTGGAAAATCGGTACTTTTTTACATTTGTGCGGTCAATTTTCAATTTTTTTATAAGAAAGAAAGAAGAAGAGAAAAACTAATCTAATGACATTTGTAAATCTGTAAATCCATTGACTTCGTACAATGTCAACAAAACTTGTTCCAATAAGTGTTTCCGCATTGATTGCGTCAAAACCTTTAAATATCTTGGTGTTTTTGTATATTGGAAACTAAGTTGGACTGATCATAATAGTGCCTCATAATTTTTGTATTACAGAATACTGGTGCAGATAATTCAACAAAAATTTTCATCAGGAACGTGAGAGACGATTTGCATTTAGATAACAAATTATAAAGCTCTAGCATTATTTTTTTTTAAGATATCGCAAATTTTGTGACTCAGTGATCGCAGTTACATTTTTTATCCTCGCGTCTGTACGTTAGGGTGTTTTTTTTCAAACTTTTGGAGAGTGATTTTATTTATTTTTTCCTATATTATAGCTTGAGGAATCTACACTGCGTTCATAAACTATAGCACAATTTATGTATTTTAAGAAAATGTGCTGTAGCATGTTGGATATTGAACCTCAGACGCTCATACTGACATATTTTGTGCTTAGATATGTTCTCTTTAAGCTGACATTATCAAATTTTGTATTTACTTGACTCTCTCCATAAACCGTGATCAATATCTCCAACATTGCATTTTTTCCGCCGAAAAATCGTTCATTTAGTATAGCACAAATGATTTAAAGTCAATTTTTTTCAACAAAAACAACAAATTTTTATTATAATTTTTTATTATTTATTACGAAGTGGTTCCACCATTTGATTTGGTGCATTCAAATATCCTGTTTCGCATGGAGTGTGCTAAATTTTGTACCAGTTGAGCGTCGAGAACCTCTCACTCTTCAAATATGGCTGTTTTTAATCCAGCAACACTTGAAAACTGTCGTTTATCAGCATATATTCGCCTGACAAGAATCCCCCAAATGTTCTCAATTGGGTATAAGTCAGGAAAACAAGCTGGCCAATCCAAAACATTAACTTTGTTCATTTCAAGCCACTCTTGCGTTTCCTTCCTGGCGAGAATTGTGCTATAGTTTCTGAACGCAGTGTATATATTAATACGTGAACATCGAATCTTATGGTACATTTTTTGAGTATTTACTATAAAAATAGGGGAATGAAACTTATATCATTGGAAAGGTACTGTTCCATAGATGTGCAGAAAAAAAATGTGTGTATTATGCCGCTAAGGTAGGTAAAATAAAGTGAACATATTTACATGATTCCCCCACACAAAACGCATTAACTCCTTATTTAAAAAAAAAAACGCTGTAACGGCTGAGATGCCTCTGCGATTTTTATGAAATTTGATATGGAGATAGATTGAATCTTGAGTTAATATATTTGTTTAGAGTGGGCGGTGCCACGCCCCTAACAAGAAAAAACATCTCCACGGCTAAACTAATGGACCGATTTTGATGAAATTTAGTTTGGATATAGATTGAACCCTAAAAAACATTTGTCAAAATTCCGAGTTCTTTTAGTAGGCGTGGCATCACTCCTAACAGAAAAATCGTTTTCACTGCTAAACTAATAGACCGAGGTGAGGTGACACGCTCTCAATAGGAAAACATGTTCTCACAGCTAAAATAATGGACCGATTTCAGCTGTTTCAGCTGAACCGCATCATCGATTTTGATAAAATTTGGTATGATCTAGATTAAATCCTGAGTATAGATATTTCTTTTGAGTGGGCGATGCCACGACTCTAATAAGAAAAAAACTTTTCACTGCTAGTTATTTGTTTTAAATAGGACGGTGACACGCCCATAATAGGAAAATATGTTGACACAGCTGAATAAAGGTACCGATTAGATCCTGACCAAATTTCATCAAAATCGGTCCATCAGTTTAGCAAGACATTTCCCCTCATTCTAAGACCGTAATTTTAATCCAGCTTAAATAGTAACACGTTCCAATTATCGACATTTCTGGGAGCGTTGTTCTTTTAAACATAATTCTTTGCTTCGTTGCTCAAAATCCCAATGCGCAAAAAGACGTTTCCCTTCATTCTAAGACCGCAATTTTAATCTAGCTAAAATAGTAACACGTTTCAATTACACTAGTTTACAAGAAAAAATATATGGTTTCTCATAGTCTTTTTTCCATGAATTTTGAGGCGTAGATTTCAAAAATAGTAACCACTTTTTTTTTTTAAGAATCGTTTTCGAGATATCCCCAAAAGAACCCTTTTTTTGGAACTTTTTTTATTTATTTGGCTATATCTCGATGAATTTTTTTTCGACTCAAAAACGCTTTTCTGCACTCAAAAGATATTTTTATTCCCTTTCTAACGGTATGCTGTTTGCTTGAATCGAGAAAGATTTGATGGAGTTACAAGCGCTCAAAGTCCAGAAAAACTGACTATTTTGGTCTTTTTTAAAAATCAATTTTCTATTTTATTGCAAGTTTTTTACTGTTTTCTCGAATAACTTATACATTTTTTATCCGATTTCTGCAAAATTATACTTAAAATATTTGCAAAAGAATAGTCTTTCATTTTAAATTCTAAAAATATGAAAAAGGAAAAATTTTTCTTTTAAATGGAGCAATTGAAATTTAGTGATTTTTAAAAAAGACACAAAAAAGTCAGTTTTTTTTTTGACTTTGAGCGCTTGTAACTCCATCAAATCTTATTCGATTCAATCAAACAGCATACCGGGAATAAAAATATCTTTCGAGTGCTGAATAGTGTTTTTGAGCATATTGTTGTTGGTATTCCTCTACCTCTACTTTATAAGATAAGCCCACAAACCAAATTTTCTTAACGAATCGAATTTTAAAAAATTTTAAAAATTTTATCACTTGTAAGAAATTTTTTTCAAATTTTAATAAATGTAATTGCAGAAAAATGTGTAATTAATTACATTTTTGTTTCAAATTACTTGGCAAAAGTAATGGATTACAAAAATCAAAAGGATTACATTTTCATGGATTACTAATCCAATTACAAAAGTAATTGCAATTGCATGTAATTGTAATTTTAAATTACATGAAATTTGAATTAATGTAATTGAAAAAAACTTCAATTACAATTGCTTTTAATTGATTTTTTCAATTACAGGTAAGGATTACTTGTAATTGTAATTGAAAAAAATTTAATCCAAAAATTCCCAAGTCTGGTAATAACCATAGTATATTGTGGCTGCGATCCGCTAGCACCTCATCTGGTGAATTTTGAGAAAAAAAAATATGCATCTAATAGGTCACAAATTGGTCATAATTGGTCAGTTAGTCCGATTAATTGGTCAGCAAGACTCAATTTTTTAAAAATATTTTAAAAATTTCAAGGTCATTTGAAGATTTTGGCACCTCATCTGACGAATTTTGGAAAAAAAAACTGCATCTAATAGGTCACAAATTGGTCATAATTGGTCAGTTAGTCCGATTAATTGGTCAGCAAGAGAATATTTCTTAAAAATATTTTTAAAAATTTCAAGGTCATCTTAATATTTTGGCATCTCATCTGGCGAATTTTGAAATAAAAAAATATGTATCTAATAGTTCACGAATTGGCCATAATTGGTCAGTTAGTCCGATTAATTGGTCAGCAAGAGAAAGTTTTTAAAATTTTTTTGAAAATTTCAAGGTCATCTGAAGATTTTGGCACCTCATCTGACGAATTTTGAAATAAAAAAGTATGCATCTAATAGGTCACAAATTGGTCAGTTAGTCCGATTAATTGGTCAGCAAGGCTCAATTTTTTAAAAATATTTTAAAAATTTCAAGGTCATTCGAAGATTTTGGCACCTCATCTGACGAATTTTGAAATAAAAAAGTATGCATCTAATAGGTCACAAACTGGTCATAATTGGTCAGTTAGTTTGATTAATTGGTCAGCAGTAGAACATATTTTCAAATTGTTTTAAAAACTTTATGGTCATGGAATTTTGACACCTCATATTAGGACAAAAAAAAAGGAAGTTAAGAAATCGATAGGGTTTTTAATGCTGACAATGGGTCAGCAAACATCTAACAAGTGGTCATGCATAGAACATTTTTTAAAAATAAAAATGACTTTTCTATGACACAACGCATGCGTAAACTTCGACTGTTATATCAGGTTGTCATGTAAATCAATAATTTTGTAATTTCTATAATATGTTGTTATGTCTGATGATTTAAAATTGGCCAGCCAAAACAAAAAATTGGTCAGGCGTATTAAATAAGATATAAATAAAAAATTTCTGCGTATCACGAATGAGATAGTTGTACATATAAGCTAATTTAAACTTTTTTTAAATAATTTATTATAATTATTTCTATCAATTTGAATGCTGAAACAGCTGAGAAAAGTTGGACTACAGATTTTAAATCTGCTTTTATTAAAAATTGCTTTTGCTCGTATCTTTTATACATTTCCATTAATCTGCGTTAAATAGTCCATGAGATAAAATGATTTTGATTTTGTTATTATAATTTTTTTTTTTTTTCACACCAAACTATGCTAGGAACTTTCTCAGACCATATGAAACATAAGAAAAAAAACATTTTTTAAATATTTTAAGTTTAATCGATCTTGATGGAGTCAATTTGACCCTTCTTGAAATTTTACTCTTTTCAAACTATTTTTTGAGTGTGGAAACACTTATGTTTGATGGTTTATTCAGGCTGTTACTCCAAACATTGATGCAATTGAAAAAAAAACTTATTATTAACTTTTCAATAAAGAAGTTTCCAGAATATCAAAAATTAAAATAAAGCGATTTAATTGAAATGTAATTATGTTGAATTAAACAATTCTTCTTTTAATGAGAAAAAGACTCAATCAATAATTACATGCTGTCATTCTAAAGTTGCACCTACCTTTTGGTCATTATATTTTTTGTAAAGTATGGATAAGCCATCAAGTTACGCAGGTTAATAGTATTCAATAAGTTCTGACCGTAATTAATTCAAATCTCGTTTAGTAAAAAAGTATTTTTTATTCATTAAAATATTATGTGAACACTGACTGTCTATCAATCCCATCGTAAATATCATGCAGTTAACTTCGATGAGGACACTTATAAGCTAAACAGAATTCCAGCGGTTGACTTAAATACTACCAGCGTAAAAGTCGTTTAACGGTAAAACCGTCGTAAAATCCGTTTTAGTAAACAGAATTGTAACGTATGAGGGTAAATCCAGCTGTCATTCTGTGTTTACTAGAAAGTAATTTTTGTATTGAAAAATATTTGATTGTGACAGAATGAAACCTTTTTTACAATGTGAGAAAATACTTTTTCTATTAGTAATTCGTTCTTATTTTATTTATTTATGTTCCTTTTCTTATTATCATAAATAGAAAATTGACACTACAAACTTAAATTATTAAATTGGCACAAGCTGATTGGAAATGCAACACTGATCTGTCTGCTGCGACGGCCAAATTAAAATTAAATCTAATTTTACAGTCAGCGGTATGTTTCATTTCATTCAGTCAAGTGTGTTGTAATTTTGTCAGCGGCTCACCGCTGGCGGTAAACATGCCAACCGCTCCAATTAACAAATGCATAATGTTTAATTCAACATAATTACATTTCAATTAAATCGCTTTATTTTAATTTTTGATATTCTGAAAACTTCTTTATTGAAAAGTTAATAATAAGTTTTTTTTTTCAATTGCATTAATATTGATGAATAAATGAACCATCAAACAAAACTGTTTCAACACTCAAAAAATAGTTTGGAAAGAGTAAAATTTCAAGAAGGGTCAAATTGACTCCATCAAGGTCAATTAAACTTAAAATATTTAAAAACTGTTTTTTTTCTTATGTTTCATATGGTCTGAGAAAGTTCCTAGCATAGTTTGGTGTGAAAAAAAAAAAAAATTGTATGATGACACGCCATCTTATAATAACAAAATCAAAATCATTTTATCTCATCGACTATTTAACGCAGATTAATGGAAATGTATAAGAGATACGAGCAAAAGAAATTTTTAATAAAAGCAGTTTTAAAATCTGTAGACCAACTATTATCAGCTGTTTTAGCATTCAAATTGATAGAAATAATAATAATAAATTATTTAAAAAAAATTTAAATTAGCTTATACTTATGTACAACTATCTCATTCGTGATACGCAGAAATTTTTTATTTATATCTTATTTAATACGCCTGACCAATTTTTTGTTTTGGCTGGCCAATTTTAAATCATCAGACATAACAACATATTATAGAAATTAAAAAATTATTGATTTACATGACAACCTGATATAACAGTCGAAGTTTACGCATGCGTTGTGTCATAGAAAAGCCATTTTTATTTTTAAAAAATGTTCTATGCATGACCACTTGTTAGATGTTTGCTGACCCATTGTCAGCATTAAAAACCCTATCGATTTCTTAACTTCCTTTTTTTTGTCCTAATATGAGGTGTCAAAATTCCATGACCATAAAGTTTTTAAAACAATTTGAAAATATATTCTACTGCTGACCAATTAATCGAACTAACTGACTAATTATGACCAGTTTGTGACCTATTAGATGCATACTTTTTTATTTCAAAATTCGTCAGATGAGGTGCCAAAATCTTCGAATGACCTTGAAATTTTTAAAATATTTTTAAAAAATTGAGCCTTGCTGACCAATTAATCGGACTAACTGACCAATTATGGCCAATTCGTGAACTATTAGATATATATTTTTTTATTTCAAAATTCGCCAGATGAGGTGCCAAAATATTAAGATGACCTTGAAATTTTTAAAAATATTTTTAAGAAATATTCTCTTGCTGACCAATTAATCGGACTAACTGACCAATTATGACCAATTTGTGACCTATTATATGCAGTTTTTTTTTTCCAAAATTCGTCAGATGAGGTGCCAAAATCTTCGAATGACCTTGAAATTTTTAAAATATTTTTAAAAAATTGAGTCTTGCTGACCAATTAATCGGACTAACTGACCAATTATGACCAATTCGTGACCTATTAGATGCATATTTTTTTTCCTCACAATTCACCAGATGAGGTGTTAGCGGATCGCAGCCGTATATTGTTCATTATTTTGAAAATTGGTTAAATAAAGAATTGAATTGAATTGAAAAATAATGGTATTCATCTAAACGCGCAGATATCCCATTTGTGCAAGTGGGCAATTTTGCGCGATGTGTTTCATGAACACCCCTTCGAATATTTTGTGCAATTTGTGACAGTTGATGAGCATGCCAGATTGTAATTGTCTTGTTCTGCTATTTTCTGTTATAAAATAAATTAAATATTAATAAATGTTTGCTTTTAAAATAGTCTAGCTTCTTACCTCTGCCATGTTGTTTCTTTATATAAATAACAATAATGACAACTTGATGTCAAAAAAAATTATGACACATTGGCACAACTTATCAGCGCACTAGTTTGTTCAAAAAACTTTCCATACGATTTTTGACAGTTCGTTTGCGACGGCGCAGAACTGCACAACTTGCACAGCTTGCGAGGGTTTTGCGCGTTAAGATGAATACCATTAATATCGGATATATAAATTCTGTAATGATGATGTAAAAACCAAAACATTTGCTGATAAACATCCACTAAGTAAAATTTAAAACATAAACATATCATAAAAGATACTAGTAAAATTAAAAATGGCTTTTGTATAAAAGTAAGTTGCAATTTCTCAAGCATTTATGTTTCGATTAATTATATGAAATTATTTTTCAAATTCTTAATGTAACACATAAACAAAAGTTTTGATATTTTTCGTTCAGGGTAATTGAATTACTTTACGAGAATACCTTTCCACATATTTTACGGCATAGACGATATGTAATTCATAGTGATGGCAACTTCTTAACACCGCACTATGGGCTCGCTGACCACTTTTGTTGGCCAAAACTCTGAAAGTCTCTATAAAAGGGTTTTTGCGGTCGCTGATTTTGAATTTGATGTCAAAAATTAAAAATTCAAAATGGCGGATCCAATATGGCGGCCAAAATTTCAAAATGTCATTATATCCTTATGAAACGTTGTGTAAGGGGGTTTTCGCGGTTGCTGATTTCGAATTTGATGTTAAAAATTAAAAATGGCGAATCCAATATGGTGGCCGAAATTTCAAAATAACATTGTATTTGTATGAAACGTTGTGTAAAGGAGTTTTCGCGGTAGCCGATTTCGAATTCGATGTCAAAAATTCAAAATGGCGGATCCAATATGGCATCCGGAATTTAAAGTAGATACTTGATAACTTATTTCAAGATTTAAAAATAATAAAATTTTTAAAAATGCGTTTATGTTAAATCATTTAAGATTTTAATATTATTGTGTAAAATCCTATTCATAATCCAAAATTAAGTTTTCGTCTTCAAAGTCTTCTTCTTCATCGTCGTCATCTGAACTTTCATTTCGGTCTTCGTGCTGTTCATGCAAAAATTCTTCAGTGGGACCTGAATGGCGCTTTTCCCATGTTAAAGAAAATTTTTGGCAAAATTTGCGCACATTTTCTAAAAAATATTTTGGAGAGGCGTTAGGAATGTTTTCATCTCTACTTTTTTCTAGCAGATAGTTGATAATACAGGCCATTTTTTGATCTTTGCAATGCTCGTTTCTCCAAACTTGAAAAAATCAGAAATTTTGAAGCAGAAGTTGCCTGGAAAAAAAGTGTTTTTCTTAAAAATCGCAACACAAAACATGATGAAACATACTTATCTCATCTCAAGTTATTATTTTTTTTTTTGGTTTTAGGATGGGCAAACCTGGGCAATTTTTTGCAAGCCAACACAAACTTAAGAATTAAAAAATCACAATAATTTTATATGTTGCATTAAACAATTGAATTTTTCACTGCACCAGGTCATTTTTTTTGTAAATGTATACATATACATTTAAGTACTTACCATCACCTTCATTTTCCATATTTTATTTTTTTTTAACTTTTTTATTTTAAGCAAAAACACTATATAAATAACCTGAAAAAAAACGTACACGTAATTGTATTCAGAATTTTACTTAGAAAGCAAGACTTTAATGGTTTGCTGTTAAACTTTTAATTAGTATTAACAAAAACAAAGTGCATTTTTGTATGGTTTGAAGTATTTTCTATTAGATTACAACAACAAAAAAACAATAATGGACTATGAAAATAATAGGTTTTGGCCAACAAAAGCAGTCAGCGAGCCCATAGTGCACCGCAGTGAAACGAAAAAATTTTGAAAAATATGGCAAAATATGAAGATTTCAAAATGGAATTGCAATGTTTTTTGGATCTTTCAAGAGAACTTGGGGTACATTTTTGATTTTTAAAAATCTTTATTATTGTTTGGGTGTATATAATATTCTTCATATTATTCAGAGTTTTGCATAAAAAGCTTATGAAAGGAGGTAGAATATTAAGAAATTTTGAGAAAAAAGTGTGGTGAATAAATTCCAAGGTTCGTGGTGCGGGGTTTTTCTGCAAAGGTGAGGTGTAAAAGTTTGTCCAAATTTGACAATTGTAAAATATCAAAACAGCGTAAAGGAAGGTAAGCTATAGCATAATTTAAATTAATGAATTTAAGTAATTCAATTATATTTTAATATGAAAATCTCAATAAAATTAAATTGAAACTTATTTGGTTTCCTTCAAGATTCAACACGGACATACTACTTCGCTACAGTTGGTTTACAGGCGATGCTCGTGGCTACTGCCATTCATCAGGTGTTGACGCATATTGTTTCCATGTCTTTACTCATGCGCTTGGAGTTATCCCAGCAACATTTGCTGAGAATACTGACCTAAATAGGGCTGGGAAAACGTCGGTAACTATCGATAGTTGGCGATATCGGTAACTATCGATGGTTTTTTGTTGTTAACGATAGCGTCGGTAACGAAAATTACTTTTTTTAGCGCGGCAATTCAACTGTGAATTTTCTTTGTGTGAAAAAGTTTAATAAAATTAATAAATAATTGAAAATTGTATTGAATTGAATTCTTAATTAATTGTGAGACCGAGTATATAAATTTTGATTTTATATAAAATGGAAAGTCATCCCGAACCTGGGATGTCTCATGGAGAGGATATGATGAAGGTGTTGAAGCCCGTTGGCACATGCCCAACTACGTAAGCGCTGCTTTCACAGTGAAATACACTCAATTCTCTTTTTATGCGAATTTTTAAGTAGTTTTTATTTATTTTGTTGGATCGCGCAGTTTTCTTAGTATGCATTTCAAAATTGTTGAATTACGCAGTTTCCTTAAAGCACTGCTAAAATAATTTGAGAAGGTCTTCAACTTTGCCGAAAATTTGAAGCACATTTTCTTAATAATGACCCGAATCCTGAAAGGGCATTTAAGTTCCAACGTGAGCTAAATAGTTGCATTTCTGGGTACTTGCAACTTCATAAAAAATTACAAAAAAAGTCGCAAAGTTTAATAACTGATTTTGGAACAGGTATATCTGCAACTGACGATGGCTATATATCCGGAACCAGATCCGAGCGACACTTTTTATTTTTGCTATTTTTATTTTTACGACTTGAACAAGTCGGACAACTGAGAATTTCAAAAGAGAATCACTTATACGAGGATGGGAGCTAATGGCAATTTGTTTATCTTTCGTACCGCCATCACCAACATTTCAGCCGACGCTACTAAAGTACAGGTACTATATTTAAGGCAACATTTATGAGGAGGCCATGGAGGGCCATCAAAACAGAACATTTCCACTTTTAACGGAATGAGATAAAAATTGAATATTTACTTGGATAGTTATGATACAATTGCACAAATTTTTCCCGTCAGATTGGTTCACCTGGAGCTTATAGTTTTTTATACTGTTTAAGCTTATCGCATATCGCTTATCGCATGATGTCATCTAATAAAATATTCAACAATTGAAAATTGGAGTCCATGGTGTAGGGCATAGACTAACGTGAAGCGATTAGAGTATCCGACTGCTGTACTAAAAACGATGGACATGGGTTGTTATTTGAATATGACCAGGTTCCTTAACGAAAAAACGTTTTGCGACCCTTTTTGATTATATATTTATACTAAAAATAGAAAATTGGCAAATGGGAGCTAAAGAAAGCCCTAGACCTAAATCCAATCGCAACAGTGACAACTACGAAATCGTCATGCTCAAGGCGAAAGGAATGCTGACATTAATGTGCGCGTATTTAACATAATATTTGCTTCTACTACGAATAACAAACACTCATCATTATACACGGCAAGTTCCACATTCGGCAGTGCCATAACCACCACAGTTGGTGGCGGAACTACAGTAACGGGCACCTTCTCTCGCCCCGGTCATACTTGCTGCAAGCAACAGCAAACTAACGAATCTTGGCCGAATGCTTCTACAGTTTCGACAAGCGCTAGTTCCAAACCACCACATACACTAGCTACTACAATCAATCACAACCACCATTGCGACGCCGCAATCAGTAATGTAAAAGTAATAATCAAAGAATATCAAAAGAAGTGAAAAGCGCAAAACAAAAATTAATTTTTTATGTACATTTTGAAACTCACCCCGTTGTGGTGACTATTTTATATGTGACTTTACCACTTAGGGTATTTTATTCCAAATTTGGAATATACCTAATTTTTTTTTTGTAATTTATCAATATCTTTCTGTTTTTCGGGCAAAATCTAAGAAATAAAAAAGTCGGTAATAGTGCTGTTAAGGTTATGAATGAGGCTATTGCAGATATGAAATCGGAGAAACAAATTCGCAGTAAAAAGAAAAAGCAAACTTCAGCATTATAAATCAACTTTGTAGTTTTTAAATAAAAGTATGAAAAAAAACATGTTCGTTTTTTTGGGAGATTACGATATCCGTGGCGCCGCGATCTGGCGATGGTTTTCTATAAATTACGTCACAATAAATCGAAAATGTTAAATAAAAAACATCGTCAGATTGCAGCGCCACGGAAATCGTAACCGTGCCGCTTTTCTTCCAAGATAATAAATTTAAACTAATATTGAAATTCGTAAAATAGTATATTCAATTTAAGCTACAAAATAATAAAATCAAATTACACTTAAGCTTTTATCAATGTTTTGTCACATAAAACTGCACATCATTTACATTAGTTGGAGTAGGAACATTATTACTTTTACATTACTGATTGCGGCGGCGCAATGGTTCATTGAATAATTCTGAGTGCTTTACTAAAGGCACGGAAACAATATGTGTCAACACCTTCTGATTAATGGCAGTAGCCACGGCCATCGCCTGAAAGTCCCAGTTGTAGCGAAGCAGTATGTCCGTGTTATAGCTACAAGGAAACCAAATTACTTTAAATTTAATTTTATTTAATAAAATATAATTGAATTACTTAAATTCAATAATTTAAATTTTGTTATAGCTTACTTTCCTTTATGCTGTTTTGATATTTTTCAATTGTCATATTTGGACAAACTTCACAATCAGCTGGCCTTATTCATCAGAGCTAAAAAAATTTTACCAAACCCACGTATGCATTAATCCTTTCTTTTTCCCCCGCTCTAGTGCAAGCGTGGACAAAATTTTACACCTCACCGTTTCAGAAAAACCCCGCACCACGAACCTTGGCTTTTATTCACCACACTTTTTTCTCAAAATTTCTTAATATTCTACCTCCTTTCATAAGCTTTTTATGCAAAACTCTGAATAATATGAAGGATCTTATATACACCCAAACAATCATAAAGATTTTTAAAAATTAAATTGTACCCAAGTTCTCTGGCAAAATCCAAAAATCATTGCAATTCCATTTTGAAATCTTCATATTTTTCAATATTTTTTCGTTTCACTACGGTGTTGAGAAGTTGCTACCACTGCGAATTACATATCGTCTATGCCGTAAAATTTGATTAAAGGTATTCTCGTTAAGCAATTCAATTACCCTGAACGAAAAATATCAATATTATTGTTTTTGTATTCCATTAAGATTTCGAAAAATATAATTATTCGGAACATAAATGCTTGAGAGATTACAATTTACTTTTACACAAAAGGCCAATTTTTAATTTCACTAGTATCTATTATATGTTCAGTTTGAATGTATTTCTTCTTTCGTGTAAACTAAAGTCTAAACTTTCGTTTTAAAATGTACTTAGTGGATGTTTATCAGCAAATGTTTTGATTTTTACATCATCATTATAGGATTTACATTTCCGATATAGTTTTTCATAAAACTAAATATTTGCACTAAAAACTTTGTGTGTCTTGCAATTGATCGGATTCACTATTTAGCATGTTGTATGCATATTTGACAGGTCAGCCATTTATTAACTAATCAGTGTTTCTGAATTAAGCAGACAGCGATAAAATAAAGTTGAGAATCTATTTGCTTATAATCACAATCGTAAATAGACGTAGCAACAAAAACTAAATTCCAAGTTGAAATTGAATTTGAAAAATAAAAATGCGACCATTGTGATAATCCCTGACATCGGTAATTTCGTACTAAAATCTTTTTTTTATTTTATGTCAGTTTTTTACGCGAATATAGTTATGGAAGTTATTTCAGCGACAAAGAAAAAACTTTCATTACCGTTTGCATATTTTGTAAAACATAAATAAAAGATTTTCAAAGCAATTCTTAATTATGAGAACCAACCTTATATATATGAAAAAACAAGACACATAAATGGTGATACATAAATTTTATTAATATACAACATATGTTCGCATTATTACAATTAATCCATGTAAGAACTAATTATTGTGCTATGTACATATTAATATTTTTTTAATTCCCCAAGTCTTACCTAAATCGCCAAATAATACCCAAAATCGGAAATAGATTTCCAAAAAATTTAGTTTCCAACATATGGGTACATTGTTTTTTAGCGAACTTTGACAATCAATGCATGAGAGTGAAAAATTTTGGCGCAAAAGACTTTTACTTCTTTTGATATTCTTTGGTAATAATGTTCCTACTTCATCTAATTTAAATGATGTGCAGTTTTATGTGACAACATTGATAAAAGCTTATGTGTAATTTGATTTTATTATTTTGTAGCTTATAGTTGAATATACTATTTTAGGAATTTCAATATTACTGTTACAGGGCTATTCTGGCAAAGACAGCTAAAAGTCTTACGAAAATATTTTGTAAACACTTTGTAAGACACTTTGTAAGACTTTAGGTATTCTAGCGCAAAAGTCTTACAGATAAAGCTCTTGAATTCCCCACACAAAAGCTTTCGTGGTAAACTTGTCAAATTTTGATTTTTTAATTTTAAACTAATAAAATTACAAAAGGAATAATAAAAAATCCGGAATTCACCAAGCAGCGTGGAGAAGTAGTTAGGACTGTGAACTCATAGCTCCAAGTGCGTGGGTTCGAGTCCCGTCACTAAAAATGTTTTTTTTTTTCTAAAAACATATGTATATACATTTTTTTAACACGACAAATAAAAGCAACTTATAATTTCCTTTAAAATAAATAGTTTTTCTAACGTTTGTAATGTAAACAATACAACTGACAAATTAAAGACCTGCTCGTAGCAGGTCTTTAAAATTGTCTTACGAAAGACAGAAAAAAGCTTTCAAGATAGTTGCCAGAATACCAAAAGTCTTAAGTAAGACTTTTGTCTTACTAAAGGCTCTGGTGAGTTCTAAGATAGTTGCCAGAATAGCTCTGTAAGACTCAGGTGAGTTATAAGATAGTTGCCAGAATAGCCCTGTAATTTTATTATATTGGAAGACAAGCGGCACGATTACGATTTCCATGACGCTGCAATCTAACGATGTTTTTTATTCAACATTTTCGATTTATTTTGACGTGATTTATAGAAAACCATCGCCAGATCGCGGCGCCACGGACATCGTAATCTCCCAAAAAAACAAACATGTTTTTTTCATACTTTTATTTAAAAACTACAAAGTTTGGTTTTTCTTTTTATTGCGAATTGGTTTCTCCAATTTCATATCTGCAAAAGCCTCATTCATAACCTTAACAGCACTATTACCGTCTCCAGCACCACTAGATGAGGCAACCATATTTGACACTTGAAGTTTACCCGAGCTAGTGGGATACCTTAAAGGAAAAAAAAGTATTAATACATTTTCTTTGCTACAATATTTACACTTACACTTACTTTACCTTAACAGCACTATTACCGTCTCCAGCACCACTAGATGAGGCAACCATATTTGACACTTGAAGTTTACCCGAGCTAGTGGGATACCTTAGAGGAAAAAAAGTATTAATACATTTTCTTTGCTACAATATTTACACTTACATAAAACTAAAACTCTTGGAGAAAATTTGATTGCTCAGCAATCTAGTGATCTGCCATTTAGTGATCTCTAACGTGTTGGTGTTAGGACAGTCGCGTAAATTTTACCATTGCGTTTCTATTTTTCTACCTCAACTTATGCATCACTGCTATGTGCTGGGAAGTACGCCAATTCTTCAGGTGGAGGCGTACATTCGCGGTTATGTACTTCATCATATGCAACAACTAGATCCTGCTGCGCTACTTGTCCTTTGATTTTAGGAACTTTGCATGTACTTTTTCACACTTCTTTTTATGTAATTAATTTTACTTAAGGTGCGTACCTGACCTGCAATAAATTCTGGTGAAGTCCAATGTCGAATTTGATAGCTTAGTATGTTATTCTTTTTTAATTTTATTTTCTAATGCTTAAATGAAATAATTATAATTTACTTAGTTTGTACTTCCTGAAAAGAGAAATCTTATTGGTACAATGGATAAATAAATAAATGTTGCCATATGTTATGATTTAAGAAAAAATCAATAACTAAATTAATTATTGCATATAAAAACGATAAGAGTATCGCTAAATATTTTATTTCTTAATTTTATTCAATTATTTCTTAGATTTTACCCAAAAAACAGAAAGATATTGATAAATTACAAAAAAAAAGTTTAGGTATATTCCAAATTTGGAATAAAACACCCTACGTGGTAAAGCCACATATAAAATAGTCACCGCAACGGGGTGAGTTTCAAAATGTACAAAAAAAATTAATTTTTGTTTTGCGCTGGTATTAGTATTTTGCCGAGAGTTGCACTTCTTTCCATATTCTTTGTTTAACGTGGAAAAGGAAAAAACTTATTTTTTCGCAGAAAGTTTTTTTGGCCAACCACAATGTTTCATTTCTTATGCAAATAGGGGAAATACCTAAAGGGAAAATAGAAAGACATTTCTTATCTGTTCATGACGAATTTCATAACAAACAGGATAATGAGAGGGAAATTTTATTTTATGAATTGAAAGAATGCTTTTCTCAGCAAATTATTAACGACTCAAATAGTGAAAATAAGACAAAGTCTGAAGCAGCTTTAAATATTAGAAAACGAAAATCCAGTGACATAATTTCGTTATCATAAGTGAAACAATATCCGCGTTTTGTTCGCTTTGGTTAAACTTAAAAGTGAATAAAACGCATAAGTTTAACCTTTTATAATTCTGCATTAGACCAACAGGTGGCATGAGAGTGTTTGACAGAAATTCTATTTCAAAATCAGAGCCGGCTTTATGGTCGTGTGGTTGAACGGGGCCTAGCGCGGTAAGGGGCCTCACGTATCAGTACATAACTTTTTTTTTCAAATTATTGCTGTCAAATCATTTCAAACTGTTTTTATAGTGCCGCCCGCAGACGCTAATACCAAAGTTTTCTTTTCGTTCACTGTTGTTTCATCACTGTTTTTATTTTTATTATGTGTTTCTAGTTTAATATTTCGGCCTAGCACTGACTGGATGCACGGCCTCGCGTTACTTTAGAACGCTTCTTCAAAATTCCAGCACAGTTGCCATATTTTTTTGATTATTTTAGGTTTGTGTCTATGATGCTTCAAGACAAAAAAAGTTCAATTAATTGAACTGGAAATTAAGCTGGTTCACGCATTTGTATGAAATTTTGGTTTAACCAAAACCAATAAAACACGGCTAATGTTGTCCTTTTGAATATGAAATTTTTTTTGGATGTAAGCAAAAAGGTTCTGCAGTTTTTTGGTACAAAGGGAAATGAAGCGAAGAAATTTTTTAACTCTATACCAGTTTTTAGATTATTTTTCATGAAAACTAGATTTTATTGCCACATATTCAAATGAAAAAAAAAAAAATATATATCATAATTGCTTACGCAGAACGTATACTAGTGTGTAGTCTGCATATTAGCTCGTCTTTGCTATTCGCCGCAAAGCGCTGCTGTTTGCTCGTTGTGGTTGCAGCGAGTTCCCCAAGCCGACCGGCAACAACGAGCAATAAATAAGAAAATTATTCGTCATCCCGAAGTCAGCGAACCCTCCCGCGTACTAAGCGAATATATAGTAAAGTCAAAATAAAACATAAACTCACAATTCAACAGCATGCGAACATAAAACAAGAATCCATAGTGCGCAAAGATTCAACAATTTCACAAACCATCAATACAACAGTGCACAAAACAATCACCAGATTTTCTAACATAAATCACACAACATTAAAACAACACAAAGTGCACAAAAACTCAACAATTTACAACAACCAATAATTCCACATTTAACAAGAATCAATTTCTACATAAATTCAAAGATCAGAACAGCATAAAATAACAAAGAAATCGAACAGCAACTCAACGTTGGACAACTATACTGAGGACTACACAAAACATATAAAAACAGCCCGTATTGTATAAATAAATTATTATTGTATTACATTAATTACATATATTGAATTTTGTTATAATCTATATTATAATAAAACCATTTTAATTGAATTTATTGTTTCAACTTTGCCCAGCCTCCCGATTAAACAATAATTTTTCATAAAAACAGCATTTATTTATAACTTCACTTTATAAATTTTTAATGAATTTTCTTTAAATAATTTGTTCCTATCCACTTGGTAAGGAATAGATTCAAAGAGCTGAAAACAAAAAACTGCGAACGCAATATGAAAATTGTAAGAATACGAGTATATGGGCATTTCTCTCATGTTGAAGAAGTTTTTTTTTTTAAAGTGGAATAAAATTCAAAGTAAAACACTTTTATTTTTTCTGTTACTTTAAAAAATAGCCCTTTCATAGCACTATATTGAGTTGTAAAGTTGATGCCAGACGTAGTACAGGTTCAAAAATAGAGGCAATTAAAAAGCCATTCGAACGGGACAAAAAATGGAAGTGTTTTTCATGGCCATCTATAGAAAAGCAGAAGTCAGCGAAACCTGGCAACATTTTTTAATGCGACTAATTTTAAAATGTTATGGAATAATGTAACTTTTTAATAGATTTCGTTTGATTGAAAAATCTTATTTACTTTTTTTCTTACAAGGCATAATAATCCATTCGAACGGGACATTCGAACGGGACATATTTTTCCGTTTATGTTCACTTGGGCAATTTTTCAAAACTACTTTAATATTTATACAAATAATAATATTTAAGATATGTACTGTAATTAAAAAAACAAATTTAATGTTTATATTTATCAAATCAATTAGTGAGATCAATTTTAACAAAGAAAAGAGGAAGGAGTAGATATTTGTCTTAAAAGAATATAAAACTTGTTGTTAAAACGTTTTTCCTGTAAGAGGCACCGCACACTTAAAAAAAAAATATTTTTACTCAAGTTTCAATTTATCTACATACCAAATTTCATCAAAATCGATGTAGTGGCACAGCCGTGATACCGCTTTTCGCCATTTGGAGCAATGCCACAATCTATCTTTATAAAAAAATTCATCAAAATCGGTCTATTAGTTTAGCCGTGAAAACGTGTTTTCCCGTTAGGGGCATGGCACCGCCTACTATTGAAAAAAAAAGTATACATGTGGGTATGCAGATTTTTTCCCTAGACAATGAAGACAACGACAAACAACGACGATAACGACACGAAGTTAACAACAAACGACGACGAAGCGAGGCTAACACGACGTCAACTGCGTTTGAGTAGTTTAGTCAAAGAGGATCCAAAGAGATGAAGCTCTTCTCTGCCCAAAAATTCTGCTCACACGTATTGCTTGTCAGAGAATACGTGTGACTCGTTTCAAACCATGCTGCCTTATGTTGTGAAATAAAATTTTCGGAAAACTTGTCTTGATTGGGGATATTATCAGGCGATTGGGGGAATCACTTGGGAATATTTTCATAATGCTGTTATATAATTGAAAAGTTACATAACTTTATAATGTTATCAAAACAAAAAAAAAATGTTTCAAGATCCTTATTCATTTCATACCTGCAATTTCAGTTTCTTACAAAACTATGTAACTTCAATTATAATATTAACAAATGTTGTTGAAAGCAGCGCGTAAATTGTTGTTTGAATGTCATCAGTTACTGACAGTTTTCCTGTTAATGCTAAGAAAACATGTTACATAATCGCAAACTTGAAAATAGTTGAAATATGTCTATATAATCGGCATGAAAACTTATGAACTAACAGTAAGCATGCTAAAAAGAGATCACTAAATTGAAAATAAGTTCATGTGAATAGTAAAAAACGAGCTACACGATTAAGAAATAGTCCAGCTCGATAAGGAGCTGCTCATAAGTCTTTAAGGGAAGGGAAGTGAGGCTAAAAACAGCATTACGTAATATTTGAACAGGCTCTAACTTGATTATTTTCTAGATGTAAAATAACTTTGTCTATAGATTTGTAAAATATCAATAAAAAATTTGTTAATTCAATAAAATTTTTGTTTCATTCAAAGGAGTACGTATCTTACCCACAATTCACAGTGAACGCAATTATTACAGAAGTTTAATTTTAAAAAGATTTAAATCAAAAACTTGAGGACAAAACTCCACTCCAATTTCAAACCATTGCAAGTTTTCTTAAAAAAATTTAGCAATATTTTCAGTAAATGAAGCTTGAAAATAGGTTATTTTTTTTGGAAAAATATATAAGCCAGACAGAATCTTTAATAAGCTTATGTTTTTAGTGACACTAAGTCTATTTTTCCTTTAATACTTTCCATTTAATAAAATTTGTAATTGAGTTTTAGATTTATAAGAAACTGACGACGGACGCGATTGTAAGTGTTTCGGCTAATATCAATGTGAAATTAAAAATTTTCGGCTATATTTTATACTAAATAAGTACAAAAAAAAAATTAAACAAACGTCAGTGCTAACTTATTATGATTAGTAAGGTTGTGATCAAAACATTTATTTTCATGCGATCTGTATAATTATTCGCTTTATATGCAAAAATAAGTTATCTCGTTGAAAGCCGTCATATTAACTTTCTTTTTGGGAAAACTTTGCCTATTTCAAACATTTTACGGCGTGTGGTTTAATTTTTGTCCGTAGGGGCAACATCTTAACGTCGTGGTGAAAAAAATATTTTACTGAAAAATGTTCTGAAATATGAAAATTTCAAAACACAATTGCAATCGTTTTTAGACCTTGCCTAACAAGATATTTAATTTTTTGATTCTTAAAACTCGTTATTATTATTTGAGTGGGCATAATAAAGTTCTTTTAATTCCGTTTCCTTCATAAAGAAACTGTGAAAAGAAGAAGAATACTGAAAAAATTTGTAGAAAGTGTGAGGTTAAAATTCCTAACAGACCCATGTAAGTTTAAATTGGACTCGTATGTATTAGTGAAAAGACTTGATTTTTACAACCGTGCAGGAGGGGAAATATTTTTATTTTGGTGAAAAGCCCGACAGCTGATTTTGAGGTACTACTAATTAGTGAAGAAAACTGATTTTTACAACCGTGCAGGAGGGGAAATATTTATTTTTATTTTTAATTTGGTGAACAAACTGACATTTCAATGGAAATGAAAAAATCAGTGGTGAAGTATAATATGACATTTGCCCAATGAGTAGGTTGCCATATGTTGAGATGTTTAACTAAAAAAAGCTAGGAAGTTATTTTTGCATATTTAAAGGACAGAAGACTTGCAAACTATATTATTTAGTACTTTATTTCATTACATTATTTAGAATTTATCTAAATTGCATTGTTTTTTTGACTACATAATAAAATTAGTTCTTTTATGTCCCTAATTTGGACCAAAATGTCCTAAAAGGTAAGGCCAAGAATTTTATTAGTCACCATGGGTGGGTGAGTTTTTAAATGCAGCGACGCGACTGATTTTTTTTGCGTTAGTAGTAGAATTCTGTCGAGAGCTTCATCTCTTTGGATACTCTTTGGTTTAGTGGTTGCGAAGACGTTATACAATTGAAGACGGCAAACATCAATTATTTTAATACATTAACAATGATTTAATTTTAATACTTAATAATAATAATTTAAATAATAAATAAAACCCTACATTTGTGGGCTCGTGCCGGGATAAAACGTAATTTTTTTTAGTATGGCGTGTTTGAACGATTTAATAGAAAAAAAGTTGCGAGCGGCAGGTAAAACATTTGTGCTCTACACAAATTTGTATTTGAGTTGGAAGGAGATAGAGGCAACAGGCAGCGTCTACGTGATTTTACTGGTTTCAATTTCTTAGAAGATGACGAGGAATTTAAAAAGAAAAAACAGTACATAGAAGAAAACTTAAGCGAACGTGACCTTATTTCAATTTGCCTTCTCTTAGGCTTAGACTACAAAGTTCAAGATGTACAGTTGCACATCTTTCAAAACTTGGTAGCCGGCGGTTTGCTGGCGCATGGCGATGCCGAGTCGGGTGACGATGAAAACGAATCTACACATAACGGCGAAGCAACAAACAGCACACAAAAGGGCGGCGAAAAAACCAACGATGCAAGTGAAGCGGCTGATATGTTGAGAAATGTAGCAATAAGAAACAGCGCTAGAATGCAAAGCGACAATCAAGGAGTGCAGAGCGAAATTCAAGGAATGCAGGCAGCGTCAGCAGCAACGAGTAGCAGCGAAAATTGTACGAACACATATAACTACAATGATATGCAGATGCCGCGCTTCGCCATCAGTTTTCGCGATATAGAAGAGTCAATAAAACAATTTGATGGAAGCGACATTTTTCCAGTGGAAGTGTGGATGAGAGAATTTGAAGAGCAAGCATCGTTAATGGGCTGGAGTGATTTCCAAAAAATGATATTTGCAAAAAAATCTTTGAGGGGAATTGCGAAGTTGTTTGTACTGACCGAATGCAAAGAAATACGCACTTTGTACACATCAAGGTCACATGCCCAATAGCTCAAGTGTTAGAGCGGCCGTGGCAATTCAAAAATGCATACGGTCGGGTGTTCGAATCTCAGTACAACTTAACCAAAAAACTGGTCTGATGAGGCATATACATAGCATATAAATATGTATATCCGTGGTAATAGCCGAAACATATGTCACCAATTACCAGGGTAAATTGATCCACTTGTTATCTTTGTCATGTTTGTTGAATAAAAATTACTAAAAAAGTTCAATATAAAATTGTTCAATTATTAATAGAAATAGGTTTAAGTTCCTGAAGCTCGTTTCTGTAACTCGTAACGATCGCAGTTACCGACTCTTATTACCGATTTGACGTCACTCTCACCTGCACTGTTTCTGTAAATATTTGAATCGACTTCGGTTTCAATTTATTCGTTTCAAATCGATAAGTTGTCACATTCTCCAATTTCAATAGAACCTTTTCAAAAAGTGTTTCTGTAAGAAATGTGAATCGATTTAAAATGTCAGTTTTGTCACGGACTCTCCAGTAAGTGAGAACTTTACCGATTCTAATAAATGTCAGTAATGTTGTGTAAATATGAAGAAACAAGTACTCAATATAAATTTTTAAAACCTGGTACTTTAGCTGAAGTTTAATTTTTTACTGATTATAATCTTTTTGTTTATTTTAGAACATTTTAGTTTCCAAGATAATGTGTTTTGAAACCAAAACGTGTGTACATAAGAGTTAGAAACTTAAACAAACAAAATATTTGTTAAAGCAACGCAAAAGTAACCGGTTGCAAATATATGTTTACTTTTCATTTCACATCACTAAGTGTCAAATTATTTCCGTTTCTGAAAATAATTCCAAATAAAATTTGAAAAGTAAATAAAAAAATGTAAATAAACACCTGTTATTTGATTCAATTTCACAACGTCTCTTTTCAATTTGTGTTATTTTCCATCACGGACCAGATTTTTAACGATTTGAACGTACAGAAACATCAGTTGTCACGAAATCGGTAACTCAGGATCGAAACAGTTTGACGTCACACAAATCGGTAACTTGCCGATTTTTTTACAGAAACGAGCTTCTGGAGTACACTCAAGCAAGCACTCTTAAATGAGTTTAAATCGAACATACATAAATAGAAACGAATTCATAAGCAGCTAGGCGAAAGGAGACGTAAAAATAACGAAATTGTTTACGAATATTTTTATCGTATGAAAGACTTGGCTTCTCGTGGAAATATTGAAAATAATACATTAATTCAGTAGTTTATTGATGGTATAGATGAAAACTCAGTAATTAAATCTATTTTATATGGTGCTGAGAATATACTTACTTACTTCCCAGCAAAATATGACTAACCACATTGAATTATGAACTGTCCCGAATTACAAACATTATCAAAAAATTTATAAATTTACTAACACATTAAAAAACATTTTCCTCTTTGTCAGCAGCAAGAAAGAGTTAAGCATAATTTGATAAAATTTCAATATTGCTTTTCATTTTTTAAACATCATAGAAAGCAAAACGTCAACCAAATAGAAAATAAATAAAAAATTTCTTGATTAGCACTAGTTTTAATGAAAATTTTTACAAACAATCACATCAAACAGATGATACATTGGTAAGAAAAAAATTTCCAATCATATATAACTTCGATAAACAATATTTTGATATTTCACAGTTTAATACTACATCACAGAAACCGCAGCAGCTTCAAGCTATCTGTTAGTGCTTGCATTGCTGAAATGCAGCCCTTAGTGCAATCAACTCCCTCAGTAATCTTCCATCGACTTTACAGACTTTGTTGCTGTTAAAAAAGTCAAATTTATATTTTGTAAATACATACATATGTGCATATGAAGTTGTAAAATGACAATTATTTTAAAAATAATAAATTTATGCCAGCTTTTGAATTATATTTGTTTTCGTTTAGGCAAATGTCCAAGAAAAGAGTTCGAAAAATGAAAGAGACAACTGCATTTGTTAGAAAGAGATGAATATAAGTGATTTTGCTATCACACGTATACTCACACGGATATGAAAAACTGGTTACTTTTTTCCCGATGCTCTAAGAAATTTAACCGGTAAAATACGAGAACATTAACGCTTACATATTAAGTTTTATAACTGTTATAGGTTTTGCTGGGTTAGATGGCCATAACAACCCATTGTCAGGTTACGGCCGACCTCATTAGCTCTCGCCAGGCGCCTCTGTTTTGCGCGCGCCTTCTCCAATCGTTAATGCCAAGCGCGGTTAGGGCTTCCTCAGCTTGGTCTATCCACCGGAGGCATGGTCTCCCTCTTCGTCGTTGACCGGAGACCTTCCCTTCGAATACCTTTTTCGCTGGAGCTTCTTTATCCATACGATGGACATGACCCAGCCAGCGTAGTCGCTGTATTGTTATACGCTTAGCTATGTCAATGTCGGCGTAGAGCTCATACAGCTCGTGGTTTATTCGAATGCGATAGTCGTCGCCAACTCGGACAGGACCAAAGATTTTGCGGAGAACTTTCCTCTCGAACACCCCAAGAGCGGCTGCGTCTGTTGTCGAAACCACCCATGCTTCAGCGTCATAAAGAAGCACAGGTAGAATGAGCGTCTTGTAGAGTGTTAGCTTTGTCGATCGAGAGAGAGCTCTGCAACGTAATTGCTTACTGAGACCGTAGTAGCACCTATTAGCAATTGTTATTCTCCGCTTAATCTCCAGACTGACATCATTGTTGCTGGTTACGGCAGTGCCAAGGTAAATGAATTCCTTGACATCTTCTAATTTACAGTTGCCCGCTGTAACATGAGAGTCTAGATCCCGTGCTCTCTTGTTGTTGTTAGTAGACATCATGTATTTCGTTTTGCCCTCGTTTACCGTCAAACCCACTTTGGCTGATTCCTTTTCAATAGCAGTGAAAGCAGCAGTAACATCTCTCTTACTCCGACCGATAATATCAATATCATCAGCGTACGCATAGAGCTGAACAACTTTGAAGCAAATGGTGCTACTATGATGCACACCGGCTTTTCGTACGATCCCTTCCATAATGAAATTGAAGAGATCGCACGAGAGCGGGTCGCCTTGTCTAATAATCGACGAAGAGATGGTGAGTGTCGATTTGATATTCATGAGTTTTCTCCAGCATTTGGCGTAGTGTAAAAATCTGGCCTATGGTGGACTTACCAGGTCTAAAGCCACACTGATAAGATCCGATCAGCGTTTCTGTATACGGCTTCAATCTTTCACACAATACGCTCGAGAGGATCTTATATGCGATGGAAATAAGACTGATACCCCTGTAGTTGGCGCAGATTGTCGGGTATCCTTTCTTTATTACAGGACAAAGCACGCTGAGATTCCAATCGTCAGGCATGCTTTCCGCTAGCCATATTTTGCTGATGAGTTGAAGCATGCACCTTAACAATTCATCGCCACCAGCTTTAAAAAACTCAGCTGGCAGGCCGTCAGCACCCGCTGCTTTGTTGTTTTTGAGTCGCTGGATAGCAACTCGAACCTCTTCATGGCTAGGTGATGGTACTTCCACTGCGTTATCATCGATTGGTGGTATCGTACTGCATTCTCTCTGGGCGGAGTTGGTGGAATCATCGCCCGTAAGCAAGTTGGAGAAATACTGCCTCCATAACCTCAGTACACTCTGTGTATCTGTAACCAGATTTCCATTTTCGTCTCTACAAGTGGATGCTCCGTGCTTGAAACCTTGAGTTAAACGCTTAACTTGTTGATAGAATTTTCGTACATCCTTCTTGCCCTGGTACACCTCAAGTTCCTCACGCTCACGCTTTTCCTGTTCCCTTTTTTTACGTCTGAAAATGCGCCTCTCTTCCTTCCTCTTTTCGCGGTAGTTTTCTCGCACGGCTCACGTTGCGGCTGACTGCAGCGTCTTCTTGTATGCGGCGTTTTTTTCAGCAGTCGCATCGCGACACTCCTGGTCATACCATTGGTTTCGAGGTTGTGGGCGTCGAAAACCAATGACTTCCTCGGCAGCAGCGCGCATGGAGTGGGAGATGTGTGTCCAAAGTCCACCGGCGTCGTCGGTTCCAGAGGTTGGTTGGTTGAGCTTAACCGAGAGTTGAGCGGAGTACTCCTCGGCAGTCCGTTGTGATTGCAGCTTGGCAACGTCCAGCTTTCGTTGCATGCCCGTGCGTACATTCTTCGCATTGCATAGCCGCATGCGGATCTTAGCTGCAACAAGATAGTGGTCGGAGTCAGTGTTGACCCCCCGAAATGTACGCATATCCAGAACGCTTGAAGCGTGTTTTTCGTTTTTTGATCCGGGGATAGTCAGGTGGCCTTGTGAATGTCGAGGTGTTGAAATCTGGTACTACTAACTACCATGTTTCGCGCCGCGGCGAAGTCGATCAGTCTCAGACCATTGTTTGAAGTAGTCTCGTGGAGACTGAACTGACCGACTTTAGCGCCAAAGATGCCTTCTCCTCCGGCCTTCGCGTTAAAATCGCCGAGGACTATTTTTACATCGTGGGTCGGACAACGGTCATACACGTCCTCTAGGCTCGCGTACAAATCATCCTTGGTGGCATCGTCCTTTTCCTTCGTCGGGGCGTGCGCGCAAATTAGGTTTATGTTGAAGAATTTTGCCTTGATACGGATCGTAGCCAACCTTTCGTTTATTGGCGTGAACCGGGAAACTAAGTGGCGTAATTTTCGACTTACAACGAATCCGCAACCAAATTCGCGCCTCTCCGCATGGCCGCTGTAGTAGATATCACAGTTCGTCCGTTTAGAGCAGCCTTGTCCTTTCCATCGCATCTCCTGGATGGCGGTGATGTCAGCCTTTATTTTTACGAGGGCTTCCGCCAGTTGGATAGTTGCACCTTCCCTATGGAGGGTCCGGACATTCCAGGTGCATATCCGTAAATCATTGTCCGTTTTTCGTTTGCAGTGGTCGTCATCGTAGTGGGGGCTATTATCCGAGGCTGATTTGGTTTTCATTGGAAATGATGATAATGTGTGGTGGGACCCAAACCCTACGCACACATTCCAAGTTTTAAGTCTAGGAGAGACTCGCCTTATCACAACTAGCTCACCCCCGGACGGGTGTCAAAGGGATCTCCAGAGGATACTTGGCCAAAAAGGCCGGAAGTTTGTGAGCTGCTTGAACTGCTTGCAAAAGAATCATCCCTGGCCACTCCCAAGTGAGTGGCGATCAGGAACTTTTCCCACTTACGTGGACTTCTACAAGCAGCTCCATTCTCCTCCTGAGAATATACAGGAATTTAAAGAGAAACTAAAGCATTACCAAGTAATGAATGAAAAACAAAAAACGACGAAAAATAATATCGATCGCCCTGGTTTTAATGAAAAGAAAAATCAAAGTGTATATAAAGACGTGAAAAAAGAACAAAAATGTTATAACTGTGGTGAAGTTGGACATTTGTCAAACAGTTGTCAAAATAAGCTGAAAGGCAGAAAATGTTTCAAATGTAACCAATTCGGTCACATTTCTAAAAATTGTACGCAACTAGAAAAACTTGACAGTAATAAATCAAATACGCGTGGCTTGCAAATAAAAAACGACATAACAAGCAAAAAAGTTTTGATTGGCAATAAAAAGTGTATTGCATTGTTTGACACAGGCAGTAAATTTAGCATTATGCGCGAAGATTTTTACAATGAATTAAATAAACCGAAATTACTTGAGTGCAGTGTTTGCCTGGTAGGATTTGGTAGCGATCGTAGTGTGACGACGAAAGTCGGCAGGTGCCTTGTTTTCGTCCACAACTTTAGCAGCAGCAGCTGATCTAAGTTTTATTATATTTTTTTATATTATTTTTGAGGTAAAAATACCATGAAGGCATATTAATTAAGTTAGAGTTTGTTAATTAATAAGTATTTAACTAGAATATTTAGTTTATAATCGCATGGAACGCGTGAGAATCCGATCGAAGTTGCATCGAATTTAGCTTAACGCCCAGGTGGCAACACGAGTCAGTAGTGTCAACGTACCAGCGATGTCATCGATCAGCTGTTACAGCCACGCAATGGTGAAAACAAACAGAGATAAATGAAATAAAAGCGGTTGTACAGCCAAAAATCGAGGCAGTTGTGTCGGACCGCCGGCAAAGGCGGACCTTAGTCCCAGCAAGCCAGCAAGCAGTGGTAGCAGCCGTGGTAGCAACAGTAGCAGTGGCAGCAGAAGCAGTACCACCAGCGTGTGTTTCAGGTACATTTTCAAAATTGTAGCTTTGACTGTGAGTAGAGTAGGAGGGGTGACTGAGTAGGCGATATAGTAGCCGTTGCGAGCGTTGGGTCTGAGATTTGCAAATATACGCGCTCCTGTATCAGTGCATTTGTGACCTGGGAACCAACACGCATACGACAAGCCAAAACTCAAAGGTTTCCACAGTGCTTTCGCTCTCCCGTATTCGTTAGCATTGGTGGAACTGAGAGCTCGGCAGCGGAAAATAAGTTACGTAAAAGCCGTCGTGAGTGTCGGATTTTAGGTCTACGGGTGTACGGTACGCTCCCCGTTGCCGTACATTCGTGGCCTGGAAGCTGACACGCATACGAACAGCTAAAACTCGAGGTTCCACAGTGTTTTCGCACTCTCGTATTCGACAGTCACGGTGGAACTAAGAGCTCGGCAGCGGAAGATAAGGGTCGAAAAAGCCGTCGTGAGCGTCGGATTTTAGGTCTACGGGTGTATGTGCTCCCCGTTGCCGTACATTCGTGACCAGGGATCCGGTGCGCATTAAGGTTTGCGTTAGCTCAGAAGCATGAGAAAGTAGAACTGGGGCACCGCATAGGCAGAGGAATCAGTCATGCTCCTTTCACAAATCTCACTGCGACGACACGACTACAAAGCTAAGAAATACGACGACCAGTCGAAGAAATACGACGGCAGAGCGACGAAGCAGAACAACCGAGACACGCTGACGTGGTAACAGTATAAGTTTCATTGTTAATTTTATTTTTATATACCATATATGTATTTATGTATCGCTAAATTAAAATGAATATTTAAACCGAACTCACTGTGCGATCCCCTTAATTTCTTAAAGAGCCACTCCTTGCAAAATACAAATTTTTGTGACCGAACCTCTGGACTCCGGCGAGTCTAGACCCCGCAGCCGTAGGTTCGTTACAGTAGTAAAAATAAAATTAAACCGGTTGGGCATTTTAAACATATGATTTTAATTGACAATAACGCGTTCGATTTAGACTTCTACGTGGTTCCAAGTAGATGTATAGACATTGAAATAATTATTGGCGAAGATCTTTGTTTGTATGCAGAAATATTGTTTTGTCGTAATGGCTTAAGCGTGCGTAAAATCCCAATTAATAACGAGGACAATGGTAAAGACAATGATGAATAAATTTAATGAAAATAGACGTTGTCGATAATAATGAACTAAATATAGGTGCAGCGAGTGAATTCGCAAAACGTGAAGTTTTTGAGCTAATTTCAAATTATAAACCAACTAAAACAACGAATATAGAAATGCGGATTACATTAAAAAACGAATCGCCAATTTTTTCGAGACCACAACGACTTCCATTCACTGAAACGAGTATTGTTGATGCACAGATTGATGATTGGTTACAAAACGATGTGGTTGAAGAATCTGATTCTAATTTCACAAGCCCCGTAGTTTTGTTCAAGAAGAATGATGGTTCACCAAGGCTTTGTGTTGATTTCAGACGGATAAATAAAGTAATAATTAAGGATCATTTTCCATTACCGCTTATAGAGGACCAGCTTGACAGGCTCTAAGACGCAAAAGTATTTAGCACAATTGATTTAAAGAACGGATTTTTCCACGTGCCGGTTGCAGAATCGAGTAGAAAATTCACTTCTTTTGTGACTCAGAGCGGTCAGTACCAGTTCCGGAAAGTACCTTTTGGACTTTCAAACTCACCGGGTGTCGTTCAGAGGCACATTATTGCAATTTTTCGACAACTTACGCGCAGAGGCGTTGCATTACCATATATTGACGACGTTATTATACTTGCAAGAGACGAAGAAGAGGCTTTGATGAATCTTAAAGAAGTAATTAGTACTTGCGCAGAATATGGTCTGATGCTGAATTTAAAAAAATGCCATTTTCTGAAGACGCGTATACAATTTCTAGGGTACGTCATCGAAAATCAAAAGCTTTACCCCATGCCAGAACAAACAAATGCAGTTTCAGAATTCAAAGTTCCACAATCGCTGAAACAGCTTGAAAGCTTCTTGGGTTTATATTTCAAATATAATAATATTTCAATGCCGCTCACAGATTTGAAAAAAATGACATCAAGTTTGCTATGGGTCCCGTTCAGGTAAATGCGATTAATATTCTCAAAAAGCTGTTGACTGAGAACCCCGTTTTAAGTATTTACAACCAAAAGTTTGAGACTGAAGTTCACACTGATGCTTCCATGGATGGCTTTGGTGCAGTTTTAATGCAAAAATCTCCCGATGACGGGCAATTGCATCCGGTATACTTCATGAGTAAAAAGACTTCAGATGCACAACGAAAGTATACCAGCTATGAATTAGAAATACTCGCAGTCATAGAAGCTTTAACAAAGTTTAGAGTCTATTTACTTGGGTTATGCTTCAAGATCGTTACGGACTGTAATGCTTTTACGAAAACATTAGATAAACAGAGTTTGTGCACACGAGTTGCATGATGGGTTCTATTCCTCCAGGAGTGTTCGGTAATCCAGCGTTCATCATATCTGACAAAGGCGCAGCATTTACTTCGCAAGACTTTGTAAAATATTGTGACGACGAAAATAGCAAAACGATCAAGATGACTACAGGCTTGCCTCGTGTAAACGGCCAAGTGGAGAGGTTAAAATTATAATAATCTCAGTTCTCTCAAAGCTTAATATCGACGATGCTTCAAAATGGTACAAGTATGTTGACAGCGTTCAAAGAGCTATAAATTCGACGTATACTAGAAGTATCGACACCACACCGTTTGAGCTCTTAATTGGTGTAAAGATGCGATCAAAAACTGATCTTAAGCTGCAAAATTTAACCAACAAAGAAGTAATAAAAATGTTCAGCGAAGTGATTTACGTGCTAGAGCGAAGACACAAATTCTTAAGCTTCAGGAAGAAAATAAAAAATCCTACAGTCTACGACGCAAGCAAGCCAGAAAGTACGACGTTGGCGATTTGGCAGCCATAAAGCGCACACAATTTGGTACCGGCCTAAAATTAAAGCCAAAGTTTTTGGGTCCTTATCAAGTTGTTAAGACTAAAAGCAACAATTCCTACGATGTCCAAAGGGTTGGAATTTCTGATGGTCCAAAAAAGTCTTCTACATGTGCAGAGTATATGAAGCCATGGTCCATGAACGACGACGACGACACATTCGAGGCGAATGTTTAATCAAGATGGCCGAATATGGGTATGCAGATGTTTTCCCTAGACAACGAAGACAACGACAAACAACGACGATAACGACACGAAGTTAACAACAAACGACGACGAAGATGAAGACAAGAGCAGCGAGGCTAACACGACGGCAACTGCGTTTGAGTAGTTTAGTGGTTGCGAAGACGTTATACGATTGAAGACGGCAAACATCAATTATTTTAAAACATTAACAATGATTTAATTTAAATACTAAATAATAATAATTTAAATACTAAATAATAAATTAAACCCTACATACATGTCCCTCGTTCTCTTCACAATCTTTTCAACAAAAAAAAAAAAAATTATTCGATTATGTTGTGCTATAGCTGTGAAAAAGTGGTTTAACCGTTTTGAACTGCCTATTTATTAGATCTCCGCATGAATGTGCTTGAAATGCGTTTCAAGACATTCTATTGTAAATCAAGCACTTACTTCATTCTATCCAATGCTTGCAAAGCATGTAGAAAACATCTCTTCTTAGAACGAAAACCAAACAAAAGAGAGAGCAAAATATTCAAGCACTGTACTCATGAGGTTAGACTTCACTAGAACAAAATGTCTTGAATATACTGTTCACTGAAGCGAGGGCAGCAAGTGTTCTAGTATACAGCAAATGTTCTAGTGTACAGCAAATAAACTAGTGTATAATGAGCGTAGTCAAACACAATTGTGGCTGCTTATTGTCAGTATTTTTTACTACTTATAACTTTGATTTGATACAATTTGGCACATGTACATTAGAGCGGTTTAAAATAAAAACTTTTTGATTTTTTCACGATATGTCAGCGGATTACAATAGCCTTATATGTCTGGACAAAGCCTATTACCAGGATTAAGCTTAATAATGAAAACTGGATTAGCGCGCTCTGTTTTAAGCAGACAACCCATTTTCCAAAATATTGATTCAAAAAATGATGCAAGTTACAGACGTTATAAAATTTTCCAACAATGTGGGCATGGTTTTCGGGAAACTTTCGATCGGGAAATTCAAATCTGTAATTTGTTGTTCTTCTTCTTTCTTTCTTATAAAAAATTGACAATTGACCGGACAAAAGTAAAAAAGTACCGGTTTTCCACTTTCTAGCTGCAAATTACTTACTTACTTGGGTGGCCATAACAACCCGTTACCGGGTCACGGCCGACCACTTAAGCTCTCTCCAGGCGCCTCTCCTTCGCACGCGCCTTCTCCAATCAGTCACAACAAGCGTGGATAGGGTTTCCTCGGATTGGTCTTTCCATCGGAGGCATGGTCTTCCTCTTCGTCGTCGCCCAGAGGCTTCCGCATCAAACACCTTTTTCGTCCATACGCACATGTCCCAGCCAGCGCAGACGTTGGATGGTGATGCGCTTGACTATGTTGTCAATGCTGCGTAGAGCTCGTACAGTTCGTGGTTCATTCGAATACGGTAGTCGCCGACGTGAACAGGACTGAAGATTTTCTGAAGAATTTTTCTCTTAAACACCCCAAGCGTGGCTGCATCAGTCTGCGACACAACCCATGCTTGTGCACCGTAAAGTAGCACGGGTAAGATGAGCGTCTTGTACAGTGCCAATTTTGTCGGGAGAGAGAGGTCTCTACTACTCAATTGCTTATTGAGACCATAGTAACACCTATTAGCAAGAGTTAGTCTTCGCCTTATCTCCATGCTGACATCGTTTTGAGTGTTCACGGCGGTGCCAAGATAGGTGAATTCCTTGGCAACTTCAAAAGTATAGCTGTTCGCAGTAACATATGATCCAATACGCCGCGTCTCCCTGTTTGTGGACAGCATATACTTTGTTTTGCCCTCGTTCACCGTCAAACCCACTTTCGCTGACTCTTTTTCGATAGCAGAGAACGCAGCAGTAACATCTCGCTTACAACGTCCAATGATATCAATATTATCGGCATATGCAAGGAGCTGGATACTTTTGTAGAAAATAGTGCCATTACGATGTACACTGGCTCTTCGCAACACCCCTTCCATCAAAAAGTAAAAGAGGTTGCAGGATAGTGGATCGCTCTGTCTGAAACCTCGTTCGGTATCAAATGGTTCGGAGAGGTCCCTTCCTACTCTGACGGAGCTGGCTGTGTTGCTCAACGTCATTCTGCAAAGCCGCACCAGCTTCGCAAGTATACCGAACTCAGACATGGTGGCATACAGGCAATCCCGTATCGGAATATCGAAAGCAACTTTAAAATCGATAAAGAGATGATCGTTTCAATCTGTTTTTCGTGGGTTTTTTCCAGGATTTGACGTAGTGTGAAGATCTGGTCTATGGTGGACTTACCAGGTCTAGAGCCGCACTGATAAGGCCCAATCAGTGTGTTTGCAAACGGCTTAAGCCTTTCACACAGTAGAGTCGAGAGGACATTGTAAGAGATGGCAAGAAGACTGATTAGCGCAGATTGTCGGGTCACCTTTCTTCAGTACAAGACAAAGGACACTGAGATTCCAATCGTCGGGCATGCTTTCTACTAGCCATATTTTGCAGATGAGTTGATGCATACACCCTATCAGCTCATCGCCGCCGGTCTTGAACAATTCAGCAGGCAGGCCATTGGCACCATCCGCTTTGTTGTTCTTAAGTCGTTGGATCACAACTCATACCGCGTCATGGCTAGGTGGTAGTACGTCCACACCATCGTCGTTGATTGCTGGAGTCGGGTTAATTTCTCAAAAGGTGGGATTGGTGGAGTCATCGCCAGTAAGCAGCTTGGAAAAGTGTTCCCTCCATAATCTCTGTGTATCCTGCGTATCCGTAACCAGATTTCCATGTTCATCTTTACAGGTTGATGCTCCGGGCTTGAAACCTTGGGTCAGACGCTTGACTTGTTGGTAAAATTTTCGAGCATCATTTCTGCCCCGTAACACTTCGAGATTCTCACGCTCATGCCTTTCCTGCTCTCGTTTCTTGCGTCTGAAAAGGCGCCTCTCTTCCTTTCTCTTTTCCCGGTAGTTTTCGTGCACGGCTCGCGTTGCTGCTGACTGCAGGGTTCTTTTGTAGGCGGCGTTTTTCACTGCAGTAGCTTCGCGACACTTCTGGTCATACCATTGATTTCGAGGAAGTGGGCGTCGGAAACCAATGACTTCTTCAGCGGCAGAGCGCATGGAGCGGGATATATGCCCCCAAAGTCCACCGGCATCATCGGGTAGAGAGTCAGGTTGAAGGAGCAGTTCTGAAAGGCGAGCGGAATAGGCTTCGGCCGTCCGATGTGATTGCAGCTTAGTGACGTCCAGCTTTCGTTGCGTACCAGAGCGTACATCCTTTGCATTGCACACTTTGCATTTATTACACTTATGTTTTCGAACATGACCAACTTCAAACAGCTCCAAAAATTTTAAATTTAAAATTTATTGCACTCGTATTTTTTTTTTAATTATGTACATGAAACTATGTTCGTGCAAAAATTTTGACACACTTGCTGCTGTTATCAATTTCGAAATGAGAGCAAATGATGTTTTTCTATAATATTTGTGACTTTAGAACATGAACTTAAGCAAATTAAAATTTTACGGTTAATAGAGATTGGTTTGATAATTTTGCATTGTTTTTAGCTAATTGACGTTGGAAGAGAGATTTTTCGGAAAGACTACCATCATGTATCACTTCTCTTACACACTTAAATATTTAAGGCAAAATACTATTCAATATTACAAAATTGATCATGTGAAATTGAACAGAATTGCGGCGTACGATTGGTAAACTGCCGACGGGTACCCGTCGATTTAGAATTAATTCTATTTTTACGTCGGATCAGTGTTGCATTTCTAATATATGGTAAACCGGGGTACATTCGTATTTGGGGCACATTCGGCTTTGTCGTTTTCACTAAGAATTTCATGGTTTATAATTTTGATTCAGCCTTAAACGATAACCAGAAAAGTGATGTAGTTTGTCAGTTCTAGTTAGTTGGGGAAAAAAGTTACAACTGATTGAGTGTATTTTTTATCGTTGCTGTAATTTTTCACTTCTGGTAAGTAAGCAATTTTTTTTGTTAAGTTTTGTTCATATAAAAGTGAAATTTTGTGAAAAGTGCTATTAAACATTAAATTTAAAGCTGAGCAATTCAAACCTGATCCAATTTCATAAATTTTACTAAAATATATTGAATAAGATTATTAGCGACATTGGGGCATATTCGGGATTTGTGGAAGGGGCACATTCGGCAGATGCCCCTAAGTCTATCGATCAGAAGCAAGCTATCAACATAAGCTGTTTATTTTAAGCTTTGATATGGTTCGCAGCTATAAGAAAAAGACCGAAAGAGTCAATATTAATGAAACTGCCATATCCGTTGTAAGACATGGACGAGAATATTTATCTTCGGCTTCTTTAAAGCACGGCATTAAACGAATTACATTGCAGTCCAGAATCAAGAAACGTGACCCTTTGGGATCCAGTACGGATTCAGTGTCCAATGTAGAAAGACCTTTTCAATTGAAATACACAGCACGACAAGAGCTTCTCATTACTTTTCTTATGGATCAGCCTATCTCCAAACCAAATTTTATTAAAATCGGTCCATCAGCTTTGCAGTGGCAACGTATTTTCCGTTAGAAGAGTGGTACCACCTACTATTGAAAAATTCTACTATATTCTCTTCACAGCCTTCCTACAAAACAAAAAAATTAAGCGATTATGATTGTGGCTGTTTACCAACTGCCTATATGTATAAATATACATAGATATCTATATGTAGGCGCCGTTTTATGGTCGCCAATTCCTTAAAAAAAAATTCGAAAACATCCGTTCTCATATGAAAGCTCTTGAGCATTCAAACGTTTTGACACCTTAAAAACGTTTTTCCGCTGCGCTCAATTTTTGGCAGACCACTGTCCAGGTTGACATGGAACGTCCCATATATACAATATACTTTTAAGAATAAAAAAACAAGCATTTAAATGCAACTTATGAGTATTCTTGTATTTTGATAAAATAAGCTTCTATGCCGAAAGTACCCCTAGCAAAAACGACACGACACGGGGCACATTCAGCAAAAATACTTTTTTTTAAATAAAAAAAATATATATGTTTTGGAAGTCGTATGAAAAATTTAATTTTTTTTTAGAGCTTAAGCACCAAACTTTCATGTAGTGTTTCAAAGTTTTAAATACTTCTGTTGATTTTGTTAATATGAAGGCGTACATTTTTGCTGCCGAATGTGCCCCGGTTTACCATATTAAAATTTATCACTCTCTTTTCCCATATGATTTTCTCAGCAAAATTTATTGTTTACAAATTTTATTTAAATGAAAACACACGTTGATTGAGTTTTTCAACGAGCAATATTTATATTTTTTGACATAATACAACAATCTAATCAGTAGTCCAATCAAGGGTTTCAAGACGGCGTGGTTTCTTCTGGCAAATTAATTCAACAATTTCAGCTGAGCTGATATAGATTTCTTTATGAATATTTTCCAGAGCCAATCCATTTAAGCAGTCTTCCCTCATTGTAAACCTTAAATACAATACAATTTCAATCATTTTAATATAGAAAAACTTTGTTCTGCTGGAATTGAGGCAAACACTTGCAGAAGAATTGTGATGCATTGGAAGAACGATTCCATTTTTTTTTTTTTTTGGTTTTGATAACACCTTTTACATACATACTTTTTTCTATGTATTTTAGGGCGTAGATTCCAAAAATGATAACCATTTTTTTTTTCTTAAGAATCGTTTTCGAGATATCCCCAAAAAACTCTTTTTTCTGCACTTTTTGCATTTATTTGGTCAGATTTCTATGAATTTTTTTTTTTCGACCTAAATCATTTGCAAACTATTCAAAAATTAATTTTTCCAAATATATACTTAAAATATTTGTTGAAAAATAGATTTTCATCCTGAATATTAAAAATATAAGAAACAAAGGTATTAACTTTTTTGAAACAACCAAAAAAAGTCACTCTTTTTGGAATATAACCGCTTGTAACTCCATCAAATCCTATCCTATTTTCTTGAACAGCAAACCGTTAGACAGAAGATAAAATAAATTTTTGAATAGTGTGCGACCGATTTAGGTCGAAAAAAAAATTGATAGAAATATGACCAAATAAATGAAAAAAGTGCAGAAAAAAGGGTTTTTTCTTAACGATTCTTAAGAAAAAAATTGGTTGTCATTTTTGGAATCTACGCCCCAAAATACATAGGAAAACTTCTATGAGAAACCAGATCTCGAGATGAGGCCCAAAATTGTAAACTAGTGTAATGAGCAATGGTTGCAATGCATTCAAAGTATCTTTGAAATCGGTTTTACAACAATGCTGATGACACAATTTAATTTCGGATTAGCGCTCAACCTTACTGAAATTTAAATCACTTTCGTAAGTGAGAGCAGCCCCTATGATTTTGTCAACATGCCTCATCGAGTGATTACCGGTATAAAACGTTCTAAGGGTAAAATGCTCAAAAATGTACTCTGGAATTTTGATTTTAATTCTGAAATTTTATGATCCAAATAAGGATAGAATATTGCGGCTGTGAAACATTTGAGAAAGAAATGTGAAATAAAAATAAATTAAAACTAGTAATATTCGGCCATGCCGAAACTCACATACCTAACACTGCATTGAAAGTACCTTTTAAGTAAATGTTGAAACGACGTTGAAGAGCTTGAATAAGTCGAGAAAAAATGTGAAAAGATTGAGAAAGTTTGAAAAGTGTTGAATCAGTTGCAAAAGACTGTTTGAAGAAATTGAAAAAGTCGAAAAAATAAGGAAAATGCTGAAAAATTAATAAAATTGAAAATGTCGAAAAAATATGGTAAATGATGAAAAATATTGAAAGCGGTTGAAAAACTCTCAAAAAATTGATAAGGTTGAAAAATGTTGAAACAATTCAAAATCGATGAAAAAGTTGAATAAATAAAGAAAATGACGAATAAAGTTGAAAGAGATTGAAAAAGACGAAAAAATACTTATGGAATATATGTATTGGAAAAAGTTAAAAGCTTAGAAAAAGTTAAAATAATATGGAAAATGTTGAAAAAAATCGAAAAGAAATTAAAAAGTCGAAATATCCCACGCCCACTTCTTCAATTCCGCCTACTTTTGAGTATTAAATAAATTTTATTCGTGAAATTTTAGCATGATAGCTTGTATATTTTGCGATATATGCCGTAATTATTCTTAAAATTTAGGGCGGTGTCACACCTACTGGTACAACCCAGTCTGATTTTAATCCAGAAATAGCTTTTCATAAACAAACCTCTGAAGCCAAATTTTAGTATGATTGCTCACATGTTTTGATAGATATGCCACTTAACGTATTTTACTTGCATGAGAGTCGCCATGCCCTCTGGTGCTATTGCGCCAAATTTTTGTAATAAGATATCTTATAGCAAGTACATCTGCCTTGTAAAATTTTATATCGACTACGGTGTTAGTTCTCTTAATATACGTTCATAAATATTGTAGGCTATCCACGCCATTGTGAGAGACTTTGAAAGCTCGAATCATTTTTTTGATTTCATTTTATTTATGCATTTTTTTGATACATTAATCTTATTTTTTACAAACGATTTAATTCGAGTATTCATAGCAGCATTTGTATCAAAAAAAGAGTATGGCATTTAATATAAAAGTAAACAATATAGGTCAAAATGCAATTTTAAACATAATTCTAGAATATATAAAGTGTTGTGGGGTAACTACAGAATTTAATCACTAAATTTAGATATATGTACAATTTAATTCGGATGTTTTTCACAAAAATATAAGATAAAAATTTAGGTAAAAATATAAGAAAAATTACATTTAGGTTGAAGTAAATGAGTGGCAATACAATAAGACAATTATCAAATAAGCAAAAATTAAAAAAAAAAAATCATAAAAAACATAACAGTGTAGGTCTCAGCAAAATCTCGATTTCCAAATAATTGATCTTAGCCAAATCTTAATTTTGCTCACACTTGCAACAAATCACCAAGTTTCATTGCAATAGTTTCAAAAATAACTAAATAGATACGTAAATATAAGAATATTTGTTGGTCAAATTACGTTGAAATTCAAATTTTTTTGAACTTAGCTTCTCGACAATCGGACCGATCTCAAAAATTCTTATATTTATCAAAGTTTTCTTGAGAATTTAAAAAAAAACGAAGAGGACTTACATTCCCGAAATCAAGTTTTTTTTTTGAAGTGAACTGAAAGTAAACGATGAAGGCTAAAATGTTTCATAAAATTTTTTTCCTTAAATAGCATCTATGCGTTGCAAATGTGATGACAAAGTTATTATACACTCAGTGGTGGGTATATTTTTCTTTTTATTTTTTATTTATTTACGAGCGGGGAAGAATCTGTTAAGTGTCTAACTCAGCAGCGATTGAAATGACGTTTCATTTTTTCGCATTTCTGAAAACAGCTTGATATTTTGCTTGACATGAGTACAGGCTGAAAAGATTTGTAGTGTCGGATCTTGTAGTTTGCGACTGAGAGACAATATAGGAATATTTACAATTTTCAGAATATGTAACGATACTAATAAATTGGAGCGTTCTATCGAAGCTTAAAGTTGGACAGCTTTTGAAAACGCTTCGGTTTCCTAGCTTTGTTCTAAGTCTTGTAATGCTTTAGAGATAAACAGTAATAATTCGCTGAAAGTATCAACGTATCTAGTCGCACACAATGCTTTTAAACGATTTTTTTGTTTCTGGACTCCGTTCAAAAATTTTATCTTTCAATAGTTCTACTCTTTTAGATGAATTCGAGAAAAAGTTTGACACTGACGAAACTGCGCCCCTAGCATGTTACGAATTTCAGAAATATTACATGATTTTCCTGCGCACAAATTCAGAGACTGACTGAAAACAATGAGTATAAAATGCTAAGAGTTGGTTTTCAGATATAAAAGCATGGACTGCTTTGATTTGTTCGATCCTCCATGAACGTTCTTGAATAAAACTTTTTTTTTCACTCCTAGGGGGGGGGCTTCAGCCCCTATAGCCCCCCCCCATTGTATCCGCCACTGGTGTAGGGCATAGACTAACGTGTAGGGATTAGAGTATCCGACTGCTGTAATCAAGACGATGGACATGGGTTGTAAATTGAAATTGAATATGACCAGGTTCCTTTACGAAAAAACGTTTTGCGACACTTTTTGATTATATATTTATACTTACTTAGAATTAAAAAGCTCATAAGAAACTTTTGGTTCAATAAAAATTGGCAAATGGGAGCTAAAAAACTTAAGCAATATCCGTTGTTAAGTATACATAGTTTTGCAAAACTGAAAAACAAACATTTATATAATCATAATTTGTGTGCATTGTGGTTGGGGAAGTTACCGATATTTATCGATAGTTACAGATAGTTTTTTGGAAACTATCGTTAACTATTGTGTTATTTTAATAGTGGCTGTTATCATAAGTCGGCTTTCTTTCACAAAAAATTGGTCCAATGTTTGCTGAACAGCTGTTTTTTCAACGTAAAATAAATTTCCTTGCAGCAACTGATATTCGTAGCTACCGTCTGGGACACTTTAAAACTCCTTCCGCTGTCAGGATCGTTTTTTAAAAAAATCTCCATAGCTTCGTCAATCAAACACATCACTTTGGAAATTTTTTTGGAGGTTAAACTTTGTTCTTCGGAGACTTCTATTGAACGGTCACTGTCATCTTCTTCATTAGCAAATTGCAATTCCAGTTGCAATAGTTCTTCAACAGAGAATTCTTGGTTGTGCGAGGTTAGTAATTCATTTATGTCAGTCTCGTCCATACCTTCATATTTAGACTCTATAGCTAAATTAGAAATTTCATGACGAACAGCTGGTGTAGCATCAACTTTCGCAGCGCTTATTCGGTGAATACATTCAGGCCATATTTTGCGCCAAACACCATTCATGCAAGATGGTTTAACCTCCTCCCACGAATCGGAAATAATTTTTATGGCTTTGAACTTTGGCTGGTTGAACTATTTCCAAAACTCTAGCATGGTAGGCTTATCTTGTCCATCAGTCTCACTTAAAAGAAGTTTAAATGTTCGTCGAAGGTAATAACTTTTAAAAGTCTTTTAATTTTTTTTTCCTTACAAAAAAAAAATTACTAAAAAAAAACGGGGAGCAGAAAAACCCCAGCTCCCTTCCCTTAAATCCCCTCCGATGGCATCACGGTCCTATCACCCTAGCATCCCCCCCTAAACTTACCGCCTAACAGATCCTCATAATTAAAAAAAAATTATTTAATTTTGTTTAAAGTTAATTTTTTTTTTAATTTCAATTTCTTTTCTTGTTTTTTTTTTGTTCTTTTTGTTTTTTTTTGATTTTCAATTTACAAAATCTTTTTTTTTACAAAAAACTATAAATAAAATCATATATGTAATACTTCTATATTGCTACTATAGCCAATTTCTGTTCACCCAGAATATGACATGTCAAAAGCTATCAACTCTACTGCGCATGATCGAAAATTGAGAATAGATTTTATGAAAACCAGTAGCGTTTGATTTCAAAATTTTTTTTCAACTCGCAAGATTTGATTCATATTCAAAAAATTATAATTGCTATTTCTCGCAAATGTCTTAACTGACAACAATATTAATAATTTTTTTAAGGAAAGCCCAGCAACTGCACAATTTTGCTTATTTATCAACAATATGTTTGATATTTTAAATTGTAAAAATAAATTTTCCAAAATTCAGTTCGATGCACCTCTCAATGACGAAAACTATTCGAGGTTGAAATCACATCACAATACATAGTAGGAAAACAGGATTCATAGCAATGATTATTGGGCTTAGGAATATGTTTGCTCTATATACTAAAATAAAGTGGCTTGGTCAATCGTACCTCCTCACACACAAATTATCTCAAGATTACTTAGAGACATTGTTTAGTGCAATACGTGCAAGAGGAGGCTTCAACAACAACCCAAATGTAGTGCAGTTAAAAAGCGCATATAGACGTCTTTTGGTAAAGCATGAAATAAAGGAGTTTGAAAATGGGAATTGCGCATTCGAAAATGTTAAGGTTCTTGAAGTATCTTTGGCCTTGGAAATGAAAACTAGCAATGAAAGTGTGTGTGACTTACAAGAAGCTCATGACGTTATTGACGCATTATGGAGATTATCCACTTTTGTTGAAAATGTTGTTCAATACATAGCAGGTTTTGTAGTATGGAAAGTTCAAAAAAACATAAAATGCGCAACATGCAGGAGTCAATTGACAGGCGATAAATTGCCGGCATTATCTGCCTTAAAAATTATGGGACCATTTTTGGCACCTTCCAAGGATGTGTGCGATATTTGTCTGACTTGCGAAAAAGTAATAAGACAACATTCAACTCAGTTCGCAGACAAAAATATAAAAACATTTTTAGTGAACAAAGTCCTCCAAAATATCGAATCTGTGTTTTCTAATGCATTTATGGACTTTCATATTAAATTAGAAACTTTTTTTGAAAGGTCAGATTTGTTTAACGACCATAGGATCCAACTTTGTAAGGCAATTATCAATATGTATATTGACACAAGATTGATTTACGAAAGCACAAAATTGGTAGAAGAAAAAGTGTACGTAAGGAATAGTTTTATCAAATTAATTTTATTTAACAATCAATAATGTCGAAATTTCATTATACATTGATGTTAATTTCTTGCGAAATAAAACCAATATTTTTTTCCAAATAATTAAAAATTAGTTTTCTTCATTAGATCTAATTTTTTTTTGAGCCGCCCTTGATTCCATTTGGCATTTAATATGTTTTGTTTACAATTATTTCAGAATAAGTCAATTTTGTTTACAAATATTTTTAAAAATCAACACACAGAAAACTAACGCATGCGCAAAACAAGCTGTAGCATTTGGATATGTCAACAATCTTGGTGAACTTCAAACACACTGAGTAGGTAGGTTAGTAGCAATATAGAAGTATTACATATATGAATAAAATAAAATAAGACTTCTGTTAACGAAAAATGTAAGCTTATAAAAAAACTTAGAAAGAGTGATAAGAAAATTAAAAGGATATAGTAAATTGCTTGCTATAAGAATCACACTACATTATTAATAAATAGTTATAATTTATACATAACCATTAAAGCGCTAAAATAGAATTAGATGACTAAATTTTTAAAGTAAAAAGAAAGTTTTGCTTAATGTTGCTGCGGTTTTGGTTGTTGCGTTAATGTTGTTGATTCTTGTTGCTGCTGCAATTTGACGGCGGTGACGACGATGTTTTTCTTTTATTGTTGTCATACTGTTGCTGATTAATTTATTTATATTGCAGCTGATTTTAAGTAGTTTTGTTTAATCATTAATTTTTTTGTTTTTATTTTTTAATTGTTACACAAATAAAACTAAGTTTATATTAATTTCCATTAATTTATTTAATTATTAAAATTAAACTTAATAAACAAAAAGAAAAAGGATTTTGTTTACAACAAAAACTTTAAAATGTGTGTTCAAAAATTCTGTTTTGTTGTGCTTTTCACTTTACATTATTTAAAGTAAAGAATTTTCTACATAAAACTAATTTCATTTTTTTCTTTGCAGTAGACTTGCAATTCATTCTTTAAAGATTTTTGTTTGTTTTTTTTAATTTCACAAAATGTTAACACCGATTTTCAGTTTAATTGATTTGTTGTTGGTTGTTTGTCAAACCTTATTTTTAATATCTTTACTTAATTTCATTGTTTAGTTTTTGTTCTCTCATATATATTTTTTTTTTGTCTGCTGCTGCATCTGACCGAAAACTCACGATATTACAGATGTTCACTAAAAATGCAATAAAAGTTTTCCTCTTTTTATTGATTCCTTTTTTTACTTAACATTTTTTTTACGTTAATTGACTCATTTTTTTCTAAAGTTTGCGATTATAATGAATTTACTTGAGTATTTTTTTTTAATTTTTATTCTAAATCCTTTCACTTTACATTCTGCGTTTCATTTTTATACCCTACACCGAGGGTATATTCACTTTGTCTCTCCGTTTGTAACACATCGAAAGGGGCTTGGAAGGTATGGAAAAGTATATATATTCTTGATCAGCGTCACCACCTGAGTCGATTTAACGGTGTCCGTCTGTTGAAATCAGGTTTACGAGAAAACTAAGAAAGCTAATTGAATTAGACTTTCACACATAGGTCACATCTTCTTACAGGCATCTTGCTATTGAAAATGGGTGAAATCGGTTCACGCACACGCCTACCGCCCATACTCTATGTATATTTACCCAGGTCAGTTTTGAAAAAAGTTTCAGCGATTTTGATGAAACTTGGTGATTTGGCGAACATGTGAACCAAATTAGGATTAGACTGGGTTTCCAGTTTCCAAAGAGTCGTACGGGGGCGTGGCACAGCCCTAAATTTTATCATTTATACTACCATATCTTGTAAGCCGTTCAAGATATTGCGATGAAATTTGATAAACAGATACATATCAAATATATCTTGAATTGCGATAAAAGTGGACGGACTCTAAAAAGTGGGCGTGGCACTTCTCAACTGTTAAAAATATTGGAGATGATGCCACCGCAAGCAGTACTCAATACAAGCTCAGGTACTTTACTGAAAAGACTCGTGGAAGGGCGTGGCACCGCCCCCAGTATTTATAAACGTTATATTAAGAGAACTAATGACGTAATCGTTACGAAATTTAATGAGGTAGATATACTTGCTATAAGGTATCTTATTACAAAAATTTGGTCCAATAGTACCTGTGGGCGTGTCACCTCCCATGTAAGCAAAAAACGTTTATTAGTATAGATAGTGTGCTATGAGAGTAATCTTCATAAAATTTGGTGTATAGATGTCAGTTACTATAAGCTTTAAAAATAAATGAATTTTGACGGAATTGCATCAGTGGGCGTGGCACCTCCCATATTAACATAAATTTGTAAACGCTGTTTTAAGTGAACTTTTGCAGCAATTGCTATGAAATTTAATGTAAGTGGTTCAGTTGCCATAGAGTACATCTGAATCAAAAGAGGCTGAAATAGCACCAGTGGGCGTGGCACCTCCCATTCAAATAAAATACGGTAAGTGCATATTTATCCAAATATGTGAGCTTATGAAAAGCTATTTCTGGATCAAAACAGGGTTGGATTGTACCAGTGGGTGTGTCAACGCCCTAAATTTTAAATTTAACTGCGGCATATATCGCAAACTATACAAGCTATTGTGCTAATATTTAATATTAGGATTTCGATCACAAATATAATTTTTTGAACCAAAAGTGGGCGGAATTGGAGAAGTGGGCGTGTCATATTTCAAATTTTTCATTTCTATTCATTTTCCATATTCTTTCAACTTTTTCAACCCTTTAACTTTTTCCAATATATCCTATATGTATTTGTTCGACTTTTTCAATTTTCTTTATAAGTTTCTGTATGTATTTATTCGACTTTTTCATCAATTTTGAATTGTTTCAAATTTTTACAACCTCTTTCAACTTTTTTAGAGTTTTTCAACCTGTTACAACTTTTTTCAACATTTTGCATATATTTTCGACTTTTTCAACATTTTTCAACCTCTGTCAACCTTTCTACCATTTCACATTTTTTTCGACTTATTCAACCGCTTCAACGTCTTTTTAGCATTTATTTAAAAGGTATATACTTTCAGTGCAGTGTAGGGTATGTGAGTTTCTGCCATCTATACACCAAATTTTATGAAGATTACTCTCATAGCACACTATCTATATTAATAAACGTTTTTTGCTTACATGGGAGGTGCCACGCCCACAGGTACTATTGAACCAAATTTTTGTAATAAGATACCTTATAGTAAGTATATCTACCTCATTAAATTTCATAACGATTACGTCGTTAGTTCTCTTAATATAACGTTTATAAATACTGTGGGCGGTGCCACGCTCTTCAACGAGTTTTTTCAGTAAAGTGGCTGAGCTTGTATTGATGACTGCTTTCAGCGGCATCATCTCCAAAATTTTTATGAAAATCGTTTGAGCCAATTTTGAGATATACGGAACCAAAATTACCAAATTTCATCACAATATCTTGAGCGGCTTACAAGATATGGTAGTATGAATGATAAAATTTAGGGCTGTGTCATGCCCCTGTACGATCCTTTGGAAACTTGAAACCCAGCCTAATCCTAATTTGGTTCACATGTGCACCAAATCACCAAGTTTCATCAAAATCGCTGAAACTTTTTTCAAAATTGGCCTGGATAAATATACATAGAGTATGGGCGGTAGGCGTGTCCGTAAACCGATTTCGCCCATTTTCAATAGCAAGATGCCTGCAATTAGCTTTCTTGGTTTTCCCGTAAGCCTGATTTCAACAGACGGACATCGCTAAATTGACTCAGGTGTTGACGCTGATCAAGAATATATATATGTTTCTGTACCTTTCATGCCTCCTTCTATGTGTTACAAACGGAGAGACAAAGTGAATATTCCCTCGGTGTAGGGTATAAAAATGTTTACCTTTTTTGTAACCAGAAACAACCCGTAAAAATTTATTATTCGCTTTTAAAAATGCACAACACACTACATTTTTGAAACTGAACTCTAAAATTAGCAAAACAAAGTGAAAATAAAAATTGTAATAAAATTGCGTTGATTTTCAGTTAGAAAGGGAATCCCCGAATTTTTATGGCATGGCGCAATTAGAAACAAAAGTTTTCCTTTAGAAAAAAAAGAAAATTTCAAGAAAATTCAAAAAAAATATTAAAGACTCGAACCCAAAACAACGCCACTTCGAAAATCTAGCGACGCACAGTGAAAATTATTACTAATTAAGCAGCGACGCAACTTCGAAAAAACGCAAAACGAAACGACGCAAAGCGAGGTATTGGTGTACCTATATTAGAATTTTTGACAGCTTGTAATCGTCGCCTGTTTCCCGACCCCGTCCCAATTCTGTTGAACACATTAGCGTCGTTTGCTTAGTCGACGTTTATAATAAGAAATTCTGAGAGACCAATTCTTGTCGAACTAAGGGATCGAGGTACAGAATTAGTCATTTGCCACAAACGCAAAACGAAAATCAGAAAAGAGAATAGACAATAATTTGTTTTGCAGACTTTCCTAGTGTAAGCATTGACTTATGATTTGTAATACGCTTTGAACTCAACGTATGACTTAGAACTGTGCTCTGCAACCCACATTCTCGCGAGCATCAAGTAATAACAAAAGCCTCAATCACAATGACAACGTCACGACGGGACGAGAGCGATGCGCGTTGTCAAAAATATTTCAAACATACGCTGTCTAATGTAACTTCGCACAATGAAACGCGTGACGACGTGATGACCCGACGTCAAAAATCAGAATTGTTGAATTTTTCACGCGACGAGAGTTTTGACATATGTATGTATGTGGCTATCTGACTATGAGATATATGGCTATCAAACAGGCCAGCATACCACAACTAATGAATTTATTTTTATCAAACATATTCAACAAGATGAATTAAAAACAAATTAAGGTGTTATCTTCGGCCAGGCCGAAACTCACATACCCTACACTGCAAATGTTAATAAGACGTTGAAGAGGTTGAATAAGTCGAAAAAAATGTGAAATGTTAGAAAGTTTGACAAAGGTTGAAAAGTCGAATATATATGCAAAATGTTGAAAAAAGTTGAAAGAGGTTGAAAAACACTAAAAAAGTTGAAAGAGGTTGAAAAAAATTTGAAATAATTCAAAATTGATGAAAAAGTCGAAAAAATAAAGAAACCTATGAAAAAAGTTGAAATACGTTGAAAAAGTCGAACAAATACATATAGGATATATTGAAAAAAGTTAAAGGGTTGAAAAAGTCGAAAGAATATGGAAAATGTTGAAAAAAAACGAATAGAAATAAAAAATTTGAAATATGCCACGCACACTTCTCCAATCCCTCCCACTTTTGGTTCAATAAATTATATTCGACATCCTCATATTAAATTTTAGCACAAAAGCTTGTATAGTTTGCGATATATGCCGCAGTAAAATTTAAAATTTAGGGTGACACATCCACTGGTACAATCCAGCCCGGTTTTTATCTTAAATAACTTTCCATAAGCAAACGCCTTGCACCGAATTTTAGTATGATTGTTCACATATTTCGATAAATATGCCACTTACCGTACTTTGTTTCTATGGGAGGTGCCACGCCCACTGGTGCTATTTCAGCCACTTTTGATTCAGATATACTCTATGGCAACTGAAACACTTACATTAAATTTTATAGCAATTGCTGCATTAGTTCACTTAAAACAACGCTTACAAATTTATGATAATATGGGAGGTGCCACACCAACTGATGCAATCCCGTCAAAATTCATATATTTTTAAAGCTTATAGTAACTGACATCTAAACACCAAATTTTATGAAGATTACTCTCATAGCACACTATATATTTTGCTTACATGGGAGGTGCCACGCCCACTGGTACTATTGGACTAAATTTTTGTAATAAGAGACCTTATAGCAAGTATATCTGCCTCATAACGATTACGTTGTTAGTTCTCTTCATATAACGTTTATAAATATTGTGGGGGCGCCACGCCCTTCAACGAGTTTTTTCAGTAAAGTGGCTGAGCTTGTATTGATGAATGCTTTTAGTGACGTCATCTCCAAAATTTTTATGAAAATCGTTTGTGCCAATTTTGAGATATATGGAATCAAAATTTTTAACAGTTGAAAAGTGCCACGCCTACTTTTTAGATTCCACCCAATTTCACCACAATTCAAGATATATTTGAAATGTATCCATTTACCAAATTTCATCACAATATCTTGAACGGCTTACAAGATATGGTAGTATAAATGATAAAATTTAGGCCTGTGCCACGCCCCTGTACGATCCTTTGGAAACATAAAATCCAGCCCAATCCTAATTTGGTTTACATGTGCACCAAATCACCAAGTTTCATCAAAATCGCTGCAACTTTTTTCAAAATTGGTCTGGGTAAATATACATAGAATATGGGCGGTAGGCGTGTCCGTTAACTGATTTCGCCCATTTTCAATAGCAAGATGCCTGCAAGAGATGTGACCTGTGTGTGAAAGTTTCATTCAATTAGCTTTCTTGGTTTTCCCGTAAACCTGATTTCAACAGACGGACAGACAGACAGACGGACATCGCTAAATCGACTCAGGTGTTGACGCTGATCAAGAATATATATACTTTTCTGTACCTGCCACGCCTCCTTCTATGTGTAACAAACGGAGAGACAAAGTGAATTTGGACTGTGAGACTGTCTTTTTAGGTTCTTTAACTTGTCAAAATTTGAGCACAATCGGATGTTTTTTAAATGTCATACGTACATACGTTATACACATATTATACTAGATAATATTATTAAAAAACAGTAAATATGGAATTAAAAAAAAAGCTCTAAGGATTTTTTTCCTTTTGATGCATTTCTACTTTGATTAACATCCCAAATAATTCCACATTCAAGTTTTTGTTGTAACTCAACTTGTCATTTAAACTTGGTTAAAGCCCACCGTGAACTCTTTACTGAGAGGTATTTGTGTTGAGTTTCTAGATTCTGATGCGATCAAAAAATTACGCTAAACATACAACGAAATGTTTGAAATCAAATGGCAACATAAATATTTTTCACTTATTTGACAAAGGCTTAGTTCGATCTTTTTCGATTTTTAGTTCGAGTTTAAACAAGAAAAATAATTTAAAATTTCTTGAAGCGCCGACGTTTCGAGGATTTTTTGTCCTCTTCTTCAGGGCGTCGATTTATTAACTAAACAACATTGAAACAAATTTTAACATGGTTACAAGTAATAATACAACAATAATTAAACATACAACATACATTTTAAACTTATGTGTTTGTAAAATTGTTGCATTTTGGCTGTCTGTGTTAAAATAGTGTATATTTCGTTAAATGTTCTAATTGCACGGCAGGCCTTCCGTTTAATTTAATATTTTTATTTTAGTTTAGATCGCGTTATATTTAGAAATTTTTTTCACTTATTTGACAAAGGCTTAGTTCGATCTTTTTCGATTTTTAGTTCGAGTTTAAACAAGAAAAATAATTTAAAATTTCTTGAAGCGCCGACGTTTCGAGGATTTTTTGTCCTCTTCTTCAGGGCGTCGATTTATTAACTAAACAACATTGAAACAAATTTTAACATGGTTACAAGTAATAATACAACAATAATTAAACATACAACATACATTTTAAACTTATGTGTTTGTAAAATTGTTGCATTTTGGCTGTCTGTGTTAAAATAGTGTATATTTCGTTAAATGTTCTAATTGCACGGCAGGCCTTCCGTTTAATTTAATATTTTTATTTTAGTTTAGATCGCGTTATATTTAGAAATTTTTTTCACTTATTTGACAAAGGCTTAGTTCGATCTTTTTCGATTTTTAGTTCGAGTTTAAACAAGAAAAATAATTTAAAATTTCTTGAAGTGCCGACGTTTCGAGGATTTTTTGTCCTCTTCTTCAGGGCGTCGATTTATTAACTAAACAACATTGAAACAAATTTTAACATGGTTACAAGTAATAATACAACAATAATTAAACATACAACATACATTTTAAACTTATGTGTTTGTAAAATTGTTGTATTTTGGATGTCTGTGTTAAAATAGTGTATATTTCGTTAAATGTTCTAATTGCACGGCAGGCCTTCCGTTTAATTTAATATTTTTATTTTAGTTTAGATCGCGTTATGTTTAGAAATTTTTTCACTTATTTGACAAAGGCTTAGTTCGATCTTTTTCGATTTTTAGTTCGAGTTTAAACAAGAAAAATAATTTAAAATTTCTTGAAGCGCCGACGTTTCGAGGATTTTTTTGTCCTCTTCTTCAGGGCGTCGATTTATTAACTAAACAACATTGAAACAAATTTTAACATGGTTACAAGTAATAATACAACAATAATTAAACATACAACATACATTTTAAACTTATGTGTTTGTAAAATTGTTGCATTTTGGCTGTCTGTGTTAAAATAGTGTATATTTCGTTAAATGTTCTAATTGCACGGCAGGCCTTCCGTTTAATTTAATATTTTTATTTTAGTTTAGATCGCGTTATATTTAGAAATTTTTTTCACTTATTTGACAAAGGCTTAGTTCGATCTTTTTCGATTTTTAGTTCGAGTTTAAACAAGAAAAATAATTTAAAATTTCTTGAAGCGCCGACGTTTCGAGGATTTTTTGTCCTCTTCTTCAGGGCGTCGATTTATTAACTAAACAACATTGAAACAAATTTTAACATGGTTACAAGTAATAATACAACAATAATTAAACATACAACATACATTTTAAGCTTATGTGTTTAAACTTGTGTTTTTTCGACGAAAATTTTTTTTGCTAAGGCGCAATGCTTTTTTTTTTTTATTTTAAGTGGCTTTATTTAAAAAATTTAATGTACAGGTTGTCTTATAGGCTGGTTACATTTTATTACATTTATTTTTTCTTAATATACATATGTATTTATCTAAGAGTTTAAGAGTTATGATTTCAAATTGCTATGTAAGATTAACATTACAGATCTTATATTAACATTTCATTACTACGATATATATTTCTACATTTAAAAATTTATTTTTTCCCAACAAAGTTAAAAAAGGAGATTACATTATCATTTTTTACTTAAAACTAGTATTAACAACTTTAAACTACACTACAACTAAATAACAATAGGTAAAAGATCTTTTATATATTTAATTTTATAGAAATTGGTCAGTGCTATATTCTGTGTTTCTTACGTCAAGTGTTTTAAATCTTCTATGATAAAATAAAAGTTTTTTACCTATGTACAAATTATTGTTATTGTTCAATACATTTATGTAGATAGGAGACATATATTTATCTATTATAGGGTACATGATTAAATTTTCCTTATTTAAATAACTTAGTAACAAATCATTATCAACTAATGACATACCTATATCTTAAATATTTTATGGCTTGTTTAACTAGAAAAGAGTCTATTCTTCTTATTTTACATTTCTTGTAAACTGTTTCATTCGAGACATTTCTGTAAGTACCGTCCCAGTATCGTCTAGCTTTGAGACCAGTGCAGGTCCTCAAAATGTACCTATCAAAAGTTCTAAGTCTTTCCATTTGGCATGACGAGATATCAAACCAAATGGGAAAAGCATAGCCTATAATGGGCCTAATAATTTGCTTATAACAATTTAATCTGATTTAATTTTTCAGATACTTGGCCCTACGGAATAGTTTCGAATAGCAGAAAAATATTTTCTTTGCTTTAGCCAGAACGTAGTCAATATGTCTATTGAATAGGTATTTGCTATGCAAAATTACTCCTAAGTACTTAATGCTTTCTTTATAATCTATCAAGTGCCCGTTAATGTCAATGCTTGGGATGAATTGTCTTGCAGCGCAATGCTTAATCTGCAAGCGTGTTTTAGCGATAGTTAATAATTTTCATATAAAAACCCATTTTATAACTAAACTTCAACCCCAAAAAACTGTGAAAAACTGCTACCTCCGAAATCAACAAAATTATTTGGAAAATTTAAAATTTTAGTGGAAGTTGACCTTTTTTGGGTCAAAATTTTGTAAAAAAAAAACTGCTAGCGTGTCTAAAAAACTTGAATTTGCAGTTAAAACTGCTAATATCGTAACATTGGCTCTTCCGGCCACTGATTTAGAACTACAACGTCGTTTTTCTTAAGAAAAAATAAGACACGGAACGAACAAACAAACAACAACAAAGCGCAAATTGAAGTCATCGTCGCCTATTTCTTGGAAGCGACATTTGGCTTATTGCGTTTTTCAATTTTGATTATTTTATTTTAAAATTTTTCTTTTCTGTTGTAACTTTATTGTCATTTCTCGTTTGCTGCATAGCTTTGTTAAACCATCGGTTTAAGGACTTGCTATATGATGTAGCTTTATTTTCTTTTCTTAAAAAATAGAGAAAGTGCGCAATAATTTAGAAGAGACGATACGTCATTTTAAAGCTAAAGAACTAAGGGTGTGCAACGAGCAGTTCGAACCAAAGAATTGCAGTAAATTCCATTTTAGTACCTCCCCCTTTAAGCACCATTCCCATTTAAGTACCAGACATTTGCTGCATCTAACACTTTTCTGAAAATATACATGCAGATTCCCCCTTTTAAGTACCTCTCGCTTAAGTACCATTCCCGCTTAAATTTGCGCTTTAATGTAAAAATTACACATTATTATTTTTCCTTTTATGTGCCTTACACCGGGTCGAAAAATAGATTCAGCCAGACACCGACTCAAAAGTTAAAAGGATAAAAAAAGTTAAAAGGATAAAAAAGATATCTGCGAAATTTTTTTTTCGTTCCGAGAAAAGCCAATGGCTTTGATTCTCCTGAAAGTTCTTTTTGGCTAAAAAAAACGTGGTTTTTGATCGAAACTTTTATTTCTTCATAGAATGGAACCTGAATTTGCTTGAAAAATAAAGATTGCGTTCTTGAAAAAAATTTAAAATTTATAGATCATTTTTAGTCCCAAAATTCGATTCGACTTTTATAGTGTACTGCAGCGTCTGTTCGGTTTATTATTTGCCGCTATATGGTGTAAAAGTATTTATACAACCAGTGATGCTAGCTAGTATCGTTTAGTTTTCTTTTGTTGGTTTTTATTTCGAGAATTTTCTGGCGTACACCAAATTTCGCTACAATATGTTTTTTTTAAGAGTGATCGCATAATAAAATGCAATCCATGCACAAACATACATACATTGTATATGAATGCAATACCAGTTTTGCTTACCGTTAGTTTTAATGTACATATCGTCGCTCTCGGGTAGAAAGGCCCTAGCTCATGTTTTTGCAATTTTGCAGGAGGACGAAAAAACTGCATAAAAAACTTTCATATAAGGGTCTAATTTCAATTGGGTGTAAGTCTGCTATGATTTTTAAATATCATGTCAAAATTTTGAGTGGACGTGTATTTGAGGGTTATCTTTTAGGATCGACAAAAAAATAAATTTCGAAAAAAAATTAGTAAGGGCCTTTCTACCCGAGAGCGACGATATGTATCAAATGTATGAAATTTTTAATTTTTGTTCAATAAAAATTGATTAATAAAACCGATTTGAGTAAGCTATATAACATTGTTACGAAATTCGTGTCTCTTAGACGATAATTTCGATCTCTTACACTTTTCTGAGTTCGATCACTGGATTGTGTAGCAATCAAAAACACACAAACTTATTTAATTATAAAATGGTTTATTTAAATCACAAAAGTTAGTTTTTACACGGTACAATTGTTTATTTCATTAACATTCAAACTCTAATATTAATCTGGCACTGTATAGACCACTTAAAATCCACTGTGTTAAAATCAAATGTCTTACTTCACTACTTAAAATCAACTGTGTCACTTTATTGCTTAAGTTCAACTGCTTTTCGACAACTCAGATGATAACCTTTTATACTACAGTCATCACTTTCTCGAATAATCCAGTACCTTCTAGATGGCGTATCGGCGTAGAATCCACAATTATCCAGAATGTTACCAATACCTTCTAGATGGCGTATCGGCGGCGATAATTTCTCTCGGTTGTCGACTTTTATAGTGTACTGCAGCGCCTTTTCGGTTTATCATTTTTAGTACAAAAACTACATTTGGCCGCTAGATGGTACAAGTATTTTTATACAGCCAGTGATGCTAGCTAGTATCGTTTAGTTTTCTTTCGTTGGTTTTTAGTTCGAGAATTTTCTGGCATAAACCAAATTTCGCTACAATATATATGTATGTACGTTAGGGTGGTTCAAATTGCAAACATGTTCCGATTTTTGGTGATCAGGCCTAAAATACATCATGATACCATGAAACTCTTGTGCCAAAATTTCATCTCAATCGGACCATGGGAAGGCGTGTCAGTGGGTCGATTTGTGTGATTTTTGTGCATTTTCGAGACGGTTTAAATCATAATTGCTTTTATTTAAAAAAAATGTCAACATTAGGGTATATTTATGGCTATAATTTTTTATGGACTCAGTATAATGTGAAATATGTGCAAAAATTATAAATAAGAAAATTGGCACAAATTTCAGTATTGATTCATTGATAAGAATGTGAAAAATGCTAAAAAACCTGACATACGTCCACTTTGATCGCCCAAAACAATGCCTAATTTATGTTTTTCTACCACAGCACTAAGCGCAATCCATCGGACATCCTCTTATACATGAGTCATTCTAGATGAAAACGTCTAAAAAATGGAAATTTCGTTGATGTACTACTTTGAATTTTGCTCAGACTTTGTGAGAATCTTCGTTACGGTTCCAAAAAAGGAAATCCAAGGGCTTTTAATTTTTGGATGCGTCAGTCCCCGCCAGGCCGAATTGAAGCTTATGAAAAACGTAAAATTTTGGCTTCAATATTTTTAGCTGTAAAAATTTTTCTGTTTAAGATATAGATACACTTGAGATGGTATCTTAAAGCTAAGAGATGTTAGTACAGTAATCCCTGCTTATATGCACGCCGTTTATAAGCATTTCTCTCTTATATGCATCAAAAGTTGTGCAATTTCATTTTTCCATTTAGATTTGTTAAAATTTTTCTCTTTTATATGCACACGCTTATATGCATTTCTCGGATATAAGCCCCAAAAAATTTCCAATTTTTTCCTCCATTCACGCTTATATGCACGACAGGGAAAAAATTTTTGTTTTTTCAATGGTGAAACCAATATTGGTACCAAACAATCGTGTCATACTTATTGAATTGTCAAATGTGCGAATTGAAATTAAAAAGCAAAATGAGTACAAATTCACGAAAAAGAATAACTTTGTGACTTAAACAGTAATAACTACATTCGAGAGAGTGAAAACGTAAGCAAAATTGAAAGTTGCAAGAAATATGGGTGTCCAATACACAATTAATCGGATTATGCGAAACATAGATCGCATTTTACAATGAAGCAAAGCATTTAATTTGGCCCGAAAAAGGAATTGAGTCGGCAAATCAAAAGCAGTGGAAACAATGTCAATGTAATTCGATCAAATACAAAGGTCAAAAAACCACAATATGATATTGGAGAATGTAAAACAGTTCGCTGTTAAATAAAAAGTGACTTCAATCCAAGTTTGGGCTGGCTATTTCGATGGCAGAAGCACAAAGGAATAAAAGTAAAAATAATGTAATAATAATGAATGGTTTTGATGAAAAAATGGTGTAAAAAAATCGAAAAGTCATACTTTTTGTGGATAATGGTGCGTCTCATAAAATTACAAACTTACAAACGTTAATGTTCAGTACTTGCCGCCCTATACAACTTCAATTTTACAACCTTTAGATGCCGGAATTATTCATGAATTCAAAGCATATTATCGTCATTATCTGCTTTGTTGAAACAGGAAAGACAATTGAAGCATTTAAGAAATCTATTCCCTATCTCCATAGATTTATTTTTACAACTTTTTGCCTTTAAAAATATTTTTGTAAGGTTCTAAATAGTTGGCATTACGATTCTATACAAGCATATCTGGTGCAGATAACCGAATTTTTATATATGCACTTTTCATGCATATAACCGAGTTTCTCTAAATGCATTTCACGCTTATATGCACCAAAAATCAAGCATTTTCAGAAATGCTTATAAGCGGGGATTACTGTATTTGTGCAATGAATATAAATTCACACAATCAGTATACGAGTACGCGAAAATTACACGTATTTTTTGATTTTTCGTGATTTTTAACTGGCTCCAGTATCGCGACTGTTGGATACAAATCATTAATGTTTCTTATAGATCAAGTACACATATCGGGTAAGAAACAAAACCTACAACTAACTCCTTCGGCCTACTATTTATAACAAAAATAAGTGCTTGAAATTTCGATTTTTGTAGGCCATTATATCGGCGTGTGGAACACGAGATAAAAATATGAAACTTACAGGATATTTAGTTTTAACCTTGAACTTCAAAAGCCTGAAATCTCGTTAACCGGTTTTCATCCTTTCCACTTGTTCAGGTGGCTTAAAAGAAGCACAAAAAAAATTAGAATGAGTTTTTTGTTTGAATTTCGAACCCAAACACCAATGGTACAAATGAGATGATAAAAACATCAATTGAGGAGTGTGAGAACAGAACGGCACATGTCCAGTTGCAAAAATTTAAAGAAATCGTGAAAAAAGGGCTTATGTCTCTGAACTAATTATTCACTTTGCTATCAAAAAAGTACCTACAAAGAATTACTTAAAAAAATAGTTTGTAATGCTTTGAGTGAAGAGTGTATGCTATCTCGATGTAATGAATGTCCAGGCACTAATGTTATTGATTCTGAAATATGTGACGAATGTGAAATCTGAAATAAATGTTAAGCAATGGGTTTCTACTGATCGTTGCAATTTAGTAACAATAGTAAAAACAATGGACCAGTTCAAAGGCAATTTAAAAGAACAATTGATAGCTTTAAAGTCTCACCATTTTATTTCAAAATAAAAATCTGAGTATTTAAAAAATTTGAAAGAAAATTTAAAAGATACAGAGCGCATCACATTAGTAGATTTTTCAGAAAATTATTCATTTGTGGTACAAGATGAAGTACAATCTTTTCATTGCACATATTTTTCTTATAAAAAGTAGGTTGAAGGAGTTAATTTTAGGTTTTATTTCTTACCCGATATGTGTACTTAGTGTTTCACCGAGGCCGAGGCGAGGTTCTAGTTGATCTCGGTCTCGCCTCGTTTTATAAATTTAAGTCTCGCCTTGGACGAGATCTTGCCATCACATGCCTCGCCTCGCTTCGCCTCGTTCTCGGCCGAGGCACCTCGGTAAAAAAGCGAGGTTTTTATTAAAATAAATAAAAAATTATACATGTAACTATAAGAAAGATATGTACCAAATCTTACGTCAAATAGATATTGAGATATGATAAAGTTAATTTTTTTCTTATATTGAAGGCATGGTACCGCCCATTTAATTTATTCAATCTTAGTTATGCCTCTACCTTTTATAAATATACCAAGTTTTATTAATCTGCATCAAGTAGTTGATAATAAAAGGTTTTTCAATAAGAGCGCTACAAAAGTTTTTTTAAATAAAACAAAAACGATTTGGGATATCAATGAAATTCTTTATTCTTGTAAAAGAACATTTGATGCCATTATCATCAATTATCGTCAATTTGATCTTGTAAGGATGTAGGCCAAGGTCTATTCGCAAAATTCGAAACAACGACGTCACAGAGATGCCCAACGCTTGAGAACGACGTGTGAGAGACTGATTTGGGTCTTCTTCTATTGATGCGCTAGCGGCAGCAATATTCGCGACACTACGGGCACTTCTTTGTCTCACTGGCACGGGAACAATTTGTACTGTGCCTGTGGATTCAAATTTTTCCACTTGACGCTCAATTGTTGATCTGACAGGGCGATTATGACGACCATAAATTGGATGTAGCGCTCTTAAAGTTGAGGCCACTGACTCCGAATTTCGGTAGTAAATTTTAATAATTTCGACTCGTTGTTGGATCGTATATCTTTCCATGATGAAATGGCAAACCTTACTAAAGAGAAATGTCAAAAGAGCGGGAAAAAATATGTCGTCGTTTGCTGTCCCTATTGGTCTACTTTTGTAGCGTCCCTGATATGATGAATTCTGCTTTTCTCTTATGTGGGGGTGGCATCACCCATTTATCGTAAACTATGTTACGGAGCATCCCAAATCATAAGAAACATATATGTATGTCAAATCTTTCGTCGGTCGGTTGAACGGTTTAGGAGTCCATTAGCAACGAACATACATATATTGATCTTTATTTATATACTAGCATTACGCTGTGCGTTTCGCTTCACCTTACCGGTTCTTAGAAAGACTATTAGAATAAATAAATTTCAATGCTGTGTTGTCAATCATGCAGTTTTGCTTATAGCCTTACATGCTTCCCTAATCGATCAATCGAGGAGTAGTCGCATAGAAGCTGATGCGATCCAAGCACTTCTGTGCATTAGCGCTTGGACCAAATCTGAGCTCGTAAGAAGCACATGCGGGTTAAAAATAAAACAAAGTAGCTTACTCAAAATAAAATACTAAAATATTAGTTAAATATAGATTTTAATATAAAAATTACATTCATATTTTGAATCTGCATATGGGTCTTACGAGTTCAGATTTGGTCAAAACGCGCCTCACTCTTGGTTTCGAAAACGAGGCTAGGACGAGGCGAGGTGCCGTGTGATCTCGGTCAAGCGAGGAAAATTTAGTTTCGCCTCGGTCTCGCCATGTTCTCGTAGTCAAAAACGAGGCTGCCTCGTTGTCTCGGTGAAACACTATGTGTACTTGATCTATAAGAAATATTAATGATTTGTATCCAACAGTCGCGATACCGGAGCCAGTTAAAAATCAACGAAATACGTGTATTTTCAGCACCGTGTAATTTTCGCGTATGGGTCATTTTACCTCGTTTTTACATTGAAAATTTAGATTTCTCAAAAACAAACGAAACTTTGTCAAAAAATATTCGATACGTGTTTTTGGAAAAAGTTTTTCCGGGCTTATTTTCGAAAATACGATTTTTTGAAACTGTGCAAAATTTTAACAAACAGATAACGAAGGACGAAGATCAGTTTCAAAAATTACTCAAAGCTAAATACTAGCTTTTCTTGAACAAAAATGAACTAGAAATCTTTATTTTCTTAAAATCAATTTGTTGCTTTTTTGATCAATAATTTCTCCAGATTGCATCGTTGGTACAAGAAGTCTTTGACATTTAGTTTTCCATGTAAGATATCCGATGGATTTCGCTTAGTACCGCGGTAGAAAAATATAAAATAGGCATGTTTTTTTTTATTTTTTAGTCCAAAAATTATCTAAATTAAATTTTTTTATTATATTTTTTTACTGCATTATTATGTTTTCGGACTATCGATCTAGCAGAAAGCGGGGGTGTACCTAGACTTTTGTCCGCTCACTATACATCATAGAAAAATCAAAACTGCAAATGAAATATCAGAATGACATTAAAGAGCATAACAAGAAGTAGAAAAGTTATCGATTTGATAAATAAATTTGGACACCGCTGCAGTTATAGTGCTATCGAAGAGCTTGAAACTGAAGTAAACTTTTATTCCTGAATTAATCAAATGTCTGCCTGGAAAATGCAGTATTGTCAGGTAGCTGTTGTACAGGTGTTGCGTACGATAATAACGACAGATTTGTGGAGACATGTTCTGGTGAAACACATTTTACCACAATGTTGGCATTTTATATCGAAATGTTTCTGAAATAAAAAATGTTGATTCTGAAGCAAATGACATCGATGAGCAAACATGTTCTCAAAATGTTGTTCTTCTAGAAAAACCTAAACTACTAGAAAATTTTCTATCAGTTATTTATCGATTTGATTTAATTATTAGTAATCGATTCCATGAAAATAGCTGTTTGGTTTTTAACAACCTTCGGTTAACCTTTGGTTACGAGCTTGAGGTCAATAAATTTTCATCAAAATATAAAATTTATATTTAATAAAGTTTGTTGATTTTTTTGTTCAATGTTTCGTCTTCTTTTAGTATGCATCTTCAATGACTCTATAATGATTCACATTTTTTACAATAAATTTATAACAAATACTTAAGATTTTAAAAACTTACAGACAATTAAATTTTAACTACTCTGAACCAAATGTGGTGGTGATATTGAATAAAAAGCAGGTCAAGTTGAATAATCGGTGATCACATATCAACCAACAAAATTTTGTTAATTTGAGACAAGGTGTGTTAGTTTGACACAATTTTTGTTAAACTGAATAAAATATGCTTATGCTTCTTTAGTAAACCTAAATAGCGATTATTCAATTTAACTTATAGTTTTCGTCAAATCGACAAAATGTTCTTCATTTTGATTAATTGCAGTCTTCAAGTTGACGAATCGGGCTCTTCAAATTGACAAAACATTCTTCAGTTTGATGCTTCGGTTTCTTAAAATTGACAAAATGTTCATCAATTTGACGAACCGTTTTCTTTAAATTGTCAAAATAGTTTTCAATTTGACGAATTGTTTTCTTCAAATTGACAAAATATTCTTTCAAATGAAATAAAATATTCTTCAAGTTGACAAAATGTTCTTTAATTTAAAGAACAATTTTTTTCAACTTTACAAAATATTCTTAAATTTGATTAAATGTATTCCTGAAATTCACAAAATATTAATAAAGTTGATGAATCGAATTTTACAAACTAGCTATTTAAGATAAAATGCATTTTAATTATTCCAATATTTAAACTGTTATAATAGGAATTTATTTTTAAAAATTTCTAGTTAATAAAAGATTGTTACGAAGCAATACTTACATGTAATTCTACATGAAATGAAAAACTTATATTGTAGGAAAAATAAAAATTAATCACAAGATTAATTTTGAAATTAAAGTTTTAATTTTTGGACTATTTACATCAAATATAGTACTAATTGAATAAAAGTATCTGATTACTTCGCGATTTCAAAATGGAATAAAAAACACTTTTCTTTAAACTTTATAATGATTTTAATTTAATTTTTAAAACTTTATAACAAACGATTAATACTAAGCGAATATAAAACCGCGGTTGCTGGCATCCAAAAGTTGTCTGTTCTCATAGCCGAAATTCGAACATTTTGGTTCTTCGTTGAGTGTTGCCGTTCTTGCCTTTTTTCCTTTTTGCATACTAAAGGTGTCCAATGCTGTCATAGTTTTATGATGTTGGTGTAAAGGAGCCATTTATGAGGTTCCTGTTACACCATGAGCTTACGCACTTGAACATTGCCGCCCACCTTCCAAGATACTTGCAATGAATAGCGACGCCGAGTTCATGGAAAGAAAGAAAATAAAAACCTTAGAAAATAATAGCCTTCGGTAGATTTCAAGAAAAAAGAATAGGTAGAATATTATATGAGTAAGTGTTACATTTATTCAAAAAAAAATAATAATCCAGGTAATAACATTTTAGTATTTAAATCTAATGAGGACTAACTTTTATAGTGAATTCAGTACATTTCATGTTTTATAAAAGATTGGTTAGGGTATTAAATATAAAAAAAAAAAAATTGTAAATTTTAATGATTGGATGAGGATCATATTGTGCCGGAGATATTTATGGTTACCTAATAAAGAGAATGGTAATGAATGGTAGAGCTAAGCAATGATCAAGGTACGTTACCTAATACGGCAAGGTCCTGAAAGGACCCAGCCAAAAACTGAACTTTGAGCCAGTGGTTGTCCTGGCAACTGAACAAAACGATGGTGGGTGAGCCAAGTATGAAACTCAGCTCCCAACGTTAGTCCTACCGGCGAGCTCAGATAGAACCGAGGATCCGCTAGAGCCATGTGTTCGAATTCTTTCTTCGCCATATCGGGAATGCTGATAATGGGAGAGTTTGGCTGTTCTTCGTACGTGATTTTCGCTGACACATAAATGTTGATCTTCAATTTCAGACATCACGTAAAATATTGCCACATGCTGCCCATTGACCATCGACTGCTGCAGTCTACACATCTTCTCACCAGGCTGATGTGTATCCTCGTGTCTTTGCTAGAGCTGAGCATTGCCCTTACGGGTGAAAATTCTCCATTACCTTTCAAAAGAACCATAGCTGTAGGTTTGAGAATGACTTCCGTAGGGTTCAAAGATATCAACGCATTTCGTTGCCTGTCTTCTTCCCTGGAAGGGAGTGTGAGCAATCTGCTTGTATGGAGCAAGGTGTGATGGTTTTGCCCACAGTATTGGCAGCGGGCGTTGCTTTGGCAATTTCGTTTGCAGTGTGAGAGCGCTAGGCAGTTTGTACAAATCCTACGTGGAAGAAGCAAATCCCAGCGTTCTTCCACGTTCATGTCTAGGAATCGCCTGCAACTCCTTAGACCGCGCCAATTGAAGCACAGAAAGCATATATATATATAAAAGCTCAGAGCGTCTGGTAGAGATCATTATGGATAACTGGATAAAGATTAGTGTATATAAAAAATAAAAAAAATAAAAATAAATGGAGATGAGATTAAATTGGTTACTTGTTTCGGACAGCACACACAAATGGTAGTTTGCTGAAGACACAGGAAAGCTTTTTGCTTTGTGATCGAGTTATAGCCATAGGCTTTCACGTTCCAGCAGGCAACTGAGAACTTTTTACCTTTCAGCCCGGTTGGTTAAGCTCGGATGGGTACCTCGCAAGGCACATACCGCTTGTGTAGAGGAGACTCCCATTTCTCAGATTTGTGGATAGACCACATTTTCGCACGTTCTGACCTTAGTCAGAACTATTCACCCACCACGCTGGTTGGGCTCTGATGAGGGTTTGGGAACTTTGCTCTATTACACAATTACTGCGGAAAAAAGTACGCGGAGCTCCGGGCAAGCTCATTCCGAAGGAAAAGGGTCATTGTCTTGCAGGTTGCAAAGAAAAAAAAAAAAAAAAAAATGTATGAAGGTATTGAGCCTAAGTTATATAAAGACCCGTAAATGGGATTAGTAATCACGTCAGATTACTAACAAATCCGTTGAATTTATTGAAAATTGGATTCACGCCTACTGTGCAGTGGGAAGCACAATTAATTTTGTTACTGGGCGAGTTATTATTCCTTTTTGAGTTTTTATATCTGCGACGCGATTGTCGTTTCCGAAGTATAACTTTACAACACGACCTAAACGCCATTCGGTGGGGCAAAGGTTTTCGGCGCGAATAACTACCAACGAATTTTCAGATAGATTTTCTTGTGGATTTTTCCACTTATACCGTTTTTGGAGTTCGATTAAATACTCATCCTTCCAACGAGCACAACAAATTTGGTACCGTGCTTTAATTTTTTGCCATCGGTTTAAGTAAGAAATTTTAGGGTTCACGATTTCTGGCTCCGCTGGAGAAAGTAGTGAGCCGCCCACCAAGAAGTGTCCTGGAGTTAACGGAGTTAACGGAGCTAATTCGGAAGGGTTCTCTGATAGAGGACTTAGTGGCCTTGAGTTTAGACATGCCTCAATACGCGATAGCAATGTAGCAAATTCTTCAAATGTGAATTTCATATCACCTGCTACCTTTTTGAAGTGTGTTTTGAAGCTTTTAACTCCAGCTTCCCAGAGACCTCCCATATGTGGTGCACCTGGTGGCATAAAATGCCAAGAAAGACGTTGAAATCCGTATTTACTGATAACGTCATCATGGGAGGACGGGGCTGCTTGTAGAAGTCCACGTAAGTGGGGAAAGTCCTGATCGCCACTCACTTGGGAGTGGCCAGAGATGATTCTTTTGCAAGCAGTTCAAGCAGCTCACAAACTTCCGGCCTTTTTTGGCCAAGTATCCTCTAGAGATCCCTTGGACACCCGTCCGGGGGTGAGCTAGTTGTGAGAAGGCGGGTCTCTCCTAGACTTAAAACTTGGAATGTGTGCGTAGGGCTTGGGTCCCACCACACATTATCATCATTTCCAATGAAAACCAAATCAGCCTCGGATAATAGCCCCCACTACGATGACGACCACTGCAAACGAAAAACGGACAATGATTTACGGATATGCACCTGGAATGTCCGGACCCTCCATAGGGAAGGTGCAACTATCCAACTGGCGGAAGCCCTCGTAAAAATAAAGGCTGACATCACCGCCATCCAGGAGATGCGATGGAAAGGACAAGGCTGCTCTAAACGGACGAACTGTGATATCTACTACAGCGGCCATGCGGAGAGGCGCGAATTTGGTTGCGGATTCGTTGTAAGTCGAAAATTACGCCACCTAGTTTCCCGGTTCACGCCAATAAACAAAAGGCTGGCTACGATCCGTATCAAGGCAAAATTCTTCAACATAAGCCTAATTTGCGCGCACGCCCCGACGGAGGAAAAGGACGATGCCACCAAGGATGATTTCTACGCGAGCCTAGAGGACGTGTATGACCGTTGTCCGACCCACGATGTAAAAATAGTCCTCGGCGATTTTAACGCGAAGGTCGGAAGAGAAGGCATCTTTGGCGCTACAGTCGGTCAGTTCAGTCTCCACGAGACCACTTCAAACAACGGTCTGAGACTGATCGACTTCGCCGCGGCGCGAAACATGGTAGTTAGTAGTACCAGATTTCAACACCTCGACATTCACAAGGCCACCTGGCTATCCCCGGATCAAAAAACGAAAAACCAAATTGATCATGTTGTGATCGACGGAAGGCACGCTTCAAGCATTCTGGATGTGCGTACATTTCGGGGGGTCAACATTGACTCCGACCACTATCTTGTTGCAGCTAAGATCCGCATGCGGCTATGCAATGCGAAGAATGTACGCACGGGCATGCAACAAAAGCTGGACGTCGCCAAGCTGCAATCACAACGGACTGCCGAGGCGTACTCCGCTCAACTCTTGGTTAAGCTCAACCAACCAACCTCTGGAACCGACGACGTCGGTGGACTTTGGACACACATCTCCCACTCCATTCGTGCTGCTGCCGAGGAAGTCATTGGTTTTCGACGCCCACAACCTCGAAACCAATGGTATGACCAGGAGTGTCGCGATGCGACTGCTGAAAAAAACGCCGCATACAAGAAGACGCTGCAGTCAGCCGCAACGCGAGCCGTGCGAGAAAACTACCGCAAAAAGAGGAAGGAAGAGAGGCGCATTTTTAGACGTAAAAAAAGGGAGCAGGAAAAGCGTGAGCGTGAGGAACTTGAGGTGTACCAGGGCAAGAAGGATGCACGAAAATCCTATCAACAAGTTAAGCGTCTAACTCAAGGTTTCAAGCCCGGAGCATCCACTTGCAGAGACGAAAATGGAAACCTGGTTACAGATACACAGAGTGTACTGAGGTTATGGAGGCAGCATTTCTCCAACTTGCTTACGGGCGATGATTCCACCGATTCCGCCCAGAGAGAATGCAGTACGATACCACCAATCGATGATAACGTAGTGGAAGTATCATCACCTAGCCATGAAGAGGTTCGAGTTGCTATCCAGCGACTCAAAAACAACAAAGCAGCGGGTGCGGACGGCCTGCCAGCTGAGTTTTTTAAAGCTGGTGGCGATGAATTGTTAAGGTGCATGCTTCAACTCATCAGCAAAATATGGCTAGCGGAAAGCATGCCTGACGATTGGAATCTCAGCGTGCTTTGTCCTGTAATAAAGAAAGGATACCCGACAATCTGCGCCAACTACAGGGGTATCAGTCTTATTTCCATCGCATATAAGATCCTCTCGAGCGTATTGTGTGAAAGATTGAAGCCGTATACAGAAACGCTGATCGGATCCTATCAGTGTGGCTTTAGACCTGGTAAGTTCACCATAGACCAGATTTTTACACTACGCCAAATCCTGGAGAAAACCCATGAATATCAAATCGACACTCATCATCTCTTCGTCGATTATAAAGCTGCGTTCGATAGCCCAGTGCGGGATTGCCTATACGCAACAATGTCTGAGTTCGGTATACCTGCAAAGTTGATAAGGCTCTGCAGGATGACGTTGAGCAATACGTTTAGCTCCGTCAAGGTAGGGAATGACCTCTCCGGAACTTTTAATACCGAGCGAGGTTTCAGACAAGGCGACCCGCTCTCGTGCGATCTCTTCAATTTCATTATGGAGGGGATCGTACGAAAAGCCGGTGTGCATCATAATGGAACCATTTTCTTCAAAGGTGTTCAGCTCCTTGCGTACGCTGATGATATTGATATTATCGGTCGGAGTAAGAGAGATGTTACTGCTGCTTTCACTGCTATTGAAAAGGAATCAGCCAAAGTGGGTTTGACGGTAAACGAGGGCAAGACGAAATACATGATGTCTACTAACAACAACAAGAGAGCACGGGATCTAGACTCTCATGTTACAGCGGGCAACTGTAAATTAGAAGTTGTCAAGGAATGCATCTACCTTGGCACTGCCGTAACCAGCAACAATGATGTCAGTCTGGAGATTAAGCGGAGAATAACAATTGCTAATAGGTGCTACTACGGTCTCAGTAAGCAATTACGTTGCAGAGCTCTCTCTCGATCGACAAAGCTAACACTTTACAAGACGCTCATTCTACCTGTGCTTCTTTATGGCGCTAAGGCATGGGTGGTTTCGACAACAGACGCAGCCGATCTTGGAGTGTTCGAGAGGAAAGTTCTCCGCAAAATCTTTGGTCCTGTTCGAGTTGGCGACGGCTATCGCATTCGAATGAACCACGAGCTGTATGAGCTCTACGCCGACATTGACATAGTTAAGCGTATAACAATACAGCGACTACGCTGGCTGGGTCATGTCCATCGTATGGATAAAGAAGCTCCAGCGAAAAAGGTATTCGAAAGGAAGGTCCCCGGTTAACGACGAAGAGGGAGACCATGCCTCCGGTGGATAGACCAAGCTGAGGAAGCCCTAACCGCGCTTGGCATTAACGATTGGAGAAGGCGCGCGCAAAACAGAGGCGCCTGGCGAGAGCTAATGAGGTCGGCCGTAACCTGACAACGGGTTGTTATGGCCATCTAAGTAAGTAAGTAAGTCATCATGGGATTGTTTTAAAAATTCTTTAAAGTCTTTACTGAGTACTTTTTCAGCACCGACAAAGTTGGTTCCATTATCGGAATATAGCTTAGATGGACAACCACGTCGTGAGACAAATCTATCGAATCCTGCCAAAAAGGCTGAACTAGACAAATCACTAGTTGGTTCTTAATGAATTGCTTTAGTAGCAAAACAGACGAAAATACATACATAGCCTTTGGTTATACGGCACGCTCTTCCAGTAAAGTTTTTGATTTCAAAAGGACCAGCAAAGTCCATACCAGTGATTGTAAATGGTCGTGACAGAGTTGTTCTCTCTGGGGCAAGGCAGCCATTAATTGGGTCTGATATTTTTTACGATGGATAACACATACCTTGCAGTTATGTATACAGGTTTTAATCAAGTTTTTAGCTTTTATTACCCGAAACTCTTGCCTTAAGAGTCGGAGAACTAATTGGTTTCCCCCATGTAGTGATATTTTGTGTATAAATTCTACTAAAAGTTTTGCTAACTGGCAATGGTAAGGTAGAAGTACAGGCTGGCGCTCATTATAAGTGAGTGCGGATGAAGCAGCTAAACGCCCATTAACTCTAATAATCTGATCTTGATCAAGAAACGGGTTAAGGTTTAAAATTTGACTTTTTTGGCAGATTGGCCTTTTTTCCATTAAAGTATGATACTCTTTTGAAAAGTTTTGGGATTGAGATAAAGTTATCAGACGAGCTTTTACAAATTTTATTTCATCTTGTAATATAGCTTTGGACTTATGACGCGGCTGCAACGATCGTAATCTCGGATGCGTGCTGTTAAAAAACCTAAAAATGTATGAAACTACTTTGCACGCTCTTGCGAATGATGAAAACCTTTCTAATATGTCTTCGTTGTACGTCGAGCTAGCAAAATTTGCCGTTACAGATTTTATCTCAATTGAGGTTTCTAAGTTTTCCCTAGATAAGCTTACAGGCCAAAATGATTTTTGCAAGGAAAGCCAAGTAGGACCATGCCACCAAAGATTATTTGACTGAAGTTCCTTGGGGGACAGCCCCCGGGTTGCTAGGTCGGCAGGATTGTCGTGAGAAATTACATGAGCCCAGATCTCACAGCCGATTTTCTGACTTATTTTTGAAACCCTGTTTGCGACAAATGTGGACCAGGTACAAGGTGGTTTATTTAACCAAGCCAAAACTATTGTAGAATCTGTCCAGAAAAATTTCGTATGGGATTTTACTTCTAACTGAGGAATTATTGAGTCGACCAAGTTCGAAAGTAACTCGGCTCCGCATAATTCCAACCTTGGTAGAGAGATTGTCTTTACCGGGGCAACCTTTGACTTAGCAATAAGCAAATGAGTCGAAACTGATTTATTTGCACTTTCGACTCGAATATATATGGTTGCCGCATAAGCCTTTTCAGACGCGTCACAAAACGCATGAACTTCTACAGTGGAGTCAATCTGATAATTAATCCACCTTGGAACTTTAATGAAATTGATGAAATGATAACTCCATACGAAATTTTGCCACCGATATAAGGTTAAGTGGTTCATCCCAATCAGATTTATCTAACCAGACTTGCTGCATTAAGATTTTCGCCATACTGACTACTGGAGCTAACCAACCTGCGGGATCAAAAAGCTTGGCTATAATAGATAAAACTTCTCTTTTGGTATATGAAGCCTTAACTTCAAGAGGTTGCGCAACAAAATAGAACGAGTCAGTTTTAGCGATCCAAGAGACTCCTAACATTTTTGCAGTACTTTTATCGTCCAGTTCAAGAAACTCCACGTTAAGAAGATGCTCTGTAGGTAAATCTTGCAAAATTTCCTTGAAGTTGGAGGTCCATTTTCTAAGTGAAAACCCGGCTGACTTAAGCGCTGCACTGAGTTGATTTTTAGACTCTTGAGCTACTACTAAGTCATGCGCTCCTGCTAATACGTCATCAACGTACATATAGTAGCGTAAAATAGAAGAAGCTAGAGGGTATGAATCGCTTACGTCTGACGCAAGTTGTAAAAGGGTCCTGATTGCTAGATAAGGTGCACAATTTACACCGAAAGTAACTGTTTTTAACTCAAAATCACGAATCGCACTGTCAGGAGAATCCCGAAACACGATCCTTTGGAAAGGTGTGTGTGATGAATTTACTTTGATCTGACGGTAAATTTTTTCGATGTCCGCATTAAATATGTACTTAAAAAATCTCCACTTAAGAACAAGTGTGGTGAGATCTTTCTGTAGTACAGGTCCAGTATGTCGTTAAGACTGATACCGTTTGCCGATTGACATGAAGCGTTAAAAACTACCCTTAATTTCGTAGTTTTACTTTCAGGCTTTATAACCGCATGATGGGGCAGATAGTAATTTGATGCAAACGTAAGACAATCGGAACTAATCTCTTTCATGGGATTAAGTTGGATATACTCCTTGAGTACCCTATCATATTCAGTTTTTAACTCTGGTTTCCCATACAAACTTCGCTCGTTTCTCTGAAACTGACTCAAAGCTATATGTCTTGAAGGTCCTAATTGTAATTTATTAGGGAATTCAGGTTTAAATGGCAAATCAACTACATAACGACCATCAGGATCACGATAAGTTGTGCTGCTGAACAACTCTTCACAAAGTCGATCAGAAGCAGATAGTGGCTTAAATTTGGGTACCTCTTCAATTTCCCAAAACTTAGCAATTTGCTCATCAAGAGCAACTTCAGTATAAAATGAGACAATATTTGAAGGGTTATCAGAATTGATTAAAGGACCAGTCAGTATCCAGCCAAAGATGGTTTCCTGAGCTATCAATGATCCTAGCACATTCCTTGGAATGCCATCTCGCAATATAGTGTGGTACAGATCGCCTCCAATTAATAAATCTACTTGTGAGCTTTGGTAAAACTTTGGATCCGCCAAACAAATATCAGGTAGTTCGTATAAGCGATGAGGATCCAGATTAAAGGATGGTAAATTACCGGTAAGATTAGGTAGAATAAGAGCGTTAATTGGTAATTGATAAGATGGATCCAAAGAAGAGCTGATGATGAGGCTGCACAATTTACTTGTGCGAGCGCTGACTGAGCCATTAAGTCCCGATACTTGGGCATTAATGGATTTAAAGGGAATTTTTAGACGATTTCGAAGGCGTTCTGACATAAACCTACCTTCGGAGGCAGGGTCAATTAGTGCCCGAATAGTATAAGTGACTTGAAGGTGGATTATTTGTACTATGGCAGTACCTAACAAAACATTTTTAGGTGTTGAGACAAAAAAATTTTGCAAATTGGTTGCTGTAGGAGGATTTATGGATGAATTTCCTGATAAAGGTAGTGAAGTGGACTGTATTTGACTTTGAATTCCAGAATTAAAAGTGTTATGTCGTTTTTTACATATAAAGCAATTGTGGGAACTTTGGCAGTCCCGAAGTTGATGAACAAAAGCCAAACAATTAATGCAACAGTTCAATCTTTTGATTGCTGAAATCCTATCATTAATGCTCATTTGTAAAAACTTAGGACAAAGTCGCAAACGATGAGAGGCCTTGCATAGCTTGCAATTCGAATTATTTTTGAATTTAGTATGAAAAGATTTTACGGGTTTGGCTTTGTTAGATGAATTAAATTGTGATTGTTGAGCTGGCCTTACTGAATGAGACTTGGTATCAGTGATGGGAGCACGAATGTCCATCACCGTTTCTAAAGTATGATATCTGTCGGTAAGAAATTGGTCCATGTCTTTCCACTTAGGAATGCATGGTTTGCTACTAATGGATTGTTCCCATAAGAAGAGAGTGGTTTCAGAAAGCCTAGTAGAACAGAGGTAAACAATGATTGCATCCCAGTTAGAAATGTCAATCTGGTGCAGCTGCAGTACCGAAATCGAATTATTTATAGCGCGTTGGAGGGTTTTGATAGCAGTACCAGATTCGTTGGTAATCCGCTTTAAGTTAAAAAGAATTTTAAGTTGATTGTTAATGAGAATGCGCGGATTCTCATATTGGGTCTTCAACTCTTTCCAGGCTAAAGTGAAACCTTCATTGGTTAAAGGAACCTTTTGAACGATATCTTTTGCTTCTCCCCGAGTTTTTTGCAAAAGGTGGCATAGCATTTCAACCGGACTGAGCCGCGAATTATTTATATACAATGCGGTGAATAAATCCCTAAATGTGGGCCACGAAAGATAATCACCGGCAAATGGATCTATGTCGCATGGGGGTAAATGAATATTTGAAACCGAACGCGATTCTTTTTTTGAACTTGAGATTGAAATTTTGGAAGCTTGATTAATATGAGTTATGTGTTCTGTAATTGTGGATAAACATCGCACAAATGTACGATGAGAGTCTCGATATTTTGTTTTAAGAACTGAGGCATCCACGACATCATCGGTTTCTTCATCTGTGGTTTCAGGAACTTTGAGCTTAGGACTTATAGCCTTCTCAGTAACTTTGGTTTTCTTCAAGGTCTTAGATGCTGAACAATTTTCGAGACACTTCTCATATGAAGCCTTAAGCTTTACCCAAATTTCTTGAAATTCAATCTTCTCAATTTCTAAGCTCGTTATTGTGAGATCCGAAACTGAAAGCGCATTAAAATACACTTCGTATTCTACAAGCTGATCTGCGACGCGAATAAAATTATCGAGGGAAGCCATTTTTAACGATGTTTAAAATTCCAAAAAAAAAAGAAATGAGAAAAAAAATTATTCCTGTAAAAAAAATAAATTTATTTTATGTTTGTTTGACGATAATGGGTTAATGTTGAAAAGTTTTTAACTGTTTCTTAGGGTAACCTTCAAACTGTAGGTGGGTTACAAGTTTCCAAAATGGTTGACTTGCCTTGGGTCATATGTGTGAAAAAACAGCAAATAAAATATATATGTATATTTTATATGTACTTATAAGTGCAACGCAAACAAAAATTAAATATTTTCTCAAAATTAATTTCACTAATTTCACAATGTAAATTTTACAAGAAATATCAAAATTCCAAAAAAAAAAAAAAAAAAAAAATGGTAAACTCCATGAGTCCAAATGTAGCAGGCAGGTTCCAAATTTCCCGAAATCTCACGTCGCCTAAGATGGATACGAAGTAATCGATCACGAACTCTTAAAATGGCGCACAAATTCACTGGGTGAAATCCACAATTTTCAAAATTGATTCTTGCTGGAAATTCCAGAAAAGGTCCCAGCTGGTGTGAAATCTGGAGTAGTCGATCTGATCCAGCGTTTTAATCCTTTCCAGAATAACCGCGTTAATTTATTTTTTGAGCACTTTTCTTTTTCATATATGAGTTTATACGATTTAAATTTTTCTTCTTTTTATATTTCGATTTTTTTTTTTAAAATATTTTTCACTTTCGCGCACTTTTCACTGATTTTAACTCAATTTTAGGATATAAAAAATTAATTTGTTCCTCAGGCTTCCAATGGGTTAAATGGTATGCATGTATTTTTGCTCCATATATGTAAAATTTTATCATACGATGAGGCAAATCGAATTTATGAAAATTTACTAACGCGGATTTTTTAGTTCTTAAACGCACGATTATTTAGCGAAACAAATGATTTGCAACTAACCAAGTACAACGCGGTGTAAATGGAAAACTTGTGCGAAAATTGTATTTGATACTTTTCAAAAAGTAGGTTACATGAAAATCTAATAGTTTCCTCGATTTTATCAAAATTCTTTATTTTTCTTTGATTTTTTTTAAGTGTACGCAAATGTTTAAAACTTAATCACGAAATTTAAGTAAAATTGAAAAAGTCCAAAAATTCACTAAAAGTATCAATTACAATATTTGTACATCACTAACACTGATTTTCATATGTTGCATCTTTAATTTTCAAGATTATAATTATGTATGTAAGTATGTATATGCGTATAGCGCTTGCAATTCGCAAGGGCAAAATGGTGTAAAAAATATGCAATATAATGAACGGCAAAGAATTGCACGAACCTTTTTTCTGCGTTAGAGGTGCTCCCGCGAGGAATATTTTAGTTTGTGGCTGATTTTTCGCACAAAATGCACAGCTTGATGACAACGATGTTGATGATGATTGCGCCGGTGGTACAAATGGTGCTTATGTTGAACACCGGTGTTGAAAAAGATGATCCAACGATGATAGGCACTTACAAAATTTGCATATATGTATGCAGTTGCTCGATGAGTTGAGTTGCTGATTGGATGCCAACGAATTACTCCGGCTCGATAGGACCAAAAATGATTAATTCGCGATTTCAAAATGGAATAAAAAACACTTTTCTTTAAACTTTATAATGATTTTAATTTAATTTTTAAAACTTTATAACAAACGATTAATTCTAAGCGAATGTAAAACCGCGGTTGTTGGCATCCAAAAGTTGTCTGTCCTCATAGCCGAAATTCGAACATTTTGGTTCTTCGTTGAGTGTTGCCGTTTTTGCCTTTTTTCCTTTTTGCATACTAAAGGTGTCCAATGCTGTAATAGTTTTATGATGTTGGTGTAAAGGAGCCATTTATGAGGTTCCTGTTACATCATAAGCTTACGCACTTGAACAGTAACGCTGTATAAAATTCCAAACTATACTGGAAGCGATAGGATAAGACAAATTGAATATTTTAAAACATAAGTCAATTGTATATAAAAATTGATTTTGCATATATTATATCACATCAAAAAATACTAAAATTTTTCAGGATCCAATATTGACCCAGATATTAACAAAAATGGTTGAATACTTCCTTTGCTTTGTTGCATTTGTAACAGCTCTGCTTCGCACTCGGTTACGGTCTTGCCAACTATAACAAAACTTACCTGGGAGTCACTTATTGAAAATTTGGTGTGCACCTTTTTTTTCGTTTTTGACGTTAACTACTCTTGCGGTTGAGGCAAGCACACAGTGAAGTAGGAAGAATATTCCACAGCAACGATCATATAATAATCATCTAATAATAAAATTGAAGTTTTGCGAACAAATATGTTCTTAAAACAAGAGAAACTTACTTTCAGAAATGTATTCCTTTTCTTTCATTCAATTAAGGAGAGCTTTGCAGCTTGGTTCTTTTATCTGATCTTGAAAAACTTCCATAATTTTTTTTGATAAAAATATCATAATTATCGATCAGGCTGCTCGCATCTACAAACAAATGTTTAAAATCGATATTTATCTGCAAAAAAGGATTATTATTCCTAATAATTTCAAGATTAAAAAAAAATAAATTACAAATTTATAACCCATTGGTTTTTTATACTGCTTCCATTTAGACAGTAGACCATCTGTGCAGTTACCATTCGTGACCTCTACTAGCCTGAAATTTTTAGAAGCAGTCCAATAGGTTTCAAGTTCTGCCCATGAAAAATTGCCCCTGCTGATTTCCTCTACAATTTTTTCAACATTTAGTTCTGGCGGACCTAAATAAAAAAAAATCATATGAGCTTCAAAGGATATGGGAAAACTGAAACTCTTTGTGAAAAATTCTAGAAAGAGTAATTTTAATGATTTATTTCGAACGTGTCTAAAGCCACTATTGAGAGTTATCACTTTCTATGAAAATATTTTCTCTCAAATAACACTAGCCGACACCAAAAATGTTCCATGACATTTCTTAATTTTTTATGATGTACATAGTTAAGTCCCCTAAGTTCAAAAAATTTTTGATAGATTTTTCTCACGGTAAGTTTTTTTAAAATTTTTTTTAGTGTATTTTCAGTTTTTAGTCTATATCTCATCCAAATATAAACCGATTTTGTTCTAATAAACATTGAAAAAAAGTTAAAAAAATTCCCCACAACTCTTGTAGAAAAAATTTTCGAGTATAAAAAACAGCTTGGGAGATAAAAGCTGATACATTTGAAAAAAATGATTTTTTTAAAATTTGTATCCAATTAAAAATAACTTTTAAAATATAAATATTTTAACTACATCATAAATTAAGAAAGTTCATGGAACAAAAAAAAAAAAAAATGTTAAAAAAGTCGGCTAGTGTAATATGAATAAAACATGTTACTAAAGAGCTTTTGTAATATTTGAAAGAGATATCATCTGGTAATGTCACTTTAGTGGTTAGTAATTTGCTACCATATACTCAACCAGTTGCATTTGCAACCTTGGTTCATTGAAATCGTATACGATGAATTCATATGTAGCGTATTGGAGCTTATGCCTAGCGTACTGAATTCTTTGGACCACTAGATTCAATAACCGAATGTAAGTTACTGAACCTTACAGCAAACTGAACCACAATCAATAATTTTTTTTAACTAACATGTAATGCACAAGTATTTCTTTTTCAAGGTATTAAAACTCTCGTGTAAGATTGCAATTACTTATTCGTTTAGCACCTCAATAATGAATTTACACTTGCAGTAAGTCACTTTTCATTTTTTTTTTGACAAATTTAGGACTCATCTGTATCTGCTGGACAATTCTTAAATTAAGCTTCAATATAATCTGCACTCCTATTGGCAGCGGATAAATTTCGTAAAATTGTTAAAGTTGCTCCGGTTGTGCTAAAAGTAGTATTTCAGAATCGATTCCACAATCTGTACGAGTAATAATTAAATGATATAGTTTAATGAATTATTAATTAATCAACTCACCAAGAAAATGATCCAAAATCTTGAATTTTTCAATAATAGTCTCCTTTAGCTTTAACTCCACCAATAATTTCTATAATTTTTCTTTTTCATCCATTGACTGCACTGATATTCTATGATAATTCTTTTCGGAATGATGCCAACACATTCAGAACATAACGGCATTTCTTAAAGAAACGATAAGTATTTTAGCTAACTTGAAGAACATTTTTGTCAACTTTAAGAAATGATAAGTATTTTATTCAATTTGAAGAACATTTTCGTCAACTTAATTAAAGACGTTGATTGCTTTAATTTGAATAAAATACAATTGAACTTTGTTGATTTGCTTGATGTGAATAAAATTAATTATTAAAACTTGTACCAACTTACCAAAAAAATGATTTGTAATCTTAAATCAAAAATATATTTCCAAGTTCACCACGCAAAAATAATTTCGTTATTTTGTATTCCCTGATCGCACTAACCGCATTCTATAATATTTTTTTCGCAATGACGCCAATGAACTCAGAGTATAACGGGAGTTTTTTAAGAAACGATAAGTATTTAAGTTAACTTGAAGAAAATTATGTTAAATTAACAAAAAATTTCTTCAATTTGAATAAAATACGAACTGGTTTTCGTTGAACTGCGAAGCCACATTTTGCTGTCAGATTTTAATGTGACAATTTAGTATAACCTTTATTGTTATTTCCATGATAATTTCGAAAAAAATAGAAATATTTTGAGTTTTGTAAAATAATTCGAATTCAATCCGTAAGACAAATTAAATTTTGTTTGAAGCAGGCGCTTAGCAAATAAAACAACATGAATATCATTTTTATTTTTCAGTTTGAGCTGAAAAGTTCACGTACTTGATCAAGGGATCAAGAGTGCTAAGCCCCTTATATTAATATTTCTGGATTCGGAAAGGCTTAAGCCCAAATTAAAATAATACGACGATAGCAGTAGTGTATTTTGGCACATTGATTTAGTTTCCGTATTACGTGTAATTTTAAAGAAATCTCCTTTTTTTATCTTTGAAAATATGATTTTCGTGTTTTTTTAAATGCAGAATCAGCTATAGTGACTAAGCTATACTTATTGAACTTCAAGTAAAACAAGAAAATTGAAAAATATAAGATCATAATTTCTATAGATTTATAGCCCCCAAAGGAAAAATTATGGTGGCAAAAATAGGATAATTTGAGCACACACGCAAGCAAACAACATAAATATAATTTTTGTGATTTTCAACTCAATTTTTCTGCCGAAAAAATGCCAAAAAAATCACAAATAGCGGCATCGGTTGTAAGCTACAAAAAAGCAACAACAAATACACGAATTTTTTTTTTGGATTTTTTCGACTGAATTTTTCTGGAGAAAAACGAACAGCAAAATTTACGCGGCAACAGCTGCAAATTTGCAAGTTTGAAGAAGTCAAAATAAAAATCATGTTGTTGGATTTGCTGGTTGCCTGGTAGCAATAGAAATGAATTTTCTCAAATGCAGCTCAAATGTAAAATAACATTAAATAATTTGTAATGCAAATAAAAAATGGCGGAGGAATTCACTTAGTGAGTAATTATCATCAGGATTTTCCTCCTTTTAATAATCACAACTAATTTGGAAATTATTGTATTATTGCCGAAAGGTTTCCCCCTTTTTTTTAATTTTCAATTCACATAGCATTTATTTTCATTTCTTATTTTCAAAAAACTTCTCTATTAATTTATATAAATAAAATAGAAAATCTTAAGAAAATAGAAAATGACAGATCAGAGGGAATATCAGCTTCGTTGCTAAATATCCCAATGCGCAAAAAGACATTTCCCCTCATTCTAAGACCGAAATTTTAATCTAGCCAAAATAGTAACACGTTCCAATTATCGACATTTCTAGGAGCGTTGTTCTTTTATATATAATTCGCCGAGTGGTTGAAATTCAACCATTAAAAATGCTTTTGGTGTTAAAGAACTGATATAAAAAAGAGCTATTATTTGTCATCGCTTTCAAAAATAAAAATCATGGTGACATGTTGCCCTACACCTATCTTAATCCCTTCCTTAGAGTTCAATATACATATCTCCATACCAAATTTCATCAAAATCAGTCGATTAGCTTAGTTAAGAAAACATATTTTCCTGTTAGGGGCGTGGCGCCATCCACTTTAAACATATACTTTTTCTCAAGACTCAATCTATCTCCATATCAAATTTCATTAAAATCGGTTATTATTTTAGCTGTGAGAACATGTTGTTACGAAATTTCTGTCCCTTTGACGATAATTTCGATCTCTCACACTTTTCTGAGTTCGATCACTGGATTGTGTAACAATTAAAAACACAAACTTATTTAGTTATAAAATGGTTTATTTTATTAACGTTCAAATTCTAATATTAATTTAACACTGTATAGAAAACTGTTTTGTTCTACTACGGATCACACTGTATTCACTTTATTGCTTATTGCTTCGCTGTTCTAACTCAACTGTAAGTTCAGCTCAGATGACAACCCTTTTTATACTGCAGTCATCACTCTCTCAAATAATCCAGTACCTTCTAAGTGGCGTACATTCTACCATTATCTACAACCCACCAGTGCTACTTTGTAGCGTGCATTCTACTACTATCCACATTTCACCACAATACACCAGTTGAGCTAGCTATTATGCTAGATGTTAGATGGCGTTGTACGTTGTACGACGGCGATAATTTCTCTCGGTTGTTGACTTTTTATTGTTTACTGCAGCGTCTGTTCGGTTTAGCATTTTGCGCTAGATGGTGCTAATATCGTTTAGTTTCTTTCGTTGGTATTTATTTCAAGAGTCTTCTAGCATAAACCAAATTTCGCTACACTGCCCTCCGCTTAAACTTGTTCGTCCCGAACAAGAGTCTCTCCGTCCCTAGTATAAGGTGCCAGCCTTTCGATGTGGACTACCTTTAATTTACTTTTGTTCCCGGGGTATTTTTGGATTCGATACACAACATCATTAATCCTTGTGACGATCCGGTAAGGTCCCTCCCAATGAGTCTGTAATTTAGGAGACAAGCCTCGTTTTCGTTGTGGGTTATGTAGCAGCACTAGTTGACCTTCTTTGAACCCTTCAGTATTTGCTCGCAGGTCATACCGAGCTTTCATCTTGTCGCTAGCCAATTGAGTACGTCTTCTAATAAGCTCGTGTATATCTGCTAATTCTTCTCTTTTCCGCGACATGTAATCGTCAGCTTGGGTCGTTTCTGGGACAACGCTTACTCCGTACTTCAAATCTGCTGGAAGCCTTAAGTCCGTACCAAAAATGGCTTTTGCTGGCGTGACTGTAGTGGTATCGTGTATTGCCGACCGATAAGCCATCAGAAACATTGGTAGGTGCTCATCCCAATCTTTTTGTCCTTTATCGACAACCTTTTTTAAATGTTCCTCTAGAGTACGGTTGAACCTTTCGACCATGCCATCGGACTGAGGATGCAAAGCTGTGGTGCGTGTCTTCTGTATTCCAAGCATGTCAAAAACCTCCTTAAAAAGTGTCGACTCAAAATTTCGTGCTTGGTCGGAATGCAACTCAAGTGGAGCTCCATATCGGCAAATCCAATTTTTGATGAAAATGTCTGCCACTGTTTTTGCTTCTTGATTGGGAATGGGATATACTTCTGGCCACTTACTGAAATAATCAATTACCACAAGGATGTATTTATTTCCTGCATTGCTGATTGGAAAAGGTCCCGCTATATCCATGGCTATCCTCTCAAAGGGAGCTCCAACGTTATACTGATGCATTTTTCCCCGAGTGCGTTGCCTTGGTCCTTTAGCAATTGCACATTGGTCACAACGGCGAATCCAGTCAGCAACTGATTCTTGGCATCCTACCCAATAAAACCGTTTCTTTATTTTCTCTGTGGTTTTCGTTATGCCCAGATGTCCACCACTCGATCCATTGTGATAATCCTCGATTATTTCCTTAAATTTGGCCTTTGGAATAACCAGCAGTTTTGAGCGAGTTTTACCATCCTCGCTTTCCCAGATTCGGTAGAGACAACCATCATGCAACTCCAAGCTTTGCCATTGCGCCCAGTATGCTTTACAGATTTGGCTTTCATTTGAAATTTCTTGCCACGCCGGTTTCCTACCCAGCTCCTTAAACTTAATTATAATTGCCAAATCTGTATCATTGCGCTGGTCCCGTTTTACCTCCTCTTTTGTCCACTTTTCTTCAGGCAAAACGTTCAAAAGGCGCACATCAATTGTTCCAGCTTTATTTTCTGTTCGCGAACAATGACCGCATTCAATTTTACATGGACGACGGGAAAGTGCATCCGCATTTCCATGCTGGCTTCCTTTGCGATGCTCTATGGTGAAATCATAGCTCTGCAAGCGTTCTAACGTAAGCGCAATAAAATCTGGACAAAAATGTAAGCAAAAATTGCACAGTGTAGAAAAGTATGACGCCCAAACCAAAATATTTGAAATATAACGGTATATATTTGGTAAACAATCAACACGTGCTTTGGTTAATTAGGTTCATTTTAGCTTTAAAAATGTCGTTGAAAGAAGTTGACTGTCGTAAATTAATTTTCGAGTTTTGCAGAAAAAATAGTTCAAAAAAGAAAAGTGAAGTCGTAAAATATTTTATGGAACTGAAATTTAAAAGATCGTTTATTTATAATACAATTGCACTATATGAAAGAGGAAAATCGATTGATCGGAAGAAAGGAAGTGGAAAAAAATGCAATTTGAGTGACAGCAAAGTTCGAGCTCGCCTTAAAGCTGAAACTGAAGGTTGCACAGCTAAGTCCTACAGACAGTTGGTCAAAAAGTACCAAGTGAGTGACCATACTGTTAAAAAATATTTGCAAGGCATGGGTATCAAAAAATATACCAAAAAAATAGTCCCTGATGTCAAAGACAGCCAAGAAATCCTTATCAAACTCAGGCTTAGCCGGCTTTCCAAAAATTTGTTTGCTCCAACATCAAACGTCGTTTGCATAATGGATGATGAAACATATTTTACACTTGAAGGCAACGAATGGACTCCAAAGTTTTATTTCAAGCTGCCTAACACTTATGTTGTTGACGAAGTTAAATATATTAGAAAAACCAAGTTCCCTAAAAAGGTTTTGTTGTGGTTAGCTGTAAGTGAGCGTGGTATCAGTGAGCCTGTTTTCATTAAAAGCGGTTTGGCTGTGAATGCAGAGGTTTATGTCACTAAATTTCTTCCAGTGTTAAAACGTTTTATTGAAAGACATCACTCAAATGATGAAATCGTATTTTGGCCAGATATAGCATCGTCCCATTACGCAAAAACCACTCTGCGAGCTCTTAATGAATTTAAAATACCATTTGTGCCCAAGGATATGAATCCCCCTAATGTTCCAGAGCTTCGCCCAATCGAAACATTCTGGGCGAACTTGAAAAGAAATATTTATGGGAAAGGGTTTAAACCGAAAAACATTGAAGCGCTGATCTTAAAAATTAAGAGAGAGTTGGTCAAAATGAATACAAACGGAATTCAAGAGGCAATAAAAAAAGTACCCCTTAACAACAGGAAAGCAAACAGATATGGACATAAAATTTTTTTGCAGTAATTCTATAAATATAAGCATTAAAGTATTGAAATAAGATTTTTGTTATAAATGAAATAAATTTTTTTTTTTGCGTTATAAACTTTTGTCCAGATTTTATTGCGCATACGTTATCCACCGTGCGATTTGACCTTCAGGATCCTTGAATTGAAGTAGCCACCTTAATGCCGCATGGTCTGTCCTCAGGAGGAAGTGCTGTCCATATAAGTACTTATGGAAGTGTTTCACGCATTCCATTACTGCCAGTAACTCTCTCCGAGTTACGCAATAATTCCTCTCAGGTTTCGACAGAATTTTGCTGAAATATGCAACGACTTTTTCTTGTCCATTGATGATTTGGGACAAAACTCCTCCAATACCATGGCCACTCGCATCGGTGTCCAATACAAATTCTTTGCCGGGTATTGGGTACGCGAGTATTGGCGCTGTGGACAGTAATTCTTTCAGTTTTTGGAATGCAGTTTCCTGTGCCCCACTCCATTCGAATTTTCGATTTTTCTGTGTCAGCTCATGTAGACTGCCTGCAACATTTGCGAAACCAGGAACAAAGCGTCTGTAATAAGTGCATAGACCCAGAAAACTTCGCAACTCATGAAGATTAGATGGACGTGGCCAATTTTTCACAGCTTTTATTTTATCTTCATCTGTGTGTATCCCACTTCTGACACCAAATGTTACGAAATTTCTGTCCCTTTGACGATAATTTCGATCTCTCACACTTTTCTGAGTTCGATCACTGGATTGTGTAACAATTAAAAACACAAACTTATTTAGTTATAAAATGGTTTATTTTATTAACGTTCAAATTCTAATATTAATTTAACACTGTATAGAAAACTGTTTTGTTCTACTACGGATCACACTGTATTCACTTTATTGCTTATTGCTTCGCTGTTCTAACTCAACTGTAAGTTCAGCTCAGATGACAACCCTTTTTATACTGCAGTCATCACTCTCTCGAATAATCCAGTACCTTCTAAGTGGCGTACATTCTACCATTATCTACAACCCACCAGTGCTACTTTGTAGCGTGCATTCTACTACTATCCACATTTCACCACAATACACCAGTTGAGCTAGCTATTATGCTAGATGTTAGATGGCGTTGTACGTTGTACGACGGCGATAATTTCTCTCGGTTGTTGACTTTTTATTGTTTACTGCAGCGTCTGTTCGGTTTAGCATTTTGCGCTAGATGGTGCTAATATCGTTTAGTTTCTTTCGTTGGTATTTATTTCAAGAGTCTTCTAGCATAAACCAAATTTCGCTACAATATTTTCCTATTGAGAGCGTGTCATCCTCCTTTTTAAAACTAATAAGTTTCCGCAGGGTTCAATAAATTTCTATACCAAAGGGTCTAGCAGTGTTTGCATGGTGAATCAGACCCCACCAGGAACCTATATTGTTACATATACCAATATGTAGGATATGTGACTGGTTTGTATATATGTATATATTTCTCATCTTTGATGACGCATTCTTCAGATATATAAAAAAACTGTCCGGACTTTTTTTTGAACTCGTATGTTTTCTTAACTACTAAAGCTAGAAAAGTAAAATTAAATTAAGGTGAAAGGTAACATTCCAGAGTTTATAAAAAGATTTTTTTGATAATTTTATCCGTTTTATATGAGCATTTAAATTGTCAATGAGCAAGGCCTGCCTCGAAGAAGGCCTGCTAGCACTGCTGCGATTATATAAGAACTTCTCAAAACTAGATTTTCATGCAAATAAAAATACAATCACAGAAGGCATAATATGCCTTTCCACAACAGACGTACTATCAGGCCTGATATTAGAAGGCAAAGAAGAGGACCCCATTTATTTTAAAGCTTTTCTGTTTCTTTTTTTATTTCATGTATTGCAATGTTTCATGATTCGACATTACTTTTTTGTCATATGCATTGTGCATATACGACATGAAAAGTATACACATGGTTAGAAATTAAGAGAGGTGTGCATATTGCCAGGTTAGTCTTCCGTTGTTTCATGTTATGTTAAGGAGATAGAGTTTTGTGTATTCTTTGTCAAATTGTAAATTAAGAAACATCACAAAAAAAAAAAAATCATTAAAAAAATATCAACGCAAGTGAGATGGCGCGGATAAAAAAAAACAGTTAATGGTTTCAGAGTCTTTTAAGCTATAAAATTATTTATAAATATCATATTTTTTTCTATATTGAAAAGTATAGAATAGGTTGACGCATAAATTCCATTTTGTAATAAGAGTTTATATTTAATTTTAACGATAATGAAAAAAATGTATATTTGTGTCGGTTGTTAGAATGTTTGACTGGGACGCAGAACGCCCGGTTCGAGTCCTGGAACAGATACTTCTTTTTAATTTAATTTTATTTACAATTTGTATTTATCAAATGATTTGAATAACACAACTTGAATGGACAGACAGGCCCGTGCGCAGGAATCATCCATGGGGGGGGTTTTAACTCAAACATTTCTTATTAGATTATTTTCATAAAAAACGTCAAACTTCGGTTTACTTTTAATATAGACATTTAATTATAATCAAATACATAAATACAGGTGTTTATTATCTTTTCGGAAATTGGCCTAAAAAAAATTAAGAAAATTTGATTTGTTTTCTTATTTTTACTATTTTTTTTTTTAAAATTTTTTTTTCGATTTTCTTATTTCCATTAAAAAAATAAATGAGAAAAAAAAATAAAATTTAATTTTTGATCCAAAAATTTTCAAAGTATTTTATAAGCAAGTAATTACAATATTTTGCTTCACTAACTCCACGGCTAGAGATTTTGGAATAAAATGACTACACCAGAATTGTATTAAAATTCAATACTGCCTAGACATTAAAATTCATTTTTAATACAAATTTGAATTTAAATTTAAAAACTCGTTTTTATTAAGATTTAAAAAAAATTTTACGATACGCTGCTTTTGCGCTGCGTTCTTAAAACTTTATATGAGAACTTAAGTTTTTTACCTGTCATCGATCAGAATTGAACCTACTTAGGTCGTCGTCCTGCGTCATGCCATTGTTCATATACGCTCATCTTTACCAACTGAGCTACTGTCATTTCCATGAACGACTAAATTTCAATTACTGACTTTTCCGTCAAAATTAAATTTTGAACTTTCATTTTATGTTGTTGTCAATTGATAATTTAAATATACTTTTTTTTTTATTTCGATACGATACTACGTTGGCTGATGTCGTTAAACTGCTCATGAAACCATTGTACTGAAAGGGAACCAGGTTCGAATCTCAGTGCATACGACATATTTTTTTTTATAATTTAATAAAGAAAGTATTAAAATATAATACAGTATGGTTTAAAAATCAAATGTATTACTTGCGATATTAAAATTTAATACAAACTGTCTTACAAAATTTTGTAATCTATTCAAAAGTATTAATTATAATCAAAATTGCATTAAAAATCTTTGTAATACTTCGCTTGTATTAAAATATATTCCAAGATTTCTAACCGTGTAGTCAGTGCATGATTAGCTTAAAAAAATTAAAAAAAAATTTAATTTTGATAACTTTTGGGCCAAACATACAAACATTTTTTTTTTTCATTTATTTTTTTAATGGAAATTCATGTAGTGGCATTGACAATTCCAAATTTCAAAACAACAAAGGACTTGAGCTGTTACACAAGAAACATCAAAGCTCTACTCGCGGAGATGCCACAGTTTTTCTCCTTATGTATAGGCTTAAAAAATAGCGGTCAATTCTTTTCGACACTTCCTTTTGTGTACATAAGGAAAATAAGGAAACAATTAAATTTTCTTAATTTTTTTGGCCAAATTCCGAAAAATGAAAATTTTGCAGCTCTGGTAGTAACCCTAAGACTATTTTTTTTATTATTTTTTTAAATGAGGATATACTCGAATGTGAACGAATTTTCGAAATTCGAGTGTTTTGAAGTATTCTAGAACATGCCATTTGTCTAGTGTTAATGATATGATTCGATATTCAGTTATCATTACGTAAGTAGCTAATTCTGCGAGGTACTTGAAAAAACTCGTCCAAAACTCTTTCCACTTTGATTTCGATATCGTGATGTATATTAAGCGAGGTTGAGCCGTTCAGCCGACCATTGGACATAGTTGATCTGAGGTATGTCTTTAGACGACGTAGCACTGAAAAGGAGCGTTCATTTGTTGCTGTTGTCACAGGCAAAGCTGTCAAAACACGAAGCATTTTTGATGTTTTGCCCCCCAAAGCGTTGACGCCAAAGTTTATGTCACGTTAACTATCATGCAAAATTGAATGATATGGTACAAATAGATTTGTGCATGAATTTTCATTGCAGCTGATTTTATTGATGCCGGAGCTATGCTTAAACGCGCATAGAAAAAAAGGTCGTGTTACTTAGCCTTAGCGACGCGCAGTGGTCCCAAATCGTGTTTTTTGGTTCAAAAATAGCTAGAGTGCGCAAATCTTGAGAAAATAAAAAACTCGTGCTCTGATAATTTATTGGCATTTCAGTTCTTTTGTTTAAAAAAAAAAAATTTGTTTTGTCTTTTTAATTTTTCATTCAAATGTCAATAAAAATCTATGTGCGAAAATTCCCAATGGGGGGGGTTTGAACCCCCAAAACCCCCCCCTTGCGCACGGGCCTGTGGACAGAGATTTGAACATGCTTGATTTCTATTATAGTTAGAATGCGACCCCGTTCCTTAGCTAGCTCGGCTACAGAATGTTGATGTTTTATTAGACAAAATTGAGCATAAATAACTGGTCGTACCGCTGGTTTTTGTATGTCTAAAAACTATTCATGCCTAAAATCATTTAAAACGGCCCTTAAACTGATATTGGTATACAAATTTATACTAATTTTTTCAACCGTGTATGTTTCTTCATAATTTTCGCTAAAATTATTTTGCAGGAAGTTTGGCCCTCTGGCGGTCACATATTTGCGAGCCGATAACGGCACTGAAATAACATGCAATCTTGTGGCTTCCAAAACACGTGTGGCACCCCTTAAGCCCATATCGATTCCAAGGATGGAACTCATGGCTGCAATTTTAGGTCTCCGCTTAGCAGGATTTATAAAAAAGCAGTTATCCGTTAAAATTGGTCGGCGTGTGATTCCAAAGACGTGCTTTATTGGATACGGTCAGACGCAAGACAGTTTAAACAATTTGTTGCCTTAAGAATTAGTGACCTTGAGAAGCTACTTAATATTATAGATATCAGCGGTGTCGAATCTGTTATGTTTCGGAATTGCCAAGAAGAAGTTTTCAGCGAGGAAATAAACAGTTTAAAATTTCCTATAAGCCAGGTCAGCCGAAAAAGCGTACTGTATAAATGTTCGTGATATTTGGATGAAGTGGGTCTGCTCAGAGTGAAAGGTCGAATTGATTCTGCAGCTGGCGTGTCAGTGGACACGAAACGTCCTATAATTGTACCACGCAATCATGTGGTGACCCGTCTCGTTGCTGAATTCTATCACAGAAGATTCTACCACCACCACAAGGAAATTGTGGTTAATGAAATGCGGCAAAAGTTTGTTATACAAGGTTTGCGAGCGCTGGTGAGTTCTACTGTTAAAAATTGTCAACTTTGTTGCAATCGACGGGTTAAGCCTTGTCCACCAGAAATGGGTGATCTGCCACCCGAAAGATTATCATTATTCACAAGACCATTCACGTTCACAGGAGTGGACTATTTTGGTCACTGGAAGTAGCAGTTGGTCGACGGCGAGAAAAGCGCTGGGGCGTTCTCTTCACCTGCCTTACAACCAGAGCTGTTCATTTTGAGATATCACCTTCGCTTTCTACTGACTCGTTCATACTTGTCCTAAAACAGTTTATTGCGCGTTGAGGAACAAATCAAAAAGAATAATTTAGTCTTTTTGTTTAATATCATTGAGCGCTACACATTGGCGACAGGAAATATTTGTTTTGGGGTAAATACAGTTCATATCGTTACCTTAATATAGAAAAGCCCTATCTTACATTTTTATTATTTTACAGGAGAACGAAAAAACTTAATAAAAATTTGTGAGTTAAAGTGAGTAATGACTTTTTTTTATTTGCTTGTGATTGATTTATTGTCAATCGTAACAAACACATTTTTGTCAATGGTGTATTAGTGGGTGACCTACCGAAATCTATAAGAATCTCGATTTTGAAAAAAATGTTAGTTAGGGCCTTTCTAAATTAAGGTAACGATATGGTGATACATTTACAATGACTAATGACAGTGAGGGTCAATTAGGCGTCAAGATGCCATCTTTAATAACTTTGAAACAATAAAGATCATCAAGTAAAGGAAGCTAAACCAGAATCAAAACTATTGTGGAAGCAACCAATACTTTATCGCACATCGAGCTTGAGTGCAGATTGGGCATGGTCGAGTCATATTACAAACAAGCGGTGTATTATCAATCACAAATTGAAAGTCTTGATTCTTCTGATACTCGTCGGAATGATTTAGATGAACTTCATGTAGCTGTTAAAAGTAAACTGTGAGCTTTACTTGAGGAATGCAAACCAAAAGAGACTAACCAGCTTGAGCAAAGTTTTCTTTTCCCTACATCAGCTCAAAATCGTTTACCAACACTTCAACTGCCGCGCTGTGATGGCAATTATACGGAATGTAAAAATTTTATTCATTCGTTCAACAACCTGGTGCACAACGATCAGTTTATTACAAAAATAGAAAAGTTTAATCACTTGTTGACGTGTTTGAAAGGATAAGCTCTGGCAACAGTAAAGGGTTACCAAGTGATAGAGGCTAACTACGATTTGGCTATTGCTCGTCTAAGGAAACGCTATGAAAACGAAACCTTAATATTTTTGGAAAATGTATCAGCTTTGTTTGGCGCATCTGAGATGTCAAAATCTGATTCAAAACAACTTCGATATATTGTTGACACAATGTCAGCGCTTTATAACTCACTGAAATCATTAAGCACAGTTGAACAAATCTTAGACGCTGTTATAATCCATCTGGTAATGAGCAAAGTGGACCCTGGTACAAAGCAACGATGGGAGGAGCAACTATCATATGCCATCCTGGGCCAATTGCTGCACCATATTGGATAAACGTTGTCAACAGCTGGATGCACAAGGTAAACGCCATGACTCTCAAGTGCCAAGTCAAGCTCACAACAAGTTAAATAAAAAGAATTCAAAACTCATTACTGGTGAAAAATAATGAAATTCAAAAATCTGAGAAAGTTTGCGTTTTTTGTACAAAACGAAATCATATTATTATGACGTGCCAACAATTCATTGTTTTATTTCCAAAGGAGAAAGAGGAGAAAGTAAGTCAACTACGTTTATGCGTCAATTGCCTTGCCAAAGGCCATGTGGTCTCTGAATGTCAGTCGAAGTATTATGCCGTTTTTGTAAAGCGCGACACCATTCATTGTTGCACCATCATAAGGAGTTTTCATCGTCAAATTTGTCTACTTCAAATTCAACTGCGGCATCCACACATGCTACAATGGTAATGTCAAATAATTCACAGATATCTGTTTCAGAATAAAAATCAGCGTATTCTTCATTAGCAATGGGTGAGTTATATCAAACCAAAAGTACAGTAATTTTAGCCACTGCCATGATTCTTCTACGAGATTCCGCTGGCCACTTCCATTTGTGCAGAGCATTGTTAAACTCATGCTCTCAGGTAAACTGGATGACATATTCGTTTGCGCGCCTACTCAATTTAAAAAAAATTACGGCATCAGTTGATTTGTCTGGTATTGGCAACACGTCATTAAAATTAACTCTTCAAACGCAAACAACAAAGCAGTTTTGAAAAATCTACTGTGTTTTTGCTCTCAACCAAAATAACAAATTACCAACCCGATGAATCCATTTCAATCGAAAATCTAAATATACCGAAAAATATTGATTTAGCCGATCCTGAGTTCAACATATCAAAAGGAATCGATGTTTTTTTCTCGTTGTTGTCATCTGGACGTATTGAACTTGGTGTCAAGCTACCCACACTTCAAGAAACAGAATTTGGATGGATTGTGGCTGGTAAATGTTAAACATCAACCATATCAACGCCTGGTTATCACAGTTATTGCACCACATTTGATGTTCTAAATTCAAATGTTAAACCATTATGGAAACTTGAAGAAATCGTCACCCAAAGGCCCAAGACTACTGCTGAACAACAACAATGTGAAATTAATTTCTTAGAAAACGTAAGAGTGAATGACGAACGTCAAATTGTGGTACGATTACCATTCAAAAGCAGCCCAGCAGCTCTTGGAAATTCTCGAGATATTGCCTTACAACGGTTCCATTGGCTTGAACGAAAACTGAACAAGAAGCCAATGCTAAAAAATTATTACTCGTCTTTTTTAAAGGAATATGCAGTGCTCGGCCATATGTCCTTAGTCACAAAACCCGATTTTAGTGGTGCTCCCTACTTCATACCGCATCACTGTATTTTGAAGCCAAGTAGTGAGACAACAAAATTACGAGTAGTATTTGACGCTTCATGTCGTTCAGCTTCGTAAGTTTCTCTCAACGATTTGTTGTTGGTCGGACCGACCAAACAAAATGAATTGTTTATTACGCTGATTCGATTTCGTGGACATCAATTTGGTTTAATGGCGGATATAAGCAAAATGTACCGTCAAATCATGCTCCACCCAGGTCAGAAATGTTTTCAATTCATCCTTTGGCGCGAAAATAACACTCAGCCTATTTTAACTTATATGATGAATACGATAACATATGGTACAGCATCCGCACCATATAGTGCGATTAGAAGTCTTCAATACGCCGCCAATATGCGTCCGTTATCGTGTGAAGTGGGCAAATCTGTCATCCGCAATGATTTTTACGTTGACGACATGGTGACTGGGGCTGACGACCTAAAGACTTTGCAGCAAATTAAAAAAGAAGTCTGTAGCGTTTTGGGCTTTTATAAAATGGATATGTGCAAGTGGCATTGTAGCCACCCTGATATAAATGCCTTTACTGAGCGAGAACTACATTTGGATGAAGAAACAACAAGCGCGCTTGGTGTTAAATGGAAGCCGGATAAAGATGAATTCGTTTTCTACTTTCAACATAAGATACCGGTTTCCGACTTTACTAAAAGGTCAATTCTTTCATTCACGTCATCGTTCTGTGATCCATTGGGTCTCATTAATCCAGTAATTTGTAATGAACATATTGTTCAAAGTTTGTAAGGTGTGATGTAACCTTTAGAAAAGTATGCAAATGAAAATAATTTGGCAGTACTGCCATGTGTAAACATATGTTCAAGTAAGAACATAAGGTTGGCTATTCTGTTAAAATTTTGCTAACTTCCTTTTTCAATAAACCTCCAAAGGAAAAAGTTTACAATTGAAATGTGCTCTCCCGAAGCAAATAAAAATCTGGTAAGCTGTATGAAATCTCTTAACTTTTACACATTTTTTAATGCAAATTTTTATCAGAAGTTGCTTTTCTGAATGCTTAACGCAATATTTATCGCCTAACTCGAAATTTTGACTTTTTTAGTTTCAAATAAAAATCTGAATTGTCTTTAAGTTGCAAAAATTTCGGAAGCGAAGAAATCATAAATTTACTACATTTCTTCGCGTAAAGATTTTCTGAGTAGATGGAAGTAAAGCAAAATCCATGCCAAGAAAATTTCATGGTAAAGATTCCCCAAAATCAACGAATATAACATGTATATGGGCATTTCCACAGAAAAGTCTACCCTGACCGAAAATTTTTAAAGTTAATCAACAGTTTTTTCTTACTTGCATTATTAAAGAGAGATATTCAAATTTAATTAAATTACAGCTTTCCTTAGTTACGATGGCTATGGCAAGTTCACGTTTGTTAGTTTTACTTATTTCTAAGAGCATCTTTTCATTACAATTTACATTTCTAAGAGTATTTGTGCCATTGCATTCTTATCGAAAAACCTTGGCTAGAATGACAACTAACCGTAAAATAAATGCAAAAGAGCAAACAAATATCTATTAATGGTAAAATTTTGATTTGATTTCAATGAAATTCTAAGATACCATAACGCCAGCAAAAAAACATATATGGTATTCTCATTATCTCTACTCTGACGATCGCAAGTGCGTGAAATTTTATATGTTAACAAAGATCAATAAATTGAACCAATTTTAATGAAAAACTTCGGTTACTAAACAAATAGTTCAGTTTATAATAAATTTCGAAAGTGTGTAACGTAACGCCAAATTGTCAATAATTTCCTTGTATGATGTTTTGTTTATTTTAAATTTTCGACTTTTAACTTTTTATGACGTTCTTCAACATTTTCCATATTTTATCAACCTCTTTCAACTTTTTAAGTGTTTTCCATATTTTTTTTATGTATTTAACCATAATAATATTTAATTAAAACTATTCAACTGATTTCAACATATTTCATATTTTTTCCACTTTTTCAGCCTCCAAACGAAATCCCTGTCTCCTGGTAGTAATATATAATAGCTAAAATTGATGTTTTATTTGCGTTAAATAATTTTTTTAAAACAATTTTAGCTAAAAATTTTCCAATGGAAATTTAAGTAGCGTCACGCCAAGTAACGTAACGTCAGATACTTAGGCTAATAACAAAAAAATCGAGAAAAGTTTTTAAATTTGACAACTTAGAAAATAAACCTATATTATATCAAGTCCTACCAAAAAAAGTTTTATACTAAAAGCTTTACCCAATTCGCAGAGTTTTGCAATTTTGTAATCCAAGTCATATGGCAACGCAAAGTAGTCACTTTCAAACGATCACAAAATGGAAACAAATTCAAGAACCCATATTTTCTAGAAAATATTGAACTCGCAATTGTTCGTCTCTTAGAAAAAAATCGTTACGGGGTCAGTGAGAAAAGTAAAAATTTACTCAGGTTGATTCGGGTTAATATAGTGCTACTTAATTACTATGCAAATATAAGCAAACCTTTTTAAAAATGTGCCAGTTTGTATTTTTTTTAAAATATTTTTTCGTACAAACGTAACGTAACGCCAGAATGGAAATGCCCATATTCAATTCTTGCATTAACAGGTAATAAAATATTACATTTGCATTACGTTTTTGGTGTTTCAAAACACTTTATTCAGATTTTCAGAAAAAAAACCACTAAAGTGGTACGTCTACCCTACAGGCCAATACGTGTTCCAGTTCCACACATTTTACCAGACAACTATATTCTCTTTGACTGAACGCTGCTTCAAAATCCACAACAACGGCATCATAGCGTACGCCATCATCAAAAGCGGTACATTGCGCGTGGGCTCGGTATTGTGTAAAATGTTAAATTGCAAAATAATTTATTATAATTCACGAAAATCATTTAAGTGTTAAAACAAAGTGTGAGAATCCGTATCTTCGTGAAAAAAACGCGGTTTTGAATAAGTTAAAATTTAGAAAATAACAAAAACTTAAATTAAATTTGATTAGATATAAAAAAAAAACCATTTACTTTAAGTGAACAGACATATCCACACAAAACACGAAAGCTTATCGGTATTTAAAAAAAATGTCCCGGTTCTCCTCTCATATCTACCGTCGGTACAGAAGAAAAAAAAAACTGTTAGTAATAAAAACAAATATACATTGGTGGCCACGAATTTAATACACACTGCAGTGGTAACTTCATATTGAAAATATTAATATTATAGTCCAAGAATTGTTAGCTAATATTTTTCCGTGAGTGTTGCTTACAATAAGATGATGAAGTACCGTTAATTTAAATGGTTGTTTTTACTCTAATTTTCCACACATTACAAACATTTGAAATTAACGCGCCCTTCAAGTTGGCCACGAATTTAGCACAATTTAAAAATATCGCTGATTTTTTTAAAATTTTGTTTGATTTGTTTTATTTCGTATGGTATGCTTCAATTATATAATTTTGAGTTTAAAGGAGAGTGGTGTTCAGAGATTCGCCGGCAGGTAATTCATGGAATGAAAAATAATGGTAGCACAGTTGCGGAAATCAGTCGGTCCCTTAAATGTTCCAGAAAGATGGTATAGAATATATTACAACGCGTACAGCAGTATGGGAGCACTAAAAATGTAAAATTGTGTCCAAGAAAGCGCAAAAAAACAGCAAAAGAGGACAGTTTAATTCATAGAGCTTCACTTATAGACCCTTTTAAAAGCTCCAATAAACTTAAAAATTAAGTTTCGTCAGAATTCGGCATAAATGTGTCCTCCAGAACCATAAGAAGGCGTTTAAATAAAAAAAAAAATACGTGGATGCATAGCCCAACATAAACCACTTGTGTCACAAAAAAATATTAAATGAAGAATCGCGTTCGCAAAACAACATTTGATCAAACCCATTAATTTTTGGATTTGTCATACATATTGTTTTCCTTTTTATGATCAGATCCGAAGTGACAAAACTTGGCTTCATCACACCAAAATATGTTCTTCCAAAAAAATATATTGTTCATAAAACGAAATCGTTGCGAATTTTGTTTTTTGTAAGTAAAACGTATTCGTTTCGAATTCGTAACGGACTTCAAATACGAATCCGTTTCGAATTCATTTTTTGTTCATAAAACGAATTCGTTTCGAATTCGGTTTTTGTTCATAAAACAGATCAAATTTTTTTGGAAAATTTGTCCCGAAAAAATTTTCTAAGAAAAATTATCAAAAAAAAATTTTGTCTTAATCGAATTAGAAATGTTTAAAAAGTCGAAAAAACACATATATTTTGTTTAACACTGAAATTATCAATCCGTTTCGGATTCGTTTTTTTTTCGACTTTTTAACATTTCTAAGTCGATTAAGACACAAAATATTTTTTTTTAAAATTTTTCTTTGAACATTTTTCTGGGACTTCCAAAATTTTAAAATTTTTCCAAAAACTAATTCGTTCCGAATTCGTTACGGACTTCAAATACGAATTCGAAACGAATTCTTTTTTTTTCATAAATCGGATCTGTTTCGAACTCGTTTTTTGTTCATAAAAATAAAATTAATGTTTTAAGCGACTTAAAATTGCTTAAAAGTTCAAAAAAACTTATAAAATTTTTTACTCAAATTTTTTGGGAAAACTAAAAAATTTTGGATAATTTTTCTAATTCCCGAAAAAACTTTCTTAGAATAATTTTCGAAACGAATTCGTTTTTTGTAAATAAAGCGTATCAAATGAGAGAAGATATCATTCGCCTTTGACATATATTTTAATATATGACAGGTAGCCTAGCGCGCATGACTATGAATCGCTGGGACATGGGTTCGAGCCTGACTTTGGAAATTTGTAAATCGAAAGTAAAATTTAATTTGATAATAAAATAAAATTATATGCAATAAATTCTTAAAATTTGCATATAAAATAATAAAAAATTTTTTTTTTTAAATAAAATTAATTTTTTTATGAACAAAAAAAATTCGTTTTATGAACAAAAAACGAATTCGTATTTGAAGTCCGTTACGAATTCGAAACGAATTCGTTAATGCGGACGATGCTTCCGTTTTTTCGAGAGGAATTTCATACGAGTTCGAGACGAATTCGTAACGGAATCCGAAACGGATGAATAGTACGAAGAAACGAATTCGTTTCGAATTCGTAATGAATTCGTTTGGCACACTGGGAGGATACATTTACCACTACCATGTAAATGCTATCCTGCTCAATCAACATTTTAACATTTTTTTCACACATGCAGAATATGTTGCTCAACATTTTAATGTAGCGCAACAAGAAACAAAAAGGATATATACATGTATATATTCTTTTTGCTCAGATTTTATGTTATTTCGATCACGAAAGCTTTGAAATTAATTTTTTTAAAAAAAATAAAACCTTTTATTTTTTCGCAATGGATTTACAAGATTTTAAAGTTTGCGCGGAAAATTCAGCGAACTTATACTATTTTTGACATTTTATTTTTACTTACTTTCAAGGTACAGTTATTTTAAGTATTGCCCTATAGTCCAAAAAATTTTTGAAGTTTTAGCCTAATTGGGGAATTTTTAACATATTTGCATTTAAATTCTATCAAAAAATCAACTTTTTTTTTGAGTTTAGTAGCGCTAGATTGCCAAAATAATACACTGTGCGTGCTTACACCTGCTCTTATGATAAAAAGAAATTATTAATAAAAGTTGTTGAAATTCATTTATTGTAGTCTGTATGCACATTAGTTATGTTCAAAGAAATGGAATGTTCTAGAATACTTCAAGAACTCTCGATTTTCGAAAATTTATTCATATTGGAGTGTATCCTCATTTAAAAAAATTTTATTTTTTCGGAATGTGGAAAAAAAAATTAATAAAATTTGAGTTTTTTCTTATTTATAATATTTGTTATTTAATTTTTTTTTTGATTTTCCTTATGTGCATATAAGGAAGTATCGAAAAAAATGTACCGCTATTTTTTAAGCCAATATATAAGGAATAAAACTCTGGTTTCTCCGCGAGTAGAGCTTTGTTGTTTCTTGTGTAACAGCTAATCCTCTTTTGTTTTTACTGCATTCATCTCAATACACTATAATTTGAAATTGTCAATGCCACTACTTGAATTTACATTAAACAAAAAAATGAGAAAAAAATTAAATCTGATTTTCGGTCCAAAAATTTTCAAAGTATTTTATAAGTAGGTAATAACAATATTTTGCTTCAACAATTAGTCACTCTAACAGTAGATTTTAAGTATATCATATGGGTAAACACTTTAGGATTTTTACTTTGTAATTTCAATTTTCAATTTCTTATAAATTATTTAAATTAATTAATTATAAATTTTATTCTTAAATTTTCTAAAAAATGTATTCATTAAAAAATTGTGAATCAATAAAATGAGAACTTATTTAAAAATATTTTATATACTTTGTATATATTAGTTGGTACAAATTGTGGGTAGCACAAATTGAGGATTGGGTAGCACAGTAGTACGCGTGGCTGAAGGGTAGTACAAAAGTACTATTGTAGTACAAACGACAGCACTGGTCACTGTTCTAGATCACTAGCTTCATAAATTCTTTTTACCTTCATAAGAATGTAGACCATATTTCATATTTCCAATAAGAGCTAAAGGTAACGAGAAAGTTAAATGACACCCACAATTGGTACGAAATGAAACCCACCACCATTGGCATTATATCATATGAAATATCGTTTATACAGAAATTACTGCAAGTTATTTTTTACATCTGCTGAATTTCCAGATAGGTGATCAGCATGTAATAACCTTTTCAAATATATTTGTTTTATCACTTGCACTTTTTTTGTGGCATCGTGTTATTAATGGGATAGTTAGGGGCCGTCCATAAATTACGTGAGTCAAAATAGGGAGGAGGGGTCCGGCAAAATCTCACCAAGGGGGAGGGGAGGGGGTGAACGAAAATCTGACTTCGACTTTTAAATGCAGAGAGTATACATTATTATAGCAGATTACATCTAAAAATTATATGGAAAGTCTCAGGGAAATGGAGAGGGGAGTCCCGCCAGAACTCACCAAGTCTCACCAAAGACCGGAGGGGGACGGTCCGAATTTTCAAGAAAACACCTCACGTAATTTATGGACGTCACCTTACCCAAGTTAATTATGGGTTAAGTGATAAGCACACTTAAATTTTTTAATTTGATCAATCCAATGTTGTTTTTAACATATGTAGGTCTTCCACATTCTTAAGCTACGTAATTTTTGTATCCGAATTACCAATATTTGCTGTAGACACTATATGAAGTAGTAGCAATTTTACCCACTCCCCTCTCTATGAATGCGTTTGGTCATAAAATTTTTATAATAAATGAATTAATAAGTACCTACATAAGTCTACTTTTAGCACCCATAAAGTGTTTATTTGTCTCACCTGCCGCTATTTTTCCATATGTCTTAACAAAAAAATAAATAAAATTATCTCTATTGATATTTGTTTTTTGGCCGAAAATTTACAATTTGTTCTAGTTATTTAGAGATTTTTTTATCTCAAAGTAAATATAGCCATAAGCTGTTTGTTTACATATGTTGTCAAGTGAATTCTTCTCATAAAATATGGTAATAAACCTTTCACAAACCTCATCTGGTTAAACCATCAAAACTTGACGCATTCTGCTTATGAGTATTTTGGATATAAAAACAAATAACTGATAATGAGTACGAGTGAGCTCCTGAGCAATTAAAATTGCTTTCTTAAGCCCTAAATAATCATATCGTTTCAATCAGGGCGTATCTAGGGGGGATGGAGGGTTATATAACCCCCTCCCCAAATTATTTACACGGACACTATATACAGTGTGTTTTTTTTAGAGGTATAGAGCTTCGAATTGAAATAAAACACAAGAAAATCGTTTTAATGTCCATCAATTTGGCTTTATTGGAAGGATAATTTTATGCCATTAATGTTTAAATATGATTTCGGGCATGTGGCCGCCGCGGCTGGCTCGAATAAAGCCAATTCTACAGGTCCAATTTCGAACCACTTTTTCGAGCATATGGGGCCGTATGTCGGCAATAACGCCACGAATGTTGGCTTCCAAGTCCCCTAACGTTTCTGGTTTGTTGGCGTAGACGAGCGACTTCACATATCCCTAAAATAAATAATCCAATGGTGTCAAATCACACGATCTTGGTGGCCAATTGACAGGTCCATTCCGCGAAATTATGCGCTCATCGAATGTTTCCTTCAATAAATTGATTGTGACGTGCGCTGTGTGGCATGTAGCGCCGTCTTGTTGGAACCACATTCATGCCATCCAATTCGGGAACAAAATAGTCGGTTATCATGGCTCTATACCGGTCTCCATTAACGGTAACTGACTCTCCAGCATTATTTCGGAAGAAGTATGGCCCAATGACTCCACCAGCCCATAGAGCACACCAACAGTCAGTTTTTGTGGATGTAATGGCGTCTCAAGGGTCTCATGTGGATTCTCTTCACTCCAAATGCGGCAATTTTGCTTGTTGACGTAGCCATTCAACCAAAAATGAGCCTCATCACTGAACAAAATTTTGCGATGAAAATCAGCATCGAGATCAATCTCATTTTCGGCCCATACACCAAAATCACGACGCATTGCATGGTCTCGCGGCTTTAATTCTTGCACAAGCTGGATCTTGTAAGGTCGCAAGCCAAGATCTTTGCGCAAAATCTTCCATAAAGTTGATGGACAAAGCTCCAATTGCTGTGCACGGTGGCGAATCGATTCATTCGGGTCCTCTTCAACATTTTGCTCTACAGCGGCAATTGTTTCTTCGGTGCGCACTGTTCGACGTCTCTGCGGATGCGTATTATCACATAGAGTAAAAGTAGTGCGAAAACGAGCCATGGTTAACCGAATTAATTGCTCTGATGGACGATTATGTCGACCATAAAATGGACGGAGCTTGCGGTAAACTTCGCGAACTGAACCATTATTTTCGAAATAAATTTGCACGATTTGCAAGCGTTGTTCTTTTGTCAACCTGTTCATGATGAAATGGCAAACCAAACTAAACATAAATGACATTAAAATTGCCAGATTTGACCATAAAATGCCAGTTTTATCTCTATTCGAAAAACAAACCTCTAAAAAAAACACCCTTTAGAATCGAATTTGTAAAGACACTACACTGAAGGAAAAGAAACTTGATTTTTTTAAGCAGACGGCTTGGCTTGTTAAATTATTTACAATAGATTTTTTTGTGTTTCAATATTTTTAACAAGGAAATTTGTAAATTAAACAGGAAATAGCTACAACGCTGGTAAACATTGGATTTTTTTATATAAATGTATTTAAATTTGATGACAATTCTGAAAGCAAAAAAGTCATAAAACTTTATATAGATTTCATTGTAATGAAAATGTTTCATATTTTTCGGCGTATGTAATGAATGAAATCTAAATAATGTTTTATGATTCGTTTTTTATTTTTTTGCTTTCATAATTCTTTATATACATTCCAGCGTGTGGGACAATGTTTTTTTAAGGATGTTGCTAGTCTTTTCTTTCTTTTTTAAAATTATCTAGGTAACAAAGTCATAATCGGGTAATTTAACAATTGTATGTGCTTAATTTTAATTCGAAAATATGATTCTAAACGGTGAAACGATAGATCAAGGGGAAAGATTGGAGTCATGATTAATTCAGATTAAGAATTGAGTTCTATCACTGAAATCACCTGTTTCTTAAAAAATTCGAATTTGCTTGAAACAAATATTTAAGCTAAAAAAAATAAGTAGGTAGCCCCAGTACGCTCTATGTATATGCTAGGGGTGGCAATCCTTGGATCCGGGGTTCACGGGATTCGCTTTAAATATAGGCTAAAGTAATCCCTGTATTACAAAGACACAATCCCGGAATTTTCGTGATTAGAAAAATACCATAGATGCGTGAATAAGACTGAAGTCTTGCTTCATTAACTAATAAAAATTAATCTCTACTTATTTCTTAAATTATTAAATTTTTTACATTTTTCTCCTAAACTATTAATTGAGTAAAAAGATCAAATTATTTAGAAAAAAAAAATTTTTTTTATTGCAGAATTTCTTTGTCTTAAAAAAATGTCACAAAATTAAAAAGAAAATATTTTTCTGAATACTTTGATCAATTTTAAGATTTTTTAATTTACCCAGATATGCCGACGGGCGAGTTAGTGCAACAACCTTCGTAGTTTTTTCAAATTCCTTTGTTCTGACAGAATAACTTACAAAACTGAAGAAAAAATTTAAAAAAAATTATTTTAACTTGGATTTTGAGTCCGTACTACATGTAGTACGCTCGGCACATATGGGTAGTAAAGGCAATATTTTTTTTAAATTCAAATCGTTTATTATTCAGCCAAGTTTACGTACTTAAGTAAAGAAAAAACAAATTAATAAGAAAAATTATTTAGTTTGGTGGTACTTCTTATTACATGAAGCGGTACGTCAAATTTAATGCAGTGTAGTGGTCTTATTGTGGCAATGGTTACATCGAAGCGTTGCTAAAAGTAGATATTAGCAATGTGGCAATGCGCCGAAGATAAACTAAATGGTCCATTTTACCTCCCATATGTCTATGTGAAACATTTTGCGAAAGTTCAACGGGATAGACGTGTGAGGCAACGTTTATTGCACTGCTGCCGTACCAAAAACAAACAATTATATTGTTGGTAGGTGGTACCACCCTCTTTCTTTTTTCTGCAGATGTTTTTTCTTTTGCATAAGACATCATCATTATTTTTTTTTCTAAGACATTTATTATCTAACTGCGTGTTAAATAGTAGAAAAAAAAATTTTTTTTCATAATTTTTACACACTAATGCCGAGCATAGTACGCCAACAAATACATCAACTAAAATCCTATTTAATTTTTTGTTTTCACATGCATTTTTGCCACGTTTTAGTTTTAACAACTATTTTAATTAGAAAAATATAGAAAAGCAACAGCAATAAAATATGCATATTAGACTTTCTCTCACTGATCACGTGTCATCTTCACACTTTTGCTAATTTCACAAAACTGAAAACTTTGACCCCAAAAAATAACATTCAAGCAATTACTTTAGACAAAACTTAACAAGACACGGTTTGTTGACCGCTATGTTCTGTAGCACCACAATAAGTTGGTTAGAATATTTAAAGCACAGGTAACGCAGAAATCTGAAAATAATAGGTGTACTACATGTAGTACGCTCGGCATATCTGGGTTAATGCAATTTTTACTGAAAATTGATGATAGTTTAGGAGAAAAATGATGAAATGTAAAACTTAGACAAAAATTTAATTTATAAGTAGCTAATTTGAAATTTTTAATCGAATTTTACAGTCAATTGCAGTAACCAATATTCATGTGAAATTTCACAAATCGGTTAATGCTTTATAAACAAACATGACAAAGACAACAAATGGAACAATTTAACCTGATAATTGGTGACATATCCCAGTGTGCAAAACGAATTCGTTTCGAATTCGAAACGTATGAAATTCCTCTCGAAAAAACTGAAGAATTTTCCGCTTATTATGAACAAAAAACGAGTTCGTTTCGAATTCGTTTTTTGTTCATAAAACCAATTTTTTTTGTTCATAAAAAAATTAATTTTATTTAAAAAAAAAAAAATTTTTTATTCAATATGCAAATTTTAAGACTTTATTGCATATAATTTTATTATCGAATTAAATTTTACTTACGATTTACAAATTTCCAAAGTCAGGCTCGAACCCATGTCCCAGCGATTTATAGTCATGCGCGCTACCTACTAGGCTACCTGTCATATATTAAAATATGTGTCAAAGGCGAATGATATCTTCTCTCATTTGATACGCTTTATTTACAAAAACGAATTCGTTTCGAATTCGTTACGGACTTCAAATTCGAATTCGGAACGAATTCGTTTTTTGTCCATAAACCGCATCAGTTTCGAACTCGTTTTTTGTTCATAAAAAAAGTCCCGGAAAAATTTTCAAAGAAAAATTTTGTTTCTTAATCGACTTAGAAATGTTTAAAAAGTCGAAAAAAAACCAAAATTTTTTTGAATATTACACTAGTTTACAAATTTGGGCTTGATCTCGAGATCTGGTTTCTCATAGATTTTTTTCGATGTATTTTGGGGCGTAGATTCCAAAAATGGAAACCATTTTTTTTTTCTTAAGAATCGTTTTCGAGATATCCCCAAAAAACCCCTTTTTCGGCACTTTTTTCATTTATTTAACTATATCTCCATGAATTTTTTTTCGACTCAAAAACGACTTTCAGCTTTCGAAAGATATTTGTATTTCCTTTCTAACGATATGCTTTTTGTTTGAATCGGATAGTATTTGATGGAGTTACAAGCGCTCAAAGTTCAAAAAAACTGACTTTTTTGGTCTTTTTTAAAAATCTCTAAATTTCAATTGCTCCATTTGAATGAAAAATTCCTTCTTTTTCATATTTTTAAAATTTTAAATGATAAACTATCCTTTTACAAATATTTTAAGTATAATTTGGCGGAAATCGGACAAAAAATGTAGAAGTTATTCGAGAAAACAGTAAAACACTTGCAATAAAATTGAACGAAAATACATACGATTGTGTGTTTGTGAAGTTCTTTACTTTTATTCTCTTTTCTTTTTAGATAAAAAACGTATGTATTTTCTTTCAATTTTATTGCAAGTGTTTTACTGTTTTCTCGAATAATTTCTACATTTTTTGTCCGATTTACGCCAAATTATACTTAAAATATTTGTAAAAGGATAGTTTATCATTTAAAATTTTAAAAATATGAAAAAGAAGGAATTTTTCATTCAAATGGAGCAATTGAAATTTAGTGATTTTTAAAAAAGACCAAAAAAGTCAGTTTTTTTGAACTTTGAGCACTTGTAACTCCATCAAATATTATCCGATTCAAACAAACAGCATATCGTTAGAAAGGAAATACAAATATCTTTCGAAAGCTGAAAGTCGTTTTTGAGTCGAAAAAAAAATTCATAGAGATATAGTCAAATAAATGAAAAAAGTGCCGAAAAAGGGGTTTTTCGGGGATATCTCGAAAACGATTCTTAAGAAAAAAAAATGGTTGCCATTTTTGGAATCTACGCCCCAAAATACATCGAAAAAAGTGTATGAGAAACCAGATCTTTTTTCTTGTAAACTAGTGTTATTGTTTAAGTTTTTGTTTGACTTTTTTCTTTAAAGTTGTTTTGTATGTTGGAAAATGGGCTCAAGTCAAAAGGAAAGTATATTTAAAATTGTCCCAACGTTTCGCGAGAAGTTCCTCGCTTCATCAGGGGAGTCTTTATTTAAATAACACTGAAAGTACATAATTACAATGATTTTGAAATTCAAAATTTAACAATTTTAGGAAAATTAAACTTACATCATTTTTCTATTTGAACCAAAATTTTTTAAAAATATAAAAGACGTTAAAACACAATGCAAAAATGCGAAAATAAATTAAAATAAAAATAAATAAATCAACCACGGGCCCAAACATTGAACATTAATATTGCACGTATTCCAATTGCAGCTACCCAAGAACTAAATTGTATGCTTTTTAAGTTTCTTTGTCTTCTTTGGTGTTCATCGTATTGTTGATCTTTTGTTGTATGCGTAGGCTTTCCAATATAAATCTTTTGTTGTATTTTCTCTCTTTGTCTAATATTTTGATATTTTCGAAATCAGCTGTGTGTTCGTTTTCTAGCATATGTTGAGCAAGAGCTCAATGTTCGATGTCCGTTTTATGTTCTTTTAGCCTAGTGCATACCGAGCGCTTCGAAGTTCCGATGTACGTTAAGTTGCATTTGTTGTCATCTCTGTTATTTCCTTTGCAGCTTACTTCGTATACGATATTATTTTGTTCGTGCAATTCTATTTTGTCTTTTTTATTTGTAAATATGGTCTTCAAAGTGTTGTTCGGTCTGTAAGCAAAGCATACTTCGTTGTCTTTTATTATTGTTTTTAAGCTTTCTTTGTTTGTCAAATACGGTATGTAAGGGACTGCGATGTATTTATTAGGGTTGCCATCAGCTTTTTCTTTTGTGGGATTTTTACCAATTTTGGTATCTTCAAATTTTTTAATTAAATTGTTTATGATGTATTTTGGGTAGTTGTTCGCTGAAATGACAATAAAAATACAACAGATGGCGCAATATGTGCATAATATAAATGTGCACTTTGTACATGTCGTTCAGCAGAACCTCCGTGGCTCAAGTGTTTGAGCGGCCGTCCACATATAATTCATGGAATGATCGGGGGTTCGAATTGCATTAAAAATTAGCCAAAAACTGGTCTGATGAGGTTATGAATATACATATGAATATGTGTATATAAGGTGCGCGTCATATTTATAAGACACCTTAGAAACTTTTAGAAAAACTTAAAATAAGTATGTTTGTACATTTGCAAAAATTACTAAATTTATATGAAACGTCAATCAGAATATTTACTTCGTCTTGGAATAATTTTTTGTTAGGTAACGGTACTTTACCGTTATCTTACATGCGATTATTTCAAGCGCATCTAATTTTGAGTCATTTTCACCGCGTCATATTTATAAGACACCCGGCGTTTTTTAAGTAATAGAGAGGTAAGTAAATGAATATTCCCTGGTAAATTATTGCCTAATCGTCCAATTTTGTCAAGAAGATCATGCCATGTGGAAAAGCTTTAAGTGAATTTGAAAAAGGGCATATTTGTGCATTCAACAATGATGGTGTAACAATAAGCGTCATTGCGAGAAAATTAAGCCGTAGTAGATGTTTAATAAATATTTTTTTGAATGACGAAGATGGATATGGAAAAACTAAAAGATCTGGTAGAAAAAGAAAGTTGAACACACGAGATGAGGCCATTATAAGGCGAAAAGCAAGTAATTCTTGCATAAGTGCCCCTCAACTCCAAGCAGTAATTTCAACCACAGTTTCGAAATCGACCGTTCTTCGAGTGCTAAAACGAAGTACGGAAACCATACGCTCAAAATTGAAGACCGTACCAATGCTCACCAAACGACATAAGCAGGCGAGACTCCAGTTTGCAAAAAAGAACATGTCAACAAATTGGTCATCTGTAAGTAACAAAACGAATTGGTGTTAACGCTGTTTTAAAAATTGTTTTTCTCATTTAGATCATTATTTCGGATGAGAAAAAGTGGAATGTAGATGGACCAGATGGAAACAATTTTTATTGGCACGACATCAGGAAAGAACTACGCTATTTTTCAAAAAGAAACTTTGGTGGAGGCAGCGAAATGGTTTGGGGAGCATTTACGGTCGATAAAAAGCTGGAAATTCAGTTCACTTCTTGCAAAATGAAAACGACGACTATATAAATGTTTTACACTGCAGTCTACGCCGTTTTTTACGAGAGAGTCCGGAAGTGAATTGGATTTTTCAGCAAGACAACGCTCGGATTAACACAAGTAGAGCTACTAAGTCTTCGTTGGAAAGCGAATATATCGCAACAATGGATTGGCCGGCTTGATCCCCAGACCTCAATCCTATCGAAAACTTGTGGGGCATACTTGTCCGACAAGTTTACGCAGATTGCAAGCACTACAGCAGAGCGGAAGAGCTGCGTACTGCAATACTTGCCGCAAGGGAAAGTTTGTCTGAGGAAACTCTTCAATCGCTAATAACATCAATGTCAAACTGAATATTTAAGTTGATCAGTGTTAAAGGAGGCCACACTAAATAAAAAACAATTATTTTCAAACTTAATTGCATTTGTTTTACTTAAAAAACGCCGGGTGTCTTATAAATATGACGCGGTGAAAATGACTCAAAATTAGATGCGGTTGAAATAATCACATGTAAGATAACGGTAAAGTACCGTTACCTAACAAAAAATTATTCCAAACCGAAGTAAATATTCTGATTGACGTTTCATATAAATTTAGTAATTTTTGCAAATGTACAAGCATACTTATTTTAAGTTTTTCTGAAAGTTTCTAAGGTGTCTTATAAATATGACGCGCACCTTATGTGGTAATAGCCGAAACATATGTCACCAATTACAAGGTTAAATTGTTCCATTTGTTGTCTTTGTCATGTTTGTTTATAAAGCAACCGATTTGTGAAATTTCAAATGAATATTAGTTACTGCAATTGACTGTAAAATTTGATTAAAAATTTCAAATTAATTAATAACATTCAGTCGACTAAAACAAATTAAAAATTTATAAATAACGCAGAAACTAAAAATCCTAGAGAAAAAACAACCTAAGCCAAACATAAAAACTTTTTCTAATAAAATACAAATCTGCAGTAAAAAACATAGGTTTGTCTTCAAAAAAACGTCAGGCGATCTTGATTTGTCTTTGAAATTTTGACCTATAAGTATCTAGACCAGTGATGGCATTTGTACTGAATGGAGACTGGAAATGTACTTTTAAGATGCCGAATATACTTTTTCTACATGGACAAAGAAAAGTTACTCAAAATTAGTAAAAAATTCAGGAAATTGTAACACTTTTTTGCTAAAAAAAAGGTCAGCAAATTTCAGACATATTTTGCGGTAAATTAACTAGAAAAAAATTTAAATTTTTAGAAGTAGTCGAAAATGTACTGAAAATGAGCCAAATGTACCGAAGGTACTAAAAACTTGTCGACTGTATTAAAGACGGTTTTTCACGAAGAAAATGTGCATGAAACTACAAATGTACCGAAAATGTCATCACTGATCTAGACCTGCCAAAATTTAAGAAATAATTAAACTTTGGTCTGGAACTTTTTCTGAAATCAGCTTCTAAGGATTTTGATAACTTAAATGAAACACACTGCATATGGGAGCGTCTACTGAGAGCAGGACACTCGATGCCTTTAAATGCCATCACTGTCACAACTGAAGGGGGTGATAAAGTACTAATGAAGTTCAAAGTGTAGTAAACAAGTTTTTAAATGTAAAAGCAAAATTGAATAATTAAATTAATGGTTTGATCATAAATGCTTGATTATCCTCTATCATAAATGCTTGATTATTCTCTATCACCTCATTTCTACTAGTCATACTTTGTAAGTGTAGCATGTGAGTATTAATACTCGAAGTGTTTGTTCTAAAGGCCTCAACCAATAGAGTCCGTCAAGTCCTTTGCGTCAAAGTATACAACTGTCAACTGAGATGAAATCCATACATCTACTATTATTAAACGAGCTAAAATTGTATGTTTATATGTATATATGTATATGTTCAAATCCATCAGATTTGGCGTTTTCGCTGGCCTCGTATTTTTTTTTTTTGAGTACATCTTTCAGCCATAGTTTTTCTTGAAGCTAAGGCTGTTTTGAATTAATATTCAAGGTTGTTCAATTAAAATTCAGATAGCTATTTTTTTAATTTAACTTAATATGTAACTTTTCGTGTTGAAAACTGACTTCCCTAAGTATCATATAAAAAAATTAAGACCCAGAATATAAGTAAAGTTTGGTTATTTTTTTGCGAGCTTCAAAGCGTCTGGTACACATTACCTCCGGCAGGAAGTGTCTGGCAGTGTTAGTTATTAATTTTTAACATTATTCTACAAAACATATATAAAAATCAGCACTCAGAATTTAAGAAAAGTAAGTAATGATTTACGTACCTTTAGCAGCTGGTACATGTAAATTGGCCGCCGGCCCAAGCTAACGGGTATGCATACATGCACAGTACATACTAGTACTACCCTATCCCACACATTTTGCTACTCAGAAAATTAGTAACGTCTGGGGGCTCTGGGCTCTTACTCTATTATTTTTTTTTTGTTATTTTCCGTTGTTTTTCTTTATTGTTATGGAAATATAACAATTTTAACTTCATAAATGAAATCTTCTCGTTTTTTTTGTAGTTTTTTAAATGCATTTATTTGAACTATCAATCCCGGGATTGGAAATTTCGATCCCGAAAATGCAAAAACTCAAAATGCTCCGGGATTGCCACCCCTAGTGTGTACATTAGGCTCGTTCTTAAGGGTATTTTTTTGCGAAAATCAAATGGGACGCCCTCTCAATTGGTTCGAAATAGGGTAAAAAAATTTAAAAAATTAATTTAAATTTTTTATCTTTAACCCCTACGGACCCTATTTCAAAATGAATTTTGTTCTAAGCCGCCATTTTCTTAAATTATTTTTTCTTGAGTGGCTTTTAATATTAAGAAAGAATGTAATAAAAAAAAGCATCGTTCGGTTCTAGTTTTCGAGATATAGTCATAGGAAATTGCAGATATGGCTTTTCTAAAAATCATTATAAGTTGGAAACTCCTGAACAGATTTTAAATATATTGATGTCATATGGAATTAAAGTCAATTAATTGGGTTGTCATAATATGTTAATAAAGTTACAGATTAAAAATACAATTTTTAGAGAAAATAACAGTTATTTAAAAAAAATGCATCAATCTTATACATACATAGACTGTTAAATGACCTTCCATATGACATCAATATATTAATATATAAGCATCACTACAGGTTAATAATAAATTTTTTGAGAGTTGTCCCTAAAGTAAACTTAAGCCGAGGTTGAGACAGAGCCAGAGGCTGAAGTAACGATTGCACCAAATCGGGGCAAAATTTATTAGTCAAGGCAAAAGATACATCACTACTTGGTGGTCGATGACCGCTGCGTCAGAAAAAGCAAGAACTGAAAATATGAAAAAATTAAGGTTGGCATCTATTCCTTACACCACCGAAACTTTTGTGGAGAAAAAAGATGCGTTCAAACGCCTGTTTTCAAGTGCCATTGTCGAGTCCAGGGCTGTCGTTGTCACTTCGATCGAAGTGTTTCACTCCTTTTTTTTACAAAATTTACCTTAAAATTTGATCAGTCTGCAGCGTACTAAACGTTCAACTTAAATGGTACTCAAATAATCTCCATTAGTCGCAAGTTGGACGAAAATAATTCAGCTTTAAAAACTCACAATGTAAATTCCGTCATTGTATTCGATGAAAAGGCACACCGTACACGATAAATCGACAATCGGATAGTGAATTGAGGCTCCTCATATTAATCTAGTTTTCTGAAAAAGCATCAGAAGAGAACCTTGCATCATTTTAGCAAATGTTTTTCCATATCAAAAATAGTTTGATAAAATAAATGTATCCGAATTTAAATCGGGGCTATATCAAATTACGTCTGCCACATAGTAGCGCAACAATGGAAAGAGTTTTTTCACAAATGACTTATGATAAGACTAGAACACGAAACTGCCCAAAAGTTGAGACGATGAATTCCTTGATACTAATTGTGATGTCGCCGCTTCAAGTTCAAAATTCAAGTGTCTTTTTATTTCTCTCTTCTCTTTCTTACATCTTCATCTTAAAATTGCAGTGTTGTAAAATGTCTTATATATTGCTATCAGAGGTTGCATATTTAGTATTAGTGTTGCCATATTTACAATGACTAAATACCTCACACGCTCCACCTTAAAGTTTTTTTTTTTTTTATACAAAATTGATTTTTAAACAATTCAAAATTTTAAATTTTTACAACTTTACTATCTAAACGTGGTCTTAAGCTACGTTTCGGAGTATCATTACTATTCACGTCTTGAGATGGAATATTCACGCCACTGTTACATTGAGGTGTTGGGGTGCAATCTTCAGTAGACAGCAGTATCAGGTTCATAATTTTCAATTTTATCTTTGATTTGATCGGTGTGTCTTTTAATAGCCTGATTGGAGTGAGTGAAGACTCATACATAGATATGTTCGGTAACCTAATTTCTTTTGAATTGTTGCAGGGGACCAACAAGGCTTGTTTGGATGGCGTTTCACCAGTAGTGCAATTTATACAATTTCTGTAATCAGCAATAAATCTATTAACGATTTTATCAAAATCAAAATTAATTCTATCTTTAAGATTCGCATAGATGGATTTTTTTAAAACCTTCACAAAACTATCTGCTTGGCCATTTGTAGATGGATGCCCTGGAGCTGTAAGCATATGCTGCACGCCATTCATTTTCACAAAGTGCTGAAAATCAGCAGCAGTGAATTGTCGACCCTTGTCGCTGACAACTACATCAACTAATCCATATCGACAAAACAATTCACTAAGTTTATTTATTGTGAACTCAGATGTTATACATTTGGTTATAAAAACTTCAACCCACTTTGAAAATGAATCGACCACAACAAACAAAAAGTTACTTTTAATAACTAGGACCTGCAAAGTCAATGTGAATTCACTTCCAAACAGAATCTGTTGGCGTCCATGGAATTAAACTACTCTTATTAGGATTTGCTTGTAATTCCTGACATGGTTCACAATTACTAATTAGCGTCTCAATGTCTCTATCGAATCCTGGCCACCAAACGTAAGATCGCGCCATTGCCTTTGTTTTTACTATTTCCAGGTGAGATAAATGTAAAAAATCAAGAATCGGTTTTTGCAACTTTCTTGGAACTCAGTACGGTAGCCCCACATAATACAACCGTATTCTACAGATAATTCTGATTCCTTGTTTATAAAAGGTTTAAATTCATCACCCTGCAGTTTGGTTATGGTGCCGTTATCAATTGATACCAATAATTTTGATAAAACCGAATCACGCCTAGTTTCCCTGGCTATATCCTTAAATTTTAAATTTAAATGGTTTTGTTTTTCTACAAAGTTTATATAATTACATTCTCTATAATCAAAAGCTGATGAAGATTGGGGTATTCTCGATAAGCAATCTGCATCATTTAACGTGCCTTTTACAAACTCAACTGAATAGTCAAAACCTGACAAGATCAAAGCCCACCTTCGTATTCTGGCAGAAGCCATTAGAGGCAAACCTTTATTTTCGCCAAAAATCGTTACTAGTGGTTTGTGGTCTGTACGTATGTAAGACGAATTTGTAACCCAACAAATACTAGCAAAGTTTGTCACACAGAAAATTATTGCTAAAGCTTCTTTTTCTAAAGTGCTATAGTTTTTCTCACTTTTTGAAAGCGCCCTAGAAACAAAGCCAATATGTCTAACCTTATTATTTACAAACTTGTGGGCAAGAATCCCTGCAAAAGATGTATTACACGCGTCTGTTGTGAGAATCAATTCCAAATTTGGATTGAAATGTACGTGAACTTGATCAGAAGTTACATCATTCTTTATAGTTTGATATGCGTTTTCGCAATCTTGTGTCCATTCAAAATTCCTATCTTTTTTTAAAAGCTCATACAAAGGATGCATTTTCTCAGCAAATCTTTCAATGATCTTTGAATAGTAATTTGCCATACCAGTAAAAGCCCTTAGTTCTGACAGATTTTTCGGTTCAGGAGCATTAGCTACACAAGCACTACGCTCACCATTCTTCCTAAGACCTTCTTTATCAATTGTGAAGCCTAAGTAGGATTTTTGGGACTGAAAAAATTTACATTTTTTTATATTAAGTTTAAGTCCTGCTAATTTTAATTTGTTTAAAACTACCTTGAGAGTTTCAGTATGTACTTTAAAATTTGGCCCAGTAACAGTAATACCGTCCTGGTACACAACAACATGACTTATGCCTCTGAACAAATTTTTCATAACCTTTTGAAAGGTGGCATCAGCAGTCTTAACACCAAAAGGCAAACGTTTTACTTTAAATGTACCAATGTGTGTGCTCCAAGTGCAAAGTTGTTGTGAATCATTGTCTAAAATTTATTGATTATAGGCCTGAGACAAGTCAAGTTTGGTGAATAATTCACCTCCCTCAAGTGCTGCGAAAATCTCATCTATCCTAGGTAAAGGATACTTGAAATCCCCAAGAAATTTATTAATCGTGACTTTGTAGTCAGCATACACACGTATGTCTCCATTCGGTTTTAATATTGGTACAAGGGATGTACCCCACTCTGAACTGTCTACCTGTTCTAACATTTTCCGATTTAATAAATCTTTCAGTTTGCTTTCTACCTTGCCTTTCCAAGCTAGAGGTAGAGGGCGAGGCTTGAAAAATTCTCTTAGCAACACTGCAAATATTTAAAGAAATTTTACCACCATTAAATGCTCCAAGTTGATCACTAAAGACTTCTGAAAACTCTGCCTTAATAACGTCAGCTAAAACTGAAAACTTGTCACTTGAATTATCTGAGTTAACTTGAATTAGATCAAAACTAAACGCTCTTAAAAAAGTACGCCCTAACAAAGGTGGATTTTTTTTTGTTTTTGTCACAACTACAACAATTCTTTTCGTTTTACCTTCATACGTAATCAATGCGTCAAACTCACCCATTAACGAAATTCGTTCGCCACTAAAATCCACATATGGAACTGTGCAAAGCCTAAGTAAGGTTTTGTTTCCGATTTCTTAAAAAAAATTAAGTCGAAATCAGCGTGCATGGAGCACCTGTGTCACACGCAGCATTCAATCTTACACCATCAATAGTAACAGGGAGAGTGTAAACTCCATCAGAAGATTTGTTTGTATGAACACTGAAAATATGATTAGCTTATTTATGACACAAATTAATAAAATTTGCAGTGCTTGTTTCTGCAAACCGTAGCCAAGTGTCCAATTTTGGACAATTTGCCGCAATTATGGCATTTAAAATCCTTGTATTTACAAGATAGGGAGTCGTTATTTCGCCATCCGCAGTGCGAACACGGTATTTTTTTGTTTCGAGAAAATTTAGCATTACCTTCGTTTACTGATCCTCTACTATCAGCAGTGCCGGTAAGATGCCTGTTGTTTCGTTGTTGAACGTGTTTTTGTGCATAGTTCACAGTAGTTTCCTCGTACGATGTAACTTTAATTTTTTACGTGACGTTAGCTTAGTTTCAACAATCACTGCTTTTCGCAACGCCTGGTCAATGCTCAGCTTTTCGTCTACTTCGCACATCCTTTCAAAGATTTCATCCGGCAACCCTACAACAAATATTTCGAGCACAAACGCATCTAAATTTGTTCCAAACTTACAATTGAGTGTAAGTTGCTTTACCCTTGCAAACTACGTTGCAACTGTTTCGCCATCTTTTCTGCTCGATACGTGAAATTTTTTCGTTCGTGGAAAACTATTATAGGTGGAGTGAATTGAACATCTAGCATTTGACGTAGTTCCTTGTAGGTTTTTGATGACGGAGTTTGTGGACTGCATAAGCTGTGTATTACACTGTAAGTATCTGCGCCAATGCATTTAAGCAGTACGGCCTTCTTCGCATTATCTTCAGTGCACTTAACCTCACAAAAGTGAATTTCCAATCGTTCCTTGACATGTGACTTGGGGAAAAGTCTGGAATACTGGCTGATTGAAAAAGTGCAATGTGCGCGTTTTCATTTTCTCCAGATTGCGGCATTTTAAATATTTATTTAATTTAATTTTAATTCGTATGTACGATTACATGAGATTATTTTTCCCTCGTCGACAATTTGTGATGTCGCCGCTTCAAGTTCAAAATTCTACACAGACTATTGAAGCCTCACTGCAACACAAAGAATACACATTAGGTGCCTTTTTAGACATAGAAGGCGCTTTTAACAACGTAACAAACGTAGCCATAACAAATGCGATGGAAAAAGCACAAATCAATCAACACATTCGTGACTGGATCAATAAACTCCTAAGTTGTCGAACCGTGATGGCAGAATGGGGTCAAACAAGCTCAACTAAAATTGCAACAAGAGGTACACCCCAAGGAGGGGTGCTATCTCCTCTCCTTTGGATACTTACCGTTGACCCATTACTCCACATTCTGAAACAACAGGGTGTAAAGGCGGTAGCATATGCTGATGATATTGTAATTCTAATATCGGGCAAATATTTAAATGTGTTGAGTGAGCTAATGGAAAGAGCTCTATCAACCATAAGCCTGTGGGCATCAAAAAAAGGTCTATGCATTAATCCACGTAAAACAGAACTGGTTCTGTTCTCAAGAAAATACAAAATTCCGAAATTTAGGGAAATAACACTCAAAAACACCATTATCTCAGTCTCAAACGAAGCAAAATTTCTAGGGATAATTTTGGATAAAAAATTATCTTGGAAATCAAACATTCTACGCTTGCAAAAAAATGTTCGGAGTCAAATGGGGATTAGCTCCCAAGGTGACATACTGGATATACACCGCCATAGTAAGACCAATTTTACTTTATGGAGTCGTGATTTGGTGGAAGGCTCTAGAAAGTAAAACTATACTCTTAAAGTTAGAAAGGTTACAACGACTAATGTGCATTGGCATTACTGGAGCCCTGAAAACAACATCAACAGCGGCACTAAATACCATACTTAACTTGCTTCCTATAGATCTTTTTGCCAGAAGTGCAGTTTATAAGACAGCGCTCAGACTCAAAGAGTCTAGCTGTTTCAAAATTAAGCACTATGGACATAGTAACATAGACAACATATCAAATATCTCCACGGATTACCTTAAGCCTTTAACTGTTTTTGATCAAAAATTTTTCATTAAATTTCCATCAAGAAACTACTGGTCCAGCAGGGCAGGTGATCCTCCAGATTGCATCAACATTTATACAGATGGTTCCAAGCAAAACGATGGGGTAGGTGCGGGTATTTTCAATGCCAACACCAACTTTAAAGAACGCTACAGGCTCCCAAACCCATGTAGCATTTTTCAAGCCGAAATAATCGCAATTCAAAAAGCAGCAGAGAGCATTTTAAGGGGCAACAGTAACTATCGTATTAACATATATGTGGATAGTCAGGCCGCTTTAAAAGCTCTCCAAGGCAACATAATAAAATCAAAAACAGTTCTCAAATGCTACAAATCTCTACAAGATCTCGGCATCAACAACAACGTTTATTTGTACAGGGTACCCGGACATCAAGGCATCATCGGTAACGAGATGGTGGACGAACAAGCGAAACAAGGAGCGTTTATGGATGCATTGCCTCTAAATATCGCAGCACCAATACAATACTTTAACTCTAAAGCAGACATCTACTTGTCAACAATAGCTACGTCACGTTGGGTACAGCTGGAAACTAGCTTAATAACAAAAATATTTTGGCCTACTGTGAATAGAGCCAAAACAGAATTCTTATTATCTTTATCCAGGAATGACTGTCGTCTCATGACAGGGGTTATAACTGGACACTGTCTTATAGGCTACCATGCACTTAAAATGAGAATAACTGAAAATGGTTTATGCAGGAACTGCATGGAACCAAATACAGAAGAAATGCTTGAGCACTTGCTCTGCAACTGCCCTGCACTTGCTCGGACAAGGCTTAAATCACTTGGTCATGCTGTCTTATTCTCATTGCACGATGTTGCTAAATTAAAACTCCATAGAATATATGATTTCGCCAGGCGGACCAATACTTTTAACATAAACCAAACTAATTTTACTGATTAAATCTTGAGAGATGTGGTATCACTATGGACCAAAGTGTCTATGTGGGGCTTCCAATCCACCACCATAACCTAAGTTCAAAATTCAAGTGTCTTTTTATTTCTCTCTTCTCTTTCTTACATATTCACCTTAAAATTACAGTGTTGTAAAATGTCTTACATAATGCTATCAGAGGTTGTATTTTTAGTATTAGTGTTGCCATATTTACAATGACTAAATACCTCAAACTAATAAAAGAGGTAGTCTTTGATATAAAAAACTGGGATCCTCCAAAAATCATTATTTCTAAATACATAGCTTTAAATAAAATTTGTTAACTACATACATAAAATGCAACAAGCTTAAAGTTCTTTACGAAGATACTACTTCAAAAAGCCCGTTTTGTGAACAGTATTCTCCTAGCTCGTTTTTTAAACGCACTACTGGTTGAAAAGCGATACAATTTTCTATTCGAAAATTTGAAGCAGCATTTAATAGTTTATTCAAATTTTAGTCTTGTGGGAATGTAATGTCTTAAGTTTTTGTATGTTCAAATATAAAAAACCAACTGATAACACAGTTTTTGATTTTTTCATGTATTTTTTCGTGCAGGAACTAGTCCTTATGACATTTTCTAGCTGTTTTTCGTGCATATTTTGGTGTTTTGGAAGCATATTCTATGCGCTTAAAACGTTTTATTTTGCATATTTCCAGCCTCTCTGAAGCTCGTTTCTGTAAATTGTAACGATCGCAGTTACCGACTCACATTACCGATTTGACGTCACTCTCACCTGCACTGTTTCTGTAAAGATTTGAATCGACTCTGGTTTCAATTCACTAGTTCCAAATCGATAAGTTGTCACATTCTCTGATTTCATTTCAATAGATCCTTTCAAAAAGTGTTTCTGTAAGAAATGTAAATCGTTTTAAAATGTCAGTTTTGTCACTGACTCTGCAGTAAGTGAGAATTTTACCGATTATAATAAATGACAGTAATGTTGGGTAAATATGAAGTAATAAGTAATCAAAATAAATTTTTTAAACCGGGTACTTTCTCTGAAGTTGAACTCTTTACTGATTATAATCTTTTTGTTTATTTTAAAACATTTTAGTTTTCAAGATAATGTGTTTTAAAACTAAAACGTATATACATAACAGTCAGAAACTTAAGCAAAACAATATTTGAGCAACGCAAAAGTAACCGGTTGCAAATATTTGTTTAGTTTTCGTTTTACATCACTAAGTATCAAATTATTTCCGTTTATAATTCGAAATAAAAAAAAATTTAATTGATCAAAATGGAGAAAACTAATGAGAAGGTAAGTTGAAGTGATGTAAAAATATATAAACTACATAATCAACGATATGTTTTTGTGCAACAAATAAAATCCGAACGTGTTTCGCAGGTGCAGCGACGTCGGCTTCTGGACTTACTGAAGGAGCACCGGTACGTCGAAAAGGGTAAGTTTTTAGGTAATGAAGCTAAGAAACAGCACAACGATGTTTGGGAGACAGTCTCCAAAGAGCTTAACGTTCTGGGTGGGTCTTTAAAACGAGGTGACCAATGGAAGAAGGTATGTGAGAAATTTAACATTAACTAACAAATATTTATGTTTGTTTATTTGCAGAGTTGGATTGATTGGAAGTCTTCAGTGAAGCATCAGTAAGGGCGTCACCGAGCATTTGCGAATAGAACTGGCAATTTGGCATCTTCCGAAGGTCCCAAAGAAATAAGCCCTATGGACGTAGAGGTGCTTGACTTCTTCTCGAAGGACGTTGTTGACGGTGATGGGCATACGCCCGAAGGTGGATTTGAGGTAAAATTTAATCTGTCATATTCCGGACTCGCTTATTCTATTGACATAATTTAACTATTTTAAACATAAACTTTAGGCAACTGGGCCTGCCGTCGACGATTTGGTGATATGCTTGGATGACAGCCAAATAGAATTTACGGTAGAACTTACAGTAGAATCTACAATGCGAATTCGAGGAAACTCTCGCGAGCCTTCAACACAAAGTTGTTTGGAGGAAGTTAATAAAATTTGTGCAGACAACCAAGCACAAATTGTAGATGCCCTTAAAAAAGTTATTGAACTTATAGAGGTGCAAAAACAAAACCCTAGCACAGATGCTGCATTGCCTGCAAAATAAAAATTAAATGTATGTAATTTAAAATTTAACTAATTTTAACTCGATTTCAATTTTCTTCTAGGCTTCCAGCTTCCTTGTTGCTGTCACTATTGCTTTAGTATTAGTGTTCGAATGTAAATTGTTTTTTTTTTAACTTTATTTTCTGTTTAAAACTTCTTATTTATTATTATTATTATTTTCAATTAGATACAAAATGAATTTTTTAATCAAAACTTAAATTTTATAATATTTTCTTTCTGTTTTTGATTCGTTTTAAGTTGCTAGATGGTTGGATTTTGAAAATAATTCCGCGTAATTGATTCTCGAGTAGCTCTCCCTTCACTTAAGACAGAGTTAGAGGTATTTGCCTCCTCAAAATTCATAGAATGCAAATTAGATGCAGCTCTTACTTTGGGCATCGACAAATTATGTTACATACGAATATTGTGCAAAGTGCAACATGCATTAATGATGGAACCAGCGATAACTGGCGAAACCATTAAGCCACGATCAGCTGAAAGGCATGCAAAAACTTTTTTTAAGACGCCATTAAGTCTTTCAACGCAGTTTCTGGCTTTAATGTGCGCAGTATTAAATTTCTCCTGGCTTGCAGTCTCAACATTTCTATAAGGTGTCATCAGCCATGGCTGTAAAGGGCATCCCGAGTCACCAATCAGCCAACCCTCAGACACCCCATTCTCAGGGTATTTGCTGTGAAGAAAAGCTTTTAATCTGCTACTTTCCCAAATAAAAGCATCGTGAGTGCTTCCTCCAAATCTGCTATAGCATCCCAAAATTCTTAAATTAAAATCGCAAACCAATTGGACAATCTTTGAAAAAAAACCTTGCGATTTATATAGCAATATTCAATGTCTTTTGAGGGTTTTTTAATTTTCACATGCGTGCAATCAATTGCGCCTAAGACATCGGGAAATCCAGTATGTTCAAAAAATCTTAAATATATAAAGAAGTAAATTAAAACTCCGTGATTCTTTATTAATAAAGTACATTTCGGTGCTTAAGTTTACCTTAGCTACCATTGCCCAATGGTGATTAAACTAAACTTTTCTGATGTGCTTTTTATTCTAAGCACATTGAAAGTTGCGGATGTAGCTTTAGTAAAAATCCTGACAAGTTGGGAACCCCTGAATGGATATCAAAAATATGGATGTCATAAGATAGACATGGTATAGGTTAATTACACATTTTTTGGAAAAAATAACGGTTTTTTAAAAAAAGTTAGTCAAAATTTCAGAAAAATTGTCATATCTCTAAAATTATGAGTTAGATTTTAAAGATTTGCATCACATTATTGTGGGCCGTTAAATTATCTTTCTTATGACGCCCACATTTTTGATATCCATTCAGGGGCCCAACTTATCAGGATTTTTACAAAAGCTACATCGCAACTTTCGATATCTATATATCCGAAACCAGATCCGAGCGACACTTTCTTTTTTGAGCTAAATTAAACCTGTGCCCATTTCGGTATATATGGTGTCCTTAAAACACTACTACTCCTAAAAACTAAATTGGGCATTGGGTGCTAAAGTACACTTGTGCTCAATCAGCAAGACTATGGTCTGCCGCATAGTTCATCAAATTACTATGATATTTCAAAATTATTTAATGAAAAAATATATCGTGTTTCCAACTACATCCGAGGATCAGCGTTTGGTGAAGGAAAGGTAGGCACAATGCCCAATTTAGTTTTTAGGAGTAGTAGTGTTTTAAGGACCGAAATGAGCACAGGTTTAATTTAGCTCAAAAAAAAGTGTCGCTCGGATCTGGTTTCGGATATATAGCCATCGAAAGTTGCGGATGTAGCTTTTGTAAAAATCCTGATAAGTTGGGAACCCCTGAATGGATATCAAAAATATGGGTGTCATAAGAAAGATAATTTAACGGCCAATGTATGCGTTTTTTTGCATATTGCTTTTTGCTGGCGCCGAGAAATCCAATTTGGTGTTAGCTAGAGACCTGTTCGACAAATCGTACATGCCTATTTATCGAGCAGTAATGTCGCTCGAGAGATTCGAGCAGCTCAGTCGATTTCTTAGGTTCGATGATTCTCGAACTCGTGTGGATCGATTACGACAGGACAAGTTGGTTCCAATTAGGCATGTATGAACTTTATTTCAAATGAATTTGAATTTGCCTTTCGTTCCATCTAAAGACCTAACAATTGATGAGCAATTGGTGACATCAAGAAATAGATGCAGCTTCAGGCAGTACATACCTTCAAAGCCGGGTAAGTACGGTATCAAGATATTCTGGCTGGTGGATTCGAAAACCAATTACCCAATCAGCTGAGATTTATGTTGGCATCCAGCCAAATGGAGATCGATCGTCTGGAATTGCACATTCTTTGGTACTTCGTTTAGCTGACCGATTTTTGAATAATGGTGCTAACATAACAATGGACAATTTTTTTAAAAGTTACCCAATGGCCAGCAAAAATGCAATACTGGAAGGAACAATTCGATCCAATAAGCCCCAGGTGCCAAGATTATTCTCATCAACCGAAGAAGCAAAAATACGAGGTCCTTATACTTCGGCATTCTGCTTTTCTGAGGAAGTTTCACTGGTGAGTTTCGCGACGAACTCCAACAAAAATGTCATGCTGATGTATACAGCCCATGCAACAGAGGAAGTGAATGAAGGCACTCGAAAGCCATTTATAATTCATGATTATAATGATCACAAAGGTGGAGTGGATACTTTTGATAAGATGGTGCGAGGATTCACCTGTAAGCGTAAAAGTAATAGATGGCCCATGGTACTGTTTTACCCGGGATCCCGGGATTTGCTCTAAATATAGGCTAAAGTAATCCCGGGATTAGAAAGAGACAATCCCGGGATTTTCGGGATTAGAAAAATATTTTATATTATGTAATAAATATTCTTTTATATGACATATTTAAGTACAAAATCTGCAAAATAATTGTTTTCACTACATTTGATGTGCATGAAACATTATTGCATCAACCTGCAAAATGCATTTCAATTGTATCTGAACCTTAAATTGAGTAAAAATATTTTTTTTTATTGCAACAATTTTTTGTTTAAGATTTTCTTATTAAAAATGTCACATAGCAAAAAAAAATATCTTTTTTAATACTTTGACTAATTTTAAGAATTTTTTACTAAGTGCGATTTGTATTGAAAATTGATAGTTCATGAGAAAAATGTGAAATTAAGTGTGTTTGTTTACTTTCCCAGTAACAATTATCCAGTAGAGAAATTTTAGAGAGTAAGAAAGTATTTGCTCACAGAGAAAAAAATTTTCATAAAAGTAAACAAACACAATCCAGTAAAAATTCGTACAAGCTGACAAGTGGAAAAAAATATTTAAGTTTTTCAATTGTCAAAATCATATGTTTTTCTTTTTGAAAAATGTTTGCTGGTAAAATTTTATCCAGTAAAAAGTAGCAGGCTCTCGCAACAAATTGTCACTTTATTCTTTCACTGCCTCTCTTTTGACCCATACTAGACCTACCAAAACTTAAGTTATAAGATATAATTAAACTTTTGTCTGAAGCTTTTTTTCTGAAATCAGCATCTAAAGATTTTGACAATTTAAACGAAGCACACACTGAGAGCGAGCCATTCGGTGCCACTAAATGCCGTCACTGTCACATTTGAAGAAGGTGATAAGGAATTAATCAAGTACAAAATGTGGTACACGAATTTTTAAATGTAAAAATGAAATTGATAGTTTGGTCATAAATGCTTGATTATCGTCTATCATCTCCTTTTAATAGTGGCTATCTTCTACTAGTCAAACTTAGTAAATATGATTTAGATGTGTTAACACTCGAAGTGTTCTAAGTCAATTTTTAAGCTATTATTTTTTCTATTATTTTGCGTTCTTATTCTTCATTATTACGCTGTGAAATAAAGCAATTTTAATTTTATATATACAATAGTATAAACTTCTCTTTTTTTTTGTAGTTCTGTATACATTTACTAGAACTATAAATCCCGGGATTGATCCCGGGATCCCGGGATTGGAAACTTCGATCCCGAAAATCCCGAAACTCAAAAAAGCTCCGGGATTGCCACCCCTAGTATGTACATATTTAGAGCAAAGTGCATAAGCAATTAGAAAATGTCGTTGGGCGTAAATTAGGTATCCATTGGTTTTGCCTAACCAGAACGTTAAGACTTTTTGCGAAAGCCCAACGAGAGCCTAATGGGGTAGGCATTGAACAATCCTATTTTGGAAAATTTAGGGCACACCGTTACAATCCAAATTAAGTTGTCGTTAGGGTTCCACACTTGGCCCTAACGACATTTTCTATTCGGGACTAGCATAGTATGGATTGTACGAGTTATGCCACCCATCATGGAACATAAACAAATCTGACAAGCGCAAGATATTTCTAAAGGAACTGTCACGAGAGTTGATCCAGCCATACTTGCATATTCGCTGCCAATTCCCAATGAAGTCATCTGTGCGAATCGCTATGGATTTGATCTGCCACAAACCAGAAGCCGTTGCTTCACATCCGTTCCCACAGCAGCAGGTAAAACAATTCAATTCATTCTATTCGTTTAGCTACAATTTATAATTATTCTCAGGTAAATAATCCAAGATGGTGATGCGAGTAATGTAAAGCAGCACGGAGCAGGAAAAAAAAATGAATACCAGATTTGGATCCGCACAGTAAATTTTTTCAAATTCATGGGAAAGAAACGATGTCTTTGTCGATTCCCTTTCAGGAATTAGAATTTAGAATTGATAAATGTAAATACATAATTGCTTTGTATAATACTTACTTATGTATATGGGCATTTCCATGGTTTCGAACGGGACTGTCGAACACATTTAAAGTAAAAAAAAGTCAAACTAAAACGAATTTTTGTTTTGAAAATAGGCTTAACTTATAGGTCTTAATTAGCCCTATAATTGGTGCTAAGGTTGATTTTAGGCAATTTTTCGTTTTCAAAATAATTGCCAGAAACCAAGGCGTTCGCACAGGACAAAAACAGAACTGGTTTTCACAGCCAATAATTCAAACGCCGATTTCAGCGATACCCGAGGCAATATTTCAATGAGACTAATTTTAGAATGTTGTGCATCGATGTTTCTTAAAAATGGTTTTGATTTCACTCAAATAAGAATCATACTTTTTTTTTAATTTAGTTTTATTCACGGTCGCACGAGACATTTTTTTCCATCATGCTATTTATTTTGTTTCTGTTGCTCTTTTACGAAATTATATATAAACTAGCATTACCCCGTGCGCATCGCCTCACCTCTACCGTGGTGTAGATTCGATGTGCGGTCTGCGTGAAAATTCTATTTAAAAATACTTTTGTATGAGGACCACCCTTAGCATGCACCCAATATAAAATTTTTACTGCCTAAGCAGTGCCTCTTAATATAAAAACCATGAGATGTAAATTTCACGAGGATCGATTAAGCGGTCTCCGAGAAAATGGTATTTAAAAATATTTTTGTATGAGGGCAACCCTAAATAAAAGTTTTGTAGCCTAAGCTATGCCTCTTAACATAAGAGCTACCTACGTGGTGTAAATTCGGTGTGAATCAACTAACCTGTCTTTGTGAAAATGATATTTAAAAATATTTTTGTGTGAGGGCCACCCTAATTATGCACCTTAAATAAAATTTTTACGATCTATTCTGTGTCTCTTCACATAAAAGTCATATGGTGTAAATTTCATGAGAATCGATTTGGCGGTCTTCGAGAAAATTATGTTTAAAAAATATTTTTTGTGAGGGCCACCCTAGTTAAAAGTTTTATGTTCTTAGCTATGACTCTTAACATAAGAGCTACGTGGTGTACATTCGGTGTGAATCCACTAACCTGTCTTTGTGAAAATGATATTTAAAAATATTTTTGTGTGAGGGCCACCCTAAGTATGCATCCTAAATAAAATTTTTATGATCTTATCTGTGTCTCTTCACATAAGAGCCATATGGTGTAAATTTCATGAGAATCGATTTAGCGCTCTTCGAGAAAACGATATTTAAAAAATTATTTTTGTATGAGGGCCACCCTAATTAAAATGTTTGTAGCCTAAGCCATGCTTCTTAACATAAGAGGTACGTAGTGTAAGTTCGGCGTGAATTGATTAACTTGTCTTCGTGAAAATGATATTTAACAATATTTTTGTCTGAGGGCCACCCTAAGTATGCACCCTAAATAAAATTTTTACCATACAATCTGTGCCCCTAAACATAAAAGCCATACTGTGTAAATTTCATGAGAATTGATTTACCTGTCTTTGAGAAAATGCTATTTTTAAAATATTTTTGTATGAGGGCCACCCTAAATATGCACCCTAAATAAAAATTTTATATCCTATGACACCCGCCTGATTAATACTAACATACTGTAAAAATTTCATCACGATCGGCTGGATAGTTTCCGCGTCCATAACAGACAGACAGACAGACAGACAGACAGACAGACAGACAGACAGACAGACAGACAGACAGACAGACAGACAGACAGACAGACAGACAGACAGACAGACAGACAGACAAAAAATGAATTTTATATAATAAATAAGCTTATTAGTAAAAATGGTTTTAAGTCTACAGAAGTACTAAATGTATTTATTTTCGCATCATAGCAACAAACTTAACAAAACTATGTTGAATGACAAAAGTATTGTGTAGTATTAAATATAATAAAAAAAATAAATTTAAGTGAAAATAGTATCAGAGCATGAAACACAATTTTTTTTCAGAATAGGTATCTATTCCTAGGTATCTAGACCTACCAAAACTTAAGTTATAAGATATAATTAAACTTTTGTCTGAAGCTTTTTTTCTGAAATCAGCATCTAAAGATTTTGACAATTTAAACGAAGCACACACTGAGAGCGAGCCATTCGGTGCCACTAAATGCCGTCACTGTCACATTTGAAGAAGGTGATAAGGAATTAATCAAGTACAAAATGTGGTACACGAATTTTTAAATGTAAAAATGAAATTGATAGTTTGGTCATAAATGCTTGATTATCGTCTATCATCTCCTTTTAATAGTGGCTATCTTCTACTAGTCAAACTTAGTAAATATGATTTAGATGTGTTAACACTCGAAGTGTTCTAAGTCAATTTTTAAGCTATTATTTTTTCTATTATTTTGCGTTCTTATTCTTCATTATTACGCTGTGAAATAAAGCAATTTTAATTTTATATATACAATAGTATAAACTTCTCTTTTTTTTTGTAGTTCTGTATACATTTACTAGAACTATAAATCCCGGGATTGATCCCGGGATCCCGGGATTGGAAACTTCGATCCCGAAAATCCCGAAACTCAAAAAAGCTCCGGGATTGCCACCCCTAGTATGTACATATTTAGAGCAAAGTGCATAAGCAATTAGAAAATGTCGTTGGGCGTAAATTAGGTATCCATTGGTTTTGCCTAACCAGAACGTTAAGACTTTTTGCGAAAGCCCAACGAGAGCCTAATGGGGTAGGCATTGAACAATCCTATTTTGGAAAATTTAGGGCACACCGTTACAATCCAAATTAAGTTGTCGTTAGGGTTCCACACTTGGCCCTAACGACATTTTCTAGTCGGGACTAGCATAGTATGGATTGTACGAGTTATGCCACCCATCATGGAACATAAACAAATCTGACAAGCGCAAGATATTTCTAAAGGAACTGTCACGAGAGTTGATCCAGCCATACTTGCATATTCGCTGCCAATTCCCAATGAAGTCATCTGTGCGAATCGCTATGGATTTGATCTGCCACAAACCAGAAGCCGTTGCTTCACATCCGTTCCCACAGCAGCAGGTAAAACAATTCAATTCATTCTATTCGTTTAGCTACAATTTATAATTATTCTCAGGTAAATAATCCAAGATGGTGATGCGAGTAATGTAAAGCAGCACGGAGCAGGAAAAAAAAATGAATACCAGATTTGGATCCGCACAGTAAATTTTTTCAAATTCATGGGAAAGAAACGATGTCTTTGTCGATTCCCTTTCAGGAATTAGAATTTAGAATTGATAAATGTAAATACATAATTGCTTTGTATAATACTTACTTATGTATATGGGCATTTCCATGGTTTCGAACGGGACTGTCGAACACATTTAAAGTAAAAAAAAGTCAAACTAAAACGAATTTTTGTTTTGAAAATAGGCTTAACTTATAGGTCTTAATTAGCCCTATAATTGGTGCTAAGGTTGATTTTAGGCAATTTTTCGTTTTCAAAATAATTGCCAGAAACTAAGGCGTTCGCACAGGACAAAAACAGAACTGGTTTTCACAGCCAATAATTCAAACGCCGATTTCAGCGATACCCGAGGCAATATTTCAATGAGACTAATTTTAGAATGTTGTGCATCGATGTTTCTTAAAAATGGTTTTGATTTCACTCAAATAAGAATCATACTTTTTTTTTAATTTAGTTTTATTCACGGTCGCACGAGACATTTTTTTCCATCATGCTATTTATTTTGTTTCTGTTGCTCTTTTACGAAATTATATATAAACTAGCATTACCCCGTGCGCATCGCCTCACCTCTACCGTGGTGTAGATTCGATGTGCGGTCTGCGTGAAAATTCTATTTAAAAATACTTTTGTATGAGGACCACCCTTAGCATGCACCCAATATAAAATTTTTACTGCCTAAGCAGTGCCTCTTAATATAAAAACCATGAGATGTAAATTTCACGAGGATCGATTAAGCGGTCTCCGAGAAAATGGTATTTAAAAATATTTTTGTATGAGGGCAACCCTAAATAAAAGTTTTGTAGCCTAAGCTATGCCTCTTAACATAAGAGCTACCTACGTGGTGTAAATTCGGTGTGAATCAACTAACCTGTCTTTGTGAAAATGATATTTAAAAATATTTTTGTGTGAGGGCCACCCTAATTATGCACCTTAAATAAAATTTTTACGATCTATTCTGTGTCTCTTCACATAAAAGTCATATGGTGTAAATTTCATGAGAATCGATTTGGCGGTCTTCGAGAAAATTATGTTTAAAAAATATTTTTTGTGAGGGCCACCCTAGTTAAAAGTTTTATGTTCTTAGCTATGACTCTTAACATAAGAGCTACGTGGTGTACATTCGGTGTGAATCCACTAACCTGTCTTTGTGAAAATGATATTTAAAAATATTTTTGTGTGAGGGCCACCCTAAGTATGCATCCTAAATAAAATTTTTATGATCTTATCTGTGTCTCTTCACATAAGAGCCATATGGTGTAAATTTCATGAGAATCGATTTAGCGCTCTTCGAGAAAACGATATTTAAAAAACTATTTTTGTATGAGGGCCACCCTAATTAAAATGTTTGTAGCCTAAGCCATGCTTCTTAACATAAGAGGTACGTAGTGTAAGTTCGGCGTGAATTGATTAACTTGTCTTCGTGAAAATGATATTTAACAATATTTTTGTCTGAGGGCCACCCTAAGTATGCACCCTAAATAAAATTTTTACCATACAATCTGTGCCCCTAAACATAAAAGCCATACTGTGTAAATTTCATGAGAATTGATTTACCTGTCTTTGAGAAAATGCTATTTTTAAAATATTTTTGTATGAGGGCCACCCTAAATATGCACCCTAAATAAAAATTTTATATCCTATGACACCCGCCTGATTAATACTAACATACTGTAAAAATTTCATCACGATCGGCTGGATAGTTTCCGCGTCCATAACAGACAGACAGACAGACAGACAGACAGACAAAAAATGAATTTTATATAATAAATAAGCTTATTAGTAAAAATGGTTTTAAGTCTACAGAAGTACTAAATGTATTTATTTTCGCATCATAGCAACAAACTTAACAAAACTATGTTGAATGACAAAAGTATTGTGTAGTATTAAATATAATAAAAAAAATAAATTTAAGTGAAAATAGTATCAGAGCATGAAACACAATTTTTTTTCAGAATAGGTATCTAGTCCTAGGTGCTTTTACTTTTTGACCATCGCAACAAAAGAAGTGGAACTGGGATATACCCGGAATGTTTATTACTTCTTTCCATTTTTCGTTAAATTATATAACAAGGAATGGCATATAACTAATACATTTTAATCCCGTTTATGTTATCTTGTGCATATTGACAAAAGGGAAAATCATTTCATAATTTCCTTTAGCCAACATTTTCCACTTTTTCCTACCACTCCGCAATTTTTCCTTATTCTTTAATTTCAGTTCATCTTCCTTCAACTTTTCTCTCCACCTTTCTAGATTTAAATTATTTAAAAGTAAGTCGAATTATTCATTTTCATACACCTAACAAAAAAAAATTTTGCAATTTTTTAAATATTTTACTTACAGTGTCGCACAGGACCAACTTTATATGAGTATCAAGATCCCAAATCTTCATATTTTTCAGAAAGGTGTTGTTATTTCAATTGTATAAAAAATCTCTGTTTGCACTCAATATTTAATGAGCTTTCTGCATGTACTTTCGACGCACTGATAACAAATGTAGTTTTTAAAGGTCGCACGGGACATCGAAACATGCGTTAATACAAAGCAAAAGCTTACAGTTATTTACAATCGCATAGTTTCTTATGCATTCTTTTTTGAATCTTTATACCCTCAGAAAGATTTTAGAGAACAAAAGTCAATGCATAATGTCTCTCTTTAAAATGTTTTATCAAAACAAAACGTGCAATAGAAATATCCAAATAAGAAAAGTATCACTTGCGCGACTTTGTATTCGAATATCTCGAAAAGTGTTATAAATAAATGTAAAATTCGCTAACATAAGTTAAATTTTATTGTTTCTCTATGAAAATATGATAAGACAAAATGTTTTCAAGAACTTTTAATTTTTTTGTCTCGGTGTACCTTTCTGTGGAAATGCCCATATTGATCATATCGTAAACCAGAGACTTTTTTTTCAAATGAAAAGTTTTGACTATTACAATATTAAACTAAACATCATCTTTTCAAGAGATCTATTAAATTATGAAGAGTTTAAAAGAAAAATTACGAATATCCATTATTTATTAAGGACATATCGATAATTTGAAAAAAAGTGCTTTCAGAAATTTATTTTATATATTATTGATAAATGTGACTTTTCAGCTAAATAAAAAATACGGGGCTCTAAAAATTTAACGTAGTATGTTTTAAAAAATAATCTGCCCATTGTCAAATATTTGAATACTCCCTTTTTTATTTTTATATGTCTCAAGTTCTTAATGTCGAAGCGAACTAAGGAAAACACGTCATTTAGCTAATCTAAAAGCCTTTGTTTACTTTTATTATGTAAGATAAAAAAACAGCTTTCTACTTTTAATTTACTGCGAAACAACTCGCTTTATTTGCTGACAACTTCTAACTGACTACTTGCAATGATTTTTCTTTAATGATATGCGTTTAGTATGATGTGCTTAGTATCATGTGTTTAGTATCATGCGTTAATCCTGTTATATCTTCGTAACTATGCAGCAAAGGGACAGTTATTTTTGTTGTTGTTGTTGTGTTTAATAGCAAAGTTAGGCTTAGCATTAGCATAAATGAAAGCAGCTGTAGTTCTTTCGTTAAAGATTTGCACACGAAACCAAAATAGTACGATTCTTGCAATTATGTTGTTGCATTGCAAGAACTTGAGCGTAAAAACGTTAAACAGGTGCGGAGCCATATGCGATCAGGGCACAGTATTGAAATTGTATCTTAATTAAAGCTGCGCTTTCTGCTCCATTAACTATCCCCCTTGTTAGATTGAAACGTCCTCGGTTCAATCAAGGAGTTACTTATCGATTTTCTTCGGTTGTTAAAATGAATAGAGCCTGCAATCGTATAAGTAGCTCGTACGCCTTGAGGCTTTGAAGTTAATCTAAACGCATTTCATTGCAATATAAGCTTATTCAAAAAAATTACATTTATGAAGCTTAAATTCTAATATTTTACATAACATTTTACAATATATTTATTTAAGCAAAAATTTAAAAATTCAAAATATTTTTGTGGATATGATTAAAGACATCGCATATTTTAAATTCAAAATATTTTTGTGGATATGATTAAAAACATCGCATATTTTAAAGTATTTTTGAAATTTTTTCTTGTTTTGTGTTTTGGTTTATTACTCGTTGTGCAAAAGGTATTTTTGTACAAATAAAAAATTAACGAGATTTGTTTTGTGAACTTTTTTTCCTTCAATCTGAACCGTAGTGCCAAAATCTTTCTCGATAAACTTTTCAACATGACTTTATTAAATTTGTTACCTAACCTTTTATTCCTCCTTAGAATAACTTTCTCACCTATTTCATAGATTCTTAAAGGATTGCCTTTGTCTATTCTTTTTAAAGTTTTTTCTTGAGCTTCAGACAATTTTATTTTAATAGCATTTAATTCTTCTACGGAATAATTGTATAAAACGTCAGTTGGCTTAGCTTTAGTTACAGACTGAATACTAGAATTATATTTGTGCGTAGCCAACAAGACCAGTTCAATAATTTAATTTATCTGCTGCTGTTTCTTAATACAGCGCTCTATTTCCAACAAGGTGAAATGGAACCTTTCAACCTGTCCATTACTTTCACTGTGGACAGTTGGAATAAAAAATTGAAAAGCTATCGCTGAGTAATATTTTAATTATGTTAGACTGGAAAGCTTTTTCATTGTCAGAGACCATTGTCTTAGTATTATTAAATACTAACAATATTTCTATCAGAGCAACTTTTATATCTACCGTTGATTTTGATAGAATTGGCTTAACGATAGCAAATTAAAAAAATTTGTCATGTCAAAAAATGTTGTTTATTGGTTATAAAAATATCAACATGAAGGATTTCCGCAGGATGATTTGGGAAACGAGTATTATCTACACTTGGGTTAGGTGGTTTACGTTGGTACTTATTTTCTTTACATACACTCAGGGAAAAAATGCATTGTAAACTTAAAAATAATATTTTTGATTCAAAGCTGCAAATTTTGAAGTTAAAAATAGTAAAAATAACATTTTTCTTCTTTATTTTTAACAGAAAATAGTTTTAATTGCATTTTAAAATTGAAAAGTATTGAAAATACTATTTTTATATTTTACTTCAATCGTAAATTACAGTGGTGTGCCATATTATTAGACCCATGTCGGAAATTTCCATATAACAACATTTATATTGCTATAAGCTTTAAGTGGTATTCAATCATTTTATTATTAATTATGGAATCATAGCGTACAAAATGAAACATATTTACTTGATTTAAGGCATTTAATTATATTAGAAAAAAATAAATTCAAAAATAGTCTATAGTTTATGAAAAATCGATATTTTGCGTTTCGTCCTTTTGCTACGATGAGAGCTGCTATTCTCTAATGTATGCTATCTGCGCAAATTTGTGCCACTTCCTGAATATGTGGACTACGATACCCGACGTCAATCAGATTCACTATTGTATACTGCTTTGTTGTTATTGCCGTTTAACTGATCTCGCGTTTCATGAGCTCCCATATTAGGCTCAGGTGCGATGAATCGCCAGACCAGTCCATCACAGTGATGTTTCTATCACCTAAAAACTAAAGACTGTCTTGCTCTTAGGTAAGGAGCTATATCGTGCATAAAAATTTGTTCCTCTCCATCACCACACCATTTACAGAGCTGAGGCAAGTGTCGCTTTTCTAAGAATTTATTGTACTGGTCTTGTTTCATAGTACCTCGCACAATTTGTAGACGGCCAGTAACTCTTAAATGTATCAGAACGATACCAGGATAGATGTGGGATGCTTTACTGTCGAAACAATATAGTCAGAATGACTTCCTTGTCCACGCCTTCTTTCTAAAAAGTGGGACTCATCAGTCATAACTTGGAAAACGGACACGTCTAAAAGGCAAACTTGGGGGAAAAAAATATTCCTTAAGACTTAAATTTTCTTGGCATTGATAGAGAATAATAACTAACACAATTCATATTTTTTTTTTTTTTTTTTTTTTAAAGCATAAGCCAACGCTCAGGGGACGCCCCCTATAAATGCAATGCACCGTGTTGGATTTTAAGAAAAGGAGAAATGTTAGAGGGAAGGGGGGATAGATGGAGTAGTGTCGTGAACATTCTTCTTGAATTCACCGATGTCATAAATGCCGGGGAAGACAGACGCAGGCAGGCTGTTCCACAACTTGATAGTACGGCCAAAAAAAGAATTATCACGAAAGTGTGATGTCCTGTTGAACACCGGCTTGACGCAAAAGGGATGGGACTGATGGGACGCCCGAGTGTTGCGAGAGAAAATACGTATTGATGGAATCAGATCATGAATCTCGCTAGAACACATCCCATTAAAATACTTATAGAAAAGGGTTAAGCACCCTACGTTACGCCGGTGGTGAAGGAAATCAATAGAGGCGATGACAGATTCATCGCCTATTAGTTTCATCACACGCCGCTGGACGCGATCTAGCAGCTCCAAAGTGGTTTTTGAAGCCCCGGCCCAAATGTGTGAGTTGTACTCTAGTTTGGGTCTAATATAAGTGAAGTAGACAGTACGAAGATCAACTGGAGTGAAGTATTTCTTACACCGTTTCAAAAAACCAATACACTTGACCGCTTCTTTCGACACATCGAACACATGGTCTGTCCACCTAAGATCCGGTTGAACCGATATGCCCAGAACGTTAAGAGTTGTTGACCTCGTAATATCTAAGCCAGTCATATTGAGGGAAGGAAGGGAGTAATCCATTCGTTTGTGAGATAACAGACAACACTGGGTTTTAGTAGCGTTAAAATTAACGAGGTTAATACGACCCCACTCGGTTATTGTGTTGAGGTCATGAGCGAGTGTGTCATTCATAAGTCGCCGCTTACTCTCAACCTCTGCAGAGCTTGGGCGCTTTTTAAAGCAATAGGAATGACAAATGTTGCTGTCATCCGCAAAGGAATGGATTGGGTTGGTAGTCGAAGACAGAAGGTCGTCGATAAAAACCAGGAAAAGGGTAGGAGATAGGACAGAACCCTGGAGAACTCCAGCATTAATGAAGTGTTCGTTAGATGTGAAACCGTCTACCACAACACGGATAGAGCGATCACTACAGAAGCTCGTAATCCAACGAGCAAAGGACATACCAACACCAAAGGCAATTAGTTTTGATACGAGGGCGCGATGCCACACTCGATCAAACGCCTTAGAAATATCTAGAGCGACAACCATACTTTCACCGAAAAGGTGAACACATTGGTTCCATTTCTCAGTGAGGAAAGACATAAGATCTCCAGTAGAACGTGACCTATGAAAACCATATTGGCGATCACTAAGTAATTCATTGCGCTCCAGATAATTCACAAGGTGAAAGTTTATTACACTCTCCATAACTTTAGAGAGCGCAGAGCATATTGCAATGGGTCGATAATTATATATAAACAACGCATTCACAAAACAAACTACTATTAACACACAAATGTTGACTCGACTACAAGACATAACCAGTCACATTAATAAAGAACAGGACGTACTAGAAAAACAACTTATAGGATTCGCAAATGCGATTAACAAAGAAGATAACAATATTCTAGAGCTCCAATACATAAATCAAATCAATTACAATGTAGACCTTCTTAACAACCATATATCAAATATAGCCGAAGCTATTACACTCGCCAAATTAAACATAATTTCGAAATTTATCCTCAGTCCAGTAGAACTTAAAGAAATTGAAATGTACATGGAAAACCAATCAATAAATATTATATCAAATGAGCATATATATGAAATGCTTGGACTCCAAGCTTATTATAATAATACAAATATCATATTCAACGTACAAATACCAAACATTTCCCAAGAGATTTATAAATTAACACATATAATTCCGCTACCAATAAATCAAACAAAACTGATAACAATTGAACCATATATAATAAAGAAAATATCATGTACTTCGACCAAAAATGCCCCAAGATAGAGAATATGTTTTACTGCACCGAAACCGAATCCAGAGAAACCAGCAAAGTTCGACCTGCGTACGAGACATCCTACACAATAGTAAAGCCAATTGTGTCATTGAAGACGTGGGAAAAGTTGAGACAATTCTGCAGCCAGATTCAAATTTTCTTATATTCATAAATGTACCAAAAACACTAATAAACTCTACTTGCAGTGACAAATTTTATGAAGTAATAGGTACAGCGATCCTACACTACAAAAAATGCAGCCTTAATGTCAATAATATCATATGTAAAGACGACCCCACTGACGATGTACTAATAGAGCCTGGAGTATATACACATATTCATCCCGAAATTATCATCGACAAAATCTGGAAAAGTTGAAGCAATTCCAAATAGAGACAACAAATGAACTACTAACAACGAAAACAATTAGAAGCCACTATACTTATGTAGCAATAACTACACTCGGGTTCCTTACTCTAGCCGCAATATGGTACTTCTCTACGAAAGCTTCAACAAGTTACGTTCCTTCAGAAGTCCCTATCAACGCTCCGGCCCCATCGACTTCCTTGTGGCCATCGCTCTATTTTAAGGGGGGAGGAGTTACGTTCCCTACGGCTACGTCCCCTACAGTTACAACACAAGCAGCACCAACTAAACCAGAAAGACTCTACCGGATGCAAGAGTCAATGACATGACGCACTTATTTTATTGATTAACAAACATTTTGTATTTAATAAATTTAATTTATTTAAAATTGCTAAATTAACAAATTACATTTTATTAATTGCTTAGTGTTGATATTTACATTTTGTTAACTAAACACCTTTATTGATTTTTGTAAACTGCTTAGTATTGATATTTACATTTTGTTAATTAAACACTTTTATTGATTTTTGTAAGCTATAAATAAGTCTTTAGACAAATATTAAAGACAGAATTAATCGTAAATCCAATCATAGCGTTTTACTATCGCTCCCGTTGGAGCTAAAATCTATTTTTTTTTTGTGAAGTACTCCGTAGAGTACTTAACTCGCGCGGAATACAAATGAAGGAAAAACTCACTAATCTTGAGTGTCAAGCACTCAGACTATCCCGGCTAGGGTCGCGGTTTCCCTACACCACCTGTAGCGTTATATAGAACATAACACTTTTAATATTTTTACATATAAAAAAAAATTACCGAAACGGGGAGCAGAAAAACCCCAGGTCACTTTTCTTCCATCCCTCCCGATGGCATCACGGTCTTACCACCCTTGCATCCCTCCCTAAATCTACCGCCTAGCAGATCTTCATTATTTAAAAAAAAAATTAATTTTGCTTTAATTTAATTACTTCTAATTTCATTTTCTTTTCTTCTTTTCTCTGTTTTTTGTTATTATATAATTTTTTGATTTTTAATTTACAAAATCTGTTAATTTACAAATTAAATAAACAAATTCTTTTTGTTTATTCTCTTTTACTTATAAACAGATTTACCACTAAAATTATGTAATTATGTAATATCCCAATGTGCACAAAAACGGAAGCGAATTCGTTTCGAATTCGAAACGAATTCGTTTGTGAGCATTCCGTTTTTTGTAAGAAAAACGAATTCGTTTCGAATTCGTAACGAACTGCAAATACGAATTCGTTTCGAATTCGTTTTTTTGTTCATAAAATGAATTCGTTTCGAATTTTGTTTTTTGTAAGTAAAGCGAATTCGTTTCGAATTCGTAACGGACTTCAAATACGAATTCGAAACGAATTCGTTTTTTGTTCATAAAACGAATACGTTTCGAACTCGTTTTTTGTTCATAAATCGGATCAGTTTCGAACTCGTTTTTTGTTCATAAAAAAATTTTATGTTTCGAGCGACTTCAATTGCTTATAAGGTTAAAAAAAACTTATAAAATTTTTTACTCAAATTTTGAAAAATTTTCAAAGAAAAATATTCAAAAAAATTTTTGTTTTTTCGACTTTTTAAACATTTCTAAGTCGATTAAGAAACAAAATTTTTTTTCAAAATTTTTTTTATAAAATTTTTTCCGGGACTTAGAAAAATTTTTTTTTATGAACAAAAAACGAGTTCGTTTCGAATTCGTTTTTTGTTCATAAAACGAATTCGCGAATAAGCGGAAAATTCTTCCGTTTTTTCGAGAGGAATTTCATACGAAAACGAATTCGAAACGAGTTCGTAACGAAATCCGTTTCGGATGAATAGTACGAAGAAACGAGTTCATTTCGAATTCGAAACGAATTCGTTTTTTGTAAATAAAGCGTATCAAATGAGATAAGATATCATTCGCCTTTGACATATATTTTAATATATGAAAGGTAGCCTAGTAGGTAGCGCGCATGACTATGAATCGCTGGGACATGGGTTCGAGCCTGACTTTGGAAATTTGTAAATCGTAAGTAAAATTTAATTTGATAATAAAATAAAATTCATATACATATGCAATAAAGTCTTACAATTTGCATACATAAAAAAATTTTTTTTTTTAAATAAAATTAATTTTTTTATGAACAAAAAAAACTCGTTCTATGAACAAAAAACGAACAAAAAACGAATTCGTTTCGAATTCGTATTATGAACAAAAAACGATTTCGTTTCGAATTCGTATTATGAACAGAAAACGAATTCGAAACGAACTCGTTTTTTGTTCATAATTAGCAGAAAATTCTTCCGTTTTTTCGAGAGGAATTTCATACGAAAACGAATTCGTAACGAGTTCGTAACGAAATCCGTTTCGGATGAATAGTACGAAGAAACGAGTTCGTTTCGAATTCGAAACGAATTCGTTTTGCACACTGGGATATAATAAAATACAAACATATCTGTGTTTATACTATTTTTAGATTTATGTTTTTATATTGAGTTTGTAGAATCTAATAAATATTGGTTAATTGAATATGTTTGCATTTATTTTAATATTGAATCTACTGCTAAACTATTTATTTTATTTAAGAAAAATAAAAATACTTATTTTACTTATCCTTAGTGTGGGGTACCCCGCTGCTCGTTACTGCTGCTGGCGTTGAGACTGGCTGCTGCATGTTGTTTTTGTTTTTTTATTACAATGTAATTTTATTACGAATTTTTAGTTTTTTGCGTTTCATATCGTTTTTCATTTAGTTTGATAAATTTCAGTTTTATTTTTATAGTTTTTGATTTGCTTTTTTTTTTGTTTGTTTTCACTGGTAGTTTTTTTGTTGAAGGGCATCTTTTTCACTGTCAGTATCGCCGTTTTCTATGCGATTTTTATTCCGACGTCGAAACCAAAAAACCCCTAAAATAAATGCTACTCCCGGCAATGATAAATACAAAAGTAGACGACCAGGCACCATTTTCGCTGAATGATGAACAAACTTTGCAGCAAACGGTCACAAATGAATTATTTTATAATTTTCACAATCACTATTGCGAACTTTAACGTTTTATAAAGTTTCTAAGAGTTATTTGTAGACAATAAAGTATTTTTCACCACAAATTGTTAGGTTTAAGCACGTGTCTACCGAATCGGGCTCCGTTTCTTTTGGCTACACAATAATACACAATTACAATATGGCCAACGAACGAAACGAATGGTTCGTCTATAAATGTGCGACCGGCGCACTTGAGGATTTTTCAGCAACTGACACTACGATGCGTTTTGGCAACCTGTTGCCACTCAACGGTCGGCTTATTGTGTTTTTTTTTCTTTCGCTTAGTATATACACTCCTGATCAAAATAATAGATACACCAAAAAGATTTTCACTCAATCCCCAATAAATTCCATATTTGGAAGAATTGGCATTAGAATTCTTTGTAAAACAAGAGAGTACAATCTGGCGATGCCGTTAACTAAGAAATTAAAGAAAGTACTTCCCCTATTTTTTCGCCAGCGAATATAAATCGAAAACGGGCGCGAATTCGTTGATCAAAATAATAGATACATTTGTTTTGTTTTTCGATTTTATACCTAAAACTTAAATTTTTTTGAGTTTTTTTTTAAACAACGATAAAAATACATTCATATATAAATAAATTGCAAGTAAATTATGAAAAATTTATTATAGATATGGGCCGAAAAAGTCGTTGCACAGCAGAAGAGTGACGATTGGTTCTGAGCCTACGAAAAAGAGGAAATTCTTTGCGGGATATCACTAGTTTGATGGATTAGTCTTTGCGTTTTGTGTAAAATGTTTTTATAAAGAAAATAGGAAAAGAAACTAGAGGTAGACCAACGAAAAACTCTCCAGAAGTTGGTCGCCAAATAGTTATTCTCTCAAAAAAAGACCCTTTCAAGTCGTCCAAGACAATTTCTGTGGAAATCGGAAATGTTGTAAGCGCTCCTACAATTCGTCGTTGTTTGCAGAAGGTAAACTTCCGCGAAGAACCGCTAAAAAGGTTCCGCTGATGCGTACGAAAAATTTAATCATGAGCTGATTGAGCCTTGATGGTGAGAAAACAGAGCGAAATATTTTATTGAGCGACGAAACCAAAATAAATTTATTTGGAAATGACTACGGAAGAAATGTGAGACGCCCCAAAGGTAAGGAATTCCATGTGCGATTCCCAAAAATGCATATTTCACCATTTTTCCTCAGCATCAAGGCCCAATCCGCTGGTGTGAGACTTTGCTAAATTTAACCTCGTGATTAAATTTTTCGTACGCATCAGCGGAGCCTTTTTAGCGGTCCCTCCCGGAAGGTTTGCCTTCTGCAAACAACGACGAATTGTAGGAGCGCTTACAACATTTCCGATTTCCACAGAAATTGCCTTGGACGACTTGAAAGTGTCTTTTTCATACTCATACAAATACATATTATTGTCTTGCAAAAAAAAAAAATAGCTTGACAAAACAAAAAAAAAAAAGAAAAGCGTTTAAGTGGCGTGTTTTTACCGCTTGCAAGAACAATGGAGCATATTTTTTTCTAACTATAGCAAACAGGGTGCTCCGATCAATTCGTTACACTCACTTAACCTAACTTTTATGTAGAAGTACTGTGTATAGCGAAGCCGGTAATGGACAATCGTGGTGCAACTGAATTTAAAATTTTTAAGTATTGATATCTCGAAAATCAAGCGAAACATAGATTTTTTTTTAAACATTTTCGATTTATTTTGACGTATTCTATTAAAAACTATCATCAGATTGCGGCGCCACAGAAATCTTAATCTCCACGAAAAAACTTGGCCAAGGCTGCAATTTTTAATTTTCGCGGAGATTACGATTTCCGTGGCGCTGCGATCTAAGGATAGTTTTTAATAGAAGACGTCAAAATAAATCGAAAATATTTAATAAAAAAAAATATATGTTTCGCTTGATTTTCGAGATATCAATACTTAAAAATTTTAAATTCAATTGCACCACGATTGTCCATGACCGGCTTCGCTATACGCAGTATTTCTACATAAAACTTAGGTTAAGTGAGGAGCATTCGGCCGCTGCTCATAGTCGTCATTATGTAATTGTGCGTATATTTATTCCAAAATCGCTATAAGTTGGGAACCTACGCGCTAATTTGAATTATTTGAATTTAATTTTGTCTTCTCGAAAGCTGCAACAGTGATACAAAAATATGGATTCTGATTCCATTAATTTAGAAAACACAGTGATTGTATTTGAGACCACATCAGTACAAACAATTGAAAATGATAAAGATGATTTAGAGCTAGAAAAATATTTTAGCAGAATTTCAACTGGAAAGTTTGTTCCATTGAAATGTAAGAAATATCTTGGAACAGGCTTACTTTAACTCCCATGCTCCAATCTTTTTTTTTTGTTTTTTTACCCCCTGAAATGAAAATAAAAATAGTAAAAAAAAGTGTCGCTCGGATCTGGTTTCGGATATATAGCCATCGTTAGTTGCGAATATACTTTTTGTAAAAATCCTTATAACTTGGGAACCCTTGAATGGATATAAAAAATATGGGTGCCATAAGATATATAATTCAATGACATACTATTTTACGCTAATCTGGGAGCTAAATTAAACTCAAGCCAATATCTGTAATAGAATTATGAAGTATCAACAGAAAGTACAATATGTGGCTCGTTGCTTGCAAATTAACAGTTTTTGGAAGCTACAAAAAAAAAACAATGCATAGGCATACTTTTAATGATATTTTATAATAGTCTCTTGATACACATATTTTCTTTAAAAACATAATAAAACACTCGTTGATTTAATTAGAGCGTGGAATTGACTACGAAATATTAAAATACCTCTCTAAGGAAGATATCAGCGAGGCAATAGAAAACATAGGACTGAGGGCTAATTTCAGAGAAAAATTATTTGCGTGGAGGAAAATTGCTGTAAGCTTAAAACATTAAAGTTCGGTTTTTAGTTTTGTAGAGATTTATTAAAAAAAAAAAAACAATTTCCGTTTGGCATAGAGGACGAAACTTTATCGGCCAACTCAAAGGTTTTTACATGGCAAAAAAAATCTTCTTCAGGCACTCCAACATCACAATCTGCAATATCTAGCAATTGTTCTTCTCTAACTGTAAAGTATTTGAACATACTCAAAACTCTGAAGAAATCCTTGCTGGGCAATAGCATCTTGGTTTTCTATGAGCGCAACTCACATTTGCTGAATAGCCATAGAAAAGATTTATTAAAATTGATTTTCGAAGAAGCTAACTGCAATAATATAATTATTAAATATTCGGACTTTCCGGGATTAGTCGACCAAATTGTGTCTATCTTTCCAACAGAATTTGAAGTTAAGGATATTTTAGCTACTATGCTGACTGAATACACTGAATGAATATCAAACCCCTAAGGAATACAAATCCGTTGACATAACTTCTGAATGTCAAGTTAGAAATTGTGCTACGCATGGTTTTCAAAAGTTATTGTACATTAAGTTTTCGGTAACCTTATAAACAAAAGTTTGTTACTTTTGAACTAAACAATCAATTTGAATGAAACTTTGTCAATTAGAAAGTTTTTGATAAATTTTCGAAGAACCCCTTGATTTTGTCTCTAAAAGTAGAATTGTGTATGTTTACTTTCGTAGTTAAATCCGTAGTTAAATAATTTGATAAATTAATGATTTTACTAACTTAAAGATTTTCATTTCATCCTGAAGGAATTTTATTTCATTCCGCTGGCAGAGAGAAACAAAAATCCTGGTGGGATACTTTACCATAAATATACAAACAGTAGGAACAAACGCCAAAAATGATCAAAAAGTATCGAAGAAGACCAAATCAATATTTGATTTTAATTAGAATTCGATGAACAGCCCTTAAAGCCGAATTATCAAGGGATTGTTCAGATTGGGAAGTAGTATGCAATAAATGGAAACAAAATTGCAGTATAAGACAAATAGATTTAAGATCTCTTCAACCAATAGAATTTTTAAAACCTTGGCCTAGATATTCGGACGTCAGATTTGGTAATTTCTTAATATTTTCGCATTAAGCATTTACTGTAGCTTTAATTATATTTCTGTTATTCTTTATAGATCAAAACAGATTTTAAATTTGTATTCGAAGGGAAAGATCATCTGTCATTTGCCCAATGAGATCATTTTCAAAAAGTCATACGAAATTACTATTCCGAAAATATTCACAATGACGCAAACGCTATGTAATTAAAAAAAAAAGTGCTATGTGAATATTACTTCCCAAGTATGCGAAAGTCATTAAAAACTATGCAAGTGCTGCTGTGCAACGACTTTTTCGGCCCATATCTATAATAAATTTTTCATAATTTACTTGCAATTTATTTATATATGAATGTATTTTTACCGTTGTTTAAAAAAAAACTCAAAAAAATTTAAGTTTTAGGTATAAAATCGAAAAACAAAACAAATGTAAGTTAACGGCATCGCCAGATTGTACTCTCTTGTTTTACAAAGAATTCTAATGCCAATTCTTCCAAATATGGAATTTATTGGGGATTGAGTGAAAATCTTTTTGGTGTATCTATTATTTTGATCAGGAGTGTATATACTAAGCGAAAGAAAAAAAAAAACACAATAAGCCGACCGTTGAGTGGCAACAGGTTGCCAAAACGCATCGTAGTGTCAGTTGCTGAAAAATCCTCAAGTGCGCCGGTCGCACATTTATAGACGAACCATTCGTTTCGTTCGTTGGCCATATTGTAATTGTGTAATATTGTGTAGCCAAAAGAAACGGAGCCCGATTCGGTAGACACGTGCTTAAACCTAACAATTTGTGGTGAAAAATACTTTATTGTCTACAAATAACTCTTAGAAACTTTATAAAACGTTAAAGTTCGCAATAGTGATTGTGAAAATTATAAAATAATTCATTTGTGACCGTTTGCTGCAAAGTTTGTTCATCATTCAGCGAAAATGGTGCCTGGTCGTCCACTTTTGTATTTATCTTTGCCGGGAGTAGCATTTATTTTAGGGGTTTTTTGGTTTCGACGTCGGAATAAAAATCGCATAGAAAACGGCAATACTGACAGTGAAAAAGATGCCCTTCAACAAAAAAACTACCAGTGAAAACAAACAAAAAAAAAAGCAAATCAAAAACTATAAAAATAAAACTGAAATTTATCAAACTAAATGAAAAACGATATGAAACGCAAAAAACTAAAAATTCGTAATAAAATTACATTGTAATAAAAAAACAAAAACAACATGCAGCAGCCAGTCTCAACGCCAGCAGCAGTAACGAGCAGCGGGGTACCCCACACTAAGGATAAGTAAAATAAGTATTTTTATTTTTCTTAAATAAAATAAATAGTTTAGCAGTAGATTCAATATTAAAATAAATGCAAACATATTCAATTAACCAATATTTATTAGATTCTACAAACTCAACATAAAAACATAAATCTAAAAATAGTATAAACACAGATATGTTTGTATTTTATTATATATTACATAATTACATAATTTTAGTGGTAAATCTGTTTATAAGTAAAAGAGAATAAACAAAAAGAATTTTTTTATTTAATTTGTAAATTAACAGATTTTGTAAATTAAAAATCAAAAAATTATATAATAACAAAAAACAAAGAAAAGAAGAAAAGAAAATGAAATTAAAAGTAATTAAATTAAAGCAAAATTAATTTTTTTTTTAAATAATGAAGATCTGCTAGGCGGTAGATTTAGGGAGGGATGCAAGGGTGGTAAGACCGTGATGCCATCGGGAGGGATGGAAGAAAAGTGACCTGGGGTTTTTCTGCTCCCCGTTTCGGTAATTTTTTTTTATATGTAAAAATATTAAAAGTGTTATGTTCTATATAACGCTACAGGTGGTGTAGGGAAACCGCGACCCTAGCCGGGATAGTCTGAGTGCTTGACACTCAAGATTAGTGAGTTTTTCCTTCATTTGTATTCCGCGCGAGTTAAGTACTCTACGGAGTACTTCACAAAAAAAAATAGATTTTAGCTCCAACGGGAGCGATAGTAAAACGCTATGATTGGATTTACTATTAATTCTGTCTTTAATATTTGTCTAAAGACTTATTTATAGTTTACAAAAATCAATAAAAGTGTTTAATTAACAAAATGTAAATATCAATACTAAGCAGTTTACAAAAATCAATAAAGGTGTTTAGTTAACAAAATGTAAATATCAACACTAAGCAATTAATAAAATGTAATTTGTTAATTTAGCAATTTTAAATAAATTAAATTTATTAAATACAAAATGTTTGTTAATCAATAAAATAAGTGCGTCATGTCATTGACTCTTGCATCCGGTAGAGTCTTTCTGGTTTAGTTGGTGCTGCTTGTGTTGTAACTGTAGGGGACGTAGCCGTAGGGAACGTAACTCCTCCCCCCTTAAAATAGAGCGATGGCCACAAGGAAGTCGATGGGGCCGGAGCGTTGATAGGGACTTCTGAAGGAACGCAACTTGTTGAAGCTTTCGTAGAGAAGTACCATATTGCGGCTAGAGTAAGGAACCCGAGTGTAGTTATTGCTACATAAGTATAGTGGCTTCTAATTGTTGTCGTTGTTAGTAGTTCATTTGTTGTCTCTATTTGGAATTGCTTCAACTTTTCCAGATTTTGTCGATGATAATTTCGGGATGAATATGTGTATATACTCCAGGCTCTATTAGTACATCGTCAGTGGGGTCGTCTTTATATATGATATTGTTGACATTAAGGCTGCATTTTTTGTAGTGTAGGATCACTGTACCTATTACTTCACAAAATTTGTCACTGCAAGTAGAGTTTATTAGTGTTTTTGGTACATTTATGAATATAAGAAAATTTGAATCTGGTTGCAGAATTGTCTCAACTTTTCCCACGTCTTCAATGACACAATTGGCTTTACTATTGTGTAGGATGTCTCGTACGCAGGTCGAACTTTGCTGGTTTCTCTGGATTCGGTTTCGGTGCAGTAAAACATATTCTCTATCTTGGGGCATTTTTGGTCGAAGTACATGATATTTTCTTTATTATATATGGTTCAATTGTTATCAGTTTTGTTTGATTTATTGGTAGCGGAATTATATGTGTTAATTTATAAATCTCTTGGGAAATGTTTGGTATTTGTACGTTGAATATGATATTTGTATTATTATAATAAGCTTGGAGTCCAAGCATTTCATATATATGCTCATTTGATATAATATTTATTGATTGGTTTTCCATGTACATTTCAATTTCTTTAAGTTCTACTGGACTGAGGATAAATTTCGAAATTATGTTTAATTTGGCGAGTGTAATAGCTTCGGCTATATTTGATATATGGTTGTTAAGAAGGTCTACATTGTAATTGATTTGATTTATGTATTGGAGCTCTAGAATATTGTTATCTTCTTTGTTAATCGCATTTGCGAATCCTATAAGTTGTTTTTCTAGTACGTCCTGTTCTTTATTAATGTGACTGGTTATGTCTTGTAGTCGAGTCAACATTTGTGTGTTAATAGTAGTTTGTTTTGTGAATGCGTTGTTTATATATAATTATCGACCCATTGCAATATGCTCTGCGCTCTCTAAAGTTATGGAGAGTGTAATAAACTTTCACCTTGTGAATTATCTGGAGCGCAACGAATTACTTAGTGATCGCCAATATGGTTTTCATAGGTCACGTTCTACTGGAGATCTTATGTCTTTCCTCACTGAGAAATGGAACCAATGTGTTCACCTTTTCGGTGAAAGTATGGTTGTCGCTCTAGATATTTCTAAGGCGTTTGATCGAGTGTGGCATCGCGCCCTCGTATCAAAACTAATTGCCTTTGGTGTTGGTATGTCCTTTGCTCGTTGGATTACGAGCTTCTGTAGTGATCGCTCTATCCGTGTTGTGGTAGACGGTTTCACATCTAACGAACACTTCATTAATGCTGGAGTTCTCCAGGGTTCTGTCCTATCTCCTACCCTTTTCCTGGTTTTTATCGACGACCTTCTGTCTTCGACTACCAACCCAATCCATTCCTTTGCGGATGACAGCAACATTTGTCATTCCTATTGCTTTAAAAAGCGCCCAAGCTCTGCAGAGGTTGAGAGTAAGCGGCGACTTATGAATGACACACTCGCTCATGACCTCAACACAATAACCGAGTGGGGTCGTATTAACCTCGTTAATTTTAACGCTACTAAAACCCAGTGTTGTCTGTTATCTCACAGACGAATGGATTACTCCCTTACTTCCCTCAATATGACTGGCTTAGATATTACGAGGTCAACAACTCTTAACGTTCTGGGCATATCGGTTCAACCGGATCTTAGGTGGACAGACCATGTGTTCGATGTGTCGAAAGAAGCGGTCAAGTGTATTGGTTTTTTGAAACGGTGTAAGAAATACTTCACTCCAGTTGATCTTCGTACTGTCTACTTCACTTATATTAGACCCAAACTAGAGTACAACTCACACATTTGGGCCGGGGCTTCAAAAACCACTTTGGAGCTGCTAGATCGCGTCCAGCGGCGTGTGATGAAACTAATAGGCGATGAATCTGTCATCGCCTCTATTGATTTCCTTCACCACCGGCGTAACGTAGGGTGCTTAACCCTTTTCTATAAGTATTTTAATGGGATGTGTTCTAGCGAGATTCATGATCTGATTCCATCAATACGTATTTTCTCTCGCAACACTCGGGCGTCCCATCAGTCCCATCCCTTTTGCGTCAAGCCGGTGTTCAACAGGACATCACACTTTCGTGATAATTCTTTTTTTGGCCGTACTATCAAGTTGTGGAACAGCCTGCCTGCGTCTGTCTTCCCCGGCATTTATGACATCGGTGAATTCAAGAAGAATGTTCACGACACTACTCCATCTATCCCCCCTTCCCTCTAACATTTCTCCTTTTCTTAAAATCCAACACGGTGCATTGCATTTATAGGGGGCGTCCCCTGAGCGTTGGCTTATGCTTTAAAAAAAAAAAAAAAAAAATATGAATTGTGTTAGTTATTATTCTCTATCAATGCCAAGAAAATTTAAGTCTTAAGGAATATTTTTTTCCCCCAAGTTTGCCTTTTAGACGTGTCCGTTTTCCAAGTTATGACTGATGAGTACCACTTTTTAGAAAGAAGGCGTGGACAAGGAAGTCATTCTGACTATATTGTTTCGACAGTAAAGCATCCCACATCTATCCTGGTATCGTTCTGATACATTTAAGAGTTACTGGCCGTCTACAAATTGTGCGAGGTACTATGAAACAAGACCAGTACAATAAATTCTTAGAAAAGCGACACTTGCCTCAGCTCTGTAAATGGTGTGGTGATGGAGAGGAACAAATTTTTATGCACGATATAGCTCCTTACCTAAGAGCAAGACAGTCTTTAGTTTTTAGGTGATAGAAACATCACTGTGATGGACTGGTCTGGCGATTCATCGCACCTGAGCCTAATATGGGAGCTCATGAAACGCGAGATCAGTTAAACGGCAATAACAACAAAGCAGTATACAATAGTGAATCTGATTGACGTCGGGTATCGTAGTCCACATATTCAGGAAGTGGTACAAATTTGCGCAGATAGCATACATTAGAGAATAGCAGCTCTCATCGTAGCAAAAGGACGAAACGCAAAATATCGATTTTTCATAAACAATAGACTATTTTTGAATTTATTTTTTTCTAATATAATTAAATGCCTTAAATCAAGTAAATATGTTTCATTTTGTACGCTATGATTCCATAATTAATAATAAAATGATTGAATACCACTTAAAGCTTATAGCAATATAAATGTTGTTATATGGAAATTTCCGACATGGGTCTAATAATATGGCACACCACTGTAATTTACGATTGAAGTAAAATATAAAAATAGTATTTTCAATACTTTTCAATTTTAAAATGCAATTAAAACTATTTTCTGTTAAAAATAAAGAAGAAAAATGTTATTTTTACTATTTTTAACTTCAAAATTTGCAGCTTTGAATCAAAAATATTATTTTTAAGTTTACAATGCATTTTTTCCCTGAGTGTATGTAAAGAAAATAAGTACCAACGTAAACCACCTAACCCAAGTGTAGATAATACTCCTTTCCCAAATCATCCTGCGGAAATCCTTCATGTTGATATTTTTATAACCAATAAACAACATTTTTTGACATGACAAATTTTTTTAATTTGCTATCGTTAAGCCAATTCTATCAAAATCAACGGTAGATATAAAAGTTGCTCTGATAGAAATATTGTTAGTATTTAATAATACTAAGACAATGGTCTCTGACAATGAAAAAGCTTTCCAGTCTAACATAATTAAAATATTACTCAGGGATAGCTTTTCAATTTTTTATTCCAACAGTCCACAGTGAAAGTAATGGACAGGTTGAAAGGTTCCATTTCACCTTGTTGGAAATAGAGCGCTGTATTAAGAAACAGCAGCAGATAAATTAAATTATTGAACTGGTCTTGTTGGCTACGCACAAATATAATTCTAGTATTCAGTCTGTAACTAAAGCTAAGCCAACTGACGTTTTCCACAATTATTCCGTAGAAGAATTAAATGCTATTAAAATAAAATTGTCTGAAGCTCAAGAAAAAACTTTAAAAAGAATAGACAAAGGCAATCCTTTAAGAATCTATGAAATAGGTGAGAAAGTTATTCTAAGGAGGAATAAAAGGTTAGGTAACAAATTTAATAAAGTTTTTGTTGAAAAGTTTATCGAGAAAGATTTTGGCACTACGGTTCAGATTGAAGGAAAAAAAGTTCACAAAACAAATCTCCGTTAATTTTTTATTTGTACAAAAATACCTTTTGCACAACGAGTAATAAACCAAAACACAAAACAAGAAAAAATTTCAAAAATACTTTAAAATATGCGATGTTTTTAATCATATCCACAAAAATATTTTGAATTTAAAATATGCGATGTCTTTAATCATATCCACAAAAATATTTTGAATTTTTAAATTTTTGCTTAAATAAATATATTGTAAAATGTTATGTAAAATATTAGAATTTAAGCTTCATAAATGTAATTTTTTTGAATAAGCTTATATTGCAATGAAATGCGTTTAGATTAACTTCAAAGCCTCAAGGCGTACGAGCTACTTATACGATTGCAGGCTCTATTCATTTTAACAACCGAAGAAAATCGATAAGTAACTCCTTGATTGAACCGAGGACGTTTCAATCTAACAAGGGGGATAGTTAATGGAGCAGAAAGCGCAGCTTTAATTAAGATACAATTTCAATACTGTGCCCTGATCGCATATGGCTCCGCACCTGTTTAACGTTTTTACGCTCAAGTTCTTGCAATGCAACAACATAATTGCAAGAATCGTACTATTTTGGTTTCGTGTGCAAATCTTTAACGAAAGAACTACAGCTGCTTTCATTTATGCTAATGCTAAGCCTAACTTTGCTATTAAACACAACAACAACAACAAAAATAACTGTCCCTTTGCTGCATAGTTACGAAGATATAACAGGATTAACGCATGATACTAAACACATGATACTAAGCACATCATACTAAACGCATATCATTAAAGAAAAATCATTGCAAGTAGTCAGTTAGAAGTTGTCAGCAAATAAAGCGAGTTGTTTCGCAGTAAATTAAAAGTAGAAAGCTGTTTTTTTATCTTACATAATAAAAGTAAACAAAGGCTTTTAGATTAGCTAAATGACGTGTTTTCCTTAGTTCGCTTCGACATTAAGAACTTGAGACATATAAAAATAAAAAAGGGAGTATTCAAATATTTGACAATGGGCAGATTATTTTTTAAAACATACTACGTTAAATTTTTAGAGCCCCGTATTTTTTATTTAGCTGAAAAGTCACATTTATCAATAATATATAAAATAAATTTCTGAAAGCACTTTTTTTCAAATTATCGATATGTCCTTAATAAATAATGGATATTCGTAATTTTTCTTTTAAACTCTTCATAATTTAATAGATCTCTTGAAAAGATGATGTTTAGTTTAATATTGTAATAGTCAAAACTTTTCATTTGAAAAAAAAGTCTCTGGTTTACGATATGATCAATATGGGCATTTCCACAGAAAGGTACACCGAGACAAAAAAATTAAAAGTTCTTGAAAACATTTTGTCTTATCATATTTTCATAGAGAAACAATAAAATTTAACTTATGTTAGCGAATTTTACATTTATTTATAACACTTTTCGAGATATTCGAATACAAAGTCGCGCAAGTGATACTTTTCTTATTTGGATATTTCTATTGCACGTTTTGTTTTGATAAAACATTTTAAAGAGAGACATTATGCATTCACTTTTGTTCTCTAAAATCTTTCTGAGGGTATAAAGATTCAAAAAAGAATGCATAAGAAACTATGCGATTGTAAATAACTGTAAGCTTTTGCTTTGTATTAACGCATGTTTCGATGTCCCGTGCGACCTTTAAAAACTACATTTGTTATCAGTGCGTCGAAAGTACATGCAGAAAGCTCATTAAATATTGAGTGCAAACAGAGATTTTTTATACAATTGAAATAACAACACCTTTCTGAAAAATATGAAGATTTGGGATCTTGATACTCATATAAAGTTGGTCCTGTGCGACACTGTAAGTAAAATATTTAAAAAATTGCAAAATTTTTTTTTGTTAGGTGTATGAAAATGAATAATTCGACTTACTTTTAAATAATTTAAATCTAGAAAGGTGGAGAGAAAAGTTGAAGGAAGATGAACTGAAATTAAAGAATAAGGAAAAATTGCGGAGTGGTAGGAAAAAGTGGAAAATGTTGGCTAAAGGAAATTATGAAATGATTTTCCCTTTTGTCAATATGCACAAGATAACATAAACGGGATTAAAATGTATTAGTTATATGCCATTCCTTGTTATATAATTTAACGAAAAATGGAAAGAAGTAATAAACATTCCGGGTATATCCCAGTTCCACTTCTTTTGTTGCGATGGTCAAAAAGTAAAAGCACCTAGGACTAGATACCTATTCTGAAAAAAAATTGTGTTTCATGCTCTGATACTATTTTCACTTAAATTTATTTTTTTTATTATATTTAATACTACACAATACTTTTGTCATTCAACATAGTTTTGTTAAGTTTGTTGCTATGATGCGAAAATAAATACATTTAGTACTTCTGTAGACTTAAAACCATTTTTACTAATAAGCTTATTTATTATATAAAATTCATTTTTTGTCTGTCTGTCTGTCTGTCTGTCTGTCTGTCTGTCTGTTATGGACGCGGAAACTATCCAGCCGATCGTGATGAAATTTTTACAGTATGTTAGTATTAATCAGGCGGGTGTCATAGGATATAAAATTTTTATTTAGGGTGCATATTTAGGGTGGCCCTCATACAAAAATATTTTAAAAATAGCATTTTCTCAAAGACAGGTAAATCAATTCTCATGAAATTTACACAGTATGGCTTTTATGTTTAGGGGCACAGATTGTATGGTAAAAATTTTATTTAGGGTGCATACTTAGGGTGGCCCTCAGACAAAAATATTGTTAAATATCATTTTCACGAAGACAAGTTAATCAATTCACGCCGAACTTACACTACGTACCTCTTATGTTAAGAAGCATGGCTTAGGCTACAAACATTTTAATTAGGGTGGCCCTCATACAAAAATAATTTTTTAAATATCGTTTTCTCGAAGAGCGCTAAATCGATTCTCATGAAATTTACACCATATGGCTCTTATGTGAAGAGACACAGATAAGATCATAAAAATTTTATTTAGGATGCATACTTAGGGTGGCCCTCACACAAAAATATTTTTAAATATCATTTTCACAAAGACAGGTTAGTGGATTCACACCGAATGTACACCACGTAGCTCTTATGTTAAGAGTCATAGCTAAGAACATAAAACTTTTAACTAGGGTGGCCCTCACAAAAAATATTTTTTAAACATAATTTTCTCGAAGACCGCCAAATCGATTCTCATGAAATTTACACCATATGACTTTTATGTGAAGAGACACAGAATAGATCGTAAAAATTTTATTTAAGGTGCATAATTAGGGTGGCCCTCACACAAAAATATTTTTAAATATCATTTTCACAAAGACAGGTTAGTTGATTCACACCGAATTTACACCACGTAGGTAGCTCTTATGTTAAGAGGCATAGCTTAGGCTACAAAACTTTTATTTAGGGTTGCCCTCATACAAAAATATTTTTAAATACCATTTTCTCGGAGACCGCTTAATCGATCCTCGTGAAATTTACATCTCATGGTTTTTATATTAAGAGGCACTGCTTAGGCAGTAAAAATTTTATATTGGGTGCATGCTAAGGGTGGTCCTCATACAAAAGTATTTTTAAATAGAATTTTCACGCAGACCGCACATCGAATCTACACCACGGTAGAGGTGAGGCGATGCGCACGGGGTAATGCTAGTTTATATATAATTTCGTAAAAGAGCAACAGAAACAAAATAAATAGCATGATGGAAAAAAATGTCTCGTGCGACCGTGAATAAAACTAAATTAAAAAAAAAGTATGATTCTTATTTGAGTGAAATCAAAACCATTTTTAAGAAACATCGATGCACAACATTCTAAAATTAGTCTCATTGAAATATTGCCTCGGGTATCGCTGAAATCGGCGTTTGAATTATTGGCTGTGAAAACCAGTTCTGTTTTTGTCCTGTGCGAACGCCTTAGTTTCTGGCAATTATTTTGAAAACGAAAAATTGCCTAAAATCAACCTTAGCACCAATTATAGGGCTAATTAAGACCTATAAGTTAAGCCTATTTTCAAAACAAAAATTCGTTTTAGTTTGACTTTTTTTTACTTTAAATGTGTTCGACAGTCCCGTTCGAAACCATGGAAATGCCCATATACATAAGTAAGTATTATACAAAGCAATTATGTATTTACATTTATCAATTCTAAATTCTAATTCCTGAAAGGGAATCGACAAAGACATCGTTTCTTTCCCATGAATTTGAAAAAATTTACTGTGCGGATCCAAATCTGGTATTCATTTTTTTTTCCTGCTCCGTGCTGCTTTACATTACTCGCATCACCATCTTGGATTATTTACCTGAGAATAATTATAAATTGTAGCTAAACGAATAGAATGAATTGAATTGTTTTACCTGCTGCTGTGGGAACGGATGTGAAGCAACGGCTTCTGGTTTGTGGCAGATCAAATCCATAGCGATTCGCACAGATGACTTCATTGGGAATTGGCAGCGAATATGCAAGTATGGCTGGATCAACTCTCGTGACAGTTCCTTTAGAAATATCTTGCGCTTGTCAGATTTGTTTATGTTCCATGATGGGTGGCATAACTCGTACAATCCATACTATGCTAGTCCCGACTAGAAAATGTCGTTAGGGCCAAGTGTGGAACCCTAACGACAACTTAATTTGGATTGTAACGGTGTGCCCTAAATTTTCCAAAATAGGATTGTTCAATGCCTACCCCATTAGGCTCTCGTTGGGCTTTCGCAAAAAGTCTTAACGTTCTGGTTAGGCAAAACCAATGGATACCTAATTTACGCCCAACGACATTTTCTAATTGCTTATGCACTTTGCTCTAAATATGTACATACTAGGGGTGGCAATCCCGGAGCTTTTTTGAGTTTCGGGATTTTCGGGATCGAAGTTTCCAATCCCGGGATCCCGGGATTTATAGTTCTAGTAAATGTATACAGAACTACAAAAAAAAAGAGAAGTTTATACTATTGTATATATAAAATTAAAATTGCTTTATTTCACAGCGTAATAATGAAGAATAAGAACGCAAAATAATAGAAAAAATAATAGCTTAAAAATTGACTTAGAACACTTCGAGTGTTAACACATCTAAATCATATTTACTAAGTTTGACTAGTAGAAGATAGCCACTATTAAAAGGAGATGATAGACGATAATCAAGCATTTATGACCAAACTATCAATTTCATTTTTACATTTAAAAATTCGTGTACCACATTTTGTACTTGATTAATTCCTTATCACCTTCTTCAAATGTGACAGTGACGGCATTTAGTGGCACCGAATGGCTCGCTCTCAGTGTGTGCTTCGTTTAAATTGTCAAAATCTTTAGATGCTGATTTCAGAAAAAAAGCTTCAGACAAAAGTTTAATTATATCTTATAACTTAAGTTTTGGTAGGTCTAGTATGGGTCAAAAGAGAGGCAGTGAAAGAATAAAGTGACAATTTGTTGCGAGAGCCTGCTACTTTTTACTGGATAAAATTTTACCAGCAAACATTTTTCAAAAAGAAAAACATATGATTTTGACAATTGAAAAACTTAAATATTTTTTTCCACTTGTCAGCTTGTACGAATTTTTACTGGATTGTGTTTGTTTACTTTTATGAAAATTTTTTTCTCTGTGAGCAAATACTTTCTTACTCTCTAAAATTTCTCTACTGGATAATTGTTACTGGGAAAGTAAACAAACACACTTAATTTCACATTTTTCTCATGAACTATCAATTTTCAATACAAATCGCACTTAGTAAAAAATTCTTAAAATTAGTCAAAGTATTAAAAAAGATATTTTTTTTTGCTATGTGACATTTTTAATAAGAAAATCTTAAACAAAAAATTGTTGCAATAAAAAAAAATATTTTTACTCAATTTAAGGTTCAGATACAATTGAAATGCATTTTGCAGGTTGATGCAATAATGTTTCATGCACATCAAATGTAGTGAAAACAATTATTTTGCAGATTTTGTACTTAAATATGTCATATAAAAGAATATTTATTACATAATATAAAATATTTTTCTAATCCCGAAAATCTCGGGATTGTCTCTTTGTAATCCCGGGATTACTTTAGCCTATATTTAGAGCAAATCCCGGGATCCCGGGTAAAACAGTACCATGGGCCATCTATTACTTTTACGCTTACAGGTGAATCCTCGCACCATCTTATCAAAGACATGCACCTGCAGGTGAAATGTTAATAACTATCCCAGACGATCCTTGGTCAACAGTGTGCGCCGACTTTATTGGGCCTCTTCCGCGATCCAAACATGAACATATAATCCTGCTGGTGTTTTTCGTCCGTTTTTCAAAATGGACCGAATTGGTGCCACTAAGAAAAGCTACCGCTGACAGCGTAGTGAAGGGTTTCCGCGAAAGAATTCTCGCTAGATACGGAGTTCCAAAAACTCTCGTGACGGACAATGGTAAGCAATTCACTAGCCGAATCGTCAAAGGATATCTCCAGCAGATCGGAGTACAACAGCTTTTTACCGCGCCCTATACGCCGCAGGAAAACCCTACTGAAAGGATGAATAGGACCGTAAAGACAATGATAGCCCAGTTGGCCAACAACGAGCAGAAAACCTAGGACGAGCACTTACCAGAAATAACATTGGCCATAAATACCAGCACTTCGGAAACCACTGGTTACAGCGCCGCATTTTTAACACAACGACGAGAGCCACGGCTACCACAGGCACTTTACGATGAGGTCACCCCAGGTACAGGAAGGACATCGCAAACACCAGAGTCTCGAGCAGTACAACTGCAAGAAGTATTCGAAATCGTAAAGCATAATTTGGCTAAGGCAGCGCAAAATCAAGCAAGACACTACAACCTCAGGAGACGGCAATGGAAACCAAAAGTTGGAGATTCCGTATTGGTTAGACAACACCCACTATCTAAGGCTATAGATAACTTCGCGGCAAAGCTTGCCCCTAAGTACACAGGGCCGTAAACAGTGTTGAGTTTTACCTCAGCTGTGATACTGAAACTAAAAAAATACGGTGACAAAACCATCCGAACAGCCCACTTGAGTGAAATAAAACCTTTCTATACTTAACCATTTCTCTTTCACTTTTACATTATTTCCATTCGCCATGAGTATTTGTAGAACCAAATTAATTATTGTTATTTTCTCCACAGTCACATCAAAACAACCAAGTGAAACACTACCGTGAAAATGGTAAGCAAGGGTCTTCCCAGCTTCGAGGAATTGCTTACTCAGATTGGTAAGCCACAGCCACGCTGGAAAAGACCCAGTTTCCGCGAACAGCTAGTCAGTTCCGCCGTCGCTACAACGAGGAGGAGGTGAAGGTTCCCCGGACCAAACTTTTGGGCTCCGAGTTTCTACCAGTACCGTACGCAGGTGGAAAAAGAATACGGCTACGGCAAGTTCCGGTAGATGACAACCAGGCTCCCTCAAAACCACAGCAGGCCACTTCCCCGCCAAAAGGCCAGGGTTAGCGGTTGCAACGACGTCCCCATGCGCAAACTGCACGCATAGAGCAAAAACCGACGTCGAGTGGACAACAGAGAGGCTCTCGAAGACCCATGGCAACTCACCGCCTTCATGGGAAGACAGAGAACTGGGCCTTACCGCCCGCAGATTCTACCATACGCCAGTACCCCCGTAGATCCCTTCCAGGTAGCCGCCTGCCAAGAAGGCCTGGTACCGGGTCCAAACCAGCAACAAATCCGAATCGACCACCACCTCAGCACTCCCACGACCAGCACTAAGCAGCGTCACTGCTGTTGACGCGTACGAAGACTCACGTCCTCACAGCTCGCATGGACACGGCGTCCGTGATCGTCACCAGAACGAACCTAACGTCGTGTCCATGGAAGTAGAAGAAGACTGGCTGGGAGTGCTCAAAGAACTGGATGCAACTTGGAGCATTGAAGGCATCGACGGAGGACCAAGTCAAGTAGACGCGCCAACTACCAGTGCCAGCATGCCCAAAGATTCGCCTATAGTCCCGGACAACACGAGCTCCGACAGTAGCTCTGACAGCAGCTCCGAAAGTAGCTCAAGTAGCAGCAGCAGTGACGACGATGATGGTCAATTACGTCTAAACCTCCGTCTAGAGACTCGTTAGCATGCCCCAAGTAACAGTGGATCAAAAGGGCAGTCAGCGGTACCACCAATACCACATCAGGAGTCCCAGGAAGCAAGTGCACAAAACCACTCACCTTCGCCACCAATTCCTACAACCGTCGCAGCGTCGCTGACGGAAACACGGGATAGATTGGCTGATAATGATTTGAGCCAGTTGGACACTACTACCATTGCCAAGCTGCGCACATTGGTTGATGCGTTGCCCACAGGAAGGTACATGAAGCTGGCCCGGACCATTGATGGGCGAAGAATCAACATAAAGGTATTCAAAAATGGGTCCACTAAGATAACTCTGCCACCCCCGAAGTAAGAGGAGAATGTGAGGATGGAAGTCGCTGACACTCGTTTCCATCCTCAAAAGGCTAACGCACCGCAACCCGCAACTAACACCATCATCTATTTTTTTATTTTTGTTTTTATTATATTTATTATTATATATTATATTTATGAAAATCATCATAATTTATTTTTGGTTTCTTAAATACTCATTATTTTTATATAAAAAAAAGTTAGTTTTTATTACGAAATGTTTCAACTTTAATTTAAAATTTTAAAAAAATGGAAAGAAAACAAAACACGCATGTGAACAACTAATCATTGAAGTTGGCATAAGGACGTAGATTAGTAGTTAAGACACTAGGTTAAGTTAACAAACTATCTGGCACCACCAACCGAAACAGCTGTTGTGACAGATAACAAGAACCAGCTGATGCAATCGACACCAGCAAAAGGTTGGGTGTTGAATGCAGATCATAATTTTAGTCAGTCAACTGGGGTCCGCCGCGGTGAATAATCAACAGCTCTCTTCAAGTGGTAATATACAGTACTAATCCATTATCTACTATTTTTTTCAGCAGTGTTGTCATTTGAGTACGCTTTCGGTTTTCCGAGGTACTTGAGTGCACAAGAAACAAGCATAGGCAGCTGTTAGCTTAGCGTAGGAGTTGTGCGTTGAGTTTGGATTTCGGCTTAGCGGTCGTGGCAACGTTCAAGCATACAAGTACGCTTCGGTTTACCGGGGTACTTGGCTGCTAGAACCAGTGTTGCCACTGAGAAATTTTTTTTCCAACCAAAGTTTTCTCAAAAACCTACCAAAATCGTTTGTAACCTACCAAAATTTTTCAAATTAAAAAAACAGCTTTTGACAGCATTGAATGCGTTTATTAACATTTGATGATGATTATTTTATTACAAATAAATATTTTTTAAGTTTATGTTTTTTTTTGTTTTATTTCATTAAAATAAATTGCTATGGCTAAATAAATAATACAATATCTTTTATTTAGATGGAAAAATTATTTTAAAAAAATTAAAAAAAAATTTAATTTTTATAATTTTTGGACCAAAAATGGAAAAAAAATTTTTTTCTCGTTTATATTTTTAATGGAAATTCATGTAGTGCCATTAACAAAATTTTAAATTATAGTGTATTAAGGTGAATGCAGTGAAAACAACAAAGGATTGGAGCTGTGACACAAGAAACATCAAAGCTCTACTTGCGGAGAGACCACAGTTTTTTCCTTACATATAGACTTAAAAAATTCCGGTAAGTTTTTTTTTCGATACTTCCTTATGTGTACATTAGGAAAATCGAAGAAATATTTTAAAAAAAAAATATAAGAAAAAAATTAAATGTTCATCATTTTTCTGGCCAAATTCCAAAAATTAAAATTTTGCAGCTCTGGTAGTAGCTATAGGATTATTTTTTTTTTTACATTAGGAAATACTCGAATATGAATAAATTTTCGAAAATCGAGTGTTCTTGAAGTATTCTAGAAAATACCTTTTTTTTAATATGCCTAATGTAGATAGATACTTAAGAATGACATTTTTTTGTTTGTCTGCTTATACGCTTTTAAATGAGATACCACACAGTGAAAATGGTTGACCAAGCCCAGAGATATTAGACATTGAATTTGGCTGTTTTTGCAAAAATAACTTTTTTTTTCGAACTTTAATCTAACTGTACTCAAGACCTCAAATACCTAGGGAGCTTAAATTTGAGATGTGAGGCTATCTTTCAAGGCTCCTTAAAGTGTCAAAATAAACAAAATCGGATTAGTCTTAAATTTCATACGTATGTATGTTATACATGTATTATGTGTCGTCCTTGTGGCTCAGTGGTAGTGTACTGCGCTCACAACCCAGAGGTCCCGTGTTCGATTCACGGTTCAGGCATGGTAATACACTTTCCATATTTCCTAATTTTTCTATCTTTCCAATTATTTCCTTCTCCTCTCCTTAATTTTCTGGAAGTTTTTTCGAGCTCTTACCTAATTAGTACCACATTGAGTTTTCAGCTGTGGTAAGAAAGGTACATTATATCGACGAAGCATCAATAACTGAAGTGTAATGAAGTTCCAAGGCATAACACTTGCTTCAGATCACTTTCACATGTTGTTGCGCCGATGCTCAATAGGTTAACCTCTTTCCTACTCTTCTATCTCCCCTTTCGAAGCTAATACACCACGTGTCAAAGGGTTATCCACTAAAAAGTGTTAACTTCTTATAAAAAAGAATAAATAATCTTACTAAAAAACAGTTAATATGGAACTAAAAAAAAAGCTCTGGGGATATTTTTTTCATTCTGATGTATGTATATTCAAGTTTTTGTTGTAACTTAACTTGGTTAAAGCCCACCATGAAACATTTGATAACACAAAAACAAGAATAAATATTTCTTGGCTGACCACACTAATGGGAAACATTGCTGACGAGTTCCTTATATAGCATTATGTTATTAATAGTGCTTGTAACTTTTCTTTCTGATACTGCGGGTCTGAGCACACATGCAATAATTTGGATGTGCGATCAGTCGCAACACTATTTTGTCACATGTATGCGTATTTCCTTAGCCTAATATGTATGCAAGAAAGCAGAGACCATGCCCCCTTGTTGAAGATAGGGTTGGCAAAAGTTTATTTCCAGATGTAAATATTTGCTTCCTGATTCAAAAACTTAATAACAGATTTGAATTTTTCGATTTTCATAAAAATTTATATTTTACTAAATCATACCAAAATCAAGTTTAGCCTACCAACCTACCAAGAGGAAAAAAACCTACCTGATTTGGTAGGAAACTACCAAAAACGGCAACGCTGGCTAGAACTTAGCACAGTCGCTCTGCCGAACTTTACTCTCACAGCATAGGAGTTGCGTGTGAAGGTTTCGGCTAACTTCAAACGCATGAGTTTGCTTTCGGTTTACTGGGGCACTCATGCGCTAGAACGCAGTCAGTTCAAAACCAACGCACGTATAATTTTAGAAGAGAGACATAGTAGGCAAACGAAAAAAAAAATGTAAAGTAGCGTCGCAGGAGACTGAAAAGAAAAAGAGAGAAAACAATTTTTCCCCAGTTGACACAAACAACGGTCCGAGAGTAGCGCCAGGGTGTACCATATAATAAGTATCACAAAAATTATAGTTTTATTTATAATCTATGAATGTAGTCTCATTTACTTAGCAAATGAAACGTTACGCTTAATATATAATTAAATGTTCACGAATTAAAGAAATTGAATCAAACTGAAACCATCCGCGTTTTTAACTAAAACTTAAAGAAAAAATAGCCAACCTGCAAATACAAATTTTCTGTAACCGAACCTTGGACACCGGCGAGCCAAGACCCCGGCCGGAAGGTTCGTCACAAGTGCAAAAGGAACAACACCTTCTAACTAATCATGCATTGGATCGACTGTGCCATGGTCATATATATTATAATACTTAAGGTCATTTAAAATGCAATAAAACTTTACACCTTTCGATGAACCCAAATCATCTTGTTGACATACAATGTGCTCTCGATTTACTACTCTACGGATTGTAACCTCATTTTAACAGAAAATATTTTGAATATCATTTTTTTGAACCTCACAAAACCGACAAAAAAATTAGCATGAATATCCAAGTATAGTATTAGCATCTAAATGATCATGTGTTATGCTTGTAAGTGTACCACGAACAATTAAATTATTTTCAATTGTTATCCCAATCTTTTCTAAGATTTGTAAATCGCTTACTATTGGGGACAATATTTATTGTATTCTTCTGAAACCACGTCACCAGCATGAAATATAGCAACAAGATGAATATTTTCTAATTGTGACAGATAATTTCTTTTTTTTTTTTTAAGTTTTAAACATTTTGCTTTTGGCAACAGAAAGTGTTCTAGTTTTAAGTGTTGAAATATTAAAGAAATATTTTCACTTTTTTTATTATATAAAAAGCAGGAGTAATTCATTTTCGTTTCGAAGTAACATATTTTTAAATTTCATAAAGAGCTCCTTAACAGTGTTACTAGTTTCACACTCAATATTAAAGATATGTTTTTGGTCAAACTTAATATTGAAAATAAAATAAATTTTGAAAACTAAATCAATTGCAGTTAGAAATGTATAATTACTGGGTAGTGCCATTAGGTGGGAGTACACAACAATAAAAAATTGTGCAATGAGTGATTTTTGTTTCCCAGTTGCGATGATGTAGGGTGCTTTCTGGTTCGAGTTTTTCAAACATTCAGATACCGAAAGTCCTTCCTGAAATATTTGCATAATATCTACATGTAGTATAAAATAAAGCTCTTCACAACTTTTTAATTTTAACAAGCCTTTTGATAAACGATAAGCTTTTATACAGCTTCTTCAGCAGTCAGACGGCTCAATTTTTTTTTACCATTTGGTGCAGGTGGTAAGAGCCTTATCAAATTCAAAACGGCTAAAGTGCACGTGTCAAGAATCTGTAAATTAAAGCCAAAGTTATAATTTGGAGAGCTGTAACAAATTTTATAAGACGCTTTAACCATTTCGTATTGAACTTTAACTTACCACTTTCTCTATCTGCGTCTGTGTGTACTTAATATTGATTTTCTTTGCACTTTTACAATAGAAAAAATATTAGTTTGAAATTCTGGCCAACGTCTAGTAAACAAATCTTCCTCTAATCCATAAGGCAATTTGAAATCGTATAAAGTCTAAATAAGATAAATAAAATTAGGTAGCTTAAATAAATAAGATTAAAAAACCTTACTAGATCGGGACAATAAAAGAAAAATGGAAAATTTTCAAATAAGTATATATTCGATATTTATGTCAGTATTTCTTCGTTATTCCAATGTTTCTTTAAGTATATTTTTAACGAGTTTCTCCTCTTCTGGTAAAACGAGAGATTTTAATTTTTCAAGTTTTGTAACGACTTCCTTTACTTCTAATACATTTTGCTGTATATCTCTCGGACCGATTATCTCTGCCTCAAAGTTTCTTTCTAATTTCCTCCTCTTCACCCTATCATTTTTTTAATTTTACTTGAAGAAAACCAGTATTAGCTTTGTTGCATAGCAAGTCCTATTTGGAAAATATACAGTGAATTAATGACTTTAGTAAGTGTTATCACTTTTGTATTACTATTACAAAGGTTTTTGAAATAATTTGAATATTTAATGTTAAAGATTAAACCAACAACTTACCAATCCCTCTTGAGTTTCAGACCTTAGGCTGCGAAAAACAGCAACGCAGGCGCTCTAGCAACTGCTTTTAAATCAATAGTTGTAGGAGAATATCCTATTTTTTCTTCTGTATACCTTAGAGCAGGGATGCGCACAAACATTTTTTCATCAATTTAGATAAAAAAAAAAAATCAAAAGCATTTTGCGAAAAAATTCCTAGTATTGACAAAAATTTTCAAATAGCTGCGGCTAGCTAATTGCATGTAAGCAAAAACAAAAATCTCAAGGTGAAGGAGCGAATTGAAGGAGAAAATTACAGCAACAAAATACATGCGGTGATTGCGGACAAAATGATTTTGGGCGAATATCGGAAAGAGCTCGAGATGAGCTCAATATTTTTTGTTATTGTTGTAAGAGCTTATTGAGGTATGGGTTGCGCATCCATGCCTTAGAGCATCGGTGGGCATAGAAATCTAAGAAAAGAGCAAAACAACAACATCAAGCAACAACAAACGAAATTTTAAAGTTTTTTTTTACTTTCATTTCCAAATTTGCCATTTGCACAAAAAAAACCAAATTGCACTACAAACAAAAAACAATTGCTACATTCGTCAAGACACAATGCGGCGCCGTCGTTTATGCCTTTGTGTTTTGTTTTTGTTTTCATTTGAATTCAAGTCAACGCTGTGCCTCGATAGCGTTAAAATTCTGCGAATTTTTTTTCGCTTGCTTGTGCGTCGAATAACGGTGAGAGCAAATAGAGCCACTATGTGCCCATCACTGCCTTAGAACATACGATATCACTTGTCTTCGGTTTTGCGGTGTCAAAGTTTAAGCTTTATTGTATGCATCCAGTAATTTGTCACCATCGTTGTGCCGTTTAATAAATGATTCAAAATTCTATAAAATTTAATATCAACTTAAGTATGAAAGCTTTTTTGTAAAGGGATATGAATATCTGTTTGAATAAATCGTATGCATAAATAGCAAATCGTTGTAACCAACATAATGTGAACCTTGCAGCAAGCTATATGCCAGAACATGAAAGTATTCTAAACTTAACTTAATTTGACATAATGTTGGTTACGATATTTTACCTAAAGTGTGCCGGTGTAATAAATAAAAATGCATTTACATACTAATGTATGTCTAAGTATATACACATATATTTATATATTTACCACTGAAGTATGTTTCGTCGAACTTGACTGAGCTGTTTCGGGACTCTTATTTTGAGTAAAATCATGATAACTTCTGAAGCTTTTTCTTTTTAACTTAAGTAAAAAGCTCGGATGGGTATATTGTTGTGCAACAAATTCTAAAAATACATCTTCCCCGATTTCAACATTGTTGATATTTTCAAAAGAGCCAAAATCGTCTAGAGGGATATCTGTGTTTTCCAAAGCTAAATTTGTTAAATAATATTGTTTTAAGACAAAAGACCAGTGTTTAATGCTAAAATTCATTACCAGATAGTACAAAATCGGAGTATGTGAATCCCTCCAAGTCTTGATTAAATTTCTGAATTTTGACACACCTTGAACATTTCCCATCACACACAATTGGTATTATTATAGAATGGGGCATAGACATAGTATTTTGTAGTTTTACTAGATTTGCTCGCCTATACACATTTCACGGGCGATGCCGGTAAACACTTAACTTTTTAAAAGTTATTTTTAGGTTATAAGCTCACCTTTGTTTTCTCACTTTATCTTATTTCCTTGTTTTTTTTTTAATAAAGCAGTTCACCTTCTTTTCTTTTCCACTAATTTTTTAGTTTTAACTCTTTTCACTTTTATGATGATTATTAGACAAGATTCAAATTTTTATTTGAATTTAATTTGCTAATCAAAATTTTTCACATGACGTCAAACAGTCATACTTATTATTCAAAGCTCTCTTACATTTGAAATGTTTTCGATTTTTCTTATATAAAGTTTATACAAAATTTGTATTAAATTTTTGTAATTTTATAATAAATAATATGTACATAACATTTTAATATAAAATTTTTCTAATCTTCTTGTTTAGATAAACGTTATACTCTTTTGGAATAAATTACTATGATTTTATATGGGCATTTGTATAAACATCATATCAATTTGTTATCGAATTTTATATAAATACATAGGTAATTTGGTTTAAGTCTTATAAAATTTTGGCTTAGAATAGTTTTATAAAGAAAAATAATATAAATTTCATAAAAAAAATCGAATGCATAAGCTTATAAAATCTAATGGTTTAAATAAGTTTATACTTTATACCCAAATTTTTTGCTGTGCACTACTGCCTTACAAGCAAAACTGAATTTCATGGATTTTACGATGCCTCTGAAAAGGCATATGCCACAGCGCTTTATTTTTGCTTTGAAAATTATGGCAGAGTTAGTTCTAATCTTCTCGTTTCAAAAACGAAAGTGGCTCCTATAAAAACTATATCTCTGCCACGTTTAGAACTCTGTGGAGCGGTTCTTCTCGCGAACTTGATAAACTCAGTAGCCTCGCAACTGAATATTGACTCGGTCTCATTATTCTTATGGACCGATTCGACCATCGTACTTTCGTTGCTAAAAAAGCCATCATAAACATGGGCAACTTTTGTCGCGAATAGAATTCCCACAATAATTGAAAAAGTTGGAAATGAAAATTGGTCTCACATCGATACACACTCGAATCCCGCCGATCTAGAAACCCGGGGGGTATATCCTGCGGAGCTTAAGGTCAATGAGTTGTGGTGGTATGGACCCTCATGGCTTCAATTGCCTCAGTCGCAATGAACACCAGGTCTGGTGAACCAAGAATTAAATACCACTCTTGAAATGAGGCAAATAAAATTTAATTTTACTAGCTCGGTAACCGAGCAAGTCGAGCTGTAACTTAATTTTTCACAAAAGTTATCTCAGTGGCGGAAATAAGCGCCATCAAATCGCGACTGCTTATACTTTCGCAACAAATGCATTTTTCAAATAAATATTTTAATTTGGTTAATAAGAAATATATTGCTTTAAAAAGCACAATTTTGACCTTGACTCCATTTTTGGACTCTTGCAAGGTAATAAGAGCAAACGGACGGCTAGCATCTTCTTTGTCTCTTACGTATAATGAACGACACCCAATCATTCTAGCATATAAAAGCCGATTAGCGCGATTATACGTCCTAATTCATGGTGGTAATCAACTCGTATTACGGCTTAGTCGGCAAGAATTTTGAATTCCCAAAATAAAAAAATTAATAAAAACCTGCATTCATAATTGCAAAATTTGCGTAGTTTTTCGTAAAAAACTTCATGGTCAAATGATGGCTGCACTGCCACCCACTAGAACGACTTTGAGTCGACCGTTTACCAACTTCGGATTGGATTTCGCAGGACCCTTCGACATTAAAAGTTTCACCGGTCGCTACTGTCGTATAATCAAGGGATATGTGTGTGTTTTTGTAAGCTTCGCTACAAAAGCCATTCACTTGGAACCAGTCAGTGAACTAACTACGCGAGCCTTTCTCGCAGCACTGTCGCGATTCGTTTCACGCAGAGGTTGTCTCACTAGACTTTATTCTGACAACGGTAGAAAATTCGTTGGTGCATCCAAAGAACTAGCTAAAGATCTAGAAAACTTTATTAAATGCATTCGTGATGACTCTGTCTCAAAATATTTTATCCAAAAACTTTCGTTGCACTTCATACCAGCATCTGCACCTTCTATGGGTGGAATTTGGGAAGCTGGTGTTAAAAGTTTCAAGCAGTACTTCCGAAAATCGTAGGTTATGTTAAATACACCTTTGAGGAACTTGCAACTATGCTCGGACGTATTGAAGCCAGTCTAAACTCTCGCCCTCTTAGTCCTGCCTCTGAAAATGTCTCAGATTTAGTGGTAATGACTCCTGGTCATTTTCTCATTGGATCACCACTACTGGCTCCAGCAGAACCTGAAGAAAATGTTGCCTCGATAAGTTTAAATAACACTAGTTTACAAATTTGGGCTTGATCTCGAGATCTGGTTTCTCATAGATTTTTTTCGATGTATTTTGGGGCGTAGATTCCAAAAATGGCAACCATTTTTTTTTTTTTCTTAAGAATCGCATTCGAGATATCCCCAAAAAACCTCTTTTTCGGCATTTTTTTCATTTATTTGACTATATCTCCATGAATTTTTTTTCGACTCAAAAACGACTTTCAGTTTTCGAAAGATATTTGTATTTCCTTTCTAACGATATGCTTTTTGTTTGAATGGAATAATATTTGATGGAGTTACAAGCGCTTAAAGTTCAAAAAAACTGACTTTTTTGGTCTTTTTTAAAAATCACTAAATTTCAATTGCTCCATTTGAATGAAAAATTTTTTCTTTTTCATATTTTTAAAATTTTTAATGAAAGACTATTCTTTTCCAAATATTTTAAGTATAATTTTGCGAAAATCGGACAAAAACTGTAGAAGTTATTCGAAAAAACAGTAAGAAACTTGCAATAAAATTAAACGAAAATACTAGAGATCTGCACGAATGCATTCCCTTTTTCGTTTACAGTAGTGCACTCTACTTCAGTGAACATTGCTTGATTGAAATAAGCAAGCAATAGAGAATGAAGTAAAATGAGAGCATGACAGAGAACACTGCTTGTTGCCTTGAAATCAAAGCATGTACACATTTCTAGTCTCTTCTCGCGACTGCAATGTTTGTTTCATGAAACAAAAATAAAATGTCAAAGGCAAAAAATGAACCGGGTGCAGCAAATAAAAGGAATGTTTAGAATGTTTTGATCTGTTAGTAAGCAGTTCAGACGATAACAACTCTAGTTTGAAAATGAAAAAAAAAAAAAAATGTTTTGCAGCTGTACTATTTTTTTCTTATGTAAAATAGACTGCTAAACTCAAAAAACACTTTCAAAATTAGTGTGAACATGTTTTCGAGATATGAATCTTGACGTAGTCTAACATTTTTGAACAAAATTCAACTTCACATTTACCGATTTGGACAAAAATTGTATCAAATTAAAATTAATTAAATAGCCAACAAATTTGTTCCCAACATTTTCAACTGCAGATTCAACCGATTGAAATATGTGAAAAAAGTAATTTTTTTGACCTAAATGGAAACCGAAAATTTAATTAAAATTCTTGGCATACATTTTACACATGAAATATTACATTTTAATTTTATAAAAAATCCTTTCGTATGATTAGTTTAATGTAAAAGTAACTTTTGCCTAAGTTACTATAACGGGACATAGGAAAAAATACAAAGAAAAATGTACTCCATCCAGAGTTAATTCATGAAGTTCTTTACAGGTAAAAGTCTTAACAAATATTGATTGAGAGGTTAACATAAGACTACCTGTTAATAGACAAACTCCAAGAATAGACCGTAATGAAGTTAATTTTCTAATTTTATGACATATTTTAAGAAATCCCGAAATTTTTAATAATGGTTCGTGTTATAAAGACACAACCCATTGATGAGGATTGTTGTGTTGTAATAAAATTAACCTCAAACAGGTCAATGTCTTACTGAAGGTTCGAAGGTTGTTGTAGCATATCTACAGATAGTTCATATTGATAGGGGCTTACCTCTTCTACCAGCTAGTAAGTCATAAAGCTTGGCTATGCAAAAAAAAAAAACCCAGCATAGATGAGGGGATTTTCGAAGGACAGTAAAAGTTACTCTGAAAAATATATAGAAATAAATTTTATAACGGTCAAATTCACGAACTATTAAATTCAAAAATCATATGTGGTTTTGCGCATAAAAATGGTATATAAATATTCATGTCTTTAAAAAAGTGAATAGAATAAAGTAAGTGCTTGATCTGAGTGCAACATTTTTAAGCCGCCATATATGTAAAAAATTTTTATAAGAATTGGAATTATAACTAAGAACTGGAGTTTACCAATGTAAGAACATTTTTATAAACTTAAACGCTCTACGCATGCCGATATTGAAGTCAAATAAATCAAAAAGCTTATAAACATGTCCAATTTGAACTTTCTTGGGTTTTTTCTTTATATGAACTTTTTGAGTTACTTGATGTTAGTTTTTGGCTGAATAGAGGGCTCTTAACTGAAAGTAAAATATTTTATATTTTTTAAAAATAGAATAGAGTAATGGGCTTTGTCCATAAATAAAAGGCTACTGTAATCCGCTGACACATCGGAAAAAAAATTAAAAAGTTTTTATTTTGTACCGCTCTAATGTACATGCGTCAACATTGTAGCAAATCAAAGTTATAGTAAAAAAAATTGACAATAAGCAGACACAATTTTGTTTCACTATGCTCATTATACACAAATATGTATACTAGTATATTTGCTGTACACTAGAAAATTTGATGTACACTAGAATACTTGCTGCACTCGCTTCAGTGAACAGTATATTCAAGCAATTTTTTTCTAGCGAAGTATGATATCATGAGTACAGTGTTTGAATATTTCGCTCTCTCTTTTGTTTGGTTTTCGTTCTATGAAGTAAGTGCTTGATTTACAATAGAATGTCTTGAAACGCATTTCAAACACATTCATGCAGATCGTTAGAAAATACATACGATTGTGTTTGTGTGTGGCTCTTTACTTTTATTCTCCGTTTCTTTTTAAATAAAAAACGTATGAATTTTTGTTTAATTTTATTGCAAGTTTTTTAGTGTTTTTTCGAATAACTTCTACATTTTTTGTCCGATTTTCGCAAAATTATACTTAAAATATTTGGAAAATAATAGTCTTTCATTAAAAATTTTAAAAATATGAAAAAGAAAAAAATTTTCATTCAAATGGAGCAATTGAAATTTAGTGATTTTTAAAAAAGACCAAAAAAGTCAGTTTTTTTGAACTTTGAGCGCTTGTAACTCCATCAAATATTATTCCATTCAAACAAAAAGCATATCGTTAGAAAGGAAATACAAATATCTTTCGAAAACTGAAAGTCGTTTTTGAGTCGAAAAAAAATTATGGAGATATAGTCAAATAAATGAAAAAAGTGCCGAAAAAGGGGTTTTTTGGGGATATCTCGAAAACAATTCTTAAGAAAAAAAAATGGTTGCCATTTTTGGAATCTACGCCCCAAAATACATCGAAAAAAGTGTATGAGAAACCAGATCTTTTTTCTTGTAAACTAGTGTAATTATTATATTATATTGTTGGCCTAAGGAAATATTTAAAAAAATAATTAATAATTCTTACCTTTAATTTCTAGTTTAAATTTAAGTTTTGTAAATGATATTATTTTTATATCTAGCCTGTAGAACTTGGTTTCACTTGACTCAAATAAATAAATAAATTTACCTCTAAACAGGTTCGGAATCAGGAAAAAGTCTGTGTGTAGTGGCGATAAAGTTAATAAAGAATTAAGTACCTGAATTCGGACAATCATTTATATATTGGTACATTTTTCTGGGAATGCTCATTGTATTTTTTCTGAAATGCACAAGTTAAATACAATTGTGTAAGATTGGTATTAACACATTTTTGTTGTTGTAAGGTAAACACATAATTTTACATTTTATCTGATTTAGGTCAAAATTAATTTCCGCACCATCAACTACTGGGTGTTTTTTTTAGAGGTTTGTTTTTCGAATAGAGATAAAACTGGCATTTTATGGTCAAATCTGGCAACTCTAATGTCATTTATGTTCAGTTTGGTTTGCCATTTCATCATGAACAGGTTGACAAAAGAACAACGATTGCAAATCGTGCAAATTTATTTCGAAAATAATGGTTCAGTTCGCGAAGTTTTCCGCAAGCTCCGTCCATTTTATGGTCGACATAATCGTCCATCAGAGCAATTAATTCGGTTAACCATGGGTCGTTTTCGCACTACGTTTACTCTATGTGATAATACGCATCCGCAGAGACGTCGAACAGTGCGCACCGAAGAAACAATTGCCGCTGTAGAGCAAAATGTTGAAGAGGACCCGAATGAATCGATTCGCCACCGTGCACAGCAATTGGAGCTTTGTCCATCAACTTTATGGAAGATTTTGCGCAAAGATCTTGGCTTGCGACCTTACAAGATCCAGCTTGTGCAAGAATTAAAGCCGCGAGACCATGCAATGCGTCGTGACTTTGGTGTATGGGCCGAAAATGAGATTGATCTCGATGCTGATTTTCATCGCAAAATTTTGTTCAGTGATGAGGCTCATTTTTGGTTGAATGGCTACGTCAACAAGCAAAATTGCCGCATTTGGAGTGAAGAGAATCCACATGAGACCCTTGAGACGCCATTACATCCACAAAAACTGACTGTTTGGTGTGCTCTATGGGCTGGTGGAGTCATTGGGCCATACTTCTTCCGAAATAATGCTGGAGAGTCAGTTACCGTTAATGGAGACCGGTATAGAGCCATGATAACCGACTATTTTGTTCCCGAATTGGATGGCATGAATGTGGATGAGTTGTGGTTCCAACAAGACGGCGCTACATGCCACACAGCGCACGTCACAATCAATTTATTGAAGGAAACATTCGATGAGCGCATAATTTCGCGGAATGGACCTGTCAATTGGCCACCAAGATCGTGTGATTTGACACCATTGGATTATTTTCTTTGGGGATATGTGAAGTCGCTCGTCTACGCCAACAAACCAGAAACGTTAGGGGACTTGGAAGCCAACATTCGTGGCGTTATTGCCGACATACGGCCCCATATACTCGAAAAAGTGGTTCAAAATTGGACCTGTAGAATTGGCTTTATTCGAGCCAGCCGCGGCGGCCACATGCCCGAAATCATATTTAAACATTAATGGCATAAAATTATCCTTCCAATAAAGCCAAATCGATGGACATTAAAACGATTTTCTTGTGTTTTATTTCAATTCGAAGCTCTATACCTCTAAAAAAAACACCCTGTACATCTTCTGCTATAACAATTCCTATATGTTTGGATGGAACTGGAAGCTCATAGAAATTTTCAATTTTTGAAGGTACAAATCCATATATTGTATTAGGTTCGAAACGAGTTATTTTCAGAAATGTTCCAATTGGACTGTTATGTTCCCCATTTTCCAACAAACAGAAATTATTAGGAATATCTGAGCTTAAATAGCAGTCCATTCTTTCAAGCTTAAACAGCACCCCTTTTCTTCTATCGCAACTAATTTGTTTTTGATCCTTTAAGATTGATAACGGTAGATAATAGTTCTTAATTTGTTGCAAGATTTGATTTGGTTTCCTTATAACCTTTTTGAATTGCTGCATATGATTTTCGAAATCATAAGCAGTGAAACTCGTTAGAAGACCCGTTTCTCGCACGCATTGACATACATATATGAAGAAGACTGTGTACATTGTATGTTAGAGATTTTTCACCATAAATATTTGGGAAATATTGTACAAAATCTTGCAGTATGTTTTCTGCATTTGTAAGATTATTCCGAAAGTTATATGGACAACATAGAAGCCTATACGAACCATGCAGTCAAAGGAAATAATAATATGTGTCATCGTCTAATATGTCTTTGAGAAAGACAATCCTAGTGTAGAGTAGAACCTGACGAAATTCCGTCGCCATCCATCTATGAAGTTCGTCTAAGGATCGTGGAGTTCGTGAAAATTCTTTTGGTATATATGCCCTTAGTGACAAGCGGCTGTTGAATAGCCCACACTTTTTATTAGGTCGCAGTTTGTTTACTAATATAAATAGCATTTTTCTAGTAACACCCAAATCTATAGTGTGCATTGGGTCTAAGGGAAATTGAGAGACCATATTAATGCCAACTTCTTCCAAACCTGTGTGTTGATCACGAAATCTAAGGACATGATGATTTGGATGAAGTCTCATTTTGAAGTCCTGGTCAGTTCGTTTTTTTCCACTTTGTTCACTGAAAACAGTAACTCGTTCTACTCTCCGCCCAACTTGCAAGCATTTGCTACAACCATTAAAAGCCTTATGTCCTACACAGCCAGTAACAAATGCTCTGGCTGGGGCGTCGCATATAAAAGCTCTCACTTTAATATATATTTCCTTGTCTTGATAAATAAGACCATCCCTTGTCAAAACTTTCAGATCGTTTACAAGATCGTGAAGGAACGAGCTTATATCGACGGGTTTTCCATCCCCACAAAAAACACTTGCCAAAAAAAGACAATCGGTTTCCAAATTAATTGTTCTGGCCAAAATTGGCCACAAGCTCTTGCTACTGCTTTAGAATTATGGTAGGCCATCAAAACCTATATCTAACTGAGTTGAATCGATACTCTTAAGCAAATCTCCTAATTTTAAAAGTTGAAATTGCAAAACAAAGTGGAAGTACTCACCAGGATTTACTGTGCGAGTAATTATGGGTTGGCTGCTTCTTTCTAGTAGTCTCTTAGTACTTTTTGGAACACTTATACCTTCAGAGCACAAAGCTTGCAATATATCGTCACCTAGGCTCCTGGTTACATGGTGTTTTATATATATCTTTTTCAACTTCTCTGTTAAGTTGACACTATCAGGAGGATTGTTTACATTTTCGAATGTATCAATTTCATTATTTGCTTGACTTTGGTCTGCTACACTAAGCGTCTGACTTGAATTTTGGGGTTGTCGAATAATCATTAATTTTTTCTTACGAGCAACTGCCCGTCTAATCAATTTCCTTACACTATACATTTTCGAAATAACGATTAAATGGTTACTATTTGAAATACTTACCAATTGGTTGTATCGATGGATGTATTATTCCTTTTCGTTGTTGAAGCACTTTTTTTTTATTCTTGAACACACAAATTAAATTAAATTTCACTATTCACAGTATTTACGTATATTTTGCTCGAAATCACAACACAAAATAAATTTTTAGATTTTTTTTTAACATCGCTCACTGATTTTATTTCAATTTTTTCCAAATTTAAAATTTTTGTATTTGAAAGTATTTTTGAATTCAATGTATACATCGTACAAGACTTTGTCATCCATCATGTCACTTATGTTTTGAATGTTGACATTATTGATGACATGGTCGTTTATAAAAATGTCTTCGACGACCTATTGGCCAACTGGGTTATAATATGCAGATACATATGTATATTAAAATGTAAAAACATTGTCAAAAATAATGATTTTGTAAATATATATATTTAGTGTGGTAGGCTATTCGGTCAACTACGGCTTAAAAGTGGTTTGGCATCGAAGCAGGAAGTTTTTTAGTGGTATCTGGCGGGATATAACGCCATTCCATTTAAAGTACCTATGCTAGGCCTTTTTTGTTTGAGTTTTGTGTTTTCGGTGTCAATAAATGTTAAATTTTCAACCCCAGCCAAAACAGAACCAAGAACTAAGTCCTCAAAGTTTTTTCCCACCGTAAAGTACGGCGGCGTGTCATAATGGTGTGGCGTTGCATATCGGCGGCTGGGGTTGGAAATTTAGCAATCATAGACACTATAAGTGATCGTTTTGGGTACTTGGATTTCCTACGTAGCAATCTCAAGGCATCAGCAATCAAGCTGTGCAAAACTTGTTTTTGACTATTTATTCCTATCATTTTTTGCTTATTTTTATATTTGGCTACAATATCGATGGCGAACCTTAATAATCGTTATCAAATAATTTACCATACATTTTCTGCATCCACGTTCCTTCGCAGGTCCATGACGTTCTTTTCATCATCATCAGTCCTATATTTATAATTTTACTTATTGTAAAAGTATTTATATTAGAGGTCTGCACGGAAACCAAAAATTTACTCGTTTCAGTACTCGTTCACTTTTCTGTTACTTCAATTACAAGTACACATTTCCTTTGAGTACCATAGCGTAAAGTAAAAAAAATTGATTAAGCTTCGTGTATGTACGTTAGAGCGGTTCAAAAAAAAACCTTTTGGAATTTTTCACGATGTGTCAGCGGATTACAATACAGTGGATCAAAGTTATAATGGGACAGCATTAACAAAAAAGTTTCTTACTAAATAGTAAATTAATTAGATATTTTTTTACAAATTTAAAATCGATTTTAGAAAGTGTATTTAATAAACATTTATTATCAACAAAAAATTTTTATAAAATCAGCGTTTTTTTTTAAAAAAAAATAACGAAAAATGAAAATGCATGGAATTCTGTCGCAAAGTTATAATGGAACACCTTGTGAATAATCCACAAATTCGCTACCAAAACTACAGCAAACTTAATTTTCGTGTCATATCGTGTTGTCTAGTTAAGGGATCATCCGATAATTCATGTTACTCATCAACGATTAATATTTTTATTTCCGTAATAAGCGAGATGGCGCCGCGCGTTATGAAAACCTCGGTTAATTAAAGAGAAATTTTAATTCGGTTGTCAAAGTCAGGCTAATTAGTGCCAAATATCAGTGAAACTATTAATCGTCCTCGAACAACTGTTTTAAACATAACTAAGCTATATGAAAATACCATAAACTTAAGAACAAGGCCAAAACGAGTACTAGGGAAATATTTAATGCGTCAGATAAATGTTGAATAATAAAATAAATTAAGAAAAATCCCCATATTAGTGTCCCAAAATTGGCATCTGAAGCCGAAAAGTATCTTAAAAAGAAAGCTAGCCATGAAACAATTAGAAACGTGCTTAGAAGAAATCTGTTTAATGGACGAGTAGCTAGGAAAAAAACATTCGTGTGTAAGGCCAATGTACAAAAACGAAAGGACTTTGCAAAAGAACATACAGCTAAGTATTTTTACACTGGAAAACAGTTTTATTTACAGATGAAAGCAAATTTAATATTTTCCGGAAAGATGGACAATCATATCTCTGACGCAAAGCTAATGAGAAGCTCAAGAAAATTAACCTTCGGCCAACAATTAAGCACGGATTAGGTTCAGTAATGGTGCGGGATGTGGTATCTGCTGCTGGACCAGGAAACCTGCATATAATCGAAGGGATTATGGATAAAATATATTATTTAAGCATTTAAAAGCAAAGGTAAAAGAAAGTACTCGAAAGTTGGGGATAGGCGAAGAGTTTATATTATATCAGGACAATGATCCGAAGCATTAGGCGTATGTTGTGCGTAACTGGCTGCTTTATAATTATTCCAGAGAGATGGAAGCACCACCACAGTCTCATGACTTAAATGTTATTGAACACGTGTGAAATTATTTAGAGCAGCAGCTTAAAAATTACCACATAACTAAAAAAGCGGAGTGGATAGCAGCCCTAAATGAAAAGTGGGGCAATATCGCAGTTTATTTATGTCGGTAGTTGGTAGAGCCGATGCCAAATCGTTTGATAGTTATTATACAAATAAAAGGACTACCTATTAAATATTAAAAACAAATTAAATCCTTTAAAAATGCAAATTTTTATGTGAATTTCCTTGGTGTTCCATTATAACTTTGTGACAGAATTCCATGTATTTTAATTTTTCGTTATTTTTTTTTTTTTTTAAACGTTAATTTTATAAAAAAATTTTCAAATTTTAAAAAAATATTTAGTTAATTTACTATTTAGTAAGAAACTTTTTTGTTCAAACTGTTCCATTATAACTTTGACCCACTGTAGCCTTATATGTCTGGACAAGCCCCATTGCTAGGATTAAGGTTAATATTGAAAACTGGATTAGCGCCCTCTGTTTTAAGTAAACAACCCATTTTCAAAAATCTTGATTTAAAAAATGCTGCAAGTTGTAGAGGTTATAAAATTTTTCAACAAAGTGGGTATGGTTTTCGGGAAGCAATCGATCGGGGAATTCAAATCCGTGATTGGTTTTTCTTCTTCTTCTTCCTTTCTTACAAAAAAATTGACAATTGACCGGACAAAAGTAAAAGAGTACCGATTTTCCACTTTCTAGCTCCAACACCTCAAATATTATGTTACCGCCGATCCCACGGTACATAATTTTTAATGAACTGATATTCCCTTAAATGAATGCCGAAACCGAATATCATTATCTTATTTGAAAACAAAGATATCTGCATTTTTCTAAATTAGCAAACCTGATTATTTTCGAATCGTGGTCGACAAATTTGCATATTAGGTGATTCAATTTTTTTTTTATTTCAAACAGTTATTATCAATCGGGGAATTTGAATTCGTGATTAGTTTTTCTTCTTCTTCTTTTTTTCTTACAAAAAAATTGAAAATTGACCGGAAAAAAATGAAAAAATTCCGATATTATACTTTAAAGTTGCCGATCCCGTGTTACATCATTTTTAATGTACTGTTATTTGCTTAACAGAATGCCGCAAACCGCATACTTACTTACTTAGATGGCCATAACAACCCGTTGTCAGGTTACGGCCGACCTCATTAGCTCTCGCCAGGCGCCTCTGTTTTGCGCGCGCCTTCTCCAATCGTTAATGCCAAGCGCGGTTAGGGCTTCCTCAGCTTGGTCTATCCACCGGAGGCATGGTCTCCCTCTTCGTCGTTGACCGGGGACCTTCCCTTCGAATACCTTTTTCGCTGGAGCTTCTTTATCCATACGATGGACATGACCCAGCCAGCGTAGTCGCTGTATTGTTATACGCTTAACTATGTCAATGTCGGCGTAGAGCTCATATAGCTCGTGGTTCATTCGAATGCGATAGTTGTCGCCAACTCGAACAGGACCAAAGATTTTGCGGAGAACTTCCCTCTCGAACACCCCAAGAGCGGCTGCGTCTGTTGTCGAAACCACCCATGCCTCAGCGCCATAAAAAAGCACAGGTAGAATGAGCGTCTTCTAGAGTGTTAGCTTTGTCGATCGAGAGAGAGCTCTGCAACGTAATTGCTTACTGAGATCGTAGTAGCACCTATTAGCAATTGTTATTCTCCGCTTAATCTCCAGACTGACATCATTGTTGCTGGTTACGGCAGTGCCAAGGTAAATGAATTCCTTGACAACTTCTAATTTACAGTTGCCCGCTGTAACATGAGAGTCTAGATCCCGTGCTCTCTTGTTGTTGTTAGTAGACATCATGTATTTCGTCTTGCCCTCGTTTACCCTCAAACCCACTTTGGCTGATTCCTTTTCAATAGCATTGAAAGCAGCAGTAACATCTCTCTTACTCCGACCGATAATATCAATATCATCAGCGTACGCAAGGAGCTGAACACCTTTGAAGAAAATGGTGCCATTATGATGCACACCGGCTTTTCGTACGATCCCCTCCATAATGAAATTGAAGAGATCGCACGAGAGCGGGTCAACTTGTCTGAAACCTCGCTCGGTATTAAAAGTTCCGGAGAGGTAATTCCCTACCTTGACGGAGCTAAACGTATTGCTCAACGTCATCCTGCAGAGCCTTATCAACTTTGCAGGTATACCGAACTCAGACATTGTTGCGTATAGGCAATCCCGCACTGGGCTATCGAACGCAGCTTTATAATCGACGAAGAGATGGTGAGTGTCGATTTGATATTCATGGGTTTTCTCCAGGATTTGGCGTAGTGTAAAAATCTGGTCTATGGTGGACTTACCAGGTCTAAAGCCACACTGATAGGATCCGATCAGCGTTTCTGTATACGGCTTCAATCTTTCACACAATACGCTCGAGAGGATCTTATATGCGATGGAAATAAGACTGATACCCCTGTAGTTGGCGCAGATTGTCGGGTCTCCTTTCTTTATTACAGGACAAAGCACGCTGAGATTCCAATCGTCGGGCATGCTTTCCGCTAGCCATATTTTGCTGATGAGTTGATGCATGCACCTTATCAATTCATCGCCACCAGCTTTAAACAACTCAGCTGGCAGGCCGTCAGCACCCGCTGCTTTGTTGTTTTTGAGTCGCTGGATAGCAACTCGAACCTCTTCATGGCTAGGTGATGGTACTTCCACTACGTTATCATCGATTGGTGGTATCGTACTGCATTCTCTCTGGGCGGAATCGGTGGAATCATCGCCCGTAAGCAAGTTGGAGAAATGCTGCTTCCATAACCTCAGTACACTCTGCGTATCTGTAACCAGATTTCCATTTTCGTCTCTACAAGTGGATGCTCCGGGCTTGAAACCTTGAGTTAGACGCTTAACTTGTTGATAGAATTTTCGTACATCCTTCTTGCCCTGGTACACCTCAAGTTCCTCACGCTCACGCTTTTCCTGCTCCCTTTTTTTACGTCTGAAAATGCGCCTCTCTTCCTTCCTCTTTTCGCGGTAGTTTTCTCGCACGGCTCGCGTTGCGGCTGACTGCAGCGTCTTCCTGTATGCGGCGTTTTTTTTAGCAGTCGCATCGCGACACTCCTGGTAATACCATTGGTTTCGAGGTTGTGGGCGTCGAAAACCAATGACTTCCTCGGCAGCAGCACGCATGGAGTGGGAGATGTGTGTCCAAAGTCCACCGGCGTCGTCGGTTCCAGAGGTTGATTGGTTGAGCTTAACCGAGAGTTGAGCGGAGTACGCCTCATGCGGATTTTAGCTGCAACTAGATATTGGTCGGAGTTAGTGTTGACCCCCCGAAATGTACGCACATCCAGAACGCTTGAAGCGTGCCTTCCGTCGATCACAACATGATCAATTTGGTTTTTCGTTTTTTGATCCGGGGATAGCCAGGTGGCCTTGTGAATGTCGAGGTGTTGAAATCTGGTACTACTAACTACCATGTTTCGCGCCGCGGCGAAGTCGATCAGTCTCAGACCGTTGTTTGATGTGGTCTCGAGGAGACTGAACTGATCGATTGTAGCGCCAAAGATGCCTTCTCTTCCGACCTTCGCGTTAAAATCGCCGAGGACTATTTTTACATCGTGGGTCGGACAACGGTCATACACGTCCTCTAGGCTCGCGTACAAATCATCCTTGGTGGCATCGTCCTTTTCCTCCGTCGGGGCGTGCGCGCAAATTAGGCTTATGTTGAAGAATTTTGCCTTGATACGGATCGTAGCCAGCCTTTCGTTTATTGGCGTGAACCGGGAAACTAGGTGGCGTAATTTTCGACTTACAACGAATCCGCAACCAAATTCGCGCCTCTACGCATGGCCGCTGTAGTAGATATCACAGTTCGTCCGTTTAGAGCAGCCTTGTCCTTTCCATCGCATCTCCTGGATGGCGGTGAAGTCAGCCCTTATTCTTACGAGGGCTTCCGCCAGTTGGATAGTTGCACCTTCCCTATGGAGGGTCTGGACATTCCAGGTGCATATCCGTAAATCATTGTCCGTTTTTCGTTTGCAGTGGTTGTCATCGTAGTAGGGGCTATTATCCGAAGCTGATTTGATTTTCATTGGAAATGATGATAATGTGTGGTGGGACCCAAACCCTACGCACACATTCCAAGTTTTAAGTCTAGGAGAGACTCGCCTTCTCACAACTAGCTCACCTCAGACGGGTGTCCAAGGGATCTCCAGAGGATATTTGGCCAAAAAAAGGCCGGAAGTTTGTGAGCTGCTTGAACTGCTTGCAAAAGAATCATCCCTGGCCACTCCCAAGTGAGTGGCGATCAGGAACTTTCCCCACTTACGTGGACTTCTACAAGCAGCTCCATCCTCCCCGCAAACCGAATATCATTTTCTTATTTCGAACCCGAGATATCTGCATTTTTCTAAATTAACAGAATTGACATAATTTGAATTTTTGAATATTTTAGAAAAATCTATAGAATAGTTCAATTATGGCAGTTCTGTTAATTTGGAAAAATGAAGATATCTCGGGTTCGAAATAAGAAAATGATATGCGGTTTATGGCATTCTGTAAAGCAAATAACAGTACATTAAAAATGATGTAAAACGGGATCGGCAGCAAAATAATATGGGGTGATTTTGCAACTTTAAAGTACAATATCGAAATTTTTTAATTTTTTTCCGGTAAATTTTCAATTTTTTTGTAAGAAAAAAAGAAGAAGAAGAAAAACTAATCACGAATTCGAATTCCCCGATTGATAATAACTGTTTAGAATTAAAAAAAAATTAGAATCACCTTAATATGCAAATTTGTCGACTCCGATTCGAAAAAAATCAGGTCTGTTAATTTAGAAAAATGCAGATATCTTTGTTTTAAAATAAGATAATGATATGCGGTTTCGGCATTCACTTAAGGGAATATCAGATCATTAAAAATGATGTACCGTGGGATCGGCCGCAACATAATATTTCAGGTGTTGGAGCTAAAAAGTGGAAAATCGGTACTTTTTTACTTTTGTCCGGTCAATTGTCAATTTTTTTGTAAGAAAAAAAGAAGAAGAAGAAAAACCAATCACGGATTTGAATTCCCCGATCGATTGCTTCCCGAAAACCATACCCACTTTGTTGAAAAATTTTATAACCTCTACAACTTGCAGCATTTTTTAAATCAAGATTTTTGAAAATGGGTTGTTTACTTAAAACAGAGGGCGCAAATCCAGTTTTCAATATTAACCTTAATCCTAGTAATGGGGCTTGTCAAGACATATAAGGCTATTGTAATCCGCTCACACATCTTGAAAAAATCAAAAAGTTTTTTGTTTGAACCGCTCTAATGTACGTACATATATACGCACAACAAAACTGAAGGTAATTAATCGAACTGAATGACTGGTGCTTTATTGTTTTATTTATTCGATGAAAGTGAGGAAGTGAGAATTCATTTGTGCACCAAGGCGTTATCAGAAGATTTACATGCGCAACTTTTTGAAGTGAAAACTTCTTATGGCACGTTGTGCGGCTGAGGAAAAAAGTATAATTTCGCGACACCGACCGTCATCGGGATTCCCCGTCATGAATGCGATAGTAAAATTTGAATGTTCTTTGAAGACTTGGGAAACGAACTCGATTTTGGAATTTTGAAGACTTGGGAAACGAACTCGATTTTGGAATTTTGAAGACTTGGGAACCGAACTCGATTTTAGAATTTTGAAGACTTGGGAAACGAACTCGAGTTCAGAAATTTGAAGACTTGGGAAACGAACTCGATTTCAAATTAGGAAGACTTGGGAAACGAACTTAATTTTGGAATTTTGAAGACTTGGGAAACGATCTCGATTTTAGAACTTTTAAGACTTGGAAAACGAACTCGATTTCACAAAATTTAAAAAACGTTGCCTACTTTTAGGCGCTATTAATAATTTGCCCCTAAAAGTATGCAACATTTTCTGACAAATTTCAAAATAACTCCTAAAAGTAGGCAACGGTTTAAAAATTTCAGATAATGTTGCCTACTTTTAGGCGCTATTTTGAAATTTGTCGGAAAGTGTTGCATACTTTTAGAGATAAATTATTAATAGCGCCTAAAAGTAGGCAACGTTTTTCGAAAAAATTGGCCCATGAAAGTATGCAATTTTTTGGAAAAAAATTTTAAATTTGTAGCACATGTTGACTTCCGGTTAGCTGTTGCTCAGTCAGCAAATTCTTCTCTGCAAGCGCAGCCGAAAGCAGAGCCAGCAGCCCAAAGCAGAGAAAAATCTGAAATGCCAGGCCACCATGAACCAGCAGCAAGCAAATTTGGTTTTTTGAAAAACTTTAAAACGTTATATCTCGTCTATTACTAAACCGATTTAGACAAATGATGTGTAATAGTTTTTTTAAGAACAAGCAGATTTTTTTGAAGTCATTTGTGTTTTGATAAACTGTTACTAGATGGCGTTATAAGTAGTTTGAATATTCTAACAGCCATAACTCGGCAAGGAATAAGCCGATTTTGATAAATGTGGTGTCATAGTGTCTGTAGGAAGAAGCAGATTTTTAAGTTAAGTTTCAGAACAATTATGTTTAAGCTATTTAGTCACAGGTACAGGTACTTTCTTTACCTGATTTTTTCTTATACTTACATAATTTGCAATGATGTTTCTTAATGCAATCAGAATAAATTTTTGTTCTCAAACATAAGGAATACTTAGATCAAATTTAATTATTCACAGTTGAGGCTACTGAGACGAATATACTTCTTCCAGCAATTTTTGATGTGAAAACTTCTTATGGCACCTTGTGCGGCTGAGGAAAAAAGTATAAACTCGCGACACCGACCGTCATCGGGATTCCCCGTCATGAATGCGATAGTAAAATTTGAATGTTCTATTGTTTCTTTTAAATAAATATTCCAAGTGGAAGACAAAAAGCAAAGCAGACACACTAACTGACACATTCCATTCTCACTCAACGATTGTTGTGCTTACATGTTTGTTTCTTTCAAATTCCAAGTTGTTGCGTTGACAAATTGAGAATGAGACCGAGAGTAAAATTAGAATACAAATTCCGTTTTTGTCTTCCATTGCATTGCCATATAAAAAGAAAACGCACACATACCAACTAACACACTAACTTGCCATTAAACGATTTGTTTTCACTTCTGTCGGCACTCCCAGAGTGCAACCTGCCGTTTTTTATTTATTTATCTTAAAACTAAAATTAAAACGAATGCCCGGGATTATATTAATTTTTTAACATCATTGTGGATCTGTTTAAAATACTTTTTGGTAGTTTTATCCTTAGAATGATGCTAGAAAAATGACTATAACTACTACCCTATATTTACATTTACAAAGTCCAAAGTTTTTTTAGTATAATTTCACAACGATAAATTAAAAATGTTACTTCAGTCCATATAAAATAAATAACAAAATATATAAAAAAACATAAATCATAAATAAATCACATGCGCATATTGATATCGGTCAATTTAGTTTAAATAACTCCATTTTTTTTTTTAAGTTATTTTAAAATTTTTTTGTAGCGAAATATTTAAAAAACTATAGGAAATAGAAGAAAAAAGCCCGGCATCTTTTTCGTTTTCAAAAACTGATTTTGTAATATAACATAAATTTATTAAGAAAACAAAGACCTCACTCGCCTGCACACATCAAACTATCACTGATCCTCACTAAACATTCTTACGCATGTTAAAGTGCATTACTGCGTAGTACAAAATATAAATGCGTAGTAATCGCGGCACTCGTTGTACTCGCAGCATACATTCATATTATCCATACACATGACGCATTCATCTACGTACAGTTGGTAACGAGTATGAAGAGAAATGTATAATGATGGTAACAGTAACACAAGCAAAGGCTATGTATATGCATTCAAATCAATAAAATTGACTTCGGTAACAGTTTCGTAAGTTAATGATTATACTTATGCAGACCTCTAATTTATAAATATATATTATCTTCTTGGTGTAAAGTTATTGTGAACTACAAAACAGAACGCAATTTAAAATACATATTTTCAAGAAGAAGTTCTAAAGTTACATTCGAATAATTACGTAGATCAAAAAGTGATTTCGCGCACAGGGGTCGACTGTGCGCGAAATTATCGTATGTGCCATTTTTTCGAAATTGACTTTTTAATGCACATTTAATCTATACCCCACTACGCATCACCTGGTAAAATATTGTAGGTGAAATTCTTATAGTTACGCCAAAAATTGACTGTATATTTTATCGTATGTCACACTAGATCTTTTGCTTGTGCGCGAAATTATCGTATGTGCCATACAAAAATATATTGTGCTTAATTGTTGTTATTATATTCACTACTTTTTTTTTAAATTAGAAGTAGAATGTGAAGCGTAACTCTTGCTTGCGTTATGTAGCCTTTCGTATCATGCTTTACCGTTACTTATGTACAGATAAGCAGTTTTTTGAGTACGCCTATTATAATTTTAGCGTTTATGAAAATGGCAGTAGAAATAGCTATTGTTTTTTGTGGGATGAGCGGGATGGTAAGCGAGGATGCAATGAAATTTGCACTGCCCGTTATAAATATCTAATAATCGTAGACCAACGACAGACAGCTAATGACATAAGTCTATGTTGCGACAGTTATGTTGGTCAAAACCGCAACAAGACCGTATTAGCTATGCTGGCACATTTTTCAAATTCGTCAAACTTCATTTAAAAAATTCATACCAGTTGATTCTGCGTATAGCACAATTAAATATTTTGTACGAAATCGTACGATTTGGGCGCCCAGTGAATGGCCCACAATTATTCGCAATGCACGCACTAACCCATCGGGATACGACTGCATTAAAATAGGTCACTCTGAGTTTAAGAACTGGAAGTCACTTGCAGATATTTTACTACCGAACAAAATTAAACTAGACTCAAATAAACTTCGCATAGCTTCATTCAAAAAAAATCAAAATCAATTGAACCCATCTATGGATATTCTGAAAATTCCACTAAAAAAACCATAACAACTTTAATTTTACTTTTAAGCTACAAATGTTGTATCATAAGCCTTTATGTATCTCCTCGATAAAATTTAATGATCTGCAAAATCTATGTTTAGAAAATAGTATTCCATCAAAATATCACAAGGAGTATTTAAATTTAAAACAATCCTCAAAAATAAAAGAATTGTTAAATGAAAGCGACGATGAAGATTGAATTACTTAAATTTAATTATTTTTGAAATTAAAAACATGCTTTTGTTATGTGTAACTTTTGTTTAATGTTATTTTATACGACTTAAAATAATGAAAAAAAATTAAATAAATAAAACCTTAATTTTTTCACATATTTTCACAAAGATTTAAGATCACAAATAACTTTGCGTTTCAATTTATTTCCAATTTAAACTGTTTTTCATGTTATCGTAAGTGCCATTTGCTGCAAGCACACCTACGAAACATTGTGAGCGAAACTATCGTATATGCCAAAAAATATGTTTTTCTCGGAAACTGTACACTTTTCCGCAGGAAAAATTCCGAGTTTTGTTATAATAGTTAATTATCAAAGCACATGGAAAATTTGGTATTGATATTGCCAATCAAAACACAGAAAAGTAGAAAAAACCCTCTCCTGTAAAATTTGGTTTTTGGCACATACGATAATTTCGCGCACAGGGGTTGATATTGTTACTGTTTTCCTGTACAATCAGTTTTAGATCATTGGGTATATCGAAATGTGATTTTTGGAATTTATTTTTTATGTTTCAGTTAATACTTATTACAGTACACGGCAGGTTTAAACAAATTTAAATTTTTTTTCATACCACCCGCAATTTTTTTTTTAACTTTGTTTTCACAGAGTCCTTAGAGTAAGAAACCGCAAGATTTGAAATCCGGTAGCTAGCCGTTTTTTAGAAAATTAATTTTAAAGTTGTTAACTACTTTTTGTTAATTATTATTATGAAGAAAGTTTGAGTATCACAATTCCAATGCGATTTTTGACATTCTTATCGATTAAAACGGTCTCCAATCTAGCATTTTCATGCGAAATTTAATAAAAAATATTAGCATTGCATTTCTTCCTCAAGTTAAGCCAGTACGCGAAGGTGCAGTGATCAAAAAAATCTAAAAATTTTATTACTTGTTGATGTAATATCAGTATTAGATAATTTAATGAATTAGGTATTCAATGATATTATTTCAGAAAATGATTCATTACCAACAAAATGTTTTCAATAAATGCAAATGTTTGACTCGTATTCACGATGTAATTTATCCGAAAAGCAAGAAAATACAACTAAGTTGAGATGCTCGAAACATTCAATGTATTTTGAATAACTTTTTCCATGTTTCTCAGAAATTTTTCTTAAGACTTCAACGTTTCTCAAAAGTTTTCTGCTGGAATTTCCGTTGAAAGAAGGCTTTGAATAGTAAACCTCTCTCGAAACGTAGCATTCCTCAACCCACTCTTCACTCTCTGTTTTGAATTCTGAAAGCATGTTTTCGTATATAGTATTCACAACGCCAATTAACAGATGAAGCTCTGGGGGTGGATTCAAATCTATTATCAAAGATTTTCCATCGCAGTCAAATAGAGGCTTATTCACGCAGTTGAAGAATACTTTTGCATCAGGCATTTTTCCTCCGCTTTTCTGCCACGCATCCACGTTTTCGCAGCAGTTGTCAATTGTTCTAAGATCCCCACATCTATCGAGTTCGTCACAAGATGACAAGCACCATGTGCAAAGATATCTACTTGCGTGACTCATTATACCTATAAAAATATTTGCTAATTTCAGATCGGTTGCTACAGTGGATTTAATTTTGTTTATCTTCAAAAGCAACCACAAAAGTGAAACATTTTCGAAATTTTCTTGAGTGAAAGGGACGATACCAATTATAAACAACTTTCTCACGCTAGAGTCTAGAAAATCTTTAGCACTGAATCCATCTACGTAAGAAAGTCGAGACCTTTTACTTTCTTGATCGTTCATATTGCTATTTTCATTATCACTATTGATTTTCAGTATTGACACACAAATTTTCAATAAACCTCCACCTCCATCAATTCCAATCTTGTTTTTGAGTTTCTGCAACCAATCTTTTTTCCTTAATGTAGTCGCAAAATACTTCGACATCTTTACAAAATATAAGTTCTCTTATTTCTTTTGTCGTTGAAGTCCCTTTTTTTCTGGAAAATTCCGCTTCTGCAACGTCAAAAAATCCATCTAGACGATGACTCATAAGGCTTATTTTTCGTTTCAAATTATGATCAATAATATTGCGATTTTTTAATGCTATCCGAATAAATGAAGCGATTCCACAAATTTCATTCATACTTAGATCAAATCTTGTTTGTAATTTAAATAAGTCTTCTGCTGAGATTGAATATTTGCATGTTTTCGGAAATAAGTTTATAACAAGAGGCTTACCATGTCTCTGGGATAATTGCATAATATTACCATCACTTGTTAAATGTTCTTTTTCTCGTCCATGTAGATAATTATTTACAGTAGTTTTGATGTTTTCGTATTTAGAAGACGATTGGCATATATGAGATTCTCCTCTCGCTATTTTGCATGTACAAGCGCTGCATACTTTTATTGTGGGCGGTGGAGCCCGTTTCTTTGCATTGAGTCTCATTTTTGCCGAAAACCCGATGTCATTTCGAACCAAAATACACAAAGTGCACTGACAAATCAGCTCGTTGTTTAAGCGAGCTATTTTCTTGGGGAAAGAAAATTCAGAGTAATCAGGTAAATCAATGGATTGTTTTGCATTCGCACACTTGTAAACCTTGATACGACATGAACTACAAATTGATGTTGGTAATCGAGCATCTGTAGCATCATAATTTGCAACGATAACAATTTTTTTCTTCATTACCTCCCCGATAAACTTCATGCCGTTTTTTTTTTTCTCGACAGACTAAACAAATATTTGTACAATTTTCCTCATGAGAAGCTGCGCGAGTCTTAATTTTAAAATCATTTTAAAAAAAAAATGTTATAACGAAAAAAAGTTTATGTGTTTTTAAGTAAAAATAACGCACAAGACCAAAAATTGTTTGACTGATACACGTATTTCAAAATGGCGGACTGTCGCATTTCAAACATTTGACTTAAGTTGCATTGCAATTGTAATATCCAAATTTTTTTCATAATAATTAATATCGAAAAGTAGTTAACAACTTTAAAATGAATTTTCTAAAAAACGGCTAGCTACCGGATTTTAAATCTTGCGGTTTCTTACTCTAAGAACTCTGTAAAAACAAAGTTAAAAACAAAATTGCGGGTGGTATGAAAAAAAGTTTAAATTTGTTTAAGCCTGCCGTGAGTAGTCCCCGCTTAATTGAATCACACTAAATTGAATTTCCCTCTTAATTGTCCGAAGCGTTATGTCATTATTAAACTCCCATGAGAAATGTAAAGCGTGCTTCCCGTTTAATTAAGTCGCCGCTTATTTGAATTTCCCGGTTAAATGTTTAAAAAAAATACCGTGATATAAAAATTCTTATAAAAAATCCCACTTTACTGACTTAAACAAAAGTGGCATCATTTAAAAATGCCAATAAAAATAATAATTGGCTACACATTTGTTTTGATGTGTCAAACAGCTGTTTTGGCGAACCATGCTATGAACAAGAGTTCATAAGGAAAGGAAACTGCAGAGACTGTTATAGCAGATTTGACCTCAGATCAGAGCTTGAAATAAACTTTTATAAAAGTTTTTTTTTAGGTAAAAGTAAACTTTAAACTTTTATTTTTGTGAAATAAAAGTAAAAGTTTCCTTAAAGCTTTTATATCCGAAAATAAAAGTAAAAGTTTTTTTTTAAACTTATATTTCAAAAAGTCAAAAAAAAAACTTTTAAAAAAAACTTTTATTAATAAAAGTTTTTTTTAAAAGTTTTTTTTGACTTTTATTAATAAAAGTTTTTTTTAAGTTATATTTTTAACAATCACATGCAAAGAGTTTTTTTTTGACTTTTATTTTTCAAAAGGCGAAAATAAAAGTTTTTTTTTTGTATGAAAGAACGAGGAAAATCCTAAAATAATATCTTGTATCACTAAGCAAGAAATTTCAAAGGAGAAAACTTAGGATTATTGATAATAAAGTCCAAAGGGAAATACTTAACATGTTTCTGAAAAGAGAGAAATTTATGATAATTATGCACTTATAATTTTTAGAAAAATTGTGCTCAACGCACCAATGGGAAAAGGCCGAAAAAGGATTTTGGGAGTGTCAGGGGAGGTTCCTGACCCTCCTAAAGAGGTGTTTTGGACCCATTTTTCGAAAAAAAAAAAAAAAAAAAACGGCGGGTTGCACTCCGGGAGTGCCGACAGAAGTGAAAACAAATCGTTTAATGGCAAGTTAGTGCGTTAATTGGTATGTGTGCGTTTTCTTTTTATATGGCAATGCAATGGAAGACAAAAACGGAATATGTACTCAAATTTTACTCTCGCTCTCATTCTCAATTTGTCAACGCAACAACGCGGACATTGAAAGAAACAAACATGTAAGCATAACAATCGTTGAATGAGAATTAAATGTGTCAGTTAGTGTGTATGCTTTGCTTTTTGTCTTCCACTTGGAATATTTTTTATTTAAAAGAAACAATAGAACATTAAAATTTTACCATCGCATTCATGACGGGGAATCCCGATGACGGTCGGTGTCACGAGTTTATACTTTTTTACTCAGCCGCACAACGTGCCATAAGAAGTTTTCACTTCAAAAATTGCTGGAAGAAGTATATTCGGCTCAGTAGCCTCAACTGTGAATAATTAAATTTGAGCTAAGTACTCCTTATGTTTAAAAACAAAAATTTATTCTGATTGCAGTAAGACACATCATTGCGAATTATGTAAGTATAAGAAAAAATCAGGTAAAAAAAGTACCTGGACCTGTGACTAAATAGCTTAAACATAATTTTTCTTAAACTTAAGATAAAAATCTGCTTCTTCTAACAGACACTATGACACCACATTTATCAAAATCGGCTTATTCGTTGCCGAGTTCTGGCTGTTAGAATATTCAAACTGCTTAAAACGCCATCTTGTGACAGTTAATCATAATACAAATGACTTCAAAAAAATCTGCTTGTTCTTAAAAAAAACTATTACACCTCATTTGTCTAAATCGGTTTAGTAATAGCCGAGATATAACGTTTTAAAGTTCTTCAAAAAACCAAATTTTGCTTGCTGCTGGTTCAAGGTGGCCTGGTATTTCAGATTTTTCTCTGCTTTGGGCTGCTGGCTCTGCTTTCGGCTGCGCTAGCAGAGAAAAATTTGCTTACTGAGCAACAACTAACCGGAAGTCAACATATGTATGCTACAAATTTAAAATTTTTTTCCACAAAATTACATACTTTCATGGGCCAATTTTTTCAAAAAACGTTGCCTACTTTTAGGCGCTATTAATAATTTACCCTTAAGCGGCCCTCACACGATCAGTATTACTGACAGGATTTTGCATACTGACAGTATTACTGATCGTATGAGGTGAGTACTGATGTACTGTCAGTATAGAAAAACGATACTGATGACTGATGAAAAAATCGGATATTACTGACGAAGTTTTTAAATACTGACAGTAAAGCGGCCCTCACACGATCAATATTACTGACAGTATAATTACTGACAGTATTTACATTACTGTCAGTGTACCACTCACACGGTCAGTATTGTTTATTGTCAGTAATCAGTTTTTTTGACATTCGACTGGTGAAGGTGCGAACTATGCTCCGGCTACGTGACCGACAGCCGAAAATGGCATGCCACTTTTTGGGGCAGATTCCATCCAAACTTGCACCACGCCTCCAGCTAGGCATCGGACGACCATACCCTTGGACGCAATGTTCCATGCCACTGAATGAGGAACTTTTCCAAGTTTCTTTCAAGTTTCGCTGCCTCATCGTCTATCTGCCACAAAATGGGGCATGCCACGCCCCCTCCCAGGATTTTTCCGTCCCGTGCCTACTTGCACCCTCTGACCAACTTTCAGCCGGATCTGCCCCAAAAAGTGGCATGCCACTTTTTGGCCACTTTTCTGTGCAAATAATACTGATGAACTGTCAGTATTCACCTCACACCATCAGTATTAAGCGGCCCTCACACGATCAATATTACTGACAGTATTTTGCATACTGACAGTATTACTCATCGTATGAGGTGAGTACTGATGTACTGTCGGTATAGAAAAACGATACTGATGACTGATGAAAAAATCGGATATTACTGACGAAGTTTTTAAATACTGACAGTAATACTGATGGTGTGAGGTGAATACTAACAGTTCATCAGTATTATTTGCACAGAAAAGTGGCATGCCACTTTTTGGGGCAGATCCAGCTGAAAGTTGGTCAGAGGGTGCAAGTAGGCACGGGACGGCAAAATCCTGGGAGGGGGCGTGGCATGCCCCATTTTGTGGCAGATAAACGATGAGGCAGCGAAACTTGAAAGAAACTTGAAAAAGTTCCTCATTCAGTGGTATGGAACATTGCGTCCAAGGGTATGGTCGTCCGATGCCTAGCTGGAGGCGTGGTGCAAGTTTGGATGGAATCTGCCCCAAAAAGTGGCATGCCATTTTCGGCTGTCGGTCACGTAGCCGGAGCATAGTTCGCACCTTCACCAGTCGAATGTCAAAAAAACTGATTACTGACAATAAACAATACTGACCGTGTGAGTGGTACACTGACAGTAATGTAAATACTGTCAGTAATTATACTGTCAGTAATATTGATCGTGTGAGAGCCGCTTTAAAAGTATGCAACACTTTCCGACGAATTTCAAAAATTGCACCTAAAACTAGGACACATTATCTGAAATTTTTAAAATCGTTACCTACTTTTAGGCGTTCTTTTTGAAATTTGTCAGAAAGTGTTGCCTACTTTTAGGGGCAAATTATTAATAGCACCTAAAAGTAGGCAACGTTTTATAAATTTTTTGAAATCGAGTTCATTTTCCAAGTCTTCAAAATTTTAAAATCGAGTTCGTTTCCCAAGTCTTCAAAATTCCAAAATCAAGTTCGTTTCCCAAGTCTTCCAAATTTGAAATCGAGTTCGTTTCCCAAGTCTTCAAATTTCTGAAATCGAATTCGTTTCCAAAGTCTTCGAAATTCTAAAATCGAGTTCGTTTCCCAAGTCTTCAAAATTCCAAAATCAAGTTCGTTTCCGAAGTCTTCCAAATTTGAAATCGAGTTCGTTTCCCAAGTCTTCAAATTTCTGAAATCGAGTTCGTTTCAAAAGTCTTCAAAATTCCAATATCGAGTTCGTTTCCCAAGTCTTCAAAATTCCAAAATCGAGTTCGTTTCCCAAGTCTTCCCGATGACGGTCGGTGTCGCGAAATTATACTTTTTTCCTCAGCCGCACAACGTGCCATAAGAAGTTTTCACTTCAAAAATTTATTGCACGTATCGATGGGAAAAGGCTGTTTTGGAAAAACTTTTATAGAATGTACAAAACAGACAATAATAACGAGTTTCTTCGAAAGGAAAACATGAGCCTCACATTCGAGCTATAGAATTAAAAAAACAAAAATTTAAATGAATTACATACTACATCTATTCCGTAACTTTGGGAGCAGAAGCCCGCAATTTGTGAGAATAAGCAAAAAAAATTATACGGGAATACGTTTATGTAAAAAGTTGCAACTTCTAAAGCAAACGTCATAAGCACACTTATAATTTTTCAATTTTCAAATTCAACTTTACTTTATTTTTGATATCAATACTTTTTCTATTATTTATTTTGTTGATTGAAAAAATTTCAAATTTACTGCCAAATCATGAGCTTAAAAATTATTACTACACTAAATTTGAGCAGCAGAAAATAGCAACATTTGGTAGGGACTAGAATTATTATTGTCACACTCTTCTGCATTTTTTGTTTGTACAGTAACAAGAAATAGTAAAAACTGGCACAAATTATCAAAAACTTTTACGAATTTTCAAATAATGGGACAACCTACTATGTACCTTTTTTTCTGTTATCAAATGTTTTTTATATTATATTTTTTAATTTATTTTCTTTTGATTTTGCTAAGAACGGATATTTTGTTTTTTTGACGAAAATAAGTAGTTATATTATTGTTTTGCTTAACTAAACAAAAGTTCAATTAAGTGATATTTTCTTATTGAACAATACTGCCGTACCAAGCGAAAAATGCGTATCTCAAAAAAAAATATCAGAGATTCTAATGGCATCGGATAGCTTAAGAGATTACGCGTCTAATGAAATACTCCAAATGTCGGCATTTTAGTTCAATCATATAAAAAATCTACTAAGAAAATTTCCTCTATCTCAATTTTACAGGTATTTCAACAAATTGACATAAACAAAGCATCAATTACCTCGAAATTAATTTTTTTGAGATACGTCTTTTTCGCTTAGTACGACAGTATAGGTGATTTAAAAGAAATGATCATCTAATTGCTAGCTGGGAAGTGCCATTGGTTAGAATGAGTTAGTAACAGTAACGAAAAAAAAAAATGACTTTAAAAACAAAATCAAAACAAACAAAAGTCAAAAAATCCTAAACAAAAACTTTAGAGTTTCCAAAAACTTTAAATATTTTCAAGATATTTTTATTAAAATTGCTGAAAAACTAAAAGTGGAGTTACAGACCACGCGTTGTCGCCTTGTAACGGCACACGCTTCACTCAGAAAAAGTTCAAACCCATCATTTGTATGGATTGAGTTACAAAGCACAAAGCGTAGAAAGTCAAAAAGCGTGTGACGCAAACTTTCTACGCTTTCTCGCTTCATCAGCTGTTTCATTTATTAAACAAACTCTTCAATTTATGAAACACAATTTTTATTGTTTACAAATTCGTCAACTGTCAACTGTTGTCATACAACACTTTGACGCGAAAAAGCGTCGTATGTAACTCCAAAAACAAAACGCGTAGAAAGCCGAAGCGCGATAAAGCGACAACGCGTGGTCTGTAACCAGCGTTGCCGTTTTTGGTTTTTTCCTACCAAATCGGGTATGGTTTTTTTCCTCTTGGTAGGTTGGTAGGTTAAATCTGATTTTGGTAGGATTTAGGATAAATTTTTATGAAATTCGAAAATTGAAATTTTTTCGTGAAGTTTTTAGAATCAGGAAGCAAATATTTACATCTGGAAATAGCTTTTGCCAACCCTATCTTCAACAAGTGGGTATGGTCTCTGTTTTCTTGCATACAAATTACGTTTAGGGAATACGCATATGTATGTACAATGTGACGAAATAGTGTTGCGACTGATCGCACATCTAAATTGTTGCATGGGTCGCTAAAAAAGGTCTTAAGTTCTAAGAACTAAAATTTTTTTATGTACATAAGATGACATAATAAAAAAAAATATTTCCGTAATAATAAATTTGAATTTGTGGGCTTTAATAAATAGCATTTTGAAAACGGGCTGTATATACGGTATACGGTTATTGTCGGGCTAAAATATGACTCATTTCAGAACCCGGACCACTTAGGGTGTGTTTACCATGCTCCAAAAGGAGAATATTTTAAAATGTGCACTTTTGCGAAATTCAAGCGAAATTGTTTTGTTGATGCATGGCTTATCCTGTGTTACTCGGCCATTAAAATTATTTTTCCGGAGAACTTTTCGAACGGCATGGACTTCTTAATGAAAATTAGTTTTACCATTACAGTAAGTAAGTTTTCTCGGATGGTACATTTTTCGTCTATCGAGCTAAACGTTTTTTTTTTTTGTCACCATTCGTTGTTTATTTGAAATCCTTTTGTCCTCTTTATATCATTTAATAATACCGTGAATCGCTGGCTTTCATTTTTTTAAAAAATTTGTAACGTTGCGATCGGTTTTGATTTCAAAATTATTTTTAATTACTATTTTTCTTTCTTCTAACGCTCATCGCTTAATTGTACGCTGCATGTGTCATGTGGTAACTTTTTGCGCACACTTGCCCGACTTTTGATGTGAACCATTCTACACGATTTTGCAACAGAAAATTTGTGCTATATGCGGTTAAGCATTTTAAACGACGACATACTAGAATATGTATTTTAAACAGCATTAAATGTTAATAAACGAATTCAATGCTGCAAAAAGGTTTTTTTTTTTAATTTGTAAAGTTTTGGTAGGTTACAAACGATTTTGGTAGGTTTTCGAGAAAATTTTGGTAGGAAAATAAATTTCTCAGTGGCAACACTGTCTGTACGTAAGTTTTATAATTCGCGAAGATTGAAACTGCTTATTAATATGTATTAAGAATTGTTCTGATGAGAAAAATTGAAGGAAGTTTCGTTCGAAGATGTCACCAGCTCTCTTCGCTCTGAATGTATGTGCATCTATCAACTTAATGCCGCTATATTTGTATTTACATACATACGTATATAAGCTCAAGTGTAATATTGAAAGTATGCATTCCAATTATGTGAATAATAATTTTTTTATTTTTATTATTCTATTAATTTTTGTTTTTGCTTTTGGGGAATGTCACGGAAAGAAAATTTTCCTGCTTAAGATATAGACACACTTGAGATGGCATCTTAAAGCTAATATATGGTAATATTTGTGCAAAGCATATAAATTCACACAATTTGTATACACGAAAGTTACACGGTACTGAAAATATATGAGAACTGGCTCCAGTGTCCGACTGTTAAATACAAACCATTCATATTTTTCACAGATCAAGAACACATCGGGGAAGAAATGAAATCTACAATTAAATCCTTCGGCCTACTTTTTTTAAGAAAAATCTGTGCTTGAAATTTCGAATTTTTGAAAAATTGCATTTTTTGGGTCAATATATCAGCATGTGGACCACGAGATAAAAATATGAAACTTTCAGGATTTAGTTTTAACCTTGAATTTCAAAAGCCTGAAATCTCGCTCACCGATTTTCATCCTTTCCTTATGTTCAGGTGGCTTAAAGGAAGCAACACAAAAAATTAGAGTGGTTTTTTGTTTGAATTTCGAACCAAAACACCAATGTTACAAATGAGAGGAAGAAAACAACAATTGGGGAGTGGGCGAACAGAACGGCACATGACCAGTTGCAAAAAGGTTAAGAAATCGCGAAAAAAAGGCTTATGTCTCTGAACTAATTATTCACTTTTCTATCAAAAAAGTACCTTTTGAAAGTGTCTGAGATTGAAATTATTTGTAGATTAGTGTAATGTTCCGTTCGCCCACTCTTCAATTATAACACAGAATTCAAGTTATGCAATTATAAATATTAAAATATTGAATTTCCTTTAAGCCACCTGAACACGTGGAGAAGATGAAAATCGGTTAACGAGATTTCAGGCTTTCGGAGTTCAATGTTAAAACTAAATATCCTGAAAGTTTCATATTTTTATCTCGTGGTCCACATGCTGATATAATGGGCTAAAAAATGCAATTTTTCAAAAGTTCGAAATTTCGAAATTTCAAGAACAGATTTTTCATATAAAAAGTAGGCCGAAGAGTTAATTGTAGATTTTATTCCTTCCCCGATGTGTTCTTGATCTGTGAGAAATATGAATGGTTTGTATTTAACAGTCGGACACTGGAGCCAGTTCTCATATATTTTCAGTACCGTGTAATTTTCGTGTATACAAATTGTGAGAATTTATATTCTCTGTACAAATATTACCATATATTAGCTTTAAGATGCCATCTCAAGTGTATCTATATCTTAAGCAGAAAAATTTTTACAAGTTTTTCTTATAAAAAGTAGGCCAAAGGAGTTAATTGTAGATTTAATTCCTATTAAAACACGTTGACTTTCTTTCATAGACTATCTTCAGGTTTTATTTTATTTTACATTCTTTCTTTCATATGACAGTTTTACAAAATAGTATTGGTGACGTGGCATGAATATTTTGATACATAAAGTATTGCCATATAAAAATAAAAATTTCTTCCCCGATATGTGTACTTGATCTATAAAAAATATTAATGGTTTGTATTCAACAGTCGCGGCACTGGAGCCAGTTAAAAATTTATCAGCACCGTGTAATTTTCTTGTATACTGATTGTGTGAATTTAAAATAAATAATAAATTTGATCTTTATTCTCCTCCATAATATATAAAAAATTCACAAAAGTCTTAAAAGTATATAAATAAAACATTAAAAAAAGACAAATTAAATAAAAAGACAAATTTCATAAATCATTTACATATGTATATATTTTACATTAAAAGACTATCTCAGTACTTTTCAAACTTATATAAAAGAGTAGAAAAAGTTAGAAAGCATTCTTTATTAAACAATATATGTAATAGTGTCGAATGCTCAATAAAAAAAAAATATACTGCAGTAAAATGAAATGGGGTGATTCATTTTCATATTCAAAGTTTTAATACAAAACAAAAAAAAAATCAATAATTTATTCATTAATTCAGAAAACAATACAAATCAAAATATTCTAACAGAAAATTCATAATAAAAAAAAAACATAAATTAGTAAAAGTAAAAAATTTAATTGTGAATGAAAGAAACGGCACATATTTTTTCCAACAATAATTATTTATAATTTATAAAACAACACTAAGCAAATGTTCAATTTGACTATTGTCGCAATTAAAAATCCATATTTTAACTTCACGGATAAATTGTGATAAGACACGTATCTGTCTTATCGAAATTGGTAATATATTAAAAAGTTTTGGTGCAATGATTGTGAAAAATGTACCGTAATGCGTTTTATTAAATCTAGGAACCATTGCAAAGTTTCTATTATTAATTCTAAGGTTACAATCAGATAAAAATCTATTATGATAAAAACCACCTCGGATAAAAAAAACTTTTAAAGTCTTGTAGTAATATAAATGTCTGATTGGAAGAACCCTCAATCTGATAAACAAATCAAAACTTCTACCACGGCGATTTTTCTTGCAAATAATTCTAATTGCATGTTTTTAGCAATCAAAAGTGGTTGAATTTTATTAAAGTATGCACCTCCCCAACAAGTTATCGCATACTGTAATTTGGAATGAAGTAAACCATAATAAATCATTAACATAACTTTTTCTGTGCAATATTTACTTAAATGAAAAAAGATTCTAACTGTTGTTAAAAAATATTTTTTTAAATACTCAGTATGTTCGAGCCAATTCAATTTGTTATCGATTGTAATTCCTAGATATTTGAAAGAGTCTGCAATTTCAATTTTAAAACAATCTGGAGTGGAATTTAAATTTTCATCAAATGAAAGGAAATTCATATTCGCAACAGTTTTTCGAAATTTCTGACAACTAGAAGAGTGGAACAAGAAATTGTAGTCAAAGTTTAAATTACCAGTAATACTAAAAAACATAATTTTTGTCTTACTACTAATAACCAACTTATGCCTATCAAACCATTTTTGTAGTAAATCCAAATCAAAATTAATATCCGAGACTAGATTTAGAGGGCTTACACAAGCATAGACACAGGCTAGATCATCAGCGAATGCCGTGTTTTTCGATTTAAATTTAATATATATATATAATATAGAATTAATATATATTAAAAACAAAATTGGACCTAATACTGAATCTTGTGGTACACCAATACCTATATTTCTGATTCTGCTATATTTGTTAAAAATTTTGACTCTTTGAGTCCGCGAAGTCAAATATGAACGAAACCAGTCAAACATGAATCCTCTAAAACCAACATTGTACAATTTATCCAACAATAAGTTATTGTTTACCATATCGAAGGCTTTTGTTATATCAACAAATAAAGCTGCGTGATTTTTTTATTATTAATTTCACCATAAATATTACTGCAAAAGTCCAAAAGAGCATCTTCAGTAGATTTGCCCTCTCGAAACCCAAATTTTTTGTTGCTAAAAAAATTTATTTTATTCAAATAAATGAGCATACGCTTTTTAATAACTTTTTCAAATATTTTTGTAAAAGTTGATAGCATTGAAATTGGTCTGTAGTTACCGACATTATTTCGATCACCCTTTTTATAGAGAGGTACAACTTCAGCTGATTTTAAAGCACTAGTAAAAATACCTGCATTAATACTTTTATTGAAAACAAAAGAAAGGACATCAACAATATTAAAAGAAATATTTTTCAGAGTAGAAGCTGAAATGCCATCATCCGTGCTTGAATTTGATTTTTTGAGATTGATTTTTTTATGTATATTCTTTGCACAAATACAGTATAATTCGCTTAGCAGCCTCCAGCAAATATTGCGCCCTTAAGCGAAAAATGCCCTTAGCCAAATTTCTTTAACCGCCTTGTAGCGCATAAGTAAGGCTGTTAAGAGTGATCATTTTTTTTTCTTGAGCTCTTACCAAGAGCATGTTCAGCAAAGAAGATTTACATAGTTTTCAACAAGATCATTAAGTTGATTGATAAAAAAACATAAGATAAAAAAAAACAATTCATTTATATGGACATTTAAGTTAAAAGTAATAAAGCTCTAATACATACACATCAATTACATGCATTCTTGTGTCCTGAGACTCCTACGGGAAACTTGAAACTTAAAGTGTTTCATTTTTTATCAAAGGCTGTTAAGTGTAACTTTTAGTATGAAAAATGAATTTAACTGACCAATAATTAAGTGCTGTTAAAGCAAATGTGCTCTTAAGCGGGAGGCAGCTAAAAAAGATATTTTCTCATATACGTAAAAAAATGCAGCATAATCTTGATTTTGGGCTGGTAACTTACATGCGCCCTTTAGCGAATAGGCAGCTAAGCAAATTATACACCATCTCTCAGCTTTAAGATGCCATCTCAAGTGTGTCTATACCGTAAACAGAAAAATGTTTACAGCTAAAAATATTGAAGCCTAAAAATGACGTGTAAATGCCATTGAATTTCCATCTTTGGAGCCCTAAAGAAGATTCTCACAAAGTCTGATCAAAGTTCAAAGTAGTGCAACAACGAAATTTCCATTTTTTAGACGTTTTCATCTGGAATGACTCATATGTACGCACATACTAGGGGTGGCAGTCCCGGGACCCCGGGATTTGCTCTAAATATAGGCTAAAGGGATTACAAAGAGACAATCCCGGGATTTTCGGGATTGGAAACAAATTTTATATTATATAATAAATATTCTTTTATATGACATATTTAAGTACAAAGTCTGCAAAATAAATACATTTGATGTGCAAGAAACATTATTGCATCAACCTGCAAAATGTACTTCAATTGTGTCTGAACCTTAAATTGAGTAAAAAAATATTTTTTTTTATTGTAGCAATTTTTTGTCTAAGATTTTCTTATTAAAAATGTCACATAGCAAAAAAAAAAAATATCTTTTTTAATACTTTGACTAATTTTAAGAATTTTTTACTTAGTATTGAAAATTGATAGATCATGAGAAAAATGATAAAATGTGAAATTAAGTGTGTTTGTTTACTTTCCCAGTAACAATTATAAAGTAAAGAAATTTTAGAGAGTAAGAAAGTATTTGCTCACAGAGAAAAAAATTTTCATAAAAGTAAACAAACACAATCCAGTAAAAATTCGTACAAGCTGACAAGTGAAAAAAAATATTTAAGTTTTTCAATAAAATTTGCATTTTTATTTATGAAAAAATATTTTTAAAAAATGTTTGCTTTTTTATCCAGTAAAAACTAGCAGGCTCTCTCGCAACAAATTGACACTTTATTCTCTCACTGCCTCTCTCGTTACTGGATATTTTTTTCTTAACAAACACAATCCAGTAACAATTGTTACAAACTTGTACAAATTCGTACAAATTTTCAGTTAACAAACAGACCTATTTAGACTAAAATTATTTTTATCAATAACGGAAATACTAAAAATGCAATAGAAAAACAACATAAACAAAACATATATATTTCTTGTAATAAAATACAAATCTGCAACAAAAAATATAGGTTTGTCTTCAAAAAATCAGCATCTAAAGATTTTGACAACTTAAATGAAGAACACTTATGGTTGCGTCTACTGAGAGCGAGCCATTCGGTGCAACTAAATGCCATCACTGTCATATTTGAAGAAGGTGATAAAGTATTAATCAAGTACAAAATATGGTACACGAATTTTTGAATGTAAAAATGAAATTGATAGTTTGATCATAAATGCTTGATTATTCTCTATCATCTCCTTTTAATAGTGGCTATCTAATACTAGTCAAACTTAGTAAATGTGATTTAGATGTATTAACACTCGAAGTGTTCTAAGTCAATTTTTAAGCTATTATTTTTTCTATTATTTTGCGTTCTTATTCTTCATTGTTACGCTGTGAAATAAAGCAATTTTAATTTTATATACTCGTATACAACAGTATAAACTTCTCGTTTTTTTTGTAGTTCTGTATGTATTTACTACGAACTATCAGTCCCGGGATTGATCCCGGGATTAGAAACTTCGATCCCGAAAATCCCGAAACTCAAAAAAGCTCCGGGATTGCCACCCCTAGTACATACATATATCCAATGTAAGGGTGTCGTATGATAGATTATTTAATGACCTACTAATAGTTTTGGAGATGTGATGATTTTTTTTGAAATATTTCGAAATATTTTTTCAAACAACTGTTGTTTTTTCAATAAATGTGTTAATAACCTATATTTTTTTATAAGTATGAAAAGTTCTTTAGTTTTTTTTTTTTTAAATGTATGGGCCTGGTCAACCATTTTTACTATAAAAGTGAATAGATAGACAAACATAATAAGATCGGTCTTTAGTATTATGAATAAAACTACGATTTAGGACACCATTTTCAAAACTGTAATTTTTTACAAAGACTTATTTCACTTAATCGAGTCGCAAAAATAGGTCTAAAGGTCTAGAAGCTTAAATATTTTTTAAAAGCATATAAGCTGACAGAATAAAAAAAAAATTATATCCATAACTTTAAATTTGAATTTGTCGACTTTTAGAACTAAAATTTTTGAAACGGGCTAAAAACGGCTATTTCCAGGCCAAAATATGACTATTTCTCAGAATCCCGACCACATAGAGAACTGAAATTTGAGCGGTGGTGCCATCTATTAAAGTTCTTTGCCGTATCAAAATTGGAACAAAATCGGATGTTTCTTAAATTTCGTCAGTATGTTATACATATGGACCAAAACGCAAAAAAGTAAACTACGGAGAAAAATTCAATTTTCGAGAGTTCTTCATTTTTTTCTGGTTATACATATCCCAAAGTATCGAGAAACACAAATGTAAACCCGAAATCTGTTGCTTGCTACTAGAATTTAGACTTGTTTCCTTGTTGCCTCTTTAAGAATAAAAATGAACAAAAATACAACACGAATCAAAAAAGTACGTTGTATTCAATATATATTATTTTATACGTATTATCCGCTTTTCTGAGATAGAATTACTTAGGTATAGTGAAAGTAACCAAATAAAATTTTTGAGGGGAAAAAATGTTATCAGCATTTTGTGTAAAAAAGAATTCGACCGCATTTTTTGTTGTAACGTAGCAGTCAAAAATCTCAAAAAGTCTTTTGGTGTAAAATCTAGCACGTCAACAAAAGAGAAGTACCTCATTTTCTTCAAGCACTTTTAGTCTATTTTCTAAAGAAAATAAGAAATTAGCGGTCATTTACACGGAAAAAAAGTTTTTGTAAAAAATAACGTGAGATATTCAAAAAAAGCAAAATAATCAGGAAAAATTGTCGTATAGCAATGTAATTTCTAATTTCATGGAATACTCAGTACAAATTGATGCGCAAACTGCAATCATTACAGTCTAAAACTTTATTATTACAGTTTCAGAATGGAAAATATACAATGTGGTCAGGGAAAACTTTAGTTAGCAAAAAATACTAAATAATTATTGAAAATTTCATATGATCGACAAATAAAAATTACAGGGTAAACTGTAAAAACATCAATAAGTATCACATACTAAATTATTTATCTCATGATTCGATATTACTTTTTTGTCACCTGCGTTGTACAAATACGACATAAAATGTAGATATATAGTTTCAAGAAAATAATTATATGAATGTTGCCGGGCTGGTTCTCTGTTTCGTGCTATGTTAAGAAGTATGGTTAGGAAGTATATGAAACATAAAATAAGAAAAAAATAAAATCAAATAAAATATGAACAAAAAGTAAAATTTTCGTTTTTAAAATTTTTTCGGAGTAAATACTAAATTTTACAGTGTGAGCACTGTAATTTTTCATTGACAATCACAATCAATTATTACAGTTTTTTTTTCTTATTATCTGGGCCTTACAGGGAAAAACTGTAATAATTGTCCGAAATCCAATGAATTTTTACAGAATTTTTTTTTCCGTGTACTTATGTGTGTGTTACCAATTTGTAACGTAACAGTCTTTTTTCATTGATAATATTTAGGAATGTTCGGTAATGTACTTTAATAGAACGAGCAGTCGGATACTTTTAACAAATTTGATCGCTCGAGAGCATCAGATGATAAGTTTAATGAGGAGGGAATGCTGAAAATTGATATTGCTAAAATCAAAGAACAAAGTTTGCATTGGTATTAAAAACAGCTAACTTTGCTTACTACTGCCTTCTATCACAACGAAAATTGTCAATCGAAGGTTTTCGTATCTGACTACTACATATAAGAAACTAAGTATTATTCCCTACAAAATGATTGTGAGGAAGCCTGTTTTGTCTCGTAAATGTATCGTGAACTGTGTTTCAGACTTTGTTTTTGCATCTCATAGTACAGAATCAAGAATCGCCATCGAGGAAGTTAATGAACGTAATTTCTCCAATATAAATTACATTTTGCACGCGCCAGTGATTTTCGCTAGTGCAAAAAGTATCCGCGATGTAGCGTCGGCTCACCAAATTCAAGAAATTGATGGAACAATCATTACTTTTACCACTTCGAAACAAGGATACGATTTTAAATTTTTATCTTTGATCTCCACTTTGTAAAATATTTTTAATAAATGTTAATGAGTTCAGTGAATAATTACAGCGTTGTTGGTTCTTTTGGATTCCATGTCAATTACTTGGAGCATCTTAAATGTCTAATCTAAAGAGCCCTGAATCAATGATATATTGTGAAATTAAACCATTTAATCCATTTTAATAATTAACGTTACTTTTTATACAAACGTAGATCGCAAAGGTAACGTAACAGTCTTTTGTGCAACGTAACAGTCCGAACATATTTGTTCCTAAAGAACTAAAAAAAACGTTTTCTGGGCAATTAAAATTTAATTTATTACTTTCATTCTAAAGCTAAGAAATTATTAGCTTCACGTTGAAAATAGTCCACCAAAAAAACAGACTTTTCTAATAATGTAAGGCAACTTTAAAATCTTCCAAAATTATGTAACATAACAGTCCATGCTGACACGTTCATAACTCCTAAATGACAAGGCATACAAAAATTTTTATAGAAATACAAAATGGTATTACAAAAGCATACCTTTAGATGATGATATAAAAAATATTTAAAGTACTCCATTTCATGTGTTTTAGGAGCAATTTATGTCGAAATGTACATACGAATGTAACGTAACAGTTTGCGTTTTAGTCGGTGCCGTGACATAACCCCCACGGACATAATCCCTATTTCGTAAATGGGGATTAAGTCCGCAAATTATTCGGACATAATCCCCATTTTTGGTATGGGGATTATGACCGCAAAATTTTCGGCCATAAAAAAGCGGACATAATACCCAAAGCTAGGATTACCCTATAATATATCCAACACCTAGTTTGCTAGCCACAGTAATTTTACATAATAGTAGGGGTAAGTGGGCGGCCTTCGGCCGCAGCTCAGGACTTAAAACTCCCAAAAATCCAACACCGGCTTCGCGGCGGCCTTCGGCTGCGGATCAGTCTATAATATATTCAACACCTAGTTTGCTAGCCATGCAAAAACTATGAAGCAAAGGGTGATGTTTACATTGGCAATTATCTATACCGCATACATTTTTATTTTTGCACTGATCATAGTGTGGACACAAACACTGCCTACATAAACGATATTTTCTTACAATATCCCATTTCTCACTGCGAGTGGCTGTCTTGAATTGTTCACATCTGTCAATGGTGGTGCATTTCTTTTTGCATACTAAGTAGTTGACGTTTGCTTTCTCGCTGTGTACGTGAATATAAGCTTTCTTTGTTGATTTTTGTCTCGTATGGTTCTCTGCTACTTCTGACGATTTGTTTGAAACGACGACGCTACTCGCAGCTAAACCTGCGTTCATGGCCCAATTACCAAATTCAGCAAGATTTGGCTTACCATTCATTTTTGACAAACTTAATTTGTGCGAACCCCAATTTAATTACATAGCCGGTGGCATTTTTTCCACTAGTTCCTGTAGCAAGCATGAGTTGTTCAATTCGTCAAATAAATTACATGCCTCAATAGTGGCTTGTAGGCTTTTGACTCTGACAGCAAAAGTTGTATAGGTTTCCAACTTATTCGCGTTTATTGGAGGTGTAGATTTTATTCTATTTTTATGAAGTACAGAATTTTCTCTGGTTGGCCGTAAGGAAGCTTTAGAGTAGACATTACAGTGTGTACACAAGACGGGTGTATTAGTAAGTGCTGTACTGAAAGTAGGGCTTCACCCCGAAGTGATCTCTGCAGACGCACGAGGTTCTGGGCATCGGATAAGCCGCATACATTGGTGGACCATTCGAAAGTTGAACTGAATAATGGCCACTCTTCAGGATACCCGCAAAACATAGGCAATTATTTTGGCATCTGGGTATTAATTTGCATATTTGTCAAATTTCCTGCTGTTTGGTGTGTTGTCTCAAAAGTATTCCCAAGATGCGGCGTATAAATTAAATTGTTAAAATTTCGATTTCGTAAATGTCGCCGAGATTCAGGGTGCGATGGATCAAATTGAAAATTGTAATTCGGCTGTTAACGTGAGGGATGTCTGATATTTTGAGTTTGTGGATGGCTTAGGTAAATAAGCTACGACATCCACGTTTGCTGCTTGCAGCTCTGAATTTTTAATTTGAACCATTAAAGAGGTGCTTTGTGCAAAATGGGTGCCATTAGAGCCAGATGGCTGCCCAGTCTCAAAATGTGTTGTATTTGCGTGCAAGAGATTTTCAGGAACCTGTTTGTCAAGCCAATCGCGGACATGACCTATATGTAGGCTTGCCAGGTCCAAATTGTGTTTCACCTGGACATTTAAAAAAAAAGACAAAAAAAATCTGGACTTTTCTGGACACTTGAAAAAAAAAATCTTGATTTTTCTGGACAATGAATAAAACTAAAACCTAGTTTCAGAAGAACATATATATATATTTGATTTGAGCAAAATAAACATATCAATTCAGTAAAACAACACTTTCTGTGAGCGGTGAATTTGTGTGAATGTCCAGAAAGCTTCAACAGTTTCATGAATGGCTCACATGCTGAGTGGCTCACTGCAGTTCTCTGGTACATACATATGTACAGAAGCGTGATTCAAAAAATTTTTTTTTATTTCAAACAGGGGGCCTACTCTGTAATTCGATTCGAAAGGCAAATTACTCGATTTCGAATAAACTCCACTCTGCAATCCGACTTTCGAATTATTTTTTTCCCTCTTCGGAAACTTGTTCTGTTCTGTCAAACTTGTTTACTTTTCGGATTTTTGTTCGAAAGCAATTTGCCGTGAGGATGTAAGTTTTTAATTTAATTTATAAATAAAACCAATAATATCAAATAATCATACGCATAAAAATATGAACACCAAACATGAATTTTTTTAAGGAGTATATAGATTTGGCCAGGTCAAGTAAAAACACCAGCGGCAAGAACGTATGCCTATTATCTTATTACCATTTGTCACTGACTCCCAAAACATTAGATTGATCTGTAATCAGTCTGCGCTGAACTCTTCCATCTTCCATATTATCGTCTAATTACAATGCAACCGAATCCAAATTTGTGCGACGTAACAAACCGAAAGACGAATAAAAATATTTATTTTTTCTTTAAATTAAATTCAATTCACTTGACATTCCCTGTTTTGTTTACATTTTTTGACATTTTAAAACAGTAATGCATACTTTTTTCAAAAAATAAAGACATACCGTTCGAAAGAGTTACAAAGTACAAATTTGCGTTCGAATCGAACTTGGCTTTCGAACAGAATTGCCTTTCGAATCGAATTACAGAGTAGGCCCCCAGGATTAATAGTTGCAAGTACATCAAAGAAAAATGCTGGTGCAAATAGATAATATTAATAACTGAATAACAGAATTTTTCCAACAGAGACAACAGTTTCTCGTTTGTATCGACTGCGATCATATTGAATAGCAAACGTTTCTCCACACCTACTTCAGCAAAAACTATAAAACCCAAATTTGTGTCTTGAGCGGTTGTACTGCCTGCCGCGCCTGATACTATTTTGCCTTTTATTATAGCCACCCAAGCGCCTGCACCAAGCAAAATATGCCTTGGAATATGAAAATGTGTGTCTGCCAATTGTAGTGAATGCATTTTCGGCAAATTATTCGTTAACGGCATGGTTCTGATTGTCTGGACTCTGGACTTGGGACTAAAAATCTGGACAATCCAGGCGAATCGAGACCATCTGGCAACCCTACCTGTATGGCTGGCGAGACTACAATTTTCTTCGTCATCAATCTGCTTCTCAAGAACTTTGTATTTTTTGGCAAGAAACTCTTTCTCTAAAGCCTTTTCGTCTTCTAACCTCTGTAGCTCAAGAGTAGTTCGTTGCAATTGTGAGGTTATGGAGATTCTCGAACGAATGGAAAGTGGAAGATCTAAGCAAGCTTGACACTGAAAGGCTTCAGTGTTAGTTATAGGGCTCACGCACTCCTTATGAAAAGATTTTTTACAGCGGGCACATGAAACCAAATTATCTTCAATGGCTTTAGTGCAGTGTTGGCACGGTAGCGAAGGTGTATTTTGTTGGGGACTTGTAGGTTGACCCTGCGGAAAAGAAAACATTTTAAGTACTCACTTGGTATAGCGTAGCAACGGTGCAGTTGAAGTTTGGCCTCGTTACGCGATGATTTGTTGTCCAGCAGTTGTGAAGACAACGGCCTTAGCATGATGAACAAAATATATAATTTTACAGTGGCGGCAAGACTTATGTACTTTAATAACAAATTAATATTCATATCTTAAATTATTAATTTTTTTTTACAGTGTGTTTTATTTAAGTTATCAAAAACCATAAAAGCTGATTTCAGAAAAAAAGTTCCAGAAAAGGTCCTTAAACATAGACTTTGGTTGGTCTAGATATTTATGTGTCAAATCAAGGTTGGCTGTGGTTTTTTTTTTTTTTGAAGATAAATTTATATTTTTTATTGCAGATTTGTATTTTATTAGAAAAAAGAGATATATTTTGGTAATGTTGTTTTTTCTCTAGCATTTTTAGTTTTTGAGTTATTGATAAAAATAGTTTTAGTCTAAATTTCACATTTTATCATTTCTCTTTTATGTTATCAATTTTCAATATACTTATATCGTATTGAGTAAAAATTATCTTAAAATTTGTCAAAATATCTAAAAAATTGTTTTCTAATATTTTCTTAAAAAAAGTTGACAAAATAAAAAAAATATTTTTCTGAATATTTTCACCAATTTCAAGAACTTTTTACTCAATACGATTTTTATTGAAAATTGATAGTTTAGGAGAAAAATGACAAAATTTGAAATTTTTGTTTCGTACAGAGCTTTCATATTCAGTACTTTTAGTGCAAAAACAACGAAAAAATTTATTAAAATGAGCAACGAGATGCTCATACCAACTAGTTTCAACGCATTTTCAGTAAATTCAGCGCATTTTCAGTACTTTTTCGGTACATTTTCAGTACAATTAATTTTGAAAATTTCTAAAAATTGCCATTTTGTTAGTAAATCTATCGCAAATAATGGCTTAAGTAAACTTTATTGACCTTTTTTTTTTTAGTAAAAAAGTAAAGCTTGTGGTGAATTTTTGGAATTTTAAATTCATTCGGTATCTTAAAAGTACATTTCAAGTCTCATTCAGTACATTTCCACCAAGTTAAAATGCAATTACTGTGATGAATGCGCAGAGTAACCAATTAAAAAAAAAAATTTCCGACTCAACATATTTACTGTTTTCACTTTTCAGATTATAAGTATACTAAACGCACACTCAGGGTTCCCAAATGAAAACTTCAAAAACTCCCCAAACAAATTTTTTTTCCCCCAAAATGCATCAATTTTCAAAAATTTTCCCCAAAAAACTTTTCATAATTATTATTTTTTTTTTGGAAAATATAAACTTTAATGTATGCATAATATTTTCTTATTTTCCCAAAATGAAGCAATTTCTAACCATTTACCTCAAATAAAATTAATTAATTTATTTATTTATACATACATTTGTACATTTAATATGAATATTTATTTTAAAAATAGTTGCTTTGTTTTTTTTTTTTAATATAGAGAAGAATAATTTTGCTTAACATTAAGAATATTTATATATGTTTTTGTTTAACATAATTAATAGTTATTTAACGGGTTTGTTTAACGTAGAGAATAGTTTGTTTTAGTTTAACATAGAGAATAATAATTTCGTTTTGGTTTAACATAGAGAATAGTAATTTAGTTATTGTTTAAAATAGAGTATAGTTGCTTAAGGTTTTCGTTTTACATAGAGAATAATTATTTTATGTTTTTGTTTAACATAGAGACTGTTTAACATGTAGACTTGTTTTAAATACATTCATTTAACGAGACGAGTCATGTCTTTGGCGCCCTTTTTGGTATACTTATTTCATTACGATTAAAAAAACTTGTTTTGAATTTGTACCATATCTTTTATTGAATTAATAGAAAACTATTTAAAAGCCATTAATTCTCTAATCAATTCACCTTACCCATCTATATTGTCTGTCAGTTACGTCACGAACCATTAAAAAATTAAAATCTAATTTTTTGTCAGCAAATTCTCTGGCAAAATCTAGATTTTCTGCAACTTGATTTTTAATAGATAGCGCGGCCAAATATTTGAGACATTGTGGACCGCAAATAAGTTTTTAGCAATTTTAGTTTAGAAAAACTTCGTTCGCCATTTGCAACAGTCACTGGTATTTTTAACAGAATACGCAACGATATCCAAATGTTGGAAAGAAGATTGTGTTTTTTGATAAGGCTTAATGTTTCGATAAGAGTTGCTTGATTGTCTTCGAGATAGAGTTGCAAACCTGAAATTTCATCGCACAACAAATCTTCATCAATATCAGATTTAAAATTGACTGTTATATTTTCTTGCAGTTAAGAGCAATGTCGCATTAGTTCTTCCTTATTTTGATTATTTTTTATGATAAACAAGAAATTCCATGTGATAGAAAAGTCTTGCATCTGTTGAAATCGTTCCTCCATAGATATAAGCAAAAGAGTATTAAAAAACTCTGCTTCAAACTTTTTTTTGGATCACTTATTGGTTCATCAGTAGCCTTTTCACCCGGTCGACGTTTGATGCGTCTTAGTCGCGTTGAAAAAAAAAATGTAATTCTAAATCGATGAGTACCGGTCGGCATGGTGTCAGTCTTGCGCCGCAATTCTCTTCAATTGCATATGATCAAGTAAGTTATAATTTTTGACAGCGAGTCATCGTTGAAGATTTCCCGACCACGTCTAAATTCTGCTTAACGCATTAGTGAGATACACGATAAGCGACAAAATGACAAGTCGTGCTTGTTAGACATAGAATACTCATACTCACTCCTAAGAGATAACTCTATAAAACTTAAAACGCTGTGTCTAGTTTTCCTTTAGATTGATTGATAGGTATTCAAATCAGGAACCCAAAATAACTATTATTTTCTTTTTTCAGATTGAAAAAATTGCCCAATTTTAATAATTATTTTTAAAAATTGGTTTATAACTATTATGAATAAGAGATATTTTATTAGTTGTCAATAACTATTATTTTTCAATGGATTTTTTTTACGTTGAGTCATAACTATTATGCATAAGAGATATTTTATTAGTTGTCAATAACTATTATTTTTCAATGGATTTTTTTTACGTTGAGTCATAACTATTATGCATAAGAGATATTTTATTAGTTGTCAATAACTATTATTTTTCAATGGATTTTTTTTACGTTGAGTCATAACTATTATGCATAAGAGATATTTTATTAGTTGTCAATAACTATTAATTTGGAAAAAATATTTTTTTACGTTGTTTTGAAAGAAGTGTTCAACAGATTTTCATTTTTGTAAATCTTTTTGCACCAATCGATGGGGAGGTGGTTTTTATGACATCACCAGAGGTGGTCATCGGTTCGAAAATGTACGCGATTTTGACTCATTTTTGAAGTTTTTTTTTGCTTCAATCAATGAAAAGAGGTCTAAAAAGGATATTGGCCATCACTAGAAGTGGAACCGATCCTTGAAAGTGCTCGATTTAGGTCCATTTTCGAAATTTTTTTGCAAAAAATCGATGGAAAGAGGTTGACAATGGGCTTTGGCCATCACCAGAGTTGGTCCCAACTAAAAAAGTGGTCGATTTTGGTCCGTTTTGAAAAAAAAATTTTGCACCAATCTTTGGAAAGAGCTCGAAGTCGAAAAAAAGGTACCAAAAAGTGCCCGATTTTGGTCCATTTTCGAAATTTTGTTTGCACCAATCTTTGGAAAGAGGTTGAAGTCGTAAAAAAAGGTACCAAAAAGTGCCCGATTTTGGTCCATTTTCGAAATTTTGTTTGCACCAATCTTTGGAAAGAGGCCGAAAATAGATTTTGGTCATCATCAAAGGTGGTTCCGAGTCCCAAAATGTGCTCGATTTTGATCCATTTTCGAAATTTTGTTTGCACCAGTCCTTAAATAGAGGTCGAATATGAATTTTGGACCTCATTTGACGCGGCTCCGGACCCTGGAAAGGACCGTTTTTGACCCATTTTCGAAAAAAAAAACTTTTTTTTTCTGTAATAAATGGGAAAAGGTCGAAAATGGATTTTGGACATCACTTAGAGTGGCTTCTGAGTCCGGCCCCGAGAAAGAACCGTTTTTGACCCATTTTCGGAAAAATTTTTTTTTCTGTAATTAATGTGAAAACGTCGAATATAAATATTTGACATCATTTAGGGTGGCTCCGGGCCCTGGAAAGGACCGCTTTCGATAATTTTGGTAGTTTTCAAGTTCCGGAGCTACTCTAAAAGATATCCAAAACGCATTTTCAACCTTTCATAATCGATTGGAGCAATACAAAATTTTTGGGTGGTTCATAAAAAATTTTTTTTTTTGTTTGAATCGATAGGGAAATGTCGACAATAGTCATTTTCGAGCTTTATCTATGCATTGGAGCAAAAAAAAAAATTTTTTATGAACCACCCTAAAAGTTTTTACTGCTCCAATCGATTATGAAAGGTTGAAAATGCGTTTTGGATATCTTTTAGAGTAGCTCCGGAACTTGAAAACTACCAAAATTATCGAAAGCGGTCCTTTCCAGGGCCCGGAGCCACCCTAAATGATGTCAAATATTTATATTCGACGTTTTCACATTAATTACAGAAAAAAAAAAATTTTTCCGAAAATGGGTCAAAAACGGTTCTTTCTCGGGGCCGGACTCAGAAGCCACTCTAAGTGATGTCCAAAATCCATTTTCGACCTTTTCTCATTTATTACAGAAAAAAGAAGTTTTTTTTCGAAAATGGGTCAAAAACGGTTCTTTCCAGGGTCCGGAGCCGCCTCAAATGAGGTCCAAAATTCATATTCGACCTCTATTTAACGACTGGTGCAAACAAAATTTCGAAAATGGATCAAAATCGGGCACATTTTGGGACTCGGAACCACCTTTGATGATGACCAAAATCTATTTTCGGCCTCTTTCCAAAGATTGGTGCAAACAAAATTTCGAAAATGGACCAAAATCGGGCACTTTTTGGTACCTTTTTTTACGACTTCAACCTCTTTCCAAAGATTGGTGCAAACAAAATTTCGAAAATGGACCAAAATCGGGCACTTTTTGGTACCTTTTTTTTCGACTTCGAGCTCTTTCCAATGATTGGTGCAAACAAAATTTCGAAAATGGACCAAAATCGGGCACATTTTGGGACTCGAAACCACCTTTGATGATGACCAAAATCTATTTTCGGCCTCTTTCCAAAGATTGGTGCAAACAAAATTTCGAAAATGGACCAAAATCGGGCACTTTTTGGTACCTTTTTTTTCGACTTCGACCTCTTTCCAACGATTGGTACAAAATTTTTTTTTCAAAACGGACCAAAATCGACCACTTTTTTAGTTGGGACCAACTCTGGTGATGGCCAAAGCCCATTGTCAACCACTTTCCATCGATTTTTTGCAAAAAAAATTTCGAAAATGGACCTAAATAGAGCACTTTTAAGGATCGGTTCCACTTCTAGTGATGGCCAATATCCTTTTTAGACCTCTTTTCATTGATTGAAGCAAAAAAAACTTCAAAAATGAGTCAAAATCGCGTACATTTTCGAACCGATGACCACCTCTGGTGATGTCATAAAAACCACCTCCCCATCGATTGGTGCAAAAAGATTCACAAAAATGAAAATCTGTTGAACACTTTTTTCAAAACAACGTAAAAAAATATTTTTTCCAAATTAATAGTTATTGACAACTAATAAAATATTTCTTATTCATAATAGTTATGACTCAACGTAAAAAAGAATCCATTGAAAAATAATAGTTATTGACAACTAATAAAATATTTCTTATTCATAATAATTATGACTCAACGTAAAAAAAATCCATTGAAAAATAATAGTTATTGACAACTAATAAAATATCTCTTATGCATAATAGTTATGACTCAATGTAAATAAAATCCATTGAAAAATAATAGTTATTGACAACTAATAAAATATCTCTTATTCATAATAGTTATAAACCAATTTTTTGACATAAATCTTATAATAGTTATGTCCCTGATTCAAATTAAGTAGTCGAGTTGAGCTGGAGCGCACGGCGCCCTGTAGTGCCTGGCGCCCCATGCAGCCGTCCCTGTCGCCCACCACTAAAACCGGCACTGCATATATATATTGAAATAAAACACAAGAAAATCGTTTTAATGTCCATCAATTTGGCTTTATTGGAAGGATAATTTTATGCCATTAATGTTTAAATATGATTTCGGGCATGTGGCCGCCGCGGCTGGCTCGAATAAAGCCAATTCTACAGGTCCAATTTTGAACCACTTTTTCGAGCATATGGGGCCGTATGTCGGCAATAACGCCACGAATGTTGGCTTCCAAGTCCCCTAACGTTTCTGGTTTGTTGGCGTAGACGAGCGACTTCACATATCCCCAAAGAAAATAATCCAATGGTGTCAAATCACACGATCTTGGTGGCCAATTGACAGGTCCATTCCGCGAAATTATGCGCTCATCGAATGTTTCCTTCAATAAATTGATTGTGACGTGCGCTGTGTGGCATGTAGCGCCGTCTTGTTGGAACCACAACTCATCCACATTCATGCCATCCAATTCGGGAACAAAATAGTCGGTTATCATGGCTCTATACCGGTCTCCATTAACGGTAACTGACTCTCCAGCATTATTTCGGAAGAAGTATGGCCCAATGACTCCACCAGCCCATAGAGCACACCAAACAGTCAGTTTTTGTGGATGTAATGGCGTCTCAAGGGTCTCATGTGGATTCTCTTCACTCCAACTGCGGCAATTTTGCTTGTTGACGTAGCCATTCAACCAAAAATGAGCCTCATCACTGAACAAAATTTTGCGATGAAAATCAGCATCGAGATCAATCTCATTTTCGGCCCATACACCAAAATCACGACGCATTGCATGGTCTCGCGGCTTTAATTCTTGCACAAGCTGGATCTTGTAAGGTCGCAAGCCAAGATCTTTGCGCAAAATCTTCCATAAAGTTGATGGACAAAGCTCCAATTGCTGTGCACGGTGGCGAATCGATTCATTCGGGTCCTCTTCAACATTTTGCTCTACAGCGGCAATTGTTTCTTCGGTGCGCACTGTTCGAGGTCTCTGCGGATGCGTATTATCACATAGAGTAAACGTAGTGCGAAAACGACCCATGGTTAACCGAATTAATTGCTCTGATGGACAATTATGTCGACCATAAAATGGACGGAGCTTGCGGTAAACTTCGCGAACTGAACCATTATTTTCGAAATAAATTTGCACGATTTGCAAGAGTTGTTCTTTTGTCAACCTGTTCATGATGAAATGGCAAACATAACTGAACATAAATGACATTAAAATTGCCAGATTTGACCATAAAATGCCAGTTTTATCTCTATTCGAAAAACAAACCTCTAAAAAAAACACCCTATATAAGTGTAGTTATATGTACTGTATTTGTATGTAGGAGTAAATCGGTTATTCTTAAATAACTGAACATTTTTTTGACTTTGACTTTTTGAACCGAAATATTTCGAAAACTATGGGGAATAGAGTAAAAAAACTAAAACATGGTATCATATTTATTTAAAAATAGCGGTATTCACGATTTGTAGCATTTGGTCTTGTATTTTGTATTTTTGATAAATTTGATATTTGTAGTAAATTTGATATCTTAACAAAAACAAGACAATTGAATTTTTCAAACACTCTAAATATCAAAAATACATTAACATTTTAGTACGTTTCATAAACAAAAAAGTTACGAATGTTTAAGTGTCGCCACCTAGGCAATTTTACTCCCTAAAACCATCCGATAAGAAAAATTTTAATTGTGTTTGAATTGTAAAATTAAAATTTTTCTTATCGGATGGTTGTTGGGAGTAAAATTGCCTAGGTGGCGACACTTAAACATTCGTAACTTTTTTGTTTATGAAACGTACTAAAATTTTTTTTCAGGAAAAAGTTGTGTAGACTTTACAGAACAATTCTGTGGAAAATTTATGTTTCTGAACATATGAGAAGTTGGTTTAAATTCTATTTGTTTATTAAAAAGTTAAGTTTCTATAAATAATAAATAAAATTTTTATAAAAACTTTATTTCATATAAATTGTCAAACATTTCTTGTCCTATCACGAAAATTTCATTAACTTTTTCCCAATATTTACTGAGAAATCGAAATTTAAAAAAACACCTACAGTGCCGTGCAACTAATTAGAAACGATCTTGTGCACTTTTCAAACGTATTGAAAAAACTTTAAATCACTAAGCCATGAATTTTTTTTTTTTTTTAAATTTGCCAAATACTTTCCACAATTAAAGTAGGCTGCGATTTTCAGTTAGATTTTGTTTTTAATTGTGTTTGATCTGTGTTTTCTTTGGCGGGATCAAAAGAAGTCGTGCACGTAATCAGAAACGCGGTATTTTTATTAAATGCCTTGCATATTTTCGCGAATTAAAATTAAATTAATTTAAATATCCGCTTCAGTACAATAATCTTGTTTTTTTTGTATACCGAATTATGGGGGAAAAAAATTTTGCGACGAAGGAACCAGGAGAAGTATTCTTAATATGCGTCAAGGTAGAAAATCGTACCGAGTGATAGCAGAAGAGTTAAAAATATCAAAAAAGATGGTATTCAATGCTGTTCATCATTTCAAAAAATATGCAACCACAGCTAATGTTCCACGTAAGCGCAGACCTCGAATAACATCCGATCGCGAAGATAGCCTTCTTGTACGAGAGTCAAAAAAATTCCCCAATAAAACTGCCAACGAGGTAAAAGTAGCCGTTTTTGGTGGAAATGATGCTGGACCTTCCGTGGACACTATAAAACGTCGATTAAGAGAAGTTGGATTATTTGGTCGGATTTCTAAGAAGAAGCCACTACTTAGTGAACGGAACCGTAAGCAACGCTTAGATTTTGCCAGAAAATATGGACACTGGACGTTGCAGCAGTGGAAAAAATTGCTTTTTTCTGACGAAACAAAGATAAATAGATTTTCGTCCGAAGGTAAACCTTACGTTCGTCGTCCAAAAAACTCAGCATTTGATCCAAAATACACACGTGTAACTTTGAAACATGGAGGTGGCAACATCATGATATGGGGTGGTATGTCAATATGCAAAATAGAGGGCAACATGGATAAATTCCAATATGTCTCCATACTGAACGACACTCTTTTGCCATATGCTGAGGAAACTTTGCCTGTAATATGGATTTTTCAACAGGACAATGATCCAAAACATATCGTACATGTCACCAAAAACTGGTTCGCAGATAATTCAGTGACTGTCTTAGATTGGCCATCATGTAGTCCTGACCTTAATCCTATCGAGAACCTGTGGCAATGTGTTAAGAAGGAAGTTGGGCTGCTCAAAATAGGGAATTTCCATGAATTGTACGACCGAACAGTAGAAGCGTGGAATGCAATCCCAAAAAGTGTATACGAGGGCTTGGTGGCGTCAATGCCACGCAGATGACAGGCAGTTATCCAAAATAAAGGTTTTGCTACCAAATATTAACAGTATCATTATGATTTTGACTGTCATCTTAACCGTTTCTAATTAGCTGCACGTTCCTTATTTTAATTGTTTTTAAAAATGAATTCCATATTACTTTAGTTTTAATAAAAGTCATTTAAATGAATTGCAACTGAAAACACTTATGTTTAAATACTTATATATTAAAAATATGAAATCTTATGTTTTCACTTTCTTTATATGTAAAAATATAAATAAATTCCCAAAAAGGTTATCGTTTCTAATTAGTTGCACGGCACTGTACGTAAAAGTTCACTTGCTCATAACTTTTTAAAAAACCCAAATTTTGCAAAAATAAGTATAAGGCCATTAAGTATTCAACAATAATTATTCAAAGTTATGCAATAAAATGTTTAACTTTAATAACTTGGGTTTTACTGTGCCCAGTTGAGAAAACTTTACTCACAAGCATATTTCACTCCAGAATTCTTCTGTGTTATCATTATCATCCATCGGTGAAAAGAGAGAACATGCCATTGATTTCGAACAGCGTCAACATTTTCAGAACCAACAATTCCTAATAGACTCATAGACTTACAGCCCTATTCTGCTTGTTGACTTAACAAGAAATAATGAAGGTACTCGTGTTAATCTAATTGTTATGAAATGTAAATATTGGTATTCTAAAAAATCATTAACAATATAAAAGCTTTTGAATTCCCTACACAAAAGCTTTCGTGGTAAACTTGCCAAATTTTAACTTTTTAAATTTAAATTAATAAAATAACAAATAGAGTAACAAAAAACTTGAATATACTACAAGGCAAAGTGGCGAAGTAGTTAGGACTGTGAACTCATACTGTTCGATACTAGTAAATCCATTTTTTCTTTTTTTTTTGATATCAATGAAAATAAAAGTTTTTTTAAGACACGGTTGTAAATATTTCAAACCACGTTGTCCTGTCTTTTAAATTTTATAAAAATAAATAATTTTACTTAGCTCAATACTGAAATATCACTCGTTGTTAAGACACTTTCTGACATTAACAAAATAGTATAGAAAAGAGCTTTTAAATTTTTGCCAGAATACGGAACATTAACAACGTGTTAATATTAAATATTTTGTTAATGTGGTGAGCTTTGTTAAGCTGCCAGAACAGGCAAAGAAGTAGATAGAAAAGAACGAGAATCCGAGCTTTTTCCCTGTATTAAATTTTGGCGAGCCGACTGAAAGCTGGAACCAATGAGAATTACGAACCAAAATCCTATTGAATTTTATTTCTGATTTTGTTCGGCTTTTGCAACGAACCGATCGAATTCACAATGTTAAATTCAGACCATTTTGTATTTTCTAATTTATTTATTTTCTTAAATTCATAAAAAAGTTATTTGAATATTAGAAAATGAAAATAAATAAATCGAAATTCAAAAATAATTAAAACTTGCTGAGAAAATTTATTCAATTACGATGACTTACATTTAAACCTGCATTTGAGAAAATCAATTTTTATATCTACCAGGCAACCAGCAAATGCAATAGCATGATTTTTATTTTGACTCCTTCAAACTTGCAAATTTTAGTTCTAATTTTGTTGGTATTTTTTCGGCAGAAAATTGAGTTGAAAATAACAAAAGTTGTATTCATGTTGCTTGCTTGTATGTGTGCTCAAATTATGATATTTTTCGCAACTGGGATTTATCTTTTGGGGGCTATAAATATATAGAAATTATGAACTTATATTTTTCAATTTTCTTGTTTTACTTGAAACGAATCATTAGTTGAAACAAGTTATTAATAAATAAGTTCAATAAGAATAGCTTAGTCACTATAACTGATTCTGCATTAAAAAAAAAAAACGAAAATCATATTTTCAACGATAAAAAATGGAGATTTCTTTAAAATTAACACGGAAACTAAATCAGTGTGTCAAAATACACTACTAATATCGCTGTGTTATTTTAATTTGGGCTTAAACCCTTCCAAATCCAGAAATATTCATATAAGGGGCTTAGCACCCTTGATCCCTTGATCGAGTACATACATTTTTTGATTCAAACTGAAAAAATAAAATGATATTCATGTTTTGTTTGTTTTTGTTTACATTTTGCATTGGATTTTGACAACTATGAAACCACATTTTGCTGTCAAATTTTAATACAACCTTCATTTTTATTTCTATGATAATGTCAGACCTTGAAACTTTTATACTTTTATTCAAAAAGTTTTCAAAATAAAAGTTTCTTAAAACTTTTTTGTTATAAAAGTTTTTATAAACTTTCTTCAAAAACTTTTATTGAATAAAAGTTTTTCCAAAAAACTTTTTCAAAAAGTTTTTACATAAAAGTTTTTTCAAAAAACTTTTATAAAAAACTTTTTCATAAGAGTTTTTCTGAAAAACTTTTAAAAAAAACTTTTATTAATAAAAGTTTTTTTTAAAAGTTTTTTTTTGACTTTTATTAATAAAAGTTTTTTTTAAAAGTTTTTTTTAACTTATATTTTTAACAGTCACATGCAAAGAGTTTTTTTGAACTTTTATTTTTCAAAAGGCGAAAATAAAAGTTTTTTTTGTATGAAAGAACGAGGAAAATCCAAAAATAATATCTTGGATCACTAAGCAAAAAATTTCAAAGGAGAAAACTTAGGATTATTGATAATAAAGTCCAAAGGAAAATACTTAAGATGTTTCTGAAAAGAAAGAAATTTCTGATAATTATGAACTTATAATTTTTAGAGAAATTGTGCTTAACGCATCAATGTGAAAAGGCCGAAAATGGATTTTGGGAGTACAGGGGAGGTTCCTGACCCTCCAAAGAGGTGTTTTGGACCCATTTTTCGAAAAAAAATTTATTGCACGAATCGATGGGAAAAGGCCGAAAATGGATTTTGGAAGTGATAAGTGAGGTCCCCGACCCTCCTAAATGGGATTTTTGGACCCATTTTTCGAAAAAAATTTTATTGGACGAATCGATGGGAAAAGGCCGAAAATGGATTTTGGAAGTGACAAGTGAGGTCCCCGACCCTCCTAAATGGGATTTTTGGACCCATTTTTCGAAAAAAATTTTATTGGACGAATCGATGGGAAAAGGCCGAAAATGGATTTTGGAAGTGACAAGTGAGGTCCCCGACCCTCCTAAATGGGATTTTTGGACCCATTTTACGAAAAAAATTTTATTGGACGAATCGATGGGAAAAGGCCGAAAATGGATTTTGGAAGTGACAAGTGAGGTCCCCGACCCTCCTAAATGGGATTTTGGACCCATTTTTCGAAAAAAACTTTATTGCACGAATCGATGGGAAAAGGCCGAAAATGGATTTTGGAAGTGACAAGTGAGGTCCCCGACCCTCCTATATGGCATTTTGGACCCATTTTTCGAAAAAAACTTTATTGCACGAATCGATGGGAAAAGGCCGAAAATGGATTTTGGAAGTGACAAGTGAGGTCCCCGACCCTCCTAAATGGCATTTTGGACCCATTTTTCGAAAAAACTTTATTGCACGAATCGATGGGAAAAGGCCGAAAATGGATTTTGGAAGTGACAAGTGAGGTCCCCGACCCTCCTAAATTGGATTTTGGACCCATTTTTCGAAAAAAACTTTATTGCACGAATCGATGGGAAAAGGCCGAAAATGGATTTTGGAAGTGACAAGTGAGGTCCCCGACCCTCCTAAATGGGATTTTTGGACCCATTTTTCGAAAAAAATTTTATTGGACGAATCGATGGGAAAAGGCCGAAAATGGATTTTGGAAGTGACAAGTGAGGTCCCCGACCCTCCTAAATGGGATTTTGGACCCATTTTTCGAAAAAAAACTTTATTGCACGAATCGATGGGAAAAGGCCGAAAATGGATTTTGGAAGTGACAAGTGAGGTCCCCGACCCTCCTAAATGGCATTTTGGACCCATTTTTCGAAAAAAACTTTATTGCACGAATCGATGGGAAAAGGCCGAAAATGGATTTTGGAAGTGACAAGTGAGGTCCCCGACCCTCCTAAATGGCATTTTGGACCCATTTTCGAAAAATACTTTATTGCACGAATCGATGGGAAAAGGCCGAAAATGGATTTTGGAAGTGACAAGTGAGGTCCCCGACCCTCCTAAATGGCATTTTGGACCCATTTTTCGAAAAAAACTTTATTGCACGAATCGATGGGAAAAGGCCGAAAATGGATTTTGGAAGTGACAAGTGAGGTCCCCGACCCTCCTAAATGGCATTTTGGACCCATTTTTCGAAAAAAACTTTATTGCACGAATCGATGGGAAAAGGCCGAAAATGGATTTTGGGAGTACAGGGGAGGTTCCTGACCCTCCAAAGAGGTGTTTTGGACCCATTTTTCGAAAAAAAATTTATTGCACGAATCGATGGGAAAAGGCCGAAAATGGATTTTGGAAGTGATAAGTGAGGTCCCCGACCCTCCTAAATGGGATTTTTGGACCCATTTTTCGAAAAAAATTTTATTGGACGAATCGATGGGAAAAGGCCGAAAATGGATTTTGGAAGTGACAAGTGAGGTCCCCGACCCTCCTAAATGGGATTTTGGACCCATTTTTCGAAAAAAAACTTTATTGCACGAATCGATGGGAAAAGGCCGAAAATGGATTTTGGAAGTGACAAGTGAGGTCTCCGACCCTCCTAAATGGCATTTTGGACCCATTTTTCGAAAAAAACTTTATTGCACGAATCGATGGGAAAAGGCCGAAAATGGATTTTGGAAGTGACAAGTAAGGTCCCCGACCCTCCTAAATGGCATTTTGGACCCATTTTTCGAAAAAAACTTTATTGCACGAATCGATGGGAAAAGGCCGAAAATGGATTTTGGAAGTGACAAGTGAGGTCCCCGACCCTCCTAAATGGGATTTTGGACCCATTTTTCGTAAAAAACTTTATTGCACGAATCGATGGGAAAAGGCCGAAAATGGATTTTGGAAGTGACAAGTGAGGTCCCCGACCTTTCTAAATAGGATTTTTGGACCAATTTTTCGAAAAAAATTTTATTGCACGAATCGATGGGAAAAGGCCGAAAATGGATTTTGGAAATGACAAGTGAGGTCCCCGACCATCCTAAAAAGGTTTTTGGACCCATTTTTCGAAAAAAATATTACTCGTGTTATAAAATTTTTTTTCGAAAATTGGGTCCAAAAAACCCATTTAGGAGAGTCGGGGACCTCACTTGTCACTTCCAAAATCCATTTTCGGCCTTTTCCCATCGATTCGTGCAATAAAATTTTTTTCGAAAAATGGGTCCAAAAATCCCATTTAGAAAGGTCGGGGACCTCACTTGTCACTTCCAAAATCCATTTTCGGCCTTTTCCCATCGATTCGTGCAATAAAATTTTTTTCGAAATATGGGGCCAAAACACCTCTTTGGAGGGCCAGGAACCTCCCCTGTACTCCCAAAATCCATTTTCGGCCTTTTCCCATTGATGCGTTAAGCACAATTTTTCTAAAAATTATAAGTGCATAATTATCATAAATTTCTTTCTTTTCAGAAAGATCTTAAGTATTTTCCTTTGGACTTTATTATCAATAATCCTAAGTTTTCTCCTTTGAAATTGTTTGCTTAGTGATCCAAGATATTATTTTTGGATTTTCCTCGTTCTTTCATACAAAAAAAACTTTTATTTTCGCCTTTTGAAAAATAAAAGTCAAAAAAACTCTTTGCATGTGACTGTTAAAAATATAAGTTAAAAAAAACTTTTAAAAAAAACTTTTATTAATAAAAGTCAAAAAAAACTTTTAAAAAAAACTTTTATTAATAAAAGTTTTTTTAAAAAGTTTTTTTTTGACTTTTACTTTAATTTTCGGATATATTTCACAAAAATAAAAGTTTAAAGTTTACTTTTACCTAAAAAAAAACTTTTATAAAAGTTTATTTCAAGCTCTGGATAATGTTGAAAAATATAGAAATTATAGAAATATTTTGAGTTTTGTAAAATAATTTCAATTCAATCCGTAAGATAAATGAAATTTTGTTTGAAGCAGGCGCTCAGCAAATAAAACAACATGAATATCATTTTTATATTTCAGTTTGAACCGAAAAATGTACGTACTTGATCAAGGGATCAAGGGTGCTAAGCCCCTTACATGAATATTTTTGGATTCGGAAAGGTTTGATCCCAAATTAAGGTAACACTATAGCTGGGCATTAACTCGTTAATCCGTTAATTAATTTCGACTAACGGATTAACTTTTAAGTTAACTTTAAAAAGTGTTAACGGACTTGTTAACTTCCGTTAAATTTCACCAAGTCCGTTAATCGTTAATCCAGTACCTACTATTTACCAAAAAGATGCCACTCATTCCGCGCCGGGCCACGAAAAACACGATCTGACGACAAATACGTTCCAGTTGATATGGATGAAAAAGTATGACAGTAGTCGAGTGGATACAATAAAAAAATGCATAAAAAAGGTAGAAGAGGCGTTACGACAAGAAGCTGCCAAAAGTTCGCAGAACAGAGATAGTTTAAGTGGCGGAGGCAACAACGCGAGTAACAACGACAATGATGAGGGAGACTTTTTCAATTCTTTCACTCAGTCTAAAGAAAAACCTAGCACCCACAAATTTTTAAAGACTAAAGCTCAAAATCTCGTCAAAATGTGGCATGTTCAACCATGCGGCATTCCTCAGGGAACATATATTCATAAAGCTGTTTATTAAATATAATACTGCTATACCCTCAAGCGCTGCAGTTGAAAATCTTTTTACACGGGCAAAGATATATTAACGCCGAAACGAGACTCGCTTTCAGACAAGAACTTCACACAGTGGCGTACCGTGCATATTTTTGGCGCCCGGGAAGAATAGTTCACTTGTTCACTTGCCCTACATACACAAGAAAAAAATGATTCCAAAAACGGTAGCAAAATGAGATATTTCACACTGAATTACAAAATCATCATACATACACTTCTTTATAATTTAGTAAAAAAAGGTCCTCACTTTTAGTTAAACAAAAACCCTAGAAAAATAAGATACATGCTCGGACCGCCATCCCCTAGGTACGCTACTGTGTCCACATTATGCCAGAGGACTAAATTACACACTCCACTTATGCTCGCCTTTTTTTTTTGTTCCTAACCTGTTAACTTCTAGAACCCAAATCAACAGTTTTTATAAGATCAATAACGCAACGATATAAAAAATGCAACTGTTAACAGATTAACGATTAACGTTAACTTGCGTTAAGTCTTCCGAAATGTAACGCATTAACGTTTAACGAAGTTAACTTTTTTAGTAACGGATTAGCGATTAACGAAGTTAACTATTTGATTAACGGTGCCCAGCTATGGTAACACTTCGATAGTACTAGTGTATTTTGCCACATTGACATAGTTTCCGTGTCAATTTTAAAGAAATCTCCATTTTTTATCTTTGAAAATATGATTTTCGTGTTTTTTTAAATGCAGAATCAGTTCTAGTGACTAAGCTATTCTTATTGAACTTATTTATTATTAACTTGTTTCAACTAATGATTCGTTTCAAGTAAAACAAGAAAATTGAAAAACATAAGTTCACAATTTCTATATATTTATAGCCCCCAAAGGAAAAATCCTAGTTGCGAAAAATAGCATAATTTGAGCACACATACAAGCAAACAACATGAATATCATTTTTTTCGCTTTCAACTCAATTTTCCGCCGAAAAGATACCAACAAAATTGAAACTAACGGCATCGGTTGTAAACTACAAAAACGCAACAACAAATACACGCATTTTTTTAGGATTTTTCCGACTGAAATTTTCTGAAGAAAAACCAACAACAAAATTTACGCGGGATCACTTGCTTTGCAAGTTTGAAGGAGTCAAAATAAAAATCATGCTATTGCATTTGCTGGTTGCCTGGTAGATATAAAAATTGATTTTCTCAAATGCAGGTTTAAATGTAAGTCATCGTAATTGAATAAATTTTCTCAACAAGTTTTAATTATTTTTGAATTTCAATTTATTTATTTTCATTTTCTAATATTCAAATAACTTTTTTATTAAATAAATTAAAAAATACAAAATGGTCTGAATTTAACATTGTGAATTCGTTCGGTTCGTTGCAAAATCCGAACAAAATCAGAATTAAATCCAATAGGATTTTGGTTCGTAATTCTCATTGGTTCCAGCTTTCATTCGGCTCGCCAAAATTTAATACAGGCAAAAAGCTCGGAGTCTAGTTCTTTCCTATCTACTTCTTTGTACGAACGAAGTTGCATGTGCTACATGTAAATATCGGCGAGCTCACCGAAACTAATTTTTTAATTTGTGTTTTTGGAACAAAATTTCATAATATTTTTGTACAATTACAATTAAAATGTAGAAGTTTTGTTTTGTTTTTTGCTGTGATTCTAAAGGCTTGCAGACTACTAAACTTCGGCTAACAAAGCTTATTGATGATATGACGTAGCGGTCATTGAAACTAGTATAAGCAGCTCGTTGCCCATTTTAATGCATTTTGCGCTTGTAATTTTTTTGTGGTTTTTTGCACTAAAAGTACTGAACACTAAGCTCTGTACAAAAATATTATGAAATTTTGTTCCAAAAACACAAATAAAAAAAAGTTTAAAATTAGTTTTTTTACATAGCATGAGCCGTTTATTTTGAAAGTAGGGCAATTCCCTCTTCGATGAGAAAAAAAAAAAATTAAATGAATTTTGTACAGTTCATTTCAAGTTACTTAATTTTTTCTTTGCAAGTTACAGGGACTTGTACCAAGCGATAGACGTATCTCCGGTGTAGAGTACGCGACACCCAAAAGTTTTGCGGGTGTTGAAATCCCCACACTTAATAAAAGGCTCTTTCAATATTTCTGTATGCCATTCAGTATGTTTAAAAGCATAAAAATATTTTTTTTTATTATTTTAATTTGTAAAAGAATAAAAATTAATAAAAATATGAATTTGAATATCGAGCAGCGCTTGATCTAAATGTAATGCAAATTCTCTTCAAATATAATTCTGCTTGCAAATATTTCTGCAAGTTAACGCTCTATGTACAATATTTCGTGAACGTAATTTTTTTAGCTTTATGATCCATTTCTTTATCTTATTTTTGAACATAGCGTCATTTACGTTTCATATCTTTAATTCTCTTGGCGATCTAATAAATATTTTATACCTCGTGCAACTGAAGGATTTTCTTACAATTTTATCTTAAAAGTTGGTGCTATACATGTGTATGTCTGCATTTATTCGTATTGCGTTTTCAAGAGACACGTTCTGGAGCTTTCTTTTTCTCTACATTTTTATTAAATAAAAGGAAACAGAGAGCATTTTACTCGAAAAAGCTGCCATTTTCTCATGTTGAATCATTTATTAAAATTGGCGATATTTAAGTTGAAATGAATATAAAAGTTGGGGCAAGTTCTTAATTAAAAGCTTCAAACGGCTGTTTTGAATACGTTACTAAACAAATTTTAAGTTCATGTAATTGTAAATGTACATATTTCACGCTTTAATTTCAAACTCTTCCAAGCAGTAGTACCACAGAGGCGCTAGAACAACCATATAATTCTCTGTTATATAAAAACATAAGAATCGAAATGAAAACTTACTGTAGGCAGAACAGCAACAGAATTATAATAAGGTCAAAATTGTACGTTTTACTCACGTCCAGCATTTGCTCAAACGAATAAGAAACGCCTAAAGTTGATAAAACTTTACTTAAGGGACGCAATATGACTTACACGATATCCTGTGCGTACCGTCGATCCAAGGCACGGTACACGTGATAGTGATTAATGCTCTTCTGCTGATCGAAATGAAGCAGAGATTTACAACAAAAAATATAGAACGAATGTGAGAATAAACAACACACAGCAACGGTATGAGTATTTCTGACGTTTAAGAGCGCGCATTTCGAGTTAAAGTTTTGAAAACGAAATCAAAACATGTATGCAAATGCAAAACGAACGGGAAATAAATGAAACAGAGCAGCGAGACTAAAAATTTGGATTATTATTTAAACGTCGCTCGAGCGTACAACATCAACGGACGGAACCGGATCGTGTAAGACGACGCGTAGTGCGACCCATAACAAAAGACGAATTGTGTCAGAGGAATTTTGTCAGCCGACAAACGCGAAAATTGCGCGTTTGCTTCAGTTTAAAAACTACTTAATAATAAAATGTTGACGAGTACTTAAAGTACAAATAAATGTTCTTAAAAATTTGCAAATTGCTCTTTAACTGTGCCAATATTGTTTTCGCTTGTGCTAATCGTGCAAAACCAATTTGGAAAATAGTCGTCAGCGCTGTGTTCCCCTTGTATTGTCGTTACTGCAGAAAATTGTGTAAAAAAAATTCATATTAAAAAAGTCATAAATATTCGAAATAAAAATTTTCCTAAGTGCGCCAAAATATTAAAAGTTGTTAATTTAGAACGAAATATCGTAAAACGTTCAGCAGTGATTTAATGAAAACAAGAAGCTTCAATATAGTTTTTATTGACTCATCATTTTTACTGTCGTATGGGCTTTAGTGGAAAAGTAAGAATTTTTAATAAATAGAATAAATAAAGCATTCGAACTAGAACACTTTACGTATGCCTCTTTAAGGTTTTGTTTTTTTTTTTTTGTAAGCGTGCTAAAATACAATTAAAGCCTTTAATTAAGTATTTGTACAAATGACCAATATTCCATATTGCAGTGATCAAATTGAATAAACTATATTGCCATGCTTGAAAAATACTTTCACAGATAAATACTCATATTTATTTTACTGTTCATTTTGTCACTGATGTGGTGCGTTTACTGCACCAGTAGCATTGGTATCCCACAGGAGGGCAGAAATGTAATCACTTGTATGACAGTTTTTGTAAGGTATCAGCTTCTATTTGTGTTTTGTCTATTTACTTAAAATCTTAAAAACATTTGGACACATTTTCGGAATGTGAATATGAAGCAACATAATTTATTCGCTTCGCTGTCTGTAGCAAGTAAGCTTCAGTTCTCTTTACTGCACAAATGGTGCGAAGTTGAAATTTTTAGTGAGTTTTGAGACACCCTTTCCTAAGGATTTAATTAATATTTCCGTCATAAAACTTCTTTTAATATTTTTCTTAAATAAACAAAAATTTGACAAAATTATATTGAGCCTAGCAAATGATCTTGGTTTTAAGAGTTTCGAAGAAGGTGATTTGCTGAGTTTGGTAGATGCCGATAGAGAAACCCTTTTATACGAGGAATTACTACAATTAGTAGCTGAGCGAGAACTTAATGAAGATTAGAGTCAGTTGTGAGCCAACAGCTAACTCAACCAGGCTTCTCACTTCGAACAAGGGCTAAACATTCTCTTTTAAAACGCAGTGCTAAAGTTTATCGAGAAACTTACAAATCTATTATATTCTACAAAGAACTCCTAAAAAAAGCAAAAGGTAGGGCACGACAAAAAACGTTTGACCAAGTTTTAAAATTAGGTCCATTCGTAACAGCGCAGGAAAGTGACGATGACAATGACACTGACAATATCAATGTACAGCCTGTCGAAATGTCAGATTGATTAAAATTTTTTATTGATGTATATTAGAGCGGTTCAAAAATAAAACTTTTTGATTTTTTCACGATGTGTCAGCGGATTACAAAAGCCTTATATATCTGGACAAAGCCCATTACTAGGATTAAGGTTAGTATTGAAAACCAGATTAGCGCCCTCTGTTTTTCAAAAATATTGATTTAATAATTGATTTTGGAAAAATTAATATTCGCAAATTCCGATAACTATATCTACGAAACTTTCTTTTACATATTTATTTTTAATTCATATAGCGCTAATTTCCCTAAAAATATTTAAAAAAATTCGATGATTTGTACTTAATTAAACCTGTTCCGATTTTTCTACCATTTTCAAACTTTCAAATTATGCCAGCTCTGTTAATATAGAAAAATGCAGATATCTTGGGTTTATAACATATGTATATATCCCGGTTTACGGCATTCTTGTAAGCAAATAAGAATACGTTAAAAATAATGTAACACGGGATCGGCGGGGTGATTTTGCAACTTTAAAGTACAAACTCGTTTTTTTTTTAAATTTTTTTCCGGTCAATTTAAAACATTTTTTTATAAGAAAAGAAGAAGAAAAACTAGTCATGGATTGGAACTCCTCGATCAATAATAAATGTTTGAAAGAAAAAAAAATTTGAATCACCTTAATATGTAAATTTGTCGACTCCGATCATAAAAAAATCAGGTCTGTTAATTTAGAAAAATGCAGATATCTTGATTTTGAAATGAGATAATGATATGCAGTTTCGGCATTCTCTTAAACAAATAACAGTTCATTAAAAATTATGTACCTCGGGATCGGCGGTAAGATAATATTTGAGTTGGTGCAACTAGAAAGTGGAAAATCATCAGTACTTTTTTTACTTTTGCCGGTCAATTTTCAATTTTTTCATAAGAAAGAAAGAAGAAGAAGAAAAACTAATCAACGATTCGAATTTCTCAAACGATAATTGCCCGAAAACCATACCCAATTTGTTGGAAAATTTGATAACCTCTGTAAATTGCACCATTTCTTAAATCAATATTTTGGAAAATGGGTTGTCTACTTAAAACAGAAGGCGCTATTCCAGTTTTCAATACTAACCTTAATCCTAGTAATGCTTTGTTCAGACATATAGTGCTATTGTAATCCGCTGTTTTTATTTTGAATCGCTGTAATGTACATACATATATAATTTGAAATTTATTTTTGAGTACCAATTGTTTTACTTGGATGTCAAAGTCCTATGCAAAGTTTGTAAGGCCCGGTTATCATCATCATTTGTTCTTCTAAGTAATCAGTGCTATCGGTTTTGTAAGAGAGGCTCTATGGGTAAAATGTACACAAAACCTTAAATATTCACATACTTAAAATCATGTATTTTGTATTTCACAACTATGCCTGATTTTAAAGATGTTAATTGGTACTCTTACTTTTATGTAGAAATCGATATCATAAATTTTAGACGAGAGATGCTACAAATCTCAGTTTTTGTATGAATGTTAGGGTAGTACAAAGAAATTAATAACTGCTTTAGTGGCAGAAAGTTTTTCGAAGTGCTTTAAAAAACATATTTTGGGGAAATATCTTTGGAACGTACTTACATACTTCATTGGAGTTGAGAACATAGTTTGTTCTGTCTAACATATTTAGTATATGGCCATTTACGACCTTTCTGGTTAAATTACGAAAATTGTAACATCGAATTTTTAGAGATCACTGATTAATGTTCAAGATATATTTACATTATTATGTGAAATAAAAAATATTGATTCTCATACTGGCTTACGTCAACTTTAGTACAAATCCTCCAATTTTTTATAATTTTTCGGGAAAGTATCGCTATAAGAATAAAAAATAAATATGCAAAACAAGAGGGTCGGACGGATCCAGTTTCGGGGATATAGCTATCGGAAGTTGCGGATATAGCTTTTTTAAAAGTCAGTATAAGTTGAAAAACCCAGTAAAGATATCCTAAATATTGGTACCATATGAAAGGTAATTTAATAAGGCATAGATAAGTTATTATAAAAAAATTTGGTACAACTGATACATCATTTTAAAGAAAATGACTTGAGCTTTCTTATGATCCTAAAAAAATTATATGCTAATAACACATTTCTTTGGAAAAATAAACGTTTTTTAGAAAAAAAAGGGTCAAAATTTTACAAAAATCTTATATCTCGAAAACTATACAACAAATATTAAATGTGTATTTGTCAATTTTATGCCATATTCAATTACCTTTCATATGGTATGAACTAGATCCGTCCGACCGTTTTTTTGGCATATTAATTTTTTATTCTTATAGCGCTACTTTCCCTAAAAAAATTAGAAAATTTGGGGGATTTGTACTGAAGTAAACTGGTTTCATTTATTTTTTAACCTTAGTATTAATGCATAAATCCGAGGAGTGCTATGTATATGTTACCGGCCAAACTTGTTATTAGGATAAACTAGTTTTTCATTGGCCAAACTATTTCATACGAAGCGTATTAGGATGAATCAGTTTAGGGTAATTATTTACTTAAACGCTCTCACACCCGATTTTTTGAAATTTTTGTATGTTAGATTAAGTGGGAGGTCTTCGGCTGCAGCTTAGGGCTTACATCTTATTCAGTGGCGGCTTCGCAGTGGTATTCGGTCGCAGTTCACTATACCGGGCTTTGCAGTCACACCGGCTTTGAATATACCACTAGTTTATCCTAAAAACTATGTTGGCCGGTAGCAAATACGAATACTTATGTAAATAAGCAATATAACTTTTTACTTTTGTGGAAAATGTTCAATAAGTTATTATATTACAACTAATATCTATTCATATTCGAAAATGATTGGTAATTTTAACTCATCGCTTGTTTATTATATTTCCAGAATCGCACACGTGTTATTGCTGCCACTACTTTCAATGCAGTTTTAAGAGAAGAACTTTGTGCTAGAGCGTTCTATGCTTTACTCATTTACGGATATATTCGTGTTGTAAGATTTGTTCAGATACAGCTTTAAAGGTTTTAACCTTGACTTAGCGGAAAAATGATTGTTGATCAAAGGGAAAACGTTGGCGAACATGCGTGGACAAAACTGCTTGACGATACCGATAGTACGACACATAGTACTATGATCCTCAAAATATCTAGTGAGGACAAAAGTTTACTTGACAATTTGCAAAAGAAAGGTACAAGGAATGAAACTACACCGCTTAAAATAGATCATCTTTCATCAAACTGTGGCAGTGGGATTTGTATCGGAGAAATAAGAGCAATGGTTGGTGGCAATGATGCACAAATGAGCCGAAAAGAATCATTTTTAGGTACATTCCATAGACAATTGAGAAGATCATTAAAGGCTGTCAGTGAATCTTCAGGACCAATAACAAGGTAAGCTTTTTATGCCTAGAAACTATTAATTTTTACGAAAGAATACGATTATTTCAGAATAAAATACAAACTCTAAGTATTGCATATAACCATTAACAAGATGAAAATTAATTTCCAATATAAATCGAACAGTGATTTTGATCATTGTGGTTTTTTCACAATAAAGTTTGGCCCACTGCTGTGTACAAGTGAATTGAAGGAAACATATTTCTGAAGCTGTCTGATCCATACAAATGATGCGATTTAAGTATACTATACAAGAGGGAGTTGAAGAAATGTCTGCATATAAGGAAGACATAACGTCGCTTAAACTAAAAAAATGCGTATCACTTATGCAACTATCTTATTTCTCCCAAAACTCATTTTTGACACATCTGCCATGTCGCTAAAGGCCTATACACTGTTCTGTAGTTTAATCGATGATAAGTTCCTCATTTGAAACATGCATTTTCACTTCAACTACATTTGTTCAGTCTCATATCGTCATCTCAGGTTGTAAGTGTAAGTTATGCCATCATACTAAGGAAAACACACTATATCGTTTGGTGCTATAACAATTTGTCTATCTCTTTCCGTTCCAAAGATCTCAGAATGCATTGAAGCATTGATAAAAGCACCCAGGGGTGATTTGGCCTAATTTATGGATTTTGAAAGTAGAAAGGGTATCTCTTTCCATCTCTAGGCTTCAATTAACGAAAAAAGATTATTGCACCAATTAATGCGAAGAGATCGGAACTAGACTTTGGAGGAGATTGTACCCCAACGTTTGTTTGGTCCTATTTGAAGAAAATAACTAGTTTATTGGATCAATAAATGGGAAAAGGTCGAAAATGAATTTTGGTGGAGGAGAGATACTTAAAGGGAGTTTAATAATACATGAAAAAATATGAAAATAGAGATGCAAATGCCAAAACTATAACATATAAATGCACTCGTACAACCTTTTATTAAAATCCATAGATATTGGGATTATATAAACTACAGCGCAACCGCTGTAGTTAATAAAAATGGCTGCAACGATGATCCAATGGCTACTTAAAGAGTCCGAAAAGGCGATTTTGCTCAATAACTCGAAAAGTAAGCCACAAGTAGAAAAATATATTAAATTCAATGCTGCGTAGGAGATAAAAACACATCGACGTAATGCCCGAAAAATCTTCGTATGACAAGGCTTGGCCCACTTTTCATAGTTTTAACATTTACAATAACCACAACCATTGCGAGCAGAAATAAGTATTTTGTCGAAAAAATACTATTTTTAGGGAAAACTAACATAAGTAAGCACAAAATAACTAAATTTGTACAAAAAATTGCAGTATTTATTATGAATTTTAAAGTGGTGAAAGGTAAGTAAAATTTTCTTACACGGAGATTTTACGGGCATGAAGTCGATGTGTTTTTATTTCCTCTACAACATTGAACTTAATATATTTAACTACTTGTGGCTTACTTTTCGAGATATTAATCGAAATTCGTTTATCAGATTCTTTACTTGACCAATCGTGGAATAGCACCACCAGTGCACCGGCAGGCAACAATTTTTATAACATACACTACTGATCTTGTCTAGCGAAATATAATTTATCTCTGAAAAAATGTGAAAGTTCACTGTCTGTTGTGTTCTGTAACTTTTAGACCGAACAAAATTTGTAGAAGACGGTAATTAAATTTGGGTTTCAGGTTTGACTCTACAGCTCTAAAATTTGCCTAAAAGGTATTCAGTAAAAAAATCACCAAATACATAATTTCATTTATTTTCGAACAGGTAAAGCTCATGAAGTAATTATATTTGAGCGATAATTGATATTTCTATAATAAAAACAGCTCAAAATTAAATCTCAAAAGCAGCTCGTCCTTAATTAGTCTCTCTTTGGTAACCTTAAAAATGACTGCAAAACAATATCTAATTTTAACAAACTAAGACTGTGAAGTTTTATGAAGCCTTTGAGATAAAACTTAACTTTCGTGCGCCACTTATCATGGAATTTAAAAAAAAAATTTCGCGACAGCCATCTTTTTTTAAAAAAAAAATACGGACAGAAAGCAACAATAACAAAAAATTACATAAGTTCTTTTGGTTTTGCGGAAAATATTATTTTTTTCTGCTCTAAATCTTTCTATTGTGATATGCTTTTACGGAGCCGTGACATAATCCCCACGGACATAATCCCCATTTTTGAAATGGGGATTATGTCCGAAAATTTTAGGACATAATCCCCATTTTTGCTGTGGGGGTTATGTCCGCAAAATTTTCGGACATAATCCCCATGGGGATTATGTCCGAAAAAATATATTAAATTATGGGGGTTATGTCCGTTTTTTTTCGGTCATAATCCCCACTTCGTGTTGGGCTTACAACAACTTCTAAGAATGGACATAGCCGGAGTTGCATATTTTGGAGGATGTAAGTCCTCAGAAGCCACCATTGGAATTATGTCCGCATGTTCAACACCGGCTTCGCTAGCTACAGTAATTCCACATAAAAGTCAAGGTAAGTGGGCGGCCTTCGGCCGCAGCTCAGGATTTAAAACTCCCAAAAATCCAACACCGGCCGCCGCGAAGCCGGTGTTGGATTTTTGGGAGTCTTAAATCCTGAGCTGCGGCCGAAGGCCGCCCACTTATCTTGACTTTTATGTGGAATTACTGTAGCTAGACAAAATTATTGTTATGGGGATTATGTCCGCATCAGTGACGGACATAATCCCCATAATGGGGGTTATGTCCGAAACTGATGCGGACATAATCGCCATAGCTTTGGGGATTATGTCCGCTTTTTTATGGGGATTATGTCCGAAAATTTTGCGGACATAACCCCCACAGCAAAAATGGGGATTATGTCCGTGGGGATTATGTCACGGCTCCTGCTTTTACCTAAAAAAACATTAAAACATATTTTTAGACACATGCAAATACATATAAAAAAACTGAAAAAAAAAATAGTTATTTTTCTAAAAGGCTGCACGATAAATCTTTGCTCGCACATAAGCTTTGAACAATAATTGTGCCGAAATTCATAATTATTCGTTGCATTATCCTCAACTTGTCATTTTGTAAATCATTGGCTTACCTCCTTTTATCTATTTAAATTTATAATACTACAAATAGTAAGCGTAACAAAACCCAAAGAAGGTAACTTTTTGACCTTAAGTAGCATTTCTTCCATCTTTTAAAACCTCTTCAGCAAATATTTCCAAGAGTTCTGGTCATAAAGTTATATAGAACTCTTGAAGGGCGTGATATATGCAAAAATGACTAATACGATGTGCAAAGCAAATAATTTTAATTGTATGAATAAAAATTAGCTATTTTTCGTACTATATCGCTAATTTTTTAAGAAAATGAGTTCAAATATTTAAAAAAAAAACATAAAATCCAATAAAATTTGTTGAATTTCTTATGAACGTTTTTCTGATACAATAAAAAAAATAGTTTTCGTAGAAAAATTAACTGAGAATTAAGCCTTTCAGATATGAACTCTGGTTCTAAAAGATGGTAGAAGTATCTGTATAACAAGCCTGAGATCATTATTCTACTAGAATTTTTTCAGATTTTGTGGCGATTTGATTAAAAGTATTTAAACACAAAATAAGAATGTGTAGAAATTATTCTATTTTGAAACTTCCGAAGGGGTAAACTGCATTAAAAATACAAAATTTCTTCAACCTAAGTTTCTTAAAACCATCCAAATTTTATGGTTTTCACTGAGCCAGACCCGCAGAGTTTCCTCCCATACAAATCGACTTGCCCTAATGTATATCGGTCATTCTTTTAATAACTGCACAGTTTATTTTTTTGACGTTTTTGAACATTTTTTGAAACGAAATATCTCAAAAACTATAGTAATTAGGATAAAAAATCATTTAAACACATTTGTTAAGAAAGACTATAACTTTATAAAAAAAGTTAAAAATATTTAAATAATTTTGTTAAAACACTAATTTTTTTAGTTAAAAAAATTTTTCTCAAAATATTTTCAATATAAGATATTTTTTTGTTTTGATTTTTTATGTGTTATTACTCAATCAATCCTAAGAATGCATGTGCTTTCATATCGAAATTTCCGCCATAACTTTGGAAACAACGAATTTTTTACTTATGACGCGCACCATGCTTTTTCAACATAAAATGGAAAATAGCATACAATTCATACAATTAGACTGATGCGCGCTTTTATAAAAACTCGTATTTTCCAAAGTTATGTCGGGAATTTCGATTTGAATGCAGATATGTACACCCAACCCTCTTTTTACACGGTACATTTTACACGATTTTGAAAAAACACGGTTCAAAAATAAGAGCACATAAACTTTTTTACACGAATTTTTTGTTCTTGCACGAATCTCAAAAAACATTTTTTTAATTTCAATTCTAAGTTGTACAGCTAAGTTGTGTATACAGATACAAAAATACAATTGGGGGAATACCCGAATATTATAATCAGTTTTTTTTTTATCTGATTGCACTTCAACTTGAATACAGCAATACGTTATTCAGTATTTATTTTGTGTTAAAGCGTTCAGTTCGTAGTTTTAAAAGTTGATGTTCAAATTAAAGTTTTTTTTTAATTCGATGGTGAAATTTAAAGTGTAATTTGTATTCATGTTAATATTGTTACGAAATTTCTGTCTCTTTGACGATAATTTCGATCTCTCACACTTTTCTGAGTTCGATCACTGGATTGTGTAACAATTAAAAACACACAAACTTGTTTAGTTATAAAATGGTTTATTTTATTAACGTTCAAATTCTAATATTAATTTAACACTGTATAGAAAACTGATTTACTTTACTACGGATCACACTGTATTCACTTTATTGCTTTAATTCAAGTGTTCCACCTCACTGCTTAGATACAACTGTGTCCAAAAACTCAAATGACACCCTTTTATACTACAGGCATCACTTTCTCGAATAATCTACTAGCTGCCAGATGGCGTATATTCTACCATTATCTACAACCTACCAGTGCTACTTTGTAGCGTGCATTCTACCACTATCCACAATTCACCAGCATGGCGCACTGACGTTGAGCTAGCTATTATGCTAGATGGCGTTGTACGTTGTACGACGGCGATAATTTCTCTCGGTTGTCGACTTTTTATTGTTTACTGCAGCGTCTGGTCGGTTTATTATTTTTAGCATTTTGCGCTAGATGGTGCTAATATCGTTTAGTTTCTTTTGTTGGTATTTATTTCAAGAGTTTTCTAGCATAAAGCAAATTTCGCTACAATATTTTACTACTACTAAAGGTAATGTGTTAAATATTCGGTTGAGATAAGTTCTATAAATATGTTACATTATCTTACATCTTTGTTATATTTAGTATATACCCGAATAATAAAATGCATAAACAACAACAAAATATAGCAAAGAAAAGAGCAATTTCGTTAGAAACTAAAATAAAAATCTAAACTAAACTAAAAATCTGACTGTCTAAACTTTTTCTTGCACGGTTTCTGGGAAATTTTTTCATCTTACACGATATTTTAAAGTTGTGGAATATGTCCCAAATTTACCATGTACCGCATGCGTTTTTTTACACGGTTTTCTAAGGAACGTATCAACCGTGTAAAAAGAGGATTGGGTGTACATTCTTAGGATTGATTGATAATAACATTAAAAAAAAAATTTATGTCGAATTTTATGTTGAAAAAACATGGTGCACGTCATAAGTAAAAAATTCGTAGTTTCCAAAGCTAAGGCGGGACTTTCGATATGGAAGCACATGTATTCTTGGATGGATTGGCTTTTGGTTGATCAGAGTAAAGTTTGTGACTGCTTTCCACCTGGGGATTGCCAGAGCGATCTCTGAGCCAACCATTAGCAAGTAAACACACAGCCTCCCCGCGGCTCCATTTGGGTAGCTATCTCCGCATCCGCTGAGATAGTGAGCGAATGTGTGCAGCGTGTCCTCCCTGGAAGTAAACGGGGTTGTGCGCAGGATTTGGCACCCGCCACGTAAAAAAACATTCCAATGAAGACTAAAAAAGCCTCAGATACAGAACCCCTCAAGGTTGACGACCACTGCAAACGAAAAAAGGACTATGATTTAAGGATATGCACCTGGAATATCCGAAACCTCAATACGGAAGGTGTCTCTATGGAATTGGCGGATGCCTTCGGAAAAATTAAGGCTGACATCACCGCCATCCAGATGGATAGGACAAGGTTGCTCTAACCAAGCAAGTTGCGATATCTACTACAGCTGTCATGCGGAGAGGCGCGAATTGGGATGCGGATTCATAGTAAGCAAGAGACTTCGCCACCATATCCGCGTCAAGGCTCGATTTTTTAACATCATCTTGATTTGCGCGCACGCCCCGACGGAGGAAAAGGACGATGCTGTCAAAGATGCCTCTGCCCGCTGCCCGGCCCACGACGTTAAAATTGTACTCGGGGACTTCAACGGAAAGGTCGGAAGAGAAGGTATATTTGGCCCCACTGTCGGTCAATTCAGCCTTCACGAGACCACCTCAAACAACGGTCTACGGCTGATCGACTTCGCCGCGGCTCAAAACATGGTAGTAAGTAGCACTAGAATTCAACACCTCGATATCCACAAGGCCACCTGGCTGTCCTCTGATCAGAAAACACGCAACCAAATCGATCATGTTGTGATCGACGGACGGCATGCTTCCAGCGTGCTAGATGTTCGTACGTTCCGTGGAGTCAATATTGACTCCGATCATTATCTTGTTGCAGCCAAGATACGCATGCGGCTGTGCAATGCAAAGGATGTACGCTCTGGTACGCAATGCAAGCTGGACGTCGCTAAGCTGCAATCACATCGGATGGCCGAAGCCTATTCCGCTCGCCTCTCAGAACTGCTCCTTCAACCTGACTCTCTACCCGATAATACCGGTGGACTTTGGGCGCATCCCGCTCCATGCGCTCTGCCGCTGAGGACGTCATTGGTTTTCGACGCCCACGTCCGCGCAAACAATGGTATGACCAGGAGTGTCGCGAAGCTACTCAGTGAAAAACGCCGCTTATAAAAGAACCCTGCAGTCAGCCGCAACGCGAGCCGTGCACGAAAACTACCGGGAAAAGAGAAAGGAAGAGAGGCGCCTTTTCAGACGTAAGAAACGAGAGCAGGAAAGGCACGAGCGTCTGACCCAAGGTTTCAAGCCCAGAGCATCTACCAGTAAAGATGAACATGGAAATCTGGTTGCGGATACGCAGGGTACACTGAGATTATAAAGGGAACACTTTTCCAAGCTGCTTGCTGGCGATGACTCCACCAATCCCGCCTTTGGAGAGATAAACCCGATGCCACCAATCAACGACGATGGTGTGGAAGTACCACCACCTAGCCATGACACGGTACGAGATGTGATGAAACGACTTAAGAACAACAAAGCGGCTGGTGCCGATGGCCTGCCTGCTGAATTGTTCAAAACCGGCGGCGATGAGTTGATAGGGTGTATGCATCAACTCATCTGCAAAATATGGCTAGTAGAAAGCATGCCCGACGATTGGAATCTCAGTGTCCTTTGTCCTGTATTGAAGAAAGGTGACCCGACAATCTGCGCTAACTACCTTGGAATCAGTCTTCTTGCCATCTCTTACAAGGTCCTGTCGACTGTACTGTGTGAAAGACTTAAGCCGTTTGCCAACACACTGATTGGGCCTTAGCAGTGCGGCTTTAGACCTGGTAAGTCCACCATAGACCAGATCTTCACACTACGTCAAATCCTGGAAAAAAACCCACGAAAAACAGATCAATACCCATCATCTCTTTATCGATTTTAAAGCTGCTTTCGATAGCCCGATACGAGATTGCCTGTATGCCACCATGTCTGAGTTCGGTTTTGCAGAATGACGTTGAGCAATACAGCCAGCTCCGTCAGAGTAGGAAGGGACCTCTCCGAAACATTTGATACGCAAAACAAAGTATATGCTGTCCACAAACAGGGAGACGCGGCGCATTGGATCCCATTTTACTGCAAACAACTATACTTTTGAAGTTGTCAAAGAATTCACCTATCTTGGAACCGCCGTGTACACTCAAAACGATGTCAGCCTGGAGATAAAGCGAAGACTAACTCTTGCTAATAGGTGTTACTATGGTCTCAGTAAGCAATTGATTAGTAGAGACCTCTCTCGCCCGACAAAACTGACACTCTACAAGACGCTCATCTTACCCGTGCTACTTTACGGTGCAGAAGCATGGGTTGTGTCGCAGACTGATGCAGCCACGCTTGGGGTGTTTGAGAGAAAAATTCTTCGCAAAATCCTATTTTTATCCTATCTACTATAGTTTTTGAATTATTTCGAATGACCGATATCCCACTAGGCATTTTTGCATTTATTAGGCTCTTCAAGAGTTCTATATAACCATTCTTTAAGAGCAGAACTCTTGGAAATATTCGCTAAAGAGGTTTTAAAACACAGAATAAATGCTACTTAAGACCAAAAGGGCACCTTCTATGGGGACCTTCAAGAGGTTTATGTAAGAGTTAGCTATGACGTTTTCAAAACCTATTCAAGAGTTTAATGAATTAATACACCTAGAGGTCTATAAATATTTTGTGCTCTTGGAAATATTTATACACAATTTTTTTTCGAACGGAATTTTAATTAGGTTTATTTTATTTTGACGAAGTTTTAATAAAGATTTTGTTTTTGGTATACATACTTTTTGCAGTATTACAAAGTTAAATAGATAAAAAGAGAATAGCAAATGGAATTATAAAATGGCAATATGAAAATGATGCAACGAATAATTATGATTTTCGGCACAATTATTGACCAAAATTTACGTGCGAGCAAAGATTTATCGTGAAGTTTGGGGTTTTGCTTCGAAAAACTTAGCGCGCTTCTGAAATATTACATATAAGAAAAATAAAATATTTGGGCTAAAATTAATTTTTAGGTTTTTCTTTAATATTTATTTCTCAAAATACGTTTAAGTGATTTTTTAGGTAAAAGCAAATCGAAATAAAATGATTTACTGCACAAAAAATCATTATTTAGGCAAAAAAAAAAAGAAACGCATTTATTTTTTTGTTGTTGTTGCTATTTCGTCGGAATGTATATTAAAAAAGATGGCCGACGACGCCAAGTTTTTAAAATTCCTCGATAAGTGGCATATAAAACTTAAGGATTATCTCTAAAGCTTCATAAGAGGTACTTTAAACTTAAGGATTATATTAAGGGCTTAATAAAACTTGACAGTTTTAATTTGCTAAAATTGTTTATTTAAAATAATTTTGTGTCCATTGTTAGGGTTACCATATGAACAAGTGGCAAATTAAGAAAGAGATGTTTTATGAGCTATTTTCTTTATATAAATACGAATTATAACCCAAATTCGAATAAACATATTTTGGGCCATCTTGCGTTTATTTTTGTTTTCTCAATTTAGTTTTGGTAATTTGTGCCTCATATTTTTTTATTGTCCAATGCCAAGATCTGGATAATTAAAGAGGGCGAGAAACGAGTTTTGCTTAATATCTCGGAAAGAAAGCTGCAACAGAAAAATATATTAAGGCCAATGTTCAAGAGAAGATGAAATCGATTTCATATCAAGTCTTCGTATCACAAGATTTGACCCTCCTTTCATAGCTTCCGAAAACTAAATTTTTCGCCGTAAATAATTATTTCTGTTCAAAATTAAAGTATTTATTGTAAGTTTTAATCAAAGTTGGGTCACTTGTCACATGGAGATTTTTCGAGCATGAAACCGATGTGTTTTGATCTGCTCCTCTACAACAGTGGCCTCAATATATTTTTCTGTTTGTGGCTTACTTTCCGAATTCTTGAGTAAAACTTGTTCTCAGATCTTGCCATTGGACAACCAGTGTACGGGTAGGCGGCCATTTTAATGATGTACTAGCATTGTTGAATGAAATAATATTTAACTTTGCGAAAATGTGAAAACGGAGTAAACAAGTCAAAAAAACGGTACTACTTTTGGAGACTTGAATCAAGAATTTATCAAATTCCAAAACTTTAATTTTTAAGAAAATGTTTAAGTTATAAGCTATTTACTATTTTTATAAGAGTACTGGTCATTTAAATTTTTTTATTGAATTGCGGACGTTTGGTAACCCTACTTTTCGATAAAAGTTTTATGGAGCTCTTGTGAAGAGTTCTATAAATAAATGAAACCAAATAAAGTTTTATAAAGCTCTTGCGAAGAGTTCTATAAATCCATGAAACCAAAAAAAGTTTTATAGAGCTCTTGGAAAGAGTTCGCGTAAGAGTTGAAGCTTATATTGGCACTTATATAGAACTTAAAAACTCAGAAATTGAAGAGCTCAATAAAATGTATGGCTCTTAAAGTAAAAAATAAATTTTATTTATTAAAAAGCTTTTATCAAACATTTTTTAAAGATCTTGATAAATATTAAAATGTTTGAATACAAAAATATTTATAAGCGTTTTATGAAGATCTTCCGAATCCTTCTTAAGACCTTATAAATACCTTAGCTCTACTTAAAAAAGAAACTTTTACAGACGATTTAAGAACCTCTCACAAGACGTTGTTAAAACTTTGATAAATACTTTTAAAATTTTGAGTATTTTTTGTATTTGTAAACATCTTAATTGGGAGTTTTGAAATGCTTTATAAATAATTTTGATCGCAAGATTTAATTTTATTTTTTTAAGAGGCGAATAAATACTCTGGTATAAGTTAAGAGCCCTATAAATGTTTATTAAATGCTTTCGAAAATTCAAAAGAGCTGTGGATTATTTTAATGCCCAGTGGGATACATATGTATGTACAGTATCTCACAGCTTATTCGGCCTATAGGCTATTGATTATGTCATAAGGAAAGGAACTATGACGTTCACGGGTTCTTATTGCAGGAATTGGTCAATGGGTCGTTCAGAAAGAAAAAACCGCGGAGTGCTATTAAATTAGAAGGTGGAAATCGGAGATATGGGTGAAAATGGATCATTTTTAGTTTTTTCAATATGACTCGAAAACGAAGAAAAACATCGACATACTTCACATAAAATTTTTTTAGAGAATTAAATTTCCCATTGAAATGGCTTATTTAAAAAATGTTGAAAAATTTGTTTTATGCCAAAAATCTTGAAACATAAAAAGAAAATTTTTTAATATTTATTTTACAATAAGGCAAAGTCTTTTATAGTATATCATTGCAATTTAAATACAATATAAGTTAAAACCATAAAACTTAATATCTAGAATAAAACATTAGGATTAAATTAAAAGTTAAAAAAGAAGCAACAAAAGAACAATCCAAATCAAATCAAAGTAGAAAGACAGAAAGTAACTAAGACTGAAGATAAATAATAGAGAAAATAGTAAAAAAGATAAAGGTAAATAATAAGAAATTTAAGAAGAGTATGAAAAATAAGTGTTTAAGGCACGTTTGAAGCTATTTCTGTGAACAATTGCTTTTATGAAGTTAGGTAATGAATTCCATAGTCTTATTGTGCTAACGAAAAAAAATCTACTGCAATTAAGATGGAAGAACTTAGGGATAATAAAATTGAGGGATCTAGTAGATTGAGAAAAATGGAGTTTCTTATAAAGGTATGTGGGATTTCGGGTGTGAATAAGTTTATGAAGGAAGAACAAGTTGCGGATATCTAAATATTTTAATAACTCACAGCCTAAGATGCCTTTACTTCTTTCTGAAATGTGATCAAACCTTTGTAAACCATACGCGTACCTAGCGGCGTTGTTAAAAGCAACTAAAATTTTATGCTGCGATAGGGAGTCCAGCCTACTATAAACTTTGTCAAAAAAAGTTATGTGCGGTATAATCAATTGTAGGACTAGTCTGCGTCTAGTCTCAAGAGGGGTAAAGTCAAAAGAAGTTCGTAGGTAACGAAGAGTCCCGTAAATTTTCTCCACTACACTATTTATATGGTCTGTACAATTAAGTTTGGAGTTAAGGATAAAGCCAAGGTTTTTTACTTTGTTTACAAATTCAATCTGATGGGCTCCAATTATTATAGGTGCAAGCGACAAGTTTCAGTTCTTAAGATCGGAAGTACCTTAGATTTTGAGGGATTGATAACTAGCAAGTTGTTGATAGCCCAATTGATTAGTGCAGAAAGGTCAGAATTCAGTCGATAGTTCAGGTCCTGAATAAGTCCGATGGGTCGAGAAAAGTATATTTGTATGTCATCCGCATAAGCATGTACATTCGAAAACTTACAAACATTAAAAATATCATTAATGAACATTGAAAAAAGAATTGGTCCTAGGATTGAGCTCTGAGGAACTCCAGAATTAATACCTTTAAAAGAAGAAAATATGTTGCCTACTTTAACACACTGACTTCTCCCTCCTCAATAGTTGGATAATAAAGTAACTGCATAAGGACTGAAGTTAAATAGATTTTTCAACTTATAGCAGAGTAACCTGTGATCAACAGAATCAAAGGCGTTGGAAAAGTCAATTAGGCAAAGGAGAGTCAAAAAGTCTTGATCATAAGAGCTTCTTATGTCATCAACAATTTTTAGTACAGCTGTGGAACAACTGTGACCAGTCCGAAAAGCAGACTGTAACGGAGACAACAACTTGTTGAGAACTAAGTAAGTAAGGATTTGATCAGCTAATATCTTTTCAAGAACCTTACCAAGAGCTGGCAGGATGCTTATAGGTCTGTAATCGTTGGGAGCAGAGGGAGATGGAGTCTTACTTATAGGAGTTACTGTTGCGATCTTCCACAATTCCGGAAACTGAGAGCAGGTTAAACAATGATTAATTACATGAGTGATGGGTGCTAATACAAATGGTAAAATCAGCTTTATAAATTTAATAGGTATGCCGTCAATGCCAACAGCATTAGAGCTAAGCTTCGAGATACACATGGCAACATCAACTTCAAAAATAGCCGAAAATTGAAATTGTGGAAAAGAAAGACTACTATCTAGATCAATAAGCTCTGCATTCAGGACATTGTTAGGAGGACAAGAAGTAGCACTACCAAGAAAAAAATCATTAGGTAGATTAGGATCCAAAGTACAGTCAGAAGATTCTTTACTAAACACTTTAAATTTTTTTATGTTATTCCATAATTGTTTCGACGTTAAATTAGCATTTAGTTTGGAATCAAAAAAAATCTTTTTTTCATGTCTTATTAAAAGATTTGCTTCATTTCGCGCCCTTCTGAAGGTATCCCAATTAAAAGCAGTTCTTCTATTTCTCCATTTGGAATGTAATTTGTTCCTTTTCTTTATTGCAAGCAAAACACGATCAGTAAACCATGGACAACTATTATTAACAACTTTTACTCTACGTAGCGGTATATGGCGATCAAAAATTATATTCAGACTGTTCATAATCACTCTAAGCTTATCATCTACCGAATCGTACAACCAACATTCATGCCAATCCACACTAGGCAAGTCCTCAGACAAAGCAAAATTATTTATTGATTTGAAATCATAATAAGAAAAACTACTTGATAGAATTCTACCTAGGTGAATTTTAAGATTACAAAAAACTAAATCGTGATCAGATAGAAAGGATATTTGATCAAACTTATTAGAAAGGAGGAATCAGACACTAAAAAACATCTAACAGACTAGGCTCACAGTTATTTGCATAGCGAGTAGGAAAACAAGAATTAAGTAGTTTTAGGCCACACGTAGAGGACAAATGGTGGAAATGAGAAGACACGGAGTCATTATGCAACAAATTGACATTAAAATCCCCACAAACAATAAAAAAGTCGGTAAGAAATTATTTTAGCAGCAATGACTTTAAAGAACGTTTCAAAACTATGACATCTATGTGGATTAAAAGCGCACGATGCTAGTATTTTTATATTATTATCAAAAACTTCAACATTAATATATTCACAAAAATCATTACTTGCACAAACAAATTTTACATTGAGGTTAGACTTACAATATATGGCAACACCACCACCCCTTTTATCACATCTGTCAACGAAAGAGATTATAACCATTTATATTGTAAAATTGATCGGGGATATCCCTTTTAAACCAGGTTTCCGACACACAAATCAAATCAACAGACGAGTTTTCAAAAATATATCTAACATAATCAAGTTTAAGTCCATTTAGACTCCTAGCATTGAAATGAACTATATTCAACCCATCATATTGTTTACTTAAAATGGAAATCAAGGTTTTATGATTATCGATAGCACCATTTTTAACTTCACCACAAAGCATTAAAACGTATCACAAATGAAATAGCTTCAAACTTCACAAAATATGCCACATTAAAAAAAGAAAAAGTAAGATAAAAGCAAAAGAACGCATATGAAAATATATAAGAAATAGATGATAACATTTCTTTTTTTTTTATAATAATAATAAAAATATTAGAATTAAAAAATCAATTATTTAACAAACAAAATACTAACAATACGAAAAATTCGAAGTTTTAAGTAAGAACCACTCTAATTTAAGTCTTCAACGGCGCGATTAACGCTCTCAATGTCTCTTACAAGAAAAGCTTCCCCATTTGAAGAAACTCTAATATACACTGTTCCACGAAGAGAAAAGACTGCAGTGAGTTTGTTTTCACGTTTTTTTTTGTAATGCGTGTAACATAATCACGCGATTTCTTTTACTAAGGCTCTCATGCTGTAAAATCGTTCACGTCCACCACAGCCGATATCATTGAGCGTAAGATGCTTCTTGTTCAATTTACAAAAAGAGGAGACCTGCTTTAAAAAATTTATTTCGCTCAAATGTTGACTCAAGCTTCACTATAATAGGAGAGAATTTGTTGTTGTTGTTGTTTTTAATTCTGAACACATTGCGTATAGTTGGCACAGCATAGTTACAAGCAGAACAAATGCGCTCAAATACGATCTGCAAATTTTCACTTGTAAAAGATGGAATACCATGGAAGATCATATCAGCTGCTACGGAGTCGTTCTCATATTTATCGAGCTGTTGTCTTAACTCACAAATTTCTGCATTGAGTGTAGAACAGTGGTCGGCAGAGCGCAAATATCAAATATTTTCTTACTCTCAAAAGAGAGGGAAATGACAAAAGCACCAATCACTGCGAAAAATGTTTGCACGTTTTGCTGTTTACGCTCCATATGATTTCATCATTCAGGGGTTGAATTTTAGTTATAAAATGGCTTTCTATATGAAAGTTATTAACTATCACTAAAACTCGCTTGCAGATTAAGCATTGCGCCTTGGCAAAAACAATTTTCGGCGAAAAAATATTATTTTTGCGATTTGATTTGAAACATTTTTGCAGTGCATTAACGAAATAACCAGCTCATTTTGTAGTTTGCTTACTCTCGCTTATTCTCTTCGTTTGCTCGCGAGCCTATGGGGTGCCGACCACTGGTGTAGAAGAAAGGGAAGTCTCAGTTATTTAAACACTTATAAACAGTTGTTTCACTTTTAATAGTGATCATTTCACCGCATATAACTTCTACAGCCGAAACTCTCTCAGTAATATTTTTTACACAATTTTTTAAATTAGCGAACTCAGCAGACATCTCACCAAGCCTACTCAATACTCGCTCCTCTGAAATATTGACAGTTTCTCTGAGCCTATCTATCACTCTTTCTTCTGAGTTTTTAATGGCACCACTCAGCTGTTCAAATAAACTTTCTTTTAGCTCCATGAGCTTACAATTAAGGGCTTCCCCAGTAAGCAGAGTATATTTGGGCGATGACTCATCTTTGCTAACTGAGCAGAGAGGACTGGATGGATCATTCGTCTGCCTGCGCACGCTCCCAGTGCTTCTTGTAACTATTGTGTTTTTATGATTTAGAGACATTATAATTTGCGCGCAAATGTCGATGTTGATTAAAATGCAAAAATAGTTAATTTGACTGTTGAAAATACAAAAGTTGTTGGATAGATGAAAAGAACCAGTGTTTATCTTGAGTTCATAAAAGTTTCGACCGTGTATGTTGCAAATTTTAAGAACTGCAGCGTATAATCGCGCACTATGAAAAAATACGTCTACTCTCTTTGACTCTCTTAACCCAAAATTTAGTTTTTTACACTTTTCTTGCTTTTTGCCTTAAACTTTTTTTGGAATAGGCGTTGCTCTATAGTGGCATTCTTAGCTTCGGGAACAGGCAAAAGTCAGACGGTGCCATATCAGATGAATAATGGTAACAATTATTAAATAAGGATGACTTTCCTCGAAATTCGCTTTTGCTTTGGTGCATTAAAGTAATACCTTTCAGAAAATCTGGCCGTTTTCGGCGGATATTCTTCCTCAAGAGGAGACAATTTAACAATTCCGGATACTTTTTACGTGGAATACGAATGATGACCAAATCTATTCTATAGACCTTTATACCATTTTCAAAATTTCAATTTATGCTAGTTCTGTTAATGTTAAAAATGCAGATATCTCGGGTTTGAAATAAAAAAATGATATGCGGTTTACGGCATTATTTTAAGCAAATAACAATACATTGAAAATGATGTAACACGGGATCAGCGGCAAAATAATATGGGGTGATTTTGCACCTTTCAAGTAGAAAATCGGAATTTTGTCAATTTTTTTCCGGTCAATTTTCAATTTTTTTATAAGAAAAACAGAAGAAGAAGTAAAACTAATCATAGATTCGAATTCCTCAAACCATAAATGTTTGAAACCAAAAAACAAAATTTGAATCAACTTAATATGCGAATTTGTCGACTCCGATTCGAAAAAAATCAAGTCTGTTAATTTAGAAAAATACAGATATCTTGGTTTTGAAATGAGGTAATGATATACGGTTTTGCCATTCTCTTAAACAAATAACAGTTCATTAAAAATTATGTACCTCGGGATCGGCGGTAAGATAATATTTGAGTTGGTGCAACTAGAAAGTGGAAAATCCTCAGTACTTTTTTACTTTTGCCGGTCAATTTTCAATTTTTTCATAAGAAAGAAAGAAGAAGAAAAACTAATCAACGATTCGAATTTTTCAAACGATGATTGCCCGAAAACCATACCCAATTTGTTGGAAAATTTGATAACCTCTGTAAATTGCACAATTTTTTAAATCAATATTTTGGAAAATGGGTTGTTTACTTAAAACGCAATATTAACCTTAATCCTTGTAATGGGCTTTGTCCAGACATATAAGGCTATCGCATCGTGAAAAAATCAAAATGTTTTTATTTTAACCGCTCTAATGTACATACAGACACATCAATAAGATATTCTTTAATTTTTAAAATAGGGGAGTATCATTTCTGAAATAGAAAGTTAAATAATTTTTTTTCTGTTTAGTTTTTTGGAAGCTGAAATACGTTGCATTTGACAACAAATGATGAAAAAAGTAAGCAAAAATGTGTAATGATAAAACTCATGTTTGAATCAGCGTAAAAATTTTTTTTTTTTGAATCCACACACAAAAGAAAAAAATTGATCTTGATGAAACTTTTCTACGATTCGAAGGCTATTCAAGTTTGCTTGAAATGGCTTGCCACAGTTCATAGATACATACATACATACTTATGTACATACATATAACCATGGTGTAATAACAAAGGTGGCGTACTTAAAAACGAAATTCTCAAAAGTTTGGGTTTCTTGTCCTTCATTGTCTTGTTTCGTAATTTTTTTTGACACTTCGGTGTTTTGATTAATTGGCCCGTTCAGCATTTTTGAAGCGTTTTAAACCATTTTTTACTGAGAGGTATTTGTGTTGAGTTTCAAAATTCTGATGCGAACGAAAATCTACGGTAAATATAGTAGCTGGCTTCAATATGATAGCAATAAGTCCTTTTTGTTTTTGCAATAGCAACCCCAGCGACTAAATTTTTAAGATTTAATGTAGTTTGCAGCTATCGTTCAGAAAATGTTCAAGATCTTACGCTTAAGCGTTGCAATTCATCAAAGCGCTTAAGTTTTCTGAATAGGCAATTGAAATGTAATACATGTCAAAACTACAGCAAATAGGATGACAGATGATTGAAAATCGAGGCTCTGCCTAATTACTCCACCTTTATTATTACACCATGCATATAACGAAAAAATATTTTTCAAAATTAAATAGTTCAAAAACAAAATGTAACCTTTCTGTCAAATTAAGAAATAAAGTTAAATAAAAATGCTTTGGAAGAGCACTTTTGATATGGGGTAACATTAATAGGTAAGTATAATTTGACATATCGGTTGTTCCGCTAATAACTAACTGCACACATTTTTGAATGTTTGAATCTTTAAAATTGAATTTATATGCACATTAGACATTCTCAAAATAGTCTTATAATCTAGAAAACTTCGGGAACGCTTAAAATTCGAAACTTACTCCTTTTCGAGTATATCCTCAGTTAAAAAGAACAAAAAATACAGAGCTACAATGTTTTAAATTTTCGAAATTTGAGTAAAAAACGGAGAAAACTGCACTTTCTACTGATTTAAATTTGTTTCCCCATTTTCCTATTAAACATATGTAGCGTGTGGTTTTTTTGCTATTTGTTTTTTCAGTGTAAGTTTAATGACACCTCAAGCGTGACTCGTTACATGCGTTAAGGCCAAAAATGCTTAGCAAAGTTTGCCATTTTACCATGAATAGACTAACAAACAAACATCACTTGCAAATCATTGAATTTTATTATCAAAATTCGTGCTTTGTGAAAAATGTGAAAATGAGAAAAATATTCCATAGCGACGAAGCTCATTTTTGACTCAATGGGCACGTCAACAAACAGAATTACCGAATTTGGTCTGAAGAGCAGCTAGAGGCAGTTCAAGAGCTACCAATGCACTCTGAAAAATGCACTGTTTAGTGCGGTTGGTGGCAGGCCGTCTGCCACAGGCGGCATCATTGGACCGTACTTTTTCAAAAATAAGGAAAATCGCAACGTTACAGTCAATAGAGCAAGGTACCGTGCTATGATTACCGACTTTTTTTTGCCTAAAATGGAAGAATTGAACTTGTTTAACATGTGGCTTCAACAAAACGGCGCCACATGCACCACGGCACTCGATGCCATGGACCTATTGAGAGGCTAGTTTGGTGAGTAATTAATCTCACTCTTTAGAGCAATCCATTGGCCGCCAAGATTATGCGATTTGACCCCACTAGATAATTTTTTGTTGGGCGACGTGAAATCTATCGTGTACAGGGACAAGCCAGCCACAATTGCAGACTTGTGTGATGATTTTATACATTGCACATTCCGCCCCTTTGTATTAACCTGGCATATTGCATATTCCACTCCTGTGCATTTTTAAATGCAAATCAACCAAACTCATATTTTCACGCTGCACACAAATACAGCGCCTGAAATTAAAACTAAAATATCCAGCAAACATAAAATTCGACCATGTGCTACAATTCTTTTTAACACACACTGACCTATAGCAACAATAAAATAAAATAGCTTAATCCACAAAAACTGATCACATTTCATTTTCAAGGTTGCTAAACAAAGTCGCTGCTGATATCGCAGCCAGACTTTTGTTTATACTTTTTTTATTCCTTGCACTCAAATTCCCGTTGGGCTATAAGCAAAGCCATGGACGTACAGGAATTTGCTTACGTGGCAATTTCTTGTACAAATCGAATTTGAACAATTAGATTTTTCCGTAGGATATTATAAAATCCCACAAGTCACAAATACAGGCATATTCTTGTGTAACTGAAAATTGGAGCCCTAGTTTTTAAGAATGTATTAGTAATTAGAATAAGTATAAATAAGTTGAATCTGAAAATAAAATTCAGATTATTGGATAGATACTCGATACCTAAAGAACAAGTTTTTTTTTTTCAGGTAAAAGATCAAAGTCTTGGCAGTAATTTTACCAGATAAAAATTAAATCCCTGGCTACTACCAAGTGTGCCGGGATAGTTAGCGAACCGTGACGTTCTTAAGCGCCGGTTCAAAAGTCTATAGGTAGGTCCTTTGAAATTCTTGATGTACCAAAACCCGAACCCGAAAACAACATTACAGCTGCCATTGGTGAGATAATGGCCGAAATTCTGGAAAAAGTATGCCAAAATTAGAGCTTACGGATGACCACCTTAGGTGTAGCAGCGGGTAACATGAAATAATCCTTAAAAAATAAATGGCAAAAATTGATATATTGTTCCAAATGAAAATTTCATTCACTTTTGCAAATTTTCTGTTCTTTTTTTTTTAATTTTCAAAAACCAAACTCTTAAAAAATCACCCTTTATCAGTGGCGTGTCGTGGCGTTTTCAGCTGGGTGTTCAACGTGTATGTGTTGTTTAAATATGAATGCCTGTTCTTAGTTTTTTCCAGGACCACGACGGGGACGTGATAGACTGAGATCCCATTTTAGTTTTTTTGTTTTTTTTTATATTTTTTTTAAAATTTTTTTTTAATATTTTTTTAAAGTTTTTATTATTATTTCTTTTTTATTCCAAACAATTTTACTGGTATGTCAATTCAATACGGCAGGTTTTTTTCAAGAAAATTTCCAGAACCTCATCATAAAAGCAGTTTTTGCTTTTGATTTCCTTAAGAAATACCTTTTCTAAGGAAATCAAAGCCAGTTCGATTTCCTTAAGAAATACCTTTTCTAAGGAAATCAAAGCCAGTTCCAACAATCTCTGTTCGCACATAGTATTTTTAGAAAAAATCTTTATCCACTTGAGTGCAGAGAATGATCTTTCAACTGAGCTACTTGAAGTTGGGATTGTCAAAATTAAGGAACTTAGCTTAAACATTTCTGAAAACGTATCTTTCAAGTCCAAATTTAATATTTTTGATGAAAATGCTACGAAACACATGAGAAAAATACACTCAACTCATTCCTTAGCTTAATAAATTCGAAGAAGGGGGCACATGAAATTTTAAGGCTTTCAAAAGCATCATCTGGAAAACTTCTTTCGAAATTGAGAAACTTTTATGAATTCAACAATTCCAAAAACTTTAATCTTTTTAACGACTTAAATCTAATATCCATTTGTGTTGACAAAGTATCAATTATTTCAAAAAATACACGTTTGTAACGCATTTCAAAACTTTGTAAGTCTTCGCCACGTTTTGAAATCGGGTTAGTCGCATTTTTTGCAGCAACAAAAAATGTTTCAAACTGCGGCCTGGTGTTTGAAATTTTATTTTTTGTCACTTCAATTTGGTCACAACAATATTGAATATCTAAGTATTTTGCTTGTAGAATATTAAATAATACATCAGTAAATGAAAATACTATATCATTAAATACATTAAGCATGAAAACTGTATTGAATGAAGTAAAGAATTGAAGAAATCCTCTCGCCTGCACTGCATCGGCACGCCAAGTATTTGGATCGTCAATCATTTCTTCAAATAACTATAATCAGATCAGCGATATTTGCATGAACAACATTAACAAGTCTAGAGGAATAGTTCCATCTTGTTGGTGCCACTGTAGGAAGTCTTCTTTTAACTACTTGGTCTAAAAAATTAGTTCTCTTCGTTGATTGAGAGAAAACACCTGATAGCCCGTACAAGGTAATAAAAAAATTTTAGCTTCTTGAATAAAATTAACGGACTGTGATAGAGCAATACACGAGCATTACAGTGGATAAAAATAGCACTTGGAAATTCTTCCCTAACCTTGGCTTGTGTTCCATTTAAATCACTAGACATAACTGCTGCACCATCATATGTTTGAGCTACTAACTTCCCACCCCAATTTTTAGATCTAATCAAATCTATTCATTTTTAGCAATAGCATCGATCATCGCTTACATCCCAAAATCGATAAAATCGCGCTTTTGCAAAGCCTTTTGCATTGTCATATAGGAAAACGACGGACAGTTGTGACTTTTTTAGTGACATCAGTTGTTTCGTCGAGCATTACGGAAAGAAACAAAACATCATTTATTTCTTTGTCAATATTATTCGAAATTGCAGCTGCAACCGAATTAATTAAATCATTTTGTATAGTATTCGAAGTATCCTTAAAAACAGTTGCAGTATTTAAATGCCGCTTTAATTTGTCATCATATTTAGCAATCAAGTGAATGAGCTCAACATAATTGCCTTTATTGTCGAAAGATTCTGCTTCATCATGGCCTCTAAAAGATAGTTCTTGAGAACCAAGAAAGCAGACAGAATCCACAAGTCGTTCCAAAACTAGACGGTTTTCCGAAACCTGTTCATTGTGTCGTGAAAGAAAAACATTTTTTTGTTCATCAAGCAATAAATCAATGCGTGCATTTCCATACGTTTTCAAAGAAACGCTGTTATTAATATTAGAGGTCTGCATAAGTATAATCGTTAACTTACGAAACTGTTACCGAAGTCAATTTTATTGATTTGAATGCGTATACATAGCGTTTGCTTGTGTTACTGTTACCATCATTATAAGTTTCTCTTCTTACTCGTAACCAACTGTACGTAGATGAATGCGTCATGTGTACGGATAATATGCATGTATGCTGCGAGTACAACAAGTTGCGCGATTACTACGCATTTGATATTTTGTACTACGCAGTAATGCACTTTAACATGCGTAAGAATGTTTAGTGAGGATCAGTGAAAATTTAATGTGTGCAGGCGAGTGAGGTCTTTGTTTTCTAAATAAATTTATGTTATATTATAAAAACAGTTTTTGAAAACAAATATGAGCCATGTAAGATTATACATACATATGTACACAAAGTAAAATATTATATTAAAGTGAACATGTTTTATTTGCTTCTCCTTTATTATAACTTTTGATATTGTTGGCAATGTTGCCACTTTGTTACTTTGTTCATTTATTTATTATTTTTTTTTTTTTTAATTTGGTCCAGCATTGGTAAATATTTTTAAAATGTGATAAGTACAGTGAAATTCGACTTTTAAAGTGATTTAGAAATTTATTCATAAAGTGTTTCTTTGTGAAGCTTGAGCTTTTTGCATATACTTATGTATATATGTATGTATATCAAAAATCTATATAAATCTTTGTTTAATATTTGTTAAGGGCATTCGGGAGATTTTCGAAAAATAAAAAGACATTTTTTTAAATTTTTTTTGAAGCTGCATTTCATCTTAGACCAAATTTTTTTTACATTATTAAAGTATAACTATTCAAGACTTATCTCTGAAATTTTGGTCCAAAAATATTTATCAATAAGTTAGAAAAGTGCAATGCCATGAACGACCTCAAAATTTGCGGTGAGCAAGATATCTGGAGACTGGACTGGTTCATCCGAAAAAAGAAAATTAACTTTTTTTCGGTTAAGCAAATAGTTAGGGGGCGTTTGATCAACCTATAAAACCTTTTTTTTACTTTTTCACTCATTTTTTGAAACGAAAAAATCAGAAAAACTATGGAAAATAGCATGAAAAACATTGAATCGTTTTTGATAAAAAGTGATGTAATATAAGTACTTTTAAACGAAAAAGATTCCGGGTTTTTTATTCTATTTCCTATAGTTTTTGAGATATTTCGTTACAAAAAGCGTATGTGATTTATTTATGAATTATGTTTATTTATATATTTTGTTATTTCTTTTATATGGACTGAACTAACATTTTTGTTTTATCGTTGTGATTAATAAATTATTCTAAAAAAACTTTGGACTTTGTAAATGTAAATATATGGCAGTAGTTATAGTCATTTTTCTAGCATCATTCTAAAGATAAAACTACCAAAAAGTATTTTAAACACAATGATGGTAAAAAATTTATATAATCCCGGACATTTGTTTTATTTTAGTTTTCAGATAAATAAATAAAAAAGTTGCGCATTTAAATCTTCTGGCAACGCCTTGGTGCATAAATGAATTCTCTCTTCCTCACTTTCATCGAATAAATTAGCGCGTCATTCAGTTCGATTCATTACCTTCAGTTTTGTTGTGCGTACACATACACGAAGCTTATTCAACTTTTTTTACTTTACGCTATGGTACTCAAAGGAAATGTGTACTTGTAATTGGAGGAACAGAAAAGTGAACGAGTACTGAAACGAGTAAATTTTTGGTATCCGTGCAGACCTCTAATTAATATGCACCTTGGAAATTATGTGCTTTGACATTGCAGCAGTTAAATGATTTAAATCAGGGATGGCCAGGTCGAACAAAATTTAATTATTCCTGCTCATTACCAAATATGATCTGCTCTCATATAAATTTGATGAAAATTTCATCCGAAGATTCAACAAAAGGTAAACAAATTAAATACAGGCAAACAACAATAAAAAATAAATATTGTTACATTTACTGTTACTTGTGTTATTTTGCCAACATTTCTTGTCACTATTCAGTTGTTCATCATCAGTTCAATTGCATTTTTGTTATTGTAATTTTCAATTTTTCAAATTAAAAAACACTAACAACAATACCGAAAAATACGGCTCGACGCTCGCCGCGAAAAATGTCAAAACACATTTGACTTCATGCTTGTGTATAAAAAATGAAATGTACATAATTGTTGTTGCGATCGCTCCCCTCGCATTTCGTTTTTCTTAACTTTTTTTAATTCTTGGAATTAGGTTTTGCAAACTACGCATTCGCTCACTTAATCAGGTGATTAGCGATTTCCTGCTCCCAAACTCCACTCTTCTGGCCATCCCTGATTTAAATCATTGTAACCCTTTGTCCAAACTCCTCTTTCTTGGTTACTCGAAAAAAGCAAACAAGGCCAACAAAATAATTTATTAATAGCGGGGCAACCGCATAACCAAAAGTTAGCCTCGTGATTAGAAGCCTGAAAATGCCTACTAAAAGACTTACTTTTAGACACCACCTTGCAAATTAAATCCGGAAGGGACGGGATTGGTCTTCGAGACTTAATCAGTTCTGATTTTTCAGAAGCACTTAATTAAGAAAAAGGTTTCTCCAATAGCTTCTCAATGGCGCATCGACAATTCATCTTAACACATTAACTTTAGCCTAATTTCCATGCTATCTTTGTTGATCCCATATCAGGGATATCAAATCAAATTTTTGTAAGAAAGAAAAAGCATGCGAACAGAACCTAAAGCGCTTGAGAATGCGAGAGTGAATAGCATACATTTGCTATCCTTATAGCATGTGATATCCTCCCTGATATTTGATAAGATAAGTTCAAGAAAGATCACATGGAAACTAGGCTTTTCAATCATGAAGTCATTCATATTCTGCAAGCCACTTCTGTATAGAAAATGAGTTTTATGAAAAAAAAAATTTCCCTTGCAGTTGTTGTTGGCTTAAAATTCAAAACCTACTTAAATTTTAAAAAAAATTCAAAAATTTTTCCTTTTAAATTTCTTGTTCAATAAATTCAGAGCACACATCGCAGTTTTCTCAGTCAAACATTTTTAAACAGCGCTGCGCTGCATTGTCGAAGTGCGAATTTTTTGACAAACGTACATTTGTTTTTTTTTTCTATTGGATGGCAGAGATTCTCTGCCACGACTCGTGTTGTTATGTGCGCTAATGTTCTACGAACACAGTTTACTGTTTATCATGCGCATTTCGTTAGAATGTGTGTGTAGTAGTTTTTTTTTATTAAAGGTTTTTGCTGTGACTTGATGCGACATCAAGAAGCGCACACTCAAGTCGGTTGGATGGAACATAACATCGTCAAATAATGTTGCGTTTGAGAAGCGGCCGTTGGTCGATGATACAACACGACTCTTGTTGTATCAAGTTATGTGCGCTAATATCCCAGTAGGCAAGGGCAGGAGCTAACAGTGCTTCTAGAAGGCCTTCCTTGCTAAGTATAAGGCCTTTCACCCTCCTTTCAAACGTACTTTCTTTTTTATATGCCATGAAATAAAAAAGAAACAGAAAAGCGCTAAAGTAAATGGAGTCCTTCTTCTTTGCCTTCTAATATCAGGCCTGATAGCACGTCTCCTGTGGGAAGGCATATTATGCCTTCTGTGATTGTATTTTTATTTGCATGAAAATCTGGTTTTGAGAAGTCCTTATATAATCGCAGCAGTGGTAACAGTAAGGCCGTGCTCATTTGCCTGCTGGGATCCTACGAACACAGTTTATTGTTTATTATGAGTATTTTGTTAGAATGTGTGTGCAGTAGTTTTTTTTTATTATAGGTTTTTGCTGTGACTTGGTGCGACATCAAGAAGCGCACACTCAAGTCGGTTGGATGGAATTCAACATCATGAAATAATGTTGCGTTTGATCTGCTACGATGAGCTAGAACAATTTTATACGTATTACGTACATATGCATGTATATTGTACGCTTAGAGGAGGAAACTATGATATGATTAAGCTTACCAACTGTACTTATGTAGTAAGTACAGTACTTATTTTCAGCTTTCCGTACTTATTTTTCAAAGCGTACTTATTTTTCAAAGCGTACTTAATTTGTACTTATTTCGGCCGAAAGCCGAAATCTGATTTTCAAATTAATAATAAATATAAATATCATTTGCGGTTGCGAAATAGTTGCAACTAAAATTCCTTTACACTCGAATGTTTCAAAAATTGCGATGTGGCATCACTAAATTTGAGTTTGACTGCGCAGACTTCTAGTTTTTAGAAATGTCAAACCTACTTCTTAAATATCTTGGTCACATATGCTTCGTGTTTCCATTCATAAAATGGTAATGGCGCCGCAACGCCGTAAGTGTATTTTTAATTCGGATCTTCAGAAAAAATATCCTCAAATGAAAAAAGGAAGAACAGAAAGTGATATACGGTGTAATTTGTGCGACGCGGAACTCAACATCGCAAACGCCGGAAAGAGTGAAATTGATAAGCATTTGGAATACACGAAACACAAGAAAGCGTCTGCCAAATCGAACAGCCGCAATGTTGCGAACTTTTTTACTTCGTTAGTCGACACCACCCTTGCGGCATGTGAAGGCGTTTGGTCGTATCATGTGATAAAAGCTATTTAAGCACATGGAAGCTTCACAAGTGCCTTATTTTGAATTTTCTCGTCTCGTCGAATTCATTCTGTGCCTACCTGGAACGAGTGCACCAGTGGAGCGCGTCTTTTCATCAGCAAGAAACATCTGGAAAACCGAGTCCTCTCGGCTTGAAGTGAACACTCTAAAATCGATTTTGATTGTAAAAATGAATTTCCAGTATAAATGCGTTGATTTTTACCATTTTTTGAAATCGCAACCGCAACTATTGCGACAAATTTCGTCTCAAGATAAATACAATTTCAAACAGCGCACTGCTGTCGGTGAAACTGCTGACGATAAGGCTGCCTCATTCAACAAAATGCCGATTGGTAGTACACAGAGCGAACATTAATTATTCTTTAAATCTCTGAACATGTTTTCAACTTTTAATTTGTACTTATTGGTGATAAATACAATTCAATAAAGAAATTTCGATATATAAACAATAGCTCGAAATCATGGTGTAATTATATGGTGGGTGCAATACAGGATCGTTCTCTTACCACTAAAGCACACCGAGTTGACAGCTGTTCGTTGCATTTTTTCTTTGTTCCATTTGATTTTTCTCTTTACTCCACCCACCATATAATAACACCATGGATTGAAATTGTACTTATTTGTACTTATTTTTAACTATTGATTTTAGGCAAATGTACTTATTTTTTCAAACTCAGAGTTGGTATGCTTAGATATGATCGTGGCTGGGCAAAACGTACCGCGCGCGGTACTGCGGCAGAATGAGAATAACTTTTCATATATGTACGTATATAAAGCAGAAAGCATAAAATTTAATTCAGTTTGCTTTGAAAAGCGAACAAAGCACAACTACACATGCATTGAAGAACATTTAAGAGAAACACGCGTGTAGTGGTGCCCAGCTCTGGATATGATAAATATGGCATATTGCAGCGTGCCAGTAGGAGCAGTAGCAGTGTCAAATTATTGATTTAATATGTTTCACAAATATGAGAACGTATAATAGGGGGGAAAAAATGCATCGGATTTTGGTTGGGTGTGCGGAGAACACCTGCGCACCTTAGAGTAAACGCCACTGCCCTTTATAAGGAATACGGAAAAAACGTTACCGCTATCTCTTAAGCCTTTTTATAAGGGAAAAATCCATGGTCCTTGCCCAAGTAGAGCTTTTGTTTTTCTTGCTTAATAGCTCAAATGCTGAGCTATTTTCACTATATTCACCATAATAGTGTACTTTTTATGCCACTATACTGCCGTACTAAGCGAAAAAGACGTATCTCAAAAAAAAAATATCCGAGATTCTTATGTCATCGGAAAGCTTAGGAAATTACGCGTCTAATGAAATGCTCCAAATGTCGGCATCTTAGTTCAATCAAATAAAAAAGCTAGTAAGATAATTCCCTCTATCTCAATTTTACAGGTATTTCAACAAATTGAAATAAACAAATCTTCAATTATCTCGAAATGAATTTTTTGAGATACGTATTTTTCGCTTAGCACGGCAGTATAGTCCCAGAGGTTAGCGACAAGGCGCAAGCATTTTGCAAAAGATGAATTTTTTATATTATGTTACATTTGTTGTGTAGAGGCAAATAAAAAATCTACTAAGAAAATTTCCTCTATCTCAATTTTACAGGTATTTCAACAAATTGACATAAACAAAACTTCAATTGTATCGAAATGAATTTTTTTGAGATACGTCATTTTCGCTTAGTACGGCAGTATAGTCCGAGAGGTTAGCGACAAGGCGCAAGCATTTTGCAAAAGATGAATTTTTTATATTATGTCACATTTGTTGTGTAGAGGCATAGATAGTCGGCCGTCAGTCAGCTTGGTAAGTTAGCGTTTGGGAGGCGGCTTTAATTTTGTATAAAAACTATAGACATTGCAACTACTTTATAAAATCTCAAAGATAAATTGCAAGAAGTATTCTAAAAATTATTATTACATTAGACAGTCATGAAAATGTTGCAAACGAGCGATTCAGTCAAGCGTTTAAGCTGTAAAAAAATCTGTACGTCGTGCAAGTATTTTATAAAATATGAAATTTTGTTTACAAGTGCAGAATAGTATTGTATTAATTACAAAAATATTATTCAGTCGGAATGTTCCTGTAACAGATGCCGCCTGTCACCGATAAAAGTTTGCGCCTTCTGCAATACTACGCGCTCAATTAATATCACTAGTTTACAAAATTATATTTTTTTGTTTCTTTGTTGAAAATTAAAATTTTTTAAATGGTACAGTTTTTGAGAAATTGTGTTTCATGAATGAATAAATCCAAATCCCACCTTTTCTGAATACATCCGACTAGAATATGTCGTTAGGCGTAAATTAGGTCCTCATTGGTTTTGCCTAACCAGCACGTTAGGGCTCAAGAATTTCTTTCAGTGATGAAAGTACTTTTGATTTCCTTCTTTTTTGAGCGCAAGGAAAAATTTGATTTACGCTCTTTGCCGATCACTGCACTATACATATTTAATTTACGCAGAACTGATTTTATATTTCACTTTTGTATGAATGCGGGCAATATTGCCCGTCATTGCAATAAACTTTATTGAACAAAGCATTAAAAATTCATATTTCTAATCGCACGTTTTTGATCTACAAAATTTTAGCGAATATCTGAAACCGAAAATCAAAATATTTAAATTTTTAATCAGACATCTGCACAGACCTAAATATAGCCCCATATACTGTACGAACGTCTGCGCACACGGCTGGAGTAGTGTATTTAGCCCAATGGCAGCTGTAAAAAAAAAATGCATTAAGTTGTAAGCAACTTAACCCTCATCATGTATACAAGGATGAAAATTGCAAAACGACGTATTTCAACTAAAATAACACCGGCTCTATACCATATGTATATATGTATGAGCTTTTATTACTTTTATTTTGTTTCACTATATAAACAAAAAATTTAAAGAAAACAGTTCCTAGCACGTTTAGTTTGCCCGGTGCAGAAAAAGTTACGTTTACCGTCAACATGGGCCAAAATTGCGCAAAACACTCGACACTACGTGTTCCACTTATCGATATGGTATTTCTTTCTCTGTTTTATAGTCCTTTGTAACTTTGCTCACACTGCGCATTGCCACCTGCAAAACGGGGATTTTCCGTGTTCAGAAATTCATCGCTGCTTTTGCTATTATTTATGTATATCCACCTCGAGCGTGTTGTACGCATAATTAAGAAATTTTACATGAAAATGTATATAACAAAATTTCCCAGAATTTGGATTAATGTTGATTTAAGTTGACCCCCGAAATTCAATTTTTAATGAATTCATCATATTAGCTATTATTAAAAAAAAAAAAACTACAGAACATAGTCATTATTCAATTAATGTTGAAAAAAATGGCATTTACTGTAAAGTTTCTATGGAATTGAATAATTTTTTTTTTTTTTTTTTTGCAACTTCTTATTTATTTATTGAACCAACTCGCTTGGAGACTAACAATAATTATACAAATCTTAAGAAACTAATATAACGTCGGACTTTTCCAAGCCATTGCTTAGAAATGTTATTTTTTCAAATTTTGCCTTCGGTTGTGAAAAGAGTACCCATTATGCGTATACATAATAGCTACAGGTGTGGTAAGTCTTGTCTCTTCAATCGAGACGTATTCGATGTTAGGAGTAGGTTCCTAGCCAGTATGTTCGGATGTTGCTGTAGTTTTTGTTGATACGATCGCTTTATGTTTTCCTGTATCTGCTTAACGAAGGGTATACCAAGATCTTGGTGTATGTTTATATTCTTGACATACCATGGTGCGCCGGAAATAGTTCGAAGTATTTTTGACTGAGACCTTTGCAATATTTCTATAGGCGGAGAGCCGGCTGTAGAAAAGTCGAGTGCATAAGATTACAGGATGAGATGTATGCCAAATGATAGAGCTCAATGAGCCTAAATAGAATATCTATGGTTGCCTTGCCAAAGCCTGTCCCGATGGCCGAAAATGCCCGAATTTTAGCCAATTTTATTGTTCTAATTAAAACTGTAGTACATAACAGCTTGAAATATATGCCAAATGATAGAACTCGAAGAGGCCTAAATATAGTACCTGGGATTGTATTGTTGAATCCTGTCCCAAACATGGGTTTTCACCGGTTTTTTGGGTCAATTTTCATTAATGAAGATAACAGCTTAAAATTCGTGCCAAATGATAGATATCGAAGAGCCTAAATAAATATATAGGGTTGCCTTGTCGAATCATGTCCTAAACATTATTTGACACCCGTTTTTGGGGTCAACTTTTCTTAAATGAGTGGCAACTCATGTTTGGGACAGGATTCTACAAGGCAACCCTATATATTCTATTAAGGCTCTTCGATATCTATCATTTGGCACAAATTTCAAGCTGTTATCTTCATTAATGAAAATTGACCTAAAAAACCGGTGAAAACCCATGTTTGGGACAGGATTCAACAATGCAATTCCAGGTATTATACTTAGGCCTCTTCGAATTCTATCATTTGGCATTCATTTCGAGCTGTTATGTACTACAGTTTTATTTAGAACAATAAAATTGGCTAAAATTCGGGCATTTTCGGCCATCGGGACAGGCCTTAGCAAGGCAACCCAAGATATTCTATTTAGGCTCGTCGAGCTCTATCATTTGGCATGCATCCCATCCTGTAATCTTATGCACTCGACTTTTCTAAGCCGGCTCTTGGACTACTATATTCGATGAGCTTGCGTTGCCCCACAGCTGGATTCCGTATGACCATATAGGTATAATAATAGCTTTGTACAGAAGAACTTTATATTCAAGGCTGAGTTTTGAATGTTTATGCAAAAGCCAATTAATGCTTGATGCTTTTAACTTCATTTGAATTTTTTTCTTTTCAATGTGACTTTTCCAAGTAAGGCGTCTGTCGAGGTGCATACCTAAGTATTTAACTTCAGTGCTCTGAGGTATTGCGGTGTTATTTAGGTGAACTGTGGGGCAAGTATTTTTATTGAGTGTAAAAGTTACATGTTTACTTTTTTGCTCGTTTACATTTATTCGCCAGTTTAAAAGCCATGTTTCAACTAGACGCATATGTTTTTCGAGGGTATGTGACGCACTATGAGGGTCTGCGTGACAAGACAAAATTGCAGTGTCATCAGCAAAAGTAGATGTAAGCACAGAGTTGTTTGTTGGCTATAGTGCTTCACCGATACGAGAACGATACGATAATTCAAAAATTATCGTATCGTCCTCGTAGTAGCGCCAAGCTTATCGTCTCGTACTCGTTGTCGTACGAGACATTTTTGATCTGTATCGTTATCGTCTCGTTCTCGTCTCGTTATCGCCGATATTTCTCGGTTATTCTCGTTTACTTGTTTTATAATTATCTTGTCAAACTGAAATTAAATGCAACCGTGAAAAAAGCTCCATCGCTGTCAAGAATAAGCAAATCAAAAATTCAACATGCTTATTTTGATGGGAGACGAAGGAGTTGCTGCTGCCATACGAGTATAATGTGATGTAAATCATCACATACTGTTTTGATTAGGTTTTCATATTATTGTTTTTTTTTTGTTTGTTTTTAGTAAAAAAAAAAAATACTTTCGTCGGTGTATGCGTGTATATACATATGTATGTGCAAGTGTTTTTGTAAAAACAAATGGTGCAAAATATACGCGTTCAATTTTCGAAATGCTTATCGTACGATCAACAAGTGTTTATCGCCGAGAACAAGATATTGGGCAGACCTTTCTCGTTCTCGCCCTCGGCCATACGAGAAATAATTTTTTTACTATCGTCTCGTTATCGTACTCGTTCTCGGTCCCGATAACGATAACGAGAACGATATTTAACGGTATTCGGTGAAGCACTAGTTGGCAAGTCAGAAGTGTAAATTAGGTAAAGAATTGGGCCAAGAACACTACCTTGTGGTACGCCTCCAAAAATGTCAACGTCATCTGAAATGTAGTCGTTGCATTTTACCCTGAGCATTCGTCCTGTAAGGTAGGACCCTAGTAAAGCATGGGTATTTTTAGGGAGTAATTTTTTTATCTTGTGTATAAGTCCATCGTGTCACACCTTATCAAAAGCTTGAGCTACATCTAGAATTGAATAATGAATAAAATAATAATAATTGGTATTGGATTAGTCAATAAAACGCGAGTGGCAAAGGAGTTGTATTCTATTTTAAAAAAACACTTTTGTTTTCGTAAGATTTGTTTAGTACACTTGACTAGAGCGATAGTGCATATGTTAATATATGTATTGGGAAAAAAGTACATACGTTTGAAACTAAAATTTTGAGTATCATTTTCATCTCTTGCCAGCAGCAGTCCTAACATAATTTCTTTCATAAACAGAAAACTTAATTTATTCTACTGCAGAAAGTCGACGACTTTTAAAACAGAGAGCACCAGACTAAAAATATTGATGCAAATACTATATATACGAAAAACACATAAAGGTTAATTAAAAAATATAAAAGAAAAGTTAATAAGTGCAAAAACATTGTTAATGTTATCAAAGAAATGCATGGCAATATCGTTTTTAGCCATTTTCGCGTGACAATTTTAAAACCATGTAAAAAATATACATACCTGTCGGAATTCATATTTTTTAAAAAACTTTACAAAATGTTCCACTTGAATATCACACATTTTTTCGATACAATGTTTGCTTTTTTCTGGATAACATAAGCCATTTGTATTTACGAACACAGAACTTTATACATAAGTGTAATGTACGTATTGAAAATTTAACAAAAAGTATTTACAACCAGGTTAAATCAGTTTACTTTAATATAAACGAGCAAGTTCAAAATTATTGTTTCTATCATACAAAATGACATAGAAATTTGGTTGCTTACATGTTGTGGTGGTTGAAGAGGTCGGGGAGGGTGCCATTTAAGCCACTAGCTTCAGTCAGGTGGGGGGTTCGTGACCACTTCTACCAACCATTAGACCAAAATATTATTTTAGATTCCCCAAAGAATTTATCTAAAAGTGGGCCTGCGTGACCATTAGGGCGATTCAATTTTTTTTTGTTTTTTTTTAAGGTGCTGCTGCTTAAAAAGTAAGTTTATGATATGAAGAAAAAGTTCACGAAAATTCAGCTCTGTAAATCAATTTTATAAGGTGGCGCCGTAGCCTGTTAGTTTTACATGTAAATTGTATGGAAAAATTATTTTTTACAAAAAAGTTATCTAAATGAATAGGTGATTAGTGTTGTTGAGCTGAAAAGGGTAATTTTTCGACGTAATTTTTTTGATGCATTTTGGCAAATGACATGAGAGCAAAAAAAGTTAAATGTAATAGGCCTTGTTGATCCGGTAAGCAGAAAACGAATTTCGTCCGAAAACTCAGCGCGTACTCAGTCTCTAGAATATTTCTTGAAACACAATTTCCAACGTTTGCAAGTATGTCGTCAAATGTTTTTATCAATATTATGTTTGAAAGAAAAGATTATTTACTAAAAATTACATCAATAAGTACAATATTTGCATATTTTCTTTAATTTTGTTGTAAATGAATTACACTTTTAGTTTTCAAAGTAACTGCAAAAAGCCCTAAATGCACTTTTGAATACATAAAAATAATGTCAAAAAGTCCTAATTTAAATAAAATAAGTATCATTAAAAAAAATTAGCGTTTTCATTAAAAATAATTATGTTATTGTTTTGTAACTAAACTGCATTTAAAAAAATTTCAATATTCTGCATTGTCGGTTTTTATACAGTTTTTTGTGTCTCCTGAACAAAATCAAAAATGTCAATTAAGGCCGTTGTACAAGTGAGCGACGATATATTTTATTCAAGATTTGTGACAATGATATGAAGATACGAGCGGTAGATGCACGGTATCCCGGTTCGAGTCATGACGCTTTTGTTTGGAATGTAAGCAGTGCTCGACAGTATTTTCTTGGGCAATACGAAGCTGGTGACCGTTCATACAGGTTGCTAGGAGACTGCGGGTATGGCATTGAGTCATTACAATACAACGCAATACAATTCCGAAGAATATAAATTTAATATTGCGCATTCTTCGGCTCGAAATATTGTGGAACGTACTATAGGAGTGCTCAAAAGTCGGTTTCGCTGCTTGCTGTGCACACTGCACTATCGCCCAGAAAAAGTCGTCAAAATAATAAACGTTTGCTGTGCACTGCACAACATATGCAGGAATTACAACATTGAACATGAGGATGAAAATTTTATGAAGATAATTTTGAATCGCTCCCCAATGTACTGTTGCAATCAGGAACCTAAAATAACTATTATTTTCTTTCTTCAGATTGAAAAAATTGCCCGATTTTAATAATTATTTTTAAAAATTGATTTATAATTATTATGAATAACAAAAATTTTATTAGTTGTCAATAACTATTATTTTTTAATGGATTTTTTTTATGTTGAGTCATAACTATTATGAATAAGAAATATTTTATTAGTTGTCAATAACTATTATTTTTCAATGGTTTTTTTTTTACGTTGAGTCATAACTATTATGAATAAGAAATATTTTATTAGTTGTCAATAACTATTATTTTTCAATTGATTCTTTTTTACGTTGGGTCATAACTATTATGCATAAGAGATATTTTATTAGTTGTCAATAACTATTAATTTGGAAAAAATATTTTTTACGTTGTTCTTGTTGTCACTTTTTTCAAGTGTTCAACAGATTGTCATTTTTGTGAATCTTTTTGCACCAATCGATGGGGAGGTGGTTTTTATGACATCACCAGAGGTGGTCATAAAAACTTTGCTTCAATCAATGAAAAGAGGTCTAAAAAGGATATTGGCCATCACTAGAAGTGGTACCGATCCTTAAAAGTGCTCTATTTAGGTCCATTTTCGAATTTTTTTTTGCAAAAAATCGATGGAAAGAGGTTGACAATGGGCTTTGGCCATCACCAGAGTTGGTCCCAACTAAAAAGGTGGTCGATTTTGGTCTGTTTTGAAAAAAAAATTTTCCACCAATCGTTGGAAAGAGGTCGAAGTCAAAAAAAAGTACCAGAAAGGGCCCGATTTTGGTCCATTTTCGAAATTTTGTTTGCACCAATCTTTGGAAAGAGGTCGAAGTCGAAAAAAAAGGTCCCAAAATGTGCCCGATTTTGGTCCATTTTCTAAATTTTGTTTGCACCAATCTTTGGAAAGAGGTCGAAGTCGAAAAAAAAGGTCCCAAAATGTGCCCGATTTTGGTCCACTTTCGAAATGTTGTTTGCACCAATCTTTGGAAAGAGGCCGAAGTCGAAAAAAAAGGTACCGAAAAGTGCCTGATTTTGGTCCATTTTCGAAATTTTGTTTGCACCAATCTTTGGAAAGAGGTCGAAGTCGAAAAAAAAGGTCCCAAAATGTGCCCGATTTTGGTCCATTTTCGAAATTTTGTTTGCACCAATCTTTGGAAAGAGGTCAAAGTCGAAAAAAAGGGAACCAAAAAGTGGCTGATTTTGGTCCATTTCCGAAATTTTGTTTGCACCAACCTTTGGAAAGAGGTCGAAGTCGAAAATAAAGGAACCAAAAAGTGCCCGATTTTGGTCCATTTTCGAAATTTTGTTTGCACCAATCTTTGGAAAGAGGTCGAAGTCGAAAAAAAAGGTCCCAAAATGTGCCCAATTTTGGTCCATTTTCGTAATTTTGTTTGCACCAATCTTTGGAAAGAGGTCGAAGTCGAAAAACAGGTCCCAAAATGTGCCCAATTTTGGTCCATTTTCGAAATTTTGTTTGCACCAATCTTTGGAAAGAGGTCGAAGTCGAAAAAAAGGGTACCAAAAAGTGCCTGATTTTGGTCCACTTTCGAAATGTTGTTTGCACCAATCTTTGGAAAGAGATCGAAGTCGAAAAAAAGGGTACCAAAAAGTGCCTGATTTGGTCCATTTTCGAAATTTTGTTTGCACCAATCTTTGGAAAGAGGTTGAAGTCGAAAAAAATGGTACCAAAAAGTGCCCGATTTTGGTCCATTTTCGAAATTTTTTTTATGCACTGGTCGTTGGATACAGGTCGAAAATAGATTTTGGTCATCATCAAAGATAGTTCCGAGTCCCAAAATGTGCCCGATTTTTGTCCAATCAACACACGCGAACATAAGAGCAGATAACAACGCACGGCATTTCGAAAATAACCAACATCAATGAATGGTGAAAAAAAAAATTTTCAAAAATGGACCAAAATCAGGCACTTTTTGGTACCTTTTTTTCCGACTTCGGCCTCTTTCCAAAGATTGGTGCAAACAACATTTCGAAAGTGGACCAAAATCGGGTACATTTTGGGACCTTTTTTTTCGACTTCGACCTCTTTCCAAAGATTGGTGCAAACAAAATTTCTAAAATGGACCAAAATCGGGCACATTTTGGGACCTTTTTTTTCGACTTCGACCTCTTTCCAAAGATTGGTGCAAAAAATTTCGAAAATGGACCAAAATCAGGCACTTTTTGGTAGCTTTTTTTTCGACTTCGACCTCTTTCCAAAGATTGGTGCAAACAACATTTCGAAAGTGGACCAAAATCGGGCACATTTTGGAACCTTTTTTTTCGACTTCGACCTCTTTCCAAAGATTGGTGCAAACAAAATTTCGAAAATGGACCAAAATCGGGCTCATTTTGGGACCTTTTTTTTCGACTTCGACCTCTTTCCAAAGATTGGTGCAAACAAAATTTCGAAAATGGATCAAAATCAGCCACTTTTTGGTACCTTTTTTTTCGACTTCGACCTCTTTCCAAAGATTGGTGCAAACAAAATTTCGAAAGTGGACCAAAATCGGGCACATTTCGGGACCTTTTTTATCGACTTCGACCTCTTTCCAAAGATTGGTGCAAGCAAAATTTCTAAAATGGACCAAAATCAGGCACTTTTTGGTACACTTTTTTCGACTTCGACCTCTTTCCAAAGATTGGTGCAAACGAAATTTCGAAAATGAACCAAAATCGGGCACTTTCTGGTACTTTTTTTCGACTTCGACCTCTTTCCAACGATTGGTACAAAATTTTTTTTTCAAAACAGACCAAAATCGAACACTTTTTTAGTTGGGACCAACTCTGGTGATGGCCAAAGCCCATTGTCAACCAAAACAACGTAAAAAAATATTTGTTCCAAATTAATAGTTATTGACAACTAATAAAATATCTCTTATGCATAATAGTTATGACTCAACGTAAAAAAAATCCATTGTAAAATAATAGTTATTGACAACTAATAAAATATTTCTTATTCATAATAATTATAAACCAATTTTTTGACATAAAACTTATAATAGTTATGTCCCTGGTTGCAATGCTAATACTCTATAATAAATTTAATGCATTTTGCTAACTATAAAATGAAAGTTACTTTATTTTTCTCTGAAATTTCATCTCATGTATTTAACATAAAATAAACATAAGTAATTAAATTCTTTATTCATTTATTGGAATTCGACTTTTTCTCTTCGTATTCAAACTTCAAAAGATTGAGTTGCCGTTCTTTGAGTTTGTTATTTTCTTGCATGGCTGTTAACATGCGACTGCTTACACTTACAAATTCTTCTGTCAGTTCTGTTACCGCCTTTGCTACAAGCTCATTGCTGGTCTCAATGGAACGATGAAAACGTCTTAGGCTGGATGCATTTTCTTTTTCAATTTTTATGATTGAGTCCATTTTTTGGTTCACTTCTATCTTTCTTTCATTGTCCTCATCAAGAAATGTTTTTAACCGTTCTGATGTACTCTTCAATTTAGGCCTTTTCGGAGTGCAAGAAAATTGGGGAGACTCTCTTGTTCGCTTTACAGATGTAGATGGCATTTCGTCGTCGATGTCATCACCCGCACTCTCGTTGAGGCCAATTGATGTGCCCGATACACCTTCCACGGACTTCGCAATGCTGCATATGCGAACAATTGTTTCTTTTGTTTGAGTCAGCTGATGTTTAAGGAAGGGTCCGCCACCAGTTGCTCTGCTTTCCAATTGATTGTGAGCTAGTTTCTTTTTAGTCTCAATTTTCAGTCCATGTCTTAATTAAAATTCGAAAGGAAAAATAAGATATCTGCGGATCATAGTTAACTACATGCATATTTTACCTTTTTCCAACCGTTAACATCCTTCTGCGGTGGACCTGCGCTATTTAAAGATGCAGTTAGTTGCTGCCAAAGCGAATCTACAAGCGGTTTGTCGCGCTTTGTAAATCCCTTAGCGATGTCTGCATGTTTTTCCATAAATACTAAAATTATGGATTTTTGAATCTTATTTTTGTGTTTGCCCCTGTTAGTGAATGAAAACATTTTGTGAATTACGTATATATTTTATGAAACAAATAGCTCATTTACTTACATTTCCGTATAAGTTGTTTTTCCGCAATTACAAAAATTTAAATCTGTCAGCAATCTTTCTATCGTTTTATTTCCGATACTCAAACCGACATTTTTTTTTCTGTGACATCAAAACCAATGAAAATTCCGATTCAAACATGAAATCAATAACGACAGAATACATGACACCTAAACAAAATTGCTGTCGTTTTCAAATCTGATTCCGACAACAATCAGATTCTGCGACAGACCTGATTATAATAAATAAAAAAATACTTAATAGACCTAGATTCAATTATTTGTTCAAAAAAATTATTTAAACTAGAAAATGCAAAAATATGAGTACTGTCTGCATTAATATGGCCACCTACTGTACATATGTACAGAAGCGTAATTCAAAAAATTTTTTTTTATTTCAAACAGGATTGATAGTTGCAAGTACTTACATCAAAAAAAATGCTGGTGCAAAGAGATAATATTAATAACTGAATAAGAGAATTTTTCCAACAGAGACAAAAGTTTTTCGTTTGTATCGACTGCGATCATACTGCATAGCAAATAGTGTTGGGAACAATCGAGTGATTTCAACAATCGATAGTTAGTAACTGAATGATTTTGACTATCGAATGATTTTTTTTCACTCGTTCGTTCACTCATTTAATTTTAATTCCAGTGTTGGTTACCATTAATTCTGTATACTGAATGTCTGCAAGTAATTGATCACTGTTAAAAATCAATTTTTTTTTAATAATTTTGCATAATTCATTCAGTCATTTAATATAATAATACCAACTACAGCGTATTGCAACTATGTTTTGATTTAAATTTTTTTTCCTTAACAGCATATTCGTATATGAGGCACAACATAAAATATTACTCTTATTAACTTAATATATTATCACAAAAATATATGAGTGATTTGAAGCAAGTGATTTTTGTAAATCACACAAAGAACTATTTATTCGATAGTTGCGCTGTAGTTGAACTTTTTCTATGAGTGATCTAGTGAGTGAAACTATCAATGAGTGAATCGTGAACAGCTATCGACTGAATGAAAACAAATAGACTATCGAATAACTCGATAGTTTTTATTCGATAGTTCCCATCACTATTAGCAAACATTTTTCCGCACCTACTTCAGCAAAAACTATAAAACCCAAATTTGTGTCTTGAGCTGTTATACTGCCTGCCGCGCCTGATACTATTTTGCCTTTTATTATAGCCACCCAAGTGCCTGCACCAAGCAAAATATGCCTTGGCATAAATTTGTGTCTGCCAATTGTAGGGAACGCATTTTCGGCAAATGAATCGTTAACGGCATGGTTGGTACGGTTGTTCGAATTTTATCTGGACATGTTTCTGATTGTCTGGACTTGGGACTAAAAACTTGGACAATCCAGGAGAATCCAGACCATCTGGCAGCCCTAAGTACACATAATGCATTTGCTATTGTTGCTATTTCCTGTGTTTTATTATTATTATTTTTTTACATACATATATATATCGAGATTTCAATATTTTAGATTCAGTTAAATTATTTTAATTAAGAAGAAATTAATTTTAATGCAGCTTTTTTAATTCAGTTTCTATTAATTAATAAAATTCGCAAATTACTCACTTTGTAGTTTCGAATGCACATAATCCATCGATGAAGACGTCCACTGATGATGTTGAGCATTGAGCTAAAAATTATGAGTTAGTTTTTGAGCAAATAAAAAGTCATATTCTGACTGACCAGGATTGAATGTGCTGGTAAATATTTACATCCTGGCTCAAAGGAATGTCTACTCTAGGGAACAACATTTATGATTTTGTTGAAATTTTAAGTATTTTTTTTTTAGATTTTTGTAAAGCACTAAGGTAATTTTAGTATTATTCATGTACGTTTGTGCTCTAATAGAAATTTAAGACTTAAATTTTTTGGAACAAAATTTCATAATACAATTTTTGTTCAGAGCTTATTGTTGTTCAGTACTTTTAGTGCAAAAAACCACAAAAAAATTACGAGCGCAAAATGCATTAAAATGGGAAACGAGCTGCTTATACTAGTTTCAATGACCGCTACGTCATATCATCAGTAAGCTTTGTTAGCCGAAGCTTAGTAGTCTGCAAGCCTACTATGTTCTATTTCTTGCGTTGATCAGTTAAGAATCACAGCAATAAACAAAACAAAACTTATATATTTTAATGCAATTGGTTTTGTAATCTCTTTGATATCACACATTTCTTGACAATTTTTATCGTTTTTCCTTTTGTTCTTATGCACAGTACAAGAAATATACAGACCACGACGAAACGATAGCACAGCTAGTTTTTCGGTGTTTTAAAGGATTAACAACAATAATATACCCATATATATTTATATAGTAGTGCGATACTTGCATTTATATGAGATTATGCAGTGTTATAAAGCAAACTGCACGTAGGAAGTCAGCCATATACTTAGTACTCGCTTACCATGTTTTCAGATTAGATTCCTCAAAATGAAGCATAGTTTTGTTTTATTATTTAACCGATTTTTTATGTGTATTACGTCAAGGTAAATTTGGCCATCTTATATTTCACTAGACAGCAATCATTTAAGCATCCAGACTGGTGATTAGGTCAGCCTTGAAATGGAGATTTATACAGAGGCATTATCAAGTTGCTGATAAGACTGTTCACCATATTATCCAGATATAACCTAACCTAAGAAAAATACTTTATTTGCCGTCTACAATTACAAAGATAATTTTTTTACGGTATAAAAAAATATTTTTTAAAATTGAATTTCATTGTCAACTGCCAATCCCTCTCCTCAGCGTCTGGCTTTTGAATCAATTTGAAAAATGAGCTTCATACTATTGTGATCTGATTGAATTAGTCTGTTATTCATACACTATTATTGTTGACATTATTAAAACACGGTGGGTGGATATCAAATTAGCGAAGCCCTGAGGAGTATCGTGTTTTACAGTATGGCGTGATTGTTGCTGCTTGAAATACCTGCCAATGCACACTGGTTAGAGTTGTCGATTTTTTGGCATAAACTCAAAAATTTTGTTTTAAATTATATTGATTTGACACATATTTTGCAAGTATATACAGCAGCGGTCAAAATAACAGCAGTTCGGTGTCAATTTTTGAATTGAAAGAAAATATTTCGAAAAAATGAATTTTATTTCTTCTAATCTTTTAAAATATAGTTACTTGAAAAGTCAACAAAATAAGCACATAACATTTTGTGGCAAAAAATTAACGGTATTTTCTAAGTTTTTTATTGTATTGAGTAATTTGTACCTTTGAGCGGTCAAAATAATAGAAGTCTCAACTCCTTTTCTTCTCAAGACTAGGTATTTACTTTTATTAAAAAAATTTAATCATAACAAGTAAGTTAGGCTATTTTTGTATAATAATCCAATGATTTTTTAAATTTTTTAGATTTTAGTGGGTCGTGGAAAGCATTCTACGACAGTGCAAAGTAAAATTATTAAAAATTCCATTTCGCAATGTAAAAGTTTTAAGGAAATTTGAAATTTTATTGAATGTTCTGGATGGTTTCGAATACGATAAAATACACAAATAAACGAAAAACACTAGGCCGAATGCCTCCATGTCCCTCTGGGACGTGAATCATTCAACATAAATTAAGCACAGACATCAAACTAATCGTGATACGTATATGTAATTATGATTCCCAAGAAAATAGCGATTCTGACTCCGATTCTTTAAATCCATATTCCCTTGAGTTGGATGCGGAGGAAAATTGAAAAATGTAAACACTTTTTTTATTAAATTATACTTTTTTATGAAATTTTGGTGTTATTATTTACTATGCGTTAAAAAAATGATCTTAACGCAATATGGGCTGAACGTGTGGGCGTGGTCGGATCAGACTGAAACTTTGTCTATTTGTTTGCAATGATATTACTATTAAATCTGCCAATTTACAGGTCTCTGCAATCATTTTCTGATTTTATGTCAAAAAATTGGCAATTCCGACCAGTGTGCACTGGTCTGAATAATGATTCCAACTGAATTTAATTGTAAATTCATCTTGCACAATTTATTCTTAGTTGCTTGAGATCAGTTTAAATAAATTTATTTCAATCTTTAGATTATTTTTCAAATGAACTTACTAATTGTGTGAAAATTGTGTTTGTGTCTTCATTTATTTCCTTGTGATTGTGTTTTTTGTGAGCCTCCATCGTGCAATAAAACTGAATTTTAAAACGGTGGAATTTATTTGTTATTCGTTTGCTTGGTGCTAATAATTTTTGTTGGTAGAAATTGAGAAAACCGAAAAACTTAGAGTTACTTTATTATCGACACATTTGGGCATCATGACTATATTTTTTATGTGGACGCTGTTTTTTTCTCGAATGAAAATAATTTAATTGGTACGAGCGCTTATATTTTTAAAAGTATATAAGCGCCTGTAACCAGCACGAATAGTGAACAAATTCTCCCGGTGCTATTATGGCACACTGTTGCTGCAGGTACGAAAATTGAAACGCACCCCTGGCACTCTGGCTACCCGGGTTACTAGTTCTTACAGCAACAGTACCCAGCCTTCTCAAAAAAAAATTTTTTTTTTGTTTCAGGCGAAAAATTGTATGACCTTTAATTTGTAAATTGGTAAAAAGTTTGAAAACAAATTTTTTAAATAAATTTTTTTGTATTGTTTTAAGTTCAAAAAAATTATTATTTATAGCCCTTAACTTAAAAAATAAATTTTAAGAAACGAAAAAAAAAACGTTGGAAAAAACAAAGGGGGGGAAGCATAATCCTTTGCGAAAGTCCTTTAAGGGGAGGTGGAGGGGCTAAAGTTGGAGAATTTTTACGGACGTCGTCTATGGACCCCCCGTAATATTTTTTTGTATTGGTGATAATCTATTGATATATCAAAATATCGATATCTCAAGGGATATCGTTATCAATATTTTGAAGATATTTTTGGCGCACTATTTGTCGTTATTCGATTCCAGATTAATCATATTGTTTTATGATATTCATAAGTTGATGACAGAATTTTTTTTTGGAACGTTTTTGTCTTTTTTTCTGAATTTCAATTGAAAAAAAAACCAACTATAAACTCAATCTAATTACGAAACACAATGCTCTATCTTTCTTACGTTCTTTTCCTCTCTTTCTCTAATTTTCTTTTAATTTCTGCATTCGAGTGTACCGAGTGCGCTGGTGCGGTAGCTCTGTCAGACCGGTTCACAAATTACTCAAAATTTGCGTTGTTTTTCAAAATGAGTGACGAAAACAATAAACTAGATTTAAAATCGCACTTTACTAAAGTTGAAGCTAGGCTAATTCTAGGTTAAAATAAACGATTTAAATAATTAAAATCCTTCAGGTTCAGTAAGCTAGATTGATTTGTAGGTTAGAATGAATACCACTTGAAAAACTGAAACTCTTTGCGGTCGGTAATATGTACATAAAAGCCGCGTTGTTTTAAGAACATCGATACAAACTTGATGCCAGTTCATTGCTTTTGGAATAGAGCTGAACTACTGTACTGTACTACTGTACTGAATACTTGGGTGACACAGTTTAATGACCGAATGAAAGAACAAAAATGTAAAACTCTACTTTTCATGGACTATCAATGGATTTGTCGAAAATAACCAATGTTTCTTTCCCGCCGAATACCTCCAGTGTATTACAGCACATAGTTTTGAATCTTGACTTTCACTTCGAATAAGAGAAAACCCACGAATAGGAGATAAAAATAAATCCCCAGACGTAGTCTCTTGTTGACAAGTTTGAGTGTATGTACATTAGAGCGGTTCAAAAAAAAACTTTTTGATTTTTTCACGATGTGTCAGCGGATTACAATAGCCTTATGTGTCTGGGCAAGCCCCATTACTAGGATTAAGGTTAATATTGAAAACTGGATTAGCGCCCTCTGTTTTAAGTAAGCAACCCATTTTCAAAAATCTTGATTTAAAAAATGCTGAAAGTTGTAGAGGTTATAAAATTTTTCAACAAAGTGGGTATGGTTTTCGGGAAACAATCGATCGGGGAATTCAAATCCGTGATTGGTTTTTCTTCATCTTCTTCCTTTCTTACAAAAAAATTGACAATTGACCGGACAAAAGTAAAAAAGTACCGATTTTCCACTTTCTAGCTCCAACACCTCAAATATTATGTTACCGCCGATCCCATGGTACATCATTTTTAATGAACTGATATTCCCTTAAGTGAATGCCGAAACCCTATATCATTATCTTATTTTAAAACAAAGATATCTGCATTTTTCTAAATTAACAGACCTGATTTTTTTCGAATCGGAGTCGACAAATTTGCGTATTAAGGTGATTCTAATTTTTTTTTATTTAAAATAGTAACCATAAATCGGGAAATTCGAATTCGTGATTAGTTTTTCTTCTTCTTCTTTTTTTCTTACAAAAAAAACTTAAAATTGACCGGAAAAAAATTAAAAAATTCCGATATTGTACTTTAAAGTTGCAAAATCACCCCATATTATTTTGCTGCCGATCCCGTTTTACATCATTTTTGATGTACTGTTATTTGCTTAACAGATTGCCGTAAGCCGCATATCATTTTCTTATTTCGAACCCGAGATATCTGCATTTTTCTAAATTAACAGAACTGACATAATTTGAATTTTTGAATATTTTAGAAAAATCTATAGAATATTTCAATTATGGCAGTTCTGTTAATTTGGAAAAATGCAGATATCTCGGGTTTGCAATAAGGAAATGATATGCAGCTTACGACATTCTCTTAAGCAAATAACAATACATTAAAAATGATGTAAAACGGGATCGGCAGCAAAATAATATGGGGTGATTTTGCAACTTTAAAGTACAATATCGGAATTTTTTAATTTTTTTCCGTTAAATTTTGAATTTTTTTGTAAGAACAAAAGAAAAAGAAGAAAAACTAATTACGAAATCAAATTCCCCGATTGATGGTTACTATTTTAAATAAAAAAAAAATTAGAATCACCTTAATACGCAAATTTGTCGACTCCGATTCGAAAAAAATCAGATCTGTTAGTTTAGAAAAATGCAGATATCTTTGTTTTAAAATAAGATAATGATATGCGATTTCGGCATTCACTTAAGGGAATATCAGTTCATTAAAAATGATGTACCATGGGATCGGCGGTAACATAATATTTGAGGTGTTGGAGCTAGAAAGTGGAAAATCGGTACTTTTTTACTTTTGTCCGGTCAATTATCAATTTTTTTGTAAGAAAGGAAGAAGAAGAAGAAAAACCAATCGCGGATTTGAATTCCCCGATCGATTGTTTCCCGAAAACCATACCCACTTTGTTGAAAAATTGTATAACCTCTACAACCCCGATCGATTGTTTCCCGAAAACCATACCCACTTTGTTGAAAAATTTTATAACCTCTACAACTTGCAGCATTTTTTAAATCAAGATTTTTGAAAATGGGTTGTTTACTTAAAACAGAGGGCGCTAATCCAGTTTTCAATATTTACCTTAATCCTAGTAATGGGGCTTGTCCAGACATATAAGGCTATTGTAATCCGCTGACACATCGTGAAAAAATCAAAAAGTTTTTTTTTTGAACCGCTCTATTGTACATATATAAGATCACTCATATCTGCGTCAAAATATGACGGTTACCGTGCTAATTACGTTTTTTTGGTATTATGCAACTCGCGAAGAGGTCATTTCAGCTTTTAAATTCGTCACTTGTTTTATGCTTGCGTCGACTTATTCTAATTTGATTTTCATTAACTTATTAAATTTTTTAATAAATATTAAACCGTGACATATTTATAAATTTGGTGTCTTAACATAACTATGCGAAAACACACTAAAAACCAGATTTCGACGAAAAAAAATTTCTGTTCTGCATCCAATGAGGTTTTTGCTCGCTAAAAGTGTAATAATTTTTTTACTTACTTGGGTGGCCATAACAACGCGTTACCGGGTTATGGCCGACCTCAAAAGCTCTCTCCAAGTGCCTCTGCTTCGCGCGCGCCTTCTCCAATCAGTCACACCAAGCGTGGATAGGGTTTCCTCGGCATGGTCTTTCCATCGGAGGCATGGTCTTCCTCTTCGTCGTCGCCCAGCGGCTTCCGCATCAAACACCTTTTTCGCCGGAGCTTCTTCGGCCATACGCACAACATGTCCCAGCCAGCGCCGACGTTGGATACTGATGCGCTTGACTATGTCAAATTCAGCGTAGAGCTCGTACAGCTCGTGGTTCATTCGAATACGGTAGTCGTCGCCGACGTGAACTGTACCGAAGATTTTGCGAAGAATTTTTCTCTCAAACACCCCAAGCGTGGCTGCATCAGTCTGCGACACTACCCATGCTTCTGCACCGTAAAGTAGAACGGGTAAGATGAGCGTCTTGTAGAGTGTCAGTTTTGTCGAGCGAGAGAGGTCTCTACTGACTCTTTTTCGATAGCAGAGAACGCAGCGGTAACATCTCGCTTACAACGTCCAATGATATCAATATCATCAGCATATGCAAGGAGCTGGACACTTTTGTAGAAAATAGTGCCATTACGATGTACACTGGCTCTTCGCAACACCCCTTCCATCACAAAAATGAAGAGGTTGCAGGATAGTGGATCGCCTTGTCTGAAACCTCGTTCGGTATCAAATGTTTCGGAGAGGTCCCTTCCTACGTCATTCTGCAAAGCCGCACCAGCTTCGCAGGTATACCGAACTCAGACATGGTGGCATACAGGCAATCCCGTATCGGAATTTTCATAATTCTTGGACCAAAAATTTAAAATTTTTTTTTTTTCATTTATTTTTTTAATGGAAATTTATGTAGTGGTACTGACAATTGCAAATTACAGTGTATTAAGGTGAATACAGTGAAAACAACAAAGAATTTGAGCTGTTACACACGAAACACCAAAACTCTACTCGCGGAGAGACCACAGATTTTCAATTTTTCGGTTAATTTTTCCATTGAAGTATACTATTTTTTACCATTTATCTAAAGGAGACATAACGACGAGTAAGTGAGCCAAAACAAAACTCTTTAGGAGGTGTAGTTTTAAGAGGAATCTCAGTTAAAAATTTCGATTTTTTTAGCTTAAAAATTCAATTTAACAACAACATCTAAATATTTCCGCCTGAAAAAATTACTGCCTTTGTGTAACACTGAACATTATCTTTTGCCCAAGTTTCAGCTTCATAGATACTTTGTTGTCAAAGAAAAAAATTAAAAACCAAAAAACCGGTTTTCAGCCATTTTTTCGAAAAATTTTGAGGTTAAGGTGAAAATTATCAGTACAAAAGTTGTAGATCTTATTATTTCCTACAAATCTTGTATAAAACTTTTTTTTGATATGATGCACAGTTTAGCCAGAAATCGATAAAAACCGTGTTCAACCTCTAAAAATGCACCCCATTCCACCCCGGATAGCTGCTGTCGGTTCGATTTTTTCGTTCGCTTTTACAAGAGCTTGTTCAACAATATTCCGTTGTCATATTGCTGTAACGAATTATTTTGTTGTTCAAACCCTATTTCTCCTGGACTAAATTTGATAGAATGTTTTTAGCGAATATAGACATCACTCAAAATAAATTAAAAATTGTAAATATGGACGTTACCACGCCCCTTTCTTAATTTATTCTTCCTATTTCCAAAACTATTTGACGCAAATAGATGCATATGTAAAGAGTACCTAGAAAACTTCTGTCCAAATAATATGGGCTTTGCCCCACCTCCAAAACGCTTGATTTGTCACTTTTTCCAAATCATTTCACTCTTTTTAAGAAAATTCGCTTTTGTATAGCGAAATAGTAATACTTGTCTCAGATATTTATATCTAAGTTTCTAATGCAATTTAAAAATATCTAGTAATGTCAAATGGAATAAAGCTGTATTTTTTGTATAGAATACAGGTAGATGCACTTCTGATAACAGTGAACTCTAGTACAGGCCAACTTTATAGACACCTGTTTTATTACGGTAGATATAATACAAGGAATTTAGCTTATTAGGTAGTTAAACTTTTTCGCTGAACAAGTATTATGCTTGAGGTTTGTAACACAATATTTTGTACCTGTATTTGTATAAGAGTCAAATTTTAAGCCTCAATAACTCAGTCTTTTCTGACTATCTAAAGTGTGAGCTACGCAAGTTTCCAAGGAAAATGAGTATATCTTATGAAAATTTGTTTGAAATATTTGCAAACAGCGAAAATGGAGATTCATTTGTGGTTGCGGTAAAAAACAACTACCCGAAACATATTAAGGATGAGCATAAACAAAAGTTAAAAAAATTTTACTGCAACACAAGGAGATATTGGGTGTCATGTAATAGAACCAAAGCGAATTTTTATATAAAGTATGCAGAATTTCTTAAAAAGGACTTTGAGCTATCACTTGATGATATTCCTAGCACATCACAGGCCTCCAGAGGAAGACCAGCAAAACAAATTGAAAACTGTGTCGAATTTATGAAAAAGAGAAAAATAGCAGTTGCCACTGGAAACATTTCAAAAGAGAACTTAGCAGATGCGCTCAGCATGAAGTACGTATACAACAAAGATCATGAAATGAAAAAGGCAGAAATAACGAAAAGAGTTTTATTGGCAAACCCAACAAGAGTCGATCGAATCAAAAAAAGTATTCCTACTCCACAATGTGATCCCATAAAATATGACGGTGCCAGTGCTTTAGCGCTTTTCCTAGATTTTGGGCTTTCAAAGGAAAAATATAACAACTTGAGAAATTCATTAAGCCACAACGTAGATGTTTTTCCCAGCTACAAAGTTGTGTCAGAAGCCAAAAAGGAAGCGGTTCCTGGAAACTGTACGGTGACAGAAACATCAGCTGAAGTTAGACTCCAAGATTTACTAGATCATACCGCTAAGCGAATTTTTAGCAGTAAAAGCAACCATGAAATACAATCGTTCCCAGATAATATTTCTTTGTTAACAAAGTGGGGCTGTGATGTATCATCTGGACAAAGTGCATATAAACAAAAAATTTCTACAGAAGAATGACAAAACATTTCAGATGCCAACATGTTTATGGCTTCAACAGCCCCACTTCGAATAAGGAGTGAAAATGCTGAAAATTGGAAAAACCCTCGACCATCATCAGTTCTTTATTGTTGACCCACAATGTTTAAGTACGCAAAAGAATCTTCAGATCAAATAAGAAGCACCATTAGCAATATAAAACAACAAATAAATGAACTTCAACCCACCATATTTGAAGGAAATAATGACAAAAAAAATATAATTAGACACGAATTATTTTTAACAATGATTGATGGCAAAGTACTTAATGAGATAACTGGCACCAAATCTACTAGATCTTGTGCTATATGTAAGCGTTCACAAAAAGATTTCCGAAGTAATGATGACTCTAACGATGAACACAATTATGAGTACGGCATTTTGCAATCACATGCAAGGATAAGATCCAAGGAATTTATTCTGAAACTAGCCTACAGCATAGGAAATGATGATAATCCAAACAACCAAAAGTCAAGAAAAATAATAATACAAGATCAATTTCGAGAAAAACTGGGTATTATAGTAGATACTCCTAAGCAAGGATTTGGTAGCACAAATGACGGAAACATAGAAAGGCGATTTTTTGAGAACCAGAAACAACTTCAGAAATAACGGGAGTCGATGAGGACGTGATAAAAAGATTACAAGTTATTTTAAACGTACTATCCTGTAGACAACCCGTTAAAGTAGAAAAATTTGAAAAGTATACCAAGGAAACCGCAGACATATTAGAACATAAATACAGCAAAAAATTACTGAAACCCTCTGTCCATAAGATTTTAGCTCATAGTGGACAAATTATCACGCCTTACCAATAGGAGAGTTATCAGAAGAAGCACAAGAGTCTAAAAACAAAGATTATAAGAAGTACAGATATAGCAATACATATAAAATTTCACGTATTCGACAGAATGAGGACTTGTTCAATATACTTTCAGCATCTTCAGATTCTTTGATTTCATCACTTAGGCACGTTAGGTCACGAAAAGAACTGACTGATAAATTCTGTAGTACTGCTTTAAATTTCTTAGGTATCCAAAATAATGATGATATTTTTATAGAATTGTAGATTGTTGTTGATTTTTTAAAGAAATTACCTAATTTATTACTTAGCCTTTGAGAAAAACTGTTTATAAATTATGTTAAGAGATAAAAAAATAAATGCATATGAATGAATTAGTAAAAATTAAAAAAAAATTTTTTTAAAACAATATTTAAAAAATTTTTAAATTATTAAAAGTTCACTCATTGAATAAAGCGCACTAAAATTTATAAAAAGAATTTTTTTTTTATGGATTTATACCACTAAAAACCAAGAATTTCGAAATTTGGGCTTTCACCTCTTTTTAAAAGTATTTATAGCTATGCCTCAAACCTGAATCTTATATGTGTCATATCTATAAAAATATTTCCAACCAAAATCAAAAAACTTTACTCAAATATCTTTACCCGTTCAAAAGTTATGATTTTAGCAACGCGAAATCGGAAAAGGCGCCACTGTGCGCCGGTCTTGAACAATTCAGCAGGCAGGCTATCGGCACCAGCCGCTTTGTTGTTCTTAAGTCGTTGGATCACAACTCGTGCCGCGTCATGGCTAGGTGGTGGTACGTCCACACCATCGTCGTCGATTAGTGGAGTCATCGCCAGAAAGCAGCTTGGAAAAGTGTTCCCTCCATAATCTCAGTGTACCCTGCGTATTCGTAACCAGATTTCCATGTTCATCTTTACAGGTATATACTCCGGGCTTGACACCTTGGGTCAGACGCTCGTGCCTTTCCTGCTTTCGTTTCTTACGTCTGAAAAGGCGCCTCTCTTCCTTTCTCTTTTCCCGGTAGTTTTCGTGCACGGCTCGTGTTGCGGCTGACTGCAGGGTTCTTTTGTAAGCGGCGTTTTTCACTGCAGTAGCTTCGCGACACTCCTGGTCATACCATTGATTTCGCGGAAGTGGGCGTCGGAATCCAATGACTTCCTCAGCGGCAGAGCGCATGGAGCGGGATATATGCGCCCAAAGTCCACCGGTATCATCGGGTAGAGAGTCAGGTTGAAGAAGCAGTTCTGAGAGGCGACCGGAATAGGCTTCGGCCATCCGATGTGATTGCAGCTTAGCGACGTCCAGCTTTCATTGCGTACCAGAGCGTACATTCTTTGCATTGCACAGCCGCATGCGTATCTTGGCTGCAACAAAATAATGATCAGATTCAATATTGACTCCCCGGAACGTATGAACATCTAGCATGCTAGAAGCATGCCAACCGTCGATCACAACATGATCGATTTAGTTGCGTGTTTTCTGATCAGGGGTAGTATTTCACCGAGGCCGAGGCGAGGTTCTAATTGATCTCGGTCTCGCCTCGTTTTATAAATTTAAGCCTCACCTTGGCCTCGGACGAGATCTTGCCATCACATGCCTCGCCTCGCCTCGTTCTCAGCCGAGGCACCTCGGCGAAAAAGTGAGGTTTTTATTAAAATAAATAAAAAATTATACATGTATCAGGGCTGATAGGCTGATCAAGCCTCAAGAAATAAAATAAAATATCTGTTTTTATTTTTGGTGAATTAGATGAGATGTGATAGATTTAATTATTTTCTTATATGGGAAGGAGAGGCATTGCCTATTTTTCTAAACCAAACTAAGCTATGAACCTTTTACAAACTATAAGAAAGATATGTACCAAATCTTATTTATCTACGTCAAATAGATATTGAGATATGATAAAGTTAATTTTTTTAAGTTAAGTTTTATTAATCTGCATCAAGTAGTTGATAACAAAGGGTTTTCCAATAAGAGCGCTACACAAGTTTTTTTAAATAAAACAAAAACGGTTTGGGAAATTAATGAAATTTTTTATTCTTGTAAAAGAACATTCGATGCCATTATCATCAATTATTTGATCTTGTAAGGATGTAAGCCAAGGTCTTTTCGCAAAATTCGCCACAACGACGTCACAGAGATGCCCAACGCTTGAGAACGACGTGTGAGAGACACTAGCGGCAGCAATATTCTCACTTCTTTGTCTCACTGGCACGGGAACAATTTGTACTGTGCCTGTGGATTCAAATTTTTCCACTAGACGCTCAATTGTTGATCTGACAGGACGATTATGACGACCATAAATTGGACGTAGCGCTCTTAAAGTTGAGGCCACTGACTCCGAATTTCGGTAGTAAATTTTAATAATTTCGACTCGTTGTTGGATCGTATATCTTTCCATGATGAAATGGCAAACCTTACTGAAGAGAAATGTCAAAAGAACGGGAAAAAATATGGCGTCGTTTGCTGTCCCTATTGGTCTGCTTTTGTAGCGTCTCTATTGAAAAACCCTTTATTTGATGAATTCTGCTTTTCTCTTATGTCGGGGTGGCATTTATCGCAAACTATGTTACGGAGCATCCCAAATCATAAGAAACATACATGTATGTCAAATCTTTCGTCGGTCGGTTGAACGGCTTAGGAGTCCATTAGCAACGAACATACATATATTGATCTTTATTTATATACTAGCATTACGCTGTGCGTTTCGTTTCACCTTACCGGTTCTTAGAAAGACTATTAGAATAAATAAATTTCAATGCAGTGTTGTCAATCATGCAGTTTTGCTTATAGCCTTACCTGCTTCCCTAATCGATCAATCGAGGCGAAGTCGCATAGAAGCTGATGCGATCCAAGCACTTCTGTGCATTAGCGCTTGGACCAAATCTGAACTCGTAAAAAGCACATGCGTCTTAAAAATAAAACAAAGTAGTTTACTCAAAATAAAATACTAAAATATTAGTTAAATATAGATTTTAATATAAAAATTACATTCATATTTTAAATCTGCATATGGGTCTTACGAGTTCAGATTTGGTCAAAACGCGCCTCGCTCTTGGTTTCGAAAACGAGGCGAGGACGAGGCGAGGTGTCGTGTGATCTCGCCTCGCCTCGGTAAAGCGAGGAAAACTTATTTTTCCATCTCGCCTCGTTCTCGTAGTCAAAAACGAGGCTGCCTCGTAGCCTCGGTGAAACACTAATCAGGGGACAGCCAGGTGGCCTTGTGAATATCGAGGTGTTGAAATCTGGTGCTACTTACTACCATGTTTCGCGCCGCGGCGAAGTCGATCAGCCGTAGACCGTTGATTGAGGTGGTATCGTGAAGGCTGAATTGACCGACAGTGGGGCCAAATATACCTTCTCTTCCGACCTTTCCGTTGAAGTCCCCGAGTACAATTTTAACGTCGTGGGCCGGGCAGCGGTCGTATACTTCCTCGAGTCTCGCGTAGAAGGCATCTTTGACAGCATAGTCCTTTTCCTCCGTCGGGGCGTGCGCGCAAATCAAGATGATGTTAAAAAATCGAGCCTTGACGCGGATCGTAGCAACCTTTCGCTCACATATGTGAACCTGGAGATATAGTGGCGAAGTCTTTTGCTTACTACGAATCCGCATCCCAATTCGCGCCTCTCCGCATGACAGCTGTAGTAGATATCGCAACTTGTTTGGTTAGAGCAACCTTGTGCTATCCATCTGGATGGCGGTGATGTCAGCCTTAATTTTTCCGAGTGTATCCGCCAATTCGATAGAGGCACCTTCCGTATTGAGGGTCCGTGTATTCCAGGTGCATATCCTTAAATCATAGTTCTTTTTTCGTTTTCAGTGGTCGTCAACCTTGAGGGGTTCTGTATCCGAGGCTTTTTTAGTCTTCATTGGAATGTTTTTTTTTACATGGCGGGTACCAAACCCTGCGCACAACCCAGTTTACTTCCATGGAGGACACGCTGCACACATTCGCTCACTATCTCAGAGGATCGCGGGGAGGCTGTGTGTCAACTTGCTAATGGTTGGCTCAGAGATCGCTCTGGCAATCCCCAGGTGGAAAGCAGTCAGAAACTTTACTCTGATCAACCAAAAGCCAATCCATTATAATTTTTTTACCCGAGTCTTATTTGAATTGTCATTTCGTCAGAGTTTCCAGATTTGGGAGTTTTTGTAATTTGAGGTAATTTTTTGCCATCATTTTCCTATTAAACCGAAAAATTTAATTGAAAGTTTATTGACTACTTGATAATTGAAAGAATATTTATAATAACATACGTACGACTTATTTTTTATTTAAAAACAGTATTGTTTTAACATATTTTTAATGCCAAAATCTCAAGTTTAAACAAAAAAGGCTTCTCAGGTCAGATTTCAAGAATGCGTTATAGCAAGTTGTTGTTAAATGAAATGAAAATTAGAGACGGAGGATTGGTTTTACGTCCGAATTATGGAGTAACTCATTTTGTAACAATTGCAGATTATACTTAAGTATTTAGCAATACCATCACAATTATAAAGTAAATAATTGCTTTTGTAAGATTTCATTGTATCACACAATTTAGCGCTTGCACACCAGAAGATTTTGGTCATCGATAGTAATCTAAGCCTTTATCTATTTCAGGTTTCTGCTTATTGAATAACACATGATTTTTAGGGTGTCCCAAAAAATAAATGCAATTTTTTTAACGCAAACCCTCTAACTTTATTTACATGATGTCAAAACAATTGTAAATAAAGTTTCATGGCATCACGGCAACCCGTGCCGACTTGAATCGAAACATGCCACTATTTGCAAGTAGTATCAACTCTTCAGGAAGCGAACAGGCTCAGGCAGTTTGAAACGCATTAGGGATGGGTAAAATCGATATGAAAAAATATCGATATGCATCGATAGTACATCGATAAGACCAAGAATATGTTTTTATATTTCTATTTGAGAAAAGTATGCCAAGAAGGCTAAGGAATGCAAAAAATTGATAAGAAGAAGAAATCGATAAAACATCGATAACGGGCAAGAATTATTTTTCTACCTCTCCCCTTTTCTTTATCTATTTTTTAGAAGTAACACATTTAACAAAAAACATGATAACTGAAAACGAGTTCTTTAAATATTAATTTATATAATCAAAGAAAAAACTCAAAGAGACCAGCTTCCTCGCTCCCCAAACCTACAAGCACATATAACCAGTTCCTTAACCTAACCTAACTAACCTAACCTATCTAACCTAACCTATCTAACATAACCTATCTAACCTAACCTAACCTGGACAAATTTCCCCGATCCCCAAACCTAACAGCAGGTACACAGATTGATATATCGGTAATAAAAAACAAACAAATTCTACTTGAAATTTTATTATAATATCCTTTTATGTTTTACAAAAGCTAAACCAACCTAAGAAAATGTATCCTGAGATAACAAAACTAACCTGAAGAGGTACAATAACGTTTTCACACTACAGGCGGGTATTCTAACCTGCTGCTAGTATACTAACATAGCAGCAGCAGGTATATTAACCTAACCTACTTAACCCACTGCTGAATGAGAATCAAGATAAAATTAGGTTAGAATTGAGACCATCTGAATTCCCTCGTTCTTCAAATCTACAAGAAGGTACTTAACATGCAGAACTTGACCTGGACAAGTTCCCTCATCCCGGAACCTGCAAAAAGTTTCCTAAACAAGGTTCGGAAATTGCTTGTAGATATTGGGATCAGGAGAAACCACTCTAGGTTAAGCTAGACAGGCCAGGGACTTGCTAGAAGGTTTGGAAAGCGAAGGAACTTGGCCTGTTCAAGTTAAGTAGGTTAAAGACCTGCGTAGGTTCAGAAAGCGGGGCAACTTGTACGGATTAAGTTACAGGTTAGGTACCTGCTGTTAGGTTTGGAAAGTGGGGCAACTCGTCCAGGCTAGGTCGGGCAGGCTAAGACCTGCTGTTAGGTTTGGAAAGGGAAGGAACTCGTCCAGGTTAGGTCGGGCAGGTTAGGTACCTGCTGTTGAGTTTGGGGAGTGGGGCAACTCGTCCAGGTTAGGTTAGGTTAGGTAACTGCTGTTAGGTTTGGGAAAAGAAGGAACTCGTCCAGGTTAGGTCGGGCAGGTTAAGTTCCTGCTGTTAAGTTTGGGAAGAGAATGAACTCATCCAGGTTAGGTCGGGTAGGTTAATAATATTTTTAGTTTTTTTTGTTTGAAAATGAGGACTATTGCGCGCGCGTGTTTTCCCTCTATTAGTTCAATGTCGTGTCTTTAACACACAGTCAGTTTGGTAAGTGTTTTCGTTTATCAGATTGGCAACGAGTAAATGTGAACATATAAATCTAGATAATATTCTGCAAAATTTTAACGAGAAATATAATATTTATATTTTGTACATCAGTATTCTGATAATTGCTTGTGTTGAATCAAAATGCATATATTATATTTCAAAATAAATCAGTTCTTATCGATGTTGATGTTTCGCAAAGAGACATCGATAGTTATCGATGCTTGACTCACATCGATTTCTATCGATAGTTATCGATTTTACCCATCCCTAAAACGCATTATCGATTGGAACCTTGAACACAAAGTGCAAATTCTTTTTTGTGATACTACTGCTTCAAATACTGGTCGCATTATTGGTGCCTGTGTACTTGTCGAATAGAAACTGAATACAGAAATGCATATTTTTCCTTGTCGCCATCCAGGGTTTGAAAGCTAAGTCAGTAAAAAATTAAACATGCCGTTTTTTACTGACTGCAGTCAGCAAAGCAAAAATAATGGAAAGCAGTGCTGTCGTTTCGAAAAAAATTTAAGTGCTCAATTTAATATTTTTGGATAGGACTTTATGAAAATGGGTAGCATTACACTAATATACATGTACTTACACCTACTTTTATGATAAAAAGAAATTATTAATAAAAGTTAGAATAGTATTTGTTGAAATTCATTTATTGTAGTCTGTATGTACATTAGACATATTCAAACAAATGAAATGTTCTAGAATAAGTACTTCAAGACTTCGAAAATTTTTTCATATTCGAGTATATCCTCATTTTAAAAAATAATAATAAAAAATAGTCCTAGGGTTACTACCAGAGCTGCAAACTTTTTTTTTCCGAACTTGGCCAAAAAAATGAAGAAAATTTAAGTTTTTTCTTATTTATAATATTTTTTTATTTAATTTAATGTTCTTAGTTTTTTATTCTGGCTGTAGGTCAGTATATAAAATATTTTTAGATTTTTATATAATTTTTGCTTTATTATTATTTTCAATATTTCGGCTTTATTTTAAAGTCATCTTCAGGAAACTGGAAACAAAAAATACACAGCAATAACTAATATTTTTTACAATATTCGTCAGAAAATATGCTTACATTAACATAAATGAAAATTACGTAAAAATTAACAAGAAACAAAAAATTTTTTTAAAAACAACATAAAACATCTTTATTACTATACTAAATTTGGACATCAACTACTTTCATTGTTTTTTATTTTCTTATTAGATACCTATAATTGTGTGCAACGCTCTCAGTATCAGTTTTAAAGTTTATTCTTTGCTCTTGTGGGATGTTGATGATGTGGAGCATTTCTAATGTTAGTCTTTTTTTGTAGTTTGTCTCTTGTTGCAGTATGTTAACGTTGTCAATGTCAGCTGTGTGTCCTAGTCTTGCACAGGGCCTGCTACTGCTGTTTTTTGGTCAGATTGATGTCGTAACCTTTGGTCCGATCTGTGTGCTGACATTCTTGTTTTTAATTTATTTTTCGTAGTCCCTACATATACCATATTGCACTTTGTTGTTACACCTCCACCGCATGGGATTTTGTAAATAATGTTTGATTTGTCATTGTTTTCAATTTTAGTTTTTGTATTGCTGTAATATTGTCCAACTGTGTTTATAATTTTTGGTGCGATTTTGTATGTTTCTTTGTCGTATATATCTGATTTTTTTAGTCTGTCAGTTAGTTGAGGTACATATGTCATCGACTTGTAAATTACTCTGGTTTTCTTTTTTCTGTGTTTCGTTGTATGTAAAATCTTTTTATCATTCCATTTATGGTTTCTGTTGGAAAATCATTTTTGCCCAAAATGGTTATTTTTTTCTTATTTTGTCCATGGAATACCTCGTCACTGATGGTCAATATTTTTCCGATAAAATTTTGGGCGGTGTTTCTTATAATATTTCGTGGATGCTTAGAGTTATAATTGATCAATCGTCCAGAGGCAGTAGGCTTTCGATACCAGTCAATCTTTAAAACGTTGTTTTTCTTATCACTAATGTGTCAAGATAAGCAAGAGCTCCATTTCCCTCCTCTTCCATGGTGAATTTGATGTTCCTGTGAAAATTGTTCAGTTCCTTTAGCGTCATTTTTATTGCATCTGCCCGTATAATTCCAAAAAGGTCATCTACATATTTAGTTAAAAAACTTTGTTTTACATATTAATTTTTTCAAAACTTGTCAAGTAACTCATCTAAAACAATATCCGCGATGATTGGTGATAGAAGTGAGCCCATAGGCATACCTGTTAATTGTGAGTATATCTTATCCTTATATTTAAAATATCTGCAGTCCTTTATTGTAAAATTTAACATCCTCATAAATTGTTCTTTTGTTATAGTGGTGTATTTTGCAACCTGGTCCCATTTTTCTTCGATTGTTTTTATCCCAAATTCAACTGGAATACTCGGGAAAAGAGATATAACATCAAACGATACCATTACTTCGTCATCAAAAATGTAGGTATTGTTCAAACTTTCTTTAAATTTCGTCGAATTTCTGGTGTTGTATTTTGATTCCTTTGTCAAGTTTTTCAATATGTTTGCCATATATTTGCATAACATATAGGATGGGGTATTGATGAATGAGCAGATGGGCCTTAGTGGGGTGTCACTTTTGTGCAATTTTAGAAGTCCGTAAATTCTGGGTGGATTTGATGCTTTTGATTTTACTAAATATTTTTCTTGAATAGATAAGTATGACGTTATTGTTGTATAAACTGTCTACTAATTCATTGTTTTTTGTTTCTAATTTAGTTGGATCTTTTTTAATTCTTCTATACGTCATCATATCTCCTATTATATTGTTCATTCTATCGTCATAATCCACTTTCGTCATTGCTACAGTAACATTACCTATATCCGCGTTGAGAATAAGAATGTCTTTGTTTTGTTTTAAAAATTGTTAAGTTTGTTCCACTGTACTTAAAATATATTAGTCTCTCATGTTAAAATGTGCTCTTCTCTTGTAATTGTAGATCATTGTAGTAAAATTGGTTCTCGCGTTTTCTTGTCTCTCTTTTTCTGTTATTGTTTGAATGCACTCTTCTCCATCAGCAATGTATTTTAGTAGTGGTAAGTTCTTTTCTGTTGTGGATAATGACAGTAGCCACTGCCCAGTAGGCAAGGGCAGGAGCTAACAGTGCTTCTAGAAGGCCTTCCTTGGTAAGTATAAGGCCTTCCACCCTCCTTTCAAACGTACTTTCTTTTTTATATGAAATGGCCGCAGAAAACAGGCTTTCTAAGACAGCTTACCGTAGAAGGACTCTCAGAAGTACTTGACAAAAATTTAATTTTAATACATCGTAAAGACTCTAAATATTAATTGTTTTTTTTTTATCCGCGCAATCTCACTTGCGTTGATATTTTTTTAATGACTTTACAATTTGACAAAGAATTCACAAAACTCTACCTCCTTAACATAACATGAAACAACAGAAGACTAGCCTGCATACCTCTCTTAATTTCTGACCATGTGTATACTTTTCATGTCGTATATGTACAATGCATATGACAAAAAAGTTATGCCGAATCATAAAACATTACAATACATGAAATAAAAAAGAAACAGAAAAGCGCTAAAGTAAATGGAGTCCTTCTTTTTGCCTTATAATATCAGGCCTGATAGGACGTCTGTTGTGGCAAGGCATATTATGCCTTCTATGATTTTATTTTTATTTGCATGAAAATTTAGTTTTGAGAAGTCTTAAATCGCAGCAGTGCTAGCAGGCCTTCTCCGAGTAAGGCCTTGCTCAGTTGCCTGCTGGGTGTGTACGTGCGGGTATATTTGTATTGGTTTTGTTCACGAACCACTCTGTATTTATGTTAGGTATTTTACATTGTTCTTCACGTAACTTTATGTATTTGTTTTTCTGTAACATTAGCTCTTAAATTTTCATTTATTCTGTTAACATTTTGCTTAATTTGGTTGATGTGCAGACTATGTTTATTTCGTTTTGTTTTACCAGCTGATGTTTGTATTTTATAAGTAAATTGATATTTTTTTTCTGGAAAACATATGTGTGTTGCGACCAGAGAACGTCATTGAGTAGCTCACTGAGTGTTTTGAGCCCCTACCAAAAATATGAGCCGTGAGTGTGCCTTTTGCATGAAAACAGTGAGTGTGAATCATACTTACACTCACTAATAGTGAATCCGTAGATGACATGCTGCTCATGAATCTGAGCTTTTAGTAGCTCTAGGCTCATGAATGTGAATGCGTGAAAAGCTCACACTCACATGGACTCAGATTCATGAAGCAGTGAATAGCGTGAGCCACTTATGTTCAAGGCTCAAACAGCAGGTGTGAGATTGTGTGAAATTTGACCTCATGATTAAATTTTTCGTACGCATAAGCGCAACCTTCTTAGCAGTTTTTCCCGAAAGGTTTGCCTTCTGCAAACGACGAAGAATTGTAGGAGCGTTTACAGCATTTCCGATTTCAGCAGAAATTGCCTTGGAGGACTTGAAAGAGCGAGCAACTTCTGGAGAGGTTTTCGTTGGTCTACCTCTAGTTTCTTTTCCTATTTTCTCTATAAAAACATTTTGCACAAAACGCAAAGACTAATCCATCAAACTAGCGATGTCCCGCAAAGTTTTTACTCTTTTTCGTAGGCTCAGAACCAATCGTCACTCTTCTGATGAGCAATGACTTTTTCGGCCCATATCTATAGTATATTTTTCAAAATTTACTTGCAATGAATTTATATATAAATATACTATTACCGTTATTTAAAAAAAATCACAAGAAAATTGAAGTTTTAGATATAAAATTGAAAAATAAAACAAGTGTATCTATTATTTTGATCAACGACTTTGCGCCCGTTTTCGATTTATATTCACTGGCGAAAAAATAGGGGAAGTACAGTGAGTCAAACAAATTTAGAAACAGCAAGATTTATTTTTAATAACTAACAAAAATGCACTTTAAAAGTTAAAAAAATTTATTTTTTCTCTGTCATGATATTCTTTGTTACATACCTACTAGGGTTGGCAATCCCGGGATCCCGGGATTTGCTCTAAATATAGGCTAAAGTAATCCCGGGATTACAAAGAGACAATCCCGAGATTGGTGGAAAGGAAAGGTGACACGTTAGAAACCCTTCGTCGTTAAGAGAAACGCTAAAGAGCGCCTAAAAATCACAAAAACCACGTTAATCAGCCAAACGCATTTTAGGACAATGTAATATTTAGTGACGAATCAAAATATAATATTTTTGGATCAGATGGGTGTTGTTTTGCGAACTCCAAGCACTTATTAGCGTTTCTCTTAACGACGAAGGGTTTTCAACGTGTCACCTTTCCGTTATACCTAGCCTCTAGGAAGCACATTTCGCAGATTTTGGTAATTTTAAACTACGTACGACATTGCTATATGCTAGTAGTTATTTTTGGAGCTGATACATCTGAATTTTTCTGGACCACCACTAAGATAGAACGTTAATAACGTGATTTCAAGGCATTTTTGTACTAACGAAAACATTCTAAATGTTCTGCGTTTCTAAACTTTTTTGGCTACAATTTCGTATGCTCTTAGTCGTCTTTCCTTTTTCCTCTAACGGGAAAGTTTTTTCTTTCAAGTTTTGTCATTGATTTAGAAATAGTATGTAACAAACAAAGAATATCATGACAGAGAAAAAATAAATTTTTTTAACTTTTAAAGTGCATTTTTTGTTAGTTATTAAAAATAAATCTTGCTGTTTCTAAACTTGTTTGACTCACTGTACCTACTTTCATTTCTCAGTTACCGGCATTGCCAAATTGTACTCTCTTGTTTTACAAAGAATTCTAATGCCAATTCTTCCAAAAATGGAATTTATTGGGATCGAGTGAAAATGTTTTTGGTGTATCTATTATTATGATCAGGGGTGTATATGGGTGATTCAGAAAACTATTAGAGAAGGAAAACAGGTAAATTTTAAAATGAACACTGCAAAAAACCACACACTTCACGTTTTTTGTTTTCGTCAACTCACATAAGTATACGAACGATAAGGCACAACTGCACTAATCGTTATTTTTTTGATGAAAGATTATGGGTTTTCTATTGTTTCGTGCTTGTTTTGGAGTTTGTTTTGCATTTTTTTTATATTTTTTTGGATATTTTTGATTTTTTGATAAAAAACACACAAAATGGCCGTACGGATAATTTTGTGAGCTAGAGTATGTTAATTGTATGAATGTGCTCAGTGACAAAAAGTGTAAAGGGAACAAGTTTTTTTTTAAACTGAGCAGCACAGGTGCTAATTAATTATAAAACATACAAACGCGGTCAAAAAAATAGCACCGCAGTGCGAATATATGTTCTTTTCTAATTTATTTTTATAAAATGCAATTTTTGTTAGAGTTTAATGAAGAATACCATTACGTATGGCATACATTCTCAATAATTGCGGTCAAAAAGAAAACGGTACTTCTGATTTCTTTCTTTAACGTGACAAGTACTCGTTTACGCTTAGTCAAAATAATAGCACTGGCATTTATTGAATAAAAATTTAAGATTTCGTGAAGAAAAGGTAAGATTATTGATAGATTTGGATAAAAAAAGGAAACATTTTAAATAGGTTCTTTCTAGTTTTGACACTATTTCGTTAGGTTGTTAAGAAAAAATGGCTTGTTTTTTGTATTACGGCGTTGGTTCAATCCATTGGATCAAAACTTTAATGGGTCAACTTGTATATGTTAATATCATGCAAATGTAATGATGAGGATGAAATGCCGATAGTTTGAGGGCTGATGTCAAAAAAGGAATGGCAGACTGTAGGCCAAAAAATGCTGTGGGCATCCCGGTAGGAAGGTGTCAGAAACTGGTGGACTCAATGGTTTTGCGTTGTGGAGCAGTTATTGCAAATAAAGAACACTAAACTAAATATTCATATAATATGCATTTAATGTACGACTTAGTCTAAATTAATAAATAATTAAAAAACTAGTCACAGCTTTTAAATTTAAGGTTAATTTTTTGTTGATATCCTCTCGGTGCTATTTGTCTGACTGTCTAATATTGGCATTTATGAGCATTATTGTGCTATAAAGTTAGAAAAACATATTCTTGAAATGATTCTTTTATTTAAGAAGCATCTGGTATATTGTATCTTATTTATTTCAAAAAAAAAAAATTTCGATTGGTCCCCGTAGCTTCCGAGATTTTTCGTCAAAAAGTTCACCACATTCTTGGTGTTATTATTTTGACCGCAGTTGTAAATATTAAAATACCTTTTACCTTTTTTTTCGATAGAAAAACAACCATCACCAAAAATGGAGACATATTAAGATTCGGCACACTCAAGCGTGAATGTGGTAATAAAGTAACACACATTAATCGCTATTTTATTACCACATAAAAATTTTTTTTGCCAAAATAGTTTTCGAGATACAGTGTGTGTGCTGGCTTAATTCATTAAGCTGGCACACTCCGGTGATTAAATGTTTTTCAAATACAGACTGTATGAAAACGATCAGTCGCAATTTGTTTCCAACGAAATAATCAGTTTAAATGCAATTTAAGCTTTAAGCTTTAATTCATTAAGCTTTTTTAAATACAAAATGCATGAAAACGATCAGTCGCAATTTGTTACCAACAAAATAATCAGTTTAAATGCAATTTGGGCCTTTTTTTGATGTGTGTGCTGGCTTAATTCATTAAGCTGGCTTGTTATTTATAATTATATTTCTAATAAATAAATAAATAAATAAATCTTCTGAAATTTTTTTAATCACTATATTTTTGATTCATTTTATATTTAATAAATAATAGTTTTGAAATATGTATCTGAATTTGTGTAAATTTTTTTGAATACAAAATTAAAATCTTATTTAATAATAAGATTTTGTAAATATAAATTTAATTTTTACTGAAACGTTGCCTTTGTTGTGCATTGCATATATTAAGGTGAGGAATATCTATTTTGTTTTTTTGCTCAACACTAAATTTTGGAGCTTTGTGTATATTTTGTTCTCCATAAATGGATGAGACAAGTTGGACAACACCTCCGTCGAGCCATTTCAAAATAAAAATATTAGCGGTATTCACGATCTGGAGCAGGGGGGCTGTGGCATTCCCGCTGAGGAACTTAAAGTTTTTGATAATATTTTTTAGGGTTCAATCTGTCTCCAAACAAAATTTCATCAAGTTAAGCCGTGAAAACGTTTTTTCCCCGTTAGGGGCGTGGCACCGCCTACTATTAAAAAATAAATATACATGTCCCTCCTTTTCTTCACAACATTTCCAAGAAAAAAAAGTTAGGCGATTATGTTGTGCTATGGCTGTGAGAATGCGTCGTAACCGTTTACACATTGCGTTTTTTATATAGATTACTTACTAAAAATGGTTAAAATAAAAAAATTTAAAATTTTTTTAAATAGTTCCTTTACTTTTTATATTCTCAAAACTTCAAAAAACAAATTTGTACCTTCAAAATTCTTATACCGTTCTTGACCTGCGAACGATGCACCTTTTTCTAGCGAAAAGAGTAATTTTCTAGAACACCTGCTTGCAAATTTTATGAAAAAAATATCTGGGCACTGAGTACCCACATGTACGATAAGTCAAAAATTTTCAATGTACGAACGTAGGGTTAACAAAAACAAAACAATTACTGTTTTCAAATACTCTAGATATCAAAATTACAAAGACGAAACCCTATTGTAACTTTTGTATAGTATTTGTACATTTGTTGAGTAAAGTTGTCATAACAACAAGCAGAAAAACATTTCAGAGTGCTCAAAATGTGTAGCAAAAATTTTAAATGTTTACAAAAAATACTAAAAACACCACAGATCGTGAATCTGTAGTCTGTAAATTAAGGCTAGTAAAATAGTTGTCGAAAAAGATTTTGAAATTTTTACAATATCGGAACAAAATTCGAGTTTTGGGCCTGTCATGACTGCATTTTTACCTTGATAAATTTGCAAATCAATTATCATGCCTTCTGAACTGCATAGGCAAAATATTTTAATACCCCATTTTAATGGTTTCATGGGCATATATTGTCTCAATGCTGTTTTTCTTTTAAATGAAACCATAATTTCATCTACACAAACATTTTCTTTTTTTAGAATTGCATAGGTTTTTTTCAAAACATGTTTATTAGAGGTCGAATTTTATGAAGTTTATCATTTGAATATGAGTAAATTGAAAATTTAAGGTTATATCGCACAGAGTGAAATATGCTTCTTGTAAAACTTTTACGAAATGATGGAATCTCTATGGCCTTTGACCAGTACATCGCTATTCGAGGATAACCAATAGCACCAATTATAATTTCAAGTGCAATTAATTTATAAACTTCTTATTTTTTAACATTCAATGATTTGTTATAAGAGAGAGCTCGTTTGTTGCTTTTACAACATCTTCAACAAAGGTATCGGTAAAATATTCCAAAAAATACGCCAGTGGAGTTTTTACCATTTTCTTGGGATAAGTTTCAGTAAATTTGCATCTGGTTCATTCCAAGAATTTTTCTCCAACAAAAATTATTATTATTATTAAATACTACCTCTGAGCTAAGACTATTTTGAATTTTTTCTAATTGCTTACGATTTTTTAAGTATGATTCAAACAAGTCTTAAATAAAACCTCTGAAACCTGCATTATACAGTTTATTTAAAAACAAAGAGTGATCTACCATATCGAATGCTTTTGTTATGACTATGAAGAGTGTAGCAGCTACTTCAGAACCATTTAGGCCAGTGAAGGGCACTTAGTGCCTCAATTTCCTCACATTGCTCTAACCGTTATTCGACGCGCAACCAAGCGAAAAAAAATTCCCAGAATTTCAACGCTATCGAGGCACAAAATTCGCAGAATTTCAATCGAGGCACAGCGTTGACTTGAATTCAAATGAAAACAAAAACAAAACACAAAGGCATAAATGACGGCGCCGCATTGTGTCTTGACGAATGTAGCAATTGTTTTTGTTTGTAGTGTAATTTGTTTTTTTTTTTGTGCTAATGGCAATTTTGGAAATGAAAGTAAAAAAACCTTAAAATTTCGTTTGTTGTTGCTTAATGTTGTTGTTTTCCTCTTTTGTTATATTTTTGTGCCCACCGCTGATTTAGGCTATCCCTTTCCGACCCAAGCAATTTCAAAATGGGCAGATTTCAATAAAATTTTCAGTACATGATAAATTGTCCTAAAATAACGTAAAAATGTATTTTTTATGTATGTACAATGTTCATGTCCTTAGAGACAGGACAGACACATATGTGTATCTTGGGATTTTACATTGTCAAAATACAAAGACTCCATCCACCCGTTTGCTACTTCCAGGTAAGGGAGAACATTTAAAGATTATTCTTGTATGTTCTTTTTCAATGCTTCTGCTTGAATTACCTAACTCATGGAATTTCCTTTTAGTTGTACAGAGAAAAGCTTCTGCAATTTCCATTTGAAATGAAAGTAGATCCTTGACGGATTTTAGTGGGATATTTTTGACCGGACAATCAAGACGGTACTGCATCTAATCATTCACTACTGATAAATCAATGAAATGGAGTGCTACTTTTAATGTCCATTTTTTTGACTTGAGCCAGGTTCTGTAGCACTCCATCATTTGGTCGCAAATGTCCACTCCCCCTATGTTCTGATTATACTCCATTACGATGGCAAGACAAGGCGTTTCCATCCGGCTTCTTATTCCACCTTTTCGCGCTACCCACTGGATCCTGTCCATATGCTACGAAAGCAAGTTTAATGGATTTGTTATCCCTCCATTTGACCACAACAACTTTTTCATCTGATCAGACTCTCCCCTTTCCATACGCTTATCATCTTTTAGATTAATTTTGCGCAAACGGTTTATTTGAATCGTGCCTGTTCCATGCACATTGCTTTCTGCCAATCGCTCCAAAAGCGGTTTTGGACACTTATGAGCGATGTCTTCAAGAGAGTCGAAGAAGCGGCATTCGAATACCTTAAAACGCCGATTTGTCAGCGCTGAGCATTCAAAAAGATAATGAAAGACTGACTCTTCGACGTCAGGATCTTTACAGCTTCTGCAAAGATTCCCTACATCAGAAACCTCTAGTCTTGAGGCATGTTTGCCTATAAAATAGTGTCGTGTAATGACACCGACAAAGATTCTCAGGGTTTGTTTGTCTAATGAGACCACTTTTCGCGTTCTATTAACATCATAATAAGGCAAGATTGCTCTCGACGTACAACATGTTGTCGTGTTGGACCATCTCATATTAGCCCAATTTATACATTTTGAACCAAATTTTGCTCTAATTAGGGCTAGTGGTTTCATAATATAAGGTTCTGAAATTGTGTCAGATTTAGAGCTTTTTCTAGCAAGTTCATCAGCAGTTTCGTTGCCAATGAAGTCGCTATGTCCAGGAACTCAACACACCGTTAAGTTGCATTTCCCGCCTATTTCACATAGTAATTTCCTGCAATCTAGAAAGTAATTTAGAACCCTAGTAAACTTCGAAAAATTTCGGAGTGCAGAGACTGAGTACCCAACATATCCTCAAATTCATTTGATGAACTGCCGGATTCAACGTTAGATGCATCACAAAGTAATTTTGATGAATTGAGTTAGGGGCCGTTCAAGTATTACGTAACGCAATTAGGGGGGGAGGGGGGGTCTTGTGAAACGTTACGATGCGTTACAGGAGAGGGGGGGGGGGGGTTCGAACAACGCGTTACGTAACATTGTTTTAGAAGTGAAACTACTTTAGCGGGTGGTGATTTGAAATGAGGTGTGTATAATGAAACGCTTTCTTTATGTGTATGCTTATTGAATAGCTACAGCCAAAAAATTTTATTATAATGATAAAAGTTGATGGGATCTAGATAATTTACAGCAATAAATGATATGTTAAATTAAAGCACTTATGAAGCAGAATATTCTAAAACTATCATCTTCGAGATTGGTTAACCAAAACCAGAGATGTAAGCGTGGAAAGATTTCCTATTTTTCTCATTTATTGCTGTAGCTGTTCTAGATCCCATCAACTTTTATCATTTTAATAAAATATGTTCGTCTCATTTTTCGCCATTTTAACATATTTTAAGCTTAAGCAAATGTTTATTACATTATGTGTGATTTTTATTAAATAACAATATGAACAAGTTAAGGTGTTATCTTCAGTCAGGCCGAAACTCACATACCCTACACTGCACTCAAAGTAGGTACATATATTTCAGTAAAAAAAGACGTTGAAGAGGTTAAATAATTCGAAAAAAGTGTGAAATGTTTAAGAGGTTGAAAACTGTTGAAAAAGTCGTAAATATATGCAAAATGTTAATGTTGAGAGAGGTTGAAAAAGTCTAAACAATTTAAAATCGATGAAAAAGTCGAAAAAATAAAGAAATTTCATAACAATATCTTGCACGGCTTACGAGATATGGTGGTATAGAGGTTAAAATTTAGGACCGTGCCACGCGAATCTTTGGAAACTTGAAACCTAGCCTAATCTTAATTTAGTTCAAATGTACACCTAATCACCAAGTTTCATCAAAATCGCTGCATTTTTTTCCAAAATGGGATTGGGCAAATATACATAGAGTATGGGCGGTAGGCGTGTCCATGAACCGATTACGTCCGTTTTGAATAGCAAGATGCCTGCAAGAAGGTCTGACCTGAGTGTGCTAATTTCATTCAATTAGCTTTCTTGGTTTTTCCGTAAACCTGATTTGAACAGACAGACAGACGGACATAGCTAAATCAACTCAGGTGGTGACGCTGATCAAGAATATATCTATATACTTTTTCATACCTACCACCGCCCTCTTCTATGCGTTTCAAACAAAATGACAAAATGAATATACCCTCGGTGTAGGGTATAATAAAGAAAATAAACAACATACGCATGTATTTCCGGTACTTTTCGCAACATAATTGTGACTTTTAGGTAAATATGGTCACTTGGGTGTTACGTAACGTTTAAGGGGGTAGAGGAAAACGTTACGGCGCGTTACATAGGGGGGAGAGGGGGTCAAAAATCTTCGAACATTGCGTTACGTAATACTTGAACGGCCCCTTAGTAAAATCCCATGCTACACATATGTGTATGCACATATTCTGCTTACAAAAACACAACAATTTTTTGCACATATTAACATATTTTGCACATAATCTAAGCATTCAATTCTTTAGTTACAAAATAATAACAAAATCTTCATATATTTAGCTAAATTTGTACAAAATAATAGCACTTACATTTATTGCCTCTTACACTGTGAAACATGTCCACCTTCTGCACACGTTTACAAACATATAATAAAATATACTGCGCAAAAACATATGAGAGAACGAAAAAGAGATTATAAATAATATTGAGACGCTTAAAACAGTAAGAAAAACACGACAGCAATACATAAATTTCGATTCAAAAAGACGTTAAATTTGCCTACACATATGTGTAGGCAGGGCCGGAAAGGGCTATTATGTAATTCAGGGATGCGCACAAAAATTTGTTCGCGAGCTGTCGACTACAACAACATCAATTTAGGTAATAAAATGAAAAATATTTTGCGAAAAAATTCCTGGTATTGACAAAAATTTTGAAATAGCAGCGGCAAGCTAATTGCATGTAAACAAAAACAAAAATCTCAAGGTGAAAGAGCAAATGAATTGAAAACTAAATCACACAAACGATAAAGTGCGTTGAAGAAAAAATGACAGGAACAAAATACATGCGGTGGTTGCGGAACGAAATTATTTAACTTAAGCAACGGCAAGGGTTGAACGAGTTGATGTGTTGAAGAAAAAAATACAAGAACAAAATACAGTGGTGATTGCGAACAAAAATGATTTTGCTCCAATAACGGAAATAGCTCGAGATGAGCTCAATATTTTTTGTTATTGTTGTAAGAGCTATTTGAGCTATGGGATGCGCATCCATGATGTAATTCACCAATTAGCTTCAGAAGTGCGTCTTGAGTAAACTTGCCACTTCTGAAGCCAAATTGTGAAGCATTAAAGAAATGTGTTTTATATAGAAATGATATCAGCCTAGATTTTATACCCCTTTCAAATATCTTAGAAAACACCGATAGGAGTGAAATTGGCCTATAGTTAGTTAAGATATTGATATCACCCTTTTTGTGAATTGGTATCATGATACCTACTTTAAGAGATTCTGGAAAAACACCTGACAGAACGCTAAAATTAAAAATGAAAGTTAGTACATCAGATATGTGAAATGAAATTTTCTTTAATAATTGACTGAAGATATTATCGAAAAAGACAGAACTGGAAGATTTTAGCGATGATGTTATTTTGTGAATTTCAAGGGCAGAAAACAGCTCAAAAATAAAGCTTTCTGATCCACTAGCGGTTTGCCTTAAAATGATAACATAATCACAAGGAGCACAAATATTAAGTATATGAGTCCTGGTATGAGCTAACGCTAGAAAAAATTAAATTAAGAGATTTAGTACATGTGTAGGTTCCGATAAAATTGTATTATCGCTAAGCAATGTGATATTTGTGTTTGTTGTATTTCTATTAATTATTTGATTTACAATACACCTTTATGTTACCGACATTTTCAGATAATCTGTTTTGAAATTTGCTATCTCTACAGAGAGGTATTTCCGACTTTAGCTCGCGACATAGGTTTTGAAAAGGTTTTTTTAGCCTGGAATTGTTTGGAAATCTTTTTACTGACTTATATAATAATTTTTTCTTATTAACTTTTCCCAATAGCTGAGCAGTCATCCATGGTCTTAAACATTTTTGACTATTATTCTTTTTACTTATAGTATTAGTGCTATTAGAAATATAATTTTGTAATTTTTGAAGGAAGAGGTCAAAGGCCAGAGACGGTCAAGGTGCAGAATATACATCCTCCAAAATCTCAAAATTAAGATTAGCCCTAAGGGTACTGAAATTGATTATGTTATGAATAATGTATTAGGGTGTTTAATTCTAGATACATTGTAATCTAGTTGGATGCTTGTTAGAGCATGATCCGTCATTTGTAAGTTATCAACTGCTGTTTTATAACCAATTCTATGATTTCGGTGAAGGCTATTATAGATGTGGTCCAAACATGAATTTAGTCGAGTAGGTACAGTTAGCAAAGATTTAAAACTAAAGGAAGACATAGACGTTTGAAATTTATCAACTTTCTTGCGCATGTGAATTTGCAGTAGCATGAGAATCATCTAGGATATTGAAAATTGTATCGAAAATTGTCTGTTTGATTTAAATGGAAAATTATAAACAAGAATACTGTATTATTTCGCCCTGAAAACTTAAGTCTTGTCGCGTGGCAAGTTATTGTGATACTTTACAATGCACTTGGAATTTAAATTTACACTGTATTATATTTTGCGCACAGGCAGTGAAATTTCAACGCATTTACCATGGTGGCATCCAATACATTTCTAAAAAGTTTTCCCATGGATTTGAATGCAAATCGCTTGATCTTAGACAAAGGTTCATAAGAAAGATGGTTTGACATCATCGTGACAACCTGAAAAAATTGAATGGCGGGAGTGAATCAATTTTTTCCTGTCGAACACGCTTCGGTCCTATTAACGATGTTTCGTTTTTCTCATCATCATCAACAGAACATTGAACACTACCATCGTCATAGTTGTATTCCACCTCGAAGATATCTTGGACTTCACCATGCAATGGCAAAGTCTTATTCGTCACTTACTTCGGTGACCGGAAGTGAGTTTACAATCACATCAATTATTTTGGCATTTCGCCCACATTCTCCTTTTTCGATGTTTCATTTGTCGAATACCACCTCCAATTTTACTAGGGTAATGCAATTACGATGACAAATCATATAAATCAATTTTTGGCTGACAGGTGTTGCCACAGAATGAATTCTGGCGCTTAAAATAAAAAATACAAAAAAATAGTAACCACGATGGCCCATTGCGTAGAAAAATACCTAGTGAATATCTCAGTTGTTCAGTAAGATATGAGACTGAATTTTTTATGATAATTTTAAACCAATAACAGGTCGTATATGAAATTTCAACAAAATTGTATGGACTGAATTGGTACTGGACCATTATGGGATCAAAGTCGAAGCTCTATTTCCAAATTTGTAAAGACGGCTTCCGTAAAGATGGCGGTTATTACAGAACTGCCTTTTTCAATTTTCTGAACATTACATTAAAATAATCGTCACCAATCTCAACAACCCATATATGCTCTTTCATTAGGCAATTAATTGATAATATCATTAAATTGTCAGCCATATTGGATGTGGTATTTTGCATTTTGAAATTCTGATATCAAAATACTTATTCGAATAAGTTTAAATGCATTCACATAACACAGATTATTTCGTCAAATATTTATCTCATCCGCATTGCTGCACAAAGATAATGGAAACTGATGATCGAATTTTACGAAGCCCATTCGGTACTCTGTGTTCCGAAATGTAATGCATCGATGAAATGTTCAATGCAGTAATGAAATGAGCTATATGTATCGGGTTGGAAACTTGTCCCTTTTTGGATGGTTCGATAATCAAGAAAAACTAAAGAAAACTACATACATTTTAAAATGGTAATAAATAAAATAAATAGTAAAAATATAATGCGTCTCTTTGTAACATTGAATGTAGATGAATCGCTCAAATTTTTGTTGATTATTGGACTCTATTCTAAAACCGGGGCATGTTCCCTACCCGCTACATTACGATTAGTGATTGAAGCGTGTTATCATCAGTAAATCTTTAGGACTTTTTGTTGGTAACAAATTGCGACTGATCGTTTTCATGCATTATGTAATTGAAAAACATTTAATCACCGGAGTGTGCCAGCTTAATGAATTAAACCAGCACACAAACTATTTTGGCGAAAAAATTTTTTATGTGGTAATTAAATAGCGATTAATGTGTGTTACTTTATTACCACATTCACACTTGAGTGTGCCGAATGTGCTGTGTCAGCTTAATATGTCTCAAAAATGGGTTGTTTGCTAGTCCTATGGAGTTGTATTTTTAGAACCTAACAATTACTGATTTCAGCTGAACACATACATACATATTTGTTTATATTAAATACTGAACTCTAAAACTAAATTAAATTAGCTCCCATTTCACGACATAAAGAAATTCGTCCCGGCACAACGCCTTCGATTTGCATGATCTTAAAAGCGCTAAAGCCGACCTTGATGATATTCAGATTCGATAATCAACCTTTCACTGTTGCCTGGAAAAGGTTTTACCCGTAAAGTTCCCTCTCTCCAAAAATTCATAGTGCTACGTATTTGAGGTAACTCACTGACTATGTTCTTCAAAAATAAAAGTCACCCGGAAGCTTTTTTTTCTAGCAAGTAGCTTTTCGTTATAATTAAAAGTGAGTTTTAAAGGGGATTGTAGTACTTTCACACTTGAGAAAAAATAATTCACGGTATGATAAAAAAAGTATATGCTGTCCACAAACAGGTAGACGTATTGGATCCTATGTTACTGCGAACAGCTATACTTTCGAAGTTGGCGCCTATCTTGGCAACGCCGTGAACACTCAAAACGATGTCAGCCTGGAGATAAAGCGAAGACTGACTCTTGCTAATAGGTGTTACTATGGTCTCAGTAAGCAATTGATTAGTAGAGACCTCTCTCGCCCGACAAAACTGACACTCTACAAGACGCTCATCTTACCCGTGCTACTTTACGGCGTAGAAGCATGGGTTGTGTTGCAGACTGAAGCCTAAACCAAAATAGACGAGACGAGACGAAACGAGTAAGTTCGAGTGTATGTAAACCAATGTTAATAGCCAAAATGAACCAACGTAATTGATCGAAAGTGAACGAAACATTTTGACGAGACGAGTTGTTCCGTAAGAACCGAACTTCAAAACGTTGCTACTCGTCATAACAGCTTTTTTGGTTCGTTGGCTAGCGTAATATTTTGGGTTAAATGTCAAAACAGACGAAACGAGTGCAAACGTTCGTTCAATTGCTACCGTCTCGTCACGTCTATTTTGGTTAAGTCTTGATGCAGCCACGCTTGGGGTGTTTGAGAGAAAAATTCTTCGCAAAATCTTCGGTCCTGTTCACGTCGGCGACGACTACCGTATTCGAATGAACCACGAACTGTACGAGCTCTACGCTGACATTGACATAGTCAAGCGCATCACTATCCAACGTCTGCGCTGGCTGGGACATGTTGTGCGTATGGACGAAGAAGCTCCGACGAAAAAGGTGTTTGATGCGGAAGCCGCTGGGCGACGACGAAGAGGAAGACCATGCCTCCCATGGAAAGACCAAGCCGAGGAAAACCTATCCACGCTTGGTGTGACTGATTGGAGAAAGCGCGCGCGAAGCAGAGGCGCCTGGAGAGAGCTTTTGAGGTCGGCCGTAAACCGGTAACGGGTTGTTATGGCCACCCAAGTAAGTAAGTATGATATACCAAATACATATATTATATACTCCCGAATATACCAGAAAACCTGATTTTCGCATTTTTAGAATAGAATATTTTAAAAACATGAAGCAGCTTCTATACAAGTTTTACTGCTATCACCCGCGGCAGCTTTAACTTATATAGCTCATATTAGTGAAGTTCAATAGCATTAGAAATAATGTTTCGTATTCTAAGCTTTTTATAGTTCCTAAATTCTCATGGTGGTGTTTCACAGTGATGGCATTTTTCGGGACATTTGCGTCCTGAAAATCGTCGTCAGTATATTCGACCAGTTTTTAGTACATATGGTAGATTTAGCTCATTTTCAGTACCTACATTCGACTATTTCTAAAAAGTACCATTAACCATTAGTTAAGATTTTGCTCGAATTTTTGGAATTTAAAGTAACTTTTTAATGTTCATGACAAAAAAGTACATTCGGCATCCAAATAGTATATTTCAAGTCTTGACTTAGTACATTTCCACAAAACTCTTATGCAATCACTGGTGTTTAATGCATTTGTACAATACGTCTATGTAGTTTTGGCTGACACTGGTTGCCTGTATGTAAGTGTGATCAAAAAAATCACATTTTTTGAATATTTTTTCTATACTTTAAGCGTCATTGCCAAAAAATAACCAGCTTCTGAATTTTGCTCGGCCTTAACATGTCTTATCAACACAAGCGATTTGTAACGTAAGAATAGGAAAGTCACAGTTCAGTGAAAAAAACTTTATGAATCAATAAATAGTTTGATAAAATTTAATAACTCGATTTTGCTGCAAAAATTATCCCACTGTTAATAACGCCATAAAACGTTACGAGTACCCATTCAGTGGAGTTTCCTTAGCCACTACCAAAATAACCAAGTAAGTAGGTGTCATAATTCACGATCAAATAATATCTTTGTCTTACGATAAGGTAAGTTATCAACGACATATCGACTAGAATTACTCTTTCTACTACCTATTTTGCACACCTCTCACTGTGTAGTAGTGTGCTGGGATTTTACATGCCGTTTGGTCTTCTCTGATTAGGAGCTTGTATAAATCACAACATTAATGAGATTAAAAAAATACTGCGGAGTAATCGCTTAAAACCTTAAATAAAAAGTAAATAGTCGTGACTCTGATTGCAAGATTATGACCGCACAGGAAAAATTTATTTAAAATTTCTTCTTTAGGATTGCACAAATAAAATGTGCAAATTCGTATGAAGTTGTAAGAAAATTTCAGGGTCTTCTCCGATTAGATGTTGGCGAAATTTTTTTTAACGTATATTTGAGTCCACTTATTGGAATCCGTTACGTTCAAATATTTGAATAAAAATTACTTAAAACTAACCGTGGGCCATATTTTATTCAGGGAAAGTATCAAATAAAAATTATTAAACCTTGGAGTAATTATGTAATTCATAATAATTCGTAAATTTATGTGGATCGTTCGGATCTTGAATGAATTTTGAAAGAAGTCAGCTTAAGTTATGCTGAAAAAAGAGTTACCCGGGTGCAACCAAATTCTATATCTAGCTCTTGAGCTAATAAGATTGCATAAACATATTAACATTTTTTTTTTATTTATTTATCGTTGGAATATAATGTATGAATTTTACATATTTATAACAATGCCTCAGCGCCGAAAGGCTTAATAGAGGCTAGAATGCAACTTATTTACAATAAACATTATTATCAGGTTTTATGTTTCAATTCAATTCAAAAAAAAGGAAAAAAACAAAATTTTTTAGTTACATTGGCAATAATACTATTGATTAATAAAATTTTAATCAAATACTTATGAATAAATATGTATGTATGTACTTATATTACAGTGGAATCCCGATAAATTGTAATCCCAAGAGACCAGCAATTTTTTACGAATTACAGGGGTTTTCGATTTAACGAGATTTCGATTTTTTCGATCAACTTTTTTTTGCTCCATTATCAATGGCTGAAATGATATTTTGCTTTTGCATCACTTACATATAAAGTCTTATTCGTACGTTTGTTTGACATTTTCACGCCACACTGTTTTTAACACACCTCTGGTAAAGCAACGAAAAAACTGACCACAAAAATCACAAAAAATTCCATCAAAAAAAGTAAATGATGAACATAGCCTTAGTTGCTTACTATGATTGATATTTTTTTTTTCAAACTGCAATTCCATAGAATTTTGTTTTGCGTTACGAATTATAAGAGGTTGTCAAATCCAATTACGATTTATAAGAGGTTAAACAGACTTTATTGCACAAAAAAAAATACGAATTATCGAGGGGACCAAAATGTATGGAATTTTTACGAATTAAAGCGATTTTTTCAAGGGTCCAACAGTTTGTTACGAATTATTGAGATTTTCGAATTAACGGGGTACAAATTTTCGCGATTCCACTGTATATCAAAAGACAAGAAGAATTTCAACGCTATGCAGTAAATGAGTTTTTAAATTTTGTTTGAAACTTGATAAGGTTTGACTGTTTTTTAAGGAATCCCTTAACTGGTTATATTCGCTACACGCTGTTTTGTTAACTCCAAACGACATCTAACTACTTGCAGATGTAGCGCTTGCCTCGTAAAACGATTTGTTTGCATCATGTTCACTCGAAATTGCAAGGTATGACTCCCTTTCCCGTTTTAAAAACGAAAAATAAAAGTTGTTGCTTAAAAAGACCTCTCACAGGAAGTATATTTTTTGCATAGCTTGTTTATAAATTCGTCGTACTATGCCTCAAGTGAAGGTTAAAAACAATTTTAAGAGCTTTGTTTTGAGCTGTTTGTAAAGACTTTAGTAAACAGTTGGCTCTACATCCATACACTATTGGCACTTACCTGCCAAGGAGGGATGGAGGAATGGATTAGAGATTGATAAAGCAACATTTTCGCTTCAAAGTTTAGGTTGTTCTTAAATTTGTACAGAATACCGATTACTGATGCTATTTTACTCTTTAATCTTTTAATGTGACAATCCCACATCATGTTGTGACCAAAAATCACTCCCAAATACTTGATTAATATCAGACTCTTGTATTATGTTGCCGTCAATCTGTAAACTGAACACTTCGTCATTTCTGTAATTGAAAGGCTTAAGTCTTAATTATTTAGTTTTCTCTTTGCTTAAAGCCAATCTGTTGATTCTCATAAATTCCGAAAGAATGGAAGCATCATACTCAATTTGAGTAACTTGGTCATGTTTATATTTGTAGAAAAGACAAATGTCATCAGCATACATAAATACCATTAAATTCAATATTTTTCAGATCACTAGTATATATTTTGAATAATAATGGTCCAAGAACACTGCCTTGAGGAACACCCACATCACAGGCAACATGGAGCTTTTGGCTTCACCAATTTGTACGAATTGCCTCCTATTTCTCATATAATCTTTAAATTAGCTTAAAGTTAATAAGGAAAACCCAAAAGCATTCAGTTTAGAAATTAATATATGAAGTTCAAATGCTTTTGAATAGTCAAAAAACACACCAGCAACACCTTTGAATCCTTCATCTATACCACCACAAATATAGTCAACGACATTAGCCACAGCCTCTTCAGTTCCAGTACCTTTCCTAAAACCATATTGCCGATCAAACATAACGTTATTTCTTTCCAGGTGCTCTGTTAGTTGCTCAAAAATAGTGTTATATGATATTAATAATGGAAAGAATTCAAATTGGACGAAAGTTTTGAATCTCTTTAGCTTCCACATTCTTTGGAAGGAATTTAAAGTTTTTCTTCCAAATTGCTTATTAAGGAAAGCCTAAGTCTTCCTTGGATCACCATGGCACTGCCTTAAGCTATATGCATAATAGTTGTTCCTTAATTGTTTGCTGCATACATTTACGATTTTACTAATTCTTTTGAGTCGTTCTGAAACGAATTCATTGTTTCTATTTTTCCTTTTTAACCTTAATAACTTTATTTTATAATCAATAAGAGCTAGTAGGTTATCAGCCATCCAAGGATTGATTTTATGTTTGATATTAACTTCCTTTATTCTTAAAGTAAAACATTGCTCTGCAGCTGCTGAAAGTATATTAATAAGTTTCTCACATTTAGTTGTAGAACTAGTTAAATCATTACAATTGCTCAGATTTTGGTCTAATATATTTGCAAATTTCTCATAATCAAAACAATTTTTTTTTCCTGAACAGTTTCTTTAAGAATTGCAGTTAATTTTAGCCCACAAATTACAAAGTTGTGATCTGTTAGTTTAGATTCGACAGAATTAATTGTCATATCACATGATAAATTACTAAAAACACAATCTAAGTAGGACTTACTCCCGGATCTAGTAATAAGATTATGACAAGGTTCTAAATGAAATGCGGAAAATGTATGATGTTGACTTATATTGTTTGTGCAAAGTAAATCAATATTGAAGTCTCCTACAAACATACAAGAAGAGTTATAAGCCGCTGGAAGAGTAAATGCAAGGTCAACATAAAAATTTTGCAGAGAACGCTTTTGAGATCTATATAGCGAAGTTATTATTAGGGTCTTATTATCAATTTTAATGTTCGTAAGTGATATCATTATTAAATCCAAAAAATTTTTGCTTCGATTTGCCAATACCTTATAACTATTTAATTTCTTTGTTAATATACATGGAGGTTCCTCCAAACCCATTATTCCTACAGCTGTGAACAGAATTATAACCAGGTATAGAATACAAACTAGTGCAATTCTCATTAAACCAAGTTTCTTGTACTGCAATCACAGCAGGAAGTGCTGATATTTTGCACTCACTCTTAAATTTGTTGAATTTATTAATCGATGAAATACTTCTTACGTTAACCGAGAAAATATTAAAATGGAATTTAATTCATTTAAGTTATTGTGTGAGTTAAAATTTGAAAACTAAAAGTTCATTTAATTAGGTATAAAAAAAACCACAATCAGTTAAAGGCAACAAAAATAATAATAATAAAAAAAACAAATATAAAAAAGATGTAGCTTAAATCAATATTGATTAAGTGACCTGACTTCACCATCAACATCAGCTTCATTAAAGACAGCTGCAGGATTTCTGCTTGTTCTTGATGCACCTCCAACAGACTTACACAGAAGGCTACCAACGTCCTCCATTGTCCTCAGGTGAAACTGTCTAGAATTGGTATATTTCTTTGCAAACACACTTCCGCCTCTCGTGTACACAAAATTGAACCCAACAGCTTTCAAAGACTTAGCATGGTTAAATATCTCAACTGAATCTTTGCAGAGAAAATAATTTATATATACGTTTTTCAGCTCACTTATTACTCTTAGTCATTTTGCACTCGGACACCATTTAATACATTGACCTTGGGTTTTAATTGCTTGATTTCCTCTCGAAGGCTAACATTTTCTTTTAATAATTTTTCTACTTTTTGAGTATTCCTTTTTACCAGGCACCCAAAATAACTATTATTTTCTTTTTTCAGATTGAAAAAATTGCCCAATTTTAATAATTATTTTTAAAAATTGATTTATAATTATTATGAATAAGAAATATTTTATTAGTTGTCAATAACTATTATTTTTCAATGGATTTTTTTTACGTTGAGTCATAACTTTTATGAATAAGAAATATTTTATTAGTTGTCAATAACTATTATTTTTCAATGGATTTTTTTTACGTTGAGTCATAACTATTATGAATAAGAAATATTTTATTAGTTGTCAATAACTATTATTTTTCAATGGATTTTTTTTACGTTGAGTCATAACTATTATGAATAAGAAATATTTTATTAGTTGTCAATAATTATTTTTTTCAATTGATTCTTTTTTACGTTGAGTCATAACTATTATGCATAAGAGGTATTTTATTAATTGTCAATAACTATTAATTTGGAAAAAATATTTTTTTACGTTGTTTTGAAAAAAGTGTTCAACAGATTTTAATTTTTGTGAATCTTTTTGCACCAATCGATGGGGAGGTGGTTTTTATGACATCACCAGAGGTGGTCATCGGTTCGAAAATGTACGTGATTTTGACTCATTTTTGAAGTTTTTTTTGCTTGAATCAATGAAAAGAGGTCTAAAAAGGATATTGGCCATCACTAGAAGTGGAACCGATCCTTGAAAGTGCTCGATTTAGATCCGTTGTCGAATTTTTTTTTTGCAAAAAATCGATGGAAAGAGGTTGACAATGGGCTTTGGCCATCACCAGAGTTGATCCCAACTAATAAAGTGGTCGATTTTGGTCCGTTTTGAAAAAAAAAATGTTGTACCAATCGTTGGAAAGAGGTCGAAGTCGAAAAAAAGTGCCCAATTTTGGTCCATTTTCGAAATTTTGCTTGCACCAATCTTTGGAAAGAGGTCGAAGTTGAAAAAAAAGGTACCAAAAAGTGCCTGATTTTGGTCCATTTTCGAAATTTTGTTTGCACCAATCTTTGGAAAGAGGTCGAAAATAGATTTTGGTCATCATCAAAGGTGGTTCCGAGTCCCAAAATGTGCCCGATTTTGATCCATTTTCGAAATTTTGTTTGCAGCAGTCGTTAAATAGAGGTCGAAAATGAATTTTGGACCTCATTTAAGGTGGCTCCGGATCCTGGAAAGGACCGTTTTTGACCCATTTTCGAAAAAAACTTCTTTTTTCTGTAATAAATGGGAAAAGGTCGAAAATGGATTTTGGACATCATTTAGAGTGGCTCCTGAGTCCGACCCCGAGAAAGAACCGTTTTCGACCCATTTTCGGAAAAATTTTTTTTCTGTAATAAGTGGGAAAACGTCGAATTTAAATATTTGACATCATTTAGGGTGGCTCCGGACCCTGGAAAGGACCGCTTTCGATCATTTTGGTAGTTTTCAAGTTCCGGAGCTACTCTAAAAGATATCCAAAACGCATTTTCAACTTTTCATAATCGATTGGAGCAAAAAAAAAATTTAGGGTAGTTCATAAAAATTTTTTTTTTTGTTTGAATCGATAGGGAAATGTCGACAATAGTAATTTTCGAGCTTTATCTATGCATTGGTGCAAAAAAAAAAAAATTTTTATGAACCACCCTAAAATTTTTTTTTGCTCCAATCGATTATGAAAGATTGAAAATGCGTTTTGGATATCTTTAAGAGTAGCTCTGGAACTTGAAAACTACCAAAATGATCGAAAGCGGTCCTTTCCAGGGTCCGGAGCCACCCTAAATGATGTCAAATATTTATATTCGACGTTTTCCCACTAATTACAGAAAAAAATTTTTCCGAAAATGGGTCAAAAACGGTTCTTTCTCGGGGCCGGACTCAGGAGCCACTCTAAATGATGTTTAAAATCCATTTTCGACCTTTTTCCATTTATTACAGAAAAAAGAAGTTTTTTTCGAAAATGGGTCAAAAACGGTCCTTTCCAGGGTCCGAAGCCAACTTAAATGAGGTCCAAAATTCATTTTCGACCTCTATTTAACGACTGCTGCAAACAAAATTTCGAAAATGGATCAAAATCGGGCACATTTTGGGACTCGAAACCACCTTTGATGATGACCAAAATCTATTTTCGACCTCTTTCCAAAGATTGGTGCAAACAAAATTTCGAAAATGGACCAAAATCAGGCACTTTTTGGTTCCCTTTTTTTCGACTTCGACCTCTTTCCAAAGATTGGTGCAAACAAAATTTCGAAAATGGACCAAAATCGGGCACTTTTTGGTACTTTTTTTTCGACTTCGACCTCTTTCCAACGATTGGTACAACATTTTTTTTTTTCAAAACGGACCAAAATCGACCACTTTTTTAGTTGGGACCAACTCCGGTGATGGCCAAAGCCCATTGTCAACTTCTTTCCATAGATTTTTTGCAAAAAGAATTTCTAAAATGGACCTAAATCGAGCACTTTCAAGGATCGGTTCCACTTCTAGTGATGGCCAATATCCTTTTTAGACCTCTTTTCATTGATTAAAGCAAAAAAAAACTTCAAAAATGAGTTAAAATCGCGTACATTTTCGAACCGATGACCACCTCTGGTGATGTCATAAAAACCACCTCCCCATCGATTGGTGCAAAAAGATTCACAAAAATGAAAATCTGTTGAACACTTTTTTCAAAACAACGTAAAAAAATGTTTTTTCCAAATTAATAGTTATTGACACCTAATAAAATATCTCTTATGCATAATAGTTATGACTCAACGTAAAAAAGAATCAATTGAAAAATAATAGTTATTGACAACTAATAAAATATTTCTTATTCATAATAGTTATTTATGACTTAACGTAAAAAAATCCATTGAAAAACAATAGTTATTGACAACTAATGAAATATTTCTTATTCATAATAGTTATGACTCAACGTAAAAAAGAATCCATTGAAAAATAATAGTTATTGACAACTAATAAAATATTTCTTATTCATAATAATTATAAACCAATTTTTTGACATAAAACTGATAATAGTTATGTCCCTGCTTTTTACACCTTTTAAAATTTCATCATACTGTGCACATGAAGACATAAATTGCATCGCCTCAGTAATTATATCCAACTGATTCAATTTACAATTAATCTCGGCTAAATCACTCGCTGATGATGGATTTTTACAAGGTGTACATCGCAAACATTTAAATTCGAGAGTGTCATCATTTAACAGTTTGTCGTACTGTGCCTTGTCCAGTCCAGTTCACAATGCATGAAGAATTTTGCTACATTTGTCGCATTGGATAGAAGCATCACTTTCTACAACTTCAGATATGCATTTTATTATACAAACTATTTTGTTCTTGTTAATCCTAGAAGATAGGGATTTTAATGAAACTTGGTAAAGAGACGCAGAGCAACTCAACAACTCTTTGTAATACAAATGGATGATTTTGAGCAACTTTGCAGCCTATGCTAGTGAAACGCTTAATATGCTATTTCTTGTGAGTTTGAAATGAAAACTTAAGTAAACCTGGCACAGAGTCGCAATATGACCTACTTAGTAGCATATTGGAGAAAAGGCGGTCGGAGTTCAAACACAAAACACGCTATAATCTTAGAATTCGAAATGGGAATGTGTAGAGATACCGGGCGGTAATATAAGGCATTATCAAGCGTTAGGAATGATAACAGCACAATAACAAAAGCTCTTCTACGACATTTTTTATTTTAGGTCTGAAAGGCTTAAGTTTTCAAAGTTGCTCCTTATGAAAATAAAAAAATTTTTATTTACGCTATCACTCCAACGCCATTCCCTAACAAGTCTATGGAGCATTTTGTAAAATTTTCTTAAAAAATTTGCATACGGGACAAATTTTAATTTTTAATATTTTAAGATAAGTTGACTAAAATGCTTCATAGGAAGGTTAAAGAGTGGGCTGGAGTGGTAGCGTTAATGAAAAAATTAGTTGTCCTTTCATGAGGAACAGCTTTGCTTCGACACCAAACCTCTCAGACTTAAAACGAAATAAGTTGTAGAAGAGCGTTAGTAACCGTGTCAATTACCGGTTAATTTACCATATTCTCGAAACGCTGACGTGTAGGCCAAAATCTGATGGCAGATTCGAACTAGTGACTCCAAATTACCTTGAGTTGATGTCAGTCGATAAGCTTCCAGAAGGTGCCACGCCCCTTAAGAGGAAAAACGTTTTCACGGCTAAAATAATGGACCGATTTTGATAAAATTTTGTTTGAAGATAAATTGAGTCCTAAGAAAGGTAATTAGAAACTCTGATTCCTTAAAGAAGGCTTGGCATCACCCTAAATGGGAAAAAAAACGGTATCACGGCTGTGCCACTACGATTTTGAAGAAATTTGGCATGTAGATACACCATGTCACAAAAGTCTACGTACGATCGATTTTTTGCCTATTTTCATCGATTTGTTGAACTTTTACTTAATTTTTTCAAGCAAAACGTTAATTTGACTTATTTTATGTACAAACGTAAAAGAAATTATTGTAATTATGTTTAAATTAGCTAATATTCAACACAAAACTTAAATACAACTTCGCAGCAATGTTAACAAAAGTGTACGTACAACGCTGATCACAGATGATTGCTGAATGCAACCTGCAGGTATGAATGTGAACTACCGTTGTTCGAGCAATTGTGATTTCTTTTGTTCTTAGTAAGCGAAAAAGAGTACGTACGCCATGAAATATATTTATGTTTTTATATTTAGTCCATTGAAATGTTACATTGACCTTGCATTTTGTATAGGACAAGATTTTTTTTTTGTGTTGTGTAGAGGGGATTAGTGTGAGTGTAAGTCTCAGTTTTCGGGATTGAAAGCCCCCCCGATCGGCAACCATTTTAAAAAATGGATGTAAACAATTTTTCAACGATATCTTAACAGCCGTATGTCTCACAAAATTTTTTTAAGACTTTTTATCGTAAAATTGAAAATGAAAAAGTTATAGTTAAAAAACGACTAAAATATTCGGGTAAAATATAATTTAAGGACTATAACTTTTTTTCTATCGATTTAATTAAAAAAATACTCCGGACGTTTTTTGAAGACCATTTTATTCCAAACAATTTCCCATACTCATTTTTTAAATTTATTTTTATTGAGAAGCGTTAGGGCGGTCCGAAGGGATCAAACCAAGAGGTGACTTTTACGTTTGAGTGATTCAGACACAAAGAAAGTTTATAAAAATCGTTCTGCTTTTAGTATACACCTGTCCCTCGCTTTACACGGTAGATACGTTCCTGACAAATCCGTGTAATTCGAAAAAATAATTTTTGTATGCAAAAACCGTGTAAAACGAAAATGCCTATAAAAAAGCTTTTTTAGACATTTATTGAACACAAAATATGACTAATACATACACTTAATAAAATATGAAAATACCATTTAAATCATACAAAACCTAAAAATAGTTAAATTTATTTGTAAAGTGGAAAAAAAAAAACATAAAAAATCTATTTCATAGAAAAAAAATATTGTACTTCATATGAGTAAAAAAAAACTTGTATAAGTTTATGACAGTGGATCATGTGTACGTCTGAAGTGTTGCCAGATCTATAATTAAGTAGAAATAAATTCGCGTGCAGGCAAAATTAGTCATTTTCTACATAATTTTTTTTTTTAATTTTGATTTTAAAAACCGTGTAAGATCGAAAACGTGCAAAACGAGTAGCGTGTAAAGCTAGGGATAAGTGTATTGCCTTTTTTCAGAACTTTAAGTACATTCTAGAGGTCGCTCAATCCGCCACAAGCATTCAAGACTATTGAATACTTAGTTGTGGGTGTCAAAGATGATTAACGGCCAGAGACTAATCTTATTATCTTTATAGATGTGGTCTTTGAGCCGCTGATTACTAAAACCAATGTCCCAAAATCCTAAGTTACTTGCAACACCCGCAAAAGTACAAAAAATCCCTATTAAAGGCATTTTTCACGATAATTTCAAAAATAATAAAAACACATGCAACGAAATTCGCCTTTTTTAATAGGGATGGGTAAAATCGATAAGAAAATTATCGAAAAATATCGAAAAATATGCATCGATAGTTTCTCCAAATTTATCGATTTCAATCGATAGTACATCGATAAGACCAAGAATATGTTTTTATATTTCTATTTGAAAAATGTATGCCAAGAAGGCTAAAGAATGCAAAAAATCGATAAGAAGAAGAAATCGATAAAACATCGATAACGGGCAAGAATTATTTTTCTGACCTCTCCACTTTTCTTTATCTATTTTTTTGAAGTAACACATTTAACCCACTGCTGAATGAGGATCAAGATAAAATTAGGTCAGAATTGAGACCATCTGAATTCCCTCGTTCTTCAAACCTACAAGAAGGTACTTAACCTGCCCAACTTGACCTGGACAAGTTCCCTCATCCCGGAACCTGCAAAAAGTTTCCTAAACAAGGTTCGGAAATTGCTTGTAGATATGGGGATCAGGAGAAACCACTCTAGGTTAAGCTAGACAGGCCAGGGACTTGCTAGAAGGTTTGGGAAGCGAAGGAACTTGGCCTGGTCAAGTTGGGTAGGTTAAAGACTTGCGTAGATTCAGAAAGCGGGGCAACTTTTACGGATTAAGTTACAGGTTAGGTACCTGCTGTTAAGTTTTGGAAGTGGGGCAACTCGTCCAGGTTATGTCGGGCAGGTTAGGTACCTGCTGTTAGGTTTGGGCAGGGAAGGAACTCGTCCAGGTTAGGTCGGGCAGGTTAGGTACCTGCTGTTAGGTTTGGGGAGTGGGGCAACTCGTCCAGGTTAGGTTAGGTAACTGCTGTTAGGTTTGGGAAGGGAAGGAACTTGTCCAGGTTAGGTCGGGCAGGTTAAGTTCCTGATGTTAAGTTTGGGAAGAGAATGAACTCATCCAGGTTAGGTCGGGTAGGTTAAGAATATTTTTAGTTTTTTTTTGTTTGAAAATGAAGACTATTGCGCGCGCGTGTTTTCCCTCTATTAGTTCAATGTCGTGTGTTTAACACACGGTCAGTTTGGTAAGTGTTTTCGTTTATCAGATTGGCAACGAGTAAATGTGAACATATAAATCTAGATAATATTCTGCAAAATTTTAACGAGAAATATAATATTTATATTTTGTACATCAGTATTCTGATAATTGCTTGTGTTGAATCAAAATGCATATATTATATTTCAAAATAAATCAGTTCTTATCGATGTCGATGTTTCGCAAAGAGACATCGATAGTTATCGATGCTTGACTCACATAGATGTCTATCGATAGTTATCGATTTTACCCATCCCTATTTTTTAATACTAATTTATACATGTGGTTCGTTTATGTAAAATTTTGTAATAAGAGATAATTCGAGAGGGCAGGGCCAGCCTTAGGTAGTGCGAGGCCCATGCAACCAGTAAGCGCGAGGCATCTTGCAACCAGTACACATAATAAAAACCTCTCCCTTAACTCTGCTCTTATTTTTTCTTTTTTATACAACGGCATTAGCTATGTTCTTCACCTTCAGCAATTGCATTAATGTAATTGAATAAATTTTATGCACTGAAAACAAAAAAAAAAACTCAGATCTCAGCGCCTACAACGCTATAAAAACAGTTCAAAAGCGTTTTATCAGCGTTCTTCGAAAAAAAAATGTGACTCGCAAAACTCAGTGCAATCGAATCAATTTGGCGCTCCTAAGGCCGGCTCTGATAGAAGTTCCTCCCTTTTTTATTCATTCCCCTAAATTAAAGTAGAATTTGATATATGAGTTAATTTATTACCATATTCATTTTTGTTTGGTGAAGTGTTTCTAAGAATATTGAAGAATTTGTGCCAACCGTTTCGGGTGGTGAATGCACACCTATATCAAAATAAAATACAACTATAGGTAGGGGGTAGATTGACCCTCTTAAAGGTGAAAATTATTTATTTTTGCCTAACAATCAATGTCCATTCAATAAAATTTGAAGTAAAAAGTAGAAAGACACATTTTTACTAATTTTTTTTATTGTATATTTCTATAGGAATAAGTTTAAACTTCTCCCAGAGCCGGCTTTAGGAGCGCCAAATTGATTCGATTGCACTGAGTTTCGCGAGCTAAAGCTGATGCCAACAAAGCATTAACAAAACAAACTTTTATAGGGGCATAGTTTACGTCAGTGCAAAACTCTTGAGATAAATATTGTTTAAAGGCTTCCAAAAATAAATCACTCACATTGCTACATTTTTCATCGCTTGCTATGAAACGTCCACAAACATTACAAAAATGGTCCATTTTACAGTTTGGTTCCGACATTTTTAATACAATATATATTATACAATGTTTTCTTTGTTATTTTTATGAAACCGATGCACTTAACTTTAATCACTCACAAAATGAAATAAGTTCCAAAAAAATTAATAGTGAATTTTATCACGACCGAGCGAAAATTAAAAGACATCAGCTTCGGCTGAGTTTCGAGTCTTAACTGAATCTTTATATTTGAAGTTAGTTCGCTTGTACGAAATAAAAAAAATCGCTACCTGTGCGGTGGTTGAAAACAAAAAAGTTGTTTTACTAATTCCTAATTCTTGGAACTTCCCTTTTTAATTACTTCTACCTAAATCGCTATTTATTTTATGGTTTTGGGATTTTTAACGCAAATTATCGACTAAGACCATTTTCTTTTCAAATGAAATTTATTGAACAAACTGATAAGCATATTATAGATCAAACAGAAAGCAAAAAAGACTTAGTTTTGTGAAAAATATTTTCAAAAAGCATGAAAAAATAAATACTTTTTCCAACATTTTGCTTCATAAGCACCACAAAAATTTTCTAAGTAAATTTTTTAAAAAATTTTAATTGTTGCATGGGTCTCTAGCAATAATTTGGCTTTTACAGATTGAAAAATATCAATTAATCGACGAGTTATAGCCAAAAAACCATATAAGCAATAAAATCGGCATTTGACTGAAAAGTTCGAAGGTCGATTAAAAAAAAATTCGAACTAACATAAAGAAACGCCGCGATACGGGTCTTCTAATTTAGCCTCTATTTTGACCCCTCACTCTCAGAATCGACCTAACTTTTGCTAACCTAAATTTGTTCCACAGTGTTATTATAGCAAATTACATCTAAAAATTATAAGGCAAGCCTCACGGAAGGGGAGGGGATCCGAATTTCCAAAAAAAAAAAACACCTCACGTAAGTTATGGACGTCCCCATATTTAAGTTAAAATTCAGTATGCCATCACGGGACAAATACGAGACTGAAAAAAATGCAGTATGTAGTCAGTATGTGCAGTACTGCCGTACTAAGCGAAAAAGATGTATCTCAAAAAAAAAAAAAAAATATCCGAGATTGTTATGGCATCAGTTAGCTTAAGAAATTACGCGTCTAATGAAATGCTCCAAATGCCGGTATCTTAGTTCAATAATATAAAAAATGTATTTAGAAAATTTCCTCTATCTCAATTTTATCACAACATACTAAGCGAATTAGACGTATCTCAAAAATACGAAGGAAAAATATTATTATATTCGTATACGAATAAAAAAATTAAAAAAATAACGGGAATTAATCGCAAAGCTTCCTTGACTGGATCACGTTGTTATTGTCGCTGCAAGTTCTTGTCATTACTTGTTTGTTTTCGTTTCGAAAAGAACGAAAAAACCATGTTCGTTTGGAGAAAACCCTCTTATTTTAAGGCTTGAGATTTCATAAGTAACAATCATGTATGCTTAATTTTTTAAATCTTTATTTTAGTATATATAGTATAGTTTCTAAAAATATAATTTGATTTTAGTTTTAATTTAATATTATCTGTATTTTATAAGATAGACAATATTATATCTTTTGTATGAAAGTTTATATGGCAAGATTAAAGTAAAAAGACGTATCTACATTTTTAACGCTATAAATACTAAGCCAAAAAGACGTATCTCATGTAAAGCGTATAAACGCAGGGAATTTCGATATTTTGAGTAAGTCATAAATAAATAACCTTAAAATGATATTTAAGTTGCCATAAATAAGTTAAAAAATTCGTAGAGAAAGTAAGAATAAAACTACATTTACAAAATATCAATTATCTCGAAACGAAATTTTTTGAGATACGTCTTTTTCGCTTAGTACGGCAGAGTAGTAGTCACAAAAATCCGACCAAAACAAAAATCAGGCAAAATGAAAAAAAAAGCTTTTTCTCAACTAGATATTACTTGTAAGCAATTTTTCTGTTTTTGCTTGTAAGCCTCATATGTCCCCAGTTATCTTGTTTTCGACCAATGTGATTTGATCAGCTTGTTTGCGAAGTGTTGCCGTTGCAAAATGACAACTGACAGCGACTCTTAAAATCGGTAGTGCTAATTTATTACTCGTTTGGTTTTATATATGAGTGAATTTTCTGAATTCGTGGACTTTTTTTGTTTTTTTAATTCTTTTTTCTTTATTTTATTTTATTACGTGTATTTGCAGTTTATTTTGTTGTCGTGTAACAGTTTTTGTTGCTGCTGCTCTCGCTGATTGATATTAACATGCCTGTTCAGTGTGCCGGTGAGCGGCAAGGTTCGCTTGTGTGTGTTGATTTGTTTCTTGTTTGTGCTTTCGCTGTCAACAATAAAAGATACTGTCTGAGGGACTTAAAATTTCAGTGCTTCTTGAAACGTTGGGTTGAGTTGACGCGATCGAGTTAATTTAAGAAAAATTATCTTAACTCAACTGACTCAGCTTGAATTAAAGTAGTTTATTTACTTTACTCGATAAAGTAGTCAAGAAGAAGAAAAACAGAAAGATATACATATTAAAAGATCGTTTGTAAACAAGTTCCAAGTAAATCTTCACAATTAAAATATTACGCATAAAAGCACATTTAAACGCGAAAAGTTTTGGTGTGTCAATGCTCGTTAAGAATTTTTTAATAACAAAATAAAAGTGCTGGTAAAAAAAGCTATCATGATTTTGCATTCGAAGATTACGGTAATTTTTGCCTTCCCTACCACAAAAAGAACGCATTTGTAACAAAATTGCAAATTTGCAATTTTCCTCTTTGAAATCCAATAAGAAAAGTATTAAAAATTAAAGTTAATCTCAAATAATTTGTAGTACAATAACAGAAAGTTAAATTTTAATTTCTAATTCTCTGCATAATTTCCATCAATCCACGTCAAAACAAATAAAAACATAAAAGTCAAGGTTGCATTCAGTGTTGCAGAACGCGTTGCATTCAGCGAACAAGTAGTGTTGCCGGTTTTTTACTCTGTTTTGTTTATCTATTTTTGGCATCAAACATTTGTAGATGCAACAAAAAATATTGTAAAACCAACAACAAGAAGTACGTACATACATACATATAGCAACAATGAAGCGCCTTGTGACATGGGAACGGGACTTGGTAGATGCCATGTACGAGTAAGTAATTTTCGTGTTACACGATCAAAAAATAATTTTGCATTTGAGGAAGAATTCATAATTCCAGAGAGACTGATATGGGATTACTGTTGGTTCTCAAATTAACTTTTTAATTGACGTTCCTAAAAAAATTTTGTTAAATTTATATACTATGTATATAAAAAAGTTGAACTATTTTTTCTGTTATTATTTCGTAACTCGACTCATCGTGTCAGTTGGCTGATACTTAAAAATAAACATAAAAAAGCTAAGGTACACATAACTCACGTAGTTTAAACATTTCATATTTTATAGCTCATTTAGCTATTAACTCATTACGGTCTATTGGGTATTTAAATACCCAAAAGAAGAGTGCATTTTAGAAAATCCTACCAAGCGACAGGTAAGAGGTGTTGTGGATTGAGGATTGGTCTGAATGAATATTTTTTTTCCCGAACTGCTTTGATTAACCTGTATTTTCGGGAGGTAGAATTTAGGTAACATAAAATTTCCAAAATTTTGGTTTAAAATCGATCCAGGCAATTTTGAAGACTTAAAGAAAAAAGCTCAAAGATCCTATGTGGCATGTTACAGTAAAACAGATTTGATTGAATGAAAAGTTGGACGGCAAATTTTTTTTTGTTTCATTTTGTCTCATAGAGGACTATTGGATAAAAATTTACCCATGCCATATAGGGAAAAATTTAATTTTTTCATCAGAAACTTCTATTAATCCCCTGACCTCCCGCAATAAATTTTATCAAAATTGTACGGGCCGTTCTAGTACCAGTCTTTAATGGGTTAAACTTGATACTTTCATAGAAAAAGTTTTCAATTTTAAAGCTCACTTTTGACTGTTTACAATGAAATCGAGTTAGATTTTTATTTTTTAGTAGTAAAACTAAAATGGTTTTCTAATGGTTTTTTAAACTTTTGCTCACTTTAAATATTTCACGTTAAATTTGAAAATAGTTTTTTTTTATACAATTTTTATTCATGTTATTTTAAAGCATTGCATTGTGGTAACTATATTATGCTCTTCTTAGTGCATCCAATCTCTGACAAACTCTTACGTTAGATTAAAGACTAAAGCCTAAGCCAAAATAGACGAGACATAACGAATAAGTTCAAGTGTATGTAAACCAATGTTGATAACCGAAATGAATGTAGTACGTAACTGATCGAAAGTGAACGAAACATTTTGACCAGACGTATTAATGCGTAAGAACCGAACTTCAAACCACTGTCACTACTCGTCGTAACAGCTTTTTGGCCGTCACTAAACTAACTCGCTTACGTAAAATTTTGGGTTAAATGTCAAAACAGACGTAACGAGTACAAACATTTGTTCAGCTACTATCGTCTTGTCACGTCTATTTTGGCTTAGGCTTAACTTGCCAACACACTCGAGTTTTTTGAAATGTAAATGATGAAGACATATGTAAATACGAACGAATGGTGAAAGATTCGGTATGGAAAGAAATAGTGGAGATTTCATAGAGAAGTAACATCATAAGCCTATATACACATGTTAAAATTAAAAATTTTTAATTTACAGCATGTTTGAAATAGTTTTCTTGTTGCTATGACAGCAAGTTCGCGGTTAGAAGTGTCATCACGTGAGTTTAATTTTTATGTAAGAGTATAAGCTTTCAAAATTTTTTGCCAACTTAACTTTAAATGACTTACGAATTTCTTGCAATACTTTGGCGCACAAATAATACTCGTAGCACATGGAATAAGTTTATAGGGCAAAATGTGGGAAGGTTACATGAATATATTTTATTAGTACTGGGTGTTTTTTTTAGAGGTTTGTTTTTCGAATAGAGATAAAACTGGCATTTTATGGTCAAATCTGGCAACTCTAAAGTCATTTATGTTCAGTTTGGTTTGCCATTTCATCATGAACAGGTTGACAAAAGAACAACGCTTGCAAATCGTGCAAATTTATTTCGAAAATAATGGTTCAGTTCGCGAAGTTTACCGCAAGCTCCGTCCATTTTATGGTCGACATAATCGTCCATCAGAGCAATTAATTCGGTTAACCATGGGTCGTTTTCGCACTACGTTCACTCTATGTGATAATACGCATCCGCAGAGACGTCGAACAGTGCGCACCGAAGAAACAATTGCCGCTGTAGAGCAAAATGTTGAAGAGGACCCGAATGAATCGATTCGCCACCGTGCACAGCAATTGGAGCTTTGTCCATCAACTTTATGGAAGATTTTGCGCAAAGATCTTGGTTTGCGACCTTACAAGATCCAGCTTGTGCAAGAATTAAAGCCGCGAGACCATGCAATGCGTCGTGATTTTGGTGTATGGGCCGAAAATGAGATTGATCTCGATGCTGATTTTCATCGCAAAATTTTGTTCAGTGATGAGGCTCATTTTTGGTTGAATGGCTACGTCAACAAGCAAAATTGCCGCATTTGGAGTGAAGAGAATCCACATGAGACCCTTGAGACGCCATTACATCCACAAAAACTGACTGTTTGGTGTGCTCTATGGGCTGGTGGAGTCATTGGGCCATACTTCTTCCGAAATAATGCTGGAGAGTCAGTTACCGTTAATGGAGACCGGTATAGAGCCATGATAACCGACTATTTTGTTCCCGAATTGGATGGCATGAATGTAGATGAGTTGTGGTTCCAACAAGACGGCGCTACATGCCACACAGCGCACGTCACAATCAATTTATTGAAGGAAACATTCGATGAGCGCATAATTTCGCGGAATGGACCTGTCAATTGGCCACCAAGATCGTGTGATTTGACACCATTGGATTATTTTCTTTGGGGATATGTGAAGTCGCTCGTCTACGCCAACAAACCAGAAACGTTAGGGGACTTGGAAGCCAACATTCGTGGCGTTATTGCCGACATACGGCCCCATATGCTCGAAAAAGTGGTTCAAAATTGGACCTGTAGAATTGGCTTTATTCGAGCCAGCCGCGGCGGCCACATGCCCGAAATCATATTTAAACATTAATGGCATAAAATTATCCTTCCAATAAAGCCAAATTGATGGACATTAAAACGATTTTCTTGTGTTTTATTTCAATTCGAAGCTCTATACCTCTAAAAAAAACACCCTGTAGATAGTAGAGGTCTGCATGAGTGCACTCGAAACTACCATCAAGTATCTTGTGCACAAAAACCACAAATCAAATAAAAACAAATCGAAACACCAAGTAAGGGAGCAAATAAATCGCAAATAAAATGTTCTACAAGTTCAAGCACTCGAAGTTTATTGCATTCGGAAGTTTATATGAGATGATCGTTTCTAGTGCACTCATGCATACCTCTAGTAGACAGCAGAAAGGATTTTACTCAGGGCGCCTGAACATATTTGATTTATTATGGAAGGAACAGCTCCTACGACACTATCAGCATATGCAAATACAATGTATGTAAGTAGTTACTACATATACTTACGCCCCTTGTTGCTAAGAGAAAAGCGATTGTATTAATGGTTATAAATTATATAAGTGGATGTAAAACCTCTGATGAGTTTTTTTCTTGACAAATTTCGTAAAATGGTAGTCACATAAAACTATTTGGATTGCATTGCTTTTCAACATTAAAGTTGAACAGTTGATAAGTTTATAAAGCTCCTGCGACATGGATTTTGTTGTAGAATTATTGAAACCTTTTCTATGTTGAAGAATGTAGCCATGTAATGGTCGTTCAGTATTACTGCGTAGAGACTCTTCTTTCTTAAAGGCATGCGTGCTGATGAGCCGAGAATCATGTGTCATATATCTTGCTGGTAGAATACCATACGGTATTATTGAATTGTTTCTAAAGCGTGCAGGGAATATATTTTAAGGACTCTGCAACCGAGTCTGTCAAAAATCATCTGGTTTCTTTAGAAAGATGGAGTAGACTTATCTTTCGAAAGAATTATGCTTGCGTACTCTTTTGTAGATTAGACGAACTCGCAAAAATTTTCCAGCTACAGACCAGTTCTATGACACTTAGGCCTGTTAACTTATCTTAATTAAATCGTAGTTTAAGCTGCGATTTAGTCTAAATCGCCGATTAGTCTCAAGCATCGATAACTTATATCTTGTAATCGGCTATTAACGAGCAAATTATCGATTAAAGTTAATACGAAAAATTTCTCAGATTAAGGAAGTTAACTCGACTACGTTTGACGTTTGTTTTACTCAATTATTTATATCAAAGAGTTTTTCTCTCAAATGGACTCTTGAGGAAACTTTTATGAACTTGGAATTATACAGAATCGCGAAAGGAAGCGAAATGCATGTTTTCCGCGATCTAATAAAAGGACAAAGTGGACTGAAAAACAGTTCCTCCAACGCTTTCGCATATCAAAACACACAGTCAGACGGGAGCTAAACAGTACTAATTTTTTTGTATTTATTAGCATTTATTCAAAATTTAGTGTCCACGACTTATCAGCTCGGAGTAAGTTGCTTATGACATTGATATTTTATGCAATAAGCAGCATTTTGCAAGCCGATGGGAACTTTCTTGGCTTTTCTTCCATGTCTGCATCTCTCTGTTTTGAAATATTTTTTTTTATCTGCCAAATGTACTATGCTCAATTAACATCAAATGTCTATATGAACAATTCACAATTGACTTCATGTGTTGCATTTTTCGTTTATTATTTCTTAATACTCAATAAATTCAGAGATAAGTTACCAAATTTTATTCGAGATATAATCGCAGTTTATAAGATCTCCGATTAAAGTTGTATTAAGTAAAGAGATAAGTTAACAGGCCTTAATGAAACGTAATCTAGGCGTTTGTGGCTAACTAGAAGTTCGTCATTTTCCAAAGGCAACCTGCACTATCGTCTTAAGGTTTTCTGCCACTTCTTCCAAGTGTGTTATGAAGCTTAGAAATTATTAAATTTGAATATATTTTTGACCAAAAGCCCTATGGAACGTAGACAAATAGTTTCACTCTAAAAGTATCCATCTATGATTTGGGATGTATGTAGATACTCTCCGATTTAATATTTTAGTGAAACTATTTCTTGGATATAAGCGCAATATTCAGAACTTTATCTAGCCACTATAGTTTTCTGAACTTTGGAAATCGAAAGTGGGTGCATTTCTTCCATTATATGCGTATATGTGTTGCTAATTATTGAGAAATTGAAAATGAACTTACTTCTACCATTGGTTTAGCCGATTACCATTGGTAATTTAAAATATAAAAATAACCATATCACAATACCCGAAGTTACAATAATAAATGAAAAGATTTCAATAAAAAACACTACATTCAATTTTTTTTTCGTTTTGTATTAATATACCGTTTTGTATAACAAAATAATTTTATAAACGATGTGAGCCACTGTAGATCCCTTCAACTTTTATCATTTTAATAAAATATTTCGGCTGTAGCTATCAGAGAACGTCATTGAGTAGCTCATTGAGGGTTTTGAGTCACTACCAAAAATAAGAGACGTGAGTGTGGTTTTGCATGCAACAGGGAGTGTGAATCATATTTCCACTCACTAATAGTGAATACGTAGATAACATGCTGCTCATGAATCTGAGCTTGTAGTTGCTCTGGGCTCATGAATGTGAATGCGTGAAAAGCTCACACGTACATGGATTCAGATCAGTGGTGCCCACTACCACAAGTAAACGCTCTCATGATAAGCATGTGTTGAAGATTTGTTTACTAATTCTGTATACGTGCACGATTTTTTACGCTCTTTAAGCGCCTACTCGTTCTCATTTTTACGCTCTTTGAGCGCCTGCTCGTTCTCTGGGCAGCACTGATTCAGATTCATGAAGCAGTAAATAGCTTGAGCCACTTATGTTGAACTGTAGTGCAAAAAAACAGTTTTTTTTCTTTCCAATCGATGGTGAAAGGTTGAAAATGAATTTTGGACATCACTTAGGGTATCTCCGGCCCCAGGAAAGGACCGTTTTCGACCATTCTATTCCTTTCCAAGTTCCGGAGCTACTCTAAGTGAAATCCAGAAGGCATTTTCGACCTTTCATAATCGATTGGAGCAAAAAAAAATTGAGTTACGTAATATTCGAATACCTAACTGAACTTTCAAAAGAGATTCCAGCCAAACATTATTTTTTTTTTGCTTGAGACGCGGAAAACTGTTTCAAAATAAAAATTAGCCGCGTAACCCATCCAGACAGATATTCTAACTTTAAATTATATAAAGCACGTTGTTCAGTTAGACATTTTTTTTAATTAATTTATTTATTTATTTTTGTTCAATATTTTAATAACAGTTTCAGAATAACATCAAGTTACTTTAATGAAAACACCAATACTTAAGTTACTTTATATAATTTGTTCATACATACATTTGAATTCTTAAACCTGAGTTGTTGACATAAGTGCAATTACTTCTTATTATAAATATTTGTTTAAACTCAAACACCCATACTTAGAAAAAAGTAAAATGAAAAATAAATTTTTCAAAACAGTTGTACGCATAAACAGTTGAAACTCTAAAGAATATATTGTGTAATTTAGTTAAAACAATATTTAGTTATATGTACTTGATTATAATGCAATATAATGGAAAATATGTATATCGGTCATTCTTCATATAACTAACAATACATTATTTTCGATTCTTGAACAGTTTTTGCAATGTCATGTCTTCAAAACTATGACGAAGAGAAAAATCAAAACATGATATTCTTGAAGTAATCCTGCGCATGTATCTGTTTCCAAATCGAAATTCTCGACATATCTTTGTAAAGTATCATTCATCTCGTTCAATTAGTCTGATGCGCGCTTTAAATAAAAAATATATAATAATTTAACATTGTAACAATGAACTTTTCAGTCATTTTTGCAAAGATCAATAATTCTGTAAATTTTTACAAATTGATATCTTAAACTGCATTGCACATTGGTCAGAATACCTGTAATCATAAAGTTGAAACCGTTTCGACTTTGCTCCGAAAAAGTTTGTTGGTAGTCGAAAATTTCATCTACATTACATTAGTATCTACAAAACCTTAAAAATAAACATCCTAATATAGGTACATATATCACTCCGTAACTAAAAATCCTGAAATCTCATATTTAAATAAATGAGGAATTAAAGCAACTTTGATTTGGTTAACTACAACAAGATAAAGATGCACCAATATTATAAATTGAGTTCGAACGAACTACTTTTCTCGACAGTCACTCAAAATTCAACTGAAATCATAAGGTTTCGTTATGAAAGACAGTTTGATTCACCTACGCAGTTTTTTTCGCTTGGTTTTAGTCACAAATTTATTTTGATTTTTGAGGGAATTTCTTAAATAATCTTATCAATAGGCACTTCAAGTCATAATCATTTTTACGTCACATGAGCGATTAGAAAATAAAATGAAAAAACGATTTATTTCTTATCATATTAATCATGTTTTAATAGCGGAAATTAATTTTTGTTAAAAGAGTATTTTAATTAAAAATTATTTAAAAATATTCTAATTATGTTAACATAACAAGGCTTGGCTTCAAAATAAATTACAATTGCAAAGGTCTGTCCACATGCCCCAGGATACCTAACTAAAACAAGTGCGGGCCCTAGTGATTCCCCATATGTCGTGTGGTGAGTAAGTTTATGGCAGTCTTGATGATCCACAAGAAAACTGCGATTAGTAATTTATTATACAGTGTTTTCGGAAAAGGAAAGTTCAATCACATATCTGAGTTCGCTTTGAAGACTCTCCACAGTAATTTAAGCAATTATTTGAATAATCGCAATCTTCAATTTTTCCACAATCTTGTTAAGGACAGCTGCCCTGAATTAATTCTTTTTATAAAGCTCATTTGATAATAAATGATAATAAATAATAATAATAATAATTTATTTATTGAGACGCAATCCTTATCTGTTGCACTTTATGCTTTTTTTTTCTTTAGTCAAAGATATTTTTAACAAATTCACTGGAATAATGGTAAGCATTATCAAACTGACTCCATTTTTTGTGTCATCGTCAATGGCTAAAATGTAATTTAAATAGCTTAAGCTAATCAGGAAAAGTAAAAATTAATCAAATATACTCTCACTATTTTCAGTGTTGCCGTTTTGGTTTGATTTTTGGTACACTCACTCGCTAGTATATAGATGCTTTTTATCATATTTAGCTGACTATGGTAATTGCAGCATCAACGTATTTATCTTTTTAGTATTTTGCTAACTATAGCAGGTTTTAAGAGGGACTATGACTATGCATCAATATTCTTAAACAAGGTTTCGAACCCGAACCGAACTCGAACCCTGAACCCGCTCCGGAACAATGTTTTTATTCACATTATGTGAACCCATTCAAAAATTCGGTTCAGGTTAATTTTCCATTGCGCTGAGGAATTCATATTACATATTTTACGAAAGTTTTTAAAATTTCAATCTCATATTTCACAGAATTTTTTTTTGGCCTGTTGAAATTATCTTATTCTTCACCTCTTTTTTTTTTCTTTTTTTCCTTCTAGAGTAAGCTTTATGTTATTACTGTTAGATATTTTCATAAAATTATAATATATATAGAGTAAGCTTTATGTTATTACTGTTAGATATTTTCATAAAATTATAATATATATATTTTTAGCGTGAAGTAAATTAATGCTTAAAGATTTAATATCAAAGTCAAAATGTATATCTTTTTTTATTTTCAAAAAGAATTATTTATTATTTATAATCATAATATAATAATTTTAATGTTTGGTATTAATTGTGATATTTTTAATATACAATATTACGTATCTTTATATTCTATATATCCATATTTTTTTATATATCTATATAATTATTATAATAATTCCTAGTAATATTCATGCATGCCACTTAAGATGTACTATAAACGATTAAGTGTTATTGTACCACATTTTTTTTAATAAATTGTAAAATAAATTTTAAAATTTACTTTGACAATTTTCATTGAACTCATAAGAAATGAATGTGAATTTCCTAATTTTGAAGAAGTTGAATATGAAGAAGAAATATAAAATGCAAATGAAAAAGGATTAGAACTCGTGTCTAGTTTATATAACCATATAATTCACTTTAGATGCATAGCTCATACTTCCCAGTTGGCAGTTTATGATACAATATCTAAAGTTAATATTAATGTTAGGATGGGTTAGGTTAGCACGGGAAATGACAACTGTCATCATAACTTAGGCCGCAATTGGGCCCATTATGTACCCTGTTTATAACTTCGTTATCAACCTTTTCAAACCATTTCGAAATTTTTATAAACCTCAAAATGGATTTTGGACACTTTTGAGCGATGTCTTCAAGAGAGTCGAAGAAGTGGCATTCGAATACCTTAAACCGCCGATTTGTCGGCGCTGGGCATTTACAAAGATAATTAAAGACTGACTCTTCGACGTCCGGATCTTTACAGCTTCTACAAAGATCTCCTACATCAGAAAGCCCTAGTCTTGCGGCATGTTTGCCTATAAAATAGTGTCCTGTAAAGACACCGACAAAGATTCTCAGGGTTTATTTGTCTAATGAGAGCACTTTTCGCGTTCTATTAGTATCATAATAGAGCCAGATTGCCCTCGACGTACAACATGTTGTCATGTTAGACCATCTCATATTAGCCCACTTTATACATTTTGAGCCTATTTTGGCTCTAATTAAGAATAGTGGTTTCATAATATAAGGTTCAGAAATTGTGTCAGACTTAGGGTCTTTTCTAGCAAGTTCATCTCCAGTTTCGTTGCCAATGCTGTCGCTATGTCCAGGAACCCAACATACGGTTAAGTTGCATTTCCCGCCTATTTCACATAGTGATTTCCTGCAATCTAGGACCAAACGGGATGTGATTATATTGGAGCCGAGGGCCTTAATGGCTGCTTGGCTATCGACGTATATAACAAAACTGTCACTACGTTCAAAACTTTTTGATTTAATAATTTGGTATGCCTTCCAGACAGCTAAAACTTCCGCTTGAAATACGCTACAGTAACAGGGTAAAGAAAAAGATTCACTAATGCTTAAGTCACAGGAAAAAATTCCAGCCCCAGTACCAGAATCCATTTTTGAACCGTCAGTGTATATTTCTTTGGAATTCGAAATAGGAGCCCAGCCCTTTCTTTCAGGTATTTTCACTTGAAAGTTGACTGAGAACATATATAATCAGTCCCATTTTGAATGTCACAGCCAGGAAATTGAGCAAGAATACTCCAATGGCCAAAAGGTTTCGATTTCCAAAAACCACGTTCCCTCAGTCTAACAGCACTTTTTGCTGCAATCTCTTTATTGAAAATGTCAAGAGGCTCTAAGTGGAGTAAAGTGTCGAGAGCAGCAGACGGAGTAGTATTTACTGCTCCACTTACTCCAATGCCTGGCATTCTTTGAATTTTTGATAAGATTGCCAAATAAGTTTGCTTGTCTAAAGCCTTCCACCATACTAGAATTCCATATGTCAGAATTGGTCTGATGATAGCTTTATACATCCACATAACTATTTTTGGCTTAAGGCCCCAAGATTTGTTGAGCATCTTCTTACATGTATAAAATGCAACACATGCTTTTCGTGCCCCTTCTTCTAAATTAAGCTTCCAAGACAATTTCCTATCAAGTATTACGCCTAAGTATTTATTACTCTCTTGAGGAATCAAACAAATGTCAGTAAGAATTGGAAGCTTAAAGCTTGGCAGTTAATGTTTATTTGTGAAGACGACAAGATCCGTTTTCTGGGGATTAATGCTTAGTCCACATTTCGTGGTCTATAAATTTATGTTTTTAAGGGCTTGGGACATAATGTCACTTAAAATATTTAAGTCTTTACCAGACACAAGCAAAAGAAGATCATCAGCGTACGCTACCACTTTAAAACCTTGTCGACTAATGATTCGAAGCAAATCGTCTACAATAAAAATCCAAAGTAATGGGGATAAGACACCACCCTGTGGTAGATCTGATACAGATCTAATGAGTGAGCTTCCTCCTTCAGACCAAATTGTCTTGTTCAGGAGCATGTTTTTAACTGTTAATTGAACACACCCTTCTGTGCCAATGCGGCTTAGTGCCGTAATCATGGCGCTAAGAAGAATATTGTTGAAAGTTCCTTCTATATCAATAAAGGTAGCTAGTGTAAATTCTTTATGGAGAAAAGATTTTTCAATAACAGTCACAGCGTCATGTAGAGCTGTTTCCGTTGATTTCCCCTTAATATGTGCATGCTTATCATTAGATATACCATAAGCAACTGCTTTGTCACGCAAATGGTAATCCAATAATCTTTCAAAAATTTTTACCAGAAAAGAAGATAAACTGATAGGTCTGAAATCCTTTGCTGTTACATGGCTAGATTTTCCTGCTTTCGGAATAAAAGAAACTTTCACTTTTTTCCATTCTAAGAGCAGGAAGCGTAAAACGAGACAACTCCCATAAATAACCTTCAACCAACTCAGAAGGTTGCCAGGGGCTTCTTGAATCATTTTAGGAATGACGCCATCGAGCCCTGGAGACTTATAGGGTGCAAAATAACTAATAGCTAATCTAACTTTTTCGTCAGATACAATACTTGACGCTAAGTTCCAGTCTTCGATCTCATTTTCGTTTAACGAAACACTAGGGAAGTTTTGAAAACCCGAAGAGTTTTCTGGAAAATGAGTATTGAAAAGCAAATTAAGTGTGTCTTTCGGGGACTCAGTCCATAGCCCATTTGAACATTTCAACCAGGTTAATGGGAATCATTCCTTAGTAAGAGTTTTCCTGAGTCTTCCCGACTTGTTGATACACTCTATAGAATTACAAAGATCGTTTCGCAATTCTGACATTTTTCTTAAAAAGTCTTAAATGTAATCTGTAAACTGCCCAGTCTTCAGCAAAGCCGCTTTTGCGGGCAACGTTAAATAGCATTCTTGCGGTGGTACGACTTATATGGACATTTTCATTCCACCAGGGTGGCAACTTCTTTTTTGAGGTTCTACGCAGTGGGAAGACTTTTCAAAAGCTGAACGAAGTTTAGTTGTTAGGTCGCTCACGACCCTGTTAATTTGTACTGAGCTTTCCAGCTTCTCCATTTTTGGAGGAGCTAGGTCCTTAGAAAGAAGACAGGCAAATTTCGACCACTTTGTTTTCAAAGGATTTCGAAATTTGGCTTCTTCTATTTTAAAACGACAAATAGAAAAAGTAATGTACCTATGATCTGATAAAGTGGCATTATCAGAAACGAGCCAGTTATCAACTTTCAATTTGTTAGACTCTGTAACTGAAGTTATATCCAAAACTTCAGATCTAGCTCGAATTACAAAAGTTGGTTCGTTTCCCTTATTGCAAATTAAAAGACAAGAATGCATAAGTGAGGTAAGAGAGAAATATTTATGTCCTTACGGGCCAAGATGCAAGTTCTAGCTCTTCCCTGGCTAGTAGGTGAATTTGGAAAAATTTTGAAGTCGCTATGGTTAAAACCACGAATTCTATTTTCAGAAATCCATGGTTTCTGAATCAAAGCGACCTCAAGGCGTTCCTCATTAAGAAACGCTAAAAGAGAGGCAGAAGCTGCTTACAATGCTGGAGATTGATTTGGACAAGTCTCATCCATGGTTTTAGTGGTGGGAGCGTCTTCCTCAACACATGTAAGAGGAGAAGATTCTTTTTCAACATCATCGTCGTCAAAGAACCTACAAAAAACCACTCCAGCAGTGAAAGTCAGCTTGTTGCCCCTATCCTTAATAAATTGCATGGCTCCCAGACTAGTTTCAATAATGAAACTCTGGCCACTCTCTCGCTTCTCTCAGCCCGAATTATTCGCAACTCCTCAGTAGCTAACCCAGGGTTTTGAAATTGGAGCAATCTCAGGATTTTCTCCTTTTCCACAATGGGCGGAGGGATGAAAATTCTTGCCCGATGTGGCTTCGGAATATCCTTCCGAGGAATAACCTTGAGCTTTGAACCTATCCAGAGCCCACCCATCTGAGACACGTATGACGTAATAAAATCGAGAGAGTATTGATCCATGCAGTCAATTGCTCTAAAACCATGTAAGCAGCTCATGGCATCAAATTGAGGTGACCGAGCGTCTGGAGTAGCGGTACATAGGTCTATGAGCTTATTCCTAAGGAAAGCCATAACTAAGCCCCATTTATCCTCTGGGATAATACCATTCCAATTTCCCTTATCGGTCAGACTAACTTTAAAGCATTCCTTTGCTACATCGCTAAAAGTACTGCTTTTGTCAACCTTCGACACCTTTTTCGACAAAGCTTTCTTCGGCTTCTTTTGCGAACCGCAGTTTTTTTATTAGTATTGAATCGTGAAAATCCTACGAATGAAAGGATAAAAAAGAAAATTTTAAGAGACCATTCTAATCCATTTGCCATTCCAGATGCTGCGTAAGTACTTATCGCTTACTTATTAAATTATGTAAATAAATCTATACAAATAGAAATAAACATTTCATTGCTGTTTTATTGCGTATTATCGGCTAAATAAAGATGCTTTCAAAATGATATTGGAGGAAATCAGACCTTTTGTTCAACAATCTTCAATTCCTTCAATGCTTCAATTAAGTGCGGCACTTAGATACTTGGCGGAAGGCGGATATCAAAGAACAGTTGGGAAGGATGCTGATATAGCTTTAGGAAGAAGCACTGTTTCGAAAGTGTTGACTAAAATGTTAAAAGTGATGAAAATTAAACTTTCTCTGGTGGACCTTGGCTATTTAAAAGCGTAGCCAAGTCTTTCCACTGCTGCTCTACCAGCACGCGGTCACCTTTGGAGAACCCTCTCGCAAGATCTTGGTGCTCCTCCATGAATTGGAGTATGGTAGACTCCTGTCTCGCATTCTTATGTTTTCCCCTAAATTTGACAATTAATTAAATTAATATTAAATACAAAAATTGCACGAACTTTATACTTACATTTTTATTTAAATTTCAAATTTAATTGATTTCACTTAATGACAGCTGATCGAAATGAAACAGATAGCAAATCGATAATATTGATTTACAGAACACGTCCATTTCGATTCGAACATACAACCGGAATTGAATCGATTTAAAATCGACCGATCGAAATGTGGAGCAACCAAAGTCGATTTCAATTTCGATTTCGATCGAAAACGATTTCCAGAACATGCCTGAATATCTCAAAAACTAAACGATTCAAAAAATTTTCATTTTCGAATTCAGCGGAAAAAGTACATAAGAAAAATAACCTCTCATTAAAGGAACAAAAACAAAATTATTTTTTTTGTAATGATTAGAGTCAACCAAATTGTTGAAAAAATTAATATATTCAGCAAATGTTGCACTTGGATTCCTTCATTCAATCGCTCCTAACGTTGTCATTTTACAATCGATTTTCTTCTGGTATATTTTAATTTCTGCGTAAAAATATCAGCTTTACGTGCAAGTAGAAAAATTATTTTATTTAATTTTATTTCTATTTTTTCGTGGTCACAGAATCAGATGTAAATTTTTTTTTTTTTTTCAAAATCTGGACTCTTTTCATATATATTTTTTGAACCGCTTATTCAATAAGATATGTATTTATACATGTTTGCAATTTTATTAGCTTTAATCTCATACTAAGAACGATAAAATTGGACTTATCTAGCTCAAGATATAAACTTAAAAGTGAAAGAAAGGAATGAAAAAACCATTCAAAAAATTTTTCGAACTTAGCAGAAAAAAGTACATAAGAAAAGTAACCTCTTATCAATGGAACATTTTGAGTGTAAACTAGTGTAAACTAGTGTAATAGGTGCAGAATGCAACAAATCTTTTTTGTTTCTTCAGCATTTTGGGGAGTTGGATATCTTAAAATTATGTCAAATTTACTCTCATCACGAAGAATATCTTTATCTGTACATTTGTGTCCTTCGTGACAGAAAAATTAACATTTGTTAGGGTGACTTTAAGCATTTTCGGCAAATCTCGAAAACATCTATGAAGCTCTTGCACATATGTTCTGTCGAACAACCGAATACAATTAAATAACCCAAATACAGAAAGTCTTGGGATGGTCGGAAACCAGAAAGTGCTATGGTCATCATTCTTTGCTTTTTTTAGACCACATGGTAGACGCATAAGTCTACAAGAATCTTTGTTTGTTGGAAAATTCGTCAGGTCTCGTGAGTTCTCTTCGAGATCAATTTGGTGAAAACACTACGTTAAGTCAAGGTAACAAAAAATATAGTTCTTCCTAGTTGATAACATCAATCCTTGGCAACGGGAATTTATCTGCAATTAATTTTTTGTTAATCCTACTAAACGACATTTCTTCTCAATTTTAACCGGAAGTAATTTTTTTGGTACATACTAGAAGTACCGGCCTATTATATTCTGGTTCGAAAGGTTCGATAATATCACAGTTTATTAAATTGTCAATTTGTTTGGCAATTTTGCTTTTGTGGGTGTATTTAAGTTTTTGTTTGTAGAAGTTGTTGACTGATATTTTATCTTTTTTAAGTGCAAGCATATCTAAAATTTTTTTTTTCAAAGTTTTTCTAAATTAGATTTAAAAAAATCAGGAAATTTTTTCAATTAATATTTCATGACTTTTTTGAGATTAGTTTCTGTATTATTGTTTTCATAGTCAATACTTTCCGTTTCTACTTGAATTTTAGGTATGACTACATGTGTATTGGTTATGTCAATTCTTACATACCCAATGTGCACAAAAACGGAAGCGAATTCGTTTCGAATTTTGTTTTTTGTAAGTAAAACGAATTCGTTTCGAATTCGTAACGAACTTCAAATACGAATTCGAAACGAATTCGTTTTTTGTTCATAAAACGAATTCGTTTCGAACTCGTTTTTTGTTCATAAATCGGATCAGTTTCGAACTCGTTTTTTGTTCATAAAAAAATTTTATGTTTCTAGCGACTTCAAATTGCTTAGAAGGTTAAAAAAACTTATAAAATTTTTTACTCAAATTTTGTAAAATTTTTCTAAGTCCTGGAAAATTTTCAAAGAAAAATATTCGAAAAAATTTTTGTTTTTTCGACTTTTTAAACATTTCTAAGTCGATTAAGAAACAAAATTTTTTTTCAAAATTTTTCTTTGAAAATTTTTCTGGGATTTAGAAAAATTTTTTTTATGAACAAAAAACGAGTTCGAAACTGATGCGGTTTATGAACAAAAAACGAATTCGTTTCGAATTTTGTTTTTTGTAAGTAAAACGAATTCGTTTCGAATTCGTAACGGACTTCAAATACGAATTCGAAACGAATTCGTTTTTTGTTCATAAAACGAATTCGTTTCGAACTCGTTTTTTGTTCATAAACCGCATCAGTTTCGAACTCGTTTTTTGTTCATAAAAAAAATTTTTCTAAATCCCAGAAAAATTTTCAAAGAAAAATTTTGAAAAAAAATTTTGTTTCTTAATCGACTTAGAAATGTTTAAAAAGTCGAAAAAACAAAAATTTTTTCGAATATTTTTCTTTGAAAATTTTCCAGGACTTAGAAAAATTTTACAAAATTTGAGTAAAAAATTTTATAAGTTTTTTTAACCTTCTAAGCAATTTGAAGTCGCTAGAAACATAAAATTTTTTTATGAACAAAAAACGAGTTCGAAACTGATCCGATTTATGAACAAAAAACGAGTTCGAAACGAATTCGTTTTATAAACAAAAAACGAATTCGTTTCGAATTCGTATTTGAAGTCCGTTACGATTTCGAAACAAATTCGTTTTTTGTAAATAAAGCGTATCAAATGAGAGAAGATATCATTAGCCTTTGACATATATTTTAATATATGACAGGTAGCCTAGTAGGTAGCGCGCATGACTATGAATCGCTGGGGTATGGGTTCGAGCCTGACTTTGGAAATTTGTAAATCGTAAGTAAAATTTAATTTGATAATAAAATAAAATTACATACATATATGTATGCAATAAAGTCTTACAATTTGCATACATAAAAATTTTTTTTTTTAAATAAAATTAATTTTTTTATGAACAAAAAAAATTCGTTCTATGAACAAAAAACGAACAAAAAACGAATTTGTTTCGAATTCGTATTATGAACAAAAAACGATTTCGTTTCGAATTCGTATTATGAACAAAAAACGAATTCGAAACGAACTCGTTTTTTGTTCATAATAAGCGGAAAATTCTTCCGTTTTTTCGAGAGGAATTTCATACGAAAACGAATTCGTAACGGAATCCGTTTCGGGTGAATAGTACGAAGAAACGAGTTCGTTTCGAATTCGAAACGAAGGGTCAGTTTGAAGTCTAAAAAACTTCAAAATAATTTTTTTTTTTATTTTCTAATTTTTTTCGAAAGCTTTGTGTACAAATTAAAAAAAAAATTGGATTGATTGGTGGAAGCAGTAAGGTGTATGATTAAATAGAGTTTGCTCTATATCAATATCAATATCCTTTGCCGTACTTTGCAAAAAAATACCACTTCATACTTTAATTTTTTTACTAAACAAATAGCTTTATTTGATAATTTGGTGAATGCCATTTTGAAGCTTAATGTTGGGTTAGTAAGTGTAAAAAAAATTAAATTTGCATTTTGGTACTTTCATTACCATTCAGCACATTTTATGCCATATGACATGGCTCCCAAAAACAACTTTCTAAAATAAAATTTTTACAAATTAGTTTCAATTATTGTTTAAATTGGCCTTAAGAATAAGAAAACGGAAAATACTGATTTTTAAAGTCAAATGGAAAAAAAAAGTTCCGAAAGGGTTAAAAGAAAGTCCTTAAAAAAAAAATTAACCAAAATCCAGAATGTGGACCTTATTTATATTACGTATTTAGGTGTGCTATAATACTATCTTACAATAAAAATTAATTTTAGGTACCCACTTTTCCCCCATATACCCCCAAAGAGGGTTAAAAATCTGTTTTTTGTAAAATTTCAAAATGAATGCGTATTCCTATGTATTTTGGTAGACTAAAGCTGTTTATATAGATAAAAACTGATTTCAACCACTTGGTCCCACCCAAAACCACCCAGTACCCCATTACACCCCCAAAGTGTCACAAATATATTTCTTACCTAGGACTCACCCTAGGTAAAAAGTTAATTTGAAATTAATTTTTATAATAATAAAAAAGAACCAGGAGACCGACCCTAGTTCGGTTTTTCGTTTTGAGGCTTAGAAAGTCGAAAAAATATGCAATATTTTGAAAAAGTGAAATGAGGTTAAATTACATATGTATGTCGACAAATATGGAAAATAATTAAAAAAGATGAAAGACCTTGATAAAATTTGGAAAATGTTCGAAAATTCGGAAAGTATGGAAGAGATTGAACAAACTACAAAAAAATTTTGAAACAGGTAAAAGGCTGAAAGAGTCAAAAAACACGGTAAATGTTGAAAAACTCGAATTAAGTTGAATGAGGTTGAAGACGTCGAAATAAATTGAAAGAGGTTGAAAAAGTCGATAAAATATCGAAAATGTTGAAAAAAGTTAAGAGCGTTGAAACAGAGTGATAAAGTCGATAATATATGAAAAGTGTTGAAAAATAAGAAAGAGATTGAAAAACTCAAAAAAATTGAAGATTTTGAAAAAATTTGAAAATCTCAAAAAAGTTTGAAGTTTAAAAAATTCGAATAAGTCGAATGAGGTAGAAAAAGTCGAAAAACTATGGAAAATGTTGAGGAAAATTGAAAGAGGTTGAAAAATGTTGAAACAGTTGAAAGAGGTTGAAAAACTCGAAAAAAGTTGAATGAGGTGAAAAAGTCAAAAAAATATGGAAATTGTTGAGAAATGTTGAATAAGGTTGAAAACTCGAAAAACGTTGAATAAGGTTGAATAATTCGAAAAAATATGGCAAATGTTGAAAAAAGTTAAAACAGCTGAAATAGGTTGAAAAACTTGAAAAAATTTGAAAGAGGTTGAAAAAGTCGAAAGAATATGGAAAATGTTGAAAGAGATTGAATAACTCGAAAAACTTTGAATAAGGTTGAAATATTCGAAAAAATATGGAAAATGTTGAAAATAGTTGAAAGAGGTTGAATATCTCGAAAAAGTTAAAAGAGGTTGAAAAACTCGAAAAAAGTTGAATGAGGTTGAAAAAGTCGAAAAAATATGGAAAATGTTGATAAAAATTGAAAGAGGTTGAAAAATAATGAAGCAGTTGAAAAAGGTTGAAAAACTCGAACTGAGTTGAATGAAGCTGAATAAATTGAAAGCAATTTATATTAGGATCACTAATATACTATACTAAATATAACATTAAATGTTTTAAGCTTGTATGGAAGGTGCCACGCCCACTAATGAAAACCCGTCAAAATTCATTAGATCTTATAGTGACCGACACCTCTACACCAAATTTAAAAAATATCTCCAATAGCACACTAAATATGGCATTTAACGTGTTTTGCTTATATAGGAGGTGCCACACCCACTAATGCAATCTCGTCAATTTTTATTTAATTTCAAAGCTTATAGTAACCGACACCATTACACCAAATGTTAATGGAATTACTCTTACAGCACACTAAATATAACTATTAACGATTTTTGCATGTATGGGAGGTGCCACGCCTACTGATCTAATCCCATCAAAATTCATTTAACTTACAAAGTTATAGTAACCGACATCTCTATACCAAATTTTATTAGGATCACTCATACAGTGCACTAAATATAGCCTTAAGCGTTCTTAGCTTGTATGGGAGGTGCCACGCCCACTAATGCAATCCCGTCGAAATCCATTTAATTTCAAAGCTCATGGTTACCAACACCACTATACCAAATTTCAAAAAGATTACTCCCATAGCCCACTAAATATAACACTTAACATTTTTTGCATGAAGGGGAGGTGCCACGCCCACTGATACAATCCAATCGAATTCCATGTAGTTTCATAACTTATAGTAACTGACACCTCTACACCAAATTTCAAAAAGATTACTCTCATAGCACACTAAATATAGCATTTTACTTTTTTCGCATGTATGGAAGGTGCCACGCCCACAAGTGTCGTTGCGCCCACTTTTGGTTACAAGATACCCAATAGCTAGTGTATCTTATATCTTAAATTTCATAGCGATAGCGTTGTTAGTTCTCTTATTATGACGTTTATAAATATTGTTGGCTGTGCCACGCCCTTCAACGAGTTTTGCCAGTATAGTGGCATAACTTGTTATGATGACTGCTTTCAGCGGTACTGTCTTCAAAATTTTTATGAGAATCGTAGGCGCCGTTTTTGAGTAATATTGAATAAAAATTCAATTGTTGAAAGATGCCACGCCCTCTTCTCCAATTCCGCCCACTTTTGGTACCACTCAAGATATTTATGAACTGCAGCAGTCTACCAAATTTCATCAAGATATCTTAAATATAGAATTTTTAACTTTTAATCGTTAAAAGCAAACGAAACTTGAGGTCTGTTTAAATACATATGTCATATAAAAGAATATTTACCATATTATATAAAATTTTTTTCTAGTCTCGAAAATCCCGGGATTGTCTCTTTGTAATCCCGGGATTACTTTAGCTAATATTTAGAGCAAATCCCGGGATCCCGGGATTGCCACCCCTAGTATGTACATGCATACATACTATCGGTTTAGGCTATACTGCCCTCAGAAGAGAAGAGGGCTCATCTCAAAAATATGCGTTTCGAGATATTTGTTATTTTTTTATGTCAATTTGTTGAAATACCTTTAAAATTGAGATAGAGAAAATCCCCTTAGGAGATTTTTTAAATGTTTGAACCAAGATATCGGCATTTGAAGCGTAATTTCTTCCAACGCCATAAGAATCACTAATATGCATTTTTTTGAGATACGCTCTTTTCGCTTCTGAGGGCAGTATAGTTATGAAATGAGTGTTTGTAAAATTTCTGTGAATTTTTGAATATCCGCGCACATATAATTTATATCATTGTTAGCCCGCCCCGAAGGCTTGAAGAAGACGTGCTAGCAGCCAGAACCACCTGCGGATTTAAAGAGTTTTGGTGCTTTTTGAATTCTATGTTTGCCAATCACTAACACATTAAAAGTGTAAGCTTCTTCTTTTCTTTATTTGTCCCAATACCCGCAAATAAAACAAAGTGTTCTCACGTCACTTACGAGTTGTGGCGTCATTATTAAAATTATATGTGTACATATTGTTATTTTTCTTTCGTTTTGTTTTTTTTTATTTGTTGTTGAATTTAATTTTTGCATATGCGTTGACCAACAAAACTGTTCAAAAAATATAAATTTTGTTCTTAAGTTGTTGGCATCACCAGACGACGCTGCCTATAACTTGTTGCTCTGGGCGTATGCTGAACTGTCCTCACGCAATAAAATTTTGTATTCACAAGAAATGTAAAAAATTTAAAAAATTTAAAATAAAGAGCGTTGCCGATTGGAAGGTTTTGGAAAAAATCGATATTTTTACAGAAATCGGAGTTTCTGATTTTTTTGTGATTTCTCGCTAGAGAAATATGTCCCTTTTTTGTCAACTTTTGCTGGCATTGCCTGTAGCAAGTCTCTATTTTTGTACATTCGAATTATGCGATACAGCAACAGAGAGAAAACGAAAGAGTAAAATGCGAATGTCAAAAACACAAAAGCAAATTAAATACGAGCATTTAGCAATGAGCTGCTGAAAATACAAAAGCTTGAAAACAACATCACATACATACTAATGAAATATGTATTTCTATAGCAATTGTGAAAATTTACTCATCGTAAAATTATAAAGAAAATATAAATAACACGGTGCTACAAAAATAAAAAAGTTTAGTTAACTTTTCAAATGACCTAGTGCAAGTTGTAGGTCTGGTCGAGTACAACACGAAACAGTGTTTGAAAATTTTGTAACACCCCCAAATTTTAAATTTATGGTCAAAGAACCGTTTTTTGGTGACTTTTCGCACTCAACAATTTCTAACTCAGCAATTTTTCAACCGATTTCAAATTTCAAAACGGATTTGGAAAGTCAAATATCAATGCTTTCAAAATATATGTACTAGTTCTTCAGTATAATAAAAGTACTAAGTGATTTTTTTTGTGAATATCTAAAAATTTTTTCTTTTTTTCTAATATTTGCAACTTCAACACTATTTTTTGGCCACAATTTGCAAAAACAGAAACATTGAAATTTTCATTTTCTTAAAGTGCCATCGATTTCAAATGAAAAAAATGTTTTTTTTTATTAAAATCGATTTCAAATTGTCGAAGTTATAGAGTTTTCTCTAGAGAAGAAAATTCGATCTCAAGTTCGAAATAAAATTCTTGTTCTAAGCAGTACTTAGACAGCATTTTGACTTGGCTCTTTCCTTCAAAGCGCTTTTCGATTGCCGATATTTATTGGTGGAATCGTTCACCCTGTTCGTCGCTGAATTGACCCAAATTTTCTGGGAAGAATCCCAAATGAAAATGCTGAAAATGAATTTTGATGGACATGTTATATCCCATTTCTCCATAAGCCTCCAGAAATTCGTTTACCACCTCAACATAATTATGACTTTTCTTGTTGCCCAAAAAGTTCTCACACTATGAAATGAAACTCATGCTCTTTTTTCAACTTGATTCAATTTTTTTAAAAAGTCTGTATCAGTCATAAGCTTCCGAATTTGTGGTCCAACAAAATCCCTGTAAATTACTATCAAAGAATATAATGCGAGTTAATACGTACGAAAGTAACTTTGAAGTCACTTTCCACAATATTCCACTGCTTCAGTCAGGACGCTAAGATCTCTGTTTGTCTTGATGACAGAATGTCGATAAAAACCTTTGGAGAGAAGTTATGATACCTCATCTTCCAACTACAAGACCTTTTGTTTTTTTTTTTTTTGTGGTCCTGTGTTATCACACATATTGCCTTTCTCATGGAAAAGGTTCGTAACTTCGACAATTTGTAAAAGATTTTAATGAAAAAAAACTACTTTATCCAAAATCGATAGCACTTTAAAATTACTAATATCTGAATATTTCTTTTTATGCAAATTGTGGCAAAAAATTGCGTTGAAATTGCAAAATTTTGAAAAAAATAAGCAAATCTTAGATTTTAACAAAAAAATCTCTTGGTAATTTTATTACACTAACAAAAAATTGCATATATTTTGAGAGAACTGACATTTTACTTTCCAAAGCCGTTTAAAAATTTGAAAACGGTTGAAAAATTGCTGAGTTAGAAATTGTTTAGTGTGAAAAGTCACCAAAATCGGTTTTTGACCATAAATTGAAAATTTGGGGGTGTTACGAAGTTTTTAAATACGGTTTCGCGTTGTACTCGACCAGACCTACAACCTGCACTAGGTCATTTGAAAAGTTCATATTCACTGTAGAACCGTGTAATTTGTTTTATTTTAACCTATAGTTAAAAAAAGAGATTTATCGTTATAAATCTTTAACTTTTTTTTAAAAAAATGTTGATCGCTGCGAAAAATGGCTAAAGTTCAATAATCATTTAATTATTAATATAAATCTTTAACTTTAATAGTAATTAATGATTGCCAATAATTAGTAATGGCAAAAACTAGAAAATCGGCTCTTGTAAAATATCTGTGTGTTGGTTGCAAAAAAGACTGAGAATCAGGAGTCTGTTTGCTGTGATAAATAGGTTCATGCGGATTGTGCCAAACTGACTAGTATAAGCAAGTGAAGCAGCGAGTAAAGGTGGCTCAAATGTGATGCTGGCTTTCTATCGAATTTCGGCACCAACTAAAACATATCCTCAATTTCATGCATCAGCACCAATGGTGGGCACTAACATGCATGCACATTTTGTTTCCATGTAGTGGTACAACAACCATATGAAGTTCTACTCCGCTGAAGTAGAATTGAATCGTTGTTGTGCGCTCACATTTGTATACGTATACACAAATGCTCTCCCGTTACTCTCAATTACGATCTCGGTAGAACTTGCAGAAGAACTTGTGCCCACCTATGATCAGCACAGATAAAAACAACAATTCAGAGTTAGTTTGGCAAGTTCTTAAATAAGTTAAGGAACTGAAGAGTTCGGTTTTGTACTTAAGCAGTCAGTTCGATGATATCAAACTACTTGTTTCGCAACACAAGCAGGAAATCTCCAACCTGAAACAGGAGAACACAGCTTCAAAATCAAAAGTTGAACAGCTGGAGAGCGGAATTTTTCCGATTGACAAAGCGTGTCAGAAACTATTTGATCATAACTTCAGTCAAGGGGTTGTCGGCGAATTTTTGTAGAGCGTGAAGCTCTGCCGAAGCGTTCGCTTGAATTATTACAGGTAACCTACCTAAGATCGGCTATTCAACGGTTTATTTTTATCGATATTGTACCTTCGCCAAGTTTGTTCATGATTCAAAGCAATTCCTGCTGAATGATAAAGATGCTATAGACTGCCTAATGAGGTAACGTATTGGTAGAGAATCTCTTAATTAACATTAGCTGTTGTACTACTTGCTAAGTATTTATTAATATTTTATACATAACACATTATGTACCTCAATAGTATACTGAATTTTAATCTGTACAACAAATATGTAAATAATTTAAGTATTATCTCTATTGATGCTCGTAGTATTAGGTCCTTCAACAAATTCAGTCATTTTAAAGAAGAAAGTTCTTCTTTTAGTGAATTGCCAAAAATTTTTCCGTGAACCATTGTCAAGAAAAATCAATTCAACACAAAATAGCAGAAACAGTTGATATTAGCCAGTGTAAGGCATTCTGCTCCCGCGGGCAACTGCGGCAGAACTCAAGCAGATGCTGCAGATGTGTGTATACTAGAGCGGTTCAAAATAAAAACTTTGTGATTTTTTCACGATGTGTCAGGGGTTACAGTAGCCAAACAGATCTGACATAATTTGAATTTTTGAAAATTATAGAAAAATCTATAGAATAGTTCAAATTATGCCAGTTCTGTTAATGTAGAAAAATGCAGATATCTGGGGTTCGAAACAAGAAAATGATATGCAGCTTACGGCATTCTTTTAAGCAAATAAAATTACATTAAAAATGATGTAGCATGGGATCGGCAACAGAAAAATATGGGGTGATTTTGCAATTTGAAATTACAGAATCGGAATTTTTTCATTTTTCCGGTCAATTTTCAATTTTTTTGTAAGAAAAAAAGAAGAAGAAGAAAAACTAATCACGAATTCGAATTCCCCGATTGATGGTAACTGTTTAAAATAAAATAAAAATTTGAATCACCTAAATATGAAAATTTGTCGACTCCGATTCGAAAAAATCAAGTCTGTTAATTTAGAAAAATACAGATATCTTGATTTTGAAATAACATAATGATATGCGGTTTCAGCATTTTTTTGAGCAAATAACAGTACATAAAAAATTATGTACCATGGGATCGTCGGTAACATAATATTCGAGGTGTTGCAGCTAGAAAGTGGAAAATCGGTACTTTTTTACTTTTGTCCGGTCAATTGTCAATTTTTTTATAAGAAACAAAGAAGAAGAAGAAAACAAATCACAGATTTGAATTCCCCGATCGATAGTTTCCCGAAAGCCATACCCACTTTGTTGGAAAATTTTATAACGTCTGTAACTTGCACCACTTTTCAAATCAATATTCTGGAAAATGGGTTGTCTGCTTAAAACAGAGGGCGCTAATCCAGTTTTCAATATTAACTTTAATCCTAGTAATGGGCTTTGTCCAGATATACATATAAGGCTACTGTAATCCGCTGACACATCATGAAAAAATCAAAAATTTTTTATTTTGAACCGCTCTAATGTTCATATGCTTAATATTGGAACAATCGACAGCAATCGGAGCACCAGATATTGCAGAAAACACAATTTGTCTGTGTTTTCTGCAATGCCAGTTCCAACCAACCAACCAAAATCGAGTGCAACTTGCAAACATAGTGTCCAATTTTTTAGTTATACTGTTGGTGGTAGCATTATTAAACAGGATATTACTATTTCTAGAGGTTTCCATCGCAAAAAAATTTTAATTTATGTTTCTCCACCTCCAAATGAATTGTATTTTTCCAATACATGCTGCACACGCAATTGTGTCGGTAACCGCAGAAGAAGATGGAGCTATAACTGGCACTGGCTGCTGTTGTAGGGCTACTGGTGGTTGAGTGGATCGTGGTTGCTTAGTATTCCGGGGCCTGTAGATGCAACTTTTTCATTAGCGAAAATAAAACAATGATTTTGATAATTTTCCTTTACTTACCAGCTCGCATGTCGAAAAAACTAATTCTGACGTTATGACGTTTTAATACACTGCTATATAAATTACAACATATTCAAAAAACCGAGTAAACTAAAAGATCATGCATACCAGGCCGGTGCGCAAGGGGTTTTTATTGACATAGGTTTTTATTAACATTTGAATGAAAAATCAAAAATACATAAAAAATTTTTTTTTTTAAATGAAAGAACCAAAATGCCAATAAATCGTTGGAGCCCGAGTTTTTCATTTTCGACAAGATTTACGCTCTCTAGCTATTTTTGAACCAAAAAACACGATTTGGGACCACTGCGCGTCGCTAAGACTAAGTAACACGAGCGTTTATAAAATGCGCGTCTAAGCGTAACTCCGGCATCAATAAAATCAGCTTCAATGCAAATGTATGAACAAATCTATTCGCGCCACATATTTCAATTTTGCATGATAATTCACGTGACATGTGGATAAATGAAGTTCAACTTTGGCGTTATTGGAGTTATTCAATCTTGTGCACTCGCTGTGCTGAGCCATACACAAGCTGCACCTACTACACAAGAAGTATAAGTCCCTGCTAACTTTTGTTTCTGGAGACAAGTTCATTATTAAATTATATATTCATTATTCACAATAATAATGTATAATAATGTTACTTAGTTTAAGATTTTAAAACTTATTGTTAGTCGCTTAAGAGAAGATTCAATAAAAGAAAATGAAGTTTAAAAAAAAAAAAAAAAAAACCCTATTTTTTTTAAATTATTTTTTCTTGAGTAGCTTTTAATTCTAAGAAAGAATATAATAAAAAAAAGTATCGTTCGCCTCTAGTTATCGAGATATAGTCATAGGAAATTGCAGATATGGCTTTTCTAAAAATCATTATAATTTGGAAACTCATGAACAGGTTTTAAATATATTGATGTCACATAGAATTAAAGTCAATTAATTGGGCTATAATAATATGTTAATAAAATTACAGATTAATAATACAATTTTTAGAGAAAATAACAGTTATGTAAAAAAAATGTTGACAATTTTAAAAAAAACTCCATACCTCAAAACACATGGAAATTATTTCAAATTTTTATGCATCAATCTAATAGACAGTAAAATGAACTTTCATATGACATCAATATATGTAAAATCTGTTCAGGAGTTTCCAACTTAAAATGATTTTTAGAAAAGCTATATCCGCAACTTCTCATGACTAACTATATCTCGAAAACTAGATCCAAATGATACTTTTTTTATACATTTTTTCTTAAAATTAAAAGCCACTTAAGGAAAAATAACTTAAAAATATGGCGGCTTAGATCAAATTTCTCTTTGAAAAAGAGTCCGTAGGGGTTAAAAATAAAAATTTTACATTAATTTTAAAATTTTTTTTACCCTATTTCGAACCGATTGAGGGGGCTTCTCATTTGACTTTCGCAAAAACACCAAATAAGAAAAGTCTAATTTCACTTTTAAATAGGGTCCGTAGGGGTTAAAGATAAAAATTTTAAATTGTTCTATCCTATTTCGAACTGATTGAGGGGGCGTCCCCAATTTTTTTTCTAAGAACCACCCTAATGTACATAAGGACTGTCCCAGAAACATTTGTCACTTTTATTTTCAGTTATAAAAAAATACCCAATAAACTTTTTGGTCTTTTTTTCTTTTTTTACTAATAATGGCTAGTGTTAAGAATATAAATAACTAAAAACATATTTAACAATTTTTTTTTTCATAAAAATTTATAACGTTGTTCTTAAGGCCCTTTATTACATTTTGTACAGGTGTTTTATCGACAGTACGGTACGATCTTTTTCACTTAAGTCTAAAGTCTTGTAAGTTTTTTGTAGTCTTACCACTCCTTCGAAGATTTCTTTCATTAGAGCCCAATATCTCCGAATTGGGAGAAGCTCTGGGCAAATGGGCGGATTTGCATTTTTTGGTACAAAATTGATCTTTTTACTTTGATACCATTCCATCGAAGCTTTAGAGTAATGAGAGGTTGCTAAATCGGGCCAGAGAATCACTGTACCTTCATGTGCACGAATAAATGGTAGAACACGTTTTTCGAGGCACTCGTCTATATAAGCTTTTGAATGGATTGTGCCTTGCGTAACAAAGAAGCTTCTTCTGAGGCCACAGGTACATATGACCTGCCAAACCATATATTGCTTCGAAAATTTAGAATTTTTTTTTTCTTTAAATTTACTAGGCATATGCCCCTTCTTCGGTCATGTATAATATTTGTGCCCAGATAGCGGCTTAAAACCTGCTTTGACGTAACTTCCGTCGTTCATAACGCAGTAATCAAATTTAGTCAGGTACCTTTCATACAATTTTCGGGCTCGCATATGAGCCATCAACTGCTTTTCATCAGAACGGTCTGGTACTTTTTGAACTCTATGTGTCTTCAGCTTACTTTTTTCCCTTATCTTTTGTACAGTAGATTTTGATGAACCTGCTCTAGCCGCCATATCTCGCACTCAGGTGCTGAGATTCTGCTTAAAAAAACCCTTCATCTTCGCCACTATACTTGAGTTTGAAAATTCTGATTTTCTGCCTGAACCTTTTTTTCGTGAAACAGGTAGACCCTTCTAGTAATTAGAAATAAACAGTTAAAAACAGTTCTACCTGTTGCGTCATAGCTGAATATTTTAATTCTGGATTTTGCAGGTATGTATGTATGTGTACAAAATGAGTTCGCGGACTTTTTGCTGCTTGCTCGACATCTTTGTCATTAAAACACCAACACCAAGTGTTATACATCATATTAAACATCACTCTAAGTAGAACAAATATTGCGTCTTTTTAGATCTATAAGATTATCAGGTAGACTGTAATCAAACCAAATAAAAGTGACAAATTTTTCTGGGACAGAAAATTGGAATTTAATTTTAATTACATGTCTATATTAAAAGTAAACCGTTTTTTGACATTTTTATGAACATAATCTAACATGAAATGTCCGAGTTAAACCCCCCTCCCCCATGGATGATTCCTGAGCACGGGCCTGATGCATACGAATATTGGCTTTTACTCAAAGCATTTACTTTACTCAGATAGCTTTTACTCCACTCGTTTTTCTTACACCGGAGTAAAAGCAGCTTGTACTCAGTTTTTTATGCATTCGGGCCAATGACGACATAATCCAGTCAACGAAGCTATGCGTTTAGTTTCCGTTATTTTTTAAAGACTTTTCGTCGCATAAGACAATTTAGCTTCGTATTTTTGAGATACGCCTTAACCGCTTAGCAATTTGAGATAAAATTGAGATAGAGGAAATTTTCTTAGGAGATTTTTTGAATTAAGATACCGGTATATGGACAAGTTCATTAGACGCGTAATTTCTTAAGCGAATTCGCGGATATAAATTTTTCTGAGACACGACCTTTTCGTTTGTAGGGCAGTATACTTGTGTAAAATTGTATCGCGTTAGCCAGATAGCTTTCAGTAATTGCAATAACACTAGTTTACAAATTTGGGATTCATCACGAGATCTGGTTTCCCATATACTTTTTTCCATGTAAATATATTGGGGAGTATATTCCAAAAATGGCAACCATTTTTTTTTCGTAAGAATCGTTTTCGAGATATCCCCAAAAAACCACTTTTTTGGCACTTTTTTCATTTATTTGGCTATATCTCGGTGATTTTTTTTTTTTGACTCAAAAACGCTTTTTAGGACTCTAAATATATTTTTATTTCCTTTCTAACGATATACCGTTTGCTAGAATCAAATAAAATTTGATGGAGTTACAAGCGCTCAAAGTCCCAAGAAACTGACTTTTTTGGTCTTTTTTAAAAATCACTAAATTTCAATTGCTCCATTTGAATGAAAAATTTTTTCTTTTTTATATTTTTAGAATTAAAAATTAAAGACTATTTTTTTGCAAATATTTTAAGTATAATTTTGCAGAAATCGGACAAAAAATTAGTTAGTCTAGAAAACAACAAAAAACTAGCCATAAAATTGAACGAAAATACATACGAAAAGCTTATAAGAAACCAGATCTTTTTTCTTGTAAACTGGTGTTAGTTATTTATATTATGTTATTCATATATTTGGAACATAAGTCAATAATTTTCCAAAAATAAATTTGTCAAAAAATTGCATTTAATTCATTTAAAATCAATCGTACTCTTACTCAGCGTTTACACACAGACACTATATCCGAAAATTCTAAGTATTTGTGGGCAAGAGGGGAAAAACGAAAGCGCTTTAGTCGCAAACAAAAAACAAGAATCACAAAAGAGAGTAGACAAGAATTTGTTTTATAGAATTTTCTAGTGTAAACGTTGACTTAGTAATTTTCAAAGAGCGTGCTAGCCTATTTTTTGATTTAATTTGCGTTGGACAAATACGCTTGGGCCTCGGGCTGCCGCTATTGCAGAAAACCAGACTAGGATGGATAATGGCTGGTTGTGGTCAACCCTCCAATGGAAATCGTTAATGCTTGCTAGCGTTTGATGCATGTGATACACTGTGTCAAGATGACGATAAAATTGATCAATTGGTTAGAAATTTCTGGGAAGTAGAAAATTCGTTCCAAACATTTAACGATTTTACTAAAGAGGAGATAGACTGTGAAAACCATTTTGTTAGGACGCATATTCGTTTAGATTCTGGAACGTATTCGGTTCATCTACCCCTAAAACAAACGGCTGATGTGCTCGCAGCCACATATCCTCAAGCATTGCGCCGTTTCAATAATTTAGAAAAGCGCCTACAACGAAACCCACAATTAAAATTGCAATACTCGGCATTTTTAAAAGAGTATCTACACCTTAATCACATGTCTGCGGTGAAACAAATTTCCTCAGAAATTTTAGACTATTTTCTACCACACCACTGTGTGTTTAAAGCGGATAGCAGTACCGAAAAATTAAGGGTGGTATTTGATGGCTAAGGCTCCATCTGGCCATTCATTAAATGATATCCTGATGACAGGACCTACAATTCAAGCTTCGCTTTTTGCTATTCTTCTATGTTGCGCTGACAGGTGACATCTGCAAAATGTATCGATGTGTGCATATGTCTGGCCCAGATAACTTTTTGCAATGCATTTTATGGCGAGAAAGCCCTGAGCAACCAATTCAGGTATTTACATTAAACAACGTGACTTACGGTACTAAATCCGCTGCATTTCTAGCTGTTCGATCAATGCAGCAATTAGCAATAGATGAATGCGATTCATATCCCATTGGTGCAAAGATCGGATCCAGAGATTTCTATGTTGATGACCTAATAACGGGAGGAAGCTCTGTAGAAGAGGTCATAGAAATTCTCAATCAAACAACTGCTTTGCTAGCAAAAGGAAATTTTAAGATACGAAAATGGTGTTCTAATAGCAGTAGAGTTTTGAATACTATAGCGGATGCTGACAACGAGCCGCTCCTTAAGTTTCAAGACGGTATGAACATTACTAAAACTCTAGGGCTTATCTGGGACCCGAACTCCGATAGATTTGTATTTTTTTTCACACCAACTTCGGTCGATAAGCGAGTAACCAAACGAACCGTTTTGTCTTTTATCGCCAGGCTATATGATCCACTTGGACTTATAGGACCCTCTATAGCAAGGGCTAAGATTTTTATGCAGCTTCTCTGGAAAGAGAGCTTAGAGTGGGATGAAAGTTTGCCACAGTCTCTATCTTCATCATGGGAAACCATACGCTCTGGTTTTGAAAAAATAAATAAATGCACATTTCCTAGACTCGTTTCACCTGCATCTGCTAACCTAGAACTACACGCAGTTTGTGACGCCAGTCAGGTAGCATACGGCGTATGTGTTTATATAAGAGCAGAATTTAAAGACGAGGTAATGGTAAATTTATTGTGCTCTAAGTCACGCGTTGCTCCATTGAAAATCTTAACGATACCTAAATTAGAGTTATCTTCAGCTTTGCTCTTGGCTGAATTGGTGCATGCCATTTCAAAAATAAATATATTTAAAACACGTTTTTACTGCTGGTCGGATTCTACTACAGTGCTTTCTTGGTTAAAGCATGAACCCTGTAACTATGCTACGTTCGTATCAAACCGCATCAGTCGTATTCAGGAATTGACTGCTGGAATGAATTTGAACTACGTGCCCTCTGAATTGAATCCATCGGACATTTTATCAAGAGGAGCGTCGCACAGTGTTATATTTTGAGAAAAAATGGACAAAATCAAATTCCCGTCGATAACAATGCCCAAAAAAAACGAGGTCGGTCTCATTCGAAAGGTGATTTCATGCTTTTTTTAGAAAAATTGTCCCGAATCGAGATCCCAGCTTTGGGCATTTCTCAGAAATGCCCAAAATATGGTCTTTTTCACTTTTAGACAGTTTTTCCCAATTTTAGTACAATTCTGACTCGTATACATATCCGATGATAATTTATTTTGAAAGTCGAGAGTATATATATATATATATATATATCTTTTAAAACTAATTCGTTATAAAAAAAAAATTTTTTTTCGTATTATAACTAAAAAAATGAAAAAAATTGTCATTTTTGTCATTTTTTTAGTTATAATACGAAAAAAAATTTTTTTTTTATAACGAATTAGTTTTAAAAGATATATATATATATATATATATACTCTCGACTTTCAAAATTATTTATCATCGGATATGTATACGAGTCAGAATTGTACTAAAATTGGGAAAAACTGTCTAAAAGTGAAAAAGACCATATTTTGGGCATTTCTGAGAAATGCCCAAAGCTGGGATCTCGATTCGGGACAATTTTTCTAAAAAAAGCATGAAATCACCTTTCGAATGAGACTGACCTCGTTTTTTTTGGGCATTGTTATCGACGGGAATTTGATTTTGTCCATTTTTTCTCAAAATATAACACTGTGCGTCGCCGCAAGAAGTATTGTCATCATCGTTATGGGCATTTGGACCACCTTTTCTTAAATTTGGCCAATGTGAATGGCCTGTTTCTCCTGCTATCCGAAAGGACTTGCCTGAACGTCGGAAGACAGTTTTACTTTCTACAGCTAAATTCGAGGACTGGTCAGCTAATTGTAAATACATCAACGATTTTGATAAAATGCAACGTATTTACGCATATGTTTATCGTTTTGGTGCAGCTAAGGGAAATGAAAGGCACACAGGTCTTCTTTCCACACTTGATATTCAACGAGGAACGCAGTTACTTTTGCGCATGATTCAACGATACAACCTTGCAGCTGATTATAAATCACTTGAAAGAACTAAATCCGTTGTGAATTCCAGTAATCTTTCACCTCTCAATCCTTTTATAGATTCTAATGGTTTAATCACGTCGGGGTCACCAAAAGATGTTGAGACTAGTAGGCCTTTCTACTACCCGTTTGTCCGAATTAAAAAAATACCACATAAACTTCAATTACAATTTATTGAACCTTTGCGTTTAATTATTAGTTTACAACTGAACTGTTTAGAAAAATCATAAGTCTTCGTGACATAAAATGCATAAAAAGGTGGTGCCAGATGGGCTAAAATTATTTAGAACAAAAACTACTTTACTACTTTTGTGAAGTATGTGAGGTGTCATGTTCATCCCCGAACAGAGCGAATGTAGTGAAAAAGATACAAATGCACCTAAAAGGCCAGCACTTATTGAGAATTCCAATTTACATGCATAGTTTACTTTTACCATAATGTTAAGATTGTTGAAAATTTGTGCGATACAGTTCCTTCGTTTCGCTCCACCTTTCTCAACAATCCAATCGTGTGACAACAACGTGCGACATACCTACATACATATAAACATACACATATATATGTATATTCGTATGTACATAAATACAGATGTAAGCAAAACAAAAATGATTTGTTTTCGATTTTTATCTTTTTTGCTTTATTTCTAATTTGCTTCATTGTAACTAAAATGTATTTCTTTTTTTAAACACTAGATATTTTCTCTCAGAAATGTATTGCGTAAACATAAATTTTTGAAAATACTCGTATATATGATCAGTAGTAAAAAAGATACAAGTGTTTAGAGATAAATTTTACCTGTAATAATTTTTGAATCTTTTCTACTCCACAAAAAAAATTATAAAAAATTTTACTGTGAAAAAATGCAAATTTAGAAAATGTGTGCTTTTGAAAAATGGATTTAATATACATACATACATATCGTTACCTTAATATAGAAAGGGCCTAACTAACAATTTTTTCAAAATCGATATATTTATAGATTTCGGTAGGTCACCCACTAATACACCATTGACAAAAAAACGTGTGTGCTACGGTTGAAAATAAACCAATTACAAGCAAATAAAAAAAGCCATTACTCACTTTAACTCACAATAACTGTAATTTTTATTAAGTTTTTACGTTCTCCTGTAAAATAATAAAAATGTAAGATAGGGCCTTTCTATATTAAGGTAACGATATGTAGTATATATAAAAAAAATCGATTCAAAATTATTACGATCATGTACATACATTATGTACATGTATATGTTAGAAGCAAAGTGAGATGCTTGTTTTTCAATTGTTCTTAAATCAAAGTGCAAAAAACCAAGCAGCTTTAATTTAAAATACGATAATACACACATATGTTCAACAATATGCCTAAAATTAAGCGCAGCCTCAGTCGTTTGTCCATGATTGTCTTCCGGGCAACGCATTCCAGCGAGCAAACCTGGCGTGAAGAATGTCTGAAGTATGTATGTCAACTATTAATTAAGGCTAATGTCAGAGTGGGCGCTATGAGCGATATGATTCTTGCAGCTTTGCTATTTCATGCTGTTGTAAGCACAGCTCGAGGCACGTTTGGCTTTTTCAGCTCTTACAAAAATAACATAAAATATCTAGCTCTTTCCCTTATTCGAGCAAAATCGTTTTGATTCGCAACCACCGCATGCATTTTGTTTAGTCTTAAAGGCACTAAATCAATTCAGCTTTTGCTTTTTATTTTCTTTGTTTGTATGCAATTAGCATGCCATAGCTAATTAAAAAATTTTCGTGAACACTAATTTTTTTTTCGAAACATATTTTTGAGTTTTTTACCCAAACTAATGTTGCTGTAACCTGCTCCCGAAGCAGGTTCTTGTGTGCATATCTCCTGTGTTCAATGCACTGAGATATCAGAGTGACAGCGATATAGTGTTGTTAAAGTTGTTGCGCCATCCTTTATTATTTTATTGTGTAGAATAGATTCATCAGAGGGATTACTTAATCACCCCTTTCATAAATAAACATTCCATCGGAATTTTTCTCCAATTCCCCGTTTTACAATCGTGGAAGATTTTTGGGGAATGAGAAAAACTTCCCTGCAAAATGAGCTATCGTCAATAAAAAATTCAACTGCGATCACTGACTTAAAAAATTCTCAAAGCTCAAAAAAAAAATTGTGTTATAAGAGCGTTATAATCTTATATCTACATGCAAATGGTCCCTTACGTTCCTGATGTAAGTTTTTTGTTGAATCAACTGCATTCAGTATTCTGTAATGCATAAGATCATAAGACAACCTTAAAAATTAAGCAAGCAAAAAAAATGCAACTCCTCAGAATTCAATTTACTTCAATAGTTTGAGCATTGTGACAGGAGAATATTTTATCTTAAGTTAATATTTTCTTAGGGCCGGTTTTACAGTGTTTAGTTAACCAATTAATTAACTTAACTAATGTCTGTTAGTTAACTACCAAATTTAAGTTGTTCAGTTTCACAGTCCATTGGTTAACTAATGATAATTTTTTGTATAAAATTTGGCATCACTGCACAAAACATTTGTTTTTCATTTGACATTTCATAGTTTGTGAAATGGAATCAACAACAAGAACTTCTAAATTTTCGGCAGATGAAATAAATTGCTAATTGGAGCTGGTCGGCAACTTTGAAAACATCATCGAATGCAAAAAACCATAAAGTTTGTCTAAACGAGAAAGAAAAAAATATGTGGGACCATTGTGGACGATTTTAACGGCTTGCAAGGAACCTACCGAAAGTAATATGGACGGGATCTTAATACTTTTTTTCGACGAGCAATTGCAATATTCCATACTAGTACTTCAATATCTGAATCACTATGAACTTTTCAATCCCAATCTGAATCCATATTTACATATATAGGTACTTATTTGCTTTTTTGAAACTTTGTGTTTTTATTTCTTATGTTCTTTTTCGTTATGACAGCAATCAGCTGTTAGTTAACTATTAGTTAACCTGCCAAATTTAGTTGGTTAACTAATTGCTATGAAACTGAAATTGGATAGTTAACCTCAAATCTTTAGTTAACTAAATACTGCGAAACCGGCCCTTGAGGGCATAGAGTCTACTAAGGACACTAAAGTCACCATGATTATTTAAGGTATCCCACTCTTCCTGGAAGATTTTTTCCATACTACTTGCCAGTTAAAACCATTTTTGGTTTGGGCTTGCATGTCAGCTGATGGTACCGGAAATTTGGCTTTTATAGAAAATATCATGAGTATGGATATGTGTCTTCAGGTTTTAAATGACAACTTGCTGCAGAGTGCCGAAAATCTGGGCATACAGACACATTTACGGTTTTACCAGTATAAATCCAAAACTGAGAGCGGACATAGTTCAATCCTGGTTAATATATAAGTGCCCGAATTCGATGGTACCGTCAGCAAAGACGCCAGATCTAAGTATGATTGTAAATTTATGGACGATTTAAAAAAAAAATTTCCGAATATACAAAATTTCAAAAAAAAAGGCCTAAAAGAGGCACTTTAAATTGAATGGCGTATTATCCCGCCAGATACCACTTAAAAACTTGCTGCTTCGATGTCTAAAAATTTTTCAGCCGTAGTTGATCGAATAGGATATCACACTTTATATACGAAATTGCAAAATCATTATTTTTGGCAATGTTTTTACATTTTAACATAACTGCATGTAATAAGCTCTGACATGGATTTTCTATGTTTAAAATTTTAGATAATATTTTTAAACAATGAAAAAAATTACCTTTTAAACTTAAATTTTTTCTCTTTCAAATGACATCAAAATTTTTTTCCTAATCCATTAAGTTTCAGAATTATAGGGCGCTGAAGTTAAAACTATCCACTGCATACAATAAGCTGTAAGCCACTGTTAATACTACGAGAAATGGAATTATCTCATGAAAAGGGTATAAAAACAGGGAATTTCGATATTTTGCCTAAATCATACATAAATAACCTTAAAATGATATTTCAGTTGACATAAATAAGTTAAGAAATCCGAAGAGAATGTAAAAATAAAACGATATTTACAAAAAATCAATTATGTATCTCAAAATGAAATTTTTTGAGATACGCCCTTTTCGCTTAGTACGGCAGAATACGCAATCATCTCCTTGAACTATTTTGTATATCCGTTCTTCAGCGCAATTTCTTATTCATGCTCAACTTCTTCATAAGCTCAACTTCTTTCCATTTCGCCTATTAATGTTTCTAGATTTATTTCCATTTTAACATCGTAACTGAAATGCTGGTTTTAAATAAAAAGTACCAGGAGACCGACCAAAGTTCGGTTTTTCGTTTTCAGGTTGAAAAAGTCGAAAAATGTAATGCATTTGAATGAGATGTCGGAAATATTTAAAAAATATTGAATATGGTTGAAAAACATTGAGAGAGGTTGAAGCAGGTGAAAAAGTTTGATAAACTCGATAGTATATTAAAATGTTGAAAACGTTGAAAGATATTGAAAAGCTCGAAAAAAGTTGAAAGTCTCGGAAAAAGATGAATGAGGTTGAAAAGCCGACAAAACTTGAATGTTGTTGAAAAAGTCCAAAAAATATGGAACGTGTTGAAAAAAGTTGAAAAGGTTAAAAATATTGAAAAAGTTGGAAGAGTTGGAATAGTTCGGAAAAATTTGAATAAGGTTGAAAAATTCGAAAATATATGGAAAATGTTGAAAAAAGTTGAAAGAGGTTGAAAAATGTTGAATCAGTTGAAAGAGGTTGAATAACTCGAAAAAAGTTGGAAATGTTGAAAATTCGAAAAAATATGGAAAATGTTGAGAAAAGTTGAAAAATGTTGAAACAGTTGAAAGAAGTTGAAAAACTCGAAAAAATTTGAATGAGGTTGAAAAAGTCAATCAAATATTGAAAGCGTTGAAAATATTTGAAAAATGTAGAAAATCGTTGAGAAAAGTTGAAAGAGGTTGAAAAATAATGAAGCAGTTGAAAGACGTTGAAAAACTCGTTGAATGAGGCTGAATATATTTAGACCAAATTTTATTAGGATCACTCCTTCAGTTTGCTAAATATGGCATCAACGTTATAATTTTGTATGGGGGTGCCACGCCCACTAATGAAATCCCATCAAAATTCATATAATTTCAAAGCTTATAGTAACCGACACCTCTACACCAAATTTAAAAAATTCGACTCCAAGAGCACACTAAATGTAGCCTTAAACATTTTTTGCTTGTATGGGAGGTGCCACACCCACAAATGCAATCCCGTCGAAATCCATTTAGCTTAAAAGCTTATGGTAACCGACATCTCTGCACCAAATGTTAAAAAAATTACGCCCATAGCACACTAAATATAACACTTAACATTTTTTGCATGTAGGGGAGGTGCAACGCCCACTGATGCAATCCCATCGAAATCCATTTAGTTTCAAAGCTTATAGTAACCGACATCTCTATACCAAATTTAAAAAATATTACTCTCATGGAACAATAAATGTAGCTTTTAACTGTTTTAGCTTGTATGGAAGGTGCCACGCCCACAGGTGCCGTTTCGCCCACTTTTGGTTACAAGATACCCAATAGCCAGTATATTTGACATGTCAAATTTCATAACGATTGCGTTGTTAGTTCTCTTATTATAACGTTTATAAATATTGTGGGCTGTGCCACGCCTTTCAACGAGTTTTGCCAGTATAGTGGCATGGCTTGTTATAATGACCTCATTCAGCGGTATTAACTCTAAAATTTTTATAAGAATCCTCGGTGCCGTTTTCGAGTAATATCGAATCAAAGTTTTCAATTATTGAAATATGCCACTGTTCCGAATCCGCCCACTTTTGATAGCATTTAAGATATTTATGATATTATGCATCCGTCTACCAAATTTCGTTGCAATACCTTGAATGGTTTGCGAGTTATCACGAAATAAAAATTAAAATTTAGGGCTGTGCCACGGCCCTGTTAGAAAATTGAAAAACTTTAAACTAGGGTTGTAACGGAGGTCATCTATGCGGAGGCGGATGCGGAGTTCAGAAATTGATCTCCGCGGATGCGGATTTTTAACGGAAGCGGAGGTGGAAAAACAATTTGAAAGTATTTAAAATACAAGATTTTGTAAAAATTTTAGTATTAAATAGACATTAGGAGGCAACATAGATTTCCAGCCGAAGGAGCTGTTTTTATGAATTGATTATTCCACCACCAGTAAAAGATATGATTATAATTCTTTTCAGGATCAATAAATACACTCTTGCAATACACGAACCATTTTTTTTATAATAAATTTAAAATAATATATTTGCAAAATATTGTCATCTGCGTAGCCATACATAAACAATTGGTGTCAACGGAGCCAATGAAACACAAAAACCAAAAAAATTTACATTCAACATGACAGTGGCTATCGCCTGAACCAAGATTATTATATTTTGTGCAAACATGACAAAATGGCGGCTGTTTGAGCAAGTGTTCGAAAAATAAGAAGTCTGTTTAAAAAAAAAGTAGAAAAAATTAATATTTTGACTTAGTTTTGGCTCATGCGATAGCCTTACATGTGACGAGTATGTGGAAAAAAATTTTCTTAAGGATCGGCTCAGTAATTTTGGAGAAAAGACTGGCACCGTATGAAAAAAATGAATTCGAGAGAAACGCATTTAATTTTTTATTGAACCGGAGGGCCGGAGAGTGCGCTCAAATAAAGTTGCAAAAATATACTTATAGAGCTTAAATCTTAATGAAATTTCAACACGATATTTTTGAAGAGGTCAACTCTCAAAATCTGTACAAACGAAATTCATACTAGGTTGTGCCCATAGCCATTTCTTATGAAGCTAACTAAAAAAAATTACTAAGTTTCTAGCTATTGTCGAGCTAATCTTATTTTAGCCACTCACCAGCAGAAAACAATAAAATGTAAGTTAACTTAAACACGGAATTTTCCACTTTGTAAGCTCTAAACTTAATTTTATGACTTCCGTTATACCTCCGATTTACCGCATTAAAATTTTGCGGAAGCGGAAGCGGAGGTACGATATCAAGCGGAAGTTCCGCACTTGCGGATGCGGATGCAGAGCTCCGTTACAACCCTACTTTAAACCTAGTCCAATCTTAATTTTGTTCACATATGAACGAAATCCCGAAGATTTATCAAAATCGCTGCAGCCGTTTTCGTAATAAAGTTCAGCCATATATCTATTAGATAAAATTCATTTTTTGTCTGCGTATCTGTCTGTCTGCCTGCCTGTCTGTCTGCCTGCCTGTCTGTCTGTCTGTCTGTCTGTCTGTCTGTCTGTCTGTCTGTCTGTCTGTCTGTCTGTCTGTCTGTCTGTCTGTCTGTCTGTCTGTCTGTCTGTCTGTCTGTCTGTCTGTCTGTCTGTCTGTCTGTCTGTCTGTCTGTCTGTCTGTCTGTCTGTCTGTCTGTCTGTCTGTCTGTCTGTCTGTCTGTCTGTCTGTCTGTCTGTCTGTCTGTCTGTCTGTCTGTCTGTCTGTCTGTCTGTCTGTCTGTCTGTCTGTCTGTCTGTCTGTCTGTCTGTCTGTCTGTCTGTCTGTCTGTCTGTCTGTCTGTCTGTCTGTCTGTCTGTCTGTCTGTCTGTCTGTCTGTCTGTCTGTCTGTCTGTCTGTCTGTCTGTCTGTCTGTCTGTCTGTCTGTCTGTCTGTCTGTCTGTCTGTCTGTCTGTCTGTCTGTCTGTCTGTCTGTCTGTCTGTCTGTCTGTCTGTCTGTCTGTCTGTCTGTCTGTCTGTCTGTCTGTCTGTCTGTCTGTCTGTCTGTCTGTCTGTCTGTCTGTCTGTCTGTCTGTCTGTCTGTCTGTCTGTCTGTCTGTCTGTCTGTCTGTCTGTCTGTCTGTCTGTCTGTCTGTCTGTCTGTCTGTCTGTCTGTCTGTCTGTCTGTCTGTCTGTCTGTCTGTCTGTCTGTCTGTCTGTCTGTCTGTCTGTCTGTCTGTCTGTCTGTCTGTCTGTCTGTCTGTCTGTCTGTCTGTCTGTCTGTCTGTCTGTCTGTCTGTCTGTCTGTCTGTCTGTCTGTCTGTCTGTCTGTCTGTCTGTCTGTCTGTCTGTCTGTCTGTCTGTCTGTCTGTCTGTCTGTCTGTCTGTCTGTCTGTCTGTCTGTCTGTCTGTCTGTCTGTCTGTCTGTCTGTCTGTCTGTCTGTCTGTCTGTCTGTCTGTCTGTCTGTCTGTCTGTCTGTCTGTCTGTCTGTCTGTCTGTCTGTCTGTCTGTCTGTCTGTCTGTCTGTCTGTCTGTCTGTCTGTCTGTCTGTCTGTCTGTCTGTCTGTCTGTCTGTCTGTCTGTCTGTCTGTCTGTCTGTCTGTCTGTCTGTCTGTCTGTCTGTCTGTCTGTCTGTCTGTCTGTCTGTCTGTCTGTCTGTCTGTCTGTCTGTCTGTCTGTCTGTCTGTCTGTCTGTCTGTCTGTCTGTCTGTCTGTCTGTCTGTCTGTCTGTCTGTCTGTCTGTCTGTCTGTCTGTCTGTCTGTCTGTCTGTCTGTCTGTCTGTCTGTCTGTCTGTCTGTCTGTCTGTCTGTCTGTCTGTCTGTCTGTCTGTCTGTCTGTCTGTCTGTCTGTCTGTCTGTCTGTCTGTCTGTCTGTCTGTCTGTCTGTCTGTCTGTCTGTCTGTCTGTCTGTCTGTCTGTCTGTCTGTCTGTCTGTCTGTCTGTCTGTCTGTCTGTCTGTCTGTCTGTCTGTCTGTCTGTCTGTCTGTCTGTCTGTCTGTCTGTCTGTCTGTCTGTCTGTCTGTCTGTCTGTCTGTCTGTCTGTCTGTCTGTCTGTCTGTCTGTCTGTCTGTCTGTCTGTCTGTCTGTCTGTCTGTCTGTCTGTCTGTCTGTCTGTCTGTCTGTCTGTCTGTCTGTCTGTCTGTCTGTCTGTCTGTCTGTCTGTCTGTCTGTCTGTCTGTCTGTCTGTCTGTCTGTCTGTCTGTCTGTCTGTCTGTCTGTCTGTCTGTCTGTCTGTCTGTCTGTCTGTCTGTCTGTCTGTCTGTCTGTCTGTCTGTCTGTCTGTCTGTCTGTCTGTCTGTCTGTCTGTCTGTCTGTCTGTCTGTCTGTCTGTCTGTCTGTCTGTCTGTCTGTCTGTCTGTCTGTCTGTCTGTCTGTCTGTCTGTCTGTCTGTCTGTCTGTCTGTCTGTCTGTCTGTCTGTCTGTCTGTCTGTCTGTCTGTCTGTCTGTCTGTCTGTCTGTCTGTCTGTCTGTCTGTCTGTCTGTCTGTCTGTCTGTCTGTCTCTTATGCACGCGGAAACTATCCAGCCGATTTTGATGAAATTTTTACAGTATGTTAGTATCGATCAGGCGGGTGTCATAAGCCATAAAACTTTTATTTAGGATGCATATTTAGGGTGGTCCTCATACAAAAATATTTTAAAAATACCGATTTCTCAAAGACAGGCAAATCGATTCTCATGAAATTTACACAGTTTGGCTTTTATGCTAAGGGGCACAGATTGAATGGTAAAAATTTTATTTAGGGTGCATACTTAGGGTGGCCCTCATGCAAATATATTTTTAACTATTATTTTCACGAAGACGAATAAATCGATTCACACCGAATTTACACTACTTATCTCTTAAGTTAAGAAGCATAGCTTAGGCCACAAAACTTTTATTTAGGGTGGCCCTCACACAAAAATATTTTTAAGTATCATTTTCACAAATACAGTTAAGTCGATTCACACCGAATTTTCACCACGTGGCTCTTTTGTTAAGAGGAATAGTTAAGGATACAAGACTTTTATTTAGGGTGGCCCTCACACAAAAATATTTTTTTGATATCATTTTCTCAAAGACTGCTCAATCGATTTTCTTGGAATTTGCACCACATGGCTTTTATATTAAGAGGCACAGATCAGCTTAAAAAAATTTTATTTAGGGTGCATACTTAGGGTGACCCTAATACAAAAAAAATCTTAAATATCATTTTCAAAAAGACAGGTTTGTCGATGCACTCCGAATTTACACCACGTAGCTCTTATATTAATTGGCATAGCTTGAGCTACAAAACTTTTATTTAGGGTGCATATGTAGGGTGGCCCTCATACAAAAATATTTTTAGATATCATTTTCTCGAAGACTGCTGAATCGATTCTCATGGAATTTACACCACGTGGTTTTTATATTAAGAGGCACTGCTAAGGTTGTAAAAATTTTATTTTGGGTACATACTAAAGGTGGCCCTCATACAAAAGTATTTTTAAAATAGAATTTTCACGCAGACTGCACATCGAAAATACACCACGGTTGAGGTGAAGCGATGCGCACAGGGTAATGCTAGTAAATATATAAATATACAATTTTAGCTCGTTTAATAATAGTAGATAATACAATGCAAAGCCAACCGACACACAAAAAACAAAGCAAAAGTAAAAGAAGAGATGCGGTAACATGTTACAAATCACTTCATACATTGCTCGCTCGCATTCTCAGTCGCTTCTGTTTCTCGCTTTGCTCTCACTCTGTCACTGCGCCACAGCATCGCTTATAACGCCCACTCTGGCACAAGCCTAATGTAGCTGTGATGCTTTGATATATAATGTATATTGGAGTGATTCATTTAAAACCTTTTTTAATTGAAAAGCAAACATCACCCTGAACATGTGAAAAAATATCAAAAACTACGCTCTACAAGGCTTGAGTATGATATCTCAATGCCCCAAAGAGGTTGATTTCCTTAAGGCTGGACTGGCCAGAAGAGCTGAGTAAGAGAGCGGGAAATCGCTAATCACTTGATTAAAAGAGTCAACGCGTAAATTTGCAAAATATAAATATGTATTGCCAAAAAGGGAGATCAAGAACATGCAATCTTTTCAGTCTTCTAATTTCGTCTGTTTCATCGAGAAGAGTTATTGCTAAAGGGTTCACATGGTTGCTTAGTCTATCGAAATATTTTGTACTAAATTTTTTAACTTCTTCTTTTATAAATGGAATGTCAAGATCATTATGTATTGAGTTGTTAGTTACAAACCATGGTGCATTAGTTATTGATCTTAAAGTTTTTAATTGACACCGCTGTAAAATCTCTAAGTTTGAATTACAGGTTGTACCCCAAAGTTCAATCCCATATGTCCAAACTGGTTTTAACAAAACTTTATACAATAAATGTTTGTTTTCAAGGCTAAGTTCTGATTTTGGTCCCATTAACCAATTAAGTTTTTTCAATTTTATATTCAAATGTTGTCGTTTGGCATTTATGTGTTCTTTCTACGTTAATCTTCTATCGAGATGCATACCAAGATATTTTACACATCTAAATTTTGGAATTTCATTCCCGTCAAGCATCACTGGTGGACATTCTCCCCTTTTTAAGGTGAAAGTGACATGAGCAGACTTTTCTGTATTAACTTTAATTTTCCAACGACTTAGCCAATTTTGAATTTTGTCAAGTTCTATTTGGACAAGGTTGGAAGCCACAATTGAGGACTCATGACAAGCCAACAGAGCGGTGTCGTCAGCATATGTGGCCATTAATACACCTTCAGTTTCTGGCATATCAGAGGTGTATACTGTGTAGAGATCTGGTGCTAAAACACTTCCTTGTGGCATACCTGCTTTTATTTCACGGATGCTGGATATTTCGTGTTTTATTTTAACATAAAACGTTCGCTGATGCAAGTAAGATCTTAATACCAGAAAAAGTGATGTAGGTAACAGCTTTTTTAATTTAAATAGCAAACCTGAGTGCCAAACCTTGTCGAAAGCTTGTTGTACGTCAAAAAATACTGCTGAGCAATACTTTTTGCTTTCCAAGGTATCTGTAATAGACTAAACAATGCGATGACATTGTTCAGGCGTGCCGTGTTTGTGACGAAATCCGAATTGATGGTCAGGAACTATCTTTTCTTTTTCTAATATTATCTGCATTCTGTTCAGAAATATTCTCTCAAATAATTTGGAGAATTTTGATAATAAACTGATAGGTCTATAGGAGCGTATTTAATTTTCTGGCTTATTCGGCTTGGGAATCATTATTACTTCAGCGCATTTCCACTGTGTAGGAAAGTAACTGAGTCTTAAAATAGAATTGAATATTAACGTAAGAAAAAGTATACCTACACTGGGAAAGATTTTGCCACTTTTGCATCAATGTTGTCGTACCCAGACGAGGTCTTGCTACTTAACTTTGTTATTTGATTTAGTACTTCCTTTGGAGTTATATGTTTGATTGGCCTTTCCATTTGACAAGCCACGTCAAGAAACCGCAGAATTTCAGTGTCATCGGTGTTACTAAAAACATATGGCGTAAATGCTAATTCAAGATGATTTGCATAGGCTGTTGCTTTATGATGAAATTATTATTTTTATTTAGGATCAGATTTACTTTTCTATCAACAAGTGGACTTTTTTCAAAAAGCTGTAAAATTTTTAAATATTAAGGCATTAAAAACGTTTGAACAACAGCTTAAATGATTTTTTCATCTCAAATCACACTAGGCGACTTTTTTGACATTTTTTTTTTTTGTTCCATGAACTTTCATAATTTTTTATGATGTAATTAGGTCCCCTGAGTTCAAAAAAATTTTGGTCGATTTTTCTCACGGTTAGTTCTTTTTTAAAAAATTTTTAATGTATTTTCAGGCAATATCTCATCCAAATATGAACCGATTTTGTTCAAATAAATTTTGAAAAAAAGGTTTCCCACCATAAAATTATACGGTAGATCTTTTTATTTCCTACAACTTTTACGCCAAACTTTTTTTGATAGGATGCACAATTTAGCCAGAAATCGTCAAAATCTGTGTTCGACCTCTAAAAATGTAACCCATTCCACCCCGGATAGCTGCTGTCGGTTCGATTTATTTTGTTCTCTATTACAAGAGCTTCTTCAACAATTTTCAGCTGTCAGAGTGCTGTATCGAATTATTTTTTTTTTTTTTTTCATTTTCACGACTAATTCTACTGGACTTAATAGCATATAAATAAGAAAAAACTGAAAAATTGGTAAAATGAAATTTTGACAATTTATACTAAATTGGCTATAACTTCGGCATTAATGAACGGGTTTTCAAAAACTTGGTATTATTTCCTTTTTAAGAACTTCTTCTTTGTAATTAAAGAGCTACAGTGGCTCCAACGAATAATCGGACAAAGCTTTCTTTTTTTAAAAATTATATGAAAAATTACGAACTAATTGGAACTTCAAAGAAATTGGAATGCCATTCAATTCATTCTTAATCCTCCATTCATACAACAAACAAATTTAAAAAAATCTAACAATGAATTTTTTAAAATCTATAAGGAATGAATAACTCAGTTTTACTTGCTCAATGAATAATCGGACAACATACCAAGTAGTGAAAAAATTGTCGATATTTTTTTCTATAAAGGATTATTAAGAGTATTTTGTTTTACGTTGCGTTACTTTGCACCTATTAGTTACATTTAGTGTTAGAAATTATATTAATTTCAACGCGTATTATCAGCAATGGCTCCAAAAGGAAAGCAAGCATGCCTGCTTATTGTAAAATTACATGGAGAAGGAAAACTGTCCACGAAATTGGTGAATTAGTCGGAAAAAGTCATTCGACTGCCCACGAAATCATAAAAAGGTACCGTCAAGACTTTAGATTGACTTGCAAGTCCAAAGATGGGCAAGGAAAAAAGTTTGATAGAAGATTAGAACGCAACATTTTAAGCGAAATTAAAAAATATCCGCTCAAAACTGCAAAAAAAAATCAATTATCTCTGGATAGTAGGCTTGGAAAGGAAGTATGCTTGAACAGTCTATGTAGTGTGTTACATAGGAACGATTTTCATGGTAGAGTTGCAAGAAAAAAGCCATTTATGAGCCCAATTAACACAATCAATATGGTGAAATTTGCAAAAGAATACCTTCTCAAAACTGATGAATATTGGAAAACCGTAACAACTCATTTAATATGTTAAGAATGTTGTCATTTCAACTTTTTTCTGTATATTGAATATTTTCTACACAGATTCTTTATACAGATAAAGTTAAAATGACAACATTCTAAACATATTAAATGAGTTCTTACGATTGTCCGATTATTCGTTGGAGCCACTGCAAATTGATGTATTTTTAAATATTTATATTTTTAAAGTTATTTTTAATTGGATACAAATTTGAAAAAATCAACTTTTTCAAATGTGTCAACTTTTATCTCGTAACCTGTATACTCAAAATAGGTTTATATTTGGATGAGATATAGCCTAAGAACTGAAAATTAAAAAAAAAAACATACCGTGAGAAAAATCTATCAAAAATTTTTTTGAACTTAGGGGACCTAATTAAGTCATAAAAAATTAAGAAATGTCATGGAATATTTTTGGTGCCGCCTAGTGTAATTTAGTAATTAAGAAATCATAGAAAAATTAAAAACTTTATATTTACATATTTAACATGGGTTAAATATTTCAGAATCCTGGGGTCGAATCGCCGCTTCCGTGAACGTCAGTGTTGGCATGTCACAAGGATTTTTAGGTTTACGACGGATTATTTCATGTTACGGAATTGGTTGCCTATTAAATATGTTGTTTTTCAAAGGATATAAGGGGACCCATATTTCCCCGATTTGATTAAACATTTTTTTTATGAAGTTATGGCCATTTTAAGTTATGCCCATTTTATTCTGAAAATTGTTTCAAAAAAGCGGCATTTCCATCCAAATCAAAATAATTAACTTTTGTCTTTTGATTCTTATTGAACTTCTTATTTTCTGTTAGAATCCTTAAAAAAATTTCATAATGGTTAAAAATTGGCAGAGCTATAGCGCGTTTTATGAGAAAAAACAAAGCTAATTTTCTGAATGTCTCTCAGCGCGCATTAAACAAAAGGAATAGTAAAAAAATCGAATTTATGAGGCAGCGTGGCGTAATGGTGAGGACTGTGAACTTATAGTCCTCAGGACGTGGGTTCGAATCTCGTTAGAAAAGTGATTTTAAATATTTACAACCAGGTTTTAAAGCAACATTTATTTTCATTGATATCAATAAAAAAAAACATTTATATCTACGAGAATCGAACTCGCGTACTGAGGGCTATGAGCACAGGGCACAGTCCTAACCATTACGCCACGCTGGCTCATAAATTCAATTTTTTTACTATTCCTTTTGCTCACTGTGTCTACAATATTTTGTGTCAATAACGCAGGATAACCTATTTTTTAAAATTTTCTCATAATTTAATGCAAGTTTTTCTTTTTTTTATGGGGTCAGTCTGTATCTTCGATTTTTGGTAAAAACCAGGTTTTAACTTTATTTTGCGACTATGAATATGGGCCATTATATTTTCGATTTTTACATTTTTTTAATATGCTTTATATATTTTTCAATTTTATAATTTTTTCAAATATTTTTCATAAATTACAAGTAATAAGGAAATACAATTTCTAGCATATTGCAGAAATATAATCATAAGAAATCAGCCATATGAAATAGCAATAAGAAATCAGCCAGATGAAAACAAAATAAAAAATCAGAAACAAAATCAGAAATTGAAGAAAAACGAAAATGAAAATAAACAGCAATAAGAAACTTCGTTGGTACTGAAACTACAAATGTATCGGTACTGGGATTTGGACGAGATAGCCAGCAACATGAGTCTGGCGTGAGCTCCAATCTTCCTCTTCCATTATATATACTTTTTGCTCGAACGCTTGACGTTTGTAGTTGGCAGAAATTTAAACAAGAACGTGCTGCTTTCTTATAATGCGCAGTATTGTCAATCTCGAATTCACCCATATTCTTGATTCCAGAAAGGGTAAAAAATACTAAGCCCAAGCAAACATCAATTAAAATAAAATATTGTTGTTGCTCATTATTAGTTCCATTGTTTTTGTTTTTGTAATTTTCTATTTTGCAAAATATAAAGCAATAACAATAATGCGGAAAATGAAAATGTCTCAACACATTTGACGTCATGCTTGTGTATCGAAATGCAATTTTTGTAATTGTTGTTGCTCCCATCGCATTTCGTTTTCTTACTTTTCTTCAATTCATGGAGTTACATATTTTAAGTTATTGTCGACACCGTTTGCCACTAAATGCAATTTACGACTGAGTATGACAAAAAAAAGTAGTTCTAAAATGACTTTCTGCAAAATAACGATGCATTTAGCATCGCCATTGATCATTGAACTGTTTTTGTTTTTTTGTTTAAACTTACAGATATGTATAATTAAAAATGTTGATGTTTTTTTTTTATTGTTCAGAGGGATAATGATATGATGTATAAATAAAAACGAAAAAACAATGTATTTTGCATGTTTGTGCTAAAGTTTCAAATACTATAACCGTTGACATGTTCGATTTTGTACGAAGGACGCGTGCTTGTGCGCGCAATTAGCTCGTGAATTGAGTCGGCAGTGGAATCGTTGACTTTGACGAGACAAGACCAGCGCTGCCACTTTGCTACTATCGTAGCAAGTTTGCTACACTTAAGCAAAAAATAACACATTTGCGACTTTGCTACCCACTCTCATCAAATGTATCAATTTTGCTACATTTCCATATAATTTTGTATTATTCATATAATTTTTCTTACTTTTTCTCCTGCAATTTTTTAATTAAACACATTTTCCAATTTATTGGGAACTCTGTATCAGCACTAGCTGAATTGTGAACTAAACAAAGTTTTCATGATTTCTAATGCCAGTTACTTTTCAAAAAAATTGCTTGCTTTGCCACACAGCAGTGCATCTGCAGAGCGAATTTTTTCAGACCTCAATTTAATAAAAAATAAAAAAAGTAACTCCTACAAAATAGATACCATAGATTTTATAATGGCTGCAAAATGTTTGATCTCAAATAAGGACACTTTATGGATGCCTTAAATAGATTATAATCAGATGAATTATATAATATGTTTATGAACTATTAAGCCCAATTTCCATGTGATCTTTACTTATCTTATCCCATATCATTGATATCAAATCAAATTTTTGTAAGAAAGAAAAAGCATGCGAACAGAACCTAATGCGCTTGGAGAATGCGAGAGTGAATAGCATAAATTTGCTATCTTCATAGCATGTGATATCCTCCCTGAGATTTGATAAGATAAGATAAGATCACATGGAAATTGGGCTTTATATTTATTCTTAATTATGTGAATTGTAATTTGTTAATCAGATTTATGTTATGTACTGTTGCACTATTCTGAATTTCAATGCGATATTTTCGTTTTATAAAAAAGCTTATGTTTAGTTTACTGTTCAATAAACGATAGCTCAGCCAATTCTTGACTTTTGCTACGCTGCTCGCCGTTTTGCTACGCAATTTTGCTACAAAAATTTTATCCAAAAAATAAATAAATTAAATTATGGGGGTTATGTCCGTTTTTTTTTCGGTAATAATCCCTACTTCGTGTTGGGCTTATAACAACTTCTAAGAATGGACATAGCTGGAGTTGCATATTTTGGAGGATGTAAGTCCTCAGAAGGCACCATTGGAATTATGTCCGCATGTTCAACACCGGCTTCGCTAGCTACAGTAATTCCACATAAAAGTCAAGGTACCTGTTTCACGAAAAAAGGGTTCAGGCAGAAAACCAGAATTTTCTAACCCAAAGGTAGCGGCGAAGGTGAAGCACCTTTTTAGGCAGAATCCCAACACGTCAGTGCGAGATATGGCGGCTAGAGCAGGTACATCAAAATCTACTGTGCAAAGGATAAAAGAGAAAAGTAAGCTAAAGACATATAGAGTTCAAAAAGTACCAGACCGTTCTGATGAAAAGCAGTTGATGGCTCAGATGCGAGCCCGAAAATTGTATGAAAGGTACCTGACTAAATTTGACTGCTGTGTTATGGACGACGAAACTTACGTTAAAGCAGATTTTAAGCAGCTACCTGGGCACGAATATTATACATCACCGAAGAAGGGGAATGCGCCTAGTAAATTCAAAGAAAAAAAAATTTCGAAATTTCCGAAGCAATATATGGTTTGGCAGGCCATATGCACCTGTGGCCTCAGAAGCAGCTTCTTTGTTACGCAAGGCACAATCAATTCCAAAGTTTATAAAGACGAGTGCCTCGAAAAACGTCTTCTACCATTTATTCGTGCACATGAGGGTACCGTGATTTTCTGGCCAGATTTAGCAACCTCTCATTACTCTAAAGCTACGATGGAATGGTATGCAAGTAAAAAGATCAATTTTGTACCAAAAATAGCAAATCCGCCTAACTGCCCAGAGCTTCGCCCAATTGAAAGATATTGGGCTCTAATGAAAAGAGATCTTCGAAAGAGTGGCAGGACTGCAAAAAATTTTCAAGACTTCAGACTTAAGTGGAAAAGATCGTACCGTACTGTCGATGAAACAACTGTGCAAAATTTAATGAAGGGCCTTAAAAAAAAAGTAAGAAATTTTTATAGAAAAAACAAAATTGTTAATTAGTTTTTAGATATTTATATTCTGAACACTAGCCATTATTAATAAAAAATAAAAAAAACCAAAAAAATTGCTGGGTATTTTTTTATAACTAAAAAACAAAGTGCAAGTTTTTTCTGGGACAGTGCTTATTTTTGGAAGTTCTGAAACATATCCAAAAATATACGCTGTGCTCTAAAGCTAACCCTATTTTACTCCTAGCTGACAACCACGAAAGTCACATCTCCATAGATGCAGTCAATTATGCTCGTGAAAACGGGATTGTTTACCTTTCATTCCCACCGCACACTACACACCGTCTCCAACCGTTATATGTGGGCGTGTTTGGGCCTTTAAGTCGAAATTAAAGATTGCATTCAACGATTGGCATGTACATAACCCAGGAAAAACGCTTAATATTTACAATATTTCAAAATTGGCCAAAGTAGCCTATTTTCAATCATTTAACGGTAAAAATATTGCAAGTGCTTTTGAAAAGACCGGAATATGGCCATTCAACAAACTAATGTTTAGCGACGATGATTTCACACCTGTCAACTTCTATAACCGATATTCATGACAACATTGGTCCAACCGTACCAGAAGATACTCTTACAACAGATCCACAACCGATTTCATTGCCTTTACGAGAATTGCCGTCTTTTCTGCATCAACCGTTGCATTGCGATGTTCATGCAGCATCAACATCTAAAGGACCAGTAACTCCCGAGATGGTTCAACCCCATCCTAAAATAAATAAAAGTGGGTCCACAAAATCAAAAAAACTAGACTCGAAGAAATTGAAAAATCTAAAGGGCTGAAGAAAAAGGAGCAAGACCGAAGATATAGGGCAAAATAAGTAAAACGTGCGCTGAATTTGTTATCAGAAACAAATAAGACATCAAATCCAAAAAGGCAAAAGAAAACTGTAATAGAGACTAATAACGAGAGTGATACTGAAATAAGCCTAAGAGAAAGCTCTACTTCTCCCATCGATGAGATGTTTGAAGAATTTGATACCGAAATCGAAACTCCAGTGTTAGCGGAAAATATTATAGAAGGAAGCTTTTTGCTTGTTCGGTTTGAGAAAAAACTTTCAGTTATATATTACGTCGGACAGGTGGCAACAAAATACTGCCCTATAGAATACAAAGTTTCATTTTTAAGAAAAAAGGAACATTCTTGGAATTTGATTTTCCAAACATCAAAGATGAAGCAACAATTCATCAACAATCAGATGTAGTTTTAATACTACCGCCACCCAGACGTGCTTCAACAGCGAAGACCGCTAGTATCTTTAGCTTTGTTAAAGACCTTTCCACTAACAATGTGCATTAATTCAACATTTATCTTCTTTTCAAAATACTTATTAACAATCAAAGTGATCGGTCATTATTTTTAGTTTATTTTTGTTCAGTTTTAAAATGAAAAAACGTTATTTAGTTCTTTAAAAATTATAATTTAAAATGAATAAAAATCAATAATTATTTTCAGTTACTTTGGTCCATTTTCTTTTTGTGTACGGAGGATCCCCACCATGTACGTATGTGCCCCACGTCATGTACGAATGTACCCTTAGTATGGGGTACATTCGTACGTTCTTAGTACCTGTAGAAAATTTGAGACTACCCAAATATAAGACATCGTATGGACTTAAGCTGATACTAGCTTAAAAGTCTAATATTTTATCTATTCAAGAACATACGAGTTAGTTTGAAGAAACTCTTAATTTCTTTTTTTTTAGCAAAAAAGTGAAAATTGTGCGAATCTACCCCACTTTCCCCTACATACCTTACGATTTCTTAAATTTTCAAAGACCCATATTTTGTAAACCAGTGTTGCCATTCTAAAAATATTTTGTTTCTGTATCGAGGTCATGTACAGGTACAATATATTCAAATATATCTGAAATTGGAACCATGACCCCATTTCCCTTGACCGCTTCGCGTGAAATGCCCGATATGAAATTATGTACCTCGAATTTTTACTTAAGCTTTTTTGTTACACTCATTTCCGCTTTCATCTAAATCGGAATCGGAGGAAGTTTCGTGCGTATCCGTCGTTGAAGTATCAAATAGAATTCTTATGAAAAATTAAGATTCAATGGATTTTCAAGCAACAAATTTAAGCTTAACTCACTTGTTAGATCCACTTTTGGTATGTGCCTCATAATTGGAATCACCACTTGCTCGCTTTGATTGTTTTCCACTACTTTGTTTCAAAATCCTTTATATAAAATTATAGTTGGGAAAATCCAATACAACCGCAAACAAAAATTGTTCAACTAAATTCGTTTACATGTTGCTTATTTTTTGGATTGTATTTTGACATCTATGGAACCAATAAAAGGGAACACACTGCTATAGGAAAATCTCTTTTATATAATCGTGCAGTGATGCCAAACTGCCAAAAATAGTATTTCGTAATTTGTGAACGCAAAATTTGGGTAAAATGGGTCATTTTTGAAGACTATGGGTTTTCGATACTCAATTTGATAAAAGAAGGCCAAAATATAAAAAAAGGCTAGATGCATTTTTAGAAAAAGCTGAAAAAAAAGCAAAAGGCTAGATGCGGTTTTCGAGGCTAAATGGAATTTAAAAAGGCTAAGTCTAGCCTCAAAAAGGCTAAAATGGCAACGCTGATGCAGTGCATACTTTTAACTTCAGCGCATTACAATTCTGAATCTAAATGGAACATGAAAAAAATTTTGATGTCACATGAAAGAGAAAACATTGAAATTAAAAAAATAATATTTTTTTATTGTTAAAAATACTATCTAAAATTTTAATCATAGAAAATCAAACCATACCACCAAGCCTCAAGTCACCGCTTGTTGTATGCAGATACGCATGAACTGTAAAAACATTGTCAAAATAATGATTTTGTAATTTTTTATTTTTAGTGTGGTAGCCTATTTGGTCAACTACGGCTTAAAAGTGGTTTGGCATCGAAGCAGCAAGTTTTTTAGTGGTATGCGGCGGGATAGTACCCCATTCGATTTAAAATGTCTCTTTTGTTTGAATTGTTGTATTTTCGGACAATTGTGTGGCACCGCCCAATTTTTTTTATTGAAAGTTGCTGTTCTTACCTTTTATATATGAACCAAGTCTCATTCACCTGAATTTTTTTTATCTTATATGATGTATGAAGAATTTTTACAATAGTGTGCTCGCGATTTTCGAAATAACTTTTTTTTTTTCAAAAATTTAAGCTTATGTGGACACTAGGATGTTTATTTTCAAATTTTAGGAGAGAGATTTTATTCATTTTTTCCTATATTATAGCTTGAGGAATAAAAATAATTATCCCAACATTTGAGATTCGTAGCTCAAACTTGTAAACGGCGCGGGCAGAGTTTATGTCCGATTTCGATGAAATTTTACGAAGAAAGCGACTTGCTAAAACGTAGAAAAAGTTTGCTTTAGGTGCGAAGATATAAGATTTTAAATGCCCATTAGAGTGACCAAAAAAAATCGAGTTTTCGATTTTGATATTGCTAATATGAAAAGTAGTTAGTGTTATGTAAAAAAATAAGGTATTTAAAATTTTATTAAAAAATATTGATATTTAGAGGTTGCTAATGTCCGATTTATGAATAAATTTCATTCAATGGATTTGCGAGTGATGATATTTCTTCCCAAAAATTTTTTCTGCATGAGATACGGGCTGTTGGTATTGATTATTATATTTTCGGGTCTTTTGAGCACGATGAAGATAAATGTTTTGTTATACAGTGGCTGAGTATCTTGGTAGCATCAAAAAACTCCCAGAAAACAGCGAAAAAACAGCGCCAATTCGGGTTCAAGTGAGGTAAACTTGAGGAATAAATTTTTTTTTTGGTCTAATGCTCTTTAGAATTGAAGTCTGAAATTGAGGTTATGTTGAACGTTTTCAAAAATTTGGGCAGTACTCACACATCGGGTGGTACCTAACAATCATTTAAAAAAAAAATTTTCAAATCCATTAATAATTGCGTTGTAGACGGCTTTTTGTCCAAAAACATTAAAAAATTTCCCACTGTGCGCCGTTTACAGGTTTGAGCTAGGAAGCTCAAATGTTGGGACAATTATTTTTATTCCTCAAGCTATAATATAGGAAAAAATAAATAAAATCCCTCTCCTAAAGTTTGAAAAAAACACCCTAGTGGATACGTTTTACTTCTAAGGGGAGGCATTGCTTTTGGAAAACAAATTTTTGTTTTTCACCTTAATACGACGGCAACCAGCCATTTATTCCACTTGAGTTTTATTCATTGTTGTCATTGTGACTTTATTATGTTAACAGTAATTTTATTTGAGACACATGTAGTTCAATTTTCTATTTTTACTTTAAGATACTATATTATACATACATAGTTACAAAGAATATTTTCTATTCGCTATAATAAAATATTTACAATTTTAAAATATTCGAACAAACTGTACATTTTTGGCTATTTTCATATTCAGCAGCTGTTAGGCTTGTAAGCGGTCTTAGTTTGTTTTTACGTAGCAGCAATATCAATGCGACCGCAGGGAAAAAACTCGAAATATATCTAAAGCACACAATCGGATTAAAGCACAAAATCAGCTGACGATTTTATTAGCATTATCGCGCATTTAAAATATATTAATAAAATTTGATTATTTTGCTCCTAACTTGTTAACAACAATAAAGAGGAGAAGAAAAGTGCAAATCAAATTCAATTCAACGAACTGAAGCTAATTATTTAATTACGGCCACATTTGATTCAAACAAGCTTTTAATTTGCCCCTTAATTAACTTCATATAGCCAGGTATTAGATCGTTGACCATGCTTGCTTAACGGTTAAATATTACTACACGTTTAGAAATATCAGTATCGAATTAATATCTTTTAGTTATTCATATAAATCTATAAGGAAATCGTATAGATTCTATACGTTGCAAAGTTATGAAATTTTATAGGAACATTTTTTTTTATATTGAAAAGTATAGAATAAATGTATTAGTTGACGTATAAATTCGATTACCAATAATAATTTATTTTTAATTTTACGAGAATAGAAGAAAAATGCATATATATATCGGTTGTCAGAACGATTGCCTGGAATGCAGCACGCACGGGTTCAGACCCTGCAATAGATCCTTCCTTTTAATTAAATTTTGCTTACAATTTTTATTTTTAATATGATTTGAATAACATAAGTTGAATGGACTGAGACTAGAACCTGCTTCGTATATTTATGTTTTTATATTGAACTTTTTATAATTTGGATTGAATCCGCTTAAGTTTTTACTTTTTATCATAAAAATGATCTAAAAGAAACCCCGTGAAAAAAATACCGTCTCATTAATATATATTAGCGGTATTCACAATCGAGAGCAGTTGACGTGGCAGATGAGCAGAGTAGCAGATTTGCTCTTAACAACAACAAATTACATGTGTAGCCAATCTGCTCTTTTACTCTGTAAAAACCTTGAGTTAAATGTGATAGGAACTTTGCCACAGTGAAATGCAACCCTGTTCAGCTTTCTCTTTCTCAAATAAACGTAATTTTTGTGCAAATAATTATATAAAGAAACCTTTTAGAAAATAATGGAAAAGAAAAAAGAATTAAACCCTGGAAGAAATTCACGTACGTAGAGTTTTGTGACATGGTGTGCATACATACAGTGAGACCCAATATTACTCATACTCATTGTATTGTCGCATTCTTTTTTTGTAGATCGTGAGAGCAGTTAATTTTTGACATTATGCGCAAAAAAAAATGTATTTTTGTACGCACAAAATAAAACTCATTTGTTCCAAGGACACCAATATTCTGGTGAAAAATATGCGTCGGCATTTGGAAGCTGTTATCAAGGCCAAAGGTGGTCAAAGTAAATATTGACAGTTTAATCAATATCCTTTTTTCTAATCAAAATAATTTTTGTGCCTAGAAAAGTGCCACTTTCTTTTTTTTAGTTTTTTTCTAAGGTAAACATAATTATTAGCCGTGTTTTATTGGGTTTGGTTAAACAAAAATCTCATAGAAATGTGTGAACCAGCTCAATTTCTAGTTCAATTGATTGATCTTTTTTTTGTCTTTGATAAATTTTGAAGCATCATAGACACAAACCTAAAATTATCAAAAATATATGGCAGCTTTGCTGGAATTTTGAAGAGGCGCAAGGCCTTGTGCACCCAGTCAGTGCAAGGCCCAAATATTAAAATAGAAACACATAATAAAAATAAAAACAGTGAGTAAACAACAGAAAACGAAAAGAAAACTTTGAAAATTTTGAAATCATTTGATAGCAAGAACTTGAAAAAAAACTATGTACTGATACGTGAGGCCCCTTACTGTGCTAGGCCCCGTTCAACCTCACGACCATAAAAGCGGCTCTGATTTTGAAATAGCATTTCTGTCAAACACTGTCATGCCACCTATTGGTCAAATGCAGAATTATAAAAGGTTAAACTTATGCGTTTTATTCACTTTTAGGTTTAACCAAAGCGAATAAAACACGGCTATTATTACTTTTGTTTTGAAAGTATTAAATAAATAATTTTTTGTTTTGATATTCCACAAAAATTTTTTGCTTACATTAACTGTGTGACAATTTTCAGATGTTTAAACTTGCAGGTTAAGGGTTTACGAATAATATTTAGTCTCACTGTATGCATATCTATCGAATCAGTTAACTGATTGCAAATGACAGACCTAAAACCAGAGGGATACAAGTGCAGGATTTAAGTTTTTACTAAAAACTGGTTAAATTGTTAACTGAAAATGCCACCAACAGGATATCAATGACACTAGACCTATTGAATATATCATGAAGCTGTATCATGCAACATTTGCCGCAATGGGTTCCTTTATTTTGCGGTGTAATGGTTTTTCCCGTGGGTCTAAGCTGTTCAGCCTTTTCACGTGCTTTTTCTTAAGGGTTGAGCTATAAAAAAAATACATTTAAACTGTTGGATACCATTGCAAATGGTTTAATTTTGATGGAGGTGAAAAATGTAAAACTTATATATGTACTTATATTGTTGTTATATCGTACATCGGAAGTCATTCCTGATATCTTCCAAAATATTTCAAATTTATATTACTATAAAATTTATGGTTTGTTTTATTGGCTTTCTTAATAAATATTGATAATTAAATGATTATTTCCTTTGTTATCAAAGTTTGTTTAATACATAAAGCATTGTATCAACTTGTAAAATTTTACATAAAAATGTTGATCGCTGCGAAAAATGGCTAAAGTTCAATAATCATTTAATTATTAATATATAAAATTTATTTTTCATTCAAATTTTCAATTGGAGAAATATTCGATTTTTTATTTCCACCCCGCGCCTCCACCTCCAAACACTTATAGTATTGTCCAAGATCATCAACACTTCCTCTCCTCTCCGACCGACGCGTCGACTGGGAGCAGTGTAATAAAAAACTGCATTATACCCCTTGGCCAATTGTTAGAGGAAGTACACGAAGCACGTAATAAGGATGTCCGGCGTTATAGAGAGCTTTTTACACGAAAAACTTTAATCAGATTCATTTACAAAAAGTTTGCGCGAAACGCATAAACAGAAGTATAGAGACCTAAGTCCGGACACGATAACAATGCTTCAAATAAAAAACAATGACACTTCTGATTCGAGACTCATCTATCTATGCCCGGTTAGAAATCTTGGAATAAATTTTAATACAAAGATTTTTAATACAGTATTATTATTAGTATTACAAAAATTTTTAATACAATTTTGATTAAACTTTTGAATATATTACAAATTTTTTAAAACATTTTGTATTAAATTCTAATAGTTCAAACATTAAAACGATATCTTATAACATTTGGAATCAATTTGATGCTATCGCAAGTATTACATTTAGCCAACGTAAATATGATACTAAGTTGGCTGATGTCGTTAAAATGTTCATGCAAACGTTGTATTGAAAGGGAACCAGGTTCGAATCCCAGTGTATACGACATAATTTTTTTTTAAATTCTAATAAAAACGAGTATTAAATTATAATACAAATTTGTATTAAAAATGAATTTTAATATATAGACAGTATTGAATTTTAATACAATTCTGGTGTAGTAATTTATGTAATCCCAAAAGTATTAAAATTTATTCCAAAATTTCTAACCGTGTGGAGTAAATTTTAGAAATTACACTGTAAGCATTTTTAATATTTATCTTTTTCATAATTGATAATGTTGATTAATGTTTTATGTATCAACTTCACAGACATGCTTATGATGAATCTAGTCATAAAGACTTAGTACCTAAATATGTAATGGTCCCAAGTTTGAAGGCAGCATCCCTGAACTGAAGAACATATAAAAATTGTAAAGTATATTTTTTTGTTTTTTAAATAAACAAAAAAAAGCAAATAATCTTTTATGTATCTTTTTTGGCTCTAAGTATAATGTAATTTGTAATTCATGTCGTATATTTTCCAAATTCTACAATTATCTTATTGGTTATTTAAAAATTCTAACTTCAAAAACAGTTGAATGAAACCCCACGTGATGAAATATATATTTTCATTGCAAAATGTTCGTCAGACACTAAAAAATAATAATCTACTATAAACTCAAGCTTTATATACTTTTTTATTTAGGTCGCCCTTTAAAACACCAAGGCGAAAAAATCGGTTATATGGGAGCTATATCTTAAACCCAACCGATTTACACCATTTTTACGTTAAGGCTGTAAAATATAAATATTAAAATTAATGGAAAATTTCAAGGACCTAGCTGCTATAGTTTTTGAGATATTAGTTTAGTACTGCTAGATTGGCAAAATAACACACTGTGCGACGGTCCCCTCTTCTAGGCATTTACCATATATTTACATATGTTTCTGTTATGTTTAAAATAAATAAATTTTTTACCATATATTTACATATGTTTCTGTTATGTTTAAAATAAATAAATTTTATTATGTTATGACTTACGAGGATTCAGTATATTTTTTTATTACTAAAATGATTGGATAGAGCAAAATAAGTGTGCATAAAGGAGTTTTTGTCTATTTTTTTTTTATTTTTTAATTCTCGCTAGAGAATTATGTCACTGACATAGTTTTGGAGTCGTCGTGACATAATATTTTTCGGGTTAATGGCCACGCTGGTTATGACCATAGCTGGACACAAGTTCTTCTGCAAGTTCTAACAAGAGCGTAATTGAGCGTAACTAGATCGTATTGTGTATACGTATACAAATGTGAACGCACAACATCGACTCAGGTTTACTTCAGCAGTCAAAGAAGCAAGACCTGCGACAGATAATTGCTAACTAGTGTATTTTTTGTTGCGTATTTTTTTGTAAAAATTTATGATACACCCGAAAAAATTTGACGTATTTATAATTTGTGACGTACATTTTATACGCACGTTGAGTTTTTATAATTTAAGTTTCTTATTGATATTTTTAAGTTCTTTTTAGTAGTATTAAGACTTCAATGTGACACCTCCCTTCCCATTGAGCGCGCGCTTAAGTTTTGGCGACAAATTGATGAAACTAGATATCCGGTTTTAAAAAATAAAATGTTTTATCTGTATTCCAGTTTGGACCCACATATTTTTGCGAAGCAACTTTTTCTTCTTGGTATTACAAATAAACAAAGAAACTCATTAACAAATGAACATCTAGAGAATTTATTACGAATAAAGGTCTCTAGTATTGAAATAGATTTCGATGAACTAATGACATATTCAAAATCTTAATTAATTTTCCTTTGATAATCTTTTAAATAAATAAAAATAAATATGTAACAACTAATACAACAATTTAATTGACTAGATTTAATAACCGTTAGAGTTCAATACGTTTTTTAATTTGATTATAACCGAATAAGTTTAAGTATTTTGAATATTTACCTTTCACCTTAAATACGCAAAGCACATAAAACCTTTCAAGCGCACGATAACAATTTTTTTTTCAGTGCCAAGCACATAAGTTCTATGCTCACAATGTGTTTTCAGTTCAGTTCACCGCAAGCATTGAAGAAGGCAAGACGTGTGCCGCTTGTTTTCTTATTTTTTATTTTTCCGTTTTTATTTCATATGGTTGTTGTACCACTACATGGAAACAAAATTTTTGCATGCGTGTTGGTGCCCACCCCTGGTTATGACTAAGCATACCCACTGTATTTATTTAGTAAGTACAATACTTATTTTCAGCTTGTCGTACTTATTTTTTAAAGCGTACTTAATTTGTACTTATTTTTCAAAGCGAACTTAATTTCTATTTATTTCGGCCGAAATCTGTTTCTCAAATTCATAATAAATATAAATATCATTTGCGTTGGTCCGATGATTGCAAAATAGTTGTAACTAGAATTCCTTTAATTAGTATTTACACACGAATGTTTTAAAAATTTATATGTGCCATCACTAAATTTGAGTTTGATAGCGCAGATTTGTAGTTCTTAAAAATGTCAAACCTACTATCAACTTTTTGTAGGCATTGAAGCATTGACAGATTTTGTGTGAGAGAATCGTATGGGAAAATAGAGTGACAAAAACAAAATTTGTAAACAATACATATTTGCTGAGAAAATCGAATGGGAAAAGAGAGTGACAAATTTTAATAGATGCATTCTATAAGTGTTGAAAAAGCATACGATGCATGCATGCTTTTTATATGTTTCGTCTTATATGCTTCGTGTTTTTATTCATTAAATGGTAATGGCGCCGCAACGCCGTAAGTGTATTTTTAATTCGGATCTTCAGAAAAAATATCCGCAAATGAAAAAAGGAAGAACAGAAAGTGATATACGCTGTAACTTGTGCGACGCGGAACTCAACATCGCAAACGCCGGAAAGAGTGAAATCGATAAGCATTTGGAATCCACGAAACACAAGAAAGCGTTGTCTGCCAAATCGAACAGCCGCACTGTTGCGATTTTTTTTACTTCGTCAGCCGACACCCCCCTTACGGCATGTGAAGGCCTTTGGTCGTATCATGTCATAAAAGCGAATAATAGCTTCATTTCATCGGACTGCTCTTCCAAAATATTTCGCACATGCTTCGAAATGCGTAATTCTAATTGAAGAATGGAAAGAGAAGAAATTGTTATCTTCACAAGTGCCTCATTTTGAATTTTCTCGTCTCGTCGAATTCATTCTGTGCCTACCTGGAACGAGTACATCAGTGGAGTGAGTCTTTTTATCAGCAAAACACGTCTGGAAAATCGAGTTCTCTCGGCTTGAAATGAACACTCTAAAATCGATTTTTCTTGTAAAAACAAATTTGCAGTATAAATGCGTCGATTTTTACCATTTTTTGAAATCGCAACCGCAGCTATTGCGACAAATTTCGTGTCAGGAAAAATACAATTTCAAAGAGCAACAGCGCACCGTGGCTGCTGTCGGTGAAACTGCCGCCGCTAAGACTGCCTCATTCAACAAAATGTCGATTGGTATTACACAGAGCGAACATTAATTATCCATTAAATTTCTGAACATGTTTTCAACTTTTAATTTGTACTTATTGTTGAGAAATATGAATGAAAAACTGTTGTTTGTCTTATTTTTCTATAAATTTTTATTTGGCGACTATTCTGTCGATTTCAAATTTAAGCATGTCAATTTGTAGCGATTTTTGGCGACTTTAACGCCACGTATTGACGACTTCGCATCCGAGTTATCTGACAAGCCTGTGTGCAACTGTTGAACAAACAAGTCCATGAACAAGGAATGAAATTTGTATTCACTTATGCGTTTAAAATTTTTAACTATTTTTTTCTTTAATTGCTTTGATATATAATCTTATTACTTTTCATTTTATTACATTTTTGTTAGACAAATAGTAATGATAAGATAGTATATAAGACTTTTATCAGTAAGTAAATATTTTTATAATAGCATTAAGGAGTTTTGAATTACCTTTTTTAGACAGTAAGTTAAATATGTTTACTTTACTATTAAATTTAATCTCAATACTTTTGGTTTTATTATTTTTTTGTTAGACAATAATAAAGTGGCAGATGCCAAAAATAAATTAAATTCTAGGATAAGAAAAACATGGTCCCACTAGTGCTAGCTAAAAAAAATTTTTTTAAAACAAGAACTTAACATTTCAATCTGTTTTATTTGTTTTACCCAACTCAAAAAAGCTTTAAAAAATCATATGTGCAGTTCACACGTGGCAGAAGTGAAAGCTTCAGAAAACTAAACTATGATAGAATGAGACGAAAATGTTTTTTTTAAAATGATGAAAACCAAATGCATTTCAAGCCATGCAGTCGGACTATTTCATATCAGTGATTGCATTTGGGTCTTATGGAAATGTACTGAATCGAGACTTCAAATTTATTTTTTAGAGTCCGAATGTACTTTTAATAAAATGTGTAAAAATTTTGATATTTCATTACAAAAAAAAAGATCCTCACTTCTGGATGACTACTTAACTGTGTGATTTCTATATTTTACTTAAAAAAAAAAACACAAAGGTATGCAAACTTGAGCAGTACCTCATTTCTTAACTTATTTACGAAAAAACAAAAAAACAGATCTTATACAATAATTCAACTCTCATTTATTCATTCTTTGCTTATTTACATATACGTAACATAAATATATTCTGATTCAATCGAACAATTACTCTTACAATGAGTCATCATCCGCAATATCTACTACATTATTAACAACAATGTTCAAATTTAATTCGGAAGTGTTCAAATATTTATTTGAAATTATTCCGAAGTGTTGCTAGCTACTGCAATGTTGAGATTTCATTCAATTTACTAAAAAAAAAGGTCGTACGACATTTGATCACATATTTTAACAAAAATTACTTAAAAAAAAGGTAATTATTATTAATTGTTCAAATGTACCGAAAATGTACTGAAAATGACCCGAATGTACTGAAAACTTGCCCAATGTACTGAAGAAGATTTTTTAGGACGCAAATGTACCGAAAAAAGTACAAATGTACCGAAAATTACATCACTGTTTCATATTACGGAATTGGTTGCCGATTAAATATGGGGCATTTGAGGCGAAGCGGACAATGCAAAAAAAATGAGATTTAGAAATTTGTTCATATTCGGCTAAATTCTACTTCTAGAAGGTGTAAACACTTAATTTTTTTTTTATATAAGGCTTAGTTGTCAAGTTGTGGATTTCCGAAAATTTACGTAATATGAATAATGGATTTTTGGGAAGCAGTTTTTCGAACTTAACAAAAATTCAATAAAATATGAAACAATGTGGTTTCAATAGGAAATTTACGGTTCTTTTCAATTATGAAATCAGATTGGAAATTCGATTTGTTTTTCTTCTGCAAAACCGGAAGTGAACATTTCATCTTAGAATTGAACTAAATTCGATATATTTTATTTTTTTTATTTAAGCTTTAAAATAAAGCATAAAATATACCGGCAATATGCTAAAAAATTTTTAACGTGATCTATGTACATTAGTTTACGAGATATATGAATTGAAGTGCATACGTGCCGCACTTTGTATGGGATGTGGCTCTTTCTTAAGTACATACTTTAATTTATATATCTCCTTAACTAATATCGATCACGTTAAGACTTTTTTGTGAAACATCTATATACTTAAGGCTTTTTTTTAAAAATAATATATTTAAAAAATATGTCGAAGTAACTGAAAATTTGATTTAAAATTTTTTCTTCCGGTTTTCCATACATAAAAAATTTAAAAATTTTTAAATATGTCGAAGTAACTGAAAATTTGATTTAAAATTTTTACTTCCGGATTTCAATACATAAAAAATTTTAAAATTCATATTTGACTAAAAAATTAAAAAGAGCATCCTTTTTACTAGTTAAATCAATAGTTTTTATATTTTATTATGAATTCCTTGATTCCAATACTCTACTAGATGTATAACTAACCGGAATTTAAACAAATTTCACGACCTCACTTTATTTTCATTGCCCGCTTCGCCTGAAATGCCCCATATGTTATCTTTCAAATTATGTAAGGGGACCGACCTACAATACCCCTATTTGATTAAAGACAATTTTTATGAAGTTATGCCCATTTTAAGTTTTGGTGTCAAAAGTTAAAAAACCGCCAAAATTTTTTTAAAAAAGCGTCCTTTCCATCCAAATCCAAATAATTAACTTTTGTCTTTTGATTCTACATAATAGAACTTTTTATTATCTGTCAGAATCTTAAAAAAATTCAAAATTGTTGAAAATCGGCAGAGTTATAGCGCTTTTTATGAGAAAAAATAAAGCTAATTTTCTTAGAAACCCCACCTTTTTTCACTTAAAATTTTATTTTATACTTACATATATTAATATAAGAAAGAAATGACGTGAGTTTAATGCGCACTTAAAGAAATTTGAGGTCAGGAGAATTTTTTTCTCAATATAAGAATTAAAATTTTTTTTTTAACATTGCCAAGTCATCTGTGATACTACTACTTTCAGCAAATTTCTAATAATAACATCATTTAGTACCGTTCTTTCCCTTTAAAATGAGCTTTCAAGTGGTAATCTGAGATGTTTCCTCGAAAAGTTACAGCCATTTAAAAAATACATGAATTTGATCTCCTACGATCAAGATGAAATAAATTTGTAACCGGTTGGTTAATATTGTTTGAGCGTAGGGGATCGAATTCATGTCACAGAGAATAAGATGCTCTATAAGAATCAAAAGACAAAAGTTAATTATTTTGATTTGGATGAAAATGCCGCTTTTTTGAAAAATTTTTCAGCGGTTTTTTAATTTTTGACAACAAAACTTAAAATGAAAATATGGGTCCTCTTATATCATTTGAAAAAAACAACATATTTAATCGGCAACTAATTCTGTAATATGAAATAATCGCACTGCATGGCTTGAAATGGATTTGGTCTGAAAATAAAATAAAAATGGCGAATCTTTTAAAAAATTTGCATCACATAGGCAAATTTTATATGTATAATAAATGAAAATTTGTTACTCAAACAGATGAAAAAAAGCATTATCTGCAATAAATTGTAGATAAGCTGAACTCTCATGTAATTTTCCATTTTATTCGGTTAGTAATACACAGAAAATGTAGATAGGCATTTTCATTTTGGAAAATATAAGGTTTATCCGTTTTTTTATTCAACAGATTGATAGAGCTTTAAAAGACGAATCCAACGGTATAAAAAACTCAATTTTCATGAAAATGTAGATAGTGCTTATCTTCATCTGTACGGCAGAATATGTGTCTAGTATTTTTTATTTAAAAATGTTTACTATAGTTTTTTTTACAATACAACCGGAATTGTTTTACTTCCAATTCTTGAGGAGAGATTAGAACCATACAATGATACTTTAACGTGCCTTTTATCGTCATAGCTTTTCGGAAAAGCGTTGACAATAGTTATTAGCGGAATAGCGACACGTTATATTTGGTAGAGATTCAGTCGCCCATATAAAGAACTCTTCCGGTGTGCGGATAGGATTATTTACTCTTTGAAGACTAGCTCTAGCAGCAAGTCGTTTTAATGTTCCACATATTCCGTCACATGGCGCTTTACCATGTGAGGTCGCGAAAATGTGCCACTCAGCTGCTATTTTAAAATTTTTCATATATATGAAACTTTTTTTGTTTTTATACTGTCCACTTGCACCATCCGAAAAATATATTATCTTATCTATATCTTTAAAATATGTTTTAATGAATTCTAAGAGTTGACTTTAAAAGAGATGAACAGCAAAAGTATCATGACGTAAACATTCAGAAATAAAAACAAAGCTTTCATTTTTCATTAATTTCGTTTTCTTTTTTGTTTATTGACTAAAAAAGAATGTAGTAATAATTTTCTTAAGCCGTTACTTAATAATTCTAAAAATTCATCAACACTAGATATCAAGGTTTGTAATGAAGTTCTTCCAGTTGTAACCCACTGTTTACACTTAATATTGTCGATTAATTTTTCTTCAAAATTCTGTTCTTACTGCTCAATGACATTACTTATACCAGGGCACTTAGCACACGATCCCAAAAACAACCAGTAGATTGCACATCACACACCATACGATCCAAACAATCAAGATAATTTTTGATAGGTTGTTGTGCATCGGCTGTGATTGAGACACAAACTGAATGAGTGCCAAATGCGAAATCTACTGAAAGGGTTAATAAAAAGTACTTAATTACGGTATAACTAAGCAGGCAGTCTTACATTTTATAAAATTTTGATTTTTTTTTTCTCTACACAAATCGTTTGACATCTTTTTACCTTTCTTTTACCCCATCTAAAGACAACCAACGTGTACTTGATGTTTTTAATTTTTTATGAGCAGGAATATTAAAATTATCTTGGAGTTCTTTTAATAGGCGGAGAGCCGGCTGTAGAAAAGTCGAGTGTATAAGATTACAGGATGAGATGTACGCAAAATGATAGAGCTCGATGAGCCTAAATAGAATATCTAGGGTTGCCTTGTCAAAGCCTGTCCCGATGGCCGAAAATGACCGAATCTTAGCCAATTTTGTTGTTCTAAATAAAACTGCTTGAAACTTGTGCCAAATTATAGATATCAAAGAGCCTAAATAGAATATATAGGGTTGCCTTTTCTATAGCCGGCTCTTGGACTATTATGTGACTTTCAAAATTTCAGAAATTTAACCTTCAAAAATATTAGTGCAACTAGAAAATTTTTTAGTTATTTTTATTGCATATAATAGATTCAAAAACTATAAAAGGTAGTTTTTGATGAACCAAAAGGTGCGCCCACTATTAAAAACAGTTGCGCACTGATTTTTTTTTTTTTTTTAATAAAGACCAATAATGCTTCTAAGAAAAAAAAACTATTAAAGCAAGAAAATTAGACGTGCTCTAGAATCCGCGCGCCGATAAGACGTGCCGCACTGCATAAATTAATTTATTTCTAATAGCAATAATAGTTTGCCCATTAAAAAAAAAATACATTCTCGATAGCAAATTTGACGTAGAGCACGATGGTCATCTTAAAAATTTGATACAGGGTGGGGAAATTGTTAAAAATCAATTTAAACGTTTAAATTCTTTATAACAATATTAATTTTTAAAGTTGGAAAATATGAGTTTTTATAAAGGCGCGCATCAGTCTAATTGTATGAATTCAATGCTATTTTCCGAAGTTATGTCGGGCATTTTGATTTGATTGCAGATACATTCTTAGGCTTCATTGAAAATAACATTACAAAAAAAAAAAATTATGTCGAATTTTATGTTGTAAAGACATGGTGCGCGGCATCAGTAAAAAAATTGTAATTTCCAAAGTTATGGCAGAAATTTCGATTTGAAAATGCATTATTAGGATTGATTGAGGAATAACATATAAAAAAATAAAAAAAAAATGGAGGGTGTTATATTGAAAATCTTTTGAGAAAAATTTTTTTAATTAAAAAAATTAGTGTTTTAACAAATTTATTTAAATTTTTTTAATTTTTATTAAAAAGTTATAATCGTTCTTAACAAAAATGATTAAGTGATTTTTAGTCCTATCTTCTATAGTTTTTGAGATATTTCGTTTCAAAAAATGTTCAAGAACGTAAAAAAAACAAAGTGTGCAGTTATTAAAAGAATGACCGATATACATTTTTCTTTGCCTGTAACGCCATCTTCTATGCGTTACAACCGGAATGACAAAGTGAATATACCCTCTGGGTAGGGTAGAAAAACACAACCGAATTAAAAACAAAATTCATAATACATACTGTATATCAAATTTCCGCTTATCAGTAAAAACTCTAGGTTACGGATTGTAAAGCAAAACAAATCCATAAAAAATTATAGCAAGCTAAAATTACACAAAGAAAGACTTAAATTATTAATAATGACGATTTAATACTCAGCTTAGAAATAATAAAAAGAGAGACTTTTAGGAAAAAATATTAATAGTCCAGAGAGAATAATGAACAGCATAGAATTGAGAGCAGTTTGAGGCAAGCTTTAGGGTCGTTCTTGTTTGCAATATTGATAACAAAGTAGTCGCTCTATATCTTTTCGTCCTCATCGTATTTAATAATATAGATCTATGTATGTTCATATGTATTTATATTGTTTTTAAAAATTCAAAAATGATTTGCTTTATTGCAATAATTTCAACTCGCTACACTTTGTGAAAGAATCATTCGTTAAGCACACGTGTGCCTATTTCTGCAAAACCGATTATTGATTCCGTGCAGTTGTTCATTTCAAAGAAAAGTGCTAGATATACCTATATTATATTTGTGTTAATATTTATAAAACTATTGTTCGAATTTGTTATTAGTTTTTTTTGTAAAGTCTCGCACCGTGATTTATTGCGATGCAAATGTGTATTTTAATTGCATTCGTGCTGTCATACATTGTCATGTTTTGTTTGATTAAAACAATTTTTAGGTAATTTTTCAAAATTTGCTTGGACAATTTTTTTTTATTGTGCATTATTATTTTATTGTTTCTTTACAACCAATATGCTTAATATAAGGAATGTCTTACCTTAGCAAAATAATGATTATGGGTATTCATCTAAACGTGCAAAACGAACTGTCAAAAACCATTTGGAAAATTTTTTGAAAAAGCTTGAAAAGTTCCGCTGCTAATTGTGCAACTCTGAATAAATTTTTTTTTATCAAGTTGTTTATGCTCATATCACTAAGAGTAAAGTTTCTCAAGTGAGCACAGAAAAAACCAACTTACTAAATAAAACTTAAACTTTGAAAAGCATAACTTTGAAGATTTATTGATCAATATTAATGCCTTATATTTTTTTTTGCAAAATTTTGATTTTTTAGAAAGTTATGAACAAGTGAGTTTTTATGTGGGTGTTTTTTTATATTGCGATTTCTCAGTAAATATTGGGAAAAAACTAATGAAATTTTCGTGATAGGACAAGAAATATTTTACAATTTATAGAAAGAAAGTTTTTAAAAAATATTTTTTATTATTTATAAAAAACTAAGTTTTTAATAAACAAATAGAATTTAAACCAACTTTTCATATGTTCAGAAACAAAATTTTTCCACAGAATTGTTTTGTAAAGTCTACACAACTTTTTCCTAAAAAAAAAAAAATTTAGTACGTTTCATAAATAAAAAAGTTACGAATGTTTAAGTGTCACCACCTAGGCAATATTACTCCTACAAACTATCCGATAAGAAAAATTTTAATTGTTTTTTTTTTTTTTTTAATTGTTATATTCAAATTTTTCTCATCGGATGGTATGTAGGAGTAAAATTGCCTAGGTGGCGACACTTAAACATTCGTAACTTTTTTATTTGTGAAACGTACTAAATTTTTTTTCAGGAAAAAGTTGTGTAGACTTTACAAAACAATTCCGTGGAAAAATTTTGTTTCTGTACATATGAGAAAATGGTTAAAGTTCTGTTTGTTTATTAAAAACTTAATTTTTTATATTTTAATAAAAACTTTGTTTCATATAAATTGTAAAATATTTCTTGTCCTATCACGACAATTTCATTAACTTTTTCCCAATATTTACTGAGAGATCGGAATTTGAAAAAATACAAACATAGAAATTCACTTGTCCATAAATTTTTAAAAAACCCAAATTTTGTAAAAAAAAATTTAAGGCCTTAAGGGCGTTCGGGAGTTTTTCGAAAAATGAAAAGACATTTTTTTTAAATTTTTTTTTTGAAGCTGCATTTTATTTTAGACCAAAATTTTTTATACAGTATTCAAGTACAGTAGACCCCGCTTAAGTGATCTTTTGACGGCGCAAAAAAATTGGATCCACTAACCGGGGAATCAATAAAGCGAGCCCCGCTTATTTTAACAAACGGATCAATTAAAAGAATCCCGGATGATTGATCGAATTAGTCAATTAAGCGAAGAAAAAAATGTGATATGTATGTATTTTACTGACCTTACCCCAAGATAATAGCCAGAAAAAATATCTTTCAGTTTTAATTAAAACGTTTTTTTTTTTTTTTTTCAATTATACGCACATAAAAAAGTAAAATAACTTTTTAAGTAAAAGGAATTTCAATTCAGCTTCAGATATTAACAATAAATTCAGGTATGTGTAGCATTTTTCCAAAAGTATTCCTTAAATCTGCTTTAAAAAATCGGCTATGGACGATTCCATTTCATTTTGCAGTCTATTGGTAATCATTTCTCTCTCTATATTTCTTATTCATTGAAATATTTATTGTGAGGAAGAAAATATGTGCGAAGGATTTGAAGATTTTGAAGTAGCTCGCTAATAGTTGGAACCCTATCAGTGGTTTCTTTCTCTGCTTCTTCGGAGATTTTAGAAGTTACAATGGTGTTAACAATTTCGACGTTTGTAAAATCCCCAAAGCACAATAATTCCTTGTCAATTCTAATGTACTCAAAAACATTTTGCAATTCCGTATCATCGCTAATCGTTACTCCAGTAGCATCATCACCGTCCATCGTAACATCGTTGATCTCTTAAAACGGGAATTTTACATGTATTTTTCACTTGAGAAATATTTTTTTTGATTATTTAAGCGGGGAAATCAACTAAGCGGGAATCATTTAACAGGGGATTTAGATGCATATTTGAAATGAGGAACATTTCATTGGGTTTTTTTAGACCAGTTATCCGGGGAATTCACTTAACCGGGGATCTATTAAGCGGGGTCCACTGTATAACTATTCAAAATGTATTTCTGAAACTTTGGTACGAAAATTTTCGTCAATAAGTTAGAAAAGTGCAATGCCGTGAACGACCTCAAAATTTGCGGTGAGCAAGATATCTGGAGACTGGTTCATCCGAGAAAAGAAAACAAAATTTTTTTCGGTTAAGCAAATAGTTAGGGGGCGTTTTTATTTTGTTGGTTTTTTACTGTGCCCACTTGAGAAAACTTTACTCTAAACGAAATGTCAGAGGTAAATAGTTAAATAAAATTATAAAATAAATAAAACAATTTAATGGATTTAGTTTTCTCTCTTTCGTTCTACATTTTAATTTTTAAATTGTAACATTTTATCAAATGCTCGTAAAGTGTCACAAATTGCATAAAATAGTTAAAAGTGCGATTATGAATTATTCCACGAATGGGAGACTTGCACATTTAGATGAATACCCTTATTATGTTTGTCTGTAAATTTATGTGTGCGGAAATTTGAAAAGATCTAAGTTGAAAACATTGATGGAATAGAGTCTAATTTTTATATATGATACTTTCCACCTTTAGTGTTTTTGTACCTATTCGAAGCATACACACATATGTACATAAATGTATAACTTAAAAGAGTATCTTATACAGGGTGTTTTTTTTTAGAGGTATAGAGCTTTGAATTGAAATAAAACACAAGAAAATCGTTTTAATGTCCATCAATTTGGCTTTATTGGAAGGATAATTTTATGCCATTAATGTTTAAATATGATTTCGGGCATGTGGCCGCCGCGGCTGGCTCGAATAAAGCCAATTCTACAGGTCCAATTTTGAACCACTTTTTCGAGCATATGGGGCCGTATGTCGGCAATAACGCCACGAATGTTGGCTTTCAAGTCCCCTAACGTTTCTGGTTTATTGGCGTAGACGAGCGACTTCACATATCCCCAAAGAAAATAATCCAATGGTGTCAAATCACACGATCTTGGTGGCCAATTGACAGGTCCATTCCGCGAAATTATGCGCTCATCGAATGTTTCCTTCAATAAATTGATTGTGACGTGCGCTGTGTGGCATGTAGCGCCGTCTTGTTGGAGCCACAACTCATCCACATTCATGCCATCCAATTCGGGAACAAAATAGTCGGTTATCATGGCTCTATACCGGTCTCCATTAACGGTAACTGACTCTCCAGCATTATTTCGGAAGAAGTATGGCCCAATGACTCCACCAGCCCATAGAGCACACCAAACAGTCAGTTTTTGTGGATGTAATGGCGTCTCAAGGGTCTCATGTGGATTCTCTTCACTCCAGATGCGGCAATTTTGCTTGTTGACGTAGCCATTCAACCAAAAATGAGCCTCATCACTGAACAAAATTTTGCGATGAAAATCAGCATCGAGATCAATCTCATTTTCGGCCCATACACCAAAATCACGACGCATTGCATGGTCTCGCGGCTTTAATTCTTGCACAAGCTGGATCTTGTAAGGTCGCAAGCCAAGATCTTTGCGCAAAATCTTCCATAAAGTTGATGGACAAAGCTCCAATTGCTGTGCACGGTGGCGAATCGATTCATTCGGGTCCTCTTCAACATTTTGCTCTACAGCGGCAATTGTTTCTTCGGTGCGCACTGTTCGACGTCTCTGCGGATGCGTATTATCACATAGAGTAAACGTAGTGCGAAAACGACCCATGGTTAACCGAATTAATTGCTCTGATGGACGATTATGTCGACCATAAAATGGACGGAGCTTGCGGTAAACTTCGCGAACTGAACCATTATTTTCGAAATAAATTTGCACGATTTGCAAGCGTTGTTCTTTTGTCAACCTGTTCATGATGAAATGGCAAACCAAACTGAACATAAATGACATTAGAGTTGCCAGATTTGACCATAAAATGCCAGTTTTATCTCTATTCGAAAAACAAACCTCTAAAAAAACACCCGTTAGTTGATGTCTAATGTTTTCTTTTTTAATCGAGGAGATCGCTGTATCAATAATTTTACTAAATAAAGTTAAAACATAAATGCATATTGCTTTTTTTTAAATATTTTTTTACTCTAAGTTAATTTGCTGCAAATTAAGTGTTTTAAAGATATGAAACTGATTTGTTTTTTCGGCTGTGTTTCACCATTTATAGGTGTTTTTGTAGAAACTTTTCTGTTTACTATTTCATGAGCTTTAAAGAATAAGAAAAACCAAAAACAAATTGTATGACGATAGGTAGTCCATATTAGCCGTCATATTTATGGGGCATACAATCGTGGTAGTCTATTGGCATTAGAACGTATTAGTGAAATAACTAATTTTTCTTAAAAATACCTATTCTTAATAAACCTATTTTTGCCTATAAATTACGTATGATAAATAAATAATACTTACTGATTTTATATTATTATTCAGCTATTTCAAAACAAGATGGTTGAATGTCGAATCATAAGAATAAGTCACGTGCAAAAACTATCAATGTTTAAGATAAAACACTCACAAATTTCATGCAGGCAATGGAAAATAGTCGTGTGGACCCGCGTAGTTCATATAACTCTCTTTGGGATCGTCCATGGAAGACGTCTGTAGCAGCATTAGGGAGAGGGTCGTAAAAACGGACAGAAGAGAACATGCAGGGGAGGACTCAAGGCCTTTTCGGGATTTTTCTTTTTAATTGCTCTTGATTTTTTTCTTTTGTTTTAGTTCATTAGAATCCAATGGGGGGAGGGGGTAGTCCTTTAGGGGGAGAAGGGAAAAAAAATCGGAAAGCCAAGGAGGAGGGAGCTAAAATTTCAGATTTTTTTCGGGCGTCTTTTACGGACGACCCCTTTGCTCCATACAAACATACATGTATCGGTTGTTTGCGCTGATAAAATATATACAGTGGCTCACAGCTTATGGTATGCAGTCCATACTTTTAACTTCAGCGCTCTACAATTCAGAAACAAAATGGAATATGAAAAAAGTTTTGATGTCATTTGAAAGAGAAAAAATTGAAGCTTAAAAAATAATTTATTATTCTTGAAATTAAAAACATAGAAAACATACTACTAAATTTCAAGTCACAATAGAGTGATTTCTTAATTTTTTATATTTAGTGTGGCAGCCTATTCGGTCAACTTCAACTAAAAAGGGGCTTGGCAACGAAGCAGCAAGTTTTTTATTGGTATCTGGCGGGATATTACGCCATTTAATTTAAATTGCCTCTTTTAGTTGTTTTTTGTTTGAAGTGTTGTATTTTTGGACATTTTTTTTCAAAATCGTCAATAAACTAGCAATCACGCTTCAAGACCCAAAACACAGAACGGGCATAGTTCAATCCTGGTAAATATATAAGTGCCCGAATTTGATAGAACCGCCAGCATAGTCGCCAGATCTAAGTGTGATTGTAAATTTATGATCGGTTTTGAAAAATAAATTCCGAAAATACAACATTTCACGCAAGAAAGGCCTAAAAGAGGCACTTTAAATTGAATGGCGTAATATTCCGCCAGATATCACTAAAAAACCTGCTGCTTCGATGCCAAACCACTTTTAAGCCGTGGTTAACCGAATAGGCTACCACACTTAATATAAAAAATTACAAAATCATTATTTTTGACAGTGTTTTTAAACTTTATACATGCTTCATACAATAATCTGTGACTTGAAATTTAATGGTATGTTTTGATTTTCTATGTTTAAGGTTTCAAATAACATATTTGAACAATAAAAAAAATTACTTCAATTTTTTCTCTTTCAAATGACATCAACATTTTTTTCATATTCTATTTAGTTTCGGAATTGTAGAAAGCTGAAGTTAAAAGTGTGCACTGCATACAATAAGCTGTGAGCCAATGTATATTGTTAAATTTGAAATGTATGTAAGATTTTTTAAAAAGATTTCTTAAAAAGCACATAATTGAAAGAAGCACATATCAATAATTCACTTTGAAAAAAATCAACATAACTATGACTCATTCAAAAACTTATCGCTAGACGCCCCTAATAAAATCTAAAATTTACTTTACTCTTGTAAAACAGACGTTTGCTATAGAGCTGAGCTTAACAGCTACCTTAACTCAATTGATACATGAATATATCATACATACATATATGAAATATAATAGTCACAAGAAAAATTTAGGATGATATACATACAGTGACTCACGAAATTGATCACGCTTTTGCTATGTATGCAAACTACTAATAATATCTCCGAAGAAGTTTAATATTTTTACTTAATCTTTATTTTGTTCAAGCTGGCTCAAGATAAAGAAAAAGAAACCAGGGCAAAATTTCATGAAATTTTTTTTCTTTAAAAATAACAACAACAAAACCAAAAACATTCAGTGTGATCAATTTTGTGACTTTGCAAAATAAGACTTAAAGCCTAATATTGATATTTTGTATAGCTTCTTCGAGCACCAATTACAGCTTTTATTCTACTAGGCATACTATCTGCAAGATTTTAACAAGTTTCGGGAGCAATATCATCCCATGCATTTTTCACCTTAGGCCACAATTCATCTAAGGTACCAGTTTCGCCTACTATTGTTTTTTTTAGTATCACCCATAGATGCTCAATTGGATTGAGGTCTGGGGATTGTGGTGGCCAACTTAACCTTGGAATTCCAATATCCAGAATGCATTTTCGTGTCATTCTTGCTGTGTGCTTTGGATCATTGTCCTGTTGAAAGACAATATCCGAAGCACTCACTTCTGAATCATCTACAGTGCCAAGCAAATGACTTCGTAGAATTCCAATGTAGGACTCCGTTGTCATTCGACCTTCAATTTCGCTCAGTCTGCCAATACTTTTGGTGGTCATACACCCCCACACCATTATTGAGTCTCCTCCAAACTTAACTGTGGGTTTATCGTGGTGTGGCTGAAGTTTCGAGCCACTCATGGCCGTCCGATCCAAAGCGGTTTAGTTTAGTCTCATCTGATCATATAACCTTCTCCCAAACATTTTCGCTTTAGTCTAAGTAATATTTTGCAAATTCCAAGCGCAGCTTTCTGTGTCTCTCCGAGAGCAATGGCTTTTTGACTTTTGCACGTCCCGCACTTAAGTTTGGAGGAGACTCAATAATGGTGTGGGGGTGTATGACCACCAATGGTATTGGCACACTGAGCGAAATTGAAGGTCGAGTCCTACATCGGAATTCTACGAAGTCATTTGCTTGGCACTTTAGATGAGTCGGAATTGAGTGCTTCGGATATTGTCTTTCAACAGGACACAAAGCAGGACACAAAGCACACAGCAAGAATGACACGAAAATGGCTTCTGGATATTGGAATTCCAAGGTTAAGTTGGCCACCACAATCTCCAGACCTCAATCCAATTGAGCATCTATGGGTGATACTAAAAAAATCAATAGAAGGCGAAACTGGTACCTTAGATGAATTGTGACCTAAGGTGAAAAATGCATGGGATGCTATTGCTCCCGAAACTTGTTAAAATCTTGCAGATAGTATGCCTAGTAGAATAAAAGCTGTAATTGGTGCTCGAAGAAGCTATACAAAATATCAATATTAGGCTTTAAGTCTTATTTTGCAAAGTCACAAAATTGATCACACTGAATGTTTTTGGTTTTGTTGTTGTTATTTTTTAAGAAAAAAAATTTCATGAAATTTTGCCCTGGTTTCTTTTTCTTTATCTTGAGCCAGCTTGAACAAAATAAAGATTAAGTAAAAATATTAAACTTCTTCGGAGATATTATTAGTAGTTTGCATACATTGCAAAAGCGTGATCAATTTCGTGAGTCACTGTACATATCGGTCATTCTTTTAATAACTGCACACTTTGTATTTTTTGACGTTTTTGAATATTTTTTTAAGCAAAATATCTCAGAAATTATAGTAGATAGGATAAAAAACTATTAAATCATATTTGTTAAAAAAGACCACAACTTTATAAAAAAAGTTAAAAAAATTTAAATAAATTTGTTAAAACACAAATTTTTTTAATAGAAAAAATTTTTCTGAAAGTAAGTATTTTCAATACAACATATTTTTTTTTGTTTTGATTTTTTTTATGTTATTCCTCAATCAATCCTAAGAATGCATGTGCTTTCATATCGAAATTCCCGCCATATGTAACTTTAGAAGCTACGAATTTTTTACTGATGACGCACACCATGTTTTTTCAACATAAAATTCGACATAAATTTTTTTTAAAATTTTTATTTTTAATGTTATTATCAAGCAATCCTTAGCATTTATTTGCATTCAAATCGAAACTCCCGACATAACTTAGGAAAATATGAGTTTTTATAAAGGCGCGCATCAGTGTAATTGTATGAATTGAAGCTATTTTCCATTTTATGTTGAAAAAACACGGTGTGCGTCACCAGTAAAAAATTCGTAATTTCAAAAGTTATGGCGGGAATTTTGATATGAAAGCACATACATTCTTAGGATTGATTGAGAAATAACATATAAAAAAATCAAAACAAAAAAATATGTTACATTGAAAATATTTTGAGATAAATTTTTTTTAATTAAAAGAATTAGTGTTTTAAGAAATTTATTTAAATTTTTTTAACTTTTTTTATAAAGTTATAGTCTTTATTAACAAATATGATTAAACAATTTTTTATCCTTTCTACTACAGTTTTTGAGATATTTCGTTTCAAAAAATGTTCAAAAACGTAAAAAAACAAATAGTGCATTTATTAACAGAATGACCGATATGTAGATTAATGTGGTTCTTAAGTGTACTTTTTTGCGAAAATCAAATTGGAAAATAACTATCAGTTATTTGCTACTGAGCAGAAATAAAATTTCCGAAGTAACTGTGGTCACTACTGGGAACTCGAGCTTTCAAAGTTATGGTTAGTTTGCCCATCAAACGGTAAGCACACCCAGAAGACTCAAATACCATTGTATGCCTGAAAGTGTGGTAAGCTCCCTTGACAGGTTTCGTCATGGTATGATCGAAACTACCTCAAGCTTTGGATGAAGCATTCTCTTCTATGTTGAGGCTTGGAACGTTCTGTCACCAGGTAGACGACTAGTGTGAAGCATACAGCATTTACAGGGAAGATGCTGCAACGTTTATACTTCTTCCACAACTCCGCAGTTCCTATAACTGTTTCGATGGAGCAAACTGATCTTTACGGCAGACGAACCGATTGCGCAGAAGGGTGGGCTGAAAAGCAAGTTTGTTTTCAATTGTAAATTGTTATAGCAACTGGAAGTTTCTACCACTAACGGAGATGAGAAATCCAAAAGATTCTTGATAATTTATAGCTTGCATTTTATTTACGTTCAAAACAAGAAACTGTATTTTGGTACAATGGGAAAAACACTTCCATTTGTGACGTCACAGATAATCGGTCAACTTCATTTGTTCTTTTAAAAAAGTTAATATGGGTATTCCTCTAAACGAGAAAACTTGAAAAGCATGTAAGACCCAAAAGTTTTCGAGCTTGTTCACGGGAACACCACTATCTACGCAAATGTACAAACGAATTAGCAATATTTTATTCACTTTCTGGCATTTTGAGGCTGCTTGCTAAAAGCCCCTTCAGACTACATATGTGAGAAGTCATATGCTTTTTTGTATGTCTTTACATATGATGTGTCAAATCGCATAAGATTTATTTTATTGTGTTCATACTGATATAATTTATGTTAAGAGAACTTGACATTTCTCAATAGTAATTTTGACATTTTCTATCAAATTAATTTTTATTTGAAAATATTGTTTTTTTTTAACAAGGAACTCATATGACTTCTCTTTTGAAATAGACTTGAATCTAATGTCAAAATAGTCATATGCTTTCTCATATGTCAACTCATTTGTGTAATATATACATATGTATTCACACTGTGGGAGTTGTCATATTTGACGACTCATAAGACTTTTTATATGACTTCTCACATAGTCTGAAGGGGCTTTAATCAAATTTACCTTTTCGAGGCTTGCGTTAACTTTGCTCCATACAAATCTTTGTCGAGGCTCGAAAATGTTCTCAGTTTACGCAGTTTTAGAGGCATCATTGTTTAGTGTAATACCCTCCTACTGCTTTTCGCCAGAAAACGAGTGGCGAAAGTTGTACTTATACCTTGTAGTTCAGAAAGAAAGGATTTTTTCAAAAACAAAATATGGTTATTTCTTTGTGGTGTATCAGAACAAAAAATAAATAATAACTATTTTACTGAGGTTACTGTGTGTGTCAACACTAAACAAAGATAAAATAACAAAAAAGTGTCTAACTAAGTCGCCCTACTAGTTTCATCCGTTGCTGAATGGAATCATCACCCACTGGGCATTAAAATAATCCACAGCTCTTGTGAATTTTCGAAAGCATTTAATAAACATTTATAGGACTCTTAACTTATACCAGAGTATTTATTCGCCTCTCAAAAAAATAAAATTAAATCTTGCGATCAAAATTATTTATAAAGCATTTCAAAACTCCCAATTAAGATGTTTACAAATACAAAAAATACTCAAAATTTTAAAAGTATTTATCAAAGTTTTAACAACGTCTTGTGAGAGGTTCTTAAATCGTCTGTAAAAGTTTCTTTTTTAAGGAGAGCTAAGGTATTTATAAGGTCTTAAGAAGGATTCGGAAGATCTTCATAAAACGCTTATAAATATTTTTGTATTCAAACATTTTAATATTTATCAAGATCTTTAAAAAATGTTTGATAAAAGCTTTTTAATAAATAAAATTTATTTTTTACTTTAAGAGCCATACATTTTATTGAGCTCTTCAATTTCTGAGTTTTTAAGTGCTATATAAGTGCCAATATAAGCTTCAACTCTTACGTGAACTTGTAAAATACCTCTTTAAATATCAACATTTAATGAAGAGCTTCTTAAATCGTATTTAAAATTGAACTAGTTTTCAAAATGGCTGCATATGGCTTAAAATGACAATTGTAGTTGTTGCCCAATGATTCATTACATAGCTTGTGCTCAGTGCGTTATCAGAATAACTGTACTAACTTTGTATGAGTTAATGTATTTATCGAACTCTTTCCAAGAGCTCTATAAAACTTTTTTTGGTTTCATGCATTTATAGAACTCTTCGCAAGAGCTTTATAAAACTTTATTTGGTTTCATTTATTTATAGAACTCTTCACAAGAGCTCCATAAAACTTTTTATCGAAAAGTAGGGTTACCAAACGTCCGCAATTCAATAAAAAAATTTAAATGGCCAGTACTCTTATAAAAATAGTAAATAACTTATAACTTAAACATTTTCTTAAAAATTAAAGTTTTGGAATTTGATAAATTCTTGATTCAAGTCCCCAAAAGTAGTATCGTTTTTTTGACTTGTTTACTCCGTTTTCACATTTATGCAAAGTTAAACATTATTTCATTCGACAATGCTAGTGATGTACGTCATAAAAATTGCGGCCTATCCGTGCACTGGTTGCCCAATGCCAAGATTTGATCAACTAAAGAAGCCGAGAAACAAGTTTTACTCAAGAACTCGGAAAGTAAGCCACAAACAGAAAAATATATTGAGGTCAGTGTTGTTGAGGAGCAGATCAAAACACATCGATTTCATGCTCGAAAAATTTCCATGTGACAAGTGACCCAACTTTGATTAAAACTTACAATAAATACTTTAATTTTGAACAGAAATAATTATTTAGGGCGAAAAATTTAGTTTTCGGAAGCAAGTAATATTAGCTTAAAAGTTTCCATTAAAACATTTTTCACCAAAATACTTTTTTTTGTTCGAAAATCGCGATGGTGGTTGGAAATTATAAGGCTATGAAAGGAGGGTCAAATCTTGTGATACGAAGATTTTTTTTGATATGAAATCGATGTGTTTTCATCTTCTCTAGAACATTGGCCTTAATATATTTTTCTGTTGCAGCTTACTTTCCGAGATATTAAGCAAAACACGTTTTTCGCCCTCTTTAATTATCCAGATCTTGGCATTGGACAATAGAGATCTGCGTAAATGCGCTTGCTGTTACGTCAAACTATTGGATTTATTGACATTTCTAAATCAAGTTTGACATTCTGCAGCACATCAGTAACAGTAGCACGAAACAGGACGATGCAACGAAATGATTTAGCGTCGTTTGCTTATGATTTGTGGTACGCTGAGAACACAACATACGATATAAAACTACAATGTCGTTTTTCTTATGAAAAAATATACGGAACGCACAAGCAAACAACAACAAAGCGCACATTAACGCCAGCGTCCAGTAGGTTATTAACATTCATTAAAAAAATAACAGATGCTTAAAAAAATATTTTTAAATGTTTCAGAAAACTCATCACATCTCCAAAATTGTATGTCAAATTTGAATGATTTTTTAACCAATATTGTAGCTCATTAAACTATCTTCCATACGACACACATAATTTGGATATATGTAAGTCTAGGGGTTTCTACCTTATATTGATTTATACAAAAGCTATATCCGCAACTTTCGGCAGTTTTATCTCCGAAACTACATATGACCGAGATTTTTGATTACATATTCATTCCTAAAATTTAAAATTACATAAGAAAAGTATGGTTTTATAAAAATTTGGAGTTGAATTAAACTTAGCCTCTTCCATAGTACGCTTCGCAACAGACAAAATCGAATTAAGAGTAAAAGGAAGCATGAAAACGTACGATTTGCCCTAATACTTGCGCTTGTATTGTGTTGATAATTTAATTTGCGGTTGCAGCGACCACCTCTCTTGCTGCTTTTTTATTTTTATTTTGATTTGAATTTTGATTCAAATCATAAAAACTTACGTTGAGTTGAAATGTGGCAAATGACTTAAAAGCCGATTTAAATACGCTAACGCAGATCTCTATTGGACAACCAGTGTATGGGCAGGCGACCGACCATTTTTATTACTTACACACAGCATTTTCAAATGAAACATCTATGACTTACGAAATTGCTACAAAATTTTGTAGATTGGTATCACTAATCAAAATAAAGCGTATACAAATTAATTATCACTCACTGCTAAATTTGTTTAAAAAAAATATGAGGCACAAATTCCAAAACTAAATTGAGAAAACAAAAATAAACGCAAGATGGCCCAAAATATGTTTATTCGAATTTGGGTTATAATTCGTATTTCTATAAAGAAAATAGCTCATAAAACATCTCTTTCTTAATTTGCCACTTGTTCATATGGTAACCCTAACAATGGACACAAAATTATTTTAAATAAACAATTTTAGCAAATTAAAACTGTCAAGTTTTATTAAGCCCTTAATATAATCCTTAAGTTTAAAGTACCTCTTATGAAGCTTTAGAGATAATCCTTAAGTTTTATATGCCACTTATCGAGGAATTTTAAAAACTTGGCGTCGTCGGCCATCTTTTTTAATATACATGCCGACGAAATAGCAACAACAACAAAAAAATAAATGCGTTTCTTTTTTTTTTGCCTAAATAATGATTTTTTGTGCAGTAAATCATTTTATTTCAATTTGCTTTTACATAAAAAATCACTTAAACGTATTTTGAGACATAAATATTAAAGAAAAACCTAAAAATTAATTTTAGCCCAAATATTTTATTTTTCTAATATGTAATATTTCAGAAGCGCGCTAAGTTTTTCGAAGCAAAACCCCAAACTTCACGATAAATCTTTGCTCGCACGTAAATTTTGGTCAATAATTGTGCCGAAAATCATAATTATTCGTTGCATCATTTTCATATTGCCATTTTATAATTCCATTTGCTATTCTCTTTTTATCTATTTAACTTTGTAATACTGCAAAAAATATGTATACCAAAAACAAAATCTTTATTAAAACTTCGTCAAAATAAAATAAACCTAATTAAAATTCCGTTCGAAAAAAAATTGTGTATAAATATTTCCAAGAGCACAAAATATTTATAGACCTCTAGGTGTATTAATTCATTAAACTCTTGAATAGGTTTTGAAAACGTCATAGCTAACTCTTACATAAACCTCTTGAAGGTCCCCATAGAAGGTGCCCTTTTGGTCTTAAGTAGCATTTATTCTGTGTTTTAAAACCTCTTTAGCGAATATTTCCAAGAGTTCTGCTCTTAAAGAATGGTTATATAGAACTCTTGAAGAGCCTAATAAATGCAAAAATGCCTAGTGGGCAGTGCCTTTTAAACCTATTAGTAAGAATTTCTTAGCAAGAAATGAAACAAAGCAAAGCAATTATTTTTTTTTCTGTTGCTTATCTTTGTTTTTGTAACTGAATTGATATAACATTTGTCTAGCTTGCGCTTCATTGCAAGCTTTCTTGGCGAGTCAAAAGGAAGTAGCAAGCGCAAGTCGTATAATAAACTGGTAAGCTCACCGAAAACTTATTTCTTATGTCTTTTGAAACAGAAAATAAATCTCAGTTAAATATGTAATCATAATTTATTTACTGTTCCGATATTATTTATACAATGTTTAAGCTCAACCTGGGTGTCAGTCTACCTTTGCTAATCACCACACCTTTGTGCCCATAGTTCGGTATAAAGAAATGGCGAGATTACAAATATAGATTTTGAAACATACTTATGTACTTGTACTCGTATGCATGAATTTGATAACGAAATTAGCTAAGTAAGTCCACAATAACCACGACATCTATTATTTACTGAAAATAATACCTTTAGGCAAACAGACCGTCTTATAATTCCAAGAGCTTTGTAAGAATGTGCCGTAACGTATTTTTGTTACAGTTAAAAATCTATTCATTCAATGAATTTAATGAACAATAATATCTATTTGTAAGTGCTGGAAATTCATAATAGTATTAGTAAAAGTTATGGAGCACATTTTTTCTTCCATAAGGAAAGCTTTTTCATAAAACGATAACTCATTTGATCCTTTAAGGAAATTTTATTGGCTTGTGCATCAGTTGTATAGTCAATAAGAAAAATAATTTATGCTATCCGCTGGACTAGAAACTTTGAAACTTTTTTTCTTTATTTGCATTTCGATCCACATTAAATTTTTTCCTCCATTTTTTTTGTAGGTACCGACAAACACGCTTCAGCTCAAGGCGTGTGCGCAAACGTGTGATATTCAAACATGGCGACTGCAATGTTGTTCAAGGGAACGTCGCTAAACGGCGGCGAAGATATTTACAGGTGAGTGATTCATTATGAAAGATTTTTTTTTTTTTTTCAAACTTCTTATTTATTTATTGAACCAACTCGCTTGGAGACTAACAATAATTATACAAATCTTAAGAAACTAATAGAGCGTTGGACTTTTCCAAGCCATTGGTTAGAAATGTTATTTTTTCAAATTTTGTCTTCAGGTGTGAAACGAGTAGGGGAGAAGTGGGGGTTGTGGGCATAGTTTTGCTTTCGGCTTATAATTACCGACCTAGTGCATATTATTTGGACATATGGGTATCTGTTTAAAGCTAGACACCTAAGCTAACTAATTATAAAGAAACATACCCGATTCCGTCATGCAAAAAAATTTTACATGGACTTTCGTAAAATCGTCATTTTCAGCTAAAATTTTTTTTAGGGGGGGTTGTGGGCACCCTTGGAAAAAATGCTAAAAATGGAAAAATTGAAAAAAAACCACAACTAATATGAACAAAATGACAGTTTATTAATCTCAAAGCCTGCATAGGCGCTATTCATCGTCGGAAATACAATTTTGACATGTATAATAACTTGCCCGCATGCCCGCACATTTCAAATAAAAAGCTCGATCGCAGATGTTACAATTGATGGAGTTGGCTGCGGTCAATTGGCGTGGCAAAAATTTCAAACAAAACAAAATTCTATGGAACTAAAGTTTAAAAAACAATATCAATCATAGTAGGCTACGTTCACCGTTCATATTTTTTGGTAGAATTTTTTGTGATTTCGTGGGAAAAAACGGGTGCCCACAACCCACCCAATTTTTGTGCCCACAACCAACTTTAGCAGACATTTTAAAAAGTAATGAAAAAACGTTTATCCATAAATTTTTTGGTTCAAATCGATATTGTTCCATTCAGCATAATACTTCGACTAAATAGAAATACATTGCACTTACCTTTCCAATCGATCCACTTTGATTGATACACTATTGAAAATGTTTGAAAAAAACTTCACCACCTTTTCAAAGCCCAAAAAAAAACCAATTCGTTCATTTCCAAAAGCAAACGCGTCCGTTTACTTTGATATTTGGCATGAATCATACATAGGGTAATTGCTTGCGAGTGACATTACCAACGAAACTCAATCTTCATTTTGTGAAACTATACGTAGGGGTGCCCACAACCGACTCATGCCCACAAACCCCACTTCTCCCCTACCCATTGTGAGTATACATAATACCTACAGGGGTGGTGAGTCTTGTCTCTTCAATCAAGACGTATTCGATGTTAGGAGTAGGTTCCTAGCCAGTATGTTTGGATGTTGCTGTAGTTTTTGTTGATACGATCGCTTTATGTTTTCCTGTATCTGCTTAACGCCGGAAATAGTTCGAAGTATTTTTGACTGAGACCTTTCCAATATTTCTATATTCGATAAGCTTGCATTGCCCCACAGCTGGATTCCGTATGACCATATAGGTATAATAATAGCTTTGTACAAAAGAAGTTTATATTCAAGGCTGAGTTTTGAATTATGCAAAAGCCAATTCATGCTTGATGCTTTCAACTTCATTTGAACTTTTTTTTTTTTCAATGTGACTTTTCCAAGTAAGGCGTCTATCGAGGTGCATACCTAAGTATTTAACTTCAGTGCTCTGAGGTATTGCGGTGTTATTTAGGTGAACTGTGGGGCAAGTCTTTTTATTGAGTGTAAGAGTTACATGTTTACTTTTTTGCTCGTTTACATTTATTCGCCAGTTTAAAAGCCGTGTTTCAACTAGACGCATATGTTCTTCGAGGGTATGTGACGTACTATGAGGGTAACGCAGACAAAATTGCAGTATCATCAGCAAAAGTAGATGTAAGGACAGAGTTGTTTGTTGGCAAGTCAGAAGTGTAAATTAGGTAAAGAATTGGGCCGAGAACACTACCTTGTGGTACGCCTCCAAAAATGTCAACGTCATCTGAAATGTAGTCGTTGCATTTTACCCTGAGCTTTCGTCCTGTAAGGTAGGACCCTAGTAAAGCATGGGTATTTTTAGGGAGTAATTTTTATATCTTGTGTATAAGTTCATCGTGCCACACCTTATCAAGCTTGAGCTACATCAAGAAACACTGCTGAGCAGTATTTTTATTCTTTATATGTCTTTCTAATTTTTGCTTTTATCCTGTGAACTTGCTCTATAGTTCCATGTTTTTTGAGGAAACCAAATTGGTGCTGAGGAATTATGTTGAGTTGGTTCATGTGGGGCAAAATTTTCGAGAGCAGCAGCTTTTCAAAAAGTTTTGATGTGGTTGGTAACAAGCTTATTGGCCGATATGATGAAACTTGTGTGGGATTTTCCACAGGCTTAGAAATCATTGTGATTTGAGACATCTTCCAGATTTTTGGGTAATGGCCCAATCGAGTAATAGCGTTAAAAAGTATGGTTAGGTGTCTGACTGCACAGTAATGTAATTCAATAAGCATATTAGCAGTTATGAGGTCATGACCTGGTGCTTTCTTCTTATTCAATTGAGTTTTTATGAATAAATAAACGTCTTTAGTTGCGAAGCGCAACAAAATTTGTCTCATATTTTGAGTTTCTTGTGGTATTTCAAAGATGTTGCCCGGAGGATTCGGCTGAAATACATGTTTAAGATGGTAAGCAAATGCTTGCCCTTTTTCTTCATGTCTTATGGGAGAATTTATATCAGTAGGTTTTTTCATACTTTTGATGGCCTTCCATGAAGAGTAGTTCGAAGACTCTAGCGGGCTCAGCTTTTTAATGTAAGAGTCTATACCTCTTTCAGACTCTTCTCGGAGGGCATTTCTCTATTGAAGTTTATTGAAGAAGGTTAGTTTATGTTTAAGTGTAGGTGACCTGACTTCTTGCCATAGTCGGCTGAGGCGTCTTTTTTCCTTCACTAAACGTTCTATTTGTGAGGAGCTGAGGCGTTGCTTTATATAGATTGGTTGCACAGGAGTGGCATGAAGAGCAGCTGATAAAAGCATGCTGTTATATAATTGTATGGCTGATTCCAGCTCCTCAGAATCTTTAAGGCTAACATCATTACGAAGATGACTACTAATGTATTTTTTATATTTAAGCCAATTCGTTTTATTTGTTGTAAGCCCATTGGGTGTCTGCAACAGCTCTACATATTTATGCAGATGCAAAATGACAGGAGAATGGTCTGAGCTCAAGTCAAAACATGATTCAGCAGAGATTTGCCTCTTATTGATTCCTTTTGTAATTCCAAAATCCATAAGATCTGGAGTCTTTTAAAGGTCTGATGGCCAATAAGTTGGCTGACCAGTGGAGACATAATCAAGTCTATTGCGGTGATAGGTTAATGAAAGCCAAAGTGGTTTGCCTTTTGGATTGATAAGTCGTGAACCCCAGTGGTTATGCTTCGCATTATAGTCACCAGCAGCTACGAATTTTGATCCTAGTGAATTAAAAAAGTGGTTGAACTGGGCTGTCGTAATCTTATATCTTGGCGGACAATATACAGCTGAAACTGTTACTTTTTCATCCCAACATTGTAAAGAAATCGACGTAGCTTGTAGGTAGTCTCTCTCATACTGCTCAAATTCGTAGTGTTTTATACGATTTTTAATGAGTATTCATGTACCTCCTCGTGCTTTATTATCAGGAAGATCAAGATTTTGAGAGCTACTTATGATATTTGCAGGTTTATTCTGACTAGATTTAAGTAAGTACATTAGCGTAGGTTGGGCAAGTTGGTAGGTACTATGTTATTTGTAAAAGTCTGCATGACTTGGGTAGGTGGATTTCGAACTATTTCTTTACGTAAGCGGATTTTGCTTTTCAGTATACGGGACAACCCCTGTAGTTAGCTGTGTGGTTACCTCCGCAATTATTGAATTTTTTTTGTAGTAGCGTCTTTTTTGTCGGTAGTGCATGCGAACGAAGGGTGAAAGTCGCCACAAGCAACACAAATAGTACGAAGAGTACAATATGATTTGGTGTGGCCAAACTCCTGGCAGTTTGTGCATTGCACAGGACCCATGCGTTTATGGGGCTCCTCAACGGATATTCTGCGATTTATTAAGTAGCGCAGATTATAAATAGGATGAACATAGTTTTTTCCCAATTTTCGTGCGTCTGGTTCAAGTTCCACACGAAAAATCGGCTGGGTAATTTTATTTTTATTCATAATGTTGAGAAGTGGCTTAGGAATAAATCCGGCATGAAGTAGAGCTTCTTTAATTTCATTTTGATCTACGTCGGGTTCAATACCTTTCAATATAACTGTTAAAATGAACTGTTAGACCTTCACTGCTTTTAAGCTGGTAGGTGTAGTAGCTTTTATTATTTTTATCCAGGCAAGAAGCAATGGGTTATTTGAAACTTGTTCGCTTTCGCTTACTTTATATATCTTTCTTGAGTTATTTGCGTTACCCTTTGATGGACTTAGCTTTCGCTTGATTTTAATATAACGATCCATTCCAGTCTGGATTGCTGAAGTTGCAACCTTGTTGGAGTTACTATTGGTGGTGTAGGCCCATTGTTGACTAAAAGTATTAGAAATATTGGAAAATATTAGGCGTGTTTTTTTTGACGCGGCTACCCGCTAAAAAAAAATTTTTGTATGAGAATGACAGTTCGGCGATACTCATCGCCGACTAATTACGCATACAAAAAAAATTTTTAAGCGGATAGCCGCGTCAAAAAAACACGCCTATTATACTTTCGGTTTTGTCATTAGTTTGAATTTGGCATCGATGACACATTTCCCTGCTGGGGGATCAAGGAAGAGCCACATTGTACACTCCATGGTGACTTAGCAGAGAGAGGACCAGCTTGATTAGATGCAGCTGGTTATAGTGTTGCGACTGATCGCACATCTAAATTGTTGCATGTGTGCTCAGGCCGAGCAGTATTCGAAACAAAAGTTACAAGCACTATTAATAACATAATTAAAATCGGGTCGCTCAAAAAGGTCTTAAGTTCTAAGAACTAAACATTTTTTATGTACATAAGATGACATAATAAAAAAAAATATTTCCGTAACAATAAATATGAATTTGGGGGCTTTAATAAATAGCATTTTAAAAACTTTGTAAAGTGTGGCTTTTCAGCAAAATAAAAAAATATGGGTCTCTTAAAATTGAGCATAGAATGATACCTGTAAGCTTTAAGCAAATTGATGACATTGATGTGGTTCGCTTTAATCTTTTTGAAAAATAATGTGCATTAATAGGAAAAAATATTGCTTGCATTGATGTTAATAAAATACTCTAGTTATGACTTTTCTATTAACATGTCTACATTTAAAATTTTTGTAATAAAATTTTCTGTATGATAGGAGGGCTAACTTTTTGTAACCCATATAGTTGATTCCAGATAGAAGGCTTCAAAGTTAGAATTTGTTAATAAAAACGAAAAAAAAGGGATTTTTTTACCTATTTTTGATCATAGCAGCCATAAAATCAATACTATTTGCACATTTTGTACCATAAAATGTTTGTAAGACTCCATTCCGCACTATAAAAAAATCTAAAATTGGTTGGCTGACAATTAAAGTTCTTACAAGCATTTATGTGAAGTATATGCTCTTAAAAGTGCATTTTTTTTTAGATTTGCCATTTATATGGAAAATTGCGGCCAATCGAAAAAAACCATTGCGATATTCGGATTCTACGGAAAATTTCACTATAGAAAATGTTAACTCCATTCGTTGTGAAAAATCTTTTTGAGTAGTGTTATTAATTACTATTTTTCTTTCTTCCAATTGTACGCTGCATGTGTCATGTGGTAACTTTTTGCGCACACTTGGCCGACATTTGATGTGTTAAGCATTTCAAACGACGACATACAAGCATATTATTTTAAACAGCATTAAATGTTAGTAAACGCATTCAAAGCTGCAAAAAGGTTTTTTTTTTAATTTATAAAGTTTTGGTAGGTTACAAACGATTTTGGTAGGTTTTCGAGAAAATTTTGGTAGGAAAATAAATTTCTCAGTGGCAACACTGTGCCTCGCCTCGCCTCGTTCTCGGCCGAGGCACCTCAGTAAAAAAGCGAGGTTTTTATTAAAATAAATAAAAAATTATACATGTATCCGGGCTGATAGGCTGATCAAGCTTCAAGAAATAAAATAAAATATCTGTTTTTATTTTTGGTGAATTGGATGAGATATGATAAATTTAATTCTTTTCTTATATGGGAAGGAGAGGCATTGCCTATTTTTCCAAACCAAACTAAGCTATAAACCTTTTACAAACTATAATAAAGATATGTACCAAATCTTATTTATCTACGTCAAATAGATATTGAGATATGATAAAGTTAATTTGTTTCTTATATTGAAGGTATGGTACCGCCCATTTTATTAATTGAATCTTAGTTATGCCCTCTACCTTTTATAAATATACCAAGTTTTATTAATCTGCATCAAGTAGTTGATAATATATCACCCATTTATTGTAAACTATGTTACGGAGCATCCCAAATCATAAGAAACATATATGTGTATCAAATCTTTCGTCGGTCGGTTGAACAGTTTAGGAGTCCATTAGCAACGACCATACATAGTATATTGATCTTTATTTATATACTAGCATTACCCTGTGCGTTTCGCTTCACCTTACCGGTTTTTAGAAAGACTATTAGAATAAATAAATTTCAATGCAGCGTTGTCAATCATGCAGTTTTGCTTATAGCCTTACATATCCTTACATGCTTCCCTAATCGATCAATCGAGGCAAAGTCGCATAAAAGCTGATGCGATCCAAGCACTTCTGTGCATTAGCGCTTGGACCAAATCTGAACTCGTAAGAAGCACATGCGGGTTAAAAATAAAACAAAGTAGTTTACTCAAAATAAAATAATAAAATATTAGATAAATATAGATTTTAATATAAAAATTACATTCATATTTTGAATCTGCATATGGGTCTTACGAGTTCAGATTTGGTCAAAATGCGCCTCGCTCTTGGTTTCGAAAACGAGGCTTGGACGAGGCGAGGCCGAGGCGAGGTGCCGTGTGATCTCGCCTCGCCTCGGTCAAGCGAGAAAAATTTATTTTTCCATCTCGCCTCGTTCTCGCCTCGGTCTCGCCTCGTTCTCTTAGTCAAAAACGAGGCTGCCTCGTAGCCTCGGTGAAACACTAACCACAACTTATCTGTCGAACATCCGACATCGTTTCTTCGCCGTATTAGTGCGTTGGCAGAAATTTCGGTCCCTCCGCTCTAATACTAGCACCGTGACATCGAACTTAAACTTGTCTGTCGAACATTCGACATCGTTTCTTCGCCGTATTAGTGCGAACACCCAACATACCTTTTCAAACGTGTTATACTGGGTGTTTTTTTTAGAGGTTTGTTTTTCGAATAGAGATAAAACTGGCATTTTATGGTCAAATCTGGCAACTCTAATGTCATTTATGTTCAGTTTGGTTTGCCATTTCATCATGAACAGGTTGACAAAAGAACAACGCTTGCAAATCGTGCAAATTTATTTCGAAAATAATGGTTCAGTTCGCGAAGCTTACCGCAAGCTCCGTCCATTTTATGGTCGACATAATCGCCCATCAGAGCAATTAATTCGGTTAACCATGGGTTGTTTTCGCACTACGTTTACTCTATGTGATAATACGCATCCGCAGAGACGTCGAACAGTGCGCACCGAAGAAACAATTGCCGCTGTAGAGCAAAATGTTGAAGAGGACCCGAATGAATCGATTCGCCACCGTGCACAGCAATTGGAGCTTTGTCCATCAACTTTATGGAAGATTTTGCGCAAAGATCTTGGCTTGCGACCTTACAAGATCCAGCTTGTGCAAGAATTAAAGCCGCGAGACCATGCAATGCGTCGTGATTTTGGTGTATGGGCTGAAAATGAGATTGATCTCGATGCTGATTTTCATCGCAAAAATTTGTTCAGTGATGAGGCTCATTTTTGGTTGAATGGCTACGTCAACAAGCAAAATTGCCGCATTTGGAGTGAAGAGAATCCACATGAGACCCTTGAGACGCCATTACATCCACAAAAACTGACTGTTTGGTGTGCTCTATGGGCTGGTGGAGTCATTGGGCCATACTTCTTCCGAAATAATGCTGGAGAGTCAGTTACCGTTAATGGAGACCGGTATAGAGCCATGATAACCGACTATTTTGTTCCCGAATTGGATGGCATGAATGTGGATGAGTTGTGGTTCCAACAAGACGGCGCTACATGCCACACAGCGCACGTCACAATCAATTTATTGAAGGAAACATTCGATGAGCGCATAATTTCGTGGAATGGACCTGTCAATTGGCCACCAAGATCGTGTGATTTGACACCATTGAATTATTTTCTTTGGGGATATGTGAAGTCGCTCGTCTACGCCAACAAACCAGAAACGTTAGGGGACTTGGAAGCCAACATTCGTGGCGTTATTGCCGACATACGGCCCCATATGCTCGAAAAAGTGGTTCAAAATTGGACCTGTAGAATTGGCTTTATTCGAGCCAGCCGCGGCGGCCAAATGCCCGAAATCATATTTAAACATTAATGGCATAAAATTATCCTTCCAATAAAGCCAAATTGATGGACATTAAAACGATTTTCTTGTGTTTTATTTCAATTCGAAGCTCTATACCTCTAAATAAAACACCCTGTATTATCTAACAGTAGTATGTTTAGAAAATATTACTTAGTACACACTATTAAAAATCTTGTTTATCTTATCTAACGGTAGTATGTTTAGAAAATATCACTAAGTACACGCCATTGCAAAACTCGTTTATTTTATCTAACGGTAGTATGTTTAGAAAATATTTTTAAGCACACATATATATATAGACAAATTATTTTTAAAGAAAGGAAGAGATCGAAAAAGAAACGAATAAATCTAATAATCAAATGAAAAATAAATGTTTTTGTAACGAAACACCAAGAAAATAACCCTGGACACCGCCTGACGTATAACCCGGCGAAAAACATCATTTCAATTGATAAAAATAATTTTAGTCTAAATCTCACATTTTATCATTTTTCTCCTGAACTATCAATTTTCAATACAAATCGCATTTAAAATCTTAAACAAAAAATTGCTACAATAAAAAAAAATATGTTTACTCAATTTAAGGTTCAGACACAATTGAAGTGCATTTTGCAGCTTGATGCAATAATGTTTCATGCACATCAAATGTATTGAAAACAATTATTTTGCAGATTTTGTACTTAAATATGTCATATAAAAGAATATTTATTATATAATATAAAACTTTTTTCTAATCCCGAAAATCCTGGGATTGCCTCTTTGTAATCCCGGGATTACTTTAGCCTATACTTAGAGCAAATCCCGGGATCCCGGGATTGCCACCCCTAGTATCTACATATAGTGTATTTTTTATTTTTCCAAAAACAACAAAAAATTCCATATGTTTTGGCTTAACTGAATAGGTTTAAAAACTTTACATTTAAAAAAAAAATATATAAAATCATAATTCACAGCTTTGGTTCTTTTAACCACAAACTTGCACTATTTAAGTTAAACTTACAAGGAGACCACCCTCTGCCCTCACCGATATGGCTCAAATTTTTCCAGATGGTAGTTCACGTGAAATAAGGAAACCATTATTTTACCGTTTTGCGCAATTCTCAAGAAAAAGCGAGAAAATTGCGTTCAAAGTTTTCCAATACTTGTTTTATACAAAAAAAGTTTACCTTTTTTTAAGTAGCAGAGTAGCATAGTGGATAACGAGTTAGCGTATGATCCTGGGGGTCACTAGTTCGACTCTCCGCTGATGTAACTTTTTTTTTAAATTTATTTTTTAACTTTTTTTATATATTTTTATACATACTCATTTTTCACTTTTAGAATAAGGAAGCAATTCAAAATTATGGAACCCAATAATACTCTTTATTTAAAAAACTTATAAACTATTTTACATTATACATTTTTATTACAATGTTCTGGATGATACATATCATAAAAACAAATAAAACATAAAAATTTTTAGTGTTTATCGACTCGTGGAAAGGACAAACAAATCCAATGTTACACGATTAAATATTTCAAGACGAAAGCAAAAGAACTACATGTACGATTAAGGTTATACCACCAAAATGTACGCCATTGGTACAAAGTTGCTATGTCTATTTGTACAGGCAGGTAAAAAATTTTATAAAAAGAGTTCAAAATTACTCTACAGTTATGGAAGAAAATAAAGATTTGACATCGAGGGAAGAATGCCTGAAGATACATTCGCTAATTCATCACCAACTTCCTGCACCCATATATGTACCAAGATATGCTTTCTTTTGCCTGGTATGCTGCGAGACTTGCCGAAAACAAGAAAATATTTTTAAACGTAAATGAAGTTTGCTTTTCATAAATTCACTTAAAACATTCTTGCGAATGTAAAATTTGTATGCTGCTCTTTTTGCAGAAAATCTTTTTTTCCGCAACAAAGGAACTTTTTTAGCTGAGCGCCTAGGTATGTTAGCCTTAGTAAACGTTATCGAATTGTTTGAGCACTAACAACGTTCCCACTTTCTGCTAAAATTGTCTCTGAACACTTAAATGTGTATATTTTCTAAATGAAGATCAACTCTGGAAGCGGTTTTTGGTGGTCTACCACGAGATTTTTTTACTGTTTATTTTTGAATACATTTCTCACGAAATTGTGAGATCTATTCAGCAGCCTGCCAATGCATTGAAGAGATTTTCTGCCATTATTTCAAGTTTAAAGCCAGTCCTCAGCAGAGAAATGCGGCTTACGACCAATCTCAACTAAAATGATTGTTGTCAATTCACTTCATTTTAAGGTTTAATTTAAGAAAACTTAACGTTCTTCTAAGGAAAGCTCTAGAAAGAATTAAAAAAATAAAATTTCAAACGAAAATTTGAATCAACGTGCAGGAGCACCTATTATTTTGAGCAGGCAAATTTTCAAACTATGCACAGTTACTCACTGTTCACGCTCCAAAATTAAGGCAATCATATGATTTGTTATACTGAAGATCGTGCTGCCAAATTGTGTACTTCACGTTACCACTATGATTTTTCCTCTTGATTGCCAAAATATTTTTGTAATAGAGCTTAAACTAAAAACTCAAAGGTGTACTTAATATTTTGAGCAGGTCTGTATGTACAGCTTAAGTAACTCAACCAAAATGTCAACTTTTTGAGGTACTTAAGCAGGTTAGGCACTTAAGCGGGTCTTGCTTGACATTTTAATGCAAAAGCACTGTGGTCAGTGAAGACTACGACAGTAGCAAAGTGTGAAAACAAAATTTGTCAATTTCATTGCATACTTGGCGAGTTTTAAGTGAGGGTAATTGGGTGGCCTTCGGCCGCGGCTCAGGATTTACATCCTCTAATATGCCCAATTTTGGCTTCGCCACGGTCTATAATATTTGGAACACTGACTTCGCTATTCACAGTGTTTTTGCATTAAAATTAAATTGCATTCTTTCTGGTCTTCAAATTAAATAGTTTGGCTTAGGATAAACTATTTTGTTCTAAAAACCATTTTGGCCGGTGATATATGGGGTAAAACACGAAAACGCCACCTGAAAAAATTTTTGGCTCCGATTTGGGTGAAATTTGGCATGATTGTAGTATTGATGTCTACCAATAAAAGTGTGTTTAAGATTTTGCCCTAATATTATTTGTTGCTCAGATACGCGGGTATGAAATTCACGATTTTCGTACTTTTTCAGAATAAGTGTTTTTTTCGAAAATTCAGAGCTTACAGCAAACTTTATCAATTAATAATTGGTGAACGTACATTTTTAGGTTTTTACTTGTACTTTTCAAAAAAAAAATATTGATTTTGAAAAAAAAATTTTTTCACAAAAATTTTGCGAATTGAAAAATATTTTTGCACTTTTTTTAAAAAAACCATATATTAAAATTTTTTTTTTTTTTATTCTGCGATTAATGCCGTAAAAATTTTCGTGGGAAAAAAATTATTTATATTTTTTTTAATTTTAAAAAAAAATTAAAGAGCTAAAATTCTGTAAATTGAAATGAATTTTTCAATTTTTTTTTGAAAAATCCATTTCTGAATATTTTTTTGTTTTTATGATTTTAGGTTTATATTTGTACTTTTGAAAAAAAATACTGATTTTGAAAAAAAAAATTTTTTTCGCAAAAATTTTGAGAATTGAAAAATATTTTTGCATTTTTTTAAAAAAACCCATATTTTAAAATTTTTTATTTTTAAAAAAACTTTGATTTATTCTGCGCATAATGCCGTAAAAATTTTTGAGGGAAAAAAAGTATTTATATTTTTTTTTAGTTTTAAAAAAATTAAAAAGTTAAAATTTTGTAAATTGAAATGAATTTTTGAAGTTTTTTTGAAAAATCCATTTCTGAATATTTTTTCGGTGAACTTCAGATTACAGCTTGATACGCAAGCTTTAAAATGATATGCCATAACATGAGGGCAAGTAGTAAATTAAAATCTTGAGAGGCTAAGCGCGCGCTGTACTACGCGATGAAAGGCTACTGCACTTATTTTAAATTTCAGTTTTAGTTTTTAGACTAACGGCTCAAACATTTTAATTAAATACTTGCCCTCATGTTATGGCATATCATTTTAAAGCTTGCGTATCAAGCTGTAATCTGAAGTTCACCGAAAAAATATTCAGAAATGGATTTTTCAAAAAAACTTCAAAAATTCATTTCAATTTACAAAACTTTAACTTTTTAATTTTTTTAAAACTAAAAAAAAATATAAATAATTTTTTTCCCACAAAAATTTTTAAGGCATTATGCGCAGAATAAATCAAAGTTTTTTTAAAAATAAAAAATTTTAAAATATGGGTTTTTTTAAAAAAATGCAAAAATATTTTTCAATTCTCAAAATTTTTGTGAAAAAATGTTTTTTTTCAAAATCAGTATTTTTTTTTCAAAAGTACAAATAAAAACCTAAAATTATGAAAACAAAAAAATATTCAGAAATGGATTTTTGAAAAAAAAATTGAAAATTTAATTTCAATTTACAGAATTTTAGCTCTTTAATTTGTTTTAAAATTAAAAAAAAATATAAATAATTTTTTCCCCACGAAAATTTTTACGGCATTAATCGTAGAATAAATCAAAGTTTTTTTCAAAAAAAAAAAAAAAATTTTAAAATATGGTTTTTTAAAAAAAATGCAAAAATATTTTTCAATTCGCAAAATTTTTGTGAAAAATTTTTTTTTTTCAAAATCAATATTTTTTTTTGAAAAGTACAAGTAAAAACCTAAAAATGTACGTTAACCAATTATTAATTGATAAAGTTTGCTGTAAGCTATGAATTTTCGAAAAAAAACACTTATTCTGAGAAAGTGCGAAAATCGTGAATTTCATACCCGCGTATCTGAGCAACAAATAATATTAGGGCAAAATCTTACACACACTTTTATTGCCATACATCAATACTACAATCATGCCAAATTTCACCCAAATCGGAGCCAAAAATTTTTTCAGGTGGCGTTTTCGTGTGTTTTACCCTATATACAAACATATATGTACACTCAAAAAAAGGATTGTTTAGAAAGCGTTTGTAGCAAATTACCGAATGCTTAATATAAGCACTTATTATTTCGAGCAAACACTTAACTTTTGTCTTAAACTATAAGTATTTGTGGACAATATAAGAAAAACGAATGTATTTGACACAAGTAAATGTTAAGTTGTGGCAAGTGATTCAATTACTTCTAACAAAACATTTCATAAAATGTTGCTTCTAAATGATATAATTATTTACGACAAATATTTCAGTCAAACAATTCAATTTATGGAAGTGTTTCGACAAACACTTGTCTTTTGTATCAAACACTTATTCATTTCAACAAACGATTTATCACTTATAAACTTTTCATGTTCATATTTTGTAGTGCTTTGATTCGAAATAACTTTTTTGTTACTTGCATTGTACATATACGATATCAAATGTTTATAAGTGTTTGGGAGCAAAGAACGATGACGATGTTGCCAGGCTGTGTTCTATGGTATGTTAAGTTTTAAAGAGTAGTTTTGTATAATAATTTTCAACTATCAATTTGTAAATAAAATCAAAAGTTATTGTGACAAAAAAAAATTTATTATTTTGTAAGTAAAATCAAAAGTTTTTGTGACAAACATTTTATTATTTCACGCAAACACTTGAAGTAGTTCCATCTATATCATTTGTGGCAAACACTTTTTTTTTTTGAGTGTATGTTACCGGCCAAACTATTTACCGTTAAGCATAAAAATAGGCAACGCACAATGCAAACGCACTGTGACTATCGAAGACTATAACTGTAGCAAGGATTACTTCCTCCAATATGTCCAACTCCGGCTTCAGGAAGGGCTTCATCCGCGGTTCAGCCTATAGTAGTCCAACACCGGCTTCGCTATTCACATTGCTTTAGCATTATTCCTAATCCTAAAAACTACCTTGGCCGGTAACACATGTAAAGCTCAATGTGTGTGTTGCTTATGGACTCCTAAACTGTCCAACCGATCGCCGAAAGATCTAGTGCATATGCTTTTAGTGGTTTGGGAAGGTTTATAGCATAATTTGGTTTGGATAAAATGGGCGATGCTCTTCCATATAAGTGATAAATAAAATACATCGTATATCAACTATTTGACGCAGATAAATGAGAATTGGTACATATTTAAAAAATACGGAAAAAAAAAATGGGCGGTGCCACGCCTCACATGTGAGAAAAATCCTTTTTTTACATCTTTATTTATTTTATTTTTATTTAATTTAATTTAATTTAATTTAATTTAATTTAATTTAATTTAATTTAATTTAATTTAATTTAATTTAATTTAATTTAATTTAATTTAATTTAATTTAATTTAATTTAATTTAATTTAATTTAATTTAATTTAATTTAATTTAATTTAATTTAATTTAATTTAATTTAATTTAATTTAATTTAATTTAATTTAATTTAATTTAATTTAATTTAATTTAATTTAATTTAATTTAATTTAATTTAATTTAATTTAATTTAATTTAATTTAATTTAATTTAATTTAATTTAATTTAATTTAATTTAATTTAATTTAATTTAATTTAATTTAATTTAATTTAATTTAATTTAATTTAATTTAATTTAATTTAATTTAATTTAATTTAATTTAATTTAATTTAATTTAATTTAATTTAATTTAATTTAATTTAATTTAATTTAATTTAATTTAATTTAATTTAATTTAATTTAATTTAATTTAATTTAATTTAATTTAATTTAATTTAATTTAATTTAATTTAATTTAATTTAATTTAATTTAATTTAATTTAATTTAATTTAATTTAATTTAATTTAATTTAATTTAATTTAATTTAATTTAATTTAATTTAATTTAATTTAATTTAATTTAATTTAATTTAATTTAATTTAATTTAATTTAATTTAATTTAATTTAATTTAATTTAATTTAATTTAATTTAATTTAATTTAATTTAATTTAATTTAATTTAATTTAATTTAATTTAATTTAATTTAATTTAATTTAATTTAATTTAATTTAATTTAATTTAATTTAATTTAATTTAATTTAATTTAATTTAATTTAATTTAATTTAATTT